>OX638311.1:157291467-158605799 GCA_951812415.1 Beris morrisii | reverse complement strand
GAAATTAGGAAAGCCTAATTTATTGCTGTAGCTTAGGCCGGTTCGAAGCTATCCACCTAAAACACAAACTGTTTTTGCAATTGAGTAATTCTTTTTTATACTCTAGATGATTGCGCTCTAATAAACAGGAAATCATCTCTATCATTAGCAAACAAAATACTGATTTTCAAGGTTATCATGCAGCCCACGTTGACGTACGGTGCTCCTATCTGGGCTAAAAGTGCTCTGTCCCACAAAAAGAAATTGCAAGTCTCGCAAAATAAGTTGCTAAAGATTATTTTAAATAAACTATTTTATTACTCAACGAAGGCATTACACCGCGACAGTGGAGTGCTCAACGTCCAGGAACTTGCTGCAACCAGGCTCACAAAACTTCTAACGATGTCCGAAACGATAGACAATCCTCTAGTCTCTTCCTTGGCTAGTTACTGCTACAAATAGCGTCATTATTTTAATCTATTTTGTTATTTAGTTTTTGTTTAGGTTTAAGTAGTGTTTAAGTTAGTCATTAAGGTTCATTCAAGCAAGGTTTTTTCCCTAACAAAATTTTTCCTTGAACATATTACTGTAACAGATTAACGTAAGTTTCTGCAAATTGAATGCAAATTTATCAATTACAGCTGTAAAGATTAAGATCTAATCACTGAACAAATTTTAACTTGTTATTATACAACTTAATGAATTTCAATAAATTTATCTATCTACTCTAGATGAAATCATATAGAGTATTAAAAGTTTAATCCAGCCCAAAAGTTTGTAACGCATAGAACCATTTGTTTATTTGTGACACTGATTCGCTCGTTATGCAAGACGCTACAGATGGAATTTTCATAGGATTTCTTAATTATAGCTATGATTTTATTGGGAATGCCTTCCCTCCGTAAGATATTTATAACGTAATCTCTCTTCTATCGAAAGCCTTCTCAAAGTCCACACGCATAAAACTGCTCCAAGATTATTTGTATAGTATTTGTGTAGAAACCAGCTTGGTAGACTTAGAGAACTATGAAGATTATTCTAGCCATGATTTTGAATGCGGCAGTAAGTAGACATAGACCATGCCAATTGTTGCAATCCTTTCGAACGCCTCTCTTCGGAGTTTTACCAATGACGCCCTCCTTCTATTCGTCAGAATGCTTTTCCTGTTCTCGAAATTCAATGATTGCGGGAGAAAAATATCCGCTACTGGTCTTGGTACGCTTGAAGGAATTTGCTCGGTAGTCCGATCTGAACTGAATTCCTGTGCAATCGAAAATTTTCAGTACTACGTGTTGTTTCTAAAATAAGTTAACTTTGATTTCAGAATTATGTGGTATTGATAATTCATAAAAGATAAATTAAATTTTTTTCCAAAAGAAAAAAAAACTAAAAAAAACTTTAAAGTTCGATTGCTCCATAAACTGTGGAGTACAAAGCACCCATATTATAACTGTCCAGAAGCGGTTAAGCCAATCACACCAAATATAATTTTTTTTTCTCAATATTCTCTGTCTTCAATAAGTTCCAACAACAACTACATACACTAAAAAGTGTAACTGACCGCTATATTGTCGCTTGAGCAGCAGTCCCACTGCAAGTACCAGAAGTAAGTGAAGGTCTTAGGAATATGAAATCCCATTGACAGTGGCATTAAAATGTTTATAACAATAATAATGAGAAAACATTGCAACAAATTACCAAACACTGTCTGACCGTTTTTTTTGTCCATTTTTTTCTCCACATAAACAACGAAATGTGCTCCCAGCGAGTAATGAGAAGGAAAGTGAGGCTACTCGACCTTGATACACTTCATCAACTTAAGTTCGACTTAAGGTCATCCGTATATGTTTTTTTTCAATAGACGTGTCGTACAAGTACCAACGTACTGAATTGCTGTAATATTGCTTGAAGAACAAAAAACACTAAGATCCTACTCGAGGACTGTTGAACTCCTTCAATAAAAAAAATTACTGTCAATTTGCACAAATCGAAATTAAGAGATTTATGGATTATGGTCAAGCAGCAAGAAGCTGGCCAAAAGTTTATGCGAAAAAAAAAATGATTTGAAAAAATTTCTTTCAAGATTTCGTGGACGATTGAACAATCGCTCGTTAAGTGTCCGACTTGGAGAGCGAATAAAGCGATTAGACATTAGACCGTAACTAAATCGATGGTAAATGAGTTGTAAATTTATCAATAACGTTTGCTGAACTTTTGTAATAAATAGTGGCGAATAAAAACTATCTTAGAGCGTTGCTTCAGGGCAACGGTCGAACGACAATACCAAGGAAGCTTAAAGAAATGGAAGCAATTGTGGATTGCGGCGATGCTAATTCGTGGTTTTTCAAATAGAAATGAAATTTTAGAGGACCACTACTTTCTAAGAGCGTAGCCGAAACGTAGCATGGACCATGAATGCTCTATCTCACCTTAAACGATCTTTTGTGAGAACTCTGCTGTACGACAATCAAAATTTTGAGTTTCTACAGAACTCATAGTAGAATTCCTAATACTACATTGAGAATCAAAATCAAACTGACTTGAATATAGCTTAGATAAAATCAAGAAGAAGATATACGCGGTTTCTTCAAGTCAACTAAAAAAATACTTCGGAATTTACTAATTTCCTCCTATTTTTCCTTTACATCTACTTCACTATTTTTTCTGAAGTGACAATCCTGAGTAGCAATTTCAGCAAAACAGGTAGGCCGAAATTCAAGGGGTTACAACTGAGAAAGAAATATTTCCACCAAAAAAAAGGTGGCAGTAGGTAGGTCAAGAAATTTTAGACGGTTTCTTCAAGCTATTTTTGAATTATGATGTTTTCGTTAACTGCTTTTTGGGAAGTTCGCGTTGATGTCCACGACTCGCTGCCATAACAGAGCACAGGTCGTATATTAGTTTTATATATTCGCAGCTTATTGTTCCTGTTCCGGATTTCATTATTAGAAGTACCGAATAATAAGTTTTATTTGCTAGCATGATCCGTCGTTTGATTTCGTCCGTTTCGTTGCCGTCTTCAGTAATAGTTAGCCCTAAATATTTTATGTACTGAACTCTTGTATGTTGGATTCCATCGACTTGAGGCTTAATATCTTTTGATCTTTTGTATGTTTAAGGGCTCACATACCCCTGCACGCGCTGAAAACCGAGTAAAAAAAAAATTATTACAAAGGTTGTATGGTGAAAAAAAAATTTATTTGTTGAGTTCACATATCTTACTAACTATTCAGCTATAAAAAAAAAGAAAATTTTTTTTTCTTTTTAATATTAACATTGTTTTTTACGGGTATAAACGGATTACTTATGAAAACCATGGCGCCTCCTGGTCGATGATGCCGACCAGGAGGCGCCATGGTTTTCAACTTCACCAAAAATAATTCAATTTGCAAAAATAAAAAAGAATCTTGCAAAATAATGTAGTAGTTATAGTCTCACGGAAGGAATTTTTTTTTTTTTTTTCAAAAATAAATAAGTTACAGAATTTCAAACTTTAGTAATCAGATTTTTTAAAAAAATTTGCGTTTCATAATTTATAAAAAAATTTCCAATCAAAAAATTAAAAAAACCTCTCGTCAGACTATAGAGAAAATAGTTATCAAAATTTAAAAAAAAAAAAGTTGAAAAATATTGAAAATTGACTGAGTTATCGTGCCGACCATGTCTAAAAACATAGTTTCGAGAAAAATGCGTTTAAAGTTTTTGATAGGTACAATGTGAACTTACGGCTAGTCTCCCATTCCAGCTTCGTACTGTACACCTTCTTCCTCTTGTATCTTCGTGTTTTTCACAAATGGTCCTATAAATGACCTTGTTTTCTATGAAACCCAGCTTTTACGAAAAAATAAATGCTAAACGCTGCTGTTGAGAGTGGCGCGGCAATTAGCCAGGAAGCCGTTCCAAACCGATGTCTGGTGACATTTATTGCTATAACTTTGTAATGGAGTGGAATTTTCTAAATTCAAATTTTTTTTTTAATTCTTAAAAGTATAAAAAATAAAAATCGGTAAAAAAAAAAATCAATTTTTTGAAAATTTCAGGGGTATATGAGCCCTTAAAGTAAGCTCACTATCTCAAATCGCTCACTATCTCAATTTTATATGAAAATGACGTTCAACTGTAAGTTTTCCTTTAGCTTGAGAGGTTCAGAAATTTACAACCCAAGATCACGGTATATTTGTCCATTTGTCCCGTCGTAGCAAAAACATGCAACTTTCAAAGTTTGGGATTACGCAACAATAGTTTTTACCGAATTAAGTGTGTTGTAATTTGTTCATGCCAGTTTTTATACTCTAGATGAAAGTATTATAAGTTTAATCCAGCCCGAAAAGTTTGTAACGCATAGAACCGAGCCTCGAACGAAGAAAAGTTATATATTATTTTGTGTTAAGTTGTGGCCAAAAACCCCAAATCCGTTTGCTGTCCGTCCGTCCGTTTGCACGATAAATCATGAACGCGTTAGCCTAGGAAGTTAAATGTAAAATGGAAAAAGTAAGACTAAGTTCGTTAATGGGCGATATCCTTCCACTCCTTCGAGTACCTCCCATACAAGAGTCCTTAAAACACGTATTCACAATTATTGCTCGAATGCTTCAAGTTAGAAATTTGAAATTTTGCGTACTTAAAGTTTACAATATTTGAAGCGAAAGTTCCGAATATGATGCAAATCGAATGATTTCTTCGTGTAGCAGCCTACAAAAGTCCTTAAAAAATTTATGCAAGTTACAGAATCCACTATAACTCTATTACGAGTTAAGGCAGGGATTCAAAATTTTACAGGAATTGGTTTTATAGCATACAAGCTGTCATACAAAAGTCCTGAACACACGTGTTATATTATATTATATTTATTATTCAAATTCATCAAATACTGATTACTTATAACAAAAATTACAAAATATAAAATTATTAGAAGAAATAAAAAATAGGTACAACAAAATAAGTACAAAAATACATCATTATATCCGTACACTCATAAATGCCTAAATATAATATTACATTATTTATTTGATAAAGCCGATTTTAACTGTTGAACAGAAATGTTAAAGTCAATTTGACTGTAATTATAATTAAAAATGCGTGAAAGAGATGTGATTGGTTCATGTTGGCCGTAATTTGTCCGATGGTGAGGAATATCCAGCAACACATAGTCTCTCAAGGATCGAAATGGAACTTTGAAAGTAACGGCTTCCAGCAATGACGGGGAGTTAATATCACCAGAAATTACCTTGAAAGCAAAAACAGCTCTAAGGACATCTCGTCTATCAACCAACGACTCCATCGGCAGGAGTTTAAGACGCTCATGGTAAGGAGGCAGATGCAGTGGATCATGCCAAGGAAGACCTTTAAGTGCGAATCGCAAGAATCTTCTCTGAACCGACTGTTCACCAATATTGAACGATAACTTTAGAACGCTTTAAGTTACGTCTTTGAAATTTTGTATACGTTGATTTTATAATAGTCGCAGCTGAAAGTATTAATATGAAAAGTATCCCATAAGTCCTTCATGTAGTTTCCATACAAAAATTCTGTAAAAATGTCCTAACTCAATTTAGGGAACTCAAGAAATCGTTTAACCATCCATCGAGTAGACACTATACAATAGTGTCTGCCTGTAAATAAAAGGTCATGTAATAATTCTATGTGCACTCCTTACTCTTTTGATATATTCCCAACTAAAATATAAATAGGAGTTCAGTATTTCATCTAGAGTATCATACGATTGGCTTGCAGCCGACTGCGTTATGTTTAATGTTGCATTTAAGTAAGGTTTGCGCCGTACTACATTAAACGTTCGGGTTATATAGAAGTTTTTTTTTGCATGTTTTTAAATATTCATTCATTACAATGCAAGATTTTAGAACTGAATAAAATAAATAGAAAAAAACGGACAAATTTTCTCATCAGCGCTAATTCCGTTTAACTTTTGCCGGAAAGGCTGTCCGAATCCAACAAAAACCTATTCAAAACTGAGACCAACTGCAGCCAACTTCACTCACATAAGTTTAACAAATCGCCGAAGTTGACAGCCGAACAGAAATTTGTTTGTCATTTTCACAGTCGATTTTTGAATCCTTCTCTAAAGTTTCCGCCGATTAAAAAGAAAACACAAAGTGAGTGTATGCCCGTGCTTTTTATCGACTTGATAAATAACCCGTTGGGGTAATTGTCGAATTACTTTCAAGGCGGTGAAAAAATCGCTTCATCATACCGTGTCTTTTCTAACCTCAACTGCTTCTGCCGAATAATAAAAACTAAAGACGGTTTTTTTCTTCTCAAAAATTTACAGATGTTTCTTACCCGTTCCGAATACGATCGTGGGGTGAACACCTTCTCGCCAGAAGGTCGCCTGTTCCAGGTAGAGTACGCAATTGAAGCGATCAAATTGGGCTCGACAGCAATTGGAATCCGAACCCCAAATGGTGAGCTTGTGCAAATTTGTCTACGCAGTTTCGTTGCAGTAACTCGGAACTTCGTTTTTTTTTTTTTTGTTGTTTCAGGCGTTGTCCTTGCCGTCGAAAAGCGAATCACTTCGACCCTAATGGAGCCGACAACTGTTGAAAAAATCGTTGAAGTTGATAATCACATCGGCTGTGCAACGTCGGGCCTGATGGCTGATGCTCGGACCCTTATCGATCGGGCACGCGTCGAATGCCAGAACCACTGGTTCAACTACAACGAAAGGATGTCTATTGAATCGTGCGCACAGGCCGTGTCAACCTTGGCGATCGGTTTCAGCGATAGTTCGGACGGCGGATCGGCAATGAGCCGGCCGTTCGGCGTGGCTATTCTTTTTGCCGGCATCGAGAATGGTGTTCCCGAACTGTGGCACATGGATCCGTCCGGTACGTTTATGAAGTTCCACGCGAAGGCTATCGGTTCGGGCAGCGAGGGTGCCCAGCAAAATCTCCAGGATAATTACACGTCCGAGATGACCATCGACGATGCCGTCGACTTGGCGCTCAATACTCTCAAGCAGGTCATGGAGGAAAAGCTAAACTCGACGAATGTCGAGGTGATGAAAATGACGCCCGGTAAACTTTTCGAGATGTACCCGAAAACCGAGGTGGAAGCGATCATAGCGAAGTTGCAGTAGGGCGGGAAAGGTGCATGGGCAAAGACCTTGATTCGGTTGCGATCTTTTTTTTTGTGTACTTTTAAATTTTCCCCCGATTTTTTTATTAAAATAAAAAGAAAACGTTGAAATTCGATTTGGAAATTTATCTGAGCTCTTGCAATGGATTCCTCTTTATTTTTTTTTGATAATTTACGTTTGGTTTCTGGTTGGATGTCATAAAACCGAGTTTAAGTCTACCGCGATCGTGTAACTTGCCAAGAATCAGCAACTCCAAACTCTCCAATATTTGATTTATTTCGATGTTAATGCTGTTGTGTTTATGTGGGTATTCGTGATACCCGTTCAAAGCACGGTGTTTAGTCCTGCAAGGGATTTGTGACCTAAAAGATGAAAACTTCTCCGGCAATTCATTTTTGAGTGGAGACTGGTGGGGCGTGGCTTCTTAAACTTGATGTGCCGACAAGTCCATTTGTAAACCTGAAAATAGGGAGTGATTAAGATTTCTTATTTAAAATTGGAATAATACGACTTTCGTTTTAAAGGTTTAAAGAATACTTTTTTTTATTGTCGTTTGGTTTGGTTCGTTATACAAAAATGACTGAGGCCTTACTGCTAGCCACAACTAAACTTATATATTAAAAAAGTGCTGACTGACACGGAACTGAGTATTGAGTTCAGCTTTGTGCAAATACTCAATAGGTCTGTTCTTTTTGCATACACTTTCTACACTAGAGAGGTGAAGAGGATGAAGGAAAAAAGAACAAACCTATTAGGTTTGTTCCTTTTTCATTCACCCTCTTCACCTCTCTGCACTCACTCAAAAGTCAGTGTAAAAAAGTGTAGAAGGTGTAGCCAAAAAGAACAGACCTAATTACATGTCACCCGGCCAAACATTGCTGACATCTGGTTCCGGGTCTTAGTATCAGTCGCACATTGTGTGACGAAATCTGAAGCTCCAAACAATTGTATTTTGTTTGTAGCTTCGACCTCGACCAGGCAATACGAACTGGCGCTTAAGTCCGAATCCACAAATCAGCAATATTACTTATGAATACTTAATAATACCGCCATTTCCAGTAGGTCAGTAAGCAAACCAAGCTATTTACGTCTGTATTACAAAACTACCTACCGGCAATAAAGATACGAGGGGAAATCCAAGCATCTGGATTAGATAAGGGAATAGGAATACTGCTATAATGCTAAGCACAACAATAATATCCACAGCCTACGTTAAGATTTCGTATGGGACCATGCTCAAGATGCTACTACACATCAAATATTTGACTATTTTCCCTGCCAAATGCCGTCAGCCAGGCTTTTGCGTTGTTTTCATAATTAACACCTGCTTAAAATATCGTACGCGAACGAGCATTAAATCACTAAAGTTTCTAGTTGATGACTAGACTATCAAAACGTGACAAGATTAAAAAAACGTATTTCATCGGACCATGGATGCAGTAGTATCCGGTCGGCTGTAATGTGTAAAGTTCCTGTATGTGAGACTAATTCGTTAAGAGAAGGATAAAACATCGGGTACGAAAGAGAGGCAATGATAAATTTGTGCCAGCCTGTCAAATTTTTTTGCTCTAGAGTTGTTTTCATAACAGCGTCGGCGTTGAAAAATAAAATCCCTTTCATATTGCGGCCCGCACATTTGGCTTTTTCAACGCCTGAACACATACGGAAACTAACACAATCGGACTTCATTAGGCAAAATTTTATTTATCGCCGATCCTGTTATACTACTCCATCCATCCATTGGACCTTACGACCGCGACGATATTTGGCTTGCTTTTCCTCTATAATAAGCGGGCTCAAAATGAGTCGGGATCAGGTTCAGCGCTAAATAGAGGACACTGTAAGCTTAAAAAGTATCTGCATACGATTGGACTGGTTTCAGACGATATTTGCAGATTGTGTGAAGAACAGGAAACTGCAGATCACGTTTCATGCCATTGCGAAGAGCTCGACACAGAAGGCTCAGACTTCTTGGACATTACTTCCTAACACCATTGGATCATGGTGAAAAAAATTAAAATTTATGATACAACCGTCCTAAGTGAGTTATAATAAGAGAGGACAATCACCCATCAACACTCGCCCATTGAGGCCGCAGTGAATCGGAATTTTAGACCGTCTCTCTCCATCAACAATCTACAATAATAAGCCGATAAATTCGGGCTTGCCTAGGTCACAAAATCGGCATCATGGCTTGTCTAGAAACGTTTGGTTTGGAAGCTGGTAGATTGGACCAAGAATTAATTAATGTCTAGTGGTTTGGTGTAAAATGCGCATCGTGTCGAACAATAAAAATTGCTGTGTGTTACAGTGACTATACTGCAGGCCAGTGAAGGCTTCTTTCGACTTTAACTCGCTCACAGGGCGAGAGTATGAACTTTGTCAAACTGCCAATTTTTCATAATTTCAAATTTCAATAACCCCGCGTAAATTGACATTTGCCGCACATCTGGCAGCTCTATGCTCCCAACATACGTCCGATCGCTACTAACTTCACACAAAGGGCGACCCCAAAATTTTCATTTTCATTCATAACAAAAATCCAATACGCAACGAGATACGAGACATACACAGAGCAGGACAGGAGCCCAGGAGCAGAGCAGAGCGAGTAGAGGTCACGTGACGTTTGTATGTGTCATCGTGCGGTTGCGACTTGCGACCGCTCCAAAAGTGCACTCGCCCTGTCAAGTGAAAATGTCGAAATAAAAACGCGGCCGCGAAGAACAGTTCCGTGACCAGTGCATTGGACATTTGGAAAAACATTAACCGGGGGTGCTTGCCCGCCGCACAAGCCACCCCAAGCAAGTGGAACGAGACCGCGAAAACGGGCTGAACAATGGCCTACATTAACGTGGCCGAATGGAGTCCGGATCAAGTCACCGACTGGCTGAAAGGTCTGTACCCCGAACTAGGAGGGAAAAAACTCCAACAAATAAAAACACTAAATTCCTCTCAACTTTTAATTTACTATTCACCCCAAGTTACTAGTCACACAAAAATAAACAGGAAATCCAATTATAAAGTTCCGTCAAGTTATAAAAATAAATTTCAATGAGATGTCGGTGCGGGACTCTTCGCCGCCCGTTTGTCTGGGCCGCGGCACAGCGATCACAAGGTCTTCTTGTAGCCCTGAATTCTGCGCAGCGCCATCATACCCAACTTCTGCATGACGGACGGAATAATTGTCTGAGACGCAGCCAGCCAGCTCGTGGCCGGCAAGGACATCAGGGATGTCACCTGGTCCGTGGTAGTGTGTCCAAAGTGCTTCATGATTCCCGGCAAGTGTCCCATTCCGACAACACCGACAATCTTCGCCGGCTGACCTTTCGTCTTCAGCACGCTCATTATGCTTGCGGCAAGCAGTAACGAATGGGCCAGAACAATATCGCGTTCGGTCACAAACGATTTGTAGACGGACGGCAAACGCTGTTGCATACCGTTGAGCGGTTGCGCATCGCGCGACTTATACTTTTCGACGTCCTCGAACGTCATCTTTACCTGGTTCGACTTGCGCGTCGAATTCGTCAGCATCATGGACAATTTGAGACGCTGCGCAATCGTCAGACCAGCAGTTGCTCGCTTCATTGTTATGTTGATGGGACGATCGCCCAACATGATTTTACAATCGTCGATTTGTCCGCATTCGGCAACCGCGCGCCGACATTCGCCGCCTGGCGCAATGCCAAGCTGTCGTGTTATGTTCGCGCTCATGTTCAAAAACGAAATGTAGAACATCCCACCGGATACGCCATGCTCGGCGATGATTTCTTTCTTCTTGTGTGCGGTCAGTTCGGACGCCTCGCGTAGTAGCGTTTCCTCGTCGTAGTGCAGGACATGGACACGTAACGGACAGAGTTCCAGGACTATTGCGTCCGGCTTTACGTTACGGACGACCAACGACACGTCGTCCTGTGACTTCAAGCTAAAATGTGCGGTACCGATGACGTAGACACGATCGCCTTCCTCTGTGCGAAGCAGCTCGACCGTCTCGGGTAAATTGCCATCGAATTCGTCCAGGTCTTTGTACATGGTAATGTTGGTGGGTAGCTTGGACCCCATCCTGGCGACCTGATCCACTTCTTCTTGATATGCGCCTCTAGTTTTTCTTCGTTACCAAATTAACGTGCATATGTTACGGCTGCCTTGCCAAAATTTTGGAGCAGTTGCGATTTATACGCTTCTCTCGGGACAACTATTCTCCCCCATCCAACAATTTTTTTTTTTAGAAAAGTATGCAGATTGCTTCGAATCAAATATTTCGGAATTTTGACAATAAAACTGATTTTGTTGTGTTGAATTTTTCTAAAGAGGGGAATTCCGCCTAACGATGACTACTGGGATTGGAATCGACGTCGCCTGTGCAAGTGCAAATTGGGGATTTAGGGGTGAATGTGGCGAGTTGTACTTCGGCGGATTGGAGCAAGCCTGTGGAATTCGTGTAGGCGTGAGTGGGTTTGTTTTTGGGTGTTTTTTTTTAAGGCAAACGCAAACTGGAAAAGAGACTTATCTTAGCACTAAAGGCACACGAACTTTGCATACAGGAATTGCAAGAAGGTACTATGTGTCTTTCGGGCAGACTTGTTTCTGCTATGGCACAACAGCCCAAGCCGGCTCCAAGTTCTGCTTCCATTTCGAGGCGTCGGCCTTCCTTCGTTTGAGGTTTTTTTATCGAAATTTCGGAAAAGGTGTTGAGAGACAGTCTGGCTTTTCACAATCAATTGTCTATGCATTGAAATAAAGAAACAATAAATTTGTTGCAAACACCACAATTAGAACATGCATCAAAGAACTTAAATCTTGCGCGATGCTTAAAACTGCAAATTAGAGCTCAGGTTAGTCAGTCCGGTTAGTCTAAGGTGGAGAGGATAGTGTTAAACACCTTTAAGTCATTGCGTGAAATCACGACAACCAAACGCAGGAGGCAGATCGTATATAAAGAGGGTGAAAAGGACCAATAATTGATTCCTGAGAGACGCCTGAGCTAATGTGCAGAGACAATCTTTCAAAAGTTTGATCTTTTTAACAACATCTTTTCTTGAATGGAAACTTTTTCGCTTAGAATAATTTAAACAAAAGTATTAACCTAACTGAATTTTTCTATTTGTTCACTCTAGGTCTAGACGACACAATGTACAACTACGTCTACTCCTTCACGAATAATCAGGTAGGGGGTAAACAACTGCTCAACATTCGACCGTATGAGCTCGAGCAGCTCGGCATGACTTTCATCGGACATCAGGAAATCGTTCTAGAAGCTGTGGAACATCTACGAAATTTTGTAAGGTAGCTTCCACATTTCTACGGGGATTTTTAATGACTTCATTCCTTCCCGTCTTAGCATTACAATTTCGATAAAGAGAACTTACAATTTCTTACTCTGCATGTTGCTTCGGCAGCGCACAGTCTGTACAAGCAATTGATGTACGATTGCGGCAAATCGAAATTAGAAACGCAAATTTTGAAGGATATTTCGCGAACTATAGCGACTACGAAACCGATAATCGGCTGGTTGGATCGTGCGCCGTTCCAAGGACAGCTCCAATTCATCGAGATCCGAAAGACAATGCTGCGGCTCGGATTGGAGATGGCAACAATTGCACAGCGTGACCGATTTGTTGAGGATCCCGTCGAACAGATACGAACGAGTGCCTGGAAATTGTCTCAGCTCGCCGATTACATTATTCAGGATATTTCGGATCCGATGTTATTGCAGCCGTGCTCTTTGAACCTGGTTACGATCAAGAAGCGCGAATCTGAGCTTGGATTCAATGTGGAGCCAAGCTATCATGGTATTCATCGGATTAGCGATATTAAATACAATTCGCCGGCTCATAATTCCGGGAAAATTGAAGACGGTGACGAGATTGTGCAAATCAACTACCAGACTGTTGTGGGCTGGCAGTACAAGACTGTGATGTTGCAGTTACGGGATTCACCGCCTGACCTGCTAATAACTTTGAAGAAACGGCCGAAACATATGAAAATTTACGGACAGATTTACATGCAGCCATATCGGTTGCCGAGCAAGAAACGATCATTGCACGGTCGTTGGGGCGATAATTTGCCCAGTCCGCGTCCGAATCCGCTTACAGTACAGGACTTTAGATTGCCGCTCAAAATCACCGAGAAGCATAATTCGTCCGACACGGATTCATCGTGCAGCGATATCATGACGCCGACCGATTCGAAATCCGTGGACAAGGAGATCCGATTATATATGCCGAAGCCGCGAGCCGTTTTGCAGCGACGGAATACGATTTGCGGCAGTGAACTGTCGAATCTGAAGAATATCGGAAATGTGCCGCTCTGGCACGAACGTAAGGTACGACAAAACGGAGAAGCATCTTCGCCAAGTTTGCGTGATAAATCGGTCTCGTTTGGATTCGGATTGGACACGGCACCGCGACCAACTACATGTCTGGGGATCACAGGGAATACGAAATTTAATGATCTTCTTGGACTCAATAATTCGTTGGCGCAAATTTTGCATGAAAAACAGATAAAAATAGAAGACCAGAGCGAACAAGCGGAGCAGAAGTCCAAGCCGGGAGTAAGTAAAGTAGTTCGATTCGATGCCAATATGAAATACGACGACTATCCGGCCGATAACAAGGTACGTTCAATTCTACCTATTCTGAGCACCTGTTTTCTGTGAGCTTTTATTTACAGTATACTTGCAACGTCGAGAACACAATTTTGGAAACATTCGAACCAATTCCTTACGCCGACGACGATGATGTCAATAATTATTTTGAAGAAGAGAAATCTGATGAAAATAAGGACGAAAGCGAGGATGTGGTACAATGCATTAATGCACCGTTGGTAAGTCGTCGCGGGCGACTGGACAAAAGTCATAGCACACCGGCGTACGATAATTCAGGCGATGATTCAGGTAAGCTGAAAGTAGTATGCAGTACAGAACGACTTGGTTTTTACACATTTCATTTAGATACTCCTCCAGCAGTAGAACCCCGAAAAGAATTCCTCCAGAATACGCCGCCCGCACCACCACCCCGGCCTCGTCGCCAAGCTGATATTCAACCGCCTGCAATTCCTCCACCACCTAAACCACAACTTTTCTTGCTCCAATCGGAAAAGACAGCAATCACACATTCCGCTTTCAAATCTGCGTCCATTCCGACCTTGTCAACGATGGGCAATATTCCAGCGACAATTCATTTTCTTCAGGAAACGACCAAAGAAGAGTCGGAACTTGTCACGCCGACCAAAACAAAAAGCCTGACTTTGAAGAAAAAGAACAGCCTTTTGGCGAAACGGCGTCAAGTCACTTTGAAAGCATTGGGTACCAGTGACATACAGGGTCACTTGTATCGTCGAACAAAAGACAAACGTGGTGTTACGTTTTGGGCGAAGCTCTACTTTGTTTTGATCGAGACGGTTCTGTACGGTTTTAAGAAGAAGGATTCACGGAAGGCGAGTTGTATGGTTTTTTTGCCTGGTTTCACCGTCTCACTGGCCAAAGAAGTTCACTCCAAGCCGTTTGCATTTAAAGTCTACCACCCGATGAAGACATTCTACTTCGCAGCTGAATCAGTCGAAGCGTTGAATCAGTGGATGGAGTTCATCAGGCAGGCTACACTCCAAGAAAAAGTCGTTCCAGATTCGATAATTGCTCAAAACATCAAAGAATTTTACTCGGAAACCGATAGCTCCGGCGACGAAGACGATATAGGAGTGAAGCAATTGTGTACACCGTCTCCGATCGCAATTCATTTATCGCGATCACCGCTGTACAGCAACTCGAATCAGACTTCACCCGACACCCCGATGACATCGAGTTCGCCGTCGAAACATGAAAGATATTTGGGTTCACTGAAAAAATTTACGCAATTCAAAAGTGCAGAAAAGAAGCCATCGTCCAATGATATTCCTGTTCCGACCGCACAATACCGAAGCTATCGAAAAGTGCCGGGTGGAACGCATGGCTTGCAAATTGGGACCAACACCAATACTGCGATTTATCATCATGAAATTTCAGCCGCTTCTACTCCCCTTCAGTCATACTTGGATCTGGGTCGAAAGCAATCGATCTCGTCCACTTACAGTATGGACTCAAGAATTTCGAATTCGGATCAGGAGAGCATCATTCAGCACACCGAACCGATAGCATTTGCATTGAACAATTCGCACCAGGAAAGTAACGTGTGCCGCCAAACTCAATCGTCGCCGAAAACTTGTGCAGACAATACAAAGAAGTTGCGCAAAAACTCGCCGTACAATTACATCCATGCCTCAAATCCCAACCTGGTGGAATTCGATTTTCAGACCTCGAAATCAATGGATTTCTCATTGCCGAAAATTAATCCGTCGAATACGTGGGATGCTCACAGCAATCTTCAGGGATTTGTCACGCTCAAAGACTTGATGCTTCGAAAGCAGGAGGAAGAAGCACGAGAAGTATACAACAATCGCGTTTTATTGGGCGTAGAGAAGAAAGACGAGCGCCTGCAAAAGCACAATCGCAAATGCGATTGCCAAAATTCTGGCGGCCGTAAATTATCGAAAATACAAAGTCGCAGCTTGCCCAAGACACCGGATTATGAGATGAGTTTTAATCCGGACGACGAGGACATAAAGCGAACTCGAACGAAAGAGGGTCAAAAGCTGCGCGATTTCGGCTACGAATTCATTTACGGCGATGAGCCTGCGAACGGCGCACAAAAAACACGAGCCATTGTCGCCGAAAAGACGACCTATGGACAATTGCTCACATCGAAAAAGAAAACGTCACAGTCGAGTATTTCAGAAATGAGCGAAAAATCGAGTCGTGGCGGCAGCTTCAAGAAGACCAAGGGAAAGTTCGAAGCATTCAAAACTTCGAGCGAGAAGTTGTTTCAATTCAAGCACTCGTCCGACCATCACAAGTCGAGCAAAAATGCAGCATCGTATGCTCCTCTTACACTGCCACTCAACAAGAAAACTTCGAGTTTCTATAGCCAATTAGATCAGCCGAGTCCGCAGGTTAGCATAAAAAAGAGTCACACGTACAACGCCGAGTTCAAGGATAGCAAGAAAATCGAAAGTGCACGAAAGAATTCAACGGGCGTTCCGATGCTAACGAAAATCGTTATGGCGACAAAAACCCCGATGGAACGAAAGTTGTTGGGATCGCCTAGCTTGCATCGGGCGATTTTTGGTCGTCAGCATTCGAACAGTAGCAGTGGCGGTGCCGGCATTGATTTGGATCACGAAGTATTCTCACCGATGGTTTTCAGTAAGGTAAGTTTTTCGCCACTGTCCCTCTACTTAGCTTCTTAAATCGTAATCGTTGCAATTACCTTCCAGTCCGGACACATGACAACGGAAACTATCCACACAGTTCCCGATGAACTGCCATCTCAATCGTCCGTTTCGACGACACCGTCGACAACGGCCAGCAGTCACTCAACACCGGACTATCCAAACATGGAGTACCCGCCGGTTTTCGAGCCCGAAACATACTCTCTGAGCGATCCGAATGCCAGTTTGAATTTGTTGCGGCGACGGAACGACTTGGACGACTGACAAATGCGTCGAATATCAAAAAAGTTATTACTATTATGAATATCGTAGCTCAATACTTAGACCGGATAAATTTATATCCAAATTTATCACTAAACTTGTGTAAATACTCCTCTCGGTGCACGATCCTTTTCATTTTTCGAAAGTGCCAATATTATTTTTGTATCTTGTTGGATCTATCCGCCACCAACCACCCAGCAAACTCAGTTCGGAATCGAGTAGATAGGCGGCGCGGAACATAACGAATTTATTTAGTTGGTTAGGATAGCAACTGGGCTTGGTGGCGATCGATTGTTACTACGACTCGGTAACTCCAAAGCAATGTGAATGCAATTTTCTTCAAGTATTGCTCATGTGAGGGAAGAGGCATGGAGAATGAAATTGTTCGGGAAAAGAACCGTTTTGTATTCGAACCCGGGTAATTTTATGCTCCAAACTCGTCCCTAAAAAACACAATTATTATGTTATATTTTAGTTTAGGGAGAAATATTTTCGGACGCGCAATTTATTACAGAAGCTACAGCATTAAAGTGAGCAAAGCTTTTCCGGATTGTTCCGAATGGCTGATTTATGTTTAGGGGAAAACTTGTGAATGCAATTTGCCAGAGATTTTTAATTTGTGTTTTTCTCTCTCGGAACTGGGTTTTTAACGTTCGTTTGAGTGATTTATGTGATTTTTTTTAGAACTCAATTTGCCATTCGAAATGATCCGATCTTTTACCTGTAGTGCCTTTTTTTAGAGACTCGAAATTATGTTAAAGATTTTATTATTCAATTTTTTAATATTATTAAAAATATTTCAAATATCATATAGACAGTTTTTTGTATTGGTGATTTCGTTTTTAAACCATGTGGTCTTTTTTCTTGCTTAAATACGGTGCGGTAGGTCTTATTTATTTATTTATTTATTTGAAAACGAAAATGTACAGAATAGAAATACTCCAATAACACATTTAGCCGAGAACAAACAAAAATGAGAATGAAAATGAATGTAATGAATATACGAATACAAAGTAATAGTGGATAGCAAAATTTAATAAATTAAAAATATAGATTTTAAGTAAATTTTAAAGGAGCGCAAAGAATGAGTATGAAAACTAAGACAATCATGGTTATACGCGCGAGGCAAACGGAGAAACGGGGAATTAAAATATGAATTTAGTGACGCGTATGGTACAATGAAGGTATTTTGAGATCTGGAACGGAGATTATTACCTCTAAATCTAAGCTCAGCATAGAGATTGGCGTTAAAAACAAATATGACTTTATACAAAAACAACATGTCTAAATAAGATCTTCTGTCCTTAAGAGGTGAAAGACCAAGCAGGTGCAACCTCATGTCATACGGGGCATCTACAAAATTGAGTCTACGAAAGAGAGATCTAGTGAAACGTCTCTGCACCGATTCCAGTGCGGTTATGAGATACATATAGTGTGGGTTCCACACAACTGAGCAGTATTCAAGGTGACATTTGACAAGACTATTGTACAAGTTAATATAAAGAGCCAAGTTACAGAACGGATATGCAGCTCTCAAAATAAAACTACATAACCTGTAAGCACGCTTGCCGATTTCCATAATATGTACATCAAATTTTAATCGAGTGTCAAATATAACACCTAAATCCTTGAAGTTAAAGACTTCAAGGAGAAGGGAGTCATCAATGTGGTAATTAAACTGAAGATAAGAGGATTTATTTGTATAACACATCTTGAAACATTTTAGCTTATTAAGGGATATCTTATTTGCAGAGCACCAGGAGGATAATTTATTGAGGTCATTTTGAAGAATGAGACAGTCAGCCAAAGATTTTACTGGTCTAAATAACTTCAGATCGTCAGCATACATTAAATAATCAGAATGAAATTCTGAGAGAAGATCATTCACGAATAAAATGAAAAGCAGTGGACCCAAGGTTGAACCTTGAGGAACACCGGATGTCGCAAGATAAGGAACCGATAGGCATCCTTGGAAGATAACCATTTGCTTACGATTATTAAGATAGGATGAGATCCAGCCTACTAGAGAACTACTTAGACGAAAAGAGTACAATTTCTGAACAAGTGTATAGTGGTCAACTCTGTCAAAAGCTTTCGAGAAGTCAGTATACACCGTGTGAAGATCAAGTCGGTTTTCAAGGGTCCTTGATACTGAATTTGTAAAAGAAACTAAATTCGTCTCAGTGGAACGACCCTTAAAAAATCCGTGCTGATTAGGAGAAACAGAGCTGCAGACTTGTAGAAAGATGACTTCATGCAGTAGTTTTTCAAATATTTTAGAGAAACACGACAGAATAGAAATCGGGCGGAAGTTTGCAACGTTGTGCTTATCACCCTTCTTAAATATAGGTAAAACATGGGAAATCTTCCATACTGCAGGAAATATTCTTTGATTCAGTGACATGTTAAATAATGTTGCAAGTGGTTCCGCCAGAATATGGCCCAATCTCTTAACAAATACATTGGGAATGTTATCGGGACCAGCGCCACCATGACAATCAAGGGAATTAATAACAGCGAGAACCTCCGTAGGAGTGAAAACAGGTATTGAGTCACAGTCCATATCATCGATATCCTGCATTGACTGAGAAGCGGAAGAAGAATACACGGAGCTAAAATATAGGGAAAATAGATTTGCTATAGATCGGGGTGTAGAAGCAGTATCACTTTGGTAAGTTATGCATGATGGAATGGTAGTAGTCTTCCGTGAGAAATTGACATAATTCCAGAAAGGTTTGTAATTCTTATAAAGACGTCTTGCCTGATCTTTATCTTTCAAAAGTTTAATGATAATCTTCTTGAATACAGGACCTCATGTAACGTACATGGCTATTGGCCACGTACGGAGCAGACGACGACGTCAACCTCAATCTGAGATTCGTAATTTAAATTATATTTATTTTATCTTATATTTAATTATAGGTACGCGACTATCTTCGGTCGTACGTAACTACAGTACCGTCACAACCAATACCATATTTTCCAAATAAAGGTTGACACTATTGTTTTAGTTATTTTGACAAGAAAAATTACTACAAGTATTACCACTTGCTACTAAACAGTTAAAGGCATACTGTTTGATGAAAGCGCTAAATCTAATATGGTAATACATCCACCCTCTAAAGCGACATACTACCCTCCTAAAGGTAGATGCTCCACACTTGACTTAATAATAAGCAATGGGCTCTCAGTGATTTCACCACCAATAACACTAGATGAATTATCATCTACTCATCTTCCAGTATTCTTCTCAATACAGCTGGCTAATGCAATTCCCAGGTTTATCGCTAGTAAACCGTGCTTCTCGAAAACCAATTGGTTAAAATACAAGCACCTACTAAATAAGGGCTTTTCAAACTCATGTTTCAATCTATCGAAACCTATTACTACCGCGGAAATAGATGCCATGGTCTCTCATTTATCGAATTTGATTACTGATGCCGCCAACATATCAACACCACGCATCACATCAAACGATTTTAACCTGCCGCTCGAAAGCCATATCACAAATTTAATACGGCAAAGAAATCTTGTGAGACGACAGTGGCAACGAACTAGAAATCCTGATTTGAAAACGTCTGTTAACAAACTTAACAAGGAAATCCAGCAGCAAATAAATTATACTAAGAATAGGAGATGGAGTGATATGCTGTCCAGCTTACCAAAAGGTTCAACAAAACTCTGGCAGCTCAACAAACTTTTTAAACGTGGGCGTAATATCCTGCCGCCACTCCAAATGAACAACACGACGATATCTGGCGATTCATTAAAAGCTGAACTGCTTGCTGATAATTTTCGCTCTTATCACAATACACCTCAAACTTCTGGAAACAGTGAATTTGAGACGGAGGTACAAGATAATCGTCTACGAATTTCCTCGATGAATATATCCAATCTGCCACCATCAGTACTGTGTAAGCCTAAAGAGATCAAGAGAATTATCCGCACGCTTAAACCAAAAAAAGCGCCTGGCCACGATGGGATAATCGTGCCCATGATCAAAAACCTGACAAACTCAGCAATAATTTACCTGAATTTTATTTATAACTCCTGCCTAAAACTAGGCTATTTTCCACAGGTATGGAAAGTAGCAATCGTCACACCAGTACCCAAGCCAGGTAAAGACCTTACTAATCCAACAAGCTTCCGCCCAATCAGCCTCCTACCTATATTAGGCAAAATATTCGAAAGAATAATCCTGAAGCGAACATTAGACAAAATAGAAGAATACAAAATCATTCCGAACTTCCAATTTGGCTTCCGCACCAAACACTCTACAGTTCACCAACTACTGAGAGTCAAATCAAAAGTTAAAGATGCTATATCCCGAAAAAAATCTCTTGGCATGATAACTCTAGACATAGAGAAGGCGTTTGATAGAGTGTGGCATGATGGTCTTATATATAAACTGAGAAAGTTCAATATGCCACCATACATATGCAAAGTTATAAGCTCATTCCTCGCCGACAGATCGTTCAGAGTAAAGATTAAAAGCAAATGTTCAGAAAGCAGAGACATACCCGCAGGAGTACCACAAGGCTCTTGCCTAAGCCCAACACTCTTTAATTTATACACTGCTGATATGCCTAAGGCTGTCAACTGCGACTTAGCAACATTCGCTGATGACACCGCAATTTTAACTACAGCATTGGAACCACAAATTATCATCAATAACCTCCAAGAGCAGCTTGAAACCTTAAATATATTTTACCAAAAATGGAAGATTAATCTTAACACCTCTAAAACTCAAGCAATATATTTCTCGAAACGTAGAGCAACTCGTTTCTTACCACCCTCAAATTTAAACATATTAGGTGCTTCAATACGTTGGGCAAAAGCGATCAAGTACTTGGGACTACACCTTGACACCAAGTTAACATTTCAGTACCATATAGAACAAACCACCTCAAACACCTCGAAAAGTATTAGAATTCTATACCCACTTATAAACAGGAAATCTAAGTTGTCCCAGGAAAATAAGCTTCTATTATACAACTCTGTAATGCAACCCGGTCTAACATACGGAGCGCCAGTTTGGATAAACTGTGCAAAAGTCCACAGACAGAAGCTTCAAATTATACAAAACAAATGCCTCAAAATTTTATTAAACAAACCATGGCATTTCTCGACTCGTCTATTGCATGAGATATCTGGATTACAACAGATCAATGAACGCATCGCGAAACTTACTAGCCAATTCCAGAGTAATTGCGCCAACAGCGAGATTCCACATATTTTATCACTAACAAATAATCTGTAAGTTATGTCCACATAATTAAATTACGTTATACTAAATTCAATAGAATTTGTATTTAGATTTAAGTATTAGTTTTAGTTAAGATTAGGTTAGGTTTAATTGTAAAATAAAAGTTCAAAGGGTTTTTGAAAAAATTTTTTCCCTGAAAATGTCAAAAACAATAACTAAGAATTAAACTAGTCTGCAAACATACTAGCATAAAGAATTAGAACTAAGCTGTAAAGATAATTTAATCTAAACCCTTCACTGTTATGAAAATGTAAAAGCAAACTTGTATATAATCATGAAATATAATTATCTATCTATCTATCTAAACAGTTAAAGGCTCGAGTCCTCAACCTGCAGATTCCAAAAACTTACTGGACTGTAGATTACATACAGGGACGTCATTTGTGGGGGGCAGGGGGGGCCCCCTGAATTATGTATTTTTATAGATTATATATAACATATGTATATTTATATATAAAAATATATGCAAACATAACATCTTGCCCCCCCTAGAAAAAACTGAAATGCCGTCCCTGATTACATATTAAAGGCTAATCCCTATCTCCAGTTCGGTAAACCGTAAAAATCAAGAAATAACAGTTTTTAATGTTACATGAAGATGGCGTTAAAAATACAGTAGATGCCGCTCATAGTAATCGCGGATAATGTTATAAGCCGCATTTTGTTATCAAAACAAGTTAGTTCCATTTTCCACAAACGAAATTCATCGCTTATTGGAATAAAAATTCACTTTATGTTATCATTCGGGCCAGATTTCCATACAACATTACAAGATTTGTAACTGTATTCTTAATCGCTCCTCTTTTTTCTTCATGTGAAAGTGATCAAAAAGGCAAAATAAAAACCATCTCAAAATTAAAGATGATTGCTCTTGGTTTAACATTTATGTAAACACAAGGCGATACATATCATAGATTACTATGAGAAATTTCAGTCTTTTCGTATCTTCTGAAAACTATTGATGTTGATCTCGTTCAACAGAATGAGCTCAACTTCGAGTAAGTTTTCGAGACAGTTTAATAGAAGTGGCGCGCTGAGTTGACAGACATGACCGAAGCTGGATCTAAAACGCTGTACAAGGCTAAATTTGCTAAAAAGGGAGAGAATCAGTACCACAGTAAGTATCCTGACCAGACACTGTCTTATAATCCGGCATGCTAAAAGATGGTGATTCTTTTCAAACGACTTTTTGTAGAAACTGCCTGAATGAGGAGGACGAGGAAACAGTATTTCATATTCTCTGTAACTTTGTGAAACATTGAAGCTAGAGTTGTCAATAACACTTAATGAATAAAAAAAATAATATTAGATGCTTCGAGCAATCTATATTCAAGCGTAGGAAAATAAATGAGAATAATTTTCCCCTTCGGCTAATGTTATTGAAAGCGCAGCAATTGAAGACGAATCATAGATAATCCAGGGGAACGTCACAATAGACCCAACTGAGACTTCAGTGGCAGAGGCTAACGAAACCAACCCCATTTTCTAATCTAATCTAATCTAACTAAAGAGAGAAATGGAGGACCGAAAAGAATGAGGAAAGTAGATAAAGAATGGTGTAAAGAGAGCACCGAAAAGGCAGTTATCTATAGAATGCACCCGGTTTTTTGCTGCATACGGTCGAGTTTTGTGTGTATCTCACAACTAAATACCAATTACAGCGTAAATATTTTTAGGACTAAATCTGTCTCAGGGCATAAATATCGCTGGAGACGACTATAGTCACATTGACTATAGAGACGACAAGACACCGTTTTTATATGAGGCGCTTTGAAGCCAGGTGGAAGGTTTCAGTCGGCTCGTGTGCTAGTCACAAAACAGTTTAGTTGCGTGGTTGCACGCTCAGATATAAAGGAACTAACAAACGAATAGGCCATACCTCAATATAAAAGAGCCAAGTTATTTTGTGCACAAGCGATAGTCCCGCTAAAGTGAAAGCTGCATGGCTATACAAAATTAATTATTTTAGGGGAAAATATTTTGGGGCGTATTTTAAAAAAGCTTTCGCATAAATTGGGTATATTACATAATAATATCAATCTCTTTACAATTTATAATACTTATGATCTGATCCGATTCTGTAACTGAAATCTCGGCCAAATGCCAGAAACGAGTAGCTTTTTCAAATGCGTACTTTTTTGATTAACACCAACTTTCGATATTTTGTCAGACTTCGTTTAAGCAATAAAACAGTGTCGCATTTGCTATTTTTCTATCACTAATTTAATGATAAGGCTATATGGGTTTGAATGCTGAGTTGGGAGAATAGTCATCGAAAAGATCTCTTCAGATGCAAAGCATTTGTACAGAAATGGATATTCTACTAAATACCTCATTTCTAAGTACAATTGCATATTGAAGTGTTCACCTTCGTAACGCTTTTGGATGGCACTAACGTTGACGTTATTTAACTACGCCATTGGAGCGAAGGTTCAGGCCGTTCAAGGCAACCATGACCATTCCATATAACAATCTTTGGATATTCTATAAACTTCCTGTCTGTTTGATTTAGTTGTTCTGCAGCTACAAACAGCCTTGACTTAATATTTCTCTGCATATAGTGATGAACCCAATGTTCCCTTATTAATGATCGCCGTACTCTTCGTTTTTTTTCATCTGAACCAAACAATTCGCAATTATGCTGTTATGACACTGGCTATTTTCTCGCTAGAAAAAAGTACAATAATAGCCAATCGTGCGACAAGGCGAACAACAATAAAAAGACAGAGATACCACTCTAGCGGCATCTAGTAAACGAAATTAACAACTGGTATGTTAAGAAAAATACCGGTTCTGACGCGTTTCATAACAGAACATGGCACTTTCCATAATTTATACGTACCAAACTGTCAAAAACTAGTCGGTAGCGGCTGGAAAATCTAGCCGCCAGCGGATTTTTCATGCTAGAATGTTGCGAAACACTGCTCGAATGCGCTTTGTTGCCGCTTTTTTTTTGACAGTTATGGATTGTTTTTTGACAGTTACCCATAGTTTGCTGTTCGGACTGTCTCTCTCACACCAATGCCTAAATTGTATGTAAGTCTCCATCCCTCTCCATTTGGATTGTCTAGCCGCTTTAAAGCCGCAAAAATAGCCAGTGTCATAACAGCATAATGCTGTTATGACACTGGCTATTTCCTCGCTAGAAAAAAGTACAATAATAGCCAATCGTGCGACAAGGCGAACAACAATAAAAAGACAGAGATACCGCTCTTTCCGACGCTAGCGGCATCTAGTAAACGAAATTAACAACTGGTATGTTAAGAAAAATACCGCTTCTGGCGCGTTTCATAACAGAACATGGCACTTTCCATAATTTATACGTACCGAACTGTCAAAAACTAGTCGGTAGCGGCTGGAAAATCTAGCCGCCAGCGGATTTTTCTTGGATTAACTGCTAGAATGTTGCGAAACACTGCTCGAATGCGCTTTGCTGCCGCTTTTTTTTGACAGTTATGGATTGTTTTTTGACAGTTACCCATAGTTTGCTGTTCGGACTGTCTCTCTCACACCAATGTTTAAATTGTATGTTAAAGTCTCTATCCCTCTCCATTTGGATTGTCTAGCCGCTTTAAAGCCGCAAAAATAGCCAGTGTCATAACAGCATTACTCCATCTTAAAATCAAGTTCTTATACACAAAAAGTTTGCGTGTGGCAGCCCAAATGACCATTCGAAGAAAATCTGACAGCGTAGTCAGCTGATTGACAAAACGGAAAACCCGAAATTCTGACTTTCACTGTACTGAGCGCTGACAAGAAGCGAAATTCTGTATGCAGTTTTCACAGAAATGTGAGATTTCGATCGAAAGAATCCGATCATCGCAAAACGTCGACTGAACTTGGACACCGCTTCAGATCCTCATTCGCCGGAAAGTGAAGGTTCCATAAGTTTGCACCGTGGTTTTTGTTTTTTTGGATGTCGCGGAAGTGCTGGTTGCTGATTCTTCGAAAATTCCAAGAAATCAAGTGCAGAATCCAAAAATAGACTTTCGGCTGTGCCGGAACACAACCTAGGAAATGATGGAACCTGGTACGGTTTTCGAGCCGTGGGTGTGTGTTAAACGGCTGGGCACTGGCGGCTACGGCATAGTTTGTCAGTGGACGAACAAAAGGAATCGACAAAAAATAGGTGAGTTTCGTTCGTCCTTGAATCTACCTGGCATTGAATCTACCTGGCATTGAATCTACCTGGCATTGAATCTACCTGGCATTGAATGCGGTCGAACATACTACTGCGTTCTGGTTCTGGCCTAAGAGTTAATGCAAAAGTACGAATTCACAGAAGCAACAAAGTTGTTCCACCGCCCGTTTGTTTATGTGCATTTCCGTCTAGCGATAAGATCTTTAATGTGGCGTCAGTTTACCGAAACGAGTCTGGCGATGGATTTGATAGTTATATCGTTCGCGGCCCTTATCGAAGTTCCAGTTTATTGACAAAAATAAATAAATAAAAAATAGTATACATCACGTTTCGCAGTGATTCATTCTGTGAGTCGACAGCGAGAAAAAAAGCTAGAGTGTGCGGCAGTTGGCAATTTTTTTCTTTTGATTTTGTAATAAGGCGCTTATAGAGGCGATAGCAATTAATTTTCATTAGCACATTAAAATCTAATGAAGTTTGCTTTCATAAAATTGAACAATCCATAGATTCAGTACGCGGGTATTAGCTTCTGATGTCCCAGTTGCGATCGGATCCAACTTCCAACCGCAGATAATCAAGAGTCGTCACAAGTTGCGCACAGTTCTATTTCCATTCAAATTGCATCCTATTCGGAACTTATTGGCTACGTAACGTGACTCAAGGATTAGCATAGGGACAATATATTTCGGAGATTTTCTTTATATAGGGACATCATCCTTCAACGGATTTAAGAGGGGGAGTAGCTAATGGGCCGTTCGTTCAAAATGCATCACCAAATGAAAGTTTCGTAAATTGTTGTCTTGAATTCCTCATGCTACAAAAGCGAGGGTTGAAACGATTCAGACGTGCTATTAAATCCGCCTGATTCTGACGGAGTTAGAAGTTTTATTTAGTTCAAGTTATAAAGTGATGAGTTCCTCTTTGTGGGTTCTGATTGGCACGAAAATCGTATTTATAAACACTGCTGTGCAATGAAATCCACTCCGATTACAAAAATCAGTTTTTTTTGTCTTAAGCTTTCGATTCATTTTTTAATCGCCCATATCAAAAATAATCATAACAATGGATCCACGCTCGTAGAAGCCGCCGAAGCACTTGTAACAGGGCTCCATCCAAAAACGCTCAACAACTGCACTTGTCTCTGTCTGCTGTATCCAGCCGGAGTGTACCGAAGATATTATGATATTAATTACTTTGAACGAAGATTTGGTTCTGGCAGACAGTGGACAAACGATATATCCCAAAGCGACGGAATTTCGCCACGGTTAACATACAGATATTAAACAGACCAGCGCGTAACTCTGACCGAAATTCGATTAAGCACTTGTGGGACGATTTAGCAAAAAAATAAAAGGTATATCTATCTCCATCTCTCGAGAGCTTAACGACGTTCACAGATTAACGGGATGCGATTCAAGAAGCAACCATTCAAACGCTTGCTTATACGATCAATGAAGGATCGCTTGCAGCGGCAGTGATTATGGCTAGAAGTGACCGCACAAAGTATTGCGTATCATTTTAGCTGAATTAGCAAATGATTTTTGCTTTATATCGCAATGAAAACTCTAGATACCGACAATTTTGTAGCTTTATACCAAAATCAAAATAAAAAACCATTGATTTGGTCCAACGGAAAAAATGCTCCGTAAATGGAAATTTATGAGTTGAGTTGAGACGTTGTGCGAAAAACGTATTTCGTCTGTTTGACTGTGAAACTGAATCTCGGATAAAAGCTGTAGGTATTCGTGAATTTTCGAAGTCCGAAACTCATTCTGCGAAATTCCATTCAAATGGCGTTGTAATGACTGTTTTGTGAATATCTTCTGGAGCGACCAAGATCTGATAGTACGCTCTAAATAGGTAGATTTTAGAAAAAATTTAGCAGTGTGCAAGTTGCATTGTGAAATTCTGAATGTGGGGTATGGGATAGTTTCTGCGTTTAATCAGCGGTAATCTTTTCAGGGTCAAATTTCGCCACTTTCCTTTTTTGGAACTAAGTATAATGGCGTGGATACTACAGAATTTACTAAAAATTCAGAGGTCTAACATGTGTTGAAATTCAAGCAGACATCTGGTCTAAAAAATGGACCATCCGTCAGGATATGGTGAACTAACCTGTGTTTTAGACGGGCGACTAAAATTAGCTGTTAATGGAGGATATTTTCGAAGAATTTCAACGTATGTATGTAATGTTTATTAGATAACTTAGTGGGATAGGTTTGTCTGCGTTTCTGATAAATTTGGTAGAACTATCTTTAGACGTTTGTCCCTGATATTTACTACCAAGTTAAATTGGTCCAAAAATCATTATTTAGAAGTTTTTCACTAGAAAAAATTGTCTAAAATATCCTTTAAGTACTCTGCTATATCTTGAGGGAAGGCGGCGAAGACATAATTATATTCTGTAATGTCGCTAGTGATTCTGTCAATAGCAAATTGAGAGTCTACTTGAAAAAATCAACTAGGATGGCTTTTAGGCCAAAACGCCGTGAAAACTTATCTGTATTCGGTTCACTTCTCCATTTGCTTACGATTAAGAGAAGCACTAAACATTTTTCTACCACCTGGTCGTGTCAACGAAACTTTCCTTAATATGAGTAAACAACAACTGCAGCGATGGAAGGAATATTTTTTCCGATTTATTGAACACGAAAAGTTCAAAATGAAAATGATTCCTAATATCCGTTCCTATTCTTTATCCGGGTCTTGGTTTCGTATGAGGCTGGAGATATCAATATTATTTTTGAAGGCCCGGTGCAATGGATTCTACTACCTTTAGGAATAAAATTGATGAGTGATTTCCGTGCGGGGCATTTTTTGTATTTGAATCGGCAGAATGTTTAGATGGAGACTGGTCAGTGCTTAAAAAATCAATTGTTTTTCTCTTAGTTTTGTTTTAATATTAGGTCTGTTCTTTTTGCATACACTTTCTACACTAGAATACACTTTTCTGCACTAACTCTTGAGCGGGTGCAGAGAGGTGAAGAGGATGAATGAAAAAAGAACAAACCTATTAGGTTTGTTCTTTTTTCATTCACCCTCTTCACCTCTCTGCACTCACTCAAAAGTCAGTGTAAAAAAGTGTAGAAGGTGTAGCCAAAAAGAACAGACCTATTACCTACCCGTTCTCTAATATTTGTTATAAAGCTGTCATTGTTTTTTGTTTTGTTCTTTTAGTTTTATTATCTTATTTGGTGCAAACTCAATAAAGTTGAATTTGTAATAATTGTTCTCCGCCTCAACTAATGTATCCTCCAACACTATAAGCTATTAATGTAAAACAGTACTAGTTCTCATTGCAAATCTCACTGACTACTTTTAGCAATAAAAATGTGCCGGGAACTCGATAATGGCGATCCGAGACAAAAAGAGCGTTGGATCAATGAAATTGACTTCATGAAACAAATTGAACACCCAAATATCGTGAAAGGATTAAACGTCGAACCACAAAACTTTATGGAATTCTTGTGCCAAATGTCCCCATTGCCACCCCTTGCAATGGAATACTGCGAAAAGGGCGACTTAAGAAAAGTGCTCAATAAGCCAAAAAATTTAAACGGCTTGCCGGAAGCAGAAGTCCGAAATATTTTACGAGCACTTCGTAACGCCATAGAGTATATGCATTCAAAGGAAATAACGCACAGGGACATAAAACCCGAGAATCTGGTTATTAAGGAGGAGCACGGACTCGATGTCTATAAGGTAAGTTCATTAATTGAAATTGCCAGAATTGACCATGTATGCACAATCTTCAGTTAACGGACTTGGGATATGCACGGCTAATCGGCAGTAGCACCATAGAAGCGAGTCATGTTGGAACATTTGAGTACTTCGCGCCGGAAGTAATTACAGAGCAGAGCTACTCTAATACGGTGGACTATTGGTCAATGGGTGTTATAGCATTCGAAATAATTTGTGGATGCCGGCCATTCCTGCCGGGCTGTTCCCCGCTCGAGTGTATTCCAAAAATTAAAGAAAAACAAAATAAACATATCGCCATTACAATGAACTACAGTTCAGGCGATCAATTTCAAAGCCATACTGCGCTTTTTGTGCAAAACCAATTGTCATCGTCCCTCAAGGAAAGGCTAGAGCAGTGGCTGACAATCCCACTTGCTGTGAATCCGCACGATCGAGCGACTGTCTCAAATAACAACAGAGCACCTGATGCAGTACGAACATGTAACAATTCTCCTCCGAAACGGAAATTCTACACGGTACTCGACGAAATTTTAGCGACAAAAATACTGACGATATTTTGTCTGTATAACAATCGTGTTTTCAGTTATGTAATTACTGAAGATACGACGCGTGATCAATTGGACAGACAGTTGTCTTTGGATACGCAAATTCCGAAGGATCGATTATACCTAATTTTACCTCCTGACAATTTAAGCTTAAGTCGTATTACAGAAACGACAGAACCAATACAAATGTATATAAACGGGCTGCATAATAAACCAATGCTTTATTGCACGTACTTAGACGAAACGCGGAATGACGACAGACCCATTAGTTGTTCGCATGTAATAAGTAATATGTTGAGCAAGCTTAATGTTAAAAGTCGAAGACACGCTTTGGAATTCGGCAAGCATTTACTCTTTGTCGTACGCAAAGAGTGTCAATTGTGCACAACGTTTATCAACGGCTTAACGAATTATTCCATGCTCAATAATGAATTCCTCCTTAAATTTCAAAATCAAGTCGTTGAAATGCAACAGAAATTTTGGCAATTGCAAGGTACGGTTAGGTTTTTCGTAAGTCAAGTGCAATATTTGGAGCGAATGCTAATCGAAAGAAATGTAAGAATTAAACCTATTGGGACAATAGTTCAAATTTAAAAACTAATACATTAAAATTTTAGGGATTTAGTGATGTAACAGTAATGCAGGCAAAGCTACAAAAGGACCATGGAATTGTAAACGATCGTTTCGAAAAATTTGAAAAGCTTTTCCATCACTCGAAACAACGTTACACGTCTGCATTACGGCGCAGTCACGAAGTATTAGATGCCTTAAAATCCTACCCGAAACGAATCGAGGACGAAGCACAGGCGCAATTGTAAGTTTAATTATTACCGAGTAAAAAAAGTTCTCTGCATTAAATTTACGTCTTTACCGATTCTTGTACCGAAAAAAAGATCAAAAGGTGAAAACCTATATGGGGAGTTGCGTTCCACCGAAAATATGAAGGAAAAAGTTAAAGAACTTATCGACTTTTTTTACGGTTTCCAAAATTGTATAATTTTTTTACGATCAAGTGAAATCAAAGATATCCAAAAGCGAAATTTCGAGATTCACAACGAATTCGAACTAATCGAGAAAATTATTGCCGGACTGATAATTGAATTGCAACGATTTCTTGAAGAATTCAACTCGAATTACAGCAGTTGTTTGTGTAATATAGCGAGCACCGTTGCATCTAACGACCGACCAAATATTCCGAATCTCGACAGCATTTTCGAGTCGATGAATTTGAACGGGGAGGAAATGGATCACTCCCATTCCAACGGTTATTCGATGGATGGAAACTGTGGCGATATGGCTTCCATTGTTTTTGAAAATCAACAATTGATCGATGAGTATGAAACTTACAAGTGGAAAAAAAATTTTCTTTCATTAAAATGCTTCTGCGCTTTGTTTCAGAGCTCAAACTCTTTTCCGAGATAAAATGCAGCAGGACTGATTTTAAAGTGACGATTTCTAGTGCCTTGATATATTTGATAAGAATATTGGTTTTGTTTTTTAGCATTTTAGTAATATATTATATATTTTTTTTTTATTTGTTACTGTGATATAAAATATCGCGTCTCTCTTTTTCTTAAATCCCATTAATCGCTTAGTTTTTTGTGATCTGACTAATGAAGTATTCGTTTCACATCAATCGAATTGTTTGAACGTTTTGAATGTTAGAACTTGTTGTAATGATTGTGCGAAATAAATCACATTTTTTTATTACATTGTACCAAATTAGTGAATTTATTTACGACAGCAATATGAGCTAAGAAATGGCATACAAAGGGGCATGAACGCCGTCAGCGAAAATGAAATTTTTATGGAAAATATTGAAATTCCAAAGATATCCGGATTTCAGGTTACCTAGGCTTGATGGTGTTAAACATACCCAAAACAACAGGAATGTGGAACGGATTGTCAGGTAATATCTTCACTGACATGTAGTTATAATCTTCAACATTTCAAAAGCAACGTTTAACACCATTTCATACGCTTCCCTCGCACTCCACCACTCTAATTCCCGTTCCTATGTCATCTTAGCTGTACAATTGTGTTTAAAGGTAATCCCTATAAGCTCGTTCGGCGACCGTAAAAAAACTAAAGCTGTCGGATAAGGTAAAATACGTCGGACCCAATTTTGGGCAGAAAACTGCAGGACAGTAACGCGTGTGAACATGCCGTAAGGCTGAAATTATGAAATCTACGTTTTTTCTCAGACAATTATAGCTCTTGTTTTCCCTGCTGGTTCAATTACAGAATATTATTAAAGACAAATAAAAGCCTCTCATATCCGATTTAAACAATCAGGTTCCATGGATGACCAAATTGAATTTTCTAAAAAGTTTTTAAGAGATTCGATCTTGCAACTCATCTCTAACTTGATTTGGTTTGTATAGTTAAAATAGAAGACTAAAGCTGATATTTCTCCAAGAACTATAACTATGCTATACTTTGCTACTACACCTTTCACCTCGTTATACTTATGTGAACGTAGCAAAGTAGCGTCCTTTCCAGTCGGCGATCATGTGTAGTGCTGTTTATATACTGGTCTGACACCGAATAACAAAATCTAACTTTATTTTAGTTCGAAATAAAATTCAGTCCGTGATATTTGTTATATAACCAAAACTTAGGGGGTCACACTTTAATATCTTACAGTAGACGCAGCCATGATCAGTGTGGGGAGGAATACGTGGATTAGGGAGTTGAAGGAATTTGCCACGGGATCCGATGGTGGACGTTACATTTCAAACATTGAATATAAAATGGATCAAGAACCCCAAGGGTGGCAATGCAATTGAATAATTGGACTATACTTAACCTCGTATATGAAAATGTAGGCTGAACGGTAAAGGCAGGTATGAAAGAATGTAAAGGAGAAATGAGACGACCGAGGACGCTCTTAGAGGTGGGGAAGAAAGGACATTCCCCACCTCTCCCGCCTATATTTCCCCAATCCGTATAATTGTATTACAAAATGTGGAAAAAATTTAATTTTACAATCAAGTATTGCTCAATTATTTTTCTATTCGAAATTTCAGAAGCTTTCTCTTCTAGGAGTACCCAAAGATACTCTTTCTCTTGGAACGGCATTCTTGTTTCAATATTCACATCGTCTTCTGCTACACTCCTTAGAAAAGATTGAATGAACGCTCTTGGAGTCGATAGCGACATCTTGCCCTCCTAAATGTCCAATTCCTTTAACGACTAAAATGCTCGTTCTGGACGATTACACGCCGGTTATCAACATTATTATTAGATCTTGGCCTGTAGTGTATATTGCCTTCAGTCATCACGATTCAACGGCAGCGGCAGTTAGAAAATCTCAGTAGCGATTCCTGTACCAATCTATTCTGTGATTATCAAAACCGTAGTTACAGGACAACTATCTGTCTGGGGAGTCGATTCTCGATTTGTCCGGATGGTTGATAATTTCCTTTCTTCACGCTCCTTCATGATTAGAGCTAGCTAATGGTTGCATTTCTGGGGCTCAAAAGATGGATAACACTATACCTCACGGTTCTCCCCTTTCACCTTTTTTATTTAATATATACATACACTCCTTATCCCAACTTCTCTTTGACATTCCTGATATACCTCATTACATTTATGCTGATAATATTTATATTACTTCCTCATGCTCAAACCTCACTGATATACAGAAGAGTAAAAATTTCTATTGGCGCCTGGTGTAACAAGACGGGTGCCAAATTACCATTTAAGAAAGGAGAGTTTTTATCTTTAACTAATAAATTGAGACCACTATTACTGAGGTCAACTTGGACGGTTACCGCCTGCAGATTACTTGGACTTAATTTCCAACCCCAGTTGCAATGGAACATTCACATTAAGAATATTATATCTTCGTTGGGGAAGGTGTTCAATCTCGTTCGAGTTCTTGGTTGCAGAAGCCTGGGTGTCAGCACATCTGCTATTGTGCATATCGCTCTGACGCTTATACGGGGATAAAACCACAGTGAAAAATTATTATTAAGCTTGTTTGTGAAGGTAAAACATATCGGGAAGTTGGAAAAATAGTTGGGAGATAATTTTCTTCAGTAAGAACTGTAGTCAACAAATGGAAAAATGACGGAACTTTAATTAATAAAACGGGACGCGGACGAAAAAAGTTACTGTCAGTTAAAGATGAGCAATACATTCGACGGGAAATAGAAAAAAGTCCAAAGAAGCCGATTAATAATTTGAGGGCTGAAGTTTCTCATATGATCCAAAAACCGATATCCAAGGAAACTATTAGAAGAACATTGCGAAACCATGGTTTAAATAGAAGAATACCCCGTAAAAAGCCATTTATATCAGAAGCAAATAGAAAAAGACGGTTAGAGTTTGCGAAAACTTACGTAAATGAGGGTCCAGATTTCTGGAAAAACATAATATTCAGTGAAGAAAGTAAGTTCAACCTATTTGGCTCTGATGGCAGACAAATAGTTTGGAGGAAAGCGAATACCGAGCTAAAGAAAGAAAATTTGTGCGGAACCGTAAAACATGGAGGAGGTAATGTGATGGTTTGGGGCTGCATGTCTGCAGGAGGAGTCGGCAACATGGAATTTATTGAGACCACTATGGACAAATTTAAATACTTCAATATCCTGAAAAGGAATTTAAAATCAATTGCTATTAAATTAGGACTATCGGATGTGTTTTGGTTTCAACAAGATAATGATCCAAAGCACACCGCACATATTGTTAAGATGTGGTTGCTTTATAATACGCCGAAACAATTAAAAACTCCACCTCAGTCACCAGACCTTAACCCGATTGAACATTTGTGGTCAGTACTTGAGCAAAAAATCCGAAAATTTTCAATTGCGAATAAATCCGAGCTGAAGACAATAATAACAAGGGAATGGCAAAATATTAGCCCAACCATAACAAAAAAGTTAGCGGAAAGTATGCCTATAAGACTAAAAGCAGTAATCAAAGCCAAAGAATATCCAACTAACTACTACTAATCAAATATTTTATATTTTTCTAGTGATCTTGAAGTTTGTGCCTTTAATTTTGTGCCTTGAATTTTTTTGTTTATTTTTTCTTTTGTTACTTAATTCTTTAAAAAATTGAATTTAATTAATTTTTTTAATCATTTTCGTATTTTTAGTCTTCAATTTAATAAAAAATAAAAAAATTTGTAATACTAAAGTGACATTAGTTTATATATGATTAAGAGTTTTCATTTTTATTGCTTGTGCCTTCAATTTTGTGACTATGTGTATATATAAATTTAATTATTTTAGTGTTGATGACTTTCTTAAATATTTTACTAATAAAACTTGTCAGTGAAATTGGCCGGTTTTTGTTCGGATCCCTGGTACCTGATATCTTTATGAACTGGGGAAATCGATGATGTCTTGAGGCAAGTCTGAAATATAGCTTCCCGCATATGATTATTAATTACTTCAGAAAGCGGAGCTGATAGGATTCCTACGAGGGTTGTTAAATCGTTGGTTATGATTTCGTCCATGCTTGAAGCTATGTTGTTTTTTCGTTCAGAAATTACGGCTCCAACTTCTCTTGAATTGATTGGGTGGAGGAACATTGTTGCAGGAACAAGAGGGCATAAGGTTACCGTTACCATACCGTTTTTCCAAAAACAGTTGAAAAGTCCAATGTCGGAGTACGTGTTCCAGTGCTTTTCCTTTGTATATTTTGTATATTACTGCTACATCATCAGCAAAACTTAGTATCTTCTTGTGAGTCGCATTGAAGGTTGTGTACGTACCTACAGAGTAGGACATATTGGGTTGTTGCTCACTAAGCAGTACGTGGTTTTTGGTGAAATATTTGCAATCTTCAAGATAGACCCTCAATTATCGAATTTATTTTGCCAGGTACTCTAATTTCCTCCAATCCTCTTAGTAAAATGTCACGGTTGACCGTTTTTTAAATCAATAGGGAGACAGCATCATTGTCAGCGTCAATCTTTTTATTTATATAATGCAACGCTTCCATGATAGCTGCTGTTGTAATGCTGTTATGACACTGGCTATTTTTGCGGCCTTAAGTTATTAGGATCCTTTGCACTACCAAAGTTCTCCTTCCGTTTCCTTTGTTTGACATTGTTGTCAGAACAAATACCTCCTAAAGACAGCACTGCCACCTATGAATCGGTTTCTTCTCATCTAGGTCACATTTGTTTATCAGAATTTTTAATCTTTTAATTTTTTATGAATTAAAATGGCATCTATATGAGCCATATGAGCAAGCTCGATCGTTCTTCATCTTCATCGAATTAAATTTAACGATAGAATCGTTGAAATGGAGGCTTGGCGCAGGTGAAAGGTCTCCGAGGGCAACCAGCTGATAAGTCACGTGACGTCAGAAGTGACAGATATCGCGCACTTTTCTTGGAATCGAAAGACGGACGAGAGTAGAAGCGTGAGTTTCAGTCTCATCGCTCCGATATGTCAACAATTCCTTTACATAATAATCGAATGGCCGTGAGCTGAGGTAATTTGTGCGATTATCCGTGGCGCGTTGTGTAAGATAAGAGGTCCGTGTTGTGCGATCGATTACGCGCGACATGTACAAGAAGGTGAACGTGCGATTGATTGTCGATACGGGCGAAAAGGTGCTCGTCGGGTTCATCAAGCGTGGCTTCTGCGAAGCTGCAGCTGGGCCTAATACAGCGTTGCAGGCAAAAATCCAGCGCGGTGAATTGCAGCCCGACGAGCATCAGACGAAAGCTATGGAACGCCTCGAGGAACTCTATAAGCAGGTGCTTCCTTATACTCCGCCAACGAGCCCGAAAGGCTTCTTTGGTCTATTCGGGAGCAAACCGAAGAAGCTGGACAACGTCCCGAAGGGACTATACATTCACGGAAGTGTTGGCGGTGGTAAGACAACGCTAATGGATCTGTTCTACGAGTGCTGTGGATCGGTGAGTGTCGCAAAAAATTGTAATCGCAAGGTTTTGTACTAATTCTGTCCTTTCAGATCGACAAGAAGAAGCGAGTCCATTTTAATTCGTTCATGACGAACGTGCACTCGAAAATCCACGAATTTAAAGAGCAAATGAGCGCGAAACGAACCGTTTCGTCCGACTCGAAACCGAAGCCATACGATCCGACCGAGCCCGTTGCGAACATGATCGCAAATGAATCGTGGCTGATTTGTTTCGACGAGTTTCAAGTGACGGACATTGCAGACGCTATGATCCTAAAGCGCCTTTTTACACATCTCTTCAATCACGGCGTTGTTGTTATCGCAACGAGCAATCGGCACCCGGACGATCTGTACAAAAACGGCCTTCAACGTTCGAATTTCGTACCATTCATCGGTCTCCTGCAATCGAAATGTGATGTGTTGCCATTAGACAATGGCATCGATTATCGGAAGCTTAGTCAGAAGGGCGACGGCAGTACTTTTTATCTGTACGTTGAAATATTTACTCCCCTACTTTTAATTTCGCTTACAAAAGTTCCATTGATTCTAGCAAAACGGAAGACACCGATGGTCAAATGGACAAAGTTTTCAAGGTTCTATGCTCGCAGGAGAACGACCACATTCGGCCGCGTACTATAACGCATTTCGGGCGTGACTTGACCTTCAGTAAAACATGTGGCCAGGTCTTGGACAGCACTTTCAACGAATTGTGTGATCGTCCGCTGGCCGGTAGCGATTACATTCAAATTGCTCATTTCTTTCATACCGTGCTCATTCGAGACGTGCCACAGTTGAACTTGAAGTTGAAATCTCAGACGAGACGATTTATTACGCTGATCGATACGCTCTACGATAATCGCGTGCGGGTCGTCGTTTCGTCCGAAGTTTTGTTGGATGATTTGTTTTGTAAGGAGAGTTCTACTGAGATTTCGGACGAGCATCGAGTTTTAATGGACGATTTGAAAATCGTGCATGGATCGGTGAGTACGGTTTGGATTTAGCCTGATTCTCTACGAGAAGTTTAAGTAATTTGATTAAATAAGTAAAAATTTCCTAAGGGGTAAGTCAGTTTTGCTTTCCAGTCCAAGGATTTACGGTACAATTCGTGAACAATAAATTCCTTCCCCATGTACAGTCACAAGTAGCCAAAAAGACCGCAAGAACGCCACGCTCGCTCTGGTTTTAGCCAACAGTTCAGTCACTTTAAATTCTTTCATATTCGGGTATTTTTCCTTCGAGTCTTCGTCAATTAAGTCAAATAAAATTAAATATCGTGCCTTATGAAAACCGTCCTGGATGGTTTACACAGACAATTACTCTTCGAAAAGATCGGTTTATAAGTGACTCAGGTCATTTCAAACAAGACAAACTACTAATCGAAGACATCCATCGTCCAGGAAGACCAATATAACCAAAGAAAAGATGAAAGCAAAGTGGACGACAATTTCACAAGAGCAACATTGCGATGGATGCCCTGCACAGACACGGCTGCCAAACTTCTAACCAACCACCGTACAGTCCAGAACAAGCCCGAGCAAAGTCTCCAAATATCAAAAAGTGCCTACAGAGGCAGATATTTGCGGACGATGAAGGGCTGAAGACCGTGATCTCGGCTCATCTTTAAATAAAACTTTTCTAAAAAAGATTAATCGAAATTAATTAACTTAAAAAATTTTATGCTTCAACTCGCTCTGCTGTAAAGTTGGAATTTTTTCATTTATTTCCTGTTGCCTTTGAAGCGCCGATATACGATCTACAAAACAATTTGAAAATATTCTGGAAAAAATGTAAAACTAGACATGGAATTATCCGGGAATTTTGAATCAATTTTCTGTGGCTACTTCGAAAAAAAATTGTTTTTTTTTATTTCAGACTGAAAGTTCATCAAACGTATTTACCGGCGAAGAAGAACTATTTGCTTTCGATCGGACATTGTCGAGATTGTCCGAAATGCAATCGAAAGATTACTGGGAACAATGGGAGAAGCATCGATAAAGGCGACAAGCTGTTATGCGCTCCGTAGCAAGATAAATAGAAAGTTAATCTCCACTCACCCGGACACAAAGAATTCCGCACTTTTATCAAATGAAAAAAAAAAACAATTTCTCTTAATTTTTATCCGAATTTTTGTTGTACGTATTAATTTTTGTTAAACAAATGTAATAATTTATTTTTTGAAACGTATTAACACAAATAATGTATTAAAGTTGAACGGCGGAAAGTGATGTACAAAATAAATACGAAAATATTAAATTTTAAGGGTAATTGTAAATTGTTATAAATTAGCTGTACCAAAATAAAAACGAGACGATATTTTTCTGAAATTCCTTTTTTTTTATTTAGGACCTGTGTGAATGGTACATTAACGGCGCTCTGACGAGGTTACTGCTATAATTAGGCTCCGATTCGAAACCACGACCTTTGGGTAAAACAATAGCGGAGTTGCTACCATAATTTTAAGAACTTTCGATCGTGTTTCATAAAGGGAACATGTTCAGGTTTTAAACGCAACATTCATAAGACCCTTCGCATCCTTACACGTTTCCTTAAGTTCTTTTCTGTTCCTTAAGCTTACTCCTTAAGGAGTTTGCCTGGAAGTCTCATCGGCATTAAACCATTGCCTTGATTTTTTACGGTTAACGTAGATGATCAAATTTGCATTATTAGAGTGTTACCACGCTGGCATCTTTCTTTCAATCCAACGAGTGTAATAGAAATTTTTGACCTTACATTTTTACTCATCTTAAACTTCTTTCAAGTGAAGCCATGTACGATGCTATTCTAGAATTCTTATTTAGATTAAATTTCATCGGGCGAAGTGTTGCCTCCTAATCACATTTATCATATGAATATTTCTTCACTTTAGAAGTCCCAGTTAAATTTAATTTCCCTGAAAAGCTTCCAAAAGCAGATCTTCTTTGGCATGGGAACATGAGTCTAGTTGATTTTTAATCCGTCAGTATTTCCAACAAGCACAATTCCCCTTTTCTGCAGTGGAAACTACTCTTACGCTACTTGGTTGCCTCTAGTACCGTGGTATACAGTACAGAAGGACTGACTCTATTTCTTCCTAATAGCCCCAGAAACTATAAAGGATGGTTCGAAAGGTTCTCGGCCTAACAAAGTAGACCTATGATATCTGAAAAAAAAAATTGTTTTATTCTCCAATATAATCCCCTTCCACTTAGACCAACGTTATTCATACGTGTTTAATACCTTCAGCAAAAAACCATATATGATACGAAAATAAGCGCAATGGGCGTGGTTATGCGGCAACAATCTGGGACGGTTGGATTCGAATCAATTCCAGGATTGGTAAAATACCGCGATGGCCACCTGCTCGAAGAGAAAACTTTTGCATGCTTCGTGATCGAAAAATGTTTAGCTTCTTCATATTTCCTTTAGACTATGTTGGAATCGTTGCAATCATGTTTATTACAGTTTAAATACAAATATGCCAAACTACCGAATGCAATGATTAAAAAGTTGCTAGTCCAAAAAACGAGTTCCATAGCAATACTATTTCTAGCTTTTCCCCGACAAATCTACCGATCATGTGGAACATGCTGTTACCACGATGAACGCTCAATTTGCAGAAGAAAATTATGACAAGATAGGCAGGTTCAATAGTCGTGTACTTTTACGAATCACTGAAGTGAATAACAACGAATAATAGAAGTGTACGCTGTCGGTATACAGGTTTTTCTACCGTCTTGTTCACATCATAATATTAAAAGGGCTTTGGACAAATAGACCGTGTTGTTACTTTCTGGTCACTTATTCAGTCTAGCCAACTCGTTGGCAGTGTTGAGTTTTATCTTTCTTCAGAGGAAAAAAAATCGAAAGTTATTTCCTTCCGGAGGACAGAGCGATGTCCGATTAATTGAGAGCTTGATAGATCATTTGGAGAAAATCGGAAGCAACGGAAATTAAGTATAAAACGAGACAAGATTGCTGATAACGGTTCATTTTAATAAAGTGTTTCGTTCAAGTGAATAGTGATACGATCGATTTAAGTTTTATAGTGTAAAGTTTTTCAAGTAAGAAGAACATGAAGAATTTCGGGGTTGTAAGTGTTTTTTTTAGTTTGTAGTGTTTTTTAGTTTCATTTTTTTAAGACCTTATGGGCGCTCTAATTGAGACAGCATTTTTATTCCCAGCCTAATTTTTCTTTGTTTTTTAAACAAAGGAGTTAAACTGGACTCGAACTCACAACTAGCAAACTGGAAACTGGACTATTAATTTTCATCAGAAAGTCTACATGCTAAACACTACGTCTACCTGGTTCCCTAAATTCAGTATGATTCACTCGCCCATTCAGCAATCAGAAGGCAATTTCATCTTTGTCAAGCTCGCTTGTAATCCCCAATGCCTTAGTGTCCAGGAAAGCCAACCTCCAATGTATTTTTTTTTTAAATATTTGATTAAATCCCTTCATGCGTTATGAGTAAAAGTTTCCCAGTTTGAAAAGACCAAGCCTCTTAGCTGTTGCTGGAACGAAGCAGTAGAGTCTTGCATGTCAATAAAAAATAAAAAATCTCTGTTGAGCGTAGAGCGTACACTTTCTCAGCTCGAAAAACTGGCGACAACACTATCACTTAGATCAGTGAATTTTATAACAACAGCCAATTGAATAAATGAAAGTTGGGTTCTGAAACAATTTCATGAGGAGTTAATTTTTCCTCCTCATTTCTTTAATGAACTCGTCACTTTTCCCATAAGGTCTTTATTTCTAAACGCTTCTAATTTATTTATGAGCTCCTTTTTCCTGTCGTGAGCTCCTCATTTCTCTCATGAGCTCCTTGTGAATCTTAGAAGTCCTTAAACTTTCTCCAATTAAATTCAACTTCTTGATGAAGTCAAACTCCCATTATCTCACTTCACCTTTTTTATGAGCTCCTCCCATCTACAGGTTAGAATTAATATTTAATTTTTTAATACAGCGTACTTTTGCAATTTGCACTCATTTTTCACCACAGATCATACTCCTAACTGCGTGGTCGACTCAAGCATCGCCAATAACCGTCCAAACGTCCTACCCAGCGAAACCGTCGGCCGTAAGTCGCGACGGACTCGAGTACATCCTTCGCAGTACCGGCAAATTCATCCACCGACCGCTAATACAACAAACCAGCCAGAACGAACCATCAACGGTCGAGGAGCCGCCCCGACCCGAAAGCTACAATTTTTTTCAACGCGAAAAACCCAATTCGAACCCAGAAATCCCAGACCAAAGCATCGAAGAAGAATTCGAAACGTTGACTGAGCGAACGCGATTCGACTCGGACCTCGAACTTCCAGACTATTTGAAGAAGATTCCGAAAAAATATACCTCGACTTTAAAACAGCTAAACTTGCGTCCGTCCAGCCAAGAAGACTATCAGCCGATAACTCCGATTAAAAATCGAGAACGATGGCTATCGCTTGTATTTGGTGAATCCAACGAGCGCGACATAAAGCCGCTTCAGATACCACGGAAAACATCAAGGACGCGAAGGGAAAAACTGAACAGCAAAAGACGCGACGAGGAGAATAACGACGACAACGATCGGGTGCAGTATCAAATACATGGGTTGCGGGGACCAAAGTCATATAAGTTTGGCTACGATACTGGAAGGGGGTAGAGTTACTGAAATTTCAACTTACCCGATTTTAAAACTAAAATTTCTTTATCCTCGTTTCTTCAGAACGGACCGTCAATTTCGAGATGAAGAAAGACGCCCAGACGGCCAAGTAAAAGGACAGTACGGCTACATCAACACCAACGGCAAAACGGTAATCGTGAAATATACAGCGAGCCCGGAGGGCGGATTTCGAATTGAAAAAGTGCAATGAATGGAACTTTGTTAACTAGATGATAAATAAATGCGCAGTTTTTGCAAATGTCTGTTAATTTAGCGATTTCTTTACAACATTGTCGATATCGTCGAGAAGACCCGAAGCTCCAAACCGAAACAGTTCGGGCTGTAGCCATTCCATGCCCAACGTTTCCTTGATTAGTGTCATCCAGGCAATAGCATCGCTGACTGTTCTCACTCCACCGGCCGGTTTCAGCCCGATTTTATAACCGGTCTTCCGGTAAAAGTCTTGAATGGCATGAATCATGACTAGACCCACTGGCAAGGTTGCATTAACCGACTCCTTGCCCGTCGACGTCTTGATAAAGTCGGATCCGGCCATCATGGCCACCATCGAAGCCTTGTAAACCTGCAAAATTCGGAAATCATTTACTGCGTGATACGGGAGACTGGTGTCTAGGTTGGCTTACGTTCTCCATAGTTCCAAGCTCACCGATAGCCAGAATCGCCTTCAAATGGGCCCTTTCGCCGCACATCTTCCGCATGGCCACGATTTCCTGATAGATTTCGACCCATTTGCCTTGCAGTGCCAGGCTCCTATCGATGACAATGTCGATTTCCGTTGCGCCTTGGCTGATCGCGTACTCGATTTCCTTCAGACGACTGTCGAGCGGATATTGTCCGGTCGGGAAGCCGGTGGCAACAGCAGCAATAGCAATCTGCTGCTCTTTGCCCAAAACTGAGAGCGCATTATGGGCATCGTTGACGCGAGCCGGATAGACGCATACGGCTGCCGTGTGGATCATTTCCTGGACTTTCGGATCCAGCGCTTTAAGTGCGGTTAGTGGAAACGGAAAAGCAGCTCGCTGGCAAAGCCGCGTAACGTTGGCCACGGTGTCGTCGCCGGCGAGCGTGGTCAGGTCGGTCAATGTGAGCGCTTTAAGGGCCCAGACAACTTGATTCGGACCGCTGACTTTGTGATGGCCGATAAGACGTTGGACTGCGGAATCCAGCTGCCGCAGACTGATCGATACTCCCTTCAAACAGCTTCCATCTGTTTCGGGGCAGGGCCAAATTAAAAAACGACCTCAGAATACCGACAGAACACTCACCAAATTCGATTTCCTTAATAAAGCCCATCGTCCCCGATTACAATCGACCAAATTCCAACTTATTCCGCTTATCAGACCGCTCCAATCTCCGGACCAATTTGACGTTCTTTTTTTGACAAATCTACGACCTCACCGCCGATAAAGCGCCACGACAGTGACCTACAAATTTCCCAGCAAAAACTACAAACTAATAAAAGTAAAAATAGAAAAATTTCGTGACGGTCTTTTTAAAAGCACTCGGGGTGCGATTTTATTTCATCGGCTAAACGTTTTTCAAGCGCGGGGCGTAGCATGCGGTCGGCGGGAACATTGCAGCTGATGTAGACCTGTTTGTTGAGGCGCTTCGCCACTTTTTCAGCCAATTCTTTCGAGTCGCAGCCCAGAAGCGGTCCCGTTGCCGTTGTGGCGACTACTTCGCCGTTACGCATGGGCATCGCAACCGCAATTTCGTTGAGACTTTCCTGTTCCGATTCTCCGATGTAAACGAAAAGCGAATTGTCCATTTGGAGGACGCGAAAAACGTAGCGGCTGTCCGAAATCGAAGTGTCGAAAAAGTGAGACGAGAAGGTTGTCGGCTGTACCGAGCTGAGTTCGGGCATTTTACTGGCTGCGAAGTTGAGAAGGTTCTAAGTTATTTGTGCCAAACTAAGCTAGCGGCAGAGTACTTACATTTACAATTAAAGCGACTTCTCCTTGAGAAGTGGATTTGGGATCAAAAGTTAACCTCAATTCTCGAGTATAAACAAATGCGATGACAGCTCAAATTTTGCCGAGACAAAGTCAGGGAAATGAAATGTTCACAGATGGCACTGGCGTAAGTCAAGAGATTTCAACGGGAATCAATTTGAATTTCCCGAATCGAATTTTTTACTTAATTATTTTGTGACAGGTAATTTAGAGCTAATTGTTAAACTTAAAAAATCTCAACCGTTTTTTGGCGTAAATTCGATCAAACTTTCTTCGTAAATATCTCCAAGCTTATCATTATTAAGTGTTATATTTTGAAATATTTTCACAATTTGTTGAAATTCCCATTTGTAACAAAAAAGTTTAGAACAAATAATAAGACTCTGCAATAAGACAAATGTAAAGAGTGGCACCCGTGAAAAGGATGAATATGGACATCATAAACTGAAGAGGTGTAATCTTATATATATGATTTCTTTTTACTGTAGTTTCTTCATTCAAGTACCTTGTTGTTAGCTACTTTTTATTACTTTTCTTTTTTTACCCTTTTTTTATTTTTTATTTTTACTGTATTATATTATTTCAAATTGTTTTTATATTATATTCAGATTATTTTTTTTTATATCTTCTTTTATTAATCATTTGGATTATTTCTTTTATTTTGGCATCCGTTTATGAATTATTTATGTCCAAAAAATTACATTTACTACTATTTCATTACACTACTAATTTATATGTACGATCTACTTTTGTAAACTTAATTATCTTACTTTGGATTTATTACCACTACTTCCATTCTGTCTGGGAAGTTCAGAAGAATAATGTAACTACGAAATATTAACTATTTGTATGGAATATTGTATGTATATAGAAAGAACTAATAAATAAATTGAATTTAAAAAAAAAAAAAAAAATACAGTGAAAGAAAAGAAGTACTATGAGTAGGTCAGTGAAGGTCGTTCTACCAGCACCATGGAGGACTTACTTGATAAACTATTGCTGCGGAGTCAGATACTTCTGCGATTAGTCTACTGTTCAGGTTATTCAAGAAGGAAACAAGGTACTTGGGGACGAAGTTTGCACAGAAATAGAAAGATAGCAACCTTATCTTTAGCAGCATAGGACGTGCAGACAATGAGAATGCTGCAAATCTTGTGAACAAAGTAATTTAGATTTTTTAAAAATAATTGATTTAGTCCCTGCAAGTCTTCCCAGTTCAAGAGTCGGAGGCAAACAAGCTTCTTAGCTGTAGTCAGAACGTAAAGTACAAACCCTTACCTCAGTGAAATGGACAAGAAAACCACCCCGTTGCGTGGCTCAAAGCTCAAAGAATTGGAGAGCAATACTATTCAGTTCACTGAGCTGCAATTTTTTTTTACTATATCAATATACCCATGTATGTATGATGATTTTTGGCCCAATGCCTGATTATCTACCTTAACCCCTAGTAGCCCTCAGTCAGTACAGAGAACTGGTACAATAAGTAGTATAAAAATAAATGAGTCAGATTAGTTATATGTTAAAAATAAAATAAATTAAAGTAATAAATAAGAAATTCAAGAAAGTTCAAAATATTAAATAATGCATGCATGCATATTTAAAGTTATTTTTTTTCCTTTTTTCTAAATAAATAAAATATATGAAAACGAGAAAAGGATTTGAAAAATAAAATATTTATTTATTATGCTACGACTACACATGCCACTATCGAAGTAGAAGATAAGATCGTGCAATACCTGGAAAGTAATCGTCTCCTTGATGACTTTCAATATGCGATTTGTTGGTATACCTGACTGAACGCTGGAACGCTTGTATCCATAACTTCGGTTGGGGTCAAGTACTTGCACTTGACATAGCGAAGGCATTTGACGGAGTTTGGCACAAAGCCCTTCTATCCAAACTGAATGCATTTGGTATTAATGCCACTTGTATTCGATGGACTGAGAGCTTTCTTTCGGAACGTACTATACAGGTTGTATTAGATGGCGTTTCATCATTCTCTTTCCCTATCAATTCCGGCGTCACTCAATGCTCAGTTTTATCACCTACCTTATTCCAAATTTTTATTAACGACCTTCTGTCGTCCACTCTCAATCCTATCCATAGCTTCGCAGATGATAGTACACCTGACAACAACTACAGATTCAACTCGATTACAGAGGCACGCCAGTCTTCGGTACCCTCTCAACGTAATCAGTTATTTGGTTCTTTAAACTCTCCTCTCATCTCAATCCTGGAATTGGGCAGGGTCAACCGAGTAGAGTTTAATGCCTCAAAAACACAAGCCTGTCATTTTTCCCTTAAACACGACACGTCGGTGCCTGATCTTATTTTTGATGGTGTCACATTGAACACTTCGGAGCATTTCCACCTTCTAGGAATGAACATCAGTAAAAAACTTGATTGGGGTCAACACAGTTATGATGTAGCTCTTGACGCCTCCAAGCGCCTAGGTTTCCTCCGGAGGTGCAAGAAATTTTTTACACCATTAGACCTCGCAAAAATCTACAAGGCATATATCTGGCCCCGACTTGAGTACAATTCACATATCTGGGCAGGAGCACCCAAAACGTATCTCTTTGCTTGACCGTATTCAAAGATTTGCGTTCCGACTTATTGGAGACGATACCATTACGGCAACTATTGACTATTGACTACTGACTGGACTGTACATAACTGTATTAAAGGTTGACCCCTAAGTTCAGTTCGGTGCTATAAAAAAAAAACAAAACGATGTTTTGGAGGTCAGACGATTAAAAGTTAAATGAAACTCCCCAATTATTATCAAACTTGGGTCAATAAAACGAAAGAAATGTACTTTTTGCTGGAGAATGTGGTTTACTAGGAATAACTAATCAGATAAGCATCAACGACGATTTTACTCCACAGAAAGAATCAATCCAAAACAGAGTAACTTTCTTGTAAAAAAATTATAATAATTAGCATACCGATTTTCATGATATATAGCATTTTGCCTAAAAGTAATAAAATACGAAACTGCTTACGAAAACATTTACGCACCTTGCAAAGTGACAACAACGTAATTAACCTTATAATTATTTATATTAATGCCAGAAGTACTATATGAGGAATAAATCTGAGGAAATTAAAATTCTACTCCCAGTATACAAATACAGAAAAATTGCTTTTTATAATTAAATCATTTTCTTAATTACTGAATTATGATATGCATCATTCATATCGGAATTTGCGAAGAGGAGTAGCGATCTATATCAAAACAATAATCAACCAGGAGCTAACCGTTCGGCTGCAATAAGTTTTTTTTATATTTAAGTACGACTAACTGGAAAAAATTGTGTATTTATAAAAGCAAAAATAAAAAATAACATTTGCAATTTAAAAACAAATTTAATTTGAAAATTTGATCAGATAGTTATATTTTTAAACGAACTTTTATATTAAATGTAATAAAATTGTTTCACTATTTTTATAAAACTGATAAAAAGTTTTATATTAATAATTCTTAATTTAATAATTAAATGAAAAGGATTAGTGTTTCATATCCTCTACAATAGGTTTAGTGTACTCGCAATCTGGATCTGATCTTACAATGAGTTTATAGAAAACAAATTATGCACAACTAAAAGCCTTTTTTTCGCGAAATATAGTCATTCCGAACAATACTGTAACCTAGTGAGTGGATGAGTGTTCTGGATAAATTGCAAGGAAGTGTGAGCACAAACTCAATAAATTAAGCGAAAATATTATATAAAAAATCGAATCAAAATTTGAATGGTAGTATGGAGTATCTAAATTAAAATAAGTCAGCTAGTTGCAGAAGTGAAGTGAAGTGTAGCACTGAAAAAGATTAACAAATGGGTTTAACAAGCACTTTACGAATACATCGGCGAATGGCGAAACTTTATTATTTTTTAGTTCAAAGATCGTGAGCGGTTAAAATAGGTCAAATTCAGGGACGTGGTCAAAGTCTGAGTCAGACATCAATTGTTGCGAGATAAGGAGGTATTTTGGAAAGCTAATTTTGTCCTTGGAAATAAAAATATCTAAAATAGAGAAATTTAGACGATTAAAAGCCCGTGTAGAAGTCTCCAATTTTGGTATGTTATTTACACTAAAGGCCCATAGAAGTTAGAGCCAATTTGCTGCCTCATCAAACCTAAGAGATATGACGAATTGTGAAAACGTATTGAAACCTATTACATCCACTTGTGGGTTGAATTTCGAAAAATTGTGAAACACGTTTTGAGGTGATTACATAAAAAGCAATTTGATATTTCATCAAACACTAGAAATTTTCAAAAATTTGTGAAAACGTTAGCAACCCCTTTACACCCCCTTGGGGTTGAGTTTCAAAAAATTGTTACTTGAAATGCTCGTAGAAGTAATAACCAATTGTAAGTCTCATCAGAACTAAAGGATGTCAAAAATTGTGAAAGCATATGCAAACCCTTTACACCCTTTGGGGGTTTAATATAAAAAAATCGTGAAATGGGTTCGTAGGGGATTACATAAAAAGTGTGTAGGAAAAACCAATCTGATATCTCATCAAACCTAAGAAATATGTTGAAAATTGTGAAAAGCCTGAAATAAACTTTTTGGTGATCACATAGGAAGCCTTAAGGAAATATGTGAAAATTTGTGAAAATCTGTGCAACCCCTTTACAGCCCATTCGGCGTTGGATATAAGAAACTTTTAGGCTATTATGTATATAAAATAATATAAAAATTCTGAAGAAGTTAAAGCCAATTTGATATCTCATCAAAGCTAAGAGAAATTGCGAAAATTGTGAAAACGTATGCAACCCCCCTACATTCACTTGGGGATTGAATATCAAAAAATCCTAAAAGATGTTTTAAGATAAATATATAGAAAGCCCGAGAAAGTAAAAACATACCTACGAGATATGACGAAATATATGCATTCCATTTTCACTGATAATTTTTTTTTGGACCGCGCCAATAATCCGTACGTCAATGGATATTTGAATTTTTTTTATCTAAATTATGTTTCTACTAGATCTAAATATGCACACCAAGTTTTAACTTTCTAGCATAAGCCGTTCTATGGATAGAATATAAAATTATGTTTTATCAAGATGCCACTACTACAGCTTTATTTAAATACCAAGCTTCATTAAGGGTTCTCAAGTTATAAAAATCGGAATTTTTTCTTGTTTGCCCTCTCTCACACCACAGCCTCTCCAGTGGCCACTTAAAGGGGTGAACCCAGACAACGCACAACAATTCAACACAATAGCTTAGAGGGTTTGGGAGGTATTAGCCTTCAAACGATTTTGCGTACGGTAGAGTGCAGACTGCGGTCTGCAGTCGGAGTACAGACGGATTGAAATTTATTTTGCTGTTTTTGGTGTCTACTAGTAATGAAACGTGAAAAACATTTTTTTTTCGGAGTAGCAAAAATTTTTTTAAATCGATCATAATACTGCATTATTGAAATAATAAAGAAAAATCAGAATTTTCTGGGTGTTGGTTTTCCAAGGTGTGCGAATTTTCAAAAATATTTTTGAGGAAAGACAAAATGTTTTAATGAGTTGTTCTTTAAATTAATACTTTTCGAAAACAGTCACATCATAGCTTTTGCAATAAATTAACTATGGTTGCAGGTGAATAGGCATCACACTTATACCTAACAGGCAGGAGGCGTATACACTGCAATCATTTCCCATATCAAAATCAGGACACCTTTCTGCAATCGCTATATTTACACGTATGCATGCCCACCATCAGCCGTACCAGCTAACATCTTTAAGACACATGTGTGTCTTCTGTTCTGGCGTTCCATGGTCTACTACACGATGCACTTTGTTAAATTCCTCCTTGGTCCATTATCCAAGAAATACATGCGACAGGCAATACTTCATTTCGACTCTACAAAATCGAAATCGGTGATTTATTTGTCTCTGACGAAGAGCTACATTTGCGTTACTTTCGAAATCATTTCCTGGTTTTAATAGAGTTTTTGGTGTGGTACAATGCGGTTGTAGTTCTGAAGTAATTTCGCCTTAATTAAACACAAATGTCCTTTGAAGGTCTGAGGTCTGCTTTGGAAGGAAATTGGCTGTCAAGTTGCCGGTCCATTATGAGTAGTGAATGGAAAAAATGTTGTAGATTTTATAATTTGAAATCCATTTCCTCTGATGTGATCATTTCTTGAGGTGCGGTATGTAAAACAAGGAAAATTGATGGCTTGCTGAAGCTTACTGCAATTATTTCTTCAAAAATTGTGACATCGCTCAGGGCTCGCATATAGGACCACTGTTATTCAATTTGAAAAATGCAAGGCACGTAGCTATGGATGGATAGAAGGGACGAAAATAGTATCTAGTAGGATACCCTTGCACTTTGATTTGTTTTCCATAAATCAGATGAGGACGAGAGTTTGTATCCCGACCGATCGATTGCTCGCCTTTCAAAACTGAATGATTGGCACCGCTGAACCGCTGACAACTTAATATATTGGTCACAATACCCAAACATTTAATTTCTCTTTTTTTTTTACCGAAAAGAAATCGACAATCTTCACAAACTTAAGGCCATCAACCAAACTACAAATTAGCTGAACAGTCGCATATCCTAAATCCCTGGAAAAGCCAATAAATTTCAAAACGATTGCCTCTAAGTCCTCTGCTAGGGTCGAGCCAGGGCCTTCTAGCTGAGAGGTGATGTTACCGATGGAGGCTCTCGACGTGTCGCGCATCGAATTGCAATAAATTTTGTGAAAACCCCGCTGGAAAAACATTTACAAAAAACAATTAGGAAACGATTTCCATCTAAACTGCTTGATGTCTTCCATAATTTTACTTTCTTTCCCCTGGTTCGTGCTGAATTTAGTGAAATGGACCGAATTTTTAAAAATAGAAAGTCTTAAAGACGTTGAAGAGTATCGGGAGCCAAGGTGAATTTCGGTCGTACGATTGAGGAAGATAAACAAGCCACAAAATCAGTGTATAGGTCCTCTGCTTAGACTTAGAGGTCGATTCAGTTGACTGAGTTTACACAATTTTATGTTGATTTAATGAGAAGCGTGAAAGAGAAAGGTAAATAAACCGTTTTTAATTTGTGAGTCTGGGTTTCCATTTTATGATGTTGTGACCAAAATTAAAAAAAAATATTCTATACACCAAAACATTGTACTTTCACTTTTGAATTGAAAATAGAAGGACATTTTTACGGTCATTTCGATAGTACATACATGGGGACATTTCGAATGTCCTCTGAATTTAAGGTTCTGTGCTTTAAAGGAAGGACCTTATCCAACCCAGAAATTTGATGGACAAGGTTAAGGCGGTCATTTTTCTGGTACTGGTTTCTTATACATGGACATTGATAATTTATAAAGGCAAGTTCCTTACAACAGAACTTTCAAAGATAGCACAAAACCAACTTCTTTAACTTTCCCTTCAATACTCATTAACTCCATATCTAAACCATTGTACGTTCATAGTAAAAACCACAAACATTGGTCCCATGTCTTCGCCAAGACTACCATTACCATATAATAAAGAGTGTGGTTTAGAAGAGCGCGAATCACTTTGAATTTATACCCTTACATACGACTTACATCGACAACAAAGATAATAACCGTGAGGTGAAGGGACTACTTACAACTTGTTGAGGGTTGAAATCATCTTCAGATAAGCATATGAATGCCAGCCAGAAGATGGAATCCAAGGAGGTTCCATTGAAATGCAATGAAAGTTCAAACAAGTAGAAAATTACCAAAGTGAGTGAGGAAGTTATTCTATTACCGATGTATGGGCTTCGGCACCTAAGAAAGTGGGTGAATTAGGACTAAGGACTAAGTAGGTGAATTATTTGGAATTCGAGTACGGAAAAGAATGTTTTTAAGGGTTGGTTTGAAGAAGTGTTAGCAACATGTTAAGATTTTGGGTTTAGGAAGCTCCAATCTCTGATGAATCTGCACCTGACTGATCCAAGTAGTGCATATGACCCATCCTGATCAGGACATCCTTAAGTTGCGGAGAAATATTAATCTCTTTGCGAGCACAATATTCACCATTCACTCGTAAAGTCACCATTGATCAATTTCTTACTTACATTGATTAAATGCTATCTGTTCAAACTAGAATTACACGTGTTTTCTGTATGGCAAAGCTTTTGATGTGAATGAAATTCCATTCAAAACGAAAACATGCTCCATACGGCATTGTACGTTGCGCAATACTCGAGTTCGGGTCTTGGCTACTTAGCAATTATAAATGGCAACAAATTTTTAGCAAATAAATTTTCTTGCCAAGCTGTTTCGCTGATTTTTGTTTAGCATATTCTTTTGTGAACCCCTAGCTCGCAACAATATTTATATCCCACGAACGGTACAAGCTGAAAGCTTAAACGTTATTAATATATGAAAATGTAGTGGGTGCGAGGAGAAGGTGGTGAGCTGTCGTAAAACGTTTATATTAAACCTTATTGATATTACCTACATAGTAAAAAGAATCCATTGAAATTTATATCTTTTGGATAGTAGGCAAATATGCCACACTTACTTTTACACTTTACTTTTCAAGTAAATTTACATTGGGATGTAATAGTCAATTTGAATGTAATTTTCAACTTTCGGTCAGTACCCGCGATCAATTCTGTTTTTGTTGCGTAGGTTTGGCGTGCGTAGCCACTGCACCACCGAAGGCGTTTCATTTTCATTTCAGTAGAAAACAAAATCGAACGAAGCGTCCAACTTCGTGGTTTCATATATTACATGTTTTTCGTTGTAAAATTCAAATAGATAAATAGAATTACACGAAGAAGAACGTAATATTAAATTCATACATGTATAAATATATTTAATTTTATACAAAATGTTGCGCCTTTTCATGTAAATTAAACGGTTCAGTTGAAAAGTATGTACATACATAAATAATTTATTAATACCAGTAATTTCGTGTAAAAGTGATTCAAATGTGTGCTTTTACTTGAAAAAATAAAATATACTAGAAATTTCAAGTAAAAATTGGATTGAAAATTCAATTTTTTAAAACAGTGTACATAAAAAAATTCTGTACTGTTGAAAGTTTTTCCTAAATATTATTTGAAGTTTTATCTATTATATTTATTAATAATATATTCTATCAATAAATCTAGCATTGAAATAAACTAATATACAGGTTTTTTGAGGAAATTTTTCGCTGATTTTATTTCACTCTATATGCTTTTGCTGTGTTTTTGTTTTAATACTCGTACAGTTGTTAGTTTTAATATAGTTGTTAAATTATAAAATTTTCTGTTCTCTAAATTATAAATTATAAATTGGTAGGCATAAGAAAAACATAATAAATACTCTACGCCTGGAATACTTTAAATAATCATACCGTTGGGCACCATCTAAAGTTGTAGTGATTTAGTTTTAGTAGTACTCGTAGGTTACCAGCGAGTTAGTACCTACACGTCGTATGCCATTTCTAGTAGCAAGTATCGCTACCATATCCTCTTAAGCTAAAGGTTGAATTACAGTGAGAGAGCTGTGCGCGATGACCCAATCGCATCGCGTATGACATATCGCGACATCACTTATGGTGAGCGCGTTAAATTGATTCCCATAACTGCCGAATAATATTATCAAATACTAAAATATTTTTTTCGTAGCCTGCAAACGTATCGTCTGTTTTTTTGTATGGGCATTATTTTTCCGATATTTATTAACCGATTGCCGTCTATTGTTGCAAAAAAATCACTCGGTGAAGGTGATATTGCTGTAAAGGGTTGCACTCACTGACATGCATTCAAATCAGCTATAATCGCGACGCATCGCTTAACGCGCGCGTGTCACTTTCTTATTATTCCACCTTACGCTACATTTATGCGAGAATTTTGTCGTTTATGATTACCTCTTGAAGCGAACTAAATAAACACAAACGACACACCGATAACAATGAAAAAATAGCAAAAAACTATTGTCAATATTTCTTGAACTACTTTCATTTTGTCTGTAGGGAATAAGTAGAAAATTTTCCTGAGAAAATTTTTGAACTCCAGCATATCGGATAAAATAGTAAGGAAATTATTCAATAGCTCGGATTATTCTTCCATCCTTTACTAAGTTTGCAATAATGCACTTATCGAGATCAAAAGAATTTTAAAGAGAGCTCAAAGGTGAATCGCATCGAGTCAGTACCGTGGTCATTAGCTTCGTTCGCCTTATAAAACCGCGACTCTACAAAGATATCAACATCTTCGGTCGGTTCAGTAGAAGAATGATATCTTCGGAAGAGTCAGGTTTTGAGGTCCATTACACGATATCCACATCGACCGTACAGTAAAAGCCATAAACCAATCTACGGACTCTTTTGAAAGTTAATTGCCACCCAAGTAGCAATAAGGAGTTCGGTCAGATAGTGTCGCGCTTGAAGTGGACGGATTTATACGTATGGCGAACATCACGGATGTTGGGAACCTAAGCAGCAATTAAGATAAGAAGGGACTACTTTAACGTATACCTGAAAGGTGAACGACGACGTTCGCGCGATAACCGAAACATCAGGACTGTGTAAGAGCCTGCCTAGTTGAACTACATAAGGAACAGGTGATTTGCTGCCGTTTGTGCGGCGACTACTCTTTTTTATCAAAAAGAAAATTACCGCATCGACATTCCGCGGGAAAACACCTTGTGATTGCGCGCTCTAGTTCTATTTGAATTTGAATATAAGGGGGCGGGGGGTAAAGGAAGCAATGTCTTCTAACCTTCCTCCTAATCGTAAAAAGTGGCACACGCCACTTGAAAAATTCTAACGATTGAAGATTGAGTCCAGAAATTCCGTTGTCGGGAAAAGTGTTATCAGCCGACCTAATGATCACAAGTCGAATAGAGGAAATCGGGGCATCCAGGATGATTCGACTTTGGATGATAATTTATCTATTTATGATATTGAAATTCACTTGGATTGTAGCGCCATAGAAAAATACTTCGGTCAGAGATGATATCAAGGTACTTCAGGAATACAATTTGGGTCTATAAAGCCGGCTAAATTTTTGTTCACGGTAAGAATAACATTGCTCCTTTTTAGTCTCAACTGGATTTTCCAGTGCAAGTTTTTCACCTCGTTATACTTGCATTGGCAGAGGTTAAATTCTAACTGAATAGCATCTGCTCTAGTCACATATTTTGTGTTCGTCCTAAACTGCTCTGATACCGAAAAAAAGAAAGACTAAACCCTTGCTCCTATCTACTCTACGTTCTAATTTTAATACGATTCCTCAATCCCTAAAGATCTAAAGCAAGAGAAACAATTAAATTCGAGAAATTCCACTAGCGGGCAGTTAACAACTTTTGAAATTCTTCCCATTTACGTATTTCTGTATTTCTGATGGGCGGTATCGCGTACTATCGGGACCCCCAATTTCGAGCACGGCTAGTTGTTTTATGTCGTGCTGAAAGATGTTTTGTGTCAAAAATTAATTGAGTTAAGTTCCGCGAAGATAAGACCCTGAACGTTGCGATTCCAAGAATTCGCGAAACTAGTGATATCCTTTAAGTTTCTGATAAGACATTGCGACATGCAAAGTCAACTGAATTCGAAACATGAGAGTTTCAGATAAAACTACCAAAGACTTTGCGGTAATATAGGAAAGGGTTTTTTTTATAGCTATGTCGAATGAGGAATATTTCATTTAAAGGGTTTAATAACTAAAATTAGTTTCGTTTTTATAGCATCCATAAATAGCATTATGTAAAGGTTTTTAATTAGTCGAAACATGAAAAAAAACGAGTAGCTGTCCACCATCCTCTCTCATAACTCCCAGTGTCATAAAAATTCCTTGGCTTGCCTCCGAATCCTTTTTTCATTGCGCACAAAATGGTGATTCCCCCGAAAAGGTAAGCAGAAGCTACCGAATGGGTTTATCACAGGGCGATCAAATCGCTTCCTTTTGACTTCACCTTCTACAGCTTGCCGTTCAGTACACAACAAAAACAAAAGGTTTTATATAATGAAAGCGTCCTTTTTTTGTCCTAATTAAAACTGAAGAAAAACTTATTAGCCACGATAGTCCAGAAAGCAATAAAAACCACTCAAAAGGACTATTGCAGCTCCAGGCTTGGAGACCCATGAGCCCAGAAGGATATTTTCAATGGAAGAGGCAAATAAATTTCGAAAGGATGAACTGACTATAAGAAAGGGGTGCAGCCAACCAGTCAGAGCTAACCAATTTCCTATACGAAGGTTATGGGCTGTCTACATAAATTAAATCCTTGGATAGACACGGGGGAATTAATTAAATGTCCTTCGGATGAAGCCAAGAAAGAGGTTTCCTTCGATGTTGTGCCGTCGTCGAGTGTTCGCTACGCGTTGATGGCGTAAATGAACTTTTCATGGAGGTCCATTAATTTTTCTCTGTTCATGTTTTGAGCCTGTAAGTGTCCTTGGCTAGCGGTGGAAGATTGTTAGGGATTTTGTTTATTATCCGTGGAAAAATACGAGCGAATCTAGGAAAGAGGTTTTTTCTTGGGTAGCAAAATTTTTGTGGTCGCTTTGCTGCTTCTATAGAGTCCTTCGAGTATGACAATTATGTCCTAAAAATTGTTCAAACAAGTTCCAGTTGTCTGGTAGAACGAAGAAGACACCTCGATCGAAGATCGGAGGCGCAACAATATGATGGTATGAAGGTAAATAAAATACTTCGTTAGTACTATTTGGCGATAACTTTCTTCTTTAAGACTATTTTCAAGTTTTTTCTAAATTTTTGTGTTACTTTTCTGCGGCATTGGGAGCTAACTATGCTCGCAGACATTGTTGCAAGTATCATGTTTTGTTCTTAGCCCATGGGTGTTAAGTTCTGAAACCAGAAGTGGTACCATCAGTATTTATGCACAGTAAAAAAATCCATTGAATTTTACATCTATTGGATAGTAGGCAAATATGCCACACTTTTTCAAGTAAATTTACATTGGGATGTAATAGTCAATTTGAATGTAATTTTAAATTTTCGGTCAGTAAATTTCGATTTGCAATCAGTAAATTTCAACTTCGAAAGCAGCAAATTCACTGGATATTCTCTTGAATTTACACTCTAAAAAAGTGTATCGTAAGTATACTTCTAATATTATTTCTTACTTACTTACTCTTAATAGAACTCTTGACTGTAGGTAGGTAGGAATCGGAGCCGCGATCAATTTTGTTTTTGCCGTGTAGGTTTGGCGCGCGTAGCAGTTTCATTTTCATTTCAGTGGAAAACAAAATCGAACGAAGCATCCAACTTCATGGTTTCATATATTACATGTTTTTTGTTGTAAAATTCAAACAGATAAGTAGAATTACACGAAAAAGAACGTAATTTTCAATTCATACATATAATTTTACACGAAATGTTGCGTAATTTTGTAAGCCTTTTCATGTAAATTGCACGTTTCAGTTGAAAAGTGCATGAATAATTTACTAATACCTGTAATTTCGTGTAAAAGTGATTAAAATGTGTACTAAAAGTACACATTTAAGAAAAAATAAAATATACTGGATATTTAAAAACTGGATTGAAAATTCAATTTTTTTAAAACAGTGTACAAAATAACTTTTCATTCCATTGAATTAAAAAAAATTGTGAAATTAGATTTTTTCGATTATGTACACACCCGTGAAAGTTGAAACCGATTCGATGTTTCATCACTCATGAGATATTGCAGAACTCGTAAAAACGTACAATACTACTTTTCACCAACTTAGGGGTTCTTTTCACTAGCATACATTCTAGTCAACTGTCATTGCGTCGCATCGCTTCACGCGCTTGCTTCGCATCGCGTCGGGTTCACTATAATTCGTCAAAAAATACATAATAATGAAAAACGTAAGACAAAAAATCAATACTTTTTAATTTAAGGATTTTTCGTTTTCCTGTGTTTTTTGACATAGCATGTAGCAATATATGAAGATCACTACACGGCACTCCCGATCCGGATGGAACGCAACTTTTAGCTTGTGCTAATCAAAGTAAATTAAGACAATGAGGGTATGGACAGATGAATGGGTTATGAATTTATTTTCATGATCTTCTACTGAAAATGATTTTATGATATTTATGAAAGTAGCCGCCAAATCTTTTTGGATGTATTTCCAGCTATTTATTTGGAAAGGAATAAAATGGTCTACCAAACCTGATTGTTGGTTTTTAATTGCATTTTTCTACTCCGAAAAATTAAGATTTTTACAGAGTACTGGTTCATGCAATGAATTCCTCCAATTTTCTAAACTATACTTTTGAACCAGGATCCAAGATTTCTGTATCTTAAGAAATAAACAAATAATATTATTTGTCGTTCGTATTTTAAAGTAAGTGAGTAGTAGTCAATGTGATATGGGCCCAAGTGTACCGTGAAATTACAGTTTACTTATGGTACATCCAAAATTCGGCTCTACAATCTCCTCCCGCCGACGTGAGATCATCCACACGATATCAATGACATATCGAATTCATTTACCTATTTAAGTTGGTAATAAGAAATTTAATCCACGTACCGACGAAAAAAGAAACGCCAGGAGAATCTTTCTGCTCTAGTCGACGACATGAAATCATCGAATCTTGTTATCGATCATCGAAGATCATAAATCAGGCCCTGAATGCGATAACGATCAGTTCGGCCGTTCCGTCATTTACCAATTTTTATAAAATATTTATGGCTTGTCATATGTCTCCTTAATTTCCCAATCTGTAGTAAGCTGGTAGGATGACTGTAGGTACCCTTCGAACTTTGGGATGTCGTTCGATCGAGAATTGATTTTGTCCTTCTTTTTTATTATTTAATGTAAATTGGGTTTATTTTGGACCTGGTAGGATACCATCAGATGCACCTTCTTTCTGTGATACCACGTCGGAATTTTGCGGTTTTCGGTGTATTTTCCATGAAGTCACTATGACCAATGTTTGGATCTTGAAGATTTTCTCGTCTTGACCGTTCAGGAATCGATTTGACTCTGTTTCTGTTGTAAGAAAATCATGTTGATGTGATTTCTTGGTTAGTAGTCCGCGGGTTTTTTTTCTGACTATAAATTTCTATCGAAACAAGATGCCTACCGACTTGGGGACCCGTAGCGTTGATTTTTACGACAGATAAACAAGACATCGGTGTTGTTTATGGGATTTCAATTAATTCACTCTACGGATGATCGGAACAAACGATCCGGTTATAAAAATCTGTAGAAGGAAAAAAAATCCACTTAGTTAAAAAAAAATTGTGTTTGATTATTTTGATGTTAAGATAATAGACGAGAATGTACGATAGAATGTACGGTATAAATTGTTGTTTTTATTTTGTGGAATTTCATTAAATGGCTATTTAAATTTTCGAACCTTAGGAAGCTGTTAGAATCTATTAAGTTGTTTAAATACCATAAATTCATTAAATATTGTTTGGATATAGTGTGGGCTTTTACATAAGAATAGCCTAGGTGCCCTTTTCCCAATCGTGTGTGGTACTTTTCTGATTGAGGAACTCTACTCCCTTCTTGGTATCTTAAGTTACATAATAAGCGGAACGGCTTAGGTTATACACTTTGGTGTTGTTATGTAACAACGGTTTCCTTACTTTTGCGCAACTATCCAGAACGGTGAATGTATACATCCCCTTCACCAAGCCAGCTTTACTGAGGCAAAAAACCAAAATTTTTTTTGATCTTATCATATGTGTCATCCTTATCTGATATAATGTGGTATGATATGTAGGTAATGTGGTCCGGTTTACCTAATATACTAATATCGGGCATATCGGGTCTATTCTATTGAGTTCGGCAAACCGATCAGTACTAACTTGCTTGTCCCAGTAGATGAAAAAGAAAGGTTCTGTTGATCAGTTTACGCTAGAATGCTTGGCTTTGCAGGATTTCTGCATTTAGAGTTAGTTGCTTCCCATTGTAGAAAGCGGATGTAAGGAAGGTTTTTATTTTCTAAATTTTTCCCATGCGCTTCCCTGACTTACCGCCTCACACTTCAAATAGTAGCTCATAGACTCGACTCTTCTTACTGTAAAAATTAGAAGTTCCTGTCTCAAAGGATTCTTGAGGTAACTAATCGGAATTCAGCTTTTACCAAAACAAAAAAAGGACACCTGTTCGCCGTATAGGTCATACACAGGCATGTTTGTATCATCATAGCTCAAGAACTTAAACATTTGAACATAAAGTTTTCACGATGGGTTGGGGCGGGGAGAAATGAGAAAAATAATACATGTTATAAAATTGAAAAACGTACAATTTTCAAACCAATTGTGGCTCAACTATAACATTTTTGTTCAAATCAAGCTCGACGGACCAAAAAATGTTCGATTCATTTCCAAAAAAAATGTATAAAAAATAAATTTAACTTACAATCTTATCATGTTGGGACCTGGTGTTAAAAATGTTTTTTTTACAGAAGCTACAGGTTACCCAGAGAACATTGATTTTGTTCATTAATATGTCTAACCGTATTTTTGCACTAAACTGAATCTTCAAATTTTAGATGTTTAAAATATGAAAATCACCATTCAAAGTTCTTGAAACATGGGTGTTTGCTTTCGTTCAAAGTCGAAACATTTCGAAAACGGGATGAGATGTTTCAAGTTTGAACGAAAGCGAACATCCATTGTTCAAAAACTTTTGTGTGATGATTTTCATATGTAATCATTATATTACCGTATGAGTGGAATTTCGCTCAGTGACGATTTTACATTTTACTCGAAGACAATTCGTGTACAATTTTTAATTACCTAGAAAATGATTTCATCAATTAAAGTGATATCCGGATGATGAATGTAGGTAAAAATTTTTCAAAAACTTTTGCATGGAGGTTACACGGTTTTTTATTCATTATTTTATATGTTAACAATGCCAAATTTCAATTTTCCAGCTTAAAAGGCTCTTCAATTTTAGACCAATAGTCATGAAGGACTTAAGGATTAAAATGATTTTGAACGCTATCATAAACTTTGCTCTGAAAATTCTATTTAACAAATGGAAATCAAGTTTTAGCTTCCTAGGTTAACTAATTCCATAAGTTATCGTGCGTTCGGACCGACAGATGGACCTGGTTTGTGAGGCCATTACTGACAAATATAGAATTCTGCTCGTGGCATACCTCTGTGCGTCACAAACTTATGAGATGGATTTAACTTACAATGGTCAATAGACTTGATCTCGAGTATAAAAATACCATTTACAGGAATCTCTGCCAAGTTTAGCTTTAGACGGCTCTAAATTTTATGAGAGCTACCTTGTGTCTTCAGAAACCAGAAGTAAATTCGTCACTACCCGTACATCAGAATCAAATACTGAAATGCGGTACTGTAAACTGAAACTGAAACTTAACTACACTCAGAAAAATATTTCCCTATCTGTAAGAAAAATAGCCATGTAATCAAAGAAAATTGATAATGATTTGGCGCCAAAGAAATTTATACTCTACGAGTAGAATGGAATTACTTCAATTCAAAGAAATTAAATTTTACTGCATTTGCGTAAAATTTTCGTCATTGTAGGAACATGATTACTTATTACAAAGAAATAATTTGCAAAGATCAAAGACACGTACTTCATTTCTACAAATAATGGAAATTTTTTTCAGTATTCCAGTGACCATTAATTTGAATGGAGTAAAATTTCTACTGAATGAAGAAATTCGTTCGTTGCATTATAGAGAGGCCTTCTAACATAAAAATAAAATTTTCCGTCAAAATAAAAAAACTTAAACTTTAAACTTTTCATTTCAAATAATTTAAATACAAATTTAATGTTCTTACTAAATTGTAATTAAAAAATAAAGGTTTTCACAAGATGAAAAATTAAAAAAAATTTTTTTTTTCTAGTTTACAATTTGATTTTAGTTTATTTTTAGACATATTGGGTGTACCTGTTTTCAAAAAAAAAGTTTCGGTCTTAAAAATGTTTGATTATTTACGAGTATTTTATACAAATGTACTGGAGGAAATTTGATGTCGTTCACATTCAATAAAACCAAATTGCCTTGCTCTTTTTCGAGACATAAACTCATAACGACATAAGACAAATAATGTTTTTTAAAGTACAAAACTTGAGTATTAGTACATTTTCATAATTTTTCAATATTTCTTTAATTTCAAATGCCCTGAAAGTTGGATCGTAAATATAAATTATGTAGTCTTTTTTATACAGTGTACAACAATTTTTTTTAAGACTCAAATGACATGAATATGATTGTAATTCCTCATGATTTATTTTTTCTTTTAATTCATTATAAAATGTTGAGTATTGTACACTCCACTCTTTTTTACTGAAAATATAAGATGCATGTTTAAAATTTATAATGAATTCAGAAAAAACTAGAGAATACTTTAAAGATACGAGTAAGGAAAGTTTTCTAGAATTTATATACTTTGTGTATGATTTCAATTATCTGTGTTTAGATTCAAAAGAGAAAGTCCACAAATATTTAAGAGGACCCGATTGTTTTATGATTCTGAATAATGATTTAAAAAATGATATTTTGGTTTTAGCGTGTCAGAAAAAATGTTGTATACTCCGTGTTGTGCAGAAATATGTGTTGTTCCAAATTCATAATATCTAGGCCATTATATTCAGATAAAAGTAATAAGTCTAAGAGTTCTATCAAATTAATAACGAAATGCCACAATTTATCGTTCTCTTGAATTACATCTCCAATTATTAAAGGAAAAAAATTAACAAAAGTTAACATTTCTCTAGCAGATAGCTTCAAGTTAAATTTTTTCAAATGATGTAACTGTAAAGAAAGAGATAAATTTCCATTTTCGGATTCACCATAATTAAAAATTTGCTTTCGAATATTCAAAAATTCACAATTTTGGTTTAAATATACAATATCACTATTGTCTAAAATTAAGAACTCACTATCCATGATTAAAAAATCAAAGATTTGCATTGCCTATCAATTAATAACGCGCGAGGCACTATTATTTGAAGTAACCTAGCAACTCGATTAAAACCGCAATTTTATTCGAACCGGCCGGCAACTTAAACAAATTTTTCTTAAAAAAGAAGAAATTTTTCCTTTAGTCCGACATGACCATGGAAGTGTATGGAATGGCTGAGAACGAGAATTTTCGTAATGAAATCTGAATGTGTTAGTTCATGAAAGTATGAATTAGTAAGCTTTAGCCAATCAGCAACATGAATTTTGACATTCTAACCCCAACATGGAAGTTGCATCATGCTTACATCTCACTTCCACTACAAACTGTTGTTCTTCAGTCTCTTTCTTTTGACACTGGACACCCCAGAGTACATCTCACTTCCACTCCAATCCAATTTCAATCTTTCTCTTTCTCATGAAAAATTACGCTCATATACACGGATTTTACGCGTATTACCACCGCTTGGACATGACTAAACTTGAGAAATAAATAGTTGAACGTCGTTCATTTTTTTGGACTCAGAAGCGAAGACAGTTGTAATTGAAACAAAGAAAATTATAACATGAACAAACCCATTACTTACTCAAAATGAAGAAAAATTTGTATTTGAATTGAAACCAGTCGTATTTCTGATTTCTTTGAAGTTGAAAAAATTTTCGTTATTTAGAAGAAAAATATTTGAACAGAGTAAAATTTTGTTTGATCAGTGGATATATGTTCTCTAAACAAAGAAATAAATAATTTGTTTTAATGACAACTATTTTTCTGAGTGTAGAACAGGATACTCCGATGGCTGTCAGATAGAGTCCAGGCACTGATTTCTGATACAAAAAAACGTAATATGGATTCTGAGTCTTGAAATTTTTTGGAGAGAGTTCGAATGTTCGAAATAAGTCGTTAGAAGGATTAGTAGCTCGGAATTACAAATTCCAGTTCTGAACCAATTCTGTTTTTAAAAACCGATGTACCAGTTCTGTAACAGTTCCCAATCAATTCTGCTTTTCTAAATTGTCATTTTGTTTCTTTTCTCTTCTCAATTTTCACAAATCAAATGTCTACACTTGTCTACAAATTACCAATAAATTAAAAATTATCAAAATCGACTATTTCTTGTTATTTTTCTTCGTCCGTTAGTAAAACTTCACGATCTACCTAAAAGTATAATAATTAAACAAAATTCGTTAAAAATTGAAAATGAGTTATTATGCAGAAATTGTCTAACCTAGAACATGGTTTTGTTCTTGATTGTAGTATTGCCGGTGCATTTGATTTTCAATTTTTAGTTCATGGTCCTATGATTTTCAGTAAATAAATTAAATTTTAGACCAAACTTGAATTTTCCTGGCATATTCACACGGCTACTAAACAGCAATAGTTTTTATAATTGGCTTATCGTTTCAAATAACATTTGTGAATTTTTGGTCACTGCCTCCGAACCAGTACTGTATCAGTTCTGGGTTTTGGTTAAAGCAAAGCGTAGTAGAAAATTAGCATTACAATGTTCAAAGCGGTCGATAGCTCAGCGAGATTGATTGGCTATTCTGAATTGGGAAGTTCGAAGTTCAAATCAGCATGTAAGAATAATAAAAAAATATTTATAATTCAGTCAGAATGAATACAAAAATATATAAAGGAAAGATTGAGAAATATAAGAAATTAAATTTAGTTTATGTTAAATATATAATTTCAGTTTTTGTTTTCACTTTAGCTACAGTCCTTGCATATAGTACCTGAACACTATTCCACTTAAACGAAAATATTGAACTCCTAAGCATAACTAGGGTCGAGTACTTAAAGGGAATTGATTCAGTCTAATATACTCATATGAAATATCGATTAAGGGAATTAAAATTTTAAGGAATTCCAGTACTGTATCGAGATTGGGATTCAGAACAAAGCCACTAATGGAGTTCCGAATGAATTACTGTTTATTGAACATATGAGTAACCACATGTTTGCGGAACTCAGCGGAAGATGAATTCTGCTTGAACTCGGTGTAAGTTCCGATGTGCTAGAAGGGCAACAGACAAGGATAAATTTATTATCTGTCTTTTAAGAGTAAGAATTAGTTTTACGTGTTCAAGTATCTATTTCTAACAGCAATAAGGTTCGGAAATAGTATCAAATAAGTATTGAAACATCATGAAATTTCTGCGCAATAAATTCAATAAAAACCACCACCTCTCCACCTAATTTTCGTCAAGGGTGAAGGGTCTCATCCATTAATAAGAACATATTAAATATCACCAACAGTTCAAATGAAATTTAATAAAACAAGTGCAATTATTCATGATCCACCCTTCTATTAATAAAAACAGCATCCTCAATACTAAACAGACAATTCACTATCACCCCAACTCTGTTGACGAGGACCCCTTCTTATTTACATTTTTAATAAAACAGGTGCACCTACTAAGTAGTTCCGGGAGGGTTGCAAAAAACCGCTACCCTCTTCCCTTTCGCTATTCCAATATTTAATTTTGCCACTTGAGTGTAATGATCCGACCGTTTATTGTTTTCTAATCCACACTACGAAATCGTTCAACCCTCGTGAATTCGATTAGAAACCCAGACAAAATGATGATGAGTCCTTTCGGAGGGTTGAAGTCATTGGTCGTATCTTATGCAGCTTAACGTCGGGTCTACAATAAATGAATAGCGGGACGATTTTGTCCATAGCATGAACAAGGATGAGCTCTTGTTTACGAACAACTTGCTGTTTGTTGCCTGGTGTGTTGAATTTAATAAAAGTCCGATCCCTCTATCCGGAACCAATTGTCGGGAGGTTCAAGATGTAAAAGTCGGGTTGCAACAGCGTTCGACACCCTTACAAAACTCCCAGCCTTCGCAGAAGATTATTATCGGTTAAATTCATAGACAAATCATTTAATTTGTCTTTTATTAGTTTTTCATCTCAGAAATTACGAAGATCCTCAAGCCAGGCATGTCAACTCCGGACCAAGTTGAGTACAGGAGGGTGGTTATGAGAGCAAATAAAAGGGTGGCTAGATTCGATCCGTATGGTTCCATTGTTCGTGGTGGACTTTATTGCAAATAACATTATCCGATGAAAGGGTGTTGTCGTATTGTGATAGTTATCGATTTCAAGCGACACCAGCGAACTGGCTTTCCTACAGAAATTTGCAAAAACTTTCAGCAAGTATTCAGAGTTTATACCCAATCAAAAGGTTCTTAATATCGTCAAAATTTTAAATCTTTCATCTTAAGTGGGGTAACTCTTCATTTCTTCACGTAAGTATCAGCCAATCAATATTTTTACCAGGAACATCAAAAACGAAAAAAAAATCTGTCAACAGTCTGGGCGCAACTTTATTATTTTATGGGTAGAAGTCCGAAACGTGTTAAATGATGAGATGCGGTGTTGGGTACTATGCGATTGACAACCTGAAAAATAACGTTCAAATAGCCTCCTGGTAATTTGACCTTGATGAGTCCACTATCATAGTACTACATAAGTTCCAAGTTTCAGCTTCCTAGCATAAGTGGTTCCTGAGATCTGGAAACCAAAATTTTTCGTCTAAAACGCTCCCCCCTCATCCCCCTTACACCCCCACCACCCCAAAAGATACCAGTTGTAGGAGTTTACCCAATCTACCCACCATAAAAATTTCAACTTAATACCTCAACGGATTTGGGAGCTACGCGCCTTCAAACGATTTTGCGTACGGCGGACGGCGTACGGAGGACAGACGCTTTTGGTGTGGCTTTTTTGGTGTTTACTAGTCCTAAAACGTGTAAATACAAAATTTCAGGGTAGCAAATTTTTTTGAAATTTCAGGTCGATCACAATACTTTATTATTAAAAAAAAGCACAAAACTGTAAAAGCTATTGCCAATAAGAATTTGAATTTAAATTTACTACAACTTATAAGGACTTTGATTCTACAAAAGATTTTGGTACTTTAATGATTGTAACTCGAACATGAGTAAATCGGATGGATGAGCTAAATTTTGATAATATAATTTTGTGGTAAGTGTAATGTATTTTTGTATGCACTGCCTCTCGGACACTTGCATCGCTATTCTGGAAAAATTACATTACTAAATAATTACTTATATCCTGATAATCTGCAGCATTTTCCATTTTCACAGAAATTTAGAAATTTGACTGTTTAAAGAAAAAGTTGATTTAATCTTAAAGTTAACAGAAAATTTCTTATTGATTCGTTTAAAGTGAAAAAGGGACGAACAGAATTCATGTCGCCAAAATTAAAATACATACAAATAGTACAAAAAACTTCTGAACCTAAAGGGGAATGTTTTGCCTCTTGCACGGTCCTTTCTGTTAGATTTATATTAAAACTCAAGATAAAAAGGACGATAGTACCCATGTCGTACATATGTAGAGAGAGGGTGAACCATGACCGGGCAAGGACAGCTCATATTGAATTTAGCACGTGTCCTGACTGGCTGTTATGGTGATTGTCCTAAATTCAAACGGAATAACGTCGCCTTTGATATGTACCCCGTACAGTTCCTGGGCACTGGATTTATTTGGCCATTGTATCATAGAATTCTAGGATAATATTAAATGGTTGTTTTCTGTTATTTCCGCGAAAGATACTCGTTGCTTACCTTAGGCTTGGGCGGCTAGGGACACAAATAAAATATTTCCGAAAACGTGGGAACCACCCCAAAAGAATGCCAACAACAAACCGAAAAAACTATTTTCGATCGGTCTTTGTCTTGAGCACAATTTGTGAATTCGGATCACCATCGTGACAACAATGGAGCCTTCTTTGACTCGCTAGCCTTTTTTTTCATCCATAATATGCGATACGGGAAGGGTTAAAGTATGATCTTAATCTGAGGAACAAGACGATTCAGTCTTAGAGTTGCATACGTGAGAAAACCAATTCGCGAATTAGATATGGAAGTGTTACTGTTGATGGCAAGAAAATGAAAATATATTGAGAATTCGCCAAAAGAAGGATCGTACCGATTGATCGTAGGAAAATAGCGATCTTGTCTAGATCGCGAAACCGATTTTTTTATGGATTAGAGATGGGGATTTGTTGTATTTTTTTTTTGTTCATCGATTCGATCGTCGTCGGTTTTGATTTGTTATCGGCGGAACACTTTCATCTTGTTTTTACCTTGCTTCCATGAATTTTAATAGCACCGCAATGTTCGTCGATCAACGAAGCTCTGCCCTGTATATGGGAGTATGGAGCTGACGATCGCCCGATGAATGCCTATGAATCTTGGAGGTAGTTTTCTTTCACATACTTGGCATGTACCTACCTACAGATACCTTCGAGAAGATGTGTGATCGCGTAAGACATTTACGACGATGCTGTAGTTAATCAATCGAATGTTTGAATGCTTTCGAATGTACGAGTATATAAACTGTGCGAAAAGTTTGTTAAGAAGCAGTGAAGATTTGTTTCACGGAAGATCCATCCTCTTTGATGGTATAGTTGAAGGCAGCAGAATGGAGTCCCGGACCTCATACGTTGGAGAGGTCGGACGGTGATGTTATATAGAGTTTGAAACCTGTTTTTAATAATAACCGCACTCAAGTATGCTTCAATTAAAGATAATGGAGAATGAAAAGTAGTTAGACGGAATAAAGTACTTACACTATAGAGAGAAACTACTAGCTATTCGAATATCGAACATAGGTATTAAATTAGAATGGAATTTATTTGAAGGTTTGGACTAGAATTAGCCTTCTAACTTAAAATTTACAATACTCAGATATGGAGGGACAGTTACTTGTTGAACCAAATTTTAATTGAACTGACTTGGCTATGTTCTCGGTGGTTTAGTATCTAGCATTTGCGCTTGTCTATTATTTTGGTGGTTTTAGATTTGAATTTTATAAGGATAGGACCATATTCGCTGATACTGGAACTGACGATATTCAAAAATAAAAATAAATGTTTATGCTTACTGCCAAGTTCATATATTTTTGCAAAATTAGTAAAAATTAGGAACGCCTCAAACAAAAAATGTAGCTACTAAAAATAACGTTCCAACTAGCTTCCTGGATCGCAGCCACTTAGTACACTGTATCGCAACAAAAACAACACGTCCGGGGTTCATATGTTACAGACTTGAAAATCTGAGTAAAAGACTCATACAGCCATGTACCTGTTTTCGAACCATTTTCCAGCTACATCGTTTTCAGCTTTTTTTGCCGTTTTTGTAACATTCCAGAGGAGTTTGTAACCATTCATATGGAAAATGGCCTAACATAGTTCTCTCTCTCTCTCTCTCTCTTTCTGGAAAGTATTTGTAGGAAGTCAGCAAGTATTAAAACAATTAAAGGATCGAAATTATACATTGTTCAAAACAAGGATTTACTCAAATGACGAAAATGTTATAGTTAAATGTAGAAAGCTTCTAAAATAGTTGTAGTATCACAAGCGCGATAAGCTTAAAATTAAAGAAAACTATGCGATTTATTAATACGAAGAAAAAACTTTTTCTTAACAATCTCGTTTTTTTAGAAAAATTACTGTGAACCAATATTTGCTTTCTGAAATGATATAGAACCAGCAATAAATCGACTATCCCGATATGGAAAACAATAAAAAAAATATTTTTTGTTAAAAGCTTCAAGTATTTTATATTTAATGATATTGAGACACTTTTTATTTGTATACTACAATATATTTGTAACTACTTTTAAATTTTTTAAGAAATCAACTGCAGAAGACGTAAAAGGTTAAAAATATTCAAAAATTTTCATGAAACCCTATTTTTCTGAAATTTTTAATATATGATTTTATTTGTTATTAATGAAAACAAATTTTTCGTATGTTTTTGGCTGTAAAATTGTTCAAATAATTAATTTTGTATTTAAGAACAATTCGAAATTAAGAATAGCAAGTTTTTAGGCGATTTAACGAAAAGTCCGTGAAGTTTGTCTTCTTCTTCTAAATGCGATGTCTCCTAAGAGATGTAGCGGAATCGCAATCCCTACACACCCTTTTAGGAGTTGAATATCAAAAATTCTAAAAAAAATGATATGCCCTGATCTGAGGAATATCGCAAAAGAAAAATTAAGTTGAAATGTAATAAATGAATAATAAATATATGAAAGACTTTAGAGATATGACGAAATTCCTGAAAATATATGACTCCTTTACACCGAGCAGTGTTTTTTTTGCTTTTATTTATCGAACTCCGTACATCAACGCAAATCTGAAAATTATTTTTATTTGAATTACTTTTCTAGTAAATTTATATATGTACTAAGTTTTAACTTTGCAGCATAAACGTTTCTCAAGATAGAAAAAATACTTTCTGCTTCCGTACCGTTCTACTCCTGCCAAAAATTATATTTTTAGAATGTGGCACGTGTATAAATACTAAGTTTCAGTTTTCTATGTTCGGGATGTAAAAATTAGAATATTCTTCCCCACCCTCAACCGCCTCACCCGAACATTAAATTATTTTCCTCCGTTATGGGGTTGTTGGTCTAATCGTTGCATTAATTACAGAATCCGATCTTAAATAGTTCTTCAGATAGGAGACATTATTAACCACCTTTCTCAAAAATTACAACAAAATACATTCAGCATACTCCTAAAAGTTTTTCACCTCAACTCACATAAAATTACCACCTTTTTTGTACACTTCCCTACACTACACCAAAAAGGTACTACCAACTAATTAAAATGTACATCATCATAATGAAAAAATATTGTTTTTGAGCCGATGTAATTATTCATTAATATTATGCCTAACTGTTCATCATTTTTCTGTCTGCTTTGGACACACACACACACAATAACAGAAATGATGTTAAAATTCATTGTTACAATGAACGAGTTCATAATATTGATGAACAAATTAATTCGTATTAAAGTACAGATTCATTATTACTTCTAAATGGGTTACTCTCAGTATGATGAACGAATTCATAATATTGATGAAAAGAGTAATTAATGTTACTAATGTTGTTCCTCATATTAAGGTATAAATTCATAATTGTGATTAATCCTGTCACTGTAGTTAATACTCTAAAAATGAGAAACGAAAATTCGATCATTTTATATATTATATTTCTTGCGAAACTTTGGAAGTACAAAGAAATAGATGAATTTGGCGCGATGTCTATGTGCCATCGTTCTCACTGTAAGTATTTTATCCCATATGAAAACGCATAAAGGTTCCCACACACTTGTGAGAAATTTTTGCTACTGCTGCGACTGTTTCTCAGCGGAACAATTGGACACCATTTGATTACGTGCCAACGATTATCTACTAGTGTGTGTGCGAACCGTAACAAAAAATTAGCAGCCAACAGGATATCCGCAACCTTGAGCTTTGCGATGATCGTTTTCTTTAATATAATGAATGTGCTCATTATTACTATGAACATAATCAATATATTTTACGAGTATTAAGCGAAAAAGTCTTGTTTATAAGATCTTTTTAATCAATGTTATGAAGGCATGCATCAAAATTCCTAGGTGTTGATTTTTGAAAGTATGAGTACCCTTTCCATATATGTATATAATACAAATTGATAAAAATATTTTTAATGAAATAAGATTCATAGATTCATATTAATGTACGGTTCATATATCATGAAAAATATTTGATGATTTTCTACATTGTTGCAACGATTTTTTCATTAATCCGAAGAATTTCGTTTCATGAAAGGCATTCATTAATATTAAGAACAGTATTTTTTTCTGTGTAGTTTATCTACAAAGATCTACCAAGTTTGAAGCTTTCGCCATAAATCGATCAATAAATACGGATTTTAGAATGTCTCGATTTCAAATTTTTAGCATTTCGGTTGCATTGCTTTCCTACCACTCCACACTCCCTTCCCAACTCCTTACACATGTTAACTATGTTTATTGCAAATGGCTTCACTAACGTATAAGTTCCAAGTTTCAATTTACTAGCGTAACCGCTGTGATATGAGAATCAAAATTTTTGTTAGAAACGTCGCCGCGTCCCCCTTATACTCCACCACCCAAAAGTGACTACGTAAAAAGTTTTAACTTCATATCTCAACGGATTTGTGTCCGTACGGCGGACGGGCGGATTTATTTTCCTTTTTGGGGGTTGCACCCTTGAAATGTAAAAATGAAGAATTTGAAGAAGGAATATTTATAATATATCCGTAAAACCAAGAAAGAAATTTTTTAATGTCCACTACAGAAGCTTTGTTCACATGTTCAAATTCAAGAAACCATCCCCACCCACTTCTTGGTCGAGGTCTACAAAGTGTTGTTCGTGGTTTACGAAAATCCTGGTACTGATCCTGACTTTGGCTGAATCCCTTTCAATAATAACCAATATGGATAAAGAGGAGGGTCAAGGTTGGAGGTCTATAGAAAAACATGCTTATTTTCATCTCTCAAAAACCGCTAATGACTGAAAAGTTGAAATTTCATACTTAGGTAGGTATAGTCGTTGGCAAAATTAACATCAGGTGTAACATTCTTTATATAGATAGGTTTGCCTATTTTCGTGAAAATAAGATCAGGATATTTGCAGTCTGACTTGAAGGCGAAAGCAATGCCATACTCATATCTCATATCTGAGGTACACACAATGCGAAACTCCATTTGAACATAACGTCCGTCAACTTATAATGCAATACACATAAATCTCCAGGTAAAATGTTTGAAGTTCTTGGCTAACAACCGCCGATATCTGTAATTAATTAAATTTATCGAAGTGCCCTGTTCTGCAACATTCTGCTCTGATATTCGCCATCGTCCAGGGCAGTATAGGCTGTAGGCCTCCAGGTCTAGCTCTAGCCGTTTAACCATCCCGCGCGCGTCATATCATTCAGCTCAATTTAGTTTGCATGTGTAGAAATGCGGCAGGTATCTATCGAACAGGTATGAAGCGTATAACCACTGGACTGTGCTACTCTGCACTGGACACAGTATGAGGAATTTTCTACTTCCTATCGAGTAGGCACCTCTCTCTTACGGAATCGCTCTCTAATGCAATTAAAAGTATTATGTACATTTAATGCAATTGCTAAGTTTATATACGGACATATGTCGGAATTTTCCGAAGTTATCGTATGTCGACAACCACAAGAGTTGCAGATATAGAAAATATCAAAACATGGATGCCGGATTGGCATTCAAGAAATTCGCCGATGTGTGTGCCAGCAAAACTGCAGCCAAAGCCGAAGAAGCCAACTTAGATACTATGTGGACTTTTATAGATCAGATTGAGTATTGGACGACTACCTTCCTAGCAAATAAGTCAGATCGATATCACAGCGAGGGCATCCATCATGCGATTACATCGACTCGCAATTCCCAACATACCGATCGCGTACTAGAAAATTAATCAATTGAGGTAAAAAATTCTTCAGAAATGGTCATATTAGGGAGGGGCGAAGGGAAAGGTAGAGTATCTGCAAGTACTCGCCGCACATCCGACCGATCTGTTTTACAATTAGACAATATTCATTTTCGCATACCTTCGATCTTCGACTGCAATCTTTTTCTTCCTCAAGTGCAATTTAAGATCAAATAGGAAGAGGTCGCAAAACGATCGCATCGAATGAATCGATCGGTCATATTCGATTTTCTCGATTCGGGACTATTTTCATGTTTGGTTTTGGTTGCACGATCTGCCAAGGAATTCCATTGTGAGCTATTTTCGATGATCTTGTCTATAGGACAGATGTCCCGGGGAATTCGGAAAATTTCTATTAGTGCACATTCAACGGATTTAACCAGTGTACACGATCGCCCAACTGCAGCTAAACCAAGACTTAGTCAATTTAATCGCGTGGTTGCTTCAAGTTGTAAATGTGCATAAAGTAAAGAAGTAACGAGATCTTTTACTTTTTTTTTAACTTTTCGCCACTTGACAAGATAATTGAGAAATCGTGAAATTCGATTTTCAAATTAACTGCAAACAAGACGTTCGATTTCTCAATGTACACCACCACCATTTTAGAATTTGAATTTCAAAAGGAAATACCTACAAAGTGGAAAAAATTGTGTAGCATTGAAGAATGTATTTATTTATTTTCTGTCGGTAATAATTAATAATATTTGAAAAAAATCTGGCCATATATTTTTTGGAAAAAGTCCGAGACGCCCTATATGCCGTCTGCCAAGTAAATCAACTAGGATGTTCTCTATTATATAACCATACCCAGTTGGTCGCTTGTCTCTTTCGAGACATAATCTCGATGGTTTGAGCCTTAGGAATCATATTGCATACCTTTCTTCAATACTAGATAGAAAGAAATAGCAATACCATGTGCTCCCACCACGTTGTATTTGAAGTGCAGAAAACGACCGCAGAGAAGCGAAGAGATCGAAGACTTGAGATGACGTCTGCCACTTAGAAAAGGCATGGGAAACTAAATTCGGAAATTCATTCGTCAATTGACGAATATACGATGTGCTCTAGTGGCAAATTCCGGAACCCTATAAGATAGACAGAAACTGGCAGTTGCATGTGATTTTCATACAAAATTGGGATTGAGCTCGAATAAAAGTGTTTTACTCCAAAATATCGCTTAAAGTGAATTTAAATGAATCTCATAACTAAATAAGAAGGACAAACGTATCATAACATATCAAAAACAAAATTTATTTTTTTCAGAAACCAATTTCAAGCACCAAAATGAAAGAAAAATGTAACGAAAAAACGGTTTATGTTCCTTTTAAATAATTTAAAAATTATTCTATATTTCTTTTTTCCGGAATATTCAACATTTGTGAAGTTATTTCGAAGTTTATACCGCCCGTTCATAGAGAAAAATTGTTCATTTTTTGACTTCGTTGTGCGGTTTGAGTCTAACATTTTCGGAATATAGAACCAGAAATGAATACCTTACTATCAACCGCACCGATCGTCATCAATTTTTATTATGTCTTTCATAATGAAATTGAGAAAGAATCGAAAACTTCCCGAGCTCCAAATCAGAAAATTACACACGAACCGCCATTTAACAGTCAGCTGACAAAAATTTGTCTATCTTATAGGGTAGTTTTTTTGCCACCAGGTGGAGATTTCCAACTTTACCATTCGTCAATTGTTCATGATAAATTTTCGAAGTTTAGTGTAGAGAATCATTGATATTTAATACAAAATCGAGTATGCGTTTTCTGCGCCAAAATATTTTGTAAACAAAGAAAAACATTTCCATTTTTTCCGAATTTGTATTACTAAATTAATAGTTAATACTAAATCTCCTTTTAAGGGCGAACATGAAATTGATGATCGATGCTATAGGCTGAGATTTATACAAGTGCCCACTGGCATCTGTTGAGCTCCCCTTTCGTTTGCGAATTGAATACTTAAGTAGCCCAATCTGGCAACCCTGCCCACCGGCATTTTTCGTTGGCGCGGCTTGAGTTGAAATTAGGTCTGTTCTTTTTGCATACACTTTCTACACTAGAATACACTTTTCTGCACTAACTCTTGAGCGGGTGCAGAGAGGTGAAGAGGATGAATGAAAAAAGAACAAACCTATTAGGTTTGATCTTTTTTCATTCACCCTCTTCACCTCACTGCACTCACTCAAAAGTCCGTGTAAAAAAGAACAGACCTATTGTCGAAACAAAAAATGACGTTAGGACGATAACTGGTCATTTCGAGTTGGAAGTTTTTGGTGCTTTTTTCCTCTTTACGGTGTGACTAGTTTCTATTTAATTTTTTGTAGTTTTCAATTTGTAAGTAAGTAATTGTGTAAGTGCTCAGCATCGACTTCTGGATCTAAAAAAATTAAATTATTGATATAAGGTAATAATTTATTATACATGCTGGAAAAATTAGAAAATATTTACTCATGCTGTTATGACACTGGCTATTTCCTCGCTAGTTACAAGTGCAATAAAAGTCAATCGTGCGACAAGGCGACCAATATAGAGAGAAAGAGATTACCGATAAAAAATACCCTTGCTGATGCTACCGGCATCTAGTAGACGAAATTAACAACTGATTTGTTATAAAAAATACTGATCTTAGCGCGTTTCATAACATAACATGACACTTTCCACAATTTATACATAACGAACTGTCAAAAACAAGTCGGTAGCGGCTGGAAAATCTAGCCGCCAGCGGATTTTTCTTGGATTAACTGCTAGAATGTTGCGAAACACTGCTCGAATGCGCTTTGTTGCCGCTTTTTTTTTGACAGTTATGGATTGTTTTTTGACAGTTACCCATAGTTTGCTGTTCGGACTGTCTCTCTCACACCAATGTCTAAATTGTATGTTAAAGTCTCTATCCCTCTCCATTTGGATTGTCTAGCCGCTTTGAAGCCGCAAAAATAGCCAGTGTCATAACAGCATCAACGTATTCATCATTCAAAGGGACAATGTATCAGGTTGACATACAATGTTTTCTTTAACAATTAATGGCTGCAGAGTTCTTTTCATGTCGCAATATTTTGTATAAATTTTTCCTCTTTTACCTGCTCGATAAAAATCAGCACTTTCAGTGGGAAATTTTTCTATGAAATTATTTAGCACAAAATCTTCAAATATATTTAGTAACGGCATTAATTAGTAAGAATTTCACGCTTTCTTGAACTTTATAAATATTCTTTTCTTGAGAAATTATTGTTTCCATGTAATTGAACTGAAAACTTTAGAGAATTTTTGAAGAGCTCTTTCAAAGACTTCTGAATATGATTGCGTCTGGACATATACATATGTAGGTGAACAATTTGGTGAAATAACAATATCTGCATCATCTATAATTTCGGAATAATTATTGGGATGACTTTCTTCTTGTTGTTAAATATTAGAAATATTTTTAATGAAATGAGATTCATACTATTAATGTACGGCTCATATATCATGAAAAATATTTGAAGATTTTCTTCATTGTCACAACGATTTTTTCATTAATACGAAGAATTTCGTTTAATGAAAGGCATTCATTAATATTAAGAACATTATTTTTTTTCAGTGTACGAAGGAGGCGACAACAGCGAAGAAAAAATGTTGGAGTTCGATTCGATGATTCAAATTTTAGAAGCTGAGAAAGCAGAACTGTCCGCCAAAGTAAATCATGCTACCTTGACTAGGCTTGCCGAAAAACGTCGTAAACGCCTACAAGAACTCGAAACGGAAATATCCGATCTTAAGAAAAAGATGCCACAACGCGGAAAGGCACAAAAGAATGTGACTTTGAATAGCAAAGTTGAAAGTATGACGGCGGTCAAGGTAAAACGGCTCAAAAAGAAAGACCTAAAACGACAGAACGATATGGTCCGAATGGATTCGCGTCATATAAGTCAGCGCAATATTCTGAAGCGTAAGATCGAAGAAGCAAAGGCGAACAATAAGCGCTTAAGAGATGAACTAGACAAAAAAAATACGGCACTATCACAACGGAAACATGCAACAACGTCCGGTACAGTTGATAAAGTGATATCAGATATTGATGACAAAATCGCAATCATTTCGGCGAATATCTATGTTGAAAATGCGATCGAAGATTTAACAGTATATCGAGACACCCTAACATCACATATAAACAATCTTCAGCAACGAGTAACAGCGTTCGATATCGAATCGAACATTGATGCTATTGCAGACGGTATTCAAAGTATGCCGGAAGCTCGAACCGCTATCAAATATCTTCTCAAGGTAATAATTGAAATGCGCAAAGAAGACGCGAAAAAAAAATTAAAAACTTAAACCAATGGAACTTCTCGAGTTTGTAAGTACTTTCATATTTTCATCACGTTGGTGTTTACTAATTGTATTGTTTTATAATCGAAACTCTTCTTTTATTTGTTAGGAACTTCAAACAGGCATATGTAATGTTCCTAAAAAGAAAAGATTCCTACAATTTAAGAAATATTACCTTTATCAAGTAAGTTATCAGGCAAAAATAAAATCTAGCTAATAATAATGTTTATTTGTTTCTGATACGTGCGTGCAGGAGAGAATAAGCTGAGTCTAGTAGGAGACCAAAAAATACAAAGTGCACATCATTATTTAATAATGTTGGTACCTCATAAATATATTCAAGCGGTTCAACTTAATGTTACGAGCTAGAGGTCCACCGAGATTTCAAGTAAAACCAAGTTCGATTTCATTTACTACTTGATCGCTCTTATCGATGAAAATCACTTTAAAAATACTCTTTCGCGTAGAACGGGTCGTTGTTTCACTCTCGCATTAGAAAAACATATTCCCCGGCTCTGCGGCGCTTATATATTGCAAGTGTTGAGTCGAGAGATTTTCAGCATATTCGATTATTTGTGCGGAACGCGCAAGAAGTAACTATTACATGCGAGAAATGTCTAGAACAAGCGAGAAGTATATAGAGCTTTCTACGATATTGCAAGGTTGTTGTTTTTCTCTGGAAACTTTAATACCGATAATAAGTGAGTTGTTCGGATTGCATGATCGAGTACACATGTAGCAATAACTTTAATTTTTGCAACACGTGTCTGCAACCAAAAATAATAATTAAGAAATTAAGAAAAAATGGAAGTCTACGACAGTCATAAATAGGATGTGTTTTTGCGACTATATCTAGAGCAGAGTAGGAGCTTTGAGCTTTGAATTTTTCATGAGCCAGAATCGCTGCACCACTGGTTGTGGTGGTATAGTTGCTCTTTTCGCTTTGCGCTTTGTTGTTTTTGGATTTCGCTAACCTGCTTTGTACTGGAAAGGGAGCAAAAAACACGTTTAATATTGGTAATATATTGTATCTTGTATGTTCTACAGGTGTCCATAACCTGAAAGAAAGAGGTTCATTTGTAGAAAGTCTAAAAATGACGAACCGATTCTAAATGAATTTTAGTTTGCAAATATCAAATAGATGTCGTGTGAACTATTATTTTTCATTAGAGAGAACCAAAAACCGAAAATTTAATGGCAAGAGTATATGTGATAGAGTCCAACCAGAGTTGCGTACACTGCCCAGAATTGGCATTGCATTGTCCGCCAAGACTTGTCGATCGGTATTGTTTTGGTACTGACAAACCACCAGACCAGTGTCGGGCCAATCCTGGTGATCAGTACTCCTACTTGATCTGACCCGACTTTGGTCCCAGTTGCTGGGCCTATGTTGGGCCTAGAATTGGCTTGTTATTGGTGTCGAAGCTCTTTCGGCATTGGCTCGACGGTCGGCTCTATAATTGGGCACATCTTAGTAGAAATATTTTTTGTTTCTCTACATATCAATTGATTCGGCTTCAACCCTATTGCGAGAATGTTTCAGATTGGTCTAGTGGGTAGCGTAGCGGACTAATGTGTGGCGGGAACATGGTTCGAATCCGAGAGTGTGCAAGGTGTGTAAGTAAGATCAATTCGCATTTTTAAAAAAAATAATAATAGGAAAATAAATTCGAAGTTGACAAAAAAAAAATTTATAATTTTATTTTCGTTTCTTTTTTTTACTGAGGCCCAGTATCGGGCCAGAGTTTCACCAAGAGTAGGACCGGTGTGGTCAAATCGACATTGGCTCGGCAATGATTTGGTCTAGGCCACATACTGGACCCGAAACATTAGCAAGTACTGCCAACTCTGGGACCAGTACTAAGCCTGTGCTGTGCCGTTCTGCTTTTCGTACATGGGTTGTTATATTTTTTTCTCGTAAATTGGGTCTGTTGTAAAGTAGCAAAACACCATAATTTGCGTTGGCCGAATAGCAAAAAAGCTATAAGTAGCTTTTTGAAATTTGTACCCGCGAATTAAATATTTAAATAGCCCAAATCGCGGGAAATAGCCCAATCTGGCAGCCTTAAACCTAGGCAACAGTTCCTACTACCTTCCAAAAACAAACACTACCAGCAGCTTCATAGGTCGCACATTGAGAAGCTACCACATCACACGCGGTACTATACAGACGGCTCTAAGACCACGACCCAAACGTCAGCCGCCATAGTAAGATATGAACCAGCTACATTAAGCTACTCGACACAGCGGACGGAAGTTCATTGGAAATTAAAGTTAAAATTAAATTCAAATCCGCAAACAGATTTAAAAAAAAAAATTTGAGCCCAGGAGAGCGGAAGTTCATTGGGGGAACGTGGGGAGGACGTGGGGGGTACGAAACGTACCCATTGGGGGAATGGGTATGAGCACATAGGCCGAGATTTTTACAAGTGACCACTTAAATTAAAGTTAAAATTAAATTTAAATCCTAAAACAGATTTAAAAAACAAAATTTGAGCCCAGGAGAGCGGAAGTTCATTGCGGTGGACGTGGGGGGGACGTGGGGGGTACGTGGTGGGTACGAAACGTACCCACCACGTACCCCCCAAAGGGTATGAGCACATAGGCTGAGATTTTTACAAGTGACCACTTAAATTAAAGTTAAAATTAAATTCAAATCCGCAAACAGATCTTAAAAAAAAATTTGAGCCCAGGAGAGCGGAAGTTCATTGGGGTGGACGTGGGGGGACGTGGTGGGTACGAAACGTACGAAACGTACCCACCACGTACCCCTCATTGGGTATGAGCACATAGGCTGAGATTTTTACAAGTGACCACTTAAATTAAAGTTAAAATTAAATTTAAATCCGCAAGCAGATTTAAAAAAAAAATGGGAGCCCAGGAGAGCGGAAGTTCATTGGAGGGGACGTGGGGGGACGTGGGGGGTACGTGGTGGGTACGAAACGTACCCACCACGTACCCCCTAATGGGTATGAGCACATAGGCTGAGATTTTTACAAGTGACCACTTAAATTAAAGTTAAAATTAAATTCAAATCCTAAAACAGATTTAAAAAAAAAAATTTGAGCCCAGGAGAGCGGAAGTTCATTGGGGTGGACGTTAGGGGGACGTGGGGGGACGTGGTGGGTACGAAACGTACCCACCACGTACCCTCCAAAGAGTATGAGCACATAGGCTGAGATTTTTACAAGTGACCACTTAAATTAAAGTTAAAATTAAATTCAAATCCGCAAACAGATTTAAAAAAAAAATTTGAGCCTAAGAGAGCCGAAGTTCATTGTGGTGGACGTGGGGGGTACGTGGTGGGTACGAAACGTACCCCCCACGTACCCCCCAATGGGTATGTGCACATAGGCCAAGATTTTTACAAGTGACCACTTAAATTAAAGTTAAAATTAAATTCAAATCCGCAAACAGATTTAAAAAAAAAAATTGAGCCCAGGAGAGCGGAAGTTCATTATGGTGGTCGTGGGGGGACGTGGGGGTTACGAGGTGGGTACGAACGTACCCACCACGTATCCCTAATGGGTATTAGCACATAGGCTGAAATTTTTACAAGTGACCACTTAAATTAAAGTTAAAATTAAATTCAAATCCGCAAATAGATTTAAAAAAAAAAATTGAGCCCAGGAGAGCGGAAGTTCATTGTGGTGGACGTGGAGGGACGTGGGGGGTACGTGGTGGGTACGAAACGTACCCCCCACGTACCCCCAATGGGTATGTGCACATAGGCTGAGATTTTTACATGTGACCACTTAAATTAAAGTTAAAATTAAATTCAAATCCGCAAACAGATCTTAAAAAAAAATTTGAGCCCAGGAGAGCGGAAGTTCATTGGGGTGGACGTGGGGGGACGTGGTGGGTACGAAACGTACGAAACGTACCCACCACGTACCCCTCATTGGGTATGAGCACATAGGCTGAGATTTTTACAAGTGACCACTTAAATTAAAGTTAAAATTAAATTTAAATCCGCAAGCAGATTTAAAAAAAAAATGGGAGCCCAGGAGAGCGGAAGTTCATTGGGGGGGACGTGGGGGGACGTGGGGGGTACGTGGTGGGTACGAAACGTACCCACCACGTACCCCTAATGGGTATGAGCACATAGGCTGAGATTTTTACAAGTGACCACTTAAATTAAAGTTAAAATTAAATTCAAATCCTAAAACAGATTTAAAAAAAAAAATTTGAGCCCAGGAGAGCGGAAGTTCATTGGGGTGGACGTTAGGGGGACGTGGGGGGACGTGGTGGGTACGAAACGTACCCACCACGTACCCTCCAAAGAGTATGAGCACATAGGCTGAGATTTTTACAAGTGACCACTTAAATTAAAGTTAAAATTAAATTCAAATCCGCAAACAGATTTAAAAAAAAAAATTTGAGCCCAGGAGAGCGGAAGTTCATTGGGGTGGACGTTTGGGGACGAGGTGGGTACGAAACGTACGAAACGTACCCACCACGTACCCCTCATTGGGTATGAGCACATAGGCTGAGATTTTTACCTGTGACCACTTAAATTAAAGTTAAAATTAAATTTAAATCCGCAAGCAGATTTAAAAAAAAATTTGAGCCCAAGAGAGCGGAAGTTCATTGGGGGGACGTGGGGGGTACGTGGTGGGTACGAAACCTACCCACCACGTACCCCCCAATGGGTATGAGCACATAGGCTGAGATTTTTACAAGTGACCACTTAAATTAAAGTTAAAATTAAATTCAAATCCGCAAACAGATTTAAAAAAAAAAATTTGAGCCCAGGAGAGCGGACGTTCATTGGGGGAACGTGGGGAGGACGTAAGGGGTACGTGGTGGGTACGAAACGTACCCACTATGTACCCCCCAAAGAGTATGAGCACATAGGCTGAGATTTTTACAAGTGACCACTTAAATTAAAGTTAAAATTAAAGTCAAATCCTAAAACAGATTTAAAAAAAAAAATTTGAGCCCAGGAGAGCGGAAATTCATTGGGGGAACGTGGGGGGAAATGGGGGTACGTGGTGGGTACGTTCGTACCCACCACGTACCCCCCAATGGGTATGAGCACAAAGGCCGAAATTTTTACAAGTGACCACTTAAATTAAAGTTAAAATTAAATTCAAATCCGCGAACAGATTTAAAAAAAAAATTTGAGTCCAGGAGAGCGGAAGTTCATTGGGGGGACGTGGGGGGTACGTGGTGGGTACGAACGTACCAAACGCGTACCCCCTAATGGGTATGAGCACATAGGCCAAGAATTTGACAAGTGACCACTTAAATTAAAGTTAAAATTAAATTCAAATCCGCAAACAGATTTAAAAAAAAAAATTTGAGCCCAGGAGAGTGGAAGTTCATTGGGGGGACTTGGGAGGTACGTGGTGGGTACGAACGCACCCACGTGGGGGGTACGTGGTGGGTACGAAACGTACCCACCACGTACCCCCCAATGAGTATGAGCACATAGGCTGAGATTTTTACAAGTGACCACTTAAATTAAAGTTAAAATTTAATTCAAATCCGCAAACAGATTTAAAAAAAAAAATTTGAGCCCAGGAGAGCGAAAGTTCATTGGGAGGGATGTGGGGGTACGTGGTGGGTACGAACGTACTTACCACGTCCCCCCCAATGGGTATGAGCACAGAGGCCGAGATTTTTACAAGTGACCATTTAAATTAAAGTTAAAATTAAATTCAAATCCGCAAACAGATTTAAAAAAAAAATTTGAGCCCAGGAGAGCGAAAGTTCATTGTGGGGACGTGAGGGGTACGTGGTGGGTACAAACGTACCCACTACGTACCCCCCAATGGGTATGATAACATGGGCCGAGATTTTTACAAGAGACCAGTTAAATTAAAGTTAAAATTAAATTGAAATCCGCAAACAGATTTAAAAGAAAAAATTTGAGCCCAGGAGAGCGGAAGTTCGTTCGTTCCCACCACGTACCCCCCACGTCCCCCCAATGAACTTTTTTTTAGGTTGTTAGTCGCACACCGCATCTCATCATTAAACACGTTTCGGACTTCTACCCATAAAATAATAAAGTTGTGCCCAGACTGTTGGCAGATTTTTTTGACTTCCGTAGGTCGTTTGTTTTATTCCGGCTCGACGGGTCAAAAAATGTATAATGTTCTTTACATAGCTTTACCCATCCCTAAAAAATGTTGTATATGCGCTTTTGCATAAAAGCCATTTTGCGTCTAAAACGCTGATCCACCTCCACTTAACAGGTTCTACCTTAACTTTCCAAAAATTTTAACTTACTATCTCAAATATTTTTGAGCTACGAGCCTACAAACGAATTTGAGTACGGTGTATGGTGGACAAAAAAGTTTGTTTACAGTCAACACGGTGGTGAGAGCAACTTCATGCAAACCAGTTTAGGGTAAGAAAAAAACGGTTTGCATCTGTGGTGGAATCCAAAGTATTTGCTTTTAGTTATGCTAAAGATTTCAATTCATAAAATTTGTTATGGCAATTTCAAGTATATTAAGATTGAACTCGTTTTGTCAATTGAAGCTTAACAGAAAGGTAGCCTGCCAGGTATCACAGAATTCACATGTAAACGCATAGCTCTATTGATCGATGAGGTCATGCGTAAATTCGTTCCCCGGTCATCGATGACCGGTAAACTCTATTTCAAAGTCACTTCACTCACTCATTCAGCACTGAAGTAAATGTATTATCATCTGGTTCTTGCTTATTCGAATTTTAAGTACAATGTGCGATAGAATATCCATCTATTGATAAGTGCGGGTGAGATGTTCGGATGCATTTTAATACGACACACAAGAATACAACTAAACGGAGTGCGTTTCGAGCGCGCGCAAAATTCAAAATTTAAAATTTTATGAATAATAAAAAACTACAAAACAAAAAATTTCTAACTTAACAATAAAAACTTGAAAATTACGAACTGTCCGCATTATTTATTTGCCTCCGTCAAAAGTCCTGTTCCCGTCGAACCGTGACGATACAACTTATTAAAAAGCGATAAACTTATCGACTTCCGAATTGTTGAACACCTTGACGACAGCATGTTAGTCTCAGTTCGAATATTTATGCTAAATATTTCTGAACCGCTCAACTTCTTTCGGCCCTCCGACGCCCAAATCCACCACAATAACACAAAAGTAACCCCCTTCTTTTTGCGCTAAGGTAGTCAGAATCGTCCTACTGCTCCTCGAAGACTGTATAAAAAAAACCCACACAAACCGAAACATTTACTGGACTTTTATTCATGAGGAGGGCATTCTGCAGTTTAATTTCTTCTGCATCAGGTTGGAGATAACGCGGACAACGCTTTACGGCGTCGAGAACTGATCGTGTCCCTTTTTACTAACCCCCTTTTGACTTTATTTATGTTCGATTTACCATAAAACGTTTTCACTTTTTGCACACCTGAGCCGTGGAGCGGGCCATTCACAAAACACGTAAGAGTGACCGTGCCCGGCCGTTCACTGTTTGCAAAAACCACGGTTTTGTCATATGGTCAGCGAAATGTGTCCGAAGTGAAACAAATGTGCCACAAGTCGCTGCCAACGTTGACAATGTTTTGATGGTTTTGTGATGAATGTCCTGTCGATCGACCGCTGACAATACGACAGATATTGAACCTGTCCTGTTCACTATTTTGTTCCGTAACCAGGATGTTGTGTATTATGCGCGGTGCATTTTTCCGAAATAAATTCCGAATGCGAAATAAAACCGTTGGCTGATGGCTTTGAACGCATCAAAAGAGACTGGGACAGAGTTGTCCCATCTGCCCCGTATTGACATTAATTAGGAGATTATGGTCAAGTCAAACAAGTGTACGTCGTAATTGTTGATCGTTAATCATATCACACGACATGATCTACGATCGGGTTTCCCATGGAAGATCACGGGGTTCGAAGCAGTGCTTCTTAGGTTCGGATCGGACTGAAGAGAGAGTTAAATGATCCGAAATTCCTACCCATGGCGACAGCTTACCGCGCATGAAGCACCCAGTCGCCTGACTGCGCCACAGACCACAAAACGCTTGACCAATGATGAAGATCACTTGTTCGAGATAAGCCCCAAATCCCATCGTTGGAACTACGACAAGATGAAGACACCCGGAGAAGATCCGAGCCAAGATCTTCAGGAAAGGCCAGGGTATGGAAGACAGCCGAACAACATCATCTTTCATTTGGTGATCTATTAATTTTGCTACGATCGTTGGCATTTTGAGGTTTAAAATCGCCTGGCTACGTACTCTGCCGGCGAAGATCGACCAGTTAGCCGGCCTTCTCCAAATCCAACTACAGACTTTGATTATTTGACGGATCTTCGATGGTAATAATTCAATCAATCGGTGGATTATTAATGAAGATGATGCGCCACCACTTATCTGATCCGCACATCGAACCATTTATAATTTTTTTTAATCGCTACTCGGTCGTTTTCCTTTTGAATGTCAGACAATCTGGCAGTTTTGTTGATGTCAAGATCGCTAAGAATTATTTTTCTCAACGGTTCAAAGGAATCATCTTTGAGGTTAATAGTTCAGGAAATCTCGATCGCAATCTTGCTTTTTTTCATATTAGCAAACTTCGATTAATCACAAATCCAAACTGAGTCGGGGCAATTTGTTTAGTGGAATTTTTTGCGGTAATGATCGCACCATTGCTACTAAGGTAGCATTTTCGATTGAGGTGTATATTGAAGAAATTAATAGCACTATTTTGGAATTCTTAATTGGCAACGAATTCTCCGATAGACGTTGATATTAATTTATTCGATCGGTAGCCGGTTTGGTAATGCTGTTCTAATCATTAATATTAGCTTCTAATTGGTAAAATTTGAAAAAATGGTAACCAGTTTTCAACCTTATTATTGGCATAATAAAGTGAAATCAATAGTGGAGGTGTTTTTTATTGTGCTCGATTTAATTTTGTTGGTAGATGAAGTCGGTGTAGCCTTATGTAGGTGGTCTATTTAGATTAACCGAGAGTTGGAAGTTACAAGTGGTAGCCGAACATAAAAGAGAAAAGTAGACCAAAATTGATGTCAAATTTGTTAAGTAGTAATCTATAAGTAATTAAAAGACATACTGAATTTTTTAAGGCCGTAGCCGTAGTCATATCTAATCTTTGGCCGCGGAATTAGAACCAAAAATAACAAAGCTGCACACCATAGCATTCTTTCCACACCTTCTTCTAAACGTTATCTAATTTTGATAGATACCATGCATTTCATTTATTCGGATATAATAAGCTTTATTCGGAAATAGGGAATATGCACAGATACTACTTGAAATCAACAATTACCAATGTACACCTTTTTCATATTGATTACAAAGTTCTTATGGACAATGCATGTGTTCCTAGAACTTATGAAACATGATTATGATTTGATGACTGTATTCATAATGATAATGAATCTTAATAGCGAAGAATTTGAATATATCTGTACATGATATAGCTTAATTTTACGAATCCACTGTTGTCTACTGACTTATGTTCTATGTAGTGAAAACAACATACTGATGAACACGTTCATCGTATTAATTATCGTGTGCATAATAGTAATGTATTGTTTCCTAGTATGGATAGACATTTATAATATCATATCTTGTGCTTTTTTTTACTTTCAGAATTTCTCTAAAACTGTAAGAATTGTTATTGATATGAATAAAAATTAAAAACAAATAAAGTAATGAAAAAGTGAAAAAAATAACTTTTAATTAGAACAGTGAAGACAGTGGAAAGCTTTGTTTAGCTTCCAAAAAAAAGTTACCACAAGCCACATATGCAACCATGAGTGAGGCATACTTGCCAACTTGGAAACTAATTTCTATAAGATTCCGGGGTTCCTTTTTCCATTAGGATTAAAGCTGCACGGATTAAGAAGGACGAATTTAAATAAGGTAACAAAACACTTTACATTACAGCTGAATTCCATGCAGAATTTTTTTTTACTACATAAAAAGCTATACCAATAAAATTATAAAATTATCGAATATTCGTTTTGCAGTTATTACGCTTTTTCGATTATTCTAGACATAATTTAAATTCATGTTGAGAGTGCAGTATATTCAATCGTGCGTAATATTGAAAAGTGCGGTAGTGTGAAATTTTCAGTATATTTAATTTTTTCAAGTATAATAAAAGTACTCATTTCAAGCACTTTTACATGAAATTACTGGTATTAGTAAATTATTCATGTACTTTTCAACTGAACCGTACAATTTACATGATTCTCACAAAATTACTCAACATTTCGTGTAAAATTAACTATATTTATATATGAATTGAAAACTACGTTTTTTTTTCATGTAAACCACGAAGTTGAACGCTTCGTTCGATTTTGATTTCTACTGAAATTAAAATGAAACGCCTTCGGTGGCGCAGTGGCTACGCACGCCAAACTTACGCAATAAAACCAGAATTAATCGCGGGTTCGATTCTTACCTACAGCCAAGTGTTTTATTAAGAGTAAGTAATTAAGAAATAATATTAGAAGTAGAAATAAGTGTATCTTAAAGAGTGCTAATTATAAATTTTTTTAGAGTGTAAATTAAAGAGAATATCCAGAGAATTTCTGCTTTTGAAGTTGAAATTTACTGATTGCAAAGCGAAATTTACTGACCGAAAATTGAAAATTACATCCAAATTGACTTTTACTCGAAAAGGTGAGGCATATTTGCCAACTATACAAAAGATGTAAAATTCAATGGCTTTTTTTTACTGTATAGTTCAACGTTCATAATATTAGCGTACAAATTCATCAATACATAAATTAATATCATGAACAAAGTCTGTTTGAAATAATAAAATTTATCTCAATAATGAATTTGTATTTTATTTTGATGATCAACATAAATCACCCACACTCTTCTCGTTCATTTTATCGTTCACTGATACTATAATGAGTGTATTCATTGTATTCTTTGCCACAATGAATTTTTTATATGATTTCTGAAATAGTGTGAGAGCACAAAGTAAACAAATTAATGTTAGATTCTTAATGAAACCTGAAACATCTAAAAACAATGATTTTTCCATTACCATGATGAATATTTGCATTGATTGGATGTACCTTTTTGTTTTTCATTATTCGCATTCCATAATCGCACTAATAATCACACTACTGGCAACGTCGCCCTGACGCACTTATATACTGCATGCGCAGAGTCGAGAGCCCTCCCGAATATTCGGTGGTGTGTGTGAACTTGCCAGAAGTATCTTCTGCATGCGAGAAGAGTCGAAAAAAAGAGTATTCGAGAAGCATACAGAAGTTTCCTCGTTAGATATTGGGAGGTGAGATTTTCTTATTGAAAACCGTTAGATGTTGAGAGGCTTTCTTACTGGAAACTGTTCGAGTTGCGGGGGTTGAGAGGGTAGTAACAATATTGATCACTTTTAAATGTAAGTTTCAAAGGAACTAATTTACAGTATAAATAATTGTCTTGCATTTACTATATGCTTCATACATTTTGTTACAATTTTTTTTTAAATAAACATTAATAAATAGTTTAGAGATCTATGCATGTGAGGACAATACCAAAAAGTACATTGCAAAAATGAAGACAGCAAGGGTAGGAGCAACAAAACAAAAAAATATCGACCCTTTCTAGCGGCATATTATTCAAAAAAATAGCGAGCATAAATTTCCAAAATTCCACAGCCACCCTGATACAATCAGTCTTTCTCTTGCCCATTTAAATGATTTTTATTTTATTATTCCCATCAAAAATCATGTTTTCTCGTAATTAATTTGAATTTTATGTCTCCACGGCAGTGCAACATTTTTCATTGGACTACATCGGGGTCCCGTCTCAAGACGATTTAAAGCGCGCCCGGCACAACACGATCGCCTTATAACCAGGAGATGATTAATGACTGAGATGCGTCTCGAAACATGTGTTGTTGTGTCACTTTGAGGACTATCGGAATGCCATTTCGTATGCTAGGAAGCGCGACGATATCAGGGTCCTTTATGCTCCAGCAATCAACCTTAGAAGCGCAGCGAAAAAAGAAACCCTCTCCAGACGCTTTTTTCGCTACAAGATCTCGGCTTTTTTTGGGCCTCGTCTTTTGATCGCAAACAACTCAACACTTTATGCACTTTCACTCAACCGTTTGAAGATTGGATTGGTTCCTTCGAACCTTAGAGCGCATAAATCATTACGTCCCGCCCGGAGATATCTTCGGATCGAATTGCACATTTGGTCAATTAAACGGGACAACAGGAACAAGACATTACTTCGTCTGGGAACCTCAAGAATGAGGAAACGCATTTCTTTTTTTGGTTATTAATAGTCTGCTTCGGAAGCACTGCTGGCTACGACCCGTACCATGCAGACACAGCACAAAGTTGCCTTCAGAAACATCGGTTCCAACACGGATGCTGATGATCCCCGAGGTCCACACAAAAGATTAATAACTTAATTAGGTCTTCGAATTTTCGTTAAGAACTTCTGAGATTTCTTTATACATGCGGGTAACCGGCTTACATGGGTAAAAAAAAAATTGGTATAACTTAAAACTCGTCGTTTCGAACGTAGAAGCTAAGTCAGCTAACAGATTCTGTTGCCTACAAATTGGTCAATTTTTCAAAAAGGACAGTGCCAGGTTGACTTCTTCAAAATACACACGGCGAATTGGGCAAATCGTTTCGGTCTTAATTGTCCTCTAGATTTTTGGGTTTTGATTGCGTGGAGGAGATTAATAGCTGCTATCACGCAAAGCATTTGTCATTTCACTTTTACGAATTTTCAGCATAGATTTCGAGATAAGTATCTCGCGGAGAAACATGACAAGTTTTCAAGAAATACATCGAAACCGAAAGACTTACACTCTTTTAATCTTAATTCGGTGGAATGAAAGAAGCTCCCGTACGAACAAACGGATTAAGTCTGTAAATTAATTTCCTAAAAGGTTTTCACGAAATTTCGTAGTAGTACAGCTGAAAGTGGGTTCGAAAAGAAACTGTGGCAATTAGGGTGTTGGGTTGAGGGCTTGAGGCATCACGTCGGGGTCACCATTGTTGGGTTGAAGACTTGACGATTTAGGAAATGAAAGTATGACCTTATCGGTCAACGCGTTCTTTCAGACTGACTCTTTTAATTCACAATAATATTCGCAATGGTATTAGGTTTACAATATTGTTAGGCAGCTGCTTAAAACTAGAGACTTGTTATTAATTTGACATTATATTTACAGTTGCAGTTTCTACTACAAGGGCCCTACGCTGTCTTCGTTAAATTAGCCAAAGCTTTCGATTCAATACCCAATCAAAATCGTATAAACAAGTTGCACAAATTTAATCTACAAAAATGGATTATAGATTTTTTTTATCTTAAGCTACTACAAATCGAAAGCAAGTAGTGTTAGTAAATTAAGAATATTGTATGGAGCTTACCTTTCACTACGGAGTTCCGCAAGGAACCCTTCTCGGACCATTATTATGTTTGATTCACGTCACTGTTTTGTATTGACAACTAAAGGGTTAGTTAATACCGATAACTACCGTTTTCGTCTTTTTTGTAGGTGACAACAACTGGAATGGATTTAGGTTAAAGGCTAATTACAGTATGTTATAAATTAAGGAACGGTTGGAGAATAACTTGTAACCTACCGAAATGTTCAAGTGACTTTCCTCTGAAAGTATGGCGAGCAGTAATCATTGTAATTTTCTATGATGATCACTTCAAGTCCGAACGCAGATCTTTGATTCAAACTCAAATTTTGGCAAATATTTTGGAATTCTTTTCTGGGAACTTCGGCTTATCTGTTACGCACGTATGTATTATCACACGAAAGACTGGGTGGAAGATCCGATTGAGCGAGCACATTTTAAGTCCACAGAGCAAAAAAACTGGAAAAAGGCCTTAAGATAGTCTAAAGTCTTAAAGTCTAAAACAGTTTTAAAAAAAATATTCAGCTATCATACCCCAATGTTGTTCAGCTAACATTCCCCAATAACGTTATTATGATCTGCTTAGCGTTAGCTCTAATAGAGTTCTACCTCAGTCGGAAAATTTCACAAGCTGCTTTGCCATAGAAAAACAGAAAAACAAAAACCCTTAAATTAATTTCTATGCAAACTAAGTCCAAGCACAAACAACCTATGACGCGTTCGCAGTTTCAGAACTTAGCTTGCAAATGTTTGCAAGCTAGCGCGTCTTGGGTAAACAATGGTTTGAAACTTCAATGAAATATGAAATCGAAATTTAAAAAAACAATACATTGGTCGAGAAATGCCAACTTTATGAACGTTACATAAAACATAAGGATATTATGCATTGCATAAAAAACTCATGGCTGAGCAGCGTTCGTACCTTGCACAGAATTTCATTGTGAATTCTTATTTTATCAAATGGCACACATTTACTTGTTCGTCATGTTACTTTTATTTTGTCTGTGCTGTAAACAGGGACGTCATTTGTGGGGGGCAGGGGGGGCATTTGCCTCCCCCTGAAATATGTATTTTTATAGATTATATATAACATATGTATATTTTTATATAAAAATATATACAAACATAACATCTTGCCCCCCCCCCCCTAGAAAAAACTGAAATGACGTCCCTGGCTGTAAATAGTGTAAATTACATAATTTGGGGAATCACAGCGTGAATTTGCAGCGGATATATTATAATATTCATAGGTACAAGGAGGGGGAGGGGCCGGGGGCTTGATCTAAAAAATGCACTTACAAAATGAGTAAAAGGAAAATTTTTCAACCCATATTCGAATATTTTTGCCATTCAGATCCACTGCAAAAAAGTCTAATTCCATTTTGATCTTAAGGAAGGTGTCTGAGAAAAAGATATTAGTAGTGAATTATTATTATGAACCTCAACCTGTATAAGCCTTAGCTTTGCCCCTCCTTACAAAACGTTGTGCGGACGCCCTTGTATTGATAAAGCATAATTTACGTATGTTCCCAGCAGGAAACTGATCGTTATCAAAATTTTGTTTGACATTGCGATGCGTACAAGAACTGAAAGTTCAAATTAGTCATTTTTACTAATATTTGAGCTGCTACTAATTTTATAAGAAAAATATATGGTCCTTGTTTTGCGCAAATATTCCTGTATTAAAAATTTCTCGCCCCAAAAAGTGCAAAGTCTTATTAGGGCGTTAGGATTCCCCTATCCATAGAGATATATGTACTGGAGATTACGAGCAGCGACTTTTTTGATGCCGGACGATTCCTCGCAAAGGACCGGCAATAAACACTATGCTACTATTAGCATCTTACTCACATTTATATATGTCTAGAACACAAAAAACGCCAAACATTTGAATACTAGGCTACTATTTGCATTTCACTGCCACCTGGCATCAAACGCTCTATACAAAAACGTTCAATTTGGCTTCAAAATGCTTCAAAGTGCTTCATTCGAAAACGGCGTCTTGTCGTCTCCGGTATTTATATCTCTATGCCCCTATCAATCATACCTTGGACGCGGTCCGAATTGCGCTTTCTGCACATTTAGCGCGCTGACAATCGGTCCGAATTGCGCTCACAACGAATACAATTTGCATGCAGGGGTACATTTTCTGGCGCTTAAACTGCTCACGGTTTCGAGGATAGGCACTGTAAGTACACTGTGCGCACACGATCGGTCCGAATTGACAGTGACATAAACGCACCGACAATTCGGATCGAACGTAAGCACTGTTAGTGATGTAAGCACCATGAGCGTAATTCGGACTGCGGCCTTTGACTTCTTATAAAAGCAAAAAAAAAAAAATATGATGTAAAAACATTGTTGAATATAATTTCATAATTCATAGCATTTTTATTATTTTCTTTCTGGGCTTTAGCCTCCAAATTTTGTGTTTGATATTCTTTTTACAATTTTACTCAAGGAGTGATTTCTGTGAAACAATTATATTTTAAATCGGTTCATATTGCAATATCTTTTGAAGAACTCATGTATTTTGTATATAGTTTTTTTTTTGTTTGTTTCTTTACTTAAATAATCTAATGTACATTTACATAATTTATAATCTAATTAATAGCTTAAATCTTTAAATTTTGTTTTTACTATACTTTTTAATCGCTTGCTATAACCTCTGTATACGGCACAGTCTAATTGGGTGAATTTTACCAGTACAGTCCGCACAATGTTTCTTGTTATATTCGACCATTTGCACTTTTTAATGTTTGTTATGGATTGTTATTATTTTTTTGTTTGTTTTTAAGATCAGGTTAGACATGCATATTTCATCATTTTTTCATTTTTTGTTCACTCACTACATTACTTTCTATTTAATTATTTACAATTATTTTAGAATTAGAATATAGGTTTTATATTCTAATATTGTAACATTGTTTTCCGTTTGCAATTAATTCTTAAAAGGTTGTAAATTTTTATCAAAAAAGTCGATAGTAATTTCAAATTGTAAATTTTAAGTTTGTTTGTAGACATTTCAGCTTGTTGGTAGCCCTATAATTTTATGTTATTATGTTTTGCTGGAAGAATTAATTATTCACTGAGTTCTGACTTGTTTTGCAACTCAAGAAAACATGATTTTTATTCCAAACTAGAACTTAAAATTTACGATTGGAAAGTAACTTACATTGCTTTCAATTAATCTCGTATTAAATTGTTGATTGTTTTCAAGAAGAAATTAGAGCAATAGTGACGTAGTTCAAGTAAAGTTAACATTACCTTATTGAACTATAAGAACTATTGTTCTAAGTGGTCAACATGTTTCGAATATAATGCAACGTTTTCTTTTTGCACAGAATTATTAAAATTTGCCTAATACAATCCGATTTATAAGACTATTTTTGATTGTTGTCTCTTTTCAAATAAAAAAAAACAATTAAATTATAAGTTTTTTTTTCAAAATAAAATAAAATCAATTTGCTTGTCAACTTTCCGAATATATAATAAAATTGAATGGGATGAAAAAAGAACCGGAAAAAACCCGATGTAGTTATAATTTTTACATTTGTACGAAAATACTTTTCTAGTTGAACGATTTGATTTTTCAATCTCGATTTGCTTATAATATAATTTAACATTTAAGATTTATGTACACTTAAAACCAGTAGAGATCCTTCGAAGATTCCTGCACTTGGGCTTCTAGTCCTGAAAGTAAAAGAAAAATGGGTTTCAAAAATATTTTAGTAGACATAAAAAGTAGCCAATGTCGGGCTTGAATTTTTTTGGAAGAGCTGATTTGGGATTCTGTGATTGGTCAGTGCATGCCGCCCAGAATCTTGTCTTGCGGAGGAGTACTGTTGCGACCCTGTATCCCCGGTGGGCTCACAATTTAGCAGATACCTATAGTTCATTTTCAATTTTTAATTTTTTGGTAGCAAGTGGAAATATTTTTGACTTCAACCATATCGCAAACCTTGACCCGAAAATAAAAAAGTTGCGTGCGTCGTTTCTTCAATGTACTCCTAGAACCTATTCCTAAATATTACAACACCAGGTATGTAACATTCTCATCGGATATGATAGTTCTTGATTCCATAAAAAACAGCTTCTTTCAAGACATCTTCTTTTAGCCCCACCTCTTTTCGAACGCCACTGTCCTTGTTGAACATTTCTCAAATGGCACCCCATTCATTCAAACCATTAAGTTTCTAGCATAAGTGGTAAAAAAAAATCCATTGAAATCTTTTAAAAAAAAATCCATTGAAATCTTTTAAGCAAATATGCCACACCTTTTCAAGTAAATTTGCAATCTACAATTTTCGGTCAGTACATTTCAATTTACAATCAGTAAATTTCAACTTGGAAAGCAGCAAATTCACTAGACATTCTCTTGAATTTACAGGAATTGGTAGGAATCGAACCCGCGATCAATTCTGGTTTTGCTGCGTCGGTTTGGAGCGCGTAGCCACTGCGCCACCGAAGGCGTTACATTTTCATTTCAGTAGAAAATAAAATCGAACGAAGCGTCCAACTTCGTGGTTTCATATATTACATGTTTTTCGTTGTAAAATTCAAATAGATAAGTAAACTTGCACGAAAAAGATCGTAATTTTCAATTCATGTATAAATATAGCCTTTTCACGTAAATTGTACGGTTCAGTTGAAAAGTACATGAATAATTTACTAATACCAGTAATTTCGTGTAAAAGTAATTGAAATGTGTACTTTAACTTGAAAAAATGAAATATACTGGAAATTTCAAGTAAAAATTGTATTAAAAATACCTTTTCTTTTAAAACAGTACAGTGCACCATCCTTTACAACTCCTCCCGATCCTAAGGGAGTCGTTCGTAAAGGCCTATACAAACTGTAAAACTTTGGGGATGCCTCTAAGCGCGTACAATATACAAACTGGATTTTTATGCTTTTGCCCCTAAAAGACTATTGCAATTTTTTGTTTTGAAGAAACAATATTCAAAATGTGTTCCGAGGTATTATTTTCTCTTCCACATGCCACTTCTTCATTCACAACCTCTAACCTATCTATGTTCGCAAAAAGTTACAACTTTGTAGTACAAACCGTTCCTGAGATATTAAAATGTAAAAATTTCGTACAAAGAAATAATTAAAGGGTTAAACTTTTTTTTCTAAATTTCAGATCGATAGTTGGTTAATAAGAAATATGAAAGTATAGAAAAATATAGTTCCTGAAATATTCCACGTTTTAATAGAACTTTCTCCCGTTGTTTTTAAATATTTTCTGATGCTGTGAAATTAGTATATTAACTTATTACAGAATATATGGACCTCACGCAAATGGAGTTTCACCACACCCTTCCAAATACCGACTCATTCACATTGATTACAACTAACCTGGCGAGTTATTTCCTACCTCCGTTGTGCTTGGGGGTATATTAAAAACCCCTTTAAATTTCTAAATTCGCATAGCTTGGTTTTTTTTCCCGGCGGAAAAGTCTTAGCTAACTTTATGCCAGTCGGTTGTTAAATTTTTCGGTCTTTGCATTTAATTTCCCGGTTGAAGTTCATGACCCTTCCTGCTGTAATTGAAAACTGTTATCCTACACAACCCCCTCGTATGCTCCTTGGAGTGTGCTATACGAAACGACCCTTCGCTCGAAGTACGAGAGCAATTTTGTTACGGCCCGATGAACATGACCCAACCCCAATAAACCAACAACGTCCTGACGTCCTGAATAGAGTCCTGTCTTCCGGAAAATTTCACCCACCAAACAACGGATAATCAGCCCATTCCAAGAGGACGCCTTCCTATTGGCTATGCATATTGTGAGCGTTGGCTTAAAGCTGTTCTAGATTTCACCCCCAAACAACAACCGAACTCCTCCTTGGCTTTCGCTATCGTATCCTTGTAGCTTGCAGGAATATGAAGGAGCCCATGAAATTATCAGATGACAACTACAGAGGGTTTTGTTCGTTGTTCGTGCAGTTGTTGTTGTTGATTGTATTTCTTTGCAGTATGTGCGTCGGTCCGTATCCTTTTCGTTATCGGGAAACATGTCCTCTGCCGAGATCTAGGCTAGGGAAAATTTATTGCATATGGCGCCATACATTTACTTTCCAACGTGGCACATTGTAGGTATAGGACAAGGCTACGTACGAATCCTTGTCACATCGACCATTTCGTGGGGAAGGAGTAGAAGGCATGTAAGTCCAAAACGATGCCACCCTAAAAACCTGACGACACTCTGCACATGCAAAAAGATATGTGACGACATTACAAGTCTTCCAGGAAGCAATAGAAGGAAACACTCCTCTGCACCCGCTACATAAGGACTCCGCCAACGTTCTGGCAGGCTAGAAGAATCTATCACAACCTGGTTCTGTGGCACAGGTTCGGATTGTACACATTCGTTCCGAAAGGTAGACACAATGGAGTCTATGCTCCATGTGAACGAGGCCTTGTATTTATTTTGCGTGGTCGTAATATTTATGGGGATGGGCCTTCCTGCCTTTCATCGAGTAGCATGGAATCTAGGATCTACTAAGCTCATAGTTTTTTTTATTTATGCTCTTCCGAAAATTAATTATAAATGGCGACATAATGGGAAATAGCTGGCTTAATTAAATTATTATATTTGTTAAGGACGCCCTCTCGTAGGGTGTTGGATGGCCTTTCAGATCAGACAGTACCATTTAATTGTCACCCAGCCGAAGTACTCGTGAGTCTGGTCAATGATTTATCGACGCAATAATTGAATCGAGTCGAGTGGATTTCAATAAAGTTAATCGATGTATTAAATATCTGCAATTCCCTACACCCAGATGCACTGTGAACTGTGTTGTCGTCCATTCCGCGTTCCCAGAACGATTCAATTTCCCAGTGAATCGCTATAAGATCGAATCTTGAGATAGGAGATAGCATCTTAGGAGGCATTGTCCACGGTGTGTATCTTGGCCAGCGTATCTTTGCTTGTGTCTCTGTTTCGCACTTCTGATATTTTGCCGCAAGATGCAAGTGTATGGCGCAAGATGGACTTATGTACGGCCTCTCCACTGAATGGTCCAGCCGTGCGTTTCTTAGAGATCACACTTGGCGCTGCTTATATGGCCATAAAGGAGATAAAAGAAGAAAATTAAGATGTATCCGCCGGACGAATTGCAAAAGAGTAAGCGCTCGCTTCAGCCAATGGCGAGCTCGATGCCGACATTATGATGAATGTGCAAAATAAGAACTCCGCCTTAGCCATGATATGCCAGTTCTCGACTCGGCTTTATTCCATTGCAAGCGATTTATTAAAGCTAAGTACATTTTCATATTTCGACTTGTACTTGTATATGGCGAAGTAACGTCTATGTAAAAGTAAGTGGCACAATGATTAGACAAGGACCTACTCAAATTTGTACAACGTATCTACAGATGGACAACCTACAATGGGGAACAGACATTCCCTCTCGAAAGCCTCCTCAACCACATACGAACATTTATTTTTTGTCAAATCGTGCCTAGTTTTAACGAGTACTCAGCTTTCGCTTTACTCTGGCATCTCTGCAGGCTCCACAGGGAGTATATCCTCCATCATACAAACAATTAAATTATGTTTTAAAAGTCGTACGCACGCCTAAGTAATACGGATCAGTCAATAAAAATAAGCTTTGATTGGATTCGCAACGTCGCTCAGACGTCGTGCCGACCATTTTCGAGAATAATTTTATAGCCGTTCCGACGTCGGCATAACTCCGCCCCGACTCTGTGCCGACCACCAGTCAGCCGACGTGCCAAAAAAGTCTGTAGTTGATTATTAATGCAACCTAAGTTTCTTTTTTTACAAAAATTAGCTACAAAATAATTCTATTTTATACAACATCTTATTATAAAATATATGCATAGGTAAAAATACATGTTTTTGGATTTTTGAAACTAAGTTATATTTAGTTCACTAAATCATGGCAAATCAATATCCCTAATGGAAATTTTTTAATCGATTATTTTAAAAACCTTTTAGTAATAAACGAATTTTGTTTTTTGAGTTTTCGGAAATGCATAAAGTAAAAAATAAAAAAAAATTGTTGTCTACAATTCTGAAAGTCATTTCCCTTAATTTCAAACGAAAGTAACTCGCATGAAAAACTTTCATATAAACATAACCAAACGGTCGCCTAAAGGACCTTTAATTCACGAAGTCATTCAACTAATTTCTTAGCCATATTTGCTACCAAAAAGTTTCTTATATACCTAACTTCCAAGATATATTTCTAACCAGGAAGTCGACAAAAAACCTTATAGTCGTATTTACAACAAACGAATAATTGCACAAATAACTTCAATGATTATTATTGTTGGATGAATGAAAACTGTGCGTGTCGGAGTCATACATAAACATTTTTAACAATCGCCCAAAAATAAAAAAAATAAGTTGGCAAGACGTTATTTTCATAACCAGAAAGTTACGGGAAATGGCGGGAATAGCTTCAAAGTTTTCTAGTCATGAAATGACCATTAGTTATTTTTTAATGCATTGGAGTTTTATCAAGTTGAATTTGAGTTATAATAACGTCGTTACGACTTTCTACCTAAGACGTTGTACGGACGTCGTAATGTTATAAAACGTTATATATTTACTGCATGACGTTGGCACCAGTTATGATAACTTTAAAATTTAAATTTAAAATTATCCTGTGAGTTGGGAGTACCTGCACACCGTGTATCTCGTATTAAAAAAAATTTCAGGTCCATTGACTCTAAATACTGTAGCAGAACAGAGAAGTTGCCAAGAACAATTTAAAATTGAATTTATAAATAAATAAATTATTTGATAGGATTCGATCCCACGACACATTGTAGACCTATCAAATGCCTTAAAAAAATCTGCCGACAATGAATCGCATTTTTATTATTTTTTTGGGTCAAAGTCTAGGACGCCGCCATAGTTTAGATTCGATACAAGTTTTTATGAGGCTACCACGCAAAAAAAATTACTAATAAAATAGGCACCTGGTTTTTTCAAAATTGGATTTGGAAGCTGTTTAAAATTTTGCATTTGCAATCATACTTAATACTTGTGGTTGGAGTGCCTCAGGGCGGCCATTTGGGTCCATTATTATTTATTTTGTTTAATAATGACGTGAGTTTGGTTCTCTCTAACTCAAACATTCTAAAGAAGGCTGAAAATGCAGTACTTTTTGGTGGTGTTACTACTGTGACTGACTTTGGATCTCTTCAGAGTGGCTTATATCGTTTTTACGACTGATGTACACTAAATTGCTTTGGTTGTAATTAATTTTTTTTACATTAAAGATAATGAAGCTTTGAAACACGTGGTTTCAGCATAATGTCCCTACTCAAATAAATATGAGTAAAATTCATGTAAAGAATATCCCGAAAGCCAGAGACACTGCTCCACTCCTTCGTATTTAAAGCATTTCGGCGAATTCCAAACACAAATACCTAGCACCCAAAATAGTAACATCTTTTTGCAGCGCCGTCTTAATTAATTTCATTGCGCATAAAAACTATTTGCAGCCCCGCTGTATTCTTTTATTAGTACTGAGTTTCGGATAGTAGTTCGAAAATAGTCGGCATCCAGAGAATACACTCAAAGCATCATTGGCATTCCATTGTTATTGTCAAAGAGAAGGCCGCCTCGGATGAGCCATCGATTCCTGTCCGCGATTTAAAAATTTGTCGTCAAGTTTCATTTAGAAATCGAAGAATTTTGTTCGTTACAAGGAAGATTTTTTTGTTGTCCGAAATAGAAGAAACTTTCTTAATTTCGGAAACGTCGTACTCCGAAATTGAGATTGCTGATAAAATTAGGTCGAATAAATTCGCATAGACCATGTCATGTTCTTGTGATGGATCGAAAAACTACATGGCGGTGAAATCGGAACCGACAAATACCCAATCACTTTGTGAAAAACTGTGCGCCGTCCCGTAATCATCATAATTTTCTTTTTGTTCTGTAACTCCGCATAGTTTCGTTCGGAGTCCATCACATCATTGAAGAGTTTCGTTCGAAGATTGGAATGCTGTTTGCAGCCAAAAATGATGATCACCGCGACCAGCCAACAACACCACGATCGCACCAACCATACTAACCAACCACATCACCAAAATCCAAGATGGACTGTTCGATCAGTCCGAAATTGAAGTCAACAGTTTTGTGAGCTCGCGCGGACAGAAAAATGCGCGGCACTGTGCAGGGCAAAAAAAAAGTCCGTCCACTTTCGGACTTCTTGCGATGATGATGATGACGAGTGGATAGGAAGAATCAAGAATCAACGAACGGCGATCGATTCAATGGAGGCGAGGCATTACTCAGGAATGCCATCATCACGAATTTATGACATGATGACAGCCTCTTGAGTTATCTTCCTTCGCATCTGATCTTTTCGCGATTGTCCAAAGGATTAAATCCGTTTAAAATTTTAGTAGGTACTTACCGGCCATTGTTGGATAACTGGAATAAGCTGCTGCACTTTCGAGCGCATGAGCGGTTTGCTGATCGTGATGCAGTCTGTAAGTGAGAAGGACAGAATAAGATCAAACTGCGCTGGAGTAACTTGGTTCAGAATTCCAAAAGTACCTTGATCCGTGGCCATATTGTTGCGGTAACCTAAGTAAGCTTCCATATTGTGCCATATTATGGTGATAAGCATGCGCATGTGCCGCATGAGCATGTGCTGCATGTGCATAAGATCCATAATGTGCAGCATGCGGTACCCAAGGGTCCGTCGAGTAACTACCGTCTGTGGAATATATGTCTGGAACCTGTTTAAAATACTTTACATAAGATTTTGATAAAATTAAACTTGTAGTCCATCTAAAGAAAATGGGCCCTACCTGAGCATGTGTTGGAGCCGGAGCGGGAGGTATATAGTTACTATTCCAAAATGAAGGCGGGAAGTTCCTAGCTGACATGGGGTTACATCCCTCTGAAATGAAACGATCAAGAAAAAATATAAAAAAAACAATAAAATTAACAATCAGCAACAACATTGAACACAAGAAAAAGAATCCGATGAGAAAATTGATTGTGAAGCTGGCGATCGCGGTTCCGATGAGAACCTCGAACAGCGATCGGTACCTTTTGATCAGGCGTGATCTTTCTTTTCGGAGTCGACCTTAAAGCTTGGAAACGTCTTGGTCGCGATCGGTAAGGTGAAATCGATAGAGATAACATTCGTAACGAGAAGAAGAAGAAGTGATGGTCGTCGCCCAGGCAAAGGAGGAGCACTAAACAATTCGCATTTTTCGAATTCCTTGATCATTTTCTTAGCGGTTTTATTTTACTTGACGTAGCAAGGAGAGACGTTCAACGATTTCGCTGTATTAGTTACGGTTTTTGTGGAGGTTTTGTGGCTGTAAAGTCTACATGTAAAAGAATTTCGTTTGGATTGGTGCAAATTTTGCAGACTAGGGGGTATGGGTGGTGATATGTAAAAATTAAAGTAAAAAAAGTTCAGATTTCCATTGGCGTACAAAGGTGGGGAAAAAAAATTTCTGTGAAAAGGATTTTTCCAACATTTTTGCCATATCTTTTAGGTATGTCGAGTAAACAAATTAATTTTACTTCTGCATCAGTGGAGCTCTGAGAACAACTCTCTCTGCAGCACTAGACGTGCTATTCAGTCCGCCACCCCTAGACATTTCGACTTAGGGCCTCTACACAGTGGACTAGCATGGTATGCAGGTCACTCAACAATCTTGAATAACTTCAATGATATTCCTGAAAACACCGACTACACCCCTCCCAGTTATGATTTTGACAAAAACTTTCTAACAACCATCCCAACCCGTCTAGAATGGGAAAGGGATTCGGTACGGACGGAAGAGTCCGTCCACATATATACGGACGGCTCCAAAACTGAAGGCGGGGTAGGTGGACACAGGGATATTCCAGGGAACTGCATGGCTAACGAACTCGCTCGCGCGGTACCACCCTTCAGATTACGTCGGAACATCGGAATCTGGGATTGGACTCAATTGAGAAAATCAACTCAAGATGGGCAGATGGTATTACATGTCACACTGCGAGACAGATCTGGCCGAAGCTGGATCTAAAACGCTCTAAAAGACTGACTTTGCTCAAAAGGGCGAGTATCAGCACCACAGTCGGTGTCCTGACCGGAAACTGTCTTATAGGTCGGCATGCTAAAAGACTCGGTCTCTTCTCAAACGACTTCTGTAGAAGCTGCCTGGATGAGGAGGAGGAGGAGACAGTCCTTTACCTTCTCTGTACCTGTCCAGCTATATCCGCTAGAAGGAAAGCTCATCTTGGAGCTTACTTCTTCAACCTGCTTAGTGACCTTGCCGCAATGGAGGTCGCGAGAATCCAACGCTTTATTGCAAGCTCTAAATGGTTTGACGAGTAGGACCGGATTCGATGATCCTGTGGTAACACAATTGACCTTTTTGTTAGATCTAAGTGTGTCCGTGTTCTCACGGGCAGCCACGCATACCTACCTACCTACCTACTTCTGCAAGCTCTTTATATAAGCGAGTACAGTTTTCCAAATTTAGAGCACAAACAATTTTCCAATTTTTTCGATGTTCAACCCCTAAGGGGGTGTAAAGTAGTTGCGTACATTTTCACGAATTCCGGCATATTTCTTAGGTGTAATGATATATCGAATTTACTTTCACTTCTAATTACTAAAATAATCGGGAAAAAACCCGATCTTAGCGTTTTTCGATTTCATGTTTTTTGTTAAAGTTTTCACGAATTCCGACAAATCGTTTAGGTCTTACGGGATACTGAATTCACTTTCACTTCTATGGGGTTTATATATTAATTAATTAATTTCTTTGTTTTGCAACCCCTAAGAGGGTTCAATATGATTCCGAGATATCACTTAGGTCTAACGAGATATCGAATTGGTTTTTTTTACTTATAATCGTCTACAAATCGGTTTTAGAATTTTTATATTCAACCCCTGTAATCCAACAACCCCTAATTGATTCAAAAGTCAAAGGACGAGATTCAAAGCGTTACTTATGAACTACCGCAGGATTTATGTAAATAGGCATACGCAAGGCCAGTCGTAATGCTAAGGAGCTCCTGGCAAAGCTACTGTGATTCCTGGCAATAGAATGAAATCTTTTAAGTGCTCTACAAACTCTGCACTGTTAGAAACAGCACTTAATACGAATGTGGACTTTTCTACCAATCAATTTGTCTCGAATTACCTGCTCTAGTCTAGGAAAGAGAAATGTCACTGTCAACTCCTTAACACGAAACTTAATCCAACCCCTTCTTTATTCAAAAAGATTGTACAAAGTCGCAGGGACTTACACTTAAATGCCACATAAGCCGAGATGCTAAGCACGTGATAATTAAAGTTGTCACATTACACGTTTATCTGGGTGTCACATCGTCATCTGGTTTCTTCCCAAGGAGTACGCGGAGTTGACATCACAAAAATAACGAGGTGCAAACTCAAAGGGAACAGAAAAACCCCGTCCTGGCATTTAATGAAATTATCAAACGAAAACCGGCCTGGGTCTGGCACTACAACGGGTTGGCGTGGAGTGTCTCAGCCATAGACCAGAAGGCTTCATCCCAGCTTAAGCCCAAGTGCCATTACACCATGTACGCGATGTGTGCGATTCTAATAAATTCAAAAATCGTACACACTCCCAGCGGCCTACAGAAGAGGAGAGAGACCGGCCCGACTTCGATGATTTATAAATTAATTAGTAACTTTAATGAAGACTACTGCGTACTTAATTTGCATGCGCTCATCAGAGATAGGTGCACTTACCGAGCGGTTAAGCAGGAAGGAAGGTACCTCTTCAGAGGACCCGGGTGTGGGCCACAAGCGCTTTGAAGGAAGGGCCTTTAACGCGATCGCGATCGTATCTTAAATTGAAGATCGTGACGATGATTTATGTTTCGCGGCGGTAAGTAATTAGCGCAATGCTCTTGCTGTTTGCAATCGGACAAAATGATTTAGAGATTGGCGAATGTACGATTGTGACAAAGTCAAAGTAAATCAGCGTCGAAAACGACAAGATCGCCACACCACGCCGCCCCGCCCCGCCCGTCCACAAACGCAATCGCATCCCTTTCTCAAAGACGGACGGCGTACATTCATAAATTAATTGCCGACCACATAAATAAGTTGTTGTGTGGTTCGCGCACTGGAAATAATGTCGTACATATCGCAGATAAAAGTGAAAGATTCACGCACAATATTTACGTATAGTGGAAATGATCGCGTAAATCATGTCCCGAAAGTGGATGGATGTCGAGCGAACCAGCCAGCGGTAAATATTGTGCTGATAATGACGAAGATCGTGCGGCCAAGACATGGCGGAGATTTTGAAAGATTTTTAAGCGACAAATGGAATAAGAATGGATTTTAAGAGGCAGCGGTGGTTCTATTTTCGGCCTTGATTCGTCGGATGCCTGTTAATTGCCGATGCCTTAAGAGTTTTAAATGCACAAGTTTAGCTAGTCATTAGCCGTTTACAGGCTATTGACAAAATCAGTGCAGTGACGCGATTTGAAAAAGGATTGGCGTTCGAGTGTGCTGGCACGAACAAATGGAGATAATGAAAGGAGACGAGACGGTCCATTAAGTTGAAGACCACCCGAATCAAGGCATCGAAATGGTGCACCGTATGTACTATGCTATAGGCTTCGTTCGAATGGGTAGCGCAAGATGTAAGGTCATTAATACAATAATTCCCCAGTTTGTGGGCTTGATATTTACGGAAAAAACTCGAACATATTTTCAGATAAAATCAATTTTTTTTTAAAACTAGTCAAGCTAACTGATTCTAAATGAATTAAAGCTCATATGGGTTCCAGGCCACCACGGTATAAATGGCAATGAAATACTGATACATTAGAATAGGCTGGATCGGAGTCAGCTTCGGTCGGACCAGAATCGGTTTTCGGTCTGTCTGTTGCCTCTGTTAGGGCTACCATTGCTGAATGGACGAGTAAATCACACATTGAGAGATGGCGGCTTCTTCCGTGAATGCGGCATACTAAAAACCTTGTTAAGGGTCCAAGTGGACGAACCGCTACAATTCTCCTCAAACTGACCAGAAGAGAATGTGGCAGTCTGGTTGGTGTCCTTCCAGGGCATAACTCTTGTGGAACATTTGGTCAGAATGAGAATCATTGACGATCCCATTCCCATGTGCACTGCTTTCGACGAGAGTGACGACACAATGGAACACTCTCTTAGAGTGTTCAGCTTACTCTTTTGCGAGAATGCACGTATACGGCGTTGTTGTTATGAGGATGGATGGACTCCATTGTCACTTCCCTACCTGAGCTCTCTTGCAATTCATAAGGAGGACGAAAAAGTTCGGGTAGAGACTGAGGGACTCGAGTACAATAGACCATCCTTGCCTGAGTGCTCAAGACGCGCTGCTTTGCTGCGTGTCTTTCCTCGTATCAAACAACAAAAACGACAAGTGAAAACACTAACCAACATTTAATTGGGACAGAGATTTCCTATGCTTGATGTCATAAACTGTTATAACAAGATGTCGACGAAGCTGAATGTTGGACCATATTCGCAAACTATAAGCCTAAACTTGTGATAGGCTTTTGTTAATACTATATCCAACAACAGTAGGAGAACTGAATGACAATTTTACAATGAATATTAATAGAATGAATATAAATGAGTCTAATATTTAGCTTATAATACATCTTTCGTATTGGTGAAGATAGTTAGGGCCAAGTGCTCCCTATTGCCCCTTCTAAGCGCGTCCTTGGCTCTTTGTGATCGATATAAAATTTAAAAAAAATGCTTCTCGAAATTTTATTATATATATTAAAGGGAGGGGCATAGTGCGATGCACAATTTACACTGAAAATGAACATCGTCCAACTAGAAATATTATGATTGCTTTTTAGGCTAAAGTTATTTACCAGTATGTTATGCAACATCGAAGAATAATGGAATAAATAGGGATAAATGGAATATAAAAAGATTAATTCAAGTCGTTTTGTTCCATTTTGTCCCATTTTAATTTTGTAGTTTTTTTTAAACTAGATCAAACGAATTCTAAAAAAAGGAAATGCTTTTGGATGTGTATTGTTTTTTCTTATGCGAAAATTATGAAGAGAAAATAATGAAGAGGTCAAAAAACTACTACACTACTATGTCTCATTTGCCATGTCGTGATGCGCTCTGACCACGGTTTACCCTATGTGAGCATCATACCCGCACTACACCCTACTCCCCTACTAAATAGGTGAGTTTGAAGCAAAACATATAATTTCATTACTCCAGAACGGTTTCTATTAGAAAATTGAAATGTGGAATTTTTTTTACTTATTTATCACTAAGAGTATTCTAAAAAATATTGAGAGAGGCAGTAGTATACGACATTGGTGGACGAAAGAACGTACGTCTCTCAAGACATGGAAATAATAAAAAAAAATTCTTAATTTTGGAAAGTGGATTTATTACAGTATGAATTTTAACAAAATCCACGTCTTACGGGGATGGGGAAAACCAAGGTTGCGAATTGCGATAGCTCACGCACAAGGGCGCCTGTACAATATTTGCTGTGAAGGGACGAAGGCAGGGCCCAGTAGGAAGAGGTTCAGGTTTTAAAAAATGACATCTAAATTAAAATATTATAAAATTATGGTTCATATATTGATAATTTTCTCACAAATTTTTTATTTTACTGAATTGGGTGACGACAACAAAGGTATAATTTTTAAAATTAATGTTTTATGGGCATACATATAAGAAATTAACTCCAGGCATCATACATCTCAAGAATCCTTTAAGATGTGGTCTTGCTATTTATGCAGTAACTGTTAATTGTTAATTACTTTATTACTGTAATAATAAAGTATTGTTATCGATTTTTTAAAAAAAAAAATTTGTTACCCTGAATATACAATATATATACAAATTTTTCTAAAAAAATCACGTCTCAAATCTCAAGAATAGTGTATGATAGATGCTTAGAATTTTTACCAGAAGTAGGCCCAATAGACCCCTAGCAGAAAAAAAATGTTGGTGGTGAGGGTGTAGATGGTGAGGGTGGGGAAGGGTGAAGAATAAAAAGTTTCGATTTTTATATCTCGAGAACCTATAATGGTATAAAGCTGAAACTTGGTATTTGGATAGAACTATAGTAGTAGCATATTGAAAAAATATAATTTTTTATAGGGGTAGTATGGTACGGAGGTGGGGGGTGTTTTTACTAACTATAGAGCGGCTTATGCTAGAAAGTTGAAACTCGGTATGTGTATGTATGTCAACTATAAAAGTAATTTAGATTAAAAAAAATTTCAAATATTTATTGGCGTACGGAAGGGGGACAAAAAAAATTATCAGTGAAAATGGAATGCATATATTTTCACGAATTTCGTCATATCTATTAGGTCTTTCCAAATATTGAATTCATTTTTATTGTACGGATTCTTCACATAAATACCTAGAAAGTGTTTTCAGGATTTTTTTAAATTCGACTTCCACGGTTGTGTAAAGGGGTTGTATCCATTTTCATGAATTCAGCCTTATCACTCCGATCTGATTAGATATCGAATAACTTTTTACTGCTACGGGCTTGTTTAATAATCACCTAAAACTCGTTTTCAAGTTTTTTCCTTTTTCAACCCCTACGAGGGTATAAACGGGTTGAAGACGATTTCACGAATTTCGTCATATCTCTTAGGAGTGATAAGACATGGGATTGGTTTTCACTTCCTCGGGCTTTCTTTACATATATCTAAAAACAAATTTCAGGATTTTTTGATATTCAACCCCAAAGTGGATGCGAGGGAGTTGCATATGTTTTCACAAATTTCTACATATTTCTTAGTTCTAATGAGATGTCAAATTCATTTTTACTTCCTAAGGCTTCCTACATAATCGTCAAAAGTTGATTTCAGTATTTTTAGATCCAATAGGACGTAAGGCTTTCGACATATTTCTTAGGATTGATGAGATATCAGATTGGTTTTCACTTCCACAGACTTTTTATATAATCGCCTACAATTGCATTTCCGATTTCATGTAAGGGCCAAAAACCTAATCACGAAAAACCTCCTAATCGCGTATTAACTGATATTATACTATGACTTAGATCTCTTCCCGGAGTATGACCCAATTATGTAATTCACATGTTATATGTGACAGCGGCGTTTAAGTATTCTAGAGCGACCCCATTCTAACCGCTTCCCGAACCTTTTTAATGTTTTCAGTTACATAGTAACCTACACCGCGTCTCAGAATCAAACACGTTCCGGACTTCTAAAGTTGCGCCCAGACTGTTGGCAGATTTTTTTAGTAGGTACCTAATTTCATATGCAGAGCTTCTTTAGTGTCACATCCCCAAAAAAATTTCGGATTACTTGAAGGCGGAGAAGATTAAAAAAAGAAAACCTCATAATTTCTTAAATTTCAAAAATGGTTTATGCTGTAAGTTTAAAACTTGATTCTTATATCCAGCAATTTAACGTTATAAAATTGAAACTATTTGGAATGAGGTAGCGGCGTAAGCAGGAATTGGTTAGGAAGGGGGTTTGTAGAACAAGTTTAAGTTTATACTACTGATCTTTGGGTCAATATGCGTTTTTTCATAGATTTTTTATGTTGACAAATAGGGGTGATACATTTAATAACTTATGCCAATTTGGGGAATCCGACCTCTCTACTTACACCGCTCGGCTGAAGCCAATTGTATTGGGATTTGGGAGAATGTAAAAAAAAATTAAAAAAAGTAGTAAAGTGATCACAAATGTAAACCCTTGAAGTGATCAAGAATATCCCATAAACTTCTTACGCCATAGCTGCCAAAATTCACAACACAAAAAAAGTAAATTGAGAGTAAATCTTTTTTATCGCAAAGTAAAGAACTTATGTCGGGTTCCATCTTAATACCAAATTTGACCAACAAAATAATTAAGTTGGAAAATAGTTTCAATCTACCACCTTGGTTCACTAGATGCAGAAAAGGTTACCGCAAATTAAAAAAATAAATAATACTTTTTTTTGTACAGAAAAGGGCCTTTGCGGTGTTTTGTTTATAAGGATAAAAGAAAAAAAATCGTCAACAATTTATTGTAATATCAGTTTCGCTATTCGCCACATTGCAAATTATTTTGTCGAGCAAAATTCTTCCGTCGAAAATATGTTACGACTCCAATTCCCAATTATGTACTTAAAGTCCAATTAAAAGCGTCAAATAATAAAGACATTGGCTACGGTATGTGGTGCGCATCACTTTCCGCAAGCGAAAAAATTCCTTTAACACTTAACCGAAAGAAATTTTAATAAGACACAATTCTTCGCCAATATCGCGAGAAAATCGCATAAAGTCACATTCCCAGAATACCGGGCAGTTCGCAATCCGTTAAATTACCGTCGACGTTGCATGGCATCTTGTTGGCCCTCAAAGAAAGGAATTGCCATTAAGATACCCCGGGCCCCGTTGCGAATTTAATAATTTTCGGTCGCCATGCCGTTTTTGCATACCTACCACAAACTAGGAACGGATTAGCTAGCCATTTTGAGAGCGACCAGCGTCACAAGTACCTTAGCCTGCTATTCCTGATAATGAAAATACCATGGGGGCTTGAGAATCCTCCCGGCTCCCGGTAGACATATGACCGCTGGTGGGCAACCGGGCCAGGGGCAACTCATCGAAAAGATATTGTTTGCCTTATACACTGTGGCAAAATAAGACATAACTTTATCGCGTTCTCAGCTCACTTAGCCGCTGCTAGTAGTCGCATTGCTAGAAATCTGTCTCGGTGTAGCTGTGTGGCATTTTGAAGCGCTAGAGCTGATTGGAATTCCTTTTAACATCTTCAGGCAGTTCAACGCGGTCCGAATTACTCAAATTGCACATAACGAGCATTGCACGCCATACAACGCGCCCGCCATTCATGAAATTCAAATAGCGAATTGCGCACTCTTCTGGCCAATTGACTCAATCTCAAGGTAGACGTACGCGTGCAGGTTGATCGCTAGTAGGAAGTCTTAACGTCTTTTAGATGCTATACATAGTGGACATTACGGATTCGATGTCGTAAATTTTCCAGTAAGTATTTATTCCATTTCCTGAAGAATTCTGCAAATGGAATTTAAAAACACGAATCATACGTTTGTGGGCACCATGTTTCTTTCGCCATTTTTGGTTTTGGTCTCTAGTCAAACATAACCTAAAAATTCAGTTCAATCTGTCAAATGGTGTTTGAGCTACATACGACCGTGGCTTGAGCTATGGCAACAGCTGTACAAGGCTAGTTTTACTGTATACGCACTCACAACACACCTAAGAAGGTCTGACGTAGGTTTGAGGGATCAGTCAAATGGCGTTGGCCGATTTTAGTCAGCTGTCAAGTTGACCAAGGTCGCGTGTATTGTTGGGAATATTTAGAGCATCAGATTTTTGACATTTTTTGATCGAAAATTCATAATGAGCAAATGGGTGACAACAAAGAGATTCCAGGCGCCATACTTACTTCAATCAATAATTTGTTTTCTCATTTTACATCATTTTTATACCAAGTAAGCCCGGTGTTTACCAAGTAAGCCCGGTTTTTACCAAGTCAGCCCGGTTTTTACCAAGTAAGCCCGGTTTATACGAGGGGACCACAATGGATCCACAGTGATCTCTCGCGATGGGTTGTGGCACAATGCTACAGTCCACCCTTCTAAATCTAACCTAACCTGCCAAGTAAGAGAAGGTGTCCTGGTACAACAGGGTGATGAGAAAAGGAACTTCATTGGCCTGTCCATGCAAAGCAAAGTAATTGAGTTATTGCTGGCACTATTTTCATCTTCGTACGCACCACAAATGCCTGACTTCTCAACTTTTCACAGTTTCCGAATGACACAGCATGAACATTGTGGTTCTTCGTTTTTCTTTTAAAGCGAAAACCCCTTTCAAATATTCCAGCACCGTCATCTTAATCGTCATCCACCCATTCATTGCGTGGAGAATTTTAATTAAAACACCCTTAATCTCAGCAATCTCCTCGTCACCCCCATACTTGTGATCTATTCGGTATGCAGGTGCGTGGTATGGGTACTTAGTATGCAAATCTTTTGCCATCGCAGCCAGTAGTCTCGGATAATCGCTTAATTCAGAGACTGCGCCATTTTACGACCTCGACCCCAAGTCATGACAATAAGCAGCGATGGGTGAGCTTTATCGGTTTTTAATTTCCAGGTAGCACTCAGGTGTGTCTTTGTTTGCTATACTGCAGCTTCTTTCTTAATCTTGTTGGGCGGTGTTTTTTTTCCTTCGTCTTCGTGGTACTTTGGCTCGATTTCCTTTTATTGTTTTAGCCGCGTTGGCTGTAGCGTTTAAATGTAGGACAGCCGGAGTCTTCTCTCCTGCTAAGGACATTTTTGTGGTGTGTCGGCTTCTGGTCGTATAGTAAATCACCGCGGAACAGGGCAGATAACAAGATTTTGTTCGATTTCAGAGGGCTCTCTTGTTGATGGTCACCTTTTTTTCGCTTTTCTCAAATTTTTGTTTTTGTCTTTTCGATTTTATAGAAATCTTTTACCTTTAGACGACTTTCTGGTTCATACCGAAGATGCAGACTGCCGAGAAATGTTTTTTTTTTAATGTTTTTTTGGAGAGACAAAATGATTTTTCGGGGACCTTTGTTCAAATCGAAATTTAGCTCTGTGTTAATTTCTTGAAGCGCACGGGGGCAAACGTACACACCTTGTGGAGGACGGAGTCGTGAGAACCTTTCGTGGAATGCGTTAAATGATGCACACTTTTTGTCGAAAGGAACTCGTTGAGGAACATGAACAAGCAAGCGGAATTATTGGGAGCAGAAATGATGCGAATGGATGACCTAAGAGGTTGTGAGATTGAAAGGTTCATGTGACTACAATGAAAGCATATGTTTCGGAGTGCACATACCTACCTTAATCATAAAGTGGTATGTCAAATTTCACTGAATTATAATTCGTGGAAATGAATTTCGATTCAATATCGCACATATGGAGAAATCTTCAACAATACCAGCAGCTGAAAGGCTATTTCGGATAGTAGGCGTGATACACCCTCTGATGAGTCAATGCAATCCGATGACGCTCTTTGGACCTAGTCCAACACAGTTTTAAATTACCTTCTCCAGTGAAGGTTTTTCAACTGTCATGTCCCTCAATGGCAGTACGCAGGACAGCGATCGATCCCAGTCGGGCTTTCGAACATCTCTGACGCCGAAAACAACAAAAAAATTCGTAATATAGTAAAAAACTTTTCGGTCCAAGTAAGTCCCTTTTATAGTTATAGACACACTTTGCACTTGTGGTGCACATTTATCCTCATTGCCCACCTAGATATTGTGTATAATGTTTCATGATAACCTTTGAATGTCCAAACCTTGCTCATGGTCTCATCTAAATGTTCAATTTAGATTGAGTATTAAGGTTTAAATTAATACTCCTTAGTTCCTATATGAATCCTTTCGTGGCATATGGCAGTACCGGCGCTCTGAGGACTGGTACTGCTTCATATTTATGTGGATTTCGAACCTACGGTCTTAGAGTTTGTAGATTAGCGCGCTAAGCCATTGCGACATGGAGGCGTGTATGCTGAAAAACGAGTTTTACGGGTTAAAGTATTGTTGTATTTTATTTGAGCGTGACGTTGCGGATTCGACTAAGACCAATATCAAAACATTCACCAAACTAATATTATATTACATTTATGTGTAGGAATGTGCATATTTTTAGAATTTTACAAATCACGAACTACAAATTACGCTGTGTGTACATTCATCACATTTAAGAAAAAGTTCATTTGAATAATGCATCTTTTCCAAGTTTTAATGAAATATTTCTTCATTTTTATAAACGTGTACATTGAATTTACTGAAATAAAGCCATAATCCGAATGTGTTTTTTTAAAATCAATAAAAATGGAACGTAGATACGTAAAGCTAACGAAAAATGTGAAAACGAGGAAATCATGAAAAATGAGAAACAATTAAGGCTCTCTATGCACTATGTGCCTCAGTTCAAAAATGATTTTTGAAGATTTCAATATGGTGTATCCTGTAAATCCAAGAATCCTAACTGGTCAACTAATTTCAATGAAATTCTGGTAAAGAAAATCTTTCAAAGTCTGGGTTCCAACTTTATATTTTTTTGCGCGTAAGTGGCGGATGCGTTTAAAGTTAAGGGGTTACATACACCTGGGACGGCTAAAACTACGCTATTTTTACGCATTTTTTTCGTGCATAAAACTGAATTTAATTAAACAACCATTATATATCTCTTAAAGTATTACATTTTATCTATATTATGTGAAAATTTGGTTGCAAAAATTTCAAACGGTAAAAAAGTTACAGTTGTTTAGCTGGGACTTATTTTTGTTGAGAGCGATTTCGGTACTAGACTTTTCTCCGCCATTATTTATTGAAATTTTTTTTTTTTTGAAAGTAGGTACATAGCTCCAAAGCTTACCGAGCCGGAATTTCAAAATTCAATTTTGTCGGATCATGGCAGTCTTTGGAATTAAAAATGCCATTTTTCGCCTCAAAATTGTTCAGTAATTATGATAAAAAAAAAACTAAGCAAAATGGCTCGGTAAACGTAAGAGTGTTGTATTAAACACAATTGTGCAAAAGTAGGTCCCGATCGGTACAGTAGTCGCGGAGATAATCCTGGTACTGTTTTTGAAAACGCTGTTTCGAGAAAAACGCATTTAAAGTTTAGGGTACAGTTTACATTGAAATAAGGTTCTGTGAATTTTAACAGAGGAACAAGTATACCGAAACCTCACCAACTTTTCAAAACATGTCCCTGCTATACAGAAGGTCATAAATACCTGGAATTAAAAAAAACCTCATATTCAAACAGATGACAAAGACCGCGAACACCTACGCGCCAACCGTTAGTCGTTGCTCACCAGGTCGGCTACAAAACGCTGTAACTTCATCATTACAGCGAATTTCTTTATGAAATTTTCAGGGTAGACACTTAAAGGATAATACTTTCGAAAAAGGACCTTTTTGAAAAATCGATTTTTTTGAACTACCCAGGTGTATGCAACCCCGTAAGTTGCGGTAAATGTTAATACTAAAACATTGTTTGCCACGAGGTATTCCCCTTAACAAATTAACTAAGACGACCCTCTTAACAAATTAACATTTGAAAGTTAATTTTATCACTGGAATAAAGACCTATAAGAACAACACTCTGAAAATTTAAGTCAATATAAAGCCCATGGGAGTAAAACCTATTCCACACCTAATCAGACCGAAGAAATATCGCAGAATTCGTGAAAACTATGCAATCCCTTTACTCGCCACTGCTTTTAACCGATTTTGTTATTATATCTCCGCCACTGTAAATAAGTTTGTTTTACTTAAACTGATTAAAGCACCAAGTTCTCATTTTAAAACAGAAGACGTTGCTAAGATGGAAGAAACATCCCCATACTACCTTCCAATGCAACCATGCAACATTTTAAAAACGTGCCACTATGCGTGCCCTACCTTACCTGTATTTAGCATTCCATGGTTAGCGATACTCGATACTCGAGATATAAAATGTCCTACTTTCTACCCTCACCACTCATGCCTCACACTTCCAAGAATTTTTTGGAAGGGCTCTTCCTCCTGCATAAGTTTCCAAATCCAATCTCATGTGATTTCCTTGAAAAAATTATTTTCTCTACCCTTCCGTCCCGTAAACAAATTTATATTTAGATAATTACCCTCGTACACAAGTCAGATTTTATCCTCAGTAATATATCGTAAAGTTTTTCAAACGAGCGTTCATGCCAAAAAGTAAATTAATGAAAATGTTCATATACCAATTTGGCGTTAACTAATAACATTGTTAGTACCTCTGAACCACCTATAGCACGAGAGTAAGATCGCAGTAAAATAACGCATTCCATCATATCAATAAGCTGAGACGCAAACCATACTGGAGCATGGAACAACCATATCAAGCTGCTAACGGTGAAACTTTCAATGTAACGAAACTTAGTTTTTTTTTCTTGCTTCATTTTCTGTTACACCATAGTTCAATGTTTGAATTTATCTTCGTCAAAGTCCTCAAAATTGGCTCGCTAATTTCATTCTCCGGACGAATCCCATTCATTTCCTTGTCACCAATTCATCCATTTTCATAAATTCCTACCATTCCCATCTACACTAATTACATTATTGAAATTTTTGTTCGCCCAAAATTAACTCCATCCCACGAAAATAGTCCCCTAAAATCCCGAAAGGGTTACAACAAGCAATTGACATTAAAAATGCATCCGAAACAAAACCCCATAACATTCAATTAACTAAGCGCCCAATATACAGAAATATTTCCAAAAATTTTTACATTTTTCTCCCAAAAATAGAAAGTTCTGGCGTGGAAAAATGTACGTGAAAAATGCCAACAAAAAGAACTATACGGAATTCTTCGTTTCGTTAGTATTTTAGCTGATGTTGTGAAGTTTTCCTTTTACGGATCTCTGTCCGATGTATCTATAGATGTGCGCTTCTGATGGTCGACTATGTCGTCAAGGAATTCCCATAAAACTGCATCGAATCACGCAACGGAGTAGTTAAACAAACCGAAAAACAACATTTCAATTACCCCGAACCATGGCGGAATGTGCCAGCGCCCAGAAGTCTTTAAAACCATGCGCCGAAGTCCTATTTATAAATTCAGAAAAGAATCCGACAGCCGTTTGCCACTGCAATGTGACTGTCAGCAATTTCTAGGACATTTTGAGGTAATTTTACGACCCTTAGTTGGCAATCGACGGACCCGATAACGACCCACATTCGATAATCTCGAACGACGTAAAACTATCAAGGAATTGTTTATGGCCATAACCTGCGTGGCAAAAGTGCGTGTATTCGGGTAACCACCTCTTTCGGAACACGAGCACCGTCATAAATTACCGAAGAGCAGGATCTTGAGAGTCCCTGGTGCGTTTCGGATCGTTAACGAATTGTTTCGGATTCGGTATTTTTGATTCAAAATTTTCGAACTCACCTTTACTATCCTTACTGCTAAAATTAAGAGCTCTAGAGAAATGTTCGTCGACGACGGAGGCCGTGTCGCCCGAGTAATGGGTGAAAACTACGCAGGATGCTGAAATGTATTGGGCCCGACCTCCACTGCCGTCCAGGTGATGATCTTTCGACGAAAGGCCATGGTGATGCGGGGAATCCGGTCCAGATGAGCACGATGAGTCGTTATGGTGGCCGCCAACCAGTCCTGAAAATAAATTAAAAATACTTTTAAAATTTGTGTTAATTTTCAAATTGAAAAAAGGAAATTCTTCCGGACAATTGACTTGAATTCACAACTTTATACGGATTCTTTTAAGCGTACATCAATTCAGTAGTTTCTTTCCTGTTTTCCGTATCTTCTCCAAAAAATAAATCAAGCAACACAAAGTTCTCGCCCTGACACAGAGATGGCACCACGAATAAGAATTGATATTATTTGTTTTTAAGTTTGAACCTTCAGAGCGTCTACCGTGAAGTTTCAGACAGTTTCGATCGATGTGTTTGTTTTGGGCGTGGTAAGCAAAAAATATTACATACTTCACGATAAATTAATAAAGTCGAATATACCGCGGTTATAAAATACTTTTCTTTTGAAAGGTTGAACATCAGAACCAGAAGTGATTAAAACTTGGAAAGAGTTCGACAGTGAGTAGTTTCGATGACGATTCATCAGTCAATCTAGGAAGTTTCGAAAGGTTTGCGCACAACCAACGTAAACGTTTCGAGAATCATTCGCGCAGGTGAGGCAATTTTCGTACCTAAAAAGGAAAATCCATCGACAAATGCCTGCACAGGTACGACAATTTTTTGCTTTCGATACAGCTACTGAAAACGTTTTGGGATTTTCCGGGTAAGACAATACTTGTTTTTTTTTGTTTTTGAACCTAAAAAATTTGTTTTTGAACCTTAAAAATTTCCATGCAACAGTAGTCAGTTTCTTTTAAGCCGAAGTTAGATTTGCGGTGGCCTCGGGTAAGAAAGATTTGGCGGTGCGCCAAATAAGAAACGAAATATAATTATTTAGTTCAGTACAGAACACTAATTCCTAAAAATAATTTACAAAAATCGTAGCCAAAATTGCTGGGGAATGCGTATTTCGGATTTAGAATTTCATTCCGGTGTAAAATTTCATTCCGGTCGAATTTTTGTGGAAAAATTCGTCCTACATGTAGATACCATACAAAAAGTCCTTTTAATAAATGCTTCTCCTTACTCCACAGCTACTAGAGAATATGCAAACAACATTTTTTTTAAATGTAGTAATTTATCCTTTGTTTGTTGGGAACGAAAATAAGGTGAATTTAGTTCCACGAGTCTAGATATTGTTGATGATGAAATCTGTAGCCATAATTTATAAAATGACGACAATTATTTAGATTTTAAAGAGAAAACAAAGTTAACTTGGCCTGTCCTTTCAAAAGGAAGTAAAATATATTTCAAGTTTTTTGCTGATTTACTGATTTAGTCAAAAAGCATATTTCCAGTTTTAAACAATCCGAGACAATTCATATGCTTCACAGATGAATCACTAACGATTCACCTTGTTGAAGCACATGTTCACAGATGAATTCACTAACGATTCTTAGGTGCATTATTGATCTTTCACTTTTGCTACTCGTAATCGAATCGCTGGCTTATATGTGAAACATCTTGGTGCACGCAATTGCAACTCATTTAAAACTAAATAACAATTTTGCATGCGTGTTTTGTATTCTTCTTTTAAAATTCAATTTTTATTCACCTAATGTGAACCTTTATGATATATTTTGTTGACCAACTCCTTCGTAAAAAATTCAGATCGATTCACCTGCAATGCATCTTCACCAAATTTCTTGAATGTACTCAATACCTATTGAAATAGGTACTGTTCGGTTTTCAGTTGGAGCTGCCGAACCGAATTCGTTAGAGAAAATGATTCGATTTGGAACCGTCTCCGCGATTTATATCTGAACGTTGATGTGTAGTAGGGTCACAGCGACCAACGGATCGTTACCGGTTCGCTATTGCAGAATATTTTCGGCTTTCCGAATTCGAATTGAAATGTTTGCTGAAATATAGCAAAAATATAAACATATAGAACATCATCTCTAGGTGTCGAGCTAATAAACAAAAATTATTAAGCGATTTTATTGTTTGAAAGAAGCAATTGTTTCTTAAACTTTCTTAAAAGTTTACAACACATTAATACAGCTGAAATCGCAGAAAAAATATTGTCTTGTCAAGAATTTCAAAAATAACATCTTTTTCCCAATTGATTTCAAAATTCCCCAACAAAATTTAACGCACTGTCTACGAAATTGTTGTTTCAAATCTGAACTGTAAAACTGCCAAAACACTTAAATTACTTGACAAATTGTTCGCAAAAATCAACTCATTCCAAAAATTCATCAACCATTTTGGTTTTATTTGCTCTTTTCAAAGATTCTTTTCATCTACAAAAGTTATGTAGCCGAAATATTTTTATCGCAAGTTTGAAATATTTTTGAAAATACAAAAAAAAAATTTGAAGGAAGTTATTAGTGTTTATCATTTGCAAGCAATTAGTGCTGCTTCAGAAGCAAAGAAGTGGCCAACCGCAAATATTTCGGGGATTTTGGTATGCAAATTTTTGATTTTCAATTTTGGCCTCTTTATTTCTTTTTATCAACTCTTGAAGACATTGCGAACCGAAATGCTAAAGATGTGCTCTGCTCGCGACTCATGGAATTCCTCAAATGCGAGGAATTTTTGTAATTGTTTTGTCACATGCCATTGTCCAAGTGTAGGTATGATTTATACTATCGAAGTTGGCCCGAAAAATTGGGCGGATTCCATTCAAGAATCAAGAGGTAATGAACCAAACGGGCGACGAATAGTTGACCATCAACATCAAAAATGGTGAATGGATTGGTGAGCCGGGGGTGTAGCTGGTGGTTTGATATGCAAATCGAATCGCACACGTATTTTTTTTATGGCGATTTTTTACTGGGTATGTTAATAAAAAATAAGCTGCCGAATTTTTATAACGAACATTTCGTTTTATGTTATAAGCGAAGAAATTATTCGAGTTTTTTTATTCGTTCATAAAATTAAGAATAAATAAAACAAAAATTAGGTGGGGGAATGAGTTATTGGGTCGTTTTGAATTTGAAAAAAGAAATGTATAATTTCATAAGGTGCGGTGATTTATTTTTAGGGTGTGAGTCAATTCGCGTCTAAATTTATTTCAGAGTGATTAGGAACTAAATTAGGAGTTTTTTTTATTTTGACTACTTCCCGAAACTAACAAATTTTATTTTTCATTTAGCCTTCAGCTTAAATTAGGCTATTTGCCATGTTGCCAAATATTTGATCAAAAAATTCAGTCAAATTTATAAGGACTTGTAAATAATAAAAAAATTTGACAAACAAAAATTTTACAATCTGATTGTATTTGCCAGCACAAGGAAAATATTTGATAAATTGGAATGCAGTCTAATACAAGCTATAAACCGGGTTCAGTTTGTAAAATATTTGACTATTTTCTCTGGGACGTCAGATCGTCAAAAAATTGTTTAATTTGTCGTATTCAGGACGATGTTTCCTCAAAAAAATATTCGATCGTCCGTCCGTTACTCTCCGAGTTATGAGTCGCTGGCGACCTTCGAACCCTTTAAATAGCATTGTCAAATTTGTTAACAAAAAGACTTGAACTCATGGTGTTAAATAAGTCCAGTACCCAGCCATTTTGGGATTTAAATTGCTTAGTCAAAACCGAATAATATTTTAGGTCGACAAATGGAAATGCAAATCAATTTCTTTTGCGCTTCAATATGGTGCCCATAATTTGAACAACATGTTAATATAACAACAAACTTACCATTAGAATTTTAGTAATGCACCATGACAAAAAGTATGTTTCTATGGACAATTGTAGCGAGATTAACACTACAAACAACATATAATCCTTTTTTAATTATTATTTGCAACTGCCACCTTTCAGTATTACCGCAGGGTACCTCATTTCATTAAAAATGCTTTGAAAGTATAGACTGCAACGCCATCTAAATACGAGACGCAAAGGTTACGCTAGTGCTATTGTTCCAACGCAGAATTTCTAGAATGTAGAACTAGCGGTCTCACATAGAATCCAGAATTTCTGTACAACAGTTAAATTTCCCGTCGGCATTGTTTTATTGGGGTTTTCCAGGGTAAAACCAATACAGTTAGGTTTATCGCCTTCAAAAATAATAAAACTGGTTCTGCAGGAATTGAAAGACAACAAGTTAGACCAAGACTACAACTTTGCAGTGAAAATTGTTCACCTCGTCATACACTAAACGGTTTGGGTTCGCTTCGACATTAGGACTAGCCGAAATGCGTCTTCTCCAGTACGGGATGACTGAGTAAAAGAAATTCACTGAATTGGCTCATCTGCAAGTCAGAATGAATTGGTGAATTGGAACTGTAAATAACTTATATTTTCAGTTCGTGAGAACAATGACCATGAATAAAAAAATCGAAGGTAGGCCAACGAACGGGCCAAAACTGAATGCACAGTAACTCAAGAACACATTGCGCAATATAGTATACCAAAATTCTTATTTCGTATTACACTCACTCTGTCAGACGTTATTAGAAAAATCACCACTCCTTCGAGCAGATCTCATAAAAATAAAATAGAAAAAGGAAAATAATTGAATTCTTTGAATAGCTTTTATATTAAAGTCCTTAAAAAATTTGTCCCTTCCACCGAAACGTCATTCGAATTAATTTAAAGGAAAAACTGTGATTTCTTTAGCAGTTTGAAGCTAGTATTGCACTGTATGCCACACTCTCAAATATTTGACTATTTCCCAAATGCTGCTAGATAATGTAATCGTCAAATTTTTGTTTGCTACATTATTTTATTTGCTTTACAAAAAGTCTATTTTGACGGAAAAAATTTGACAGAATTTTTCGTCAAATTTCTTTAGTTAAATATTTGACGGAATGGCATACAGTAGCTTTAGAAGCGTGGGTACTATTGAACTATAACTGGAGAGCGCAATAAAATAAGCAAGTACGATAACAAAGTAAATAACAATCAAGGTACTTTCTTAAAATGCATATGTCCTTGAAAAATTTTCCTGAACGCTCGATAGCTCCACAACTCATTGAACTAACCTGATTCTAGAGTCATTCTTGAACCAGTTTATCACTTCCACGCTTCAGTACAGTTCGCCTCATTTTGAGCACAAACATTTTGAAAATCTGATTTTTATCACGTTTATTCGGAAATTTTTGATATAGTGAATTTACCAAATCTGACATAATTTGTCATTAAATTTTTAATTCAAAACTTCGGAGTAAGTTTTCTTAGCTTGAAAATAGCGAAGAAGTTCAATTCCCGGGGATCTGAAGCTAACATCGCCTCGATCGCCATAGGCATTAATATTCCATTCAAAACAAGAATCGTTCGATGCAAGCCTCCAAACAGCTTGTCCAGCGCTCATTGCTGTCACCTTTCATCATAAATTCATCATCTTGGACCTCCGAATGTTTCACAATTTTATGATTATCGGAATTTAATGAGCTTCTGTTTCACCGCTGGTTATTCGGAGTCGTACGACCGTCGTTGCTAGCAAACCTGTTTTACAACAAATTTGTTAGTTTTTGCTTCGAAAAACGCGGACATCTATACTTTATATCCCTTTAGACAACCACCTTCGGGTGTTGCATCAAGGAGCTTGACCACTTTGCTACCGCGGATAATGCAAATATAGTTTGTATAGAAAAAAAAAACCACGAGGGGAGGATGACGGGAGCGCAACGGAAAAATTCCTGAAGCACCTTCTGTCGAAATCGAAAGTATTGAAGAGTCAATTGAATAGTCTACGACTCCGAAGATAACTCCGAATAAATTTTCGGAATCAAAAAAAATTTAACGTTTGTCTGAAAAATGGACAGTCCGTCCAGGTAAGGGTCAAAAGTAGAAGCTTTCGGAGCTGAGAGGAATGCCTCATTGAATACCGGGACAGTTAATCATTCAGAAGCGACAGATATATGACACTCGCTATCGTCTTCGAACAAAGTGAACACTGGACATTATGAGTGCCCAGCAGGGAACCATAAGTCTATTGACTTTGGAATGGTCACCTGTATTATGTTCTGTTTTATACGGTGTCTTATCACTACCATTTCATTCCTAAGATGAGATAGCCAGGCAACAGATGACAGTCATATGATGGAAAGACCAGGGCAGAAAAGACTAAAAGTGTGGCTGGAAACGAGTTCAGGCCTCGAGAGCTCATTAAAAAATCATGTTCGATTGATTAAAAACCGATTAATTTAATTAAACCTGGCGGAGAGCTGGTTTTGTAATTCATTTATATTGCGAACGAGTCAAGTTCAGTGCGACGTATCGAGTAGGTCTTGGTGTACACATTGTTTCCTGTTTCTTTTGAATTCTTCGACTTGAGCTGAGTGGACTTACTGAATTATTGAATGACGGACAAGCGAACTTCCTGGAATTTAAAGGCAGCGAAAGATGATTCGATTGATTCGGAATTTTAACATATTGCTCAAATAATTAAAATACAAGTTCGAAAGATGATAGAATCGTCCTGCTCTGTCTCTTCTGATAACGAGAGCTAGACCTGACGAGTAGTACTTCAGAGTTATTTCGATTCAGATCAGCACAAATATGTACAATTACTCAAATGAACGGAATTTAAATCGACGCGAAATTAAGCCCTGCTGATCAAGGGAAGAACTGAGCATATCCTCTGTGAATGTGAGGGTTTAACTCGCAAAAGACTTCGTCACTTCGGTCAGGGTTTCATGGACCCATCGGAATTCCTGACCATTCCTCTTCGCAAAATACTAGGCTTCATTGAAAGCGCTGGGATCGAAGAGGAATCATAATCAAACCGGGGGGACGTCACAATAAGCCCAACTGAGGCTGCAGTGACAGAGGGTAACCATACCAACCCCTATTTCCAAATCTAATCTAATCTAAGGGAAGAACTACAAAAAGATTAAATGTGATAATGAATCAATCGTTCAGATTGCGAAAAATCCTCGACAAGGACACAAGTGTTTCTGGGTAGGTTTGACGATAGAGAAAAACGCTGTGCACAATCTTTTAGAGAACACCTTAATATCGATCAAGTAAGATCTCGAAACTTGTGCGGTAAATCTCATGCCCTTAGTCAATCTACGCAGACTTAGGAGTGATCAACGCGAAGTAAAAAAGACAAATTAACCGAAGGATGTTTTAAGGATAAGGAAACAGTAGGCTTATTTGAACTAATATCATTTTCCCAAATGTTCAGTTGGGACGACGTCGGTGCGACGGTTTAGTAAAAAAGTGCTAAGTTGGTTTTTACTATCACTCAATTTTTAGTTGTTGGTTACGGATAAATTGTTCATGATCAGAAAGTAACTTGTAAGTTACTCTTCTGATAGTCTGTAAATTCGTGGTTATGAAAATAAACTCGCGCCAAATTACATTATATATATCGCCCGGGTGAATAAGGAAAAACAATTAATTGAAGATTAAGACAAAAAAGTATAAAATATTACAAATTAATATTTCACATCATGTACTTCAGAGATCGCGGCCGTATCAAAACATAACCCGTTTTATTTAAATGTAATTGGATAAATTGATGGTTAAAACTATGACTAAATGGTAATATTAGACGATTTCTGGTTATAGTTATAACTTAAAAGTTATTTCATAAGCTTTGTGAAAAGAAGTATGAAGTAGAAGTTATGTGGCCCACGATTTGATCATATTTATGTACCAGTAAGTTATTGGGGCATCTCTCAAATTTTTTAAACATATTTTTTGATTCATTATCGATTCCATATCCATGTCGACGACATTCGGATGATATAACCATGTCACGCGGCCATCTGAAATGGTAGCTAACTTCTTTAAGACTTGGAGCCACGAGTTAGCTTGATTTTGGATTAGCAGCGGCAAGGTAAAGTTAATTGCTTACATCAATACACCCACTCTTGAAATAATGACAACATCTTAAGATAAGATTAGGCTAAGATTCTTAAAACCAATCAACCGAAGCCTTGACTTGCAGGAACCAGGATACATCACTTCGAACCTGCATTATCCATTCAACGACTGAGAATCCCAGTTGGAAAAGCCGATGTATGCTTCAAGTCAGTCAACGCATCGTTTGCTGTTCGATTGTCATATGCTTTGCAGTTAAAAATACGTTAAATCTCTGTGCCTTGTCCATTAAGTTGTAATTGATTTTTGAAACTGAATTGTTTTGACTAGTGTGCTCCCATCAGTTTTCATCAGCCACAATTTCATTTCTGAAATAAAATCATGATTGTGATTTTGACCATCATCAATATGTCAAATGTGCAGTTTGTGTAAGCTCGGTTAATCCGAATCGACGGACCATAAAAAGTTCACATCAAGAACAAAAACCGATTTTGCTAGCGCAATAAAAACTATATTGGAATAAAATCTTTCCCAATTCGGCTGATGTTTCTCGATTTGGCATAGGTAGCCACACCTGGTCACGTTTATTGCTGAACAATTGGGAAACACGTAAAGCTGCGAATATCAAATTCTGCATTTCCTATTTTCTCAACGATTCAGCCATTCCTTCGAGTAGGTCCCAGATAGTAAATATCTTTGAATAAATTTGACGAATGATTCTAGTTGAAATTTTGAGCCCATTTCAAATACACAGACAACATTCAAAATATCGAAATTGGGAGCCATTTACCCGGCTTTTCCCTATTAATTTTGATACACCCCCCATACTTACCATCATTATCACTGCGACCCGTACTAATATCCTCCTCTTTGGTGATTGACCTATGCAAGCTTCCGATTGGTATCGTTGGAATGGCCGTACTCGTTGAGGCAATGTTATGTGCGGCAGCGGCTGCAACGGCAGCCGCATTTGCCGACACGGATGGCGGTAAAATTGGACTACAAGGTGAATGTGAACTACCTGAACCACTTGATGAAGCCAAGGGAACTCCAGACGATGAGTACAAATCCTGATTGAACTGTAACGAAACGAAACACAAATTAGATTAGATTAGATTAGAGTAGATTCTTGAGATATACGCAATCGAAACGCGTCACAGAAATAAAATAGTTTAGGTGAACGAGAATAGAATTGAAAATAGTTTTCCAATGTGAACTGAAAATGTCCAGAAATAGCTGCTCGAATTACTGTCGCGTTGCAGAACTTTCCATCCGAAATTTTCTCATTGTTGATTTTTCACGGATTCTACGGTGATAAAGGCACATGATGTGAAAACCGCAAGGCGCCCAATATGTCGACGTGATGCCGATAAATTACGCGGCGATTTCGACGAGTTTGAGGCTATTTTTAATCGAAATCGAACTTTCTATAGCGTCTATTCGTCCGCGGCTACAATATATCGAGATTCGTGATAAATACGCTGCACTCCTTAGCCGAATTCATGCACGTCCCGTAAATTTTTCTATGCTTTATATTTAAATATAGGCTACATGGCGGATATTTTCGATGCACCCTATTAAATGTCCGCCTTGCAATGAATACCCTAGCGCCTAGCCAGCCTAGCCTAGTTCGAAAAATTCGATGAGTAAGAAAAAGTCGCGTTGTCGCCGCTATCTTCCCAGATAGGCCCGAATGACGAAGGGTGTAATTAATGGGTTAAGTGGTTAATTTATGGGTCATAATTCTCCTCCAAGTCACGGCTTGAAATGTTTGTTTGTGTGCGACGGTGCGCGGTTTTAATGGCGCTTGGGGACGCGATGTCGCATTATTAAAAACCAACGTGTCGTAGCGTACAACAGGCCACAAGGGTAATCCCCTTCAATACGGCATTGATTAGTGGTCTTAATGGATCACTGGCAGCTTCCTATTTTCATGCGGTAACTTAACCTTAACATCGTTTCGGATTCGAAGAAAAAAACCTTAACAAAGTCGAGATTTATGGCTCGTTAATGGGTTAATATTTTCGAAGCAAACGTTCGCACTACATCAACGTGTGGATCGGCAGAAAGGTCGAATTTCCAAAAGTCTGATTTATGTTTATCACTTGGAAAGGATCGTCTTTAATTGCAGTAAAATCCAAGGGATAATGCATTGATTAGGAGTGTGTGGAAGCAAAGTGCTAGCAGCTTTCTTTGGATAGACTCGAGTACTGTCTTGGAATATGTGCATATTCTTAAGGTAGGCGTCCACTAGAGGCGGGCCGCATCGCAACGGTGCGGCGAGCATTTTTTTTCTACGTACTTCGTTCCGTCGCGAGTGTCGTTCAGTGGACGCACTTCCATAACAATGTATGGCAGGCGGATTTTTGCGTTGCGGCCCGTCCGCCCTAGTGGACGCCTGCCTTTATTAGACAATGTTTTGAGATTACCCGCTGACTTACAGTTTAAAGGTTCCTCCCAATTTCAACTGCCTAGCATTAGCCGTTCATTAGCAGTTTTGGAGCTATAAAAATCAGAATATTTTAACATACCCTGAAAATTCGCTGCGACATGGGGTGTACGGATGTGCCAGTTAGTGTTCATTCAGGTGAATTTCACGACGATTGAGTGCCCGTAAATAGTTTTTTAGATTCCTCTAATATTTCGATAAAAAGATACAAGTTTCAACTTTCTACCAGTGTAACACGACGTTGTAAAAATTGACCATTTAAAAGTCGAGCCGGCGTCATTTAGACGAAGTCGTGCCGACTAATCCTGGAAATGATTTCACAACCGTCTCATCGTCGACATACATATGCTGCGACCCCGAGCCGACTCCTAACCGACACTTTAAAAATGTAAGCTAAACGTTAAAAATGTAAGCTATGCTCTATTTCCACAGTTTACTATCTAATCAATTATTTCATTTAAGTTTTTTCACAAAAATTATCTACAAAACAACTCTGTGTTGTATACTTTATTGTACATTGCGAAAATAAAATAAGTACGTACAACAATTTTTTAATAACGAACCCACATTTGTCGACTTCTTAGCTTGCTTCAATGTTCGAATGGAATAATGCAGAATTGATAATTATAAACCAAAATTTTCAGTGAAGGTTTCTCAACTGCCTCGTCCTTATTGGCAGTACCCAAGGCAGCGATCGATCCTAACTGGGATTTTCGTGGGGTTGTCTTCAAAGACCCCTCTAATGCCGATAAAAACAAAAAACAACAAATAGTAGTTCCTCGAAAAACTTTTAAGTCAACTTTTTGACCGGAAAATTACGGAAATAACTTTTTCATAGCCAATAAGTCGTAGTAGTTACCATTTAGTTTCTGACAAGTTTGCATAATAAAAGTTTTAATCTAATTTACCTTAAAGTCGCCCAAATAACTTTATATTTTCTCTAGAAACTCTTTCACTTTCTTATATTCGTTATTGACCTAATCATAATGAGACGATTCATAAGTGATCGATTGAAATGCCTGGCATCGACATATTAGGAGGGATTTTTTGATCATAATATAAAGGAAAAATGTTAACGCAATATCGTAATCAATATATCATTAATTTAGAATTAGGAATCGTAGATTTCTTTTGTACAGTCGTTACAAGATAAAAAAAGTTACGATGGTATTTTAATAGCCAGAAAGTTATACTCTGAAGTTATCTTTTAGTTATTTAATGACCAGGAGTTTGGTCACTAAAAGGTTATACGCGCGACAAAGAAGTTAAAACTCAGTTATAACAAAACTCAGTTAAGACTTTGCAACTAAAACGTTGTCCCGACGTCGTCTTCATTTAGAATCAAATTAAAAGTTGCATTTCCTTGGTTGGACGGTATTGACAACTTTAAAGAATTTCCCGTGTTAGTTGGAATCTGTAGTAACAATCACCAAGTTTCTGCCGTGAACAATTTAAGATATACAAATTATTGAATTTTTCGATTTCAACCTTCTTAAGGTATTATCTTCTCACATGCTCCACACCCAAGATCAACTATTAGGAATGGCTCCACTATCATATCTAGTTTCAACTACCTACCATTGGCGCTTCTTAGCAACATTTTTCGATAAACCTTCCCGCATCATTCTTTCTTCTTCTTTTTTTAGATTGAAATAACAAAATCAAACGGCTGCCCCTACGAAGCTGGCATACATATATCATCATTATAAATGGCGCGACAGCCTAAATCGGGCCCTGGCCTCCTGACTACATACATATATCAAGACAGGTAAATTTTGCCTGACTGTTTCGCACAAATTTCCTTTTTGCTAGAAATGTTACATTACTTTAATAAAACAGATAAAACATCGAAAATTTTGCCAAACACACAGATATTTGTTTTATCTACTTCATTAAGGGGGTACATCCGAGTAGAAATTTATTTTTTTTTCAAAAATTTTTTTTTCACTCATCTTAAAGTTTGCAGTCTTAAGAATATTGTGTGTAAATTTCATATTGAAATTCCAAGAATTGTGAAAGTTATGGGCAATTAACTGGAATGCGACCTTCATGAATTCTCTATATAGAGCGGCATTCAAACGCGATTATCTCGAAACATACTTTCAAAGACGGTTCCCAAAATCTTCGGAAAACGGCTTGACCGATTGCTTCCAAAATTTCACATAATATTTTTGGATAGGTTTTCTACTTCGCTACGTAGGATTTTTTTTTTAACTTATTTACTTTTTTTTATCAAGCCAGAAAGGTCGATAATTGAGGTTTAAAACTGAAAATCAAGTTCAATTGGCCGCCATTTTGTGAAATTTTTTTTTTTCAAAAACCCCTACGTAGCGAATATATACTTTACATTTTCAGAATCTTTTTGAAATTTTTGTTTTGAATCAGCCGCCTGCATGTAATCTTATGAACCGCAGAGCGTGCGAGCGACGGACTTTATTTACGCCGACCCTGACAGCAGCGCCCCTGATTGATATATATTTATAAAAAAAAATTATGAGCGTACCTCAACATATATACTTTCGAATAAAACCAACCTGGATAAAATCGAGGAAATAGTTTTTGAGATAATAATTTCTAAAATTGACCCATTTTTTCTGCTTTCTACTCGGATGTACCCCCTTAAATTATAAAACCAATTTTCTAAATATAACTGCATACAATTTATTTGAACGAAATTTATCGAAATAAAGTATTTAACACGATAGTCGTAGGCCAATTTTTAACCACTAAGAAAGCAAAAATTTTCGTTTCTAAAATAAAAATAATAATAAGTTACGCGTATGTGATTCATGTAGGTGAACCGCTAGCGAAGCATTTAGGTGGTTCGTATGCGAATCATTTCCGGATTGTACGTACAGGATTTTCAAATTGCCCATACAGCTCATACAATTTTTTTTTGCTGAGATATGAGCACGATACAATTTCATACGAAGGAGTCGATTAGATTTTAGAGTCAGTTAGATTTCCCTACAATGAATGTTTACCAAATTGTTTGCTGATAATATTCATGCAATACGTACATATTTACATACAAATTTTGAAATCTGACTATAATATTGAACAAAGAGTTTGTATTCATCACTAAAAAATAGTTTTTAACAACTGCAAAATACGAGTATTAAGTTAAATAAGGAATTTTTAAAAATTTAATGTTAATAATTCTCGTATTTAATAAAAATATCAATTATTTAAATTAAAGTATAATTATTATTGTGTTTTAATATTGCCGATTAGAATGGAATTTAAGCTATTCGAAATTATATCTGTGGCAAGGATTTGTTGTAGAGACATAATGCGTTCTAATCTTGAACTGAAATTATACAATTATTGAAACAACACTTTCTTACTGTAAAATGTTGCAGTATTAACGTTCAGAGTATTAAGAGTAAAATTTAAATTCGCTATGTGATACGAGTAAACCCTTAAGTACACTTCCCTTTTTTTCTCGACTGTTGAAACAATTTAATTGCAATTTAAATGCATTAATATTGAATCGAATGAATAATTTGAGTTAAGTCAAGGTTTGTACTTAAAAGTGCAAAACACGGTAAAGTCAGGTTTGTATAAATTTAAAAGTGGAGTGACTTTAACGATACTTAGGTATATTGGCGCAAGTGATATTATAATATCTATATTGTTACATGGAAACATTGGCAACACTAATTGAACTATTAAACTAACTGGAAAGTCTAATATTTATGCTGTTATGACACTGGCTATTTTTGCGGCTTTAAAGCGGCTAGACAATCCAAATGGAGAGGGATAGAGACTTTAAGATACAATTTAGACATTGGTGTGAGAGAGACAGTCCGAACAGCAAACTATGGGTAACTGTCAAAAAACAATCCATAATGCTGTTATGACACTGGCTATTTTTGCGGCTTTAAAGCGGCTAGACAATCCAAATGGAGAGGGATAGAGACTTTAACATACAATTTAGACATTGGTGTGAGAGAGACAGTCCGAACAGCAAAACTATGGGTAACTGTCAAAAAACAATCCATAACTGTCAAAAAAAGCGGCAACAAAGCGCATTCGAGCAGTGTTTCGCAACATTCTAGCAGTTAATCCAAGAAAAATCCACTGGCGGCTAGATTTTCCAGCCGCTACAGACTTGTTTTTGACAGTTCGTTATGTATAAATTATGGAAAGTGTCATGTTATGTTATGAAACGCGCTAAGATCAGTATTTTTTATAACAAATCAGTTGTTAATTTCGTCTACTAGATGCCGGTAGCATCAGCAAGGGTATTTTTTAGCGGTAATCTCTTTCTCTCTATATTGGTCGCCTTGTCGCACGATTGACTTTTATTGCACTTGAAACTAGCGAGGAAATAGCCAGTGTCATAACAGCATAACTGCCAAAAAAAAAGCGGCAACAAAGCGCATTCGAGCAGTGTTTCGCAACATTCTAGCAGTTAATCCAAGAAAAATCCGCTGGCGGCTAGATTTTCCAGCCGCTAAAGACTTGTTTTTGACAGTTCGTTATGTATAAATTATGGAAAGTGTCATGTTATGTTATGAAACGCGCTAAGATCAGTATTTTTTATAACAAATCAGTTGTTAATTTCGTCTACTAGATGCCGGTAGCATCAGCAAGGGTATTTTTTAGCGGTAATCTCTTTCTCTCTATATTGATCGCCTTGTCGCACGATTGACTTTTATTGCACTTGAAACTAGCGAGGAAATAGCCAGTGTCATAACAGCATTAATTAGAATGGCGTTGAAAGTTGTAAACTCTTCACGTATCTCACACGAGATAGAATGTTCTCGAGATCTCGCAGCGCGCCAGCCATTGTACGCACAACCAGGGACACACACTAGATCAGTTTGGGATAGTGATACTCGACGTGTGAATTTCATCACACCCAGCGAACTAGTCTTGGAACGAAGAGTACAGTAACGCGAAGCATTGCCAAGTGAAATAATTATTGAATTACGTGATTTTGAACTGCTAGGTGTAACAATAAAAACAAAAACTAAGAGATTTGAATAAAATAATTTGAGTTGTTCATAAAATCCCAAATCGAATATATTATTTTATCTGTTTTTTCAGTTCGTAGTTCCAGTTCCCCCAGGGCATAGGACAGTAACATTGCTCTTTTGAGTTAGGCTAGCACTCGAAGGCACCACCCCAGTGTTTGTAGACTTATAGCCACTGAACAGCATTCCTAAAAATTAAGGAATTGTCCTAACAATTGAGGTATTATCATAATGTATTTTGTGTAAGCATCTAATGTATCCATCCAAATGCAGTCAGATAGTGTGATCGTACAATTTTTTTTTTACACTTTAAACTTTACACTTTAAATAAAATAATTATTTTCAGATGTGACCCAATTTAAGAAAGGAGCCCATCAATTTTTCGGCCAGGCCCAGAGGGCATATGGCACATCGTTTACAATGAACACTTTATTTTATTTCCTCTACACAAGGTTTATTATGCCGTACAAAATTTGATTGAATTTTTCGTCAATATGGGGCTTAGATCTCGAATATTAGATCGCTGGAAGCCAAATATAAAGAGTTTGCATCTCTCTTAAGTTTCGCTAGTGCTGATGATGATGAGAACGGGTGTTTCAAGTCATATCTAGATTTTGTTTTTTTAAATGTATTAAATGGAGGCAAAAAAACTTTACTTTTTTATATGTTAGTTAATATCTCTAAATTTAAATGAAATTTTGATAAAATCCATGCAAAGTCACGATAAAATTTATTCAAAAAAACATATCGGCACAAAGTTAAAGTCACATTTGGAGGATCCTATTCTTGTTATGGTGACACATGATTAAACTGTAATGATATTTGATACATATGTATATACTCTTAGACAAACAATGTTTCAGTATACTTCCTCTACTGTACAGACCAAAATAATATTTTGATTTATGGTAATTCACACAGAGCCATCTCAACAGCTTTGGAGGCAAAACATTACCGCAGCAGGTCCCACCCACCCCACGAAAAAAATTGAGATAAATATAATATAATGTTAAAAATATTCAACATTTGTATTTATAAAAAATGTGCCAACAATCTGTGCGTAACTTAACTTGTTATGCTGAGATGCGGTGCAGGTTACTATGCGATAAAGGAGTTCACCCAATCTACCCACAAACAAATTTTTTAACTTAATATCTTAACAGGCTTATAGGCTACCTATGTGCCTTCAAACGTATTTGCGTATGGCGTTCACGGCAGACAGACGGAAATTTTTTTTTGATTTTTTGGGATCTACAAGTACCAACACATGAAAATACATTATTTCAGGGTAGCAAAATTTATTTGAAATTTCAGGTTATTAAAAATATTTAAAAAAAATAAAATTTGGTTCAGTTGGTTCGTCTGAGCTCTGTACTCAGCACAAAAATATAAAAATCCACAGAAAGCAAAAGACAAAAATCTAACGGCTGTCAGTAAAAACTGAAAATTTTCAATAAAAATCGGTCCGTTAGAGGAACATATTCGCCGTCGATTCGAAAAATTTAGATTAGAAAAATATCATGAGCGAATCGTAACGACAAATTAAAAACGAAGGAATCGCTGTATCGACTACCGTACCCGAGTAGTCGATCACATCACAAATTAATCGTCAATGTATATTAAATAAGAAAAAAATCCTAATTTAATTATATCTGCAAGCCTAACAAATCTCCTCACTTTCATAGATTAAAATAAGTCTTCATTTATACAAGACACGTATAACAAAATGATAACAGCTCTTTTTCGCAACGTCTTTTAGCGATGATATTTTACGATATGGCGAACCGTATTCGATTCATTAGCAAATCGTACTATGCGTGAAGAAAAATCGTCAATTCGATGGGTCGTAATTTTGCCACTTGTAATTGGGTAACTCACTACCGCCGACGTTTCTTTTGAAAAGTTAGTGTCTATTAAACAAGAACATAGGAATACATATCCACCTATCTTAAACTCGAGTGTAATTTTGTCCATTTTTCTATCATTACTGTAAAGAATGAAGAACATTGTACACGTACTTGATGTTTTATGTTTTGGGGCCCTAGAAACGAAGCCTCGTCTGCAGTTGCCTAGACTACCCATACCTTAAGATGACCATTCGGTTCACATCTGCGAGGCAAACTATACTAAATCACATAAAATGTCTGAAACATTTCATAAAGAAATGCAATTTTTTCCCAATATTTCGTCTTTATTGGAGTTAACTAAATTCGAAATAACAAGACCAAAATCATCTTTGCACGCCAACAAATTACACCACGTTGTCGTGAAGACGTTCCACTCCATAAAACCAATTCAACTTGCTTGTTGGTAACCACCTCCACTCGAAATAGTTCGCGATCATAAAAGCGGTGATTGAAGGCATTTTGAAATGCCGCAATGGCTTCATGCTGCCTTCTACCATTCGTTCCTCCTAGATGGTGTTTTCTGAAAGGTTACCTACGGATCCATCATGCAAAACCGCACATTCGAAATACTTCAAGTTCCTTTTCATTTCGGCAATATGAAGTCTGAGGTGACGGAATTTGATGCGATTTATTAGATACCATCCATTCCTTACGGCCCCAAAATGTAACTTGTAGATATCGGAAACGTCTTCAGTTGACGAAACTAATAGAGTGGATAAGTAAGTTGAGGATCCCCATCGATATGTGAAAAGTTGGCAGGGTAATGAGCCATGGCATCTTGTCCCTTGTCTTCGACTCAGATAGGTATAAATGCGAGGTTGCTTAAGACTTTGTATTGGATGCTGTAAGATTGTGAACGGAGATTCTGTTCAGGTGTGAGGATAACCAGATTTTGTCTCGCGATTGACTTTGCACACTTACTGCAATATTTCTTATACCCGAAGGGATAGGGGATGCACTTATGCGTTTATCGTCAAGAAATTCCCATGCCCTCTCGAAGGCAGGTATATCGAATCGTACTGAAAATTGCAAAGACAACGGCCAGTCGCAAGATAGAGACGGTCGAACGACTGGGCTAATAATCGGCCGGTTGGCGGCTGTTGAGCGGTCATCTACAAAGACATTCCGTCCTGTCTTAAGTCCCAATTATACAAAGCCGGCACTACGAAATCGGGGCTGTACAAGATGGTCATCGGTTTGTTTTTGTATATAGGTAGTATGAAAAAGAGCAAAAGAAGCCTTCGCTTCGAGTTTCTTTCTTATTCTTGTAGGTACTGATCTGCGTTTTCTTCAGGCAGGTTTGCAGTTCGTACAGCTTTCATTTCGTATCGAATGTCCATCTTCGTTTGGTCATCACCTCATCGTAATTTACGGAACCGGGAGAGTTGTACAGATCTAGGCTGTCCGATCCGAACCCGGCGAAGTCTTAGGTGTTAAAACGATTAAGCGAAATTAGCAGCTCGACTTGTGGATAAGTAAGTACATTGCCCAGATGTAAGTACGTATAAAATTCTAATGGTGTAAAAATGGCGGCTTTATCTACCTGCAAGATAATCTTGATGGCACTTCATTTGGCCAATTAACACCAAGTTGGATTTAATGAACCAGTTTCGATGTATAGCAATGGTGAGAAGTATTTAGCACCTTTTATTTCTTTATTCGTGCTACGAGTTAAATAGGAACGAGGAAAAGAAATAAAAATGAGGAAGCGCTAGCAGCTGTATGGATGGTGAAAATTGCGACTAAGATGGATGCCGGATAGGAATCTTTAAGGAAAAGCAATATGGCGGCTGGGCAACTTTTCTTTTATTGCATTGCTCGGAGGTGTGCTTGCAGGTAAGTGAACAAAATACGTAAAATTGGTACTATACTTTACTTTGAAATAAATAAATACATACATAACCACCCTTAAACTTTGTCAAATTTCTGCTATTTTTCCCTCCCGTGATTGCCACAATAATACAGAGCTTGAAAAATAACAATACTGCAGCTTTTACCTTTTACATCTAGATAGCGTTGAGGCAACAACATTGATGCAAAATACTATTGACGGAAGACGTTATTTACGCAACTGAAACATTTCGGTTATCCAATGCAATAATTTTTTTATTTTTATGGTTTGGGACGTAATAATCAGCTTCAGCCTGGTACTGTGTTCCGAAAAAATATTTCGCTCGTTTTCGCGACGAAATATTTCGTTCATTTTACAGTGCTGTTTTCATGGGCGGAATGGAGATTTGCAGTAGTCACTAATAGATGGTGCTTGGTTTCGTTAAGGATTCGTTTCAAAGGATACGGTACCCTTTTATGACAAGCGAAATATTTGACAGTTCGAAATTTTCAACCGTTCGATGTCAGTTCAGTTCGTTTGTGCTCGGGAAATTTTGTGTGTGTTATATTTTGTTGTATTGTGTGTCGGAATTGTAATTTTTTGCCAATATTTTAATTTCTTTCCAATTTCGCGCGCTTTTATATCACTTACATCTAGTAGCGAACTGTAGAATTTATTTCACTCTACTTCGAAGGTACCTTTTCGTTCGTTTTCGTTTCGCAGAACACAGTACTATACTTTAAAGAGAAAAATCGCATCGAAATGTCTGAAAACGAACTTTATGTGTCAATCTTTGGGTTTATCGGGAGCAAAGTAGCATAACAACACTGGAGTTAGTGCTCAGTGGTGTGGTCACTTTGTCCTCAGCTTATCTCTAGGCGTGTTTACAAGCTGTTCATTTTTCATGAGCCAGAATAGCTAAACTACTGGATGTAGTGGCGTGGTTGCTCTTCCCGCTTCCCGCTTTGCGCTTTGTTTTTATTTTCACACGTCGCTAACCTGTTTTCTACTGAATAAGAGAGCAAAAAAACACTCCTTCTATTGTTATTTCTGCTCTGGACTGAATAAAAATGAAAGAGAATACACCTTTTAATGAAAGTGAACGTAAACCACACACTTTCAAAAAAGTCGTTGAAATTTTCATCAAATGGATGTTGTTAAAATCAAATCCAGCGCTTCTATACGAACATTATTTACATAGGAAACGGTTGTATTTGTTAAATACGAATTCAATTGGAAAATTGGTTCATGCAATATCTTTTTGTTAAATTATTCTAGAGCTCTAGCTAAATCGGTACAGTTAAATTTAATATGCAAAAGAATACATCGCGCTTCATCGAATCCTCCTTCTTCATCACACATTATCACATAGTCCACTTCACTCTCCTCAACGGAACGAGGGCAATTCGATAAGTAACTGGGTTCGTATACTGAGACAAATCGCCAGCGACATCTGTATGTGGTTTTGAAGATTCTTTCCTGGGAATGAAAAATTTACAGCTGCTGGGCATTCTGACACCAGCTGACAGTTGCTTTAACACAAGCGTTTCGAATCAAAGTGAAAAATTGAGAAAAATCGAATTTGTAGTGTGAATTAATTTTTTTTTGGAAGCAAACTAAAAGGAAATTCATAAAAGGATTGCTCGTACATTGGGTAACTCATGCACTTCTCAACGTATGACATTGAGTAGTGAGGCAGGATCAGCAGAAATAAATAATGAAAAAAAAATTTTATAAATTTCCAAATATCAACACATTCAGAAATAAACGAATCTATCAGTTTTATTTGTTTTTTTTTTTTTTTTAAAAGATACGTACTTAATATAGTATAAGCTTTCGTAAAAACTATGTCTTAACGGTTTCAAGGCATTCAAATACAAAATTTAATCAATAACCGGAAATTGATAACAGAATTATTTAAAAGATTCTCATAATAAATCAGTCGGTACTGTAACTACATTACGAGGACAAAAATTGTTTCCGACTTGTTGCCGGTGTAATATATTGTTGCAAACGATTTCCAGTAAAATAATTCGTACTCATTTAATAAAAATAAATCGCTTAATTCAATTATTGCACTTGTATCATGTCAGGTATCATGTCGCACATACACGGTCGCTTCATTATCAAAAATCAAAATCAAGTTAATACAATAAAAATCACACAGTCATAAGTCCCTTATTAAAAACAGAACGCGTGCAAGTTTCCGCTATGTTTTTATACTACATGTGACGCATCGCGAACTCTCTGGTTCTTTCTGCGGTAACATGGGACTAATTTTTGTCGCGTAGTGTCTTTAACCATATCCCAAATAGTGAAGTATCACCAAAACTATTGGCAGATTTTTTTCCTTTGGAAGTTCGATATACCGTGAATAACAGGCGATTATACAAGGACCAGTTCTTGCTAAAATAAAGCCACTACTTTCAACTTGATAAAAAAAAATGCGTTTCAATGTATATTTAACCGATTTCACTATTTACTTTTCAACCAATTCGGATAACAACAATTCGAAATTTATGCGATTATCTGTTTTAAACTATCTGAACGCAATGTGTACCAATGATCTTATTTCATCAAATCAGAAACAAAGTCGCATTTTAACCAGTTCACAATAATCGACTAAATCGTCCCGCAATTGCCAATTTTGAAAACCATTTCAAAACCATCACGAATCTTACCCTATTTAGATGTGCCACATAGTGGCACTGGACGACGATGGTGGCAATCTGTAGAAGATCGTGTGTAATTAGACGGACCATGGTTTCAAATTAGATTTAAATGTGCTTCTAATGTACAACCACTTAAAGCTCATTGGAATCACATCATGCCACCGTTGATGACCATTTAAAAAGAAGAGGCCCGCTGTGGCAGCTCTGCGGTACTCCATCAATAGTTGGATAGTCCGCGATCCACTGTCCACTCTATCATTAATGTGGCGTGGTGATCTGCGCAACAAGCTAATGAGGCAAGATTTGCGCAAGAAATGATCGAATGTTATTTCAGGTATGTTGGTATTTAGCACCTTGCCAGTGATCGTTGCAACTTTGTGCTGCCTCAACTCATCGCTATTTAATAAAAAGAAATTACTCGTGCAGTTTAACATCCGCTAAACGGTGTACCGAAAGTTATTGGTCGCTGTGCAAATAAAGTGCATTGGAAATGTTTTCGTTTCGATTCAAATTCTCCCGTTCAGGAGCAATCACTCAAAGTCATGTCCAACTGTTAGTCTACCAGTTCGGATATTAGTGCTCTACACATTCGACTTTACCGCCGCGATATGGTCAAACGATCACCTGGTACTTGTGTTCATATGCATGAATTTATGGTCAATAAATGGTTGCAAATTGATCTTTTCGATTCGAATAGTACCAATATACCGCGCGTATATGTCGAGCGATCGCTGAAAAGAGCAGTTCCCTGCGATCGCAATATCCAAAAGATCCAAGAATTGGCGATAAGATGAATAAATTGCTGGCGTACAGTATGCAATCGATCTAATAGACTTTGCGAGCGCGACTTACTAGGTATAAAGACGCCTCGTGTCGAACAAGTCGAAGTGATCGCTACACAGAGTCGACTTATTTATACTGATCGCGTTTGGTTGGTATGGTCCACCAAATGCGATCGTTAGGCCACTTAAGTACCTACCATAACAAAGTTGTTAAAACGTTTACAGCCATCTTTAGATAGTGTTTACAGCACCATAACTTCAAGGTGTTTACATTGCAATAAAATTTTTAGTTGAATATATTTTGGTGTGGATGTACCGTAGGAGGTACGGTGTATCTAATACTCGTACGTGTGATTTGAAATTATCAAGTGAAACTACGTTTTTTATCGACAATGAGACGTTCCCGTGGAATTAATCGAAAATTCGATGTGTCCGAAAAAAAATTAAAAGGTCTTATCTGCATTCTGTCGGACTGTGTTCTTGTAAAGGAATCGATGCGTTTGCGAACCGATAGATCTACTTACTACTTACTTACAGTTTACAAGCCGCATGAAGTTTCAACCTTTGCCTGAAGTAGGTGTTGATACATTGCTGATACAGTACTGATTTGAACGATTCAGAAACAGAGACAGGAAAAATTCATGGAATTCCACTATTGCACTAATACATATATAAACATAATGAATTTTCTTTGGGTTGCAAAATATCATAATATGTAAGTTTAACATCAAGATGTCATGGACTCTAAATAGCCACGAATTTCTAAATGCATTCTGTTCCTCCGTAGTACTGATTTCTTAAGATATTGTTAGGTGTAAGCCTGGGAACCGCGCAACCGTGCAACTCGATCGTTTCACATAATGAAAACAACAACAACCGAATACCTAGTTGCAAAATAACCCAATCAGAAACCTAGCTGAAGATAAGGCGAAACAACACGATTGTATCTCCCTTCTTATCGAATGCTCTCCAATATACTAGAACCCTTTGCATACACCACTGAACGAAGATCGAAATCGAAAGCTCTAAAGCTTTCGAGAAGATTCCACACTGAGCGAACATTCAAGTACATCCTAGACTGCAACCGGATAATATAAAAGCAGGTGAAGCTTTCAGCGAGGGACATAGTAATTTTTATTACGTCGACTGTGACAGCCAGCGTGTATACGCGACCGTGTTGGTAGAGAGCGAAAGTGATCGAGTCAAGCGATATAAATAAGCGGGCAGTGCTGCCATACAGTGCGAATTATTGTGCGAATAGAATTAATAGTGCGATTGAATAAATTATCACTTATTTTTATTTTAACCGAATTGTGTTTCACTTGAAATCCCGGCGAACCCCTAGCTCGCAACAATATTATAATAACCTTTTACAGCTATGTTTCTTTACTGAAAAACAGAATTGGTTCAGAACTAGCTGGTAAAGAAAGATTAAAAAAAAATCATAAAATCATTTAGGTTTCTTTTTAATGGTATTTAGTACTGGAAAATGTATTGTATCACCAAATTCCAAATTGAGCCTTGTGGTATTCATTGGAGCGAGTTTAAGATCCTAATTCTTAAACATTAAAAATTTTCAATCCGAGTATCTGAAAATGTTATGCGGGGTATTGACACTGAATCGTCTTGTTTAGTTTCAATATGCAGTCCAGCAGTTCTTTCTACGCAGAACCTGAGAAATACCAAATTCAGGTTTTGAACAGAACATCGGAAATTCAACAGCATACAAAATTCGGGTTTCAATAATTTTTTTGTTTTCGTATAAATACTATATTCTTTCAGTAGGATATGCCTGTTATCTAACATTTTAGACACGCAATATTTGTTATAGGTTCATTATAGCTTCGACACTTGTGGATTTTTTTGATGTTGTTTTTCAAAATTTGGTACTTACTAATGGCGTGAACCACCAACCACTATACAGAAAATAGTTTGAAGTAGTGTTTAGGTGCAAAGACTCCAGAATTTTGCAATTTTGATCAGTTCTCCAAATTTGTTAAAATTGTTTGTTTCTTATATTTCATAGTCAAACATTTCTTTCAAATCTCCTAAAAAACACGCTTATAAAAAAGCAAATAGTACGTCAAATATCTCGGAAACTTGAAATTTCCCACACTCATCATTCCAACAAGGATTGGAAATTCAAATCCCAATCCCCCAGACAATTTAAGATTAAAATACCTGGTGCTCCGATTAATTGAAGTATCTTCTACAAGACTAGCTGGATTGGTGCTCTGTTTGGGATTTAAAATTGCAGTGGCCTTCATGCATGTAATTCATCTGGCGGACAATTAAGTGCACTATCATCAGAGGAACGCTCCCGCACTTAAACACAGCTTGTACCGCATCAAGTTTGCCGACTTTATTTTTGTTCTATGGGTACGTAACTACTCGTACGTTGATTATAAAGGCCGTTCCGGGGAATATAATCGCCGAAGGTCTATCTTTACGCTATGAGCGTATTGGCCACAAAGGTGCCGGCATTGTGTTCGACAGAACCGAAAGGCAGTTTGTTGCGTACAACAAGAAGCCGATCTTATAAAACATTTTCCCGATGAGACCTCATCCCCGCATCTTAAACGAGAAATAAAGAAAATGAACGGACCACGATCAATTGTCTGATCACAACATTATGGGTCCAGTCCAGTCGCATATATCGAACGTATAAGTTACCTGGTTATAACATGCGCAATATCAGATAAGTACCTTGCATACCTACCACCTAATTCTCATTTGCTTATGGCGGCTTGCGAATTTGTGCCAAGACGTAAGGAAGGAATCAGCGGTGGGAATAGCAGTCAGGATTGCGCGATAATGAGTTATTTATACTGGCGGCCTTTTAATGTTGTTTGAAGTTTCCTGCGAGAAGAGATTAAACCGTAATTTGAGGTGCAACAGTGTTCAACCTTGTGAATCTTTGGATTTTATATACCATAGAAAGATGTTTGAGAGTTCGTTAAAAAGGGAGTCATTGAGAATTACATAAGACTTCGCCTTCACTTTTGAGAAACTGCAATAGGTAAGGTTCGATAGAAGTACCCATCTCAGCTTACATGTTCAAGGTGTGCACCGCTCGGTCCTAAATTCGGATCTAGACGAGTTCGACACCAAATTCACGTTTTTTTTGGAGCAGACTGTTACGACCTCAAACGAATCGTTGTGAAGATTTAAGATGGTAGGTCCAGCACTGAACATGTACTCCATATTTCAAGGCACAATATAAACGGAGGAAATAGTCTCTATTGACCAGTGGCGTACTCAAACTTTTTAACCATGTGAATGATGGATTGATTTTGATCTTGCCCAAAACTTCTGTAGTGGACATTAGCCAAGGAACATCGGAATGTACCTTTCAACTAACCTCCACTCATACCCTATAAACCAAAACGAAAAATTCATGGGTCCTTATGTACAAACTACTACCATGTTAGCACGCGCGCTTGTGTTCGTGACGATATTGAGGGTTAAATCGAAAAGTAAGCATTTCCCCAACTTTTCCTCAAGTATGTTAAACATGCCGACCTCTTCCACCTTTAGTGAGTAAAAAAGACTAAAGTATAACCGCCGAATGCTTATACATCCGATTATCAAGTGCGTATCTACTCGACCTGCAAATGCCATAACAAACTTAGACGTTCAACTGTTCAGTTCGTGAAACTCTACACGAAACTGATCACGGAACAAATAACTCTGTCGGCTAGTGCAATGGAAGTCGTGTTTCAATTGCACTAGTCGACGAACAACAAAATTGCATTCGGCGCCATGACCCGACGCCGAGGACCGATGCAGTGTCGACCGGCAAAGAATAACGGGAAGGTACCACATGCCACATAGTTCTTATGCAATTTCATCCCTCCATTATTCGATGAGCGGTAGAACACAATTCATATGTAAATCCATTCTACCGATCCTCGATGATCGTTCAGGTGGACTTCGTATGCAATTCAGATTCACCACTCATCGATGACCAGTAGGCTCTACTTCATACTGACTTCAAACTCACTGTTCACTGAGTGCACGTATTGCTATCTCGTTCTTGCTCATTCCAATTTCAAATACAATGCGCGATAGGAGATCTGTTATGTCGAAGAGTGCGGATGAGATGGTCGGATGCATTTCAATACGAGCAAGAAAGATATGCGAATACCTCACACGTATTCACAGATAGCAAGTATATAGCTGAACTTCTTCCTAACTGATAATCTTTTTTCAGCGACAAGTTTCGAAACTGTTCGCTGCCTCTTCATCGCCTAGACGTATTTTGATACAAACATTGGCAGCCTTAAGGGGAACTTGTAGAGTAAAAAGAAAATAAAATGTTTTTGTTTTCGACTGATTATTAAAATTTATATTTTTTCTGATAACACAAGACCAAAATCGCGACATTTGGACGCCGGGAAGTGCCTAAAAATAAATTTTGAAATGATTGCTTGTCAGTTCATTGATAAAAATCAGTGTTGCCACACATATTTTATAAGGAATAAAAAAAAACCAAAAAAATCACGAAAATTTATCAACAAGAGATTCTGAAAGAGATGATGCACAGCTGACTTGTTGTTGTAAACAAACTGGTTTCCTGAAAAATCAAGTTTTTTGAAGCATTTGCCCCGTTTTCTCGCCAACCACTTATCAGAATTCATTCATTTTTGTTTTGTTTTCTTTGTTTTGAATAAAAGAATTATTTAATCGAAGATAATCAAATTTAAATAACACAGTACCGACCATAGGCCATAAAGGATGGTTCAAAAAGTACCAATTTCTGAACAGCTGTTATAATTAAAGTTAAAAAATGTTAGTCTTAAGTTAAAATGCTTCGATCAAGTAGTAGTACTAACATAGCTTTACAAATAAAAAAAAAGTGATACGATTAGCGGTTTCAGAAAAAATTGGTCTCAAAAATGGCCATTTTTGCACAAGCTCCCCTTAAGATAGGTTCGGTACAAATCTTGTGACCTAAACGTCACTTTCTTCAAAATATCTTTTTCAAAACAAAATCCATATATTGTGTTTTGAGGATTCCACTTTTCAAAATCTCACGATTTTTTAAATTACCGGATTGAAAATCTCTCATATTACAATATCGAGCAAATAAATTAAAATTTGATCTTTTGCACATAATTAACGTTTGAACAATTTAAAAAAAAAATTTAATAAATATTAAACAATTAGAAAAAATAGGTTAAATTTAATAAACGGGCACACGCCGTTTTAGAAAAAGTGTCACTTTAAAGTACACGCTGTATTTTGCTTAGAGAGATATTTTAAAAATCGGTATTTCGTACCTAACTGCCTTAAGGATAAGGAATGTTATTCTTGTAATTATTATTTTTGAAGAAATTATATTTTCGGAATTATCATTTCCACATCATTGTTATGTACTTTACAGTGCGAACAATTTTAATTGTTAACAATTTAGTTTTGAAAAATGCCATAATGAATACCATAAAATTGAATACGAACTTTTATACATTTTCAGTACTGAATACCAGTAAAAATTTAATCATCTGAGGTAAAATGTTTTAACAAACCAGATGGTAATCGAATCAGCATTTACGTGCTAGTCCTGAATCAATTCTGTTATTTAGTACCGTAGCAGAACTGAAGTTTTTCTTCTGCTTTGGTACTGGAAAATAGATTTGGTTCAGTATAAGATATTAATTTTTTTTATGGCTATTTATTGAGAAATTTCTACTACAAGAGGACTGAATAAATGTTGGAATTCGTAATGTTTTTGAGTTCATCACCGTTTTGTGCTGTACATATCCGAGTATTAAATAGAAATTAAAAAAAAATAAGTGTTTCTGAATTCTTAATTTTTTTATGAACACGAAATTTTCCACAAATAAGATGAAAAATAAAATTCTACAACGATAGCAGAAAATTGTAAACTATCGGGCCTATTACGAAACTCGAGTCGAGTGAGTAACTCGACTCACATTTGGACTCGACTCGAGCTAAAGTTGGTATTATGAAACTCGACAAAGTCACTTCATTTCCAGCAGTCGAGTGAGTTTGACATTTCTTACAAGTAAATACTCACTCGATCGGCTCTCATAATGCGCAGTTCTCTTAACTCACGCTTTTTTTCGACTAAAAGTCGAGTGAAACTCGACAAGTAGGCACTCATCGAGTTTCATAGTCGCAGAATATGAGTTTTTTGATCGAGTCGAGTTTCGTAATAGGCCCGTATAGCTTCTAAGATAAATTATCTAATCTCTAAATGAATTTTACGTATTTTATACAACATTTTCGAACTAAATAAACTAATTTATCTAAAATAAAATACATTTACAAGAACTCGTAATACTAAACAGAATTTAGCCAGTACTGAAAATGGTCCGCAAACAATGTGCATGTTTCGGTCCGTATCGAAATGCAGGTAGTCGTAGAATATTCGATTAAGCCCTTTTACTGGCCAATTCGAACGATTAGAGAAAATTTATTGGGAATGCCAAGGTCAGATGTGAGCGGTAGCGCACTACAAGGAGAAGTGTCTCACTTGATGTTTAATAACGCGTTTTAAAGCACGCCCGCTAGAATCCACTATGTCTGGCCCACATTGGGCGCCATATGCAATATGACAGTCTCGCAGGTGTATGTATTGGAAGCTATCCTTAACTAACCTAATAGAACTTTTCAAAAATTAATAATCGGTAAATTATAAATGGCAGGAGCGAACAAAATTCTTAACTTACCCTTTCATACTGATAAAACGATCTGCTTGGACCGGCGCGGCCGTACAAATATGGATAGTAAGCACCGTACATAACTTCCGGGCAGGATACTGCCATCTCGATATTAAAACATTCAATTCCGATCGAACTGACTGAATCGATCAGCGAATTGATCGATCAGTAAACCGATCGTAAGCAACCCCCGGGGCGAAATCGATCACAAAAAATAAACAACACAAGAACCACAACAACAAAAACACTGAATATCACAATCACTATCTCTCTTGCGCGCGTGTTTATTTTCTTTCTTTCCCGAAACCACACAATATCCACTGTACACTTTAAGATTATGGTAAATCGAAATCAACAATGCACTGCACCACTGTATGCAATTACTTAACTGCAATATCCTTGATAGGTAGTTAGGTGATCGTATGTAGGTAAGTTGCGAGTTAATTCTCTAGGGAATCATCAGCCGATAGACTTCCAAGTAAGTAACTCCCAGATACCTGCGATAGTGGCTACACCTCTACAGAAAGTATCTCCAAGTACAGTACAATGGGTAAGGTAGCACGACGTATGGACCGGCAGATTATTGCAGTCACGGCTGCCCGTAGCTTTACCACCGCACAGCGTTAATTACTCTCTCGGAAATAGTTCAATGACAGCAACAAATGATTTTTATATATTCCAAATCCAATTAGAGAGATCCATCAAGGTAATTGCAGGTAATTGCCTCGATGCCGTTGTGTCGCTTTTGCAGGCTGATCTAGCGATCCTGCTCCAATATCGGCATACGGGCCACAGACATACACCGATCGCGTTTTAATCCGGCGATCGCACGAGTTCTTGTTGGTAGTTGGCTCGGAAAAACCACACTTTGGTACCTTCTTGTGCTATGCTCGAGCTCCTTATTCTTATTCAGAAGAAAAGGTAAAAACGCAATTTACATGCGACCTAGCCTCTCCCCTTTGGACTGGGTTCGCTCGGGTTTCCCTGGAACGAAAAAATAAAAATAAATTTGTAATAGGTGTATACTAAGGAAAATTCAACTTTTAAAAACTATTTAAGACGATGGAAAATGGAAAACTACAGTGCGTGGCACAGCCTATACATTTCTTAAGAAATCTGCCTTTTTTTCTTGTTTTCTACTCTCTTTTTTCGTTACCTTTTCAGCTTGAATTGTATAAGTTTCCACCATCAGGTATGTGTAAGAGGGTATCATGTGAATTCTGAATTGAAGTCTAATTACTCTGTTAATTGGCTCCGGTATAATGAAATGATGGAATATTTTCTTAGGTTTGTTGAGTGAAAAACTGCAAATTTCCAGGTGGTTAGAGAAAGGTCAGAAAACACAAGGTTTGGTATTTGAACAATAGATTTGGTATTTTTTTAAACGGTTGATCTCGAACTAGCGCACTATTCTCGAAGGTATTAATTAGCTGTAAGTTTCTCGGAAAATCTTCTCCGAATTGAAAAGTCAACATATTTATGAAACAGTGAATTTTTCTTCTGTAAAATGATTTTTTTATAACGAAATAATTTTTACAGCGAAAAAAATTATAATTTTTGTTTAGAAGTAAGTTTTCACATCACAAATTTGATTCTAGTGCAATTTTAATAAAATGAAAGAAATACCTCAAACTCAATAACAAAAATCATATCCAAGGTCTATTTATCAATTATAAAGGTAAAAAAAGGTGGATTTAGATTTCGCTCAAGTACCTACTTTATTCACAATTCTGAAGTAACAAAATAATATTGTTCTTCTAAGGACCTGTTCCAACTTCGTCTATATTGACACACGTAGAACTGTATTGCTATTCTAATAGTTGAGAAAAAGCTAACACGTCCTAATAGTAAGCTCCATACTTCGTGATTTAGACAATAATGTTCAAGTGAAAAAATAATAATATAAGATTTCGTTTTTGGCCAATGTCACGCTAATTTTCATGGAAATCAGGAAAAAAATATTCGTTATTTAAATTTCCCTTTTTTATTTAATAAAAAATGTATAAGTCTACTCTCTCCTTAATTTCGTCAGCTTTCATAAAACTAGTGAAGGTAAGCCGAGACACCAACCAAAATTTAATTATTTTTTTTAGTTATAACTAGATGTAAACTTACACGAAGCTGACTATTAGAACAGGTTCTTAATTAGATAAAATTGACAGTACAACAATTAAATGGGTGTAATATGAAAGTCCGCAAGACAAAGTAACAACCCCTCAAATTATCAACTAAACGCCATTATTTAAACATTTTAGATAAATTGTTTGTATAGCTTGTGCAAAGTTCCAAATAAATGCTGGTGTCCTCATAAGGCTAATCGTAAAACAGCACGGATTTCATACGAGATTCAAAGACCCACTGTTTTTTGCAAAGGTATACACATTGGGATTTAGAAACGAAAGTGGCAATGGATCGGTCGAGTAAAACAAGCAGGCTCTGTATTGCAGTCTCCAAATTGAATGTTTGGAGGGTGTGCATATCAGGAGTGGCGAATTTGGGCCCCACCTTGATGCATACGGTCAGTCAAGTGGGCTTAATTAAGTAAGTTTTCAGGGCTCTTCAGTTCACTCAAACGGCGATTAGATGAACAAGCTTGGCATCTTTTTGGTAAAGAGTGGTCGAAAATATGTGTCGCAATTTTTGTTTATTTTCTCGAGTTTTCACTTTCAACCAAAATTATGATTCCGTGTACTTCGCGATCCAGGTTAGCAGCATGACAATTTCTCATCTAATATTCAAATGGTAGATGATCTCGTTTCACTGATCCACACCATAATTCCTGAGACTTAATTTTCTGACTGTCTTCCACTGGCTTTGGAACCTATCTTGGGAACATCCAGAAGAGGACTGTATGGTTCAAATTGTATATAATAAATTGTTACATTTGCCCTGGCATCCCAAACAACTCATTCATTAACCCTTCGTGGTCACACCTCTGTATTCAATCTCGGTGGTCACACTGGGTTGATTCTACCCAGTCAAAAAGTTCAAAAGGATATTGTGACTAAACTATTCGTCCGAAGTGTTTAAAAATTACGGAACATATTCTGAACGTTCTAGATGATGTACGAAAAATTTATTTATAATATAAGAAATAAAATGACGACATGTTAAACAAATTTCATGAAGAGGTGAAAATGTTAAACGGACACTTTTTCGCTAAAAAAAAATATAGCTTCGTCAATGTTCAATATTTTTTCATAAAATTTTGGCGTTTCGCTTCTAAGATATGCTGCTTCTGAAAAAAATAATAAAATAGTAGCACAATGCGCGTTTCAAAAAAGGTATTTATTCCGACACTTTACGCCCAAAGTTTGTTGTCGGGTCGATTCTACCCCGTGTGGGGTAGATATGGTTAATGATATGGCAGTCTCCAAAGAAAACTACGTATGCAACACCGGAGAAAACTCAACACACTGCTCGAACACTTTGCCCCTTATCGTATATTCTTCACATTTTCCGAACGTTCCACACACGCAACCGAATATACTGAAAATCTCTCATCTTATGTAGTATTTAAGCGCTTTATACACAAGATAAGTTTTTCATCTGAGAAAGCGGGACGACGGTCAGTTCTACGCGAAAGTCATCCTAAAGCGATTTTCATCGATAAGAGCAATCGAGAAGAGAATGTAAACGAGTTGCCAAATTTGTGATAATTGCATGATGTTAATAATTTAAATTTTTTCTTGAAATCTCTGCGTATGCCTAGCTCGCAACAGTATTAAAGAGTATCTTAAGTTATTTCAATGGCTGTAATAAAATCATATCTACTATCCACAATTCGGATTTTTTAGCTACGCTACAGCTTTATTCTCCATCCTATCGAACTTGGTTAATTCCAATCGCAATTACCTACAGTATAAATTTACTTGCATGTATACACACAGGTTACTTCTCGATGCTTATGCATAAAACTGTAGGTTTTGAGAGTACTTTGAGTTCTTTAGAAATTTAGTGGGTTCGAACCCTGTCGATTTGGGGTTACGACCTTGTATTAGTGAAGTATAACAATCTAATTACATCTCTATATTTATAGTTGAAATAGTTACGCGTAACAAAATATTATTTCCTTATATCTTGAGCCGTAAAGGGTAGTGTCCTTAATTGTTATTTTAGCAAAAAAAAAAATTTTGTTCGTGCCTTTTTGAAATATTGATACTGCTTGGCATGCGGCCTTAACACTTTTTACTTTTCGAGACTATCAGTCAGTGATCAGGAGAGCAAGAGCGCACTTAGAGTTGGCAAGATGGGAGTAGTTACGCTGACCTATATTCCACCGATCCGGAAAACTATATACATACATGTTAAATGCACACCCTGGTAACCAGATCCACTTATCAATGTTATAGAAGCTTCCAGAGAAAACTACAACCTTTCAAAATCCAATTAGAATAGCGTAGAAAGCTATACTTCTCGCATTATCTACAAATATGTCGCATGTTCGACACACACCAACGAATCTGCTGGAAATATTTCGACTCAACGCATGCAGTATAGAAGCATAGCATGCCTTGTAACTGTGACCAGTTTTCCTACTGCGAGTTTGTTTTTGTGCACTACTGTTGTCATTTGTGTTCCAACGGTTTAGAGTAAATATGCAGTGGACCTCGGTTACAATGGATTCGGTAAGACCGTCGTCCGTCGGTATTAGTCGACTGTAAGCTGTAAGCGAGTGTCCATTTTATCCTCCGAAGTAACTTATTCTTAAGGTCCTGAGATATTGGGACCTTGCACCAGTGTCCATTAAAAGTGAATCCATTATCAGTGAGTTTATCGCCCATGCTACATTTTGTAAGGCGGCGCAAAGCTATGCCTTATGACGGGAGATTAAGGTTTTGGGTTAACTGTTTTGTGACGAATAGAATACAATGTGTGGATTTTGCTCAAGAATCAGTATACACCTTCTTTTTTGTCGCACCTATACAAATTTCCCTTTTTTTTAATTTTCAATGAAAAAAAAAATTTAAATTGCAACTGAAGGAAATCTTCAACGTCTTCGGGAGCCGCAAAATTTCTTCAAACACGTGATTGCACATTTTTATTACACAATTGACAGAGAACCAAATCAGGAATTTAAAAAAAAATACACAATAAATTCACAATTAAATAGGAGGTTCGGTACAGAAATAAAACAGAAAAAATTACTAATCTTCGAGTAACTACCATACGAAAGTCCTTAAAAACAGTAATTTTATTCCTGGATTTTTTTTATAATGAAGTCTATACAAAATTCCAAATTTCTGTTTACCTAGTAAAGGCTTCGCAAATACATGAGTTGCTGAAATATTGTCATCGTCATTGGAAAAGCTTAATTATTAAATTTTCGAATAATTTTCCGAGTAAGACTACTTATTAATTAAATTTGTCCACTCTCTTCAAAAATTTTATATATCTGTACTAAAACTATAAGCTTAGATCCAGTTGTTGTAACGGGGGTGATATTTTGCTGAATACAGAAAAACTAGAAGAAGTGAGCCAAAATTTTGCAACGAATATGAATGGAATAATTAAATTAATAGTTGAGTAATGTTTAACTTGAAAATTATATTTTTTCCATTATAAAACAATTTTTTAATTTGGTAGAATACAGGTTAGGGCTGTGCCCCTCTTGTCCTACATTAAGAGCGCCCTTTTCTGAATACCTAATTCATTTCAGAACAAATTAACTTCATTTTTCGAAGATGGAGTAAATAATTTAAACTTAAAGACATTAGAGCGAGTTGTTATTACTTTTATGAAGGTCTTCATTTTAACTAAGAGACATTGTTTTTGAACAAATACCCATTTCAATCTTAAGGTATTTTTTCAGAAGGAATCGGCAAAATTGTAAAACTTTTCGTCTCCGTCACAAAGTTAATATGTTGTATGGTATTAACAACAGAAATGGTTTTTGAGTATGCAGGTATTACCTTAGCGTTGAAGATTTTAAATCCACTTTTAATTTACCATGGCCCCTATTTAACCCTACTTGGCTACGCTACTGGTTTGTCGCTTGGCTAAAACAATGTGTCTCTGTTGTTGGCATTAAAAAAAGCATTGCGCCAAATCACCCAACTTTAAACCTATGTCGAATCAGTTGTTTGAGCATCATCTCTTGTGATACGTAACTAATTATTTTTCTTCTGAGAGAAAATTACTCGTTGGCTCCATTTTTTGGTGCGCTCTTATCGTAGGTGCAACAAAAAGGAACTTTTACTTGATGGAACGGACCCCTAAAGACCTAACGATTGTCTAGTGTTTCAATAACATGGTTTTGTAAATTGCGAAGAATAAGGTAGGAAGTTGTTTTATTTTCTTTTAACATTTTTACAATTTACATGGCCCCTCCATTTGTTCCGTCGCTGGTCCCTGCCAATTTGGTTTCACCCCGGTGTGTGAGCTGGTTATCACCACGTGGTGTAACAATACAAAAATATTGTTGAAGCGGTAATAGGGCCTCCGGAAAGCTAGCACTATTGTCTCGATCTGCCCTGGGTCACAGAAGGGTTCATATACTATGGAAAAAATGGGATCTACTCAGATTAAAGCGACGCATTAAAGGATTATCCCCTAAGCAAGTTATTTTCATGGTCGGAAGGGTACTACTCTTATAGATGTTCGCAATAAAGTAATCATATCCAAATTTGACTTACAAAGGACCTCAGTTATTTATATCCATTTTTGGCATAATTTCAAAAAAATATGGAGCACTCACAAACCACACTTTTAAGGATTCTTTTTTTCACTACGCGCTCTATAAAAATCTACTTGAGGAGCTTCCGCGTCTAGCAATTCCACGTTAAGAACGGTAACTAAGCACTAGAGTAGTCGCCAGGAAAAGGCATAGAAAACAGAACAAACTTGACCTTGTGAAAGCGAGTTACTAGCACGAAACTTTTTTTTTTTCTAATTTATTTACGATCAATTTGTCACAATCGAGTCAATTTCTCGACCATTGTTTCAGTGCGAACTTTATTACACCTTTGCGAGTCACTTAAAAGCGATAGTGGAGCCCAAGCTCGAAGTGAACGGAACCCAGGCTAAGCTAGGACGGCCTAGCCAAACGCCTGGTAGAACGCAACACCTACAACAATTTATCATCCGACGGATATAAATAAAAAAAATTAAACAATAATTTTTTTTTTAAAAACACAATAACCGAACGATTTGTTTTATTATCGCTAGCAACAAGTTACGGCGAGAACGGCGGCGATATGGCGCACTAAATCACATTCGTGTCACATTAAAACAGCTCACGGGGAATAATTGGAATTTTTCAAATATTATTACTTTCCGCCGTTTTGTATTTTTGTTGTTATTTTTGTGAAATATTTCGTTATTCGCGCAATTTTTCACTTTCGAATTGCACAAAATTCCGGAAATTTCTACGCCCCGTTCAGTCTTGTCGCACTAACTTCGTCGGCGTTTATGAACTCCCGCGGTTTAAACTCGAGCACACATTCACCTGTTATGGCGTCGACACTGGTACGGTCCGATCTGACCTATTCGACGGATTTGACAAATTCGCACCACCCTCCCCCGGGATTCGCACACTATTCGGGATAATTCGCGATTTTGATAGGAACGATTCGCGACCGTATGACCCACGTAATTATCTCATGAATCGTTTCACTTTACTCTCGATTCGACGAACGTCTTTCGAAGCTCGTCACGTCCAAGAAGTCGCGGTGTCGACCAGGGCTAGAAGAACCAGCAGTAGCTTACTCTGTTGAAACTGACGACTGCTCTTTCTGAAATCTCGGATGTGGGACTGGTGAATCCGCGGAGGGCAAGACCCGATTTTCTTGAGTTCGAGTTGGAGGGAGGGAAAATCGGGCAGAACCGGTTCTGGCTGGGACTTTCCCTCGTCCGTCGATTGGTCGTTGCGTGGCGAAAAGTGGGAGATTCGAGTAATGGGGAAGAAAAACAAAGTCGACGATGCTCGAAGGACCGCCTCTTTAGAAACTCGTTTCCACTCTAGTACTGCTCCCATTGGGCATGCGGCTTGCCTGCTGACTGGGTAATTGAAAAGTGTTCCGATTTGCGAACGACCTAGGGAATACTTTGGCCGGCTGCACGTTCATTACGGTTCGCGGTATCTTGCAAGGACTTACAAGAGGTTTCTTAAAAGTCGTCGAGATTTCTTTGTTGTTTTTATTGCATTTGCTGCATGCAGTGCTGCGACATGTCGAAAGACTCTGCGACGACGTCGACCAGCCTAAAACCAGATTCGATTGAGGCATCTCAAAGGTACCGATCTGCGGCCTATCTTCTTTCTTAGTCGAATCTGAGGCCGTACTTTTGCAAAATCTCACGGAGTCAACGCGATCCGCGATATGTGCGATGATAGATTACGCGGGATTCTGGATGGCTGCGGCGGCATAGTGAGTGCATTACATGGCCGTAGACCATAGAAGCAGGGGCGACTTATATAATACCTGGACGCCGCTGTGTGTACTCGAGAACTTTTTTTTTGATTTCTTGTTTCGCCGAGAACTACGAAAAGCGAGAATTTTAAAGTTTTGTTTCGATGTCCGGTGTGAAAAAGTGATAAAACGACTTTTATGCATTTTTGCTCTTGATGAGTGTTTGAGTTTGTGCTGCACATTTTTATGCGTTGTGTGAATGTGTGGTAGCGCCGATTTTCCTCTACAACTTTAGTTAGCTTAGCAGAAGTTTCGATTTGTACCTTTCGGGAATTTAACGCAAAAACGTGTTTATTATTCCTGGAAAATTTCGCTAAACATTCCTGAGATGCATTAGGAACAATTTTGTATAAAATTGAGAGTTAAAATGTGTAACAATTAGAAATTGATCGTAAAAGTAGATCAAATAACTAAAACTGTTTAATTAAAATAGTTCTATGATTTAAAAAAATTTGGGCTGCCAAAAAACTGCATCAAAATCAAAAAAAAAATAAATAAATAAATAAAACGTTTGCTAAAATCTACTTCTAGATTCACTCGTATAGCTCAGAGTAATTTAAGGGCCAATAGCGTAGCGCAGGGGTGATTGCCAGAGGGTAAATGCTGAATTAAAGTGAGGGATATGCAAGATGCGAGCGATAACACAACCAGTTATAGTGAGCGCGCTGAATCGCTTCCCCCAACTGCCAAGTAATATCATGTCAAGTACTAAAATACTTTGTTACTGCAAACGATTCTCCTTTTGTCTTTAATTTATAAATATTCACTTTTCGATATTTACTAGACGCTTGCCGTATTGTTGCAAAAATTCAAAATACCTACACAAGTGTCTAAATTGTGTCCCAGGCGCGGCGAAAGTAGAAAATAATCGAAGCTACGCGATTGAAGCTATGTGTTATCACTATAACTGGTCAAACTCACTAATCAACATCGCGTCGCCTCACTTCACACGCGCGTGTCCCGTTCACTATAATTTGAACTTTTAGCCGCGTAACAAAATATTTACTAAAAAGCGGTCCCGATTTTAAAATATTATTGTATTATTTTCTGCTTCGTTAAATGGCTGTTTCTTTCTTTCAAACCCTGTAAACATGGTTATAAGGTCTAAGGTGTAAATTGCTAAGCGAGGATATCATTTCAAAATCAATGGCTGCAAAAGTGCAAATCAAAACAGAAGCCAGTACGGTGTTCATGGTATGGTCATGGTATGGTCATGGTATATTCATGATATAGTCATATTCATAGTAAAGCGCACTCAATAACCATCTATACTTCCCGTTATATGATGTAGCTTCTTGTTATACGCTGTAGCTTCCCGTTTTACGCTGTAGCTAAAGGTGTAAGAAATAAACTCCTTCCTGAAATTTTTGGGTGCGCAACAGAATGGAATTACTTGCTATTCCTTAGATCAAAAAAAAAATATATAAAAGTATTTTACTGTTGAAAGCAACTGTCAAGGGGCGCGCTGATATTTAGTATTGAACTAATTTTTTATTTATCGCATTTAATTGCGTTTTATTATTTTCTCCTTCTTTTAGTTCGTTAAGTTAAAAAAATTACACCAAAAAATTATAATTATTAATTTATAGATTTCATGAGTCATAGCGCTTCTGTTGCAACCCGAGTTTAATCGCTTCCGGGATCTTGTCCCGCAAAATATTAAAGATGTGCCATACTGCTGGTATTTTTTAATATTGCCATAATAGTTTCATTGCTTTAAGATAAGTCGTTTCTGTAATATAAAAACCACAAATTTTAATACAAACCCTTCTATCGTGGGGTATACATCAAATACGTATATCACTGCTGGCAATCAACATTATTTACAAATAGTAAAACTAATGAAAAAATATTCTTCCTAAAAAGTTGGTCCTACATCACTACCGTCACTCATCAGCAAAAATTTTCAAAATTTTTATTTATCCAAAAAATTTTAATTTCATAATTACTTAGGCATTTAAAAATTCCCATTTTTAGCGATATATAAATATTTCTAACAGTTGAGCACCTCCTACGTTACCCTGCCAAAAATTATATTTTTAGAATATGGAATTAATATAATACGAAACAAATTTTAAGCTTGTACCATTGGCTGTTTTTGAGATATAAAAATCAGAAGTTTTTCATTTAAGCCGCTTGCTACCTCAGTAGCCTTCACACCCCCCACCAAAAAAAGCCAGCACAAAAGGACTACTACTGGCGTACTTTCAGTAAAAATCCTTAGTTAATGAAAGAGTTCCTGAGATATGAAGGCTGAATTGGGACCACCCACTACAACCCATTTTAAAATTATAAGCTCATTTCTTTGTGGGTTCTGGAGTTATGACGTGTTAAACGAATTTGTGTACGGTGTATACGCCGGATATTTCCTTTTTTGCTTTGTTGGTCTACTACTTAAGTATAGTACTGTGTGCGGCGAAACGAAAACGAACGAAAAAGGTACCTTCGAAGTAGAATGAAATAAACTATACAATTCGCTACTACATGTCAGTGAAATAAAAGCGCGCGAAATTTGAAAAAAAAAAATAAAATATTGGATAGAAATTATAATTCTGGCACTCAACACAACAAAATATAACTCACACAAAATCTCCCGAGCACAAACGAACCGAATTTACAGTGAACGGTTGAAAATTTTGAATTGTCAAATATTTCGCAACTCATACAAGGGTACCGTACCCTTTAACTTTAACGAAACCAAGCGCCATCTATTAGTGACTACTGAAAATGTCCATTCCATACATGAACACAGTACTGAAAAACGAACGAAATATTTCGTCGCGAAAAATGAGCGAAATATTAATTTTTTTTATATGGAATTTGACAGTTCATTTCGTTTCTCTCGGAACTCAGTAGTACTAGGCTTTAGTTCCAAAAAGCCAATACACAAAATGTCGGAGCAGCAATTTTTTGAATATTGCAATTCGATCACAATATTTTGTTATTTAAAAACCTGACCACTGTCTGGTCCCAATTTTTATAATTTTTGGTTTCAAGTTACTTTGCGGTTTTTAATTTTTGAGGTGTGGTTATTTTAACATTAACCTAGTGAGACTGCAAATTGGTTAGTGACAATATAATATTATCTATGTACAAGTAGTTGTCGCGACTGAATTCAACATTTTTGAATTTATGAACAGATTTCATTACCAATGCCTGAGGCGTACTCACGTGAAAATGAGAGTAATCTTAGATTCCTATTTTCTGAAACAGGAACGATTAACAGAAAAAATATACCTACTTCTATGCAAATGTAACGAAATAAATGAATACAAAATTTAATTTTTATTTTATTATTTCACTGCTATAAATCGAATATTTAAATATTCTAATCTCGTTGGTACTGACATTTTGAAATTTAAACTAAACAGGATTGGAGTAACTTATAATTGCACCAATTGAAACCGAATTCTTAATATCTTAACAACTTTGATCCATGATCGGGATTCGCCACAATTCGAGTTATAGAGGTTCGAGTGTCAACATTTTTGAAATATTTTAGTTATTTTTTGGTACTCCGAAAATTAGATGGTCCCATCATAGCGGTCACTGCCGGTGATTCATCTACGCCACTGTTAAGTATTTTGGAAATTTTGGTATTTAAACTTGATAAATGCTTTTGCATTACTGCGATTTTCCGGTTCTAGAGGATGCCAACGAACTGGAAATCATCATCACAACTACAAATTCAATAAAATTACGATTTCCAAAAGCAAAAGTCCTTTTCGACGTTTCTTATCAAACAGGGTGGAGTCGACGAATGAACTAATCGGCCGAACTACATCGTCAACGCAAATCAATTCAATTTCGTATTTGTATATTGTCCTATTTGTTCAATTTCTCTTTATCTAAATTTAGATTTTTTGGTACATCGTAAAACTACATATTTTTCTAATTTGCATTTTTTTACTTCATTCTTTTAAATTTTTCTTTTTTGACACAGTGTTTATCACACAGTTTTTTTTCCTTTTTACTTAACCACATGTCATTCACTTTTTTATTGAACAGGTAACTAAAGGAATGGTGTGAGAGACTATTTTTTTTAGTTTTTGACAAAATACAATATTTTTGTAGGTTGGTCGTAACGGGTTTTTAGTGCACATTTGGAGCACAAGTATAAAACAAAAATGAATAATCGTATACCCCAATGGAGCCGTTACGTTCTTCTTCAACAAACTCCTCCAAGACGCTATTTTTTATTGAAAATACACCAAAGAAGTCTCAACTCAGAAAAATGCTAACTTGAGTTACCAGAATTATCGATGGGACCGCGATTTGTATATGTGAGAGAGTAAAACGTTTTCAACCACAGTGAAAAATGTTACCTATAACGGAACACCTTTTTAGAACAATTTCTTTCAACTTTTGATGTTAAGTTAGTTGATTACTCTGAATCGGCATGTACGTACCCATTCCATTTAGAAAGTTTTGACGCCAAAGTAATAATTGTTATTCCAGCAAGAAGACGAATAGTATAAAAGTAAAGAGCTAAAATAAATCAAAACATTAAAAGTACTTACTATTTTTTTTATTCAACTACTTTTAATTAATATCTTACATACCTACAAACAGTGCTGAATGCAGTGATTGGTTATGGGCAGGGAGGAGGTTCGTACAACAAGATGAGTATTTTTATACCCTAACAGCATGGACGTAATTTCAGTTTAGAGCAGAGGCGGACTATACATTTTTTATACTCTCTTTGAGATAGCCGTTCTCGCAAAAATGATGGTTCGCTTTAACTCTCTTGACATAAAAACGTCAAAATTGTTAAAATTTCATAAAATTTCTTTAATTTCCTTCGAAAAATGCTTGTATGGGAATTGGTTCACTTATGGAACTATTTTACGAGTCACTTGAGCCGTCCTGCAATAATAAAAGTTTCGAAAAAAAATGAATAGTATTTTTTTTTTAAAGGAATTGAACATTTATTGGTCCGTCGAGCCAGGTTTCAACTATAAAATTATGACTGTCAGGACATATAAACAGTAATTTTATGGTAAACCGAAATACCGCAAAATAACTATAGCATATTTGGTTGCAAAATTATACTTTCCTACAGTAGAGATGAGGGTCAGTACCCTTGTTAAGAGAGGTGCAACGACGTGATCATTAAATTTCACGAAATTATTTGATTACTTCTTCGAAATAATCAATTGAAATTTTATTTCTAAATTAAAACTACGCTTTCATGGTTATGGAATTCGTTGAATTTTCATGATCATATTACTGTCCTAGGCCTACGAAGAAAAAAAATCTCTGAAAAAATACAAACGACTTATGGTTTGATATTGAGGTCTCTAACTTGCGGTGTCCTAACTAGGAAATTTCGATGCCTACGTACCGATGTTATCTATTACATTCTTAGAGCAAATTCATTCGTTTCTGTGGTACAAACGTACAAGGCCACAAATATATAAATAAATTCGCCATCTAAAAAATTGACTTTTTTGAGGTCGGATCTTAGCAGCTCGGTTTTTATGTGATCGCAAACACACTATCTATTAAAAAACAACCACTGAAAAAATCGATTCGATTTTGTCACAGCTACAATCTAACTTCGATAACTCGAATAAAATTGATTTTTTTTATTATAACGTTATAAGGCCACTGGAGACTATTTATTTGGGCAACTTTTTAATTGCATCGAGCTGCGCACACTCTTATCTGCCTGACAAAACTATTTAGTAGAGGTTCACGCGCACAATGCTCAAGCCATTCCGACGATAGTAACAGTCAATTGGTACTAGGATCAAACTACCAGCACATCTGGCAGAGTATTGATGCTGTAATCTGTATCATACCAGACAGATCTATTTACATGTTACACACAAGACACGACCAAATGCAGAGAGAAAACCGGTTGTAAAAGATTGGTTGATGTGCGCGCTTCCATATAGATGAATGGATAAAGGCTATTATCCATTCAACTAAAATATCGACCGATTTAAATTCGCTATTCTGTAGGTATTTTAAAACTCGAAATTTTGATATTTCAAACTATTTTTGTGGCAACTGCGAATGTTGAGTCGAGTTGTGGAAGTTTGACTGCAAATCAAAACTTTTTCAATTGACGATGTAGTAAAATGAGAAAAGCGTTATGTTTAAATCTTAAATGGCTCAGATCTAAGTTTGTTGAGGCATTTTTAAATTTGATTTCAATTAACTCTTCTCAGTAAATTACAATCTGTTCTGAAAAATTGCTTATGTTCACCTTTAACTCGAATTTTCCAACTATACAAATCATCTAGTACTTTACATGGAGTCGGTGTTATTTTTCTAGTACATAACTATGACTCCGCCTTTCGTAATTTTCCATAATTCATCAACAACTAACTCCCTTCTTGCTCACTCGGTCGCATCGACTTGGACAGTGCAAGTACCCACTCTTCACTCTACCTGTGCTCGCGCTACGTGGAAACTCCTCCCCTCTGTGATACGCAGCGTACAAACCAGGTTAGTGTTAACTTTATGACGGCGAATATGATAAATTGCTATCGGGTGGGCTCCAATTTGTTACCTTCCCGCAAACTCCACTCCAGCCGGAGTTGGAACTGGCAGAGCCCTCTGTTGATTTCCTTCTACAGGTAACGTGAAATATGCGCGGCATTTTTAAACGATGCGATAAACTGTCCATACAACATACCGGGACCGGCTTCTATTAACCCCATAGCGTTTCGTGCTGTAACATTTACAGTGGCAGTTGGAAGCTATAATTAACGATTTCAGGAGAAGGGGTGGCCGACCGGTGGCTACTACCCTACAGTCTGCACTCTCGTATGTAGTATGGGGGTTAAGAAAAGCCGCCAAGCAGGAACTTAGTAATGTTATGCCAGTAACTTCCACAGTGTTTCCTTATAGCAGTGAAATTGGGAAAATTTTCAACCATTTACTACGGACTTCGGGGAACCCCCCAACCACCCTTCACATCATAAGCAAACACGTGGCTCTTATGAGTTACTCCAAGTTCTGTGGATTGGGTCGATTTAAGGTCGGGTGGGAAAAGTAAGTATGAAAAATTAATGAAAAAAGAAAATGAATACGAAATGAGAAATTAAAACGAGCAATGGAGCGGGTAATAACTTTTTATTTCCGAGGAATTTCTCGTCGGCGTTTTATAGCTGGAAATAAAAAAGAAATAATAACGAGGAAAATTACTTGCTCGAAATGGCCCTTTTGCTCACCACATTGCTCATGACTATGCAATGTAAGTAGATAACACACGATAAAATTATGCGAGCATATGATTAAGAGTATGAAGTCCTTAATTTCGAGATTAGATGAAATATTTTCGCAGTTTGTGTTTGTACTTAGTGTGTAGATATTCGTTTCGAAGGGTCGAACTGTAGTCTTTCATTAATTTATCACATCGCCGAATTAACTAACGAAGTTAAGCTGTCCGAACCAACAAGTTTCTTTTTATTTAAGACTCTATCAATCAAGGAAAAACTTATTTTTTATGGTTCATTGTCAAATCAGGACTTTGAAAAATGGGCAAAAATAGCAGTATTTTAATTTGCGGATAATGTTTGATTAATGTAGCTAAGATTTTGTTTAGAATTATTTAAGAAGTCTCAGATACATATTTCACAAAAAAAAACAATATTAAATTTAGATATATTTTCTACACAGAAAGCATACAGTTCATTAAAAATTTAAAACTGGAAATATTTAAGATAGATTTAATCAATTCATTTTTACGTTAGAATATTGATCAAATGTTTAATTTTTACTGTTACAAATACATAAAAAAAAATTATATTTTTCAAATTTGAAATTGTTTATGTAATTCGTATATTTATTACACTTAAAAAAATGTAAAAAAAAATATACGCGTCCGTATGCCTTAATTACAAATTAATGTGATGATTGGTTCGAACAGTACTGCGAGCTTAAAGATTCGTAAAATTAAATTCTTCAAAACCAAATTCGTACCTTATATAAATGAATTTTTTCACTGATCTAATGAAAGCATTCGTCAATTTTGATCCAGTGAACGGGATTATTTTCATGTAGTCATATTCATCAAATGATGAACATGTTCGTCTACTGACAAGTTTTCCTTCATATTAACGAACAATGATATTACAAAAATTTTGATGAATATGAACGTCATTTGATGAATTTTTCTTCATTCCGACGAACAACTACAACTAAAACTCAATAAATCTTATCATTATTTGATGAATTTTTTTTCGTACTAACTAACAGCTACAACTCAACATTTATGAATACTTGCATCATTTAATGAATGTTTCGTAATACTGACGAAGAACTACAACCAAATTATATTTTCTACTTTCATAATTTTAACGAATAACTTCATCACAGAATTTAGAAACATGATGCACGTTACATCCGGATAATATATTTGGAATCAAATTGATGAAATGAATATGAAGAAAGGCGTTTATCAATATGAAGTATAACTTTCCTTTCAAGGTAGCGTTTCACAGCAGTAAAACGATAACGAATTAAATAATTTTAATTAATTAATTTTAGTAAATATTTGAACCATACTAAATTATGTAAAGGAAAGTGAAACGGGACTTAATTTTTGTATTTAATTTCAGCTTTTTCTGATGTATCTGTATGTATCCGGCCCGACTGACTGAATTTATGTTTCTTCGTTTACTTTTAATTCTTTCAATTTGAATGAAATTTTGAAATAATAAAATAATAAATAAAACGAGACTAGGTTTAATTGGAATGATGATTTGAATTTGTTCATCTCTGATGACCGTCTTCTTGCTCATGAGTACAATATGAATAATTTCAAAAGGTGGATTGGATTGTATTTACCGAACGTAATGATTGTATTTTAAATAGCTGTGTTATACTTTTTAAATAAAAGTGGTGATAAAAGTGGTGATAAAAGTGGTGATAGAAAATATTTGAGTTTTATACCTAGATTATTCATCTGCATGTTCAGGGTGACTTTTCTTTGATTTCCTTCTAATTTTGTCATAAGTGTAGTATATATACTTAAAAAGGGAAAAATTGTCTGTTCGCCAATCAGCGTATCTTTGAAGGTAGTTCACCAAATATATATTAGGTGGAACTCTATTTGTAGCAGGATGCTATCCAGGATTTGGTTTCTGGACGGGAAGAGTGGTCCGAAAGTGTGAGCTCCTGTGTACGTACATAATAGGTTCTATCCAGATCATCGTATAGGTTAGTGTCGAACAAATCGAGTCACAGTGATTTAATAAAGGCAGCTATTCTAATTTCGATGAATAGTTGATGCTACCAAACGTATGCAGCGACAAATAATTAAGAAGTGTTTTTGTACGTGTAATGGAAAATTAACAAGAGTTTACTTTCCGGTTCTCGTTTTCTACATTTTAACCAACATTTCCGGTTGTTATGACTTCATTTATTTATTTTTATTTATAATTTGCATAATCCGCAACGTTAACTACTAAGTGGAGGAGCGATAGAATGCATAGACCAAACTACCTCAAACGCAAATAAATATTTTTGAAATATGTAACAGTTGACGAAGAAAAAGGGATCTGTCAATTATGTCGCCTGTCAAAAAGGATCTTAGATCATTAAAAGGTTTGTAGCGCCATCTTTTAGTAAGCTGGATGCGGGAAAAATTAGATTTTATTTCGCTCTGAACGCAGCACTAGAATTTAGGCCTGATACTAACGAGTTCCGTAAAAACTCCGCGAACAACTAACATTGTAAATTTTAATAATTTGACAGTGAAAAAATAAAAAAATAACTATAAAAATTTAAGATCTCAGTACAAACTGGCTCAATCGTACGGAATATGCAGAAGATCATAGTCTCTCAAGGATCAAGTAGGATATCCGTTGGAGGATACAGCTTCCAGTAGCAGATTTGCGTAGTCAAATTCACCCAATTTGAAGTCGAAAACGATTATAAGAATAGTCTGTCCTCAAGGGATATATTTTTTGTAATTTCCTTAAATTTTTAAACGCAAATCAAGTACAATAATTTGGTTCGCTGTGGTCTTAAGAACAATAATTTAAATACACTTAATGAGGTTATTACTTTATTTTAATCGTTTTTACATCATTAACGCTTTCCAACACTGCCAATTTTTTACAAGTTTCAACTTTCATAGTTCTACTATAAAGCTTCACTACCGTAGGTCTTGTATAGCTCTTGTGTGTATAAGTTTGTTTTCGAAAGCATTTCACCACTCCCTACCACACATTCTACTACCGAAATCAAGTATATGGTGTATTTTTGTAATACTCACTCAGTAGGCATACAAACATTCACCAAGCTTCAATATTTTAGCATAAACTATTCAGGAGATATCAATTTCAGAATGTGTCGAGGTGAGCTTTTGGTATTCTCAGACATATTGCTATATCCCCAACCCCAATCCGGAACCCGGTAACCCATATTCAAAACGTTTTTTCTGAAACAGCTCATTATCGTATGTATGTAGATTTCAAGTTTCAACTGTTTAGCTGAAGCAGTTCCTGAAATACAAAACTCAACATTTTTCGACAAAACCCCTACCTTAAACCGCGCACCAATCCACAAAAAGTTAAATATAAATTTTTTTCAAAGAGTTTGTGAGTTACGAGCATTCAAAGGCGTTGGCATGTGGTGGACAGATGAATTGTTTCTTTTTTTGGCTTTTGAGTAACATGACAATATCAATTCTTTTTTTTTATTGAAATAATGAAGTAAAATTGAAGAACAAAAGATGAGATTTTTAAAAAAAAAAAAAAGTTTTATTGGAAATGAGTTACTTTAAATTATTCGCGTTCGTCCTATTGCGCGAAAAGCATTGTTTATAAATCGACAATTATCTTGCTCTGTCTTGTCTTAAATTCAAATAAAAAAAGAGGCTCCTTGCCTTTTATTATTTCATCAGTTACCCTAAAATTTTCCAAGAGTATCTTGTAAATGACAATAATGAAAACGTTTCAGCTTTGAAGGATGAAATGTGCCTCAAAAAGTTCCAATCCCTTCGAAATTCTCGAAGGATTTTTCGCAAGGAACCTGAAAACAGGTGGATATTGTCCCGAATCATATACCCACCCAAAGTTTCTGTTCCAAGTCGGTATACCTTTTACTTCCCTCAGAATGTAATTTTCTTTATACTTGCATAAAGTCAAGAGAAAATTTTCGGTAAATTTAAGTCAACCAACCAACGTCAGAACCACCCCAAGCAGCCACCCCGGACCTATTGCTACGATTTTCTACTCGATCAAAGGAAAAGTGCGTCGTGGGGTCCCTTTTATCTTCAATGGCGGGCTGCTTGATGGGATGATTCGTTGTTTTATCGCATCCTGTGCTCTATATCCTTTTCGACTCTACATACTGTAGAACGGAATCCTTGACGTTATGAAAAGGGTTCCGGCCAAAAGCTTTTACGGATTGTTTCTGAGAAAGGTGAACGGGGAACGATAAAAAATTATTCAAGAAAGGACTTGGGAATGCGATAAATGTAGAAGGATGGGTCAGTGAAAGGATCGATTAAGAAAATTTGGTGGATAAATTTTTTTGTTTGTCAGAAAATAATTATCTTCGTAGAAAGGATGTTTAGAGGTCTGCGATCTCCAAGGAAGAAAGTATGGACTGCGGGCTTCAGTTGTTTAGCTGGCAAGAAAGGAAGGGAAAGGAATTCAGTGTCTTAAAGTAGGGCTTAAAATAAATTAAAGGACTTTATTTCGTTTATTGAAAATTAGGTTCTTTGAGAAAAGTTGTTGATTTCACTTGTGAGGAATACCAACCTTGAGGGACTCTGTGTGTTGCTTGGTATGATTAGCGTCTCTGGAGGCAACATCGTGGACGTACAGCCCGCACTAAGACTTGAGGAAAATCAAAGGTTTTAGCACATATTCGACGAAATTGTATTATTTTGATTTTTATATCTCGAGAGCCGCTGAAGGTAGAAAGTTGAGACCTGGTATTTACATAGAGTTATAGTAGTGAAGGACACAGCGATATTCCAGGTAACTGTATGGCTGACGAACTCGCTCGGCGCGGTACTATCCTTCAAATTATGCCGGAACATCGGAATCGGGGTGTGCCTCTTTCTACATGTTTAGCGAGTAGGGCCGGATAAAATGATCCTTTTTACATCTAAGCATGCCTGTGTTCTTATGGGCAGCCACGCATACCTACCTACCTACCGATAATAGTGAAATGTTCTAAAATATTAAAATAATAAAATGTTAAAATTTATAACACGATAAGGAGGAGGGTGTTTATTTCTATCTCATGAACGGCCTATGCTAGAAAATTCGTACGTAGCTACATAGATAAGACAGGAAAGTGCTTTTAAGAAAAAAAATCGGATTTGCATTAGGGTAAGTAATGTCCTGGAATACCTGAAAGTTGTATTTATTTTTCTTGAATCATTAGGACATAGGCGCTAATTTTTATACTATTCAAGGCACGACTCTGCAGACTCCATATCTTGATATCATTCAAAGCAATCAATAAAACGAGTTTGAGAATGTTATCAGTACCCGCCAATCTCAATCTGGTACGAATGCAATTGTTTCCAAGAATAAGACCAACAAAACCATTAGGAACATGCTCAAAGTAGGTAGGTACTGTACTACCCTTTGCGTTCTCACCATAAGATGGTGCTATCCGTAAACACCCGAGAACTTAGTGCTGCTGTGCTAAGATGTCGACAGGACCGACAATTTTATCAATTAATGGTCATCGCGCGGTCAAAACGGAATCACGATAAGCAAAAACAAATGCGCGGCTTTCAAGTCCCGGACAAAATTGCCGAAGAGAAGTCCATTTGCCGCGTACGATCGCGGACTACAAGAATAGGCTACAATCGGACCTCATACCTGGCTGAGGTAAAAACAGCCAACAGGCACCGGAAAATTCCTCCAAAATTTTTCGGAAGAAACAGCCACCAACGGCAGCAACAACAAAATCAAGGTAAGCGGGAAGTCCCAAACTCTCATGGCATTTTCCTTAGCAATACACGACACGACGGGAACTTGTGTCGTATGGTAGATGCGGTGGTGCTCCCTATGCCCTCGACAATGGAAGCAACAAAAAGTCTCCATGTTCCATCGATAGAGGGACATTGGACATGTCCAGCGGGGGGATAAAGAAGCAAAGGAAGGAAAAAGCGGGATAAAGGCGGACGCGGACAGGAATTCGCTTTGAAAGCACCGCAAAATGGCGGCTTCATCGACAATAGCACACACTCGAGATCTGCAATGGAACAAGAAATGTTTTTTGCATCACTCGCCTTTGAAGCGACCATGGGAGCAAGAAAGAGTTGAAAGTGCCGTCTTAAAGGGCGGAAGGCTTCTGCGGCAGTCCCGCCCATTCCCCATCGAAGACTACGTGAAGCTCCCGCAAGATATAGAGCATGGCGAATATGATCCCTAATTAGAATCCACCGCAGGTTCTACCTTAATTGCGCCACTGATGAGACCCGCTCTCCATTGCCAGAAAGCGGGGTTGGTCGGACGGGTAACATCGGAGCACCTTGTTCTTGTTCCGTTCCGCCTGTTGAAGGGCTCGGGTTTCTTATCAAAGTCACCGCGGCTCATTAATTATGACGCACGCGCATTTGCAGTATTTTCAATGGGGCTGGTGGTCAGCCCCACTAAGTCGCCCCCGTCTCTTTTAGTCTCGAAAGCGAGAAATCGATGGACTGGACATGGACGTCGTCTTCTATGGAATGGTCAATTTGCGAGGTCGCGGACGAGGAGGTACTCCTTCTGGCAGTGGACGTGTACGAAAGATTTCTTTGGGTTCCATGCTCCATGGTCGGTAGCAACAAGCTTGAGGAATTTTCCTAGAAAATTCTAATGGATGCGACCGACTAGTTTTTCACTGGGAATCAGCCCCTGGTCGTGTGTGTGGTGGGCATTTTTCCTTCGTGGGACTCGTCAGTCAGAGGTAAGTGAGTTTCCACGTTTGTGGATTGTTTCGCAGAAACGAATTTTCAGGGTAATTAGCAGCTATTGTATGTGGGGATGCAGTTTGCCATAGGCATTTTTTTGTGTCGTGGGAGATGGCTCACGGCTAGGAAGATTAATTGATGAACTGGTTTTATTGAGAAGGTAGTTAGCGGCACTTAGTTGTTGTTAGAAGAAATTACTATGCGACATATGTGATTGCTGAAGATACTGGTAATTGCGAGTAAACAGAGTTCGAAAAGGCAAGAAGTAGCTGTATAGGTAAGCTACCTATCTAAATACAACTAATTAGTAAACAAACAGCCTCTTGGTTTTATAGATAGATCTTCAAGGCAATAGTTTTATAAACTACATTTGAATAAAGAGTGGAAAATGAATTTAATATTTCATCAAACCGAAGACACATGGTGCACTTCCTGAAAACATACTATGAAATCTCCTTTTCACCACTTTTAGGGGTGGAATATCAAAAAAACTGAATTTTAGGCGTTTGTATAAAAAGCAAGTGAATGCAAAAACGCATTAGATATCCCGTCGGACCTAGAAGATATGGCTGAATTCGTGATAAACCCTTTTCACCCTTTTAGGGGATGACTATCTATAAAACATGATTACGTAAAAACCCCGTGGTAGTAAAAATCAGTTCGATTTCTCATCCGACCTAAGATCAACCTCTTTACACCATTTAGAGGTTTAATACCTAAAAATCAATATTTTGGCGATTACATAAAAAGTCCGTGGACGTAAAAATAAATTCGATATCTCATCAGATCAATGAGATATGGCTGAATTCGTGAAAACAATTCCATTAGATCTCCTTAAGTGTTGGATATAAAAAAAACCTGAAATTGTTTCTGTCCACCACATGTGCTTATATCAAAAATCTTCACAAGTAAGATAAAGGCAATATCTTATCAGGCCTTAGAAATATGATTCATCGACAATTTTATTGCCCCATCTCCTAACGCTAATACAAACCTGAACTATTTCTATCTAAATAACTTATAACCCAGTACCGTGCTGCCCTATTAAAGATTTAGTTACAATAGACCTATATAAATAACAAATTAAAATTTTATATAGTTAGTGGTTCACTACTTTACTATCCTCTGTAGTTGCTTTTGCCAGTAACGTCCGCAACTAGTCATCCAGAATTCATAAATTAATTGTTGTGTATCTTGCTGTAATTTGTTAACAATTCAGGACATTCTATTTGAATAAATTCAAATTTGTGACACACTTCGGTATATTTAATAATAAAAGTAAAATTTTACACGGGCCGAAAATTTGTGTAAATGATTCTTCAGAGTTGGAAGATGACGAATTCACCATGTCGGTATACACATATGACATATATAAAACACTTCCATAGTTTCCATTTCTGTAAGATTAGAGAAATGAGTATCACACATGAGTGTCCTAAGAGGATTGGACAAGAAGGGGTACTTGCCTCCACCTGTATGCAACCAATTCGAAAAAAATACATATTTTAAAATTATGAAAGACATAATTTTCCAACTAAATGTTGCTTAACTATTTTGCTTTTCAGGTTCACCATAACTTTTTTTCATATATCGTTAATTTAAATCCGGCTCGACGGACCAATTTGATTCTTTTACGTATATACGTTATACCCAAGTAGCACCAATAGTCGTGTAGGAGTAGTACGAACGTTCTGCGAACTATATCATAGCACTATATAGTAATGTTTATTTTCGCGAATAGTAGTGAAAACGGTGATATGATAGTTGTCACAACCAATTTGCCAGTGCAGGCTTAGTAATACATATCACCTCGCTACCTGCAGCGTTACGAATAGTTGTGTGCTACGACTGAAGAGAATAACCATTTGGTTGTGAGTGGAGTGCATGTGGTTCTCCGAACCATTTACGGACAATCTGCGAACTATTTGAGCACTTTATAGTAAAATCTCTCTTCGTTGATCAAAAATGAGTAGCTGTGATAAATCACACACATATAAGTCGAGAGCGCGCAGAGAATATGAAAATGTGTGTTTTTATGGCTTATTACAACCAAATAAGATTACACAAATAAGATGTAAACTTCAATTGAAGTATGAGTTGATGATAATTATTTTTCAATTAAAAAACTAAATCTGGAACTAATTTTATGGGAAACATAATTTTTACTGTAAACATATGTGATGTTTATATGCATAAAACTTATGCCCTCCATAAAAAACCATATTGTAATATTTTATAACTTTTTAAGTCAAATTGATTTTTTAAACGAAAGCACTTTTTTACTAAAATATTTTAAAGTACGAATATAAGAATTTTGATTAAAAATAAGTGTATCTTTTGTCTAAACTTTTGTTCAAAATATTTCATTTATATTGGAAGCCATGATACATCTATAAAATATGGCGTCATATTAAGTAGCAATACACTACTATTTAGTAGCAATACACTATTATTTAGTAGCAATACACTATTATTTAGTAGTCATACACTACTATTTAGTAGACATACAATACTATTTAGTAGTCATACACTACTATTTAGTAGTCATACACTACTTATTATAGAAGTTGGCAGGTGGTTGTGCGAACCACACTCGGACTTAGCAGTGACGAGTATTCTTAAGGTTGTCCGCAGAAGTTCGTAAAACCATTTCACAACTACTTAAACGAACTAAATGGTCGTACGACTGTACTAATAATAAGTTGTTAGGGAGTTTTCGCAAATAAAAATAGTTTTAAATGCCAACAAAATTAAATACACACAAGCCACAACTAAAAATTCGTTGTGACAACGTTTGCTGGACTACAGGTTGTGATCAAGAACTATCCGTGCTACTTGGGTATAGATGAAATTTAGTTTAGTTAAAAACAGTAGTTGTGCAGCGTCAGTAAAATCAATTCCTATCGCAATATCGATGCCAAAATTGTTCGAAAAAAATAGAAGAACTTTTATGAAATTACAACACTCATTTGTGTTTCCTGAACTTTTCGCGACCACTGGACAGATGGTCGTATTAAAAGAATAATGGTCTTGAAAAAAAATATAGTATTCTACAAAATTTTAAATTCCAGCGTACACAACTTACATTATCATAATAAGGTTTCTATGGTATTTTACTTGTTTATCAGACAATCATTATTGCAAGTTGGACGGCTCTTACTGTTTCTGAGTCTTTAGGTCGAAAGAACTCTTTGCTCGTCATCTTGTGAGACTAACAGCTAGTTCAATATTCCTATCTTAAATAAATATTAGTTTCATGACATCCCTTTCTGAACCATAGTTTTGTCCCTCACTATAAACTATATATGTGCGTCCTTGGTATTAAACATTGTTCATGTCACGAATAGATCACAAAACATGCAATATTGGCTTATGCTCATATTGTAGTAAATTATTAACAATAGCGAAAGAATTATTATAAGTTAACTAAGGCTAAGAACAAAATCAAGGGTACAGACCAGAAGCTTTATCTTATCTTTTCACTTGCCAATCTTTCAAAAATAACAGTTCACGTAAATAAATGTAATATGTTACATGTACGAGTATGTGAATATGTCTATACTGAGAGCAGGTGTAAGAAAGTGTTCACTCCCATCTTCCAAACTTGGTGAATGAACGACTATTAACATTTACGGAATTATTGTTTTGTTTGAACTTGCATGGGGGTTATACTATAGTTTCTACACTGACGCGTTCTCTTTACCAGGTCAAAATTGGTGCACAGTGAGAGATCGCTTAACATACATACTCCGTTCTAGGACAAGAGCGTTTTCATTTGTGGCGCGTAAAAGAATGTGTTCAATGTCGATTGTTCCCTCTATTCTTCAGGATCCTTCGAAAGTGTTTAATAGCAAGTTGCTGTAGAGATCCGCAAGCCTATTGACCTCAAAATGATTTGAGTATAATTCGAAGAACGTTGTTCTGGCATCCTCCTACTTCTTTAATAGCTGATGTCGGCATTGGTCCTTTTTCGTCTCCCTCTTTTTCGGAAAACACATCTCGCTTAATTTCTTGGTGCTCTTCATTCAAGCGTTCTTGGAGTTCTTCTGTCGTCAGATCATTTTTATGTTCCATTATGAGCTCTTCAATGTCATCTTCATTCACCTTCAATTCGGGATCTCAGTACAAGAGAAGCTAGTTTTTGGAACAAATAGTTCTTTTACACATAGTGCCAAATCGAATGACAAGGCTGTAAACGGCCGTTGCTTTTCTCATGTTTGTTACGGCGTTATGAAAGTTAGTAGCAAAATAGAACATGTTCTGTGCAGAGTGACTTTTTGAACCAGAATTTTTCTCTGGGATAGTGGGGGTTTACTACAGAAATTATAAAGTTCCACTGATATAATTGTTTTAAAATTGTTCCTCACATTGGAAATCGTTCGAATTAAATCGTTTTGTAGTTTTTTCATGACTTCCCGATCAAGAAACGAAATGAGAGACAAGTACAACATTTTCGAGACGAGTTTCAAAAATATTCATTTACACGTAATTAACCGTTCTTTCAGTTACCTCTTCAATGCACATTGCACTGAAATTTTAGTTCTACTGTTCTATCCAACAATTACTACAAAACTTTTAATAAAATGGTTTATTTTTGCAAACGGAAAAGTCACTGTAATTTTCAGCGCATAGTGTATTTCGTTCATATCACACTGAATCCGGTTCTTTCAATCAGCATTACCGCCATCTATTAGGAAAAGTTACGTCAGCCGACAAAAATATATGAATTGAATTTTAGGTTAGAATTGAATATCTAAATAAAGTAAAACTTATCAACAAAAAAATTGCCATGGATAACAGTGAGCAGCGAATGACTGCGAATGCTGACGAGCAGAGACGCTACAAAATCAAAGGTTAGTTGAGTAGCGATTCCAATTGGGAGGCGGTTTAAGATCCGTTCCACTTTCGCATTTGCAGCTGGAGTCTTCCTGACATCGGTCGGAGCCGTTTCGGCGCTCGTCGGGTTTTCGAAAACCTTGTCGACCGCGAAGAAAGAGGAGCAGAAATTTCTGCAGCAAGCCGGCGCGAATAAGGCGTACTTACTGGACAGTGGAACAGGACTGGCATTGCGTGCACTAGGCTGGGGAACTTTCTACGCTTTTTTGGGCACCGGAGCGTTTTGCTACGGTGTCTGGAAACTTTCCGGAGCCAAAGACGTAAGTAACTGGTGCAGCATAATCTGTGAGTTGAAAACTATCCAAATTTTTGTTTTAACAGATGCTCGAATTCAGACAGAAAATCGGCTCTGCGTTGCCGCGACTTACTCCAGACACGCCACCAACTAGTCGCACGGACTTTGATGGCCTGACCGACCTGCTCAAGTACATTTCGACGTGGGGAAAAGAGTAGACGGCGTATTTGACGCCTTTCTATCTTGTAACTTAGACAAAGACTCTGTAAATAAAATTTTTATTAGAAAAAATCCACGTTTAACTTTCAGAATTTGATTTTCGGTCTCGTGTACAGGCAGTCGTAGACTATATCAAACGCGAAATTGTCTAGGTGGCTCTTGTAGAGCTCCGTCAGCTGGCTGTGCATTTGCACAAGGTTCGAATGCTGTTCGAGGTATGCGGCTGATTTCCGACAAAATGCAGCCGAATCGTCGCGAAACTTCGCTAAATCCGGTCCGCGTTTGATGAAGGCCAGTTGTTCCGGCGACAGGACGCTTTCATCGCTTGTAACGCTATTGGATTCGACTCTGAAATAAGATCAAGATTAGATTTGGGTGATTTGCCTGATATAGCGGGCCGTACTTCATCACTTCGGACTTTTTCGATTTCAGCAGCTCGTTCCATTCACATGTTTCCTTGTGCAGATGGTCTTCATACCTGCAAGTGGATTAGGGCAATCATTTAGCATCTAAAAGTGCTGGCTGTTAATCGCAAAATACTCACACTGTCTTTTGTGTTTTTTCCGACGGAACATCTGCAAAATAGACGGGAAATTTCATTGATAAAGTTCCGAAAAAAACGATAAGATCAGGGATTACCTTCGAGAACCAAATCAAATAAACTCTGGCTGGTGCGGATTCGATTTCGGTTTATCGTTGGAAATATCTCGTTGTTTTGGGTCGTCTCGAAGTTATCTTCAAAGTTTTCAAGCTCTTCACTTGTCGCCATACCGAAAAAATTCAAAATTAAATTCAAACCGCGAAAAACAGTAAACAGATAAACACAACTGAGCGGTTGACAGTTTGAAACAGTGCTGCCATGTTTCGTCGTTACTCTCGCTTGAAGCAATTTATGAAAAATATCGTAAAAAACACGATATAAAATTAACGAACAAAAATTTAATTGATGTAAAGGAGAAAACAGGAAACAAGTTGAAATATTTAAATGTGGAATAACAAGTTTGTTATGATGCTGTTATGACACTGGCTATTTTCCTCGCTAGAAAAAATTACAATGATAGCCAATCGTGCGACAAGGCGAACGACATTAAAAGAAAGAGATACCGCTCTTTCCGCTCACTAGCGGCATCTAGTAAACGAAATTAACAACTGGTTTGTTAAGAAAAATACAGGTTCTGTCGCGTTTCATAACATAACATGGCACTTTCCATAATTTATACGTACCGAACTGTCAAAAAAAAGCGTGTAGCTGGAAATAAAGCTCCCAGTGGTTGTTTCTTGACTTGAACTGCTAGAATGTGGCGAAACACTGCTCGCATGCGCTTTGTTGCCGTTTTTTTTGACAATTACTCACTTTTTAGCTGTTCGGACTGTCTTTCTCACACCAATGTCTAAATTGTATGTTAAATTTTCTATCTCCCTTCATTTGCTTTTTTTAGCCGATTTAAAGCGCCAAAAATAACCAGTGTCATAACAGCATTATGCTGTTATGACACTGGCTATAAAATAAAATTTTGCCTAATGAGCTCTGGTTGTGTTAGTTGTCTAATTGCGTTAGTGTAAGTGTGCAGTGGCGCCGTACAAAATAGTACGCTTTCGGCGACATAAAATTTAAATTTAAAGCAAAGGCACGGATTTGAGGATTGTACGTTTTACTTATCAATTTTCTCCAAGTTTAATAATTAACTGGTTTAATAAATAACAAGTAACATACTTTACTAGCTAGGAAAATTTTTTTAATTTTAACAGAAATGGAACAAAAAGCATTTTTATTCTAATTAAACTATGTAATAATGAGCAGTACGCACAAACGTAACTGGAGTGGGTCCATTTTCCACCTAACTCCACATATGATGAGAGAGAAATAATTATTATCATTCATAATTCAAATAAACCTTCAGAAGTAATTATAACATACATTTAATAAATTTTGTGCAGCTATATTTGTTGAAACGTAAATAGGTAAAGGAAAAACTTCATGTAGCAATTCTACAGGAGTCTAAGACCGGAAAGATTAAATAAAAATAGTTTAATACAGAAACTATAGCGTTATATGAAATTATATTTACTGATTCCAATCTTACACAAGAAGTAAACAGCCCTGTTTCACCATCGTCAGTGTCAGGTTCAAAAAAATAACTCTATAATATATAAAATATTACATTAATAACACAAATAAAATTTTTAATAGTATGTAGCTAGCCGTTCCCGCTGGTACATCGTAATATGGAAACGATATATTTCCATTACATTGAGATTCCATACTCGTTTCGAAGCCCTAAAATTTAATTGGCAATAGAAAGACTTAATAATAAATAAATAAAATTACGAAAACAGTGTTGCTCAACACTGGCCCTTCAATATATGGAGTCAATTTATTTTATATTATATATATTTAAGATTGGCTAGATGACCTAATGTATGTATGTAATTTTTACTTACCATATTAATGCTCAGGAAAGGAACTGCGATACTTATTAACCTTTTGTAGCGTTTACCGGGAAATAACAGAGTTTCGGATTCCAAAAAGTGATCCTCACATATCACACTTCCCTTGCTTCAGATTAAGTTCGGCTCCCTTATTGCTTCCAACCACATTTTCCTCATTTAAATTTTCTTAGGAAATCTGAAGTAGGTAATTTATTGGTTAATTTAATTATTTATTATTGGTTTTAAAATTGATTCTCAATAGCACTTTTAAAAATTCACTGATTTTATTCATAGTTTTATTACTATATAATATGTACTCTACCCCAGAAATATTTTTGCTCCGACGTTGTGATGAAAACAACTGTCAGAAATGATTGTCATTAAAACGTAAACAATTTTTTTTTTAGATAAAACGTTTAAATTTTCACTTAAATTAACACTAATTTCGAAATGTTGGGCTATTAATGTTTTGCTCAATTGACTAAATTGTAATTTATATAGTGTACTTACTTGAAAAACGATTTTCCTGGCGAGCAATGCGATTTATTCAAACAACCGTTCACTTCGCACTTCATTGCAATTTTTTTACTTTTTTCTGCATGGTTCTCACTGAAAATGTTTAGAAAAAAGTTTTTCGGTTCACTCCACGTTAATTTTAATCAAAAACTGGTTATTTACTTACCGTTTAACTGCAGAAAACTACTTTTTTATTTTGTGCTTTTTACAAGTCCAAAATCAATTTGACATAGTAGAACAAATGTTCAGTATATCCCTTTCACATCGATGTTTTGTCTTTCTCTTGACGAATTAGTCTCATGCTGTTATGACACTGGCTATTTTTGCGGCTTTAAAGCGGCTAGACAATCCAAATGGAGAGGGATAGAGACTTTAACATACAATTTAGACATTGGTGTGAGAGAGACAGTCCGAACAGCAAACTATGGGTAACTGTCAAAAAACAATCCATAACTGTCAAAATTGGATTGGCTAGATGACCTAATGCATGTATGTAATTTTTACTTACCATATTAATGCTCAGGAAAGGAACTGCGATCCTTATTAACCTTTTGTAGTGTTTACCGGGAAATAACAGAGTTTCGGATTCCAAAAAGTGATCCTCACATATCACACTTCCCTTGCTTCAGATTAAGTTCGGCTCCCTTATTGCTTCCAACCACATTTTCCTCATTTAAATTTTCTTAGGAAATCTGAAGTAGGTAATTTATTGGTTAATTTAATTATTTATTATTGGTTTTAAAATTGATTCTCAATAGCACTTTTAAAAATTCACTGATTTTATTCATAGTTTTATTACTATATAATATGTACTCTACCCCAGAAATATTTTTGCTCCGACGTTGTGATGAAAACAACTGTCAGAAATGATTGTCATTAAAACGTAAACAATTTTTTTTTAGATAAAACGTTTAAATTTTCACTTAAATTAACACTAATTTCGAAATGTTGGGCTATTAATGTTTTGCTCAATTGACTAAATTGTAATTTATATAGTGTACTTACTTGAAAAACGATTTTCCTGGCGAGCAATGCGATTTATTCAAACAACCGTTCACTTCGCACTTCATTGCAATTTTTTTACTTTTTTCTGCATGGTTCTCACTGAAAATGTTTAGAAAAAAGTTTTTCGGTTCACTCCACGTTAATTTTAATCAAAAACTGGTTATTTACTTACCGTTTAACTGCAGAAAACTACTTTTTTATTTTGTGCTTTTTACAAGTCCAAAATCAATTTGACATAGTAGAACAAATGTTCAGTATATCCCTTTCACATCGATGTTTTGTCTTTCTCTTGACGAATTCGTCTCATGCTGTTATGACACTGGCTATTTTTGCGCCTTTAAAGCGGCTAGACAATCCAAATGGAGAGGGATAGAGACTTTAACATACAATTTAGACATTGGTGTGAGAGAGACAGTCCGAACAGCAAACTATGGGTAACTGTCAAAAAACAATCCATAACTGTCAAAATTGGATTGGCTAGATGACCTAATGTATGTATGTAATTTTTACTTACCATATTAATGCTCAGGAAAGGAACTGCGATCCTTATTAACCTTTTGTAGTGTTTACCGGGAAATAACAGAGTTTCGGATTCCAAAAAGTGATCCTCACATATCACACTTCCCTTGCTTCAGATTAAGTTCGGCTCCCTTATTGCTTCCAACCACATTTTCCTCATTTAAATTTTCTTAGGAAATCTGAAGTAGGTAATTTATTGGTTAATTTAATTATTTATTATTGGTTTTAAAATTGATTCTCAATAGCACTTTTAAAAATTCACTGATTTTATTCATAGTTTTATTACTATATAATATGTACTCTACCCCAGAAATATTTTTGCTCCGACGTTGTGATGAAAACAACTGTCAGAAATGATTGTCATTAAAACGTAAACAATTTTTTTTTTAGATAAAACGTTTAAATTTTCACTTAAATTAACACTAATTTCGAAATGTTGGGCTATTAATGTTTTGCTCAATTGACTAAATTGTAATTTATATAGTGTACTTACTTGAAAAACGATTTTCCTGGCGAGCAATGCGATTTATTCAAACAACCGTTCACTTCGCACTTCATTGCAATTTTTTTACTTTTTTCTGCATGGTTCTCACTGAAAATGTTTAGAAAAAAGTTTTTCGGTTCACTCCACGTTAATTTTAATCAAAAACTGGTTATTTACTTACCGTTTAACTGCAGAAAACTACTTTTTTATTTTGTGCTTTTTACAAGTCCAAAATCAATTTGACATAGTAGAACAAATGTTCAGTATATCCCTTTCACATCGATGTTTTGTCTTTCTCTTGACGAATTAGTCTCATGCTGTTATGACACTGGCTATTTTTGCGGCTTTAAAGCGGCTAGACAATCCAAATGGAGAGGGATAGAGACTTTAACATACAATTTAGACATTGGTGTGAGAGAGACAGTCCGAACAGCAAACTATGGGTAACTGTCAAAAAACAATCCATAACTGTCAAAAAAAAAAGCGGCCACAAAGCGCATTCGAGCAGTGTTTCGCAACATTCTAGCAGTTAATCCAAGAAAAATCCGCTGGCGGCTAGATTTTCCAGCCGCTACCGACTAGTTTTTGACAGTTCGGTACGTATAAATTATGGAAAGTGCCATGTTCTGTTATGAAACGCGCCAGAACCGGTATTTTTCTTAACATACCAGTTGTTAATTTCGTTTACTAGATGCCGCTAGTGTCGGAAAGAGCGGTATCTCTGTCTTTTTATTGTTGTTCGCCTTGTCGCACGATTGGCTATTATTGTACTTTTTTCTAGCGAGGAAATAGCCAGTGTCATAACAGCATCATGCTGTTATGACACTGGCTATTTTTGCGGCTTTAAAGCGGCTAGACAATCCAAATGGAGAGGGATAGAGACTTTAACATACAATTTAGACATTGGTGTGAGAGAGACAGTCCGAACAGCAAACTATGGGTAACTGTCAAAAAACAATCCATAACTGTCAAAAAAAAAGCGGCAACAAAGCGCATTCGAGCAGTGTTTCGCAACATTCTAGCAGTTAATCCAAGAAAAATCCGCTGGCGGCTAGATTTTCCAGCCACTACCGACTTGTTTTTGACAGTTCGTTATGTATAAATTATGGAAAGTGTCATGTTATGTTATGAAACGCGCTAAGATCAGTATTTTTTATAACAAATCAGTTGTTAATTTCGTCTACTAGATGCCGGTAGCATCAGCAAGGGTATTTTTCAGTGGTAATCTCTTTCTCTCTATATTGGTCGCCTTGTCGCACGATTGACTTTTATTGCACTTGAAACTAGCGAGGAAATAGCCAGTGTCATAACAGCATGATAACGAATACGATGTTGTTGCTTTATTAGTTGATATTGTTGGTGATGACGAACTCTGAAGGAGTCTTGAAAATTAAGAATAAGAGAAACAATTAATTAAAGGGTATATTACACAATGAAAAAAAATCAACAAACACGGGGGAGAATTATTAAGACATAAAGAGTTAACCTCTTAACAAATCTAAAACAAATTATGCGATCTTCAAGCAAAATAATAAGCCCGAAGTGAGAACTATTATTAAAAGTCAACGAAGTAAAATATTTTGGTGTAATTATGGATGATCACATATTGAACTTGTGATCGAAAAAAATTGCCCAATAATAGGAATATTAAGAAGACGAGAAGATCTGGATTTTGGTGTGAAAAGCAAAATTTTCAATTCATACATATTGTCGGTGATTACACGTGGACAAATTGCATGGGCACAAACATTCAAAAAAAGCACTGAGAAAATTTCTAGACTCTTCAATAAGTGGTAAGCAAGGTTTAATCTGCCAAGCCATTCTCTGAAATTGGAACTATAATATGGTATATGAAGGTAAGGTACACCTTTGAAGAAAGGTTTGTCATGGAGCGGACTAAATTTATCTTCATTGTGATCCATAATACTTTGAAGACCTCGGTGAAGACGGTGACAGTTTGAACACGAGGAACGTAAACCAAATAATAAACAAGCAATCCTTTACAAATACCAGAAAATATTGAAAGTAGGTACAACGAATATTGTAAAATTCAAACGATTTGTCAAAAAATACCAGTTCATCGGTCCTGTCTTTTTCTATGGCTCGACAGGAGTACTGTCCAAGTCGAGCGGGCTTCGACCTCTTCGATGATCCTCCACTGATCCTCTCCAATTCAGAAGATCTCCTACCAAAATTGACAGATTGTTGACGGAATCTTCCAATCTCTTCTCTGGTTTATCGCAGTTCTTTTACCTTGAGCGTGTCCAATTAACACCGGTTGATGGAATTATAAAGTGACGGTATTTCACACGGCACCCTCTAAACATGTTTCAAAATTCCAAATGCATTAGGAACGGATTTACCGCAAAAGGTCTCACATAACATAACTCACTCTTTTCTTGTATAATCGAACGGTTAACGAGGTGAAGTTCGTATAAATTTTTTTTTTTAAATAACGAAATCCGAAAATTTTATTCAGTCGTCACCAATGTCACAAACACTACGACAGCCAGGCATACGCAAACGTAACTTTGTCCATTTCATAACCGAAAAATATTTGCAAACGCAACTTTAGAAAAATTAAGATGAGCGTAAAAACTGTTTACATGACTCGATTGCTGTCGATCGAGCAAAAAAAAAACTCCACCTATTGCTAATAAAAATAATTAACAATGATAATGTGCGCCAAAAGCCACAACGAACCCTCTTATGGGCGATCGTGTCGCATTCAAATACCGCAGATCACCATCACTTTCATGAAAGTAAAAGTTCTGGACCAGGTGATCGATAGATGCCAGCCAGTTCGCCATAATGAGCGCGATCAACGAAAGTGAAAGTATGAAATGATCGGCGATCGTGCTGAGAACTGCTCCCAGGTTGCATCTGGAGGTGCATTTTTAAACCCAACATCGCGATCATCTTGAGAGGAAAATAGAAAACTACGTATTACAAGGCAAATCTCTTTTTCCAATATTATCCTATTTTTTTATTTTTGTTTTTTTATTATATTTTATACAATTTGAGTCCCTTTTATTTTATAGTTGAGACACAGAGAATGGCATGAGCTGAGTATCTAAAAAGGAAATCACAGTCTTTGTAAGCTCCCCAGGTAAAAAAAACTAAAAAAATTATCAAATTCTACACACACAACAAGAACAAACGGTGCGTAAAACTAAATATTTTAGAAGTAGGGAAATTCCAGTTGGCTTCAAAACGGTGATCGTCCTTAATCCTCGTTGTAGTAAAGTCCCTTGGCATTAGCCTGATTTCTGAGCTCTACTTTCTTGGCATATTCCGGATCGGATTTGGCTTTTTGGGCGGAGAGTTCTTGTTGCTGTTTAATTCCAGCGTAGATTTGATCAAGTCCTTTCTGGATTTCTTCGGGAACTGGTGGTGGAGTTGGGATATGATCTCCGGTAGCTCGGAATCCATTCTCATCGGCCGTGTATTCCACATTGACGATTTGACCATCGGGAGCTTCGTACGAGTATTGACCGTGTTGAACGAGAATTCCGTTTGGATGTTCCTCGGAGAAGTCCTTCAGGAAACCGGACTCTTCGTGAATGATGTTGTTTCCGGTCTCGTATTGTGTCTTGTAGCTTCCATCTTGGCTTTGTTCCTTATTGTATTTGAGGATTGGGATCCATGTTGTTGTTTCTTTAATTTGTGGCCGCTGTTTGTCGTACTGCTCGTCTGGGCGCTGTTGTGCACTGCAGATCACTAACATAAACGTGCAGAATACGATCTAGACATGGGAAAAAATTAAAATTTTTAGAAATGAAGTCTATGAACTTTCAATGATCTGGTTACTTACAAACACTTTCATTTTGGTGGTGGCTAAAAAAATATATTTCCTCTCGAGACAACGTTCCTAAGGAGCTTTTCGGTGAAAGCAGGTTTTCTACAGACTGATCGTGATGAGCCCCAATTTAGCTATTTATAGAGAGCTGCGCCCGTATATTTTGCCATCCACCACTCCTTTCAAGACAGACTCGAAAGATCTTCGACCGGCTACTCGAAAACACGATCGTTTTCGATCTTTTGCAGCAAGTCTCCCTCGCTCGATGGCTGACTGGGTTGGTGATGACCATATAGTGGCTTGCTGGTGGTGTTAGGGTCTACGCATGTTTCTTAGAACCATGAGTTTGGTCTTCAGCAGCCAAACGACCCAACCAACTCTAGCTCTAAGCTACGATCAAAACTTACCACTATAATTTTAAGCGCCAGTGTATGGGTCGATTGTAAGATCGCGATCATTTTGTCTACACTCGCGTATTTTGTAATCTCTCAATGGGCTCGGGGATTTATGTAACAACTTCAGATGCCACCAGCTCTAAGACGGGATTTTGCAATGAGGTCGTATAGTTTTCAAGCCGGTCGCGATATCAACGTCTATCGCGATTTTGAAAATAACGGCTTGGGTCACAAATTTGAAACTTGATTGCTGGCTAGAAAGACATGCGAAATGGCATGGCGGAGAATTTCTAATAATTGCAGTCTGCATGAATCGGACTGCTGAAGATGGGACAAGATCAGAAATTCCTCGAATAATGCGAACCCTCTGATATAATCGGTGCTACTTATGCATAAAAAAGAAGTGCAATATGCATAAGAGGTGCAGACTTGTTGCAGCAGTTGCACTATTGCGCTTAAGTGGAAGAGGAAAGGGCATAGTCGTGTATAGCACGGCACCAAGTGAAAATTCAATTTCAAACGATCGAAGCTTGAAATCTTTTAAAGTTCATGAGGTTGATGCTGCCGCGCGACAAAGACGGTGCGGTACACGATTGTGAAATGTATCGATATGATGAGGTGCGAGGTGTGTTATGGAACACCTAAACCGGGTATTCAGGTTGATGGGACATCATCGAGATGACACATCGAAAACAGACGATTGTACAACGGGCGGTCTTTCATCACCGTCATCATCATTATCATCATCATCATCCCAATCATCACCACTAAAAATTAACATGCAGCGAAAACGATAACTCTGCACTCTGCAGTGGAATACCTCAAGGTTCTACTATTGCTCCTCGACTGTTTTCTGTGCGGGTGCTACAATTGTTGCAATGATGAAGCTGCTGATGCCGCTGTTTCAGCCTTGACTTGTTGGCCTTTATGGTTTTATCGTTTCACTAATGTTTATACAATTCCATAAAAGTGAAATTTGAAATCAAAGTGAAATCACAAACATGATTCTTGCCGCAATCTTCATAAATCTTTGTGAGCCGAAGGCCTCGGACTATGTGAGGATAAATCGGAAGCATCAGCAACTAATCGGTCGCGTGGTCTGTGTATAGTGCAGTGCAGATTAACTGGTCGGCTAAGATCTGCATACGATCGATGGTGGTGAATGAAAATCGAAGTGGATTTAATCGTTTATTCTTGAATTAAATTTCCCCTACTTTTAATAATCTTGTTTGGCTTTTTTTTGGAAGATGTTACTTAACGTTGGGTTGTTTTTTTTCGCTATTTAAACATAAGTAGGTTCATTGAGGTTTGGCTTTCTTCGGGGATTTTCTTTTCTTCTCCTTCAAAATTGACCAACCAGACCACCATCAACATTACAGTGCATTATACCGTTTTGTTGTCATATCTTCTATCTGGCGAGCAAGTTGAATAACCGCTTCTTCAACACTTTAAGCTTGGAGCTGATCGTCGTCGGTCCGAGTGTCTTCTCCTCCCGTCTTCTTGGATATCTGCCCCAAGTCAAAGTACCTTATTGATTTCGTATTAAAGTTTATTTTGGATCTATCTAAGCTGTGGATTATGCAACAAAGCGATGATCGTAATGGAAAGTGTGTAATGGATTAGTCTTGCTTAGTCTTTGATGGATATGTGAAAAAAACGATATTCGATATTTTGCACGTGGATTTGAAATGATTTTGGCATGGTCAATTCTCCATGTTTTGATCGATTCGAGCCGATTAAAATGATGTCAATCGTAGCGAAGAATTGACATCGATATTTTGCAAGTTTCATGTTTTTGGGATGGTTGGATTTTTTTTCGGCAGTTTAAAATAATCGGTTTAATCGCACAATTGAATTAATTATGTTGCTATGATTTTTTTAAATTTGAAACTCAACGGCTCGAGTAGTGTTTTTAAGAGTGCCGCTTGAAAAGTAGTGTCGAGGTCAAAGTGGAAAGGTCTATTTGAAAAAGACTGTATGGATCCCTAGCTCTGTTTTATTTATTTACTTGTTAATTTCTCAGGTATTTATTTCTTTAGTTTAATTCCGGCGATTCTCAGAAACTCTGTGTACTACTGTCTGTGTTCCTTAGAGTCAATTTTTAGTAGATAAAGCCGTTCACCTCGAGCGTGATGAACCTTATCATGGTTGCGATACAAATGTTTTTGTTGATTCTTTATTTCTTGAGAAAACTGATGTCTACCACTTTCATGGCTGTTTCACTTCGCCACATTTCGGCAACTAGATTTCAAAATCTCGAAAGAATTTTTTTTGACATATTCAATTTATCAGCTGACTATGATGCCAAAATTGTAATTTGTATGGTAAGGAGTCGTTAAGCAATGGACAATTTAATAACATCGACAGGAACTTAAATATAAAAACTTTGCCAACAGTCTTGGCGCAACTTTACTATTTTATGGGTAGAAGTCCGGAACGCGTTTAATGCTGAGAAGCGATGTAGATTACTATGCAATTGACAACCTAAAAAATAACGTTCCAAATACCCAGTAGACCAAAAACACAGAAATCCGTAAGAATTCCGATGGAAAGTTTTTTATATACTCGGAATTCCGGACTAGGAATCCATGCGATTTTCGACAGATTTCCATATGGCGAACAAGACAGCGAATTACTTTTCATTTTAGAGGATTTTGGAATTTGCACAGAGTTTTCCACGATATGTCCGGATGTCGGCAAGTTCTTTTGGAATTCTGCTTGATAATTCCATGAAATTCTTCTCTTTTCCTTATGGAATTATCTTTAAATTTTCCTACTGAAATCCAGCGGAAACTTCTGCCTCCCATTCCCGTATATCAGAAATAGCTCGGAACTTTCCGAGAACGTCAGAAAATTCCGCTTTATTGGTCTGCCAGGTAGCCTCCTAATTACCTTACACCCCCAGGGGTTTAATATTGAAAAATACTTAAATCGGTTCTTTCCCCGAATATGTTTAAAGCTTTTAGAAGTGAATGTTAATTCAAAATATCAATAGACCTAAGAAATATATCGGAATTCGTGAATATGCACACAGCAACTTTACTCCCCGTTAGAGGTTGGATATCGACAAATTTGAAAGAACGTTTCTAGGCGCTTATATAAAGAATCCGCAGAAGTAAAATTGCTTTGATAGCTCGATATGTCTAAAAGTTAAAAAAACGAAATTCGTGAAAATGTGGATTCACGAACATTTTTTTACTCAACCTCTGAACGCCAATAAAAATCTGAACTTTTTTGTTGCTTCAATTACTCTAGTAGCGCATCTATATATACGTACTAAGTTTCAACTTTCTAGCATAAACCGTTTCTGAGATATAAAAAAACACCCCTCACCAAAAATTTTATTTTTCTAGGTTGTCTCTATAGCGGTTCTATATAATCGTAAATTTGAAGCTTTCTATTCATTACGGTTTTTGAGAAATAAAAATTAGAATGTTTTCCTTTCTACTCCCTTTCACCATCACCCCCAACATCCACAACCCCAAAATTGTTTTCCCTACTAGGGGCTACTGACCCCAATCCTGTAAAATTTTCAAGATCGTATCGGGTACGGTTTTTGAGATATAAAAATTACATTTATTAAAAAAATGCTATCCCCCCACTTTCGTGTTCAGCCTCCCACCTCAAAAAGTTTACTTTCAGTGGACTCCACTTGTGATCCCATATACAGAAACCATATTTTATCTTCCTGGTGTAATTGGTTTTTCGTCCCCCACTTCCCCACTCCTCGACTACTATCGACAATTTTTTGCAAATGGGTCCACTATTATAGTTTTACATAAGTTCTAACTTTCAGCCTCCTAGCATAAGCGGTTCCTGAGATCTAGAAACCAAACTTTTTCGTCTAAAACGCTCCCCTCTCATCCCACCCCCGAAAAGATACCAGTTGTAGGGGTTCACCCAATCTACCCACCATAAAAATTTTAGCTTAATATTTCAACGGGTTTGGGAGCTACGCGCCTATAAGCGATTTTGCGGACGGCGTACGGCGGACGAAAAATGAAATTTTTTTTTGATAGTTGACAGTGAGTATTGTGGTGAAATGTGAACGTGGTGAAACATAAATTTCAGGGCTGTACTGTTCAGTGGAGTTGCAAATAGATTTTATCGTAATCGATTTGGAAATCTCAATTTCGTATGGAGAATCTAGTATATTTAATCGCCGCAAAGAGAATTGTTTGACATTTAAAAATTTAGCAGCTGTTTGCTGTGTCAGAGCTTTTAATTTATTTTGTAAGATTTTACTCTTTTTCTTTTCTGCAATCGATCGACCAGCATCAGCAGGAATCAAATAAAAACATACTGCAGTCACGATCGGCTGCAAGCCAATCGTATAATACTCTAGATGAATACTGAACTCCGATTTATATTGTAGTTGGGGATAAAGTAGAATTACGAGTGTGCATGTTGTATGTCCTTTATTAAGGACTCCCATTTGATCGCTACCCAAAACTAAAAGACAATATTCTGTGTTTAATTTCATATCTTGAATTGGGTAAGTCAACGAAAAAAATTTTTTTGTTTTTGAAGGACTTTCACATGGGAGGTGCAGGAAGGACTCACTCGATTTTTTACATATTTATCCTTTTCCTTGGAACCATTTAAAAATGAACGTATACAAAATTTCAAATTCGTAGCTTCAAGCGTTCAAAAGTTATCGAAAAATATTGTTGAACACGTGTCTTAAGGACATTTTGTATGGCACCTACCAGAAGGAGTAAAAGGATTTCGCTGATTAGTAAACTCAAACTTTGTTTTTTCTCAAAACTAATTTGTACAAAATTTCCAATTCATAGCTAAAAGATTACTTGAGTTATAGTAAGTTCCGTAAATTAAGTGAAGACGTTTTGACAAGATATTTGTATGGCAGCTACACGAAGGACTAATAGGATTTTCTTCATAATCATACATTTAGCTATAACTATTGGAAAAATTACACATACAAAATTTCAAGGTCGCAGCTTAAACCCTTCTGAAGTTATCGGCCAATATTCATAAACACGTGTTTTAAGGACATTTTGTATGGCAGCTACCCGAAGGAGTAGAACGATTTGGCCCGTTAACGAACTTAGCCTTACAAATTCAACCAAACCTCTAGATTCAAAATTTCAAGATTCTAGGTGAAGGCGTTCTTGAGTTATCGTGCTAACGGACAGACGGACAGACGGACGAACGTCAAGCGGATTTGAGGTTTTTGGCCACAAATAAACAAAAAATAATGTATAACTTTTTTTCGTCCGAGGCTTGGTTCTATGCGTTACAAACTCTTGGGCTGGATTAAACTTATAATACTCTATATGATTTCATCTAGAGTATAAAAATTATTAAATGCCACAGCTTGCATTCTAAGCAACATTGTAGTGACATGTCAACGTGGTGAAACACAAATGTTAGGGTTGTCCAGGCCGAATTTAGTAGATTTCGAACAAAATCCAGTCATTCAAAGAGATTTTTAAATCGATTGAATGTACGAGATATTTATTAAATTTCAATAGAGATTTGTCGAAATCTCAAGATTTCTCGAAATCCAGATTGAAAACTTGCGATGTAAATCAGCTAGAAGGAGATTTAAAAATTGTTTATATGCATGAAAAATCTCTAATAGAAATTCCATGATTTACTGAAATGTGGTTTGAAATCTACCTTTACAAATCTTCCTTACAAGACGTTGCTTTTAGAGAGGGTCGAAATTGAATGATGTAATACAAATTTTCCAATAGTCTGGTCGCAACTTTATTATTTTTTGGTTAGAAGTGATGGCACGGAATCTGTTACGTCAGTGCTATTCTAAAATCAAAATTTTGAACAAATAGGTACACCCTCTTCCAAAGGTTACTTGAGGTAGGGATTTGCCAGCCCAGTTGTTTGCCATGATTTTCGCTAAGACTTCATCTACTATACGAGCTCACACTCCCCCAAACAAATTCAAAAAATCAATATGTCTACTCTACTCGTATGCCATATATTCCCTTATAAATTGTTGTATGCTTTACTAGTATTTCAAGAAACAATCACCAAGTTTCAACTTCATTCAGGAGACATGAAGACACACATCGTACTCCACGGCCCATGTTAATCTGCAACTCCAAATAATATCTCTGAAATATAAATTCTAAATTTCTACCACCTTGCCCAACTACTAGTAAAGTTACCACCTATGAAGTCCTCTCCAATTTACATTAAAAATTTAAACGTAAGATCTCAAAGGCTTTTCAGGTTATGATTTGTCGAAGACTTTAGACAAACGGATAAAAAGTGGATTCATTTTTGGGTGCGTTTCAATATCCCTAGATCTTAAGATTACAAAATTCTTCCTTTCAACATTATTTTAAAAAATAAATCAATCAATGAAAAATTGATTAAAGATGTTTTTGTGCTATTTCCAACGATAACTTTAAGATTTTAATGTTTGTTTTATATAAACAAATTTATTTTTGGATAGAAGTCCTGAACGCGTTTGATGCTGAGACGCGGAGAAGGTTACTATGCAACTAACAACCTAAAGAAATAACGTTCCAAATAAACTCGTGAATATTGCAAATCGCTCCACTAAAATCGTCTAAAATGCTCGTCCTAAATACGCATCTTCCAAAATACGCCCACTTAAAGGATTCCGACCAATCTATCCACTAAAATTTGTTAACTAAAGTTCTAATAGTTTGGGAGCTACGAGCCACAATCACGTTTCTGTACGGCGTATACGGCGGACAGACGGACTTTTTTTTTTACATTTTTGGTGTCTACTAGCTCTGAAGCGTGAAAATGCAAAATTTGGGAAAGAAAATTTTTTTGAAGTTTAGGTCAATCACAAAAATGCAGTAATTACCGCCGAGAGGGTATTGAAAGTCAATTTTATTATGGAGGCAACGGTGTAAAAACAATTTTCGCCATAACAGTTAACTATTGCATTCTTAGATTCATAACAAATAAAGAAAGGAAGGAAGAAATTATAAAAGTACATAAACACTTGATAAAAATAAATTATTTAAAAAGTGAGAAATAAATAACTCGAAAACGGGTGTTGACTGGCTGTGGCGTAAGCGGATATTGCAGTTTTCTCGGAATCAAATTAATAAAATCTCTTGAATCGTTGCTTATATATCTGAATCGATTGTTACAATTTGATCTTGAATATTACGACAAGTTAACTAAAGTGACACTTTAACGATTAAACTAACGCACCAGTGAAAGTTGAAACGAAAATTTTATAAGGCAGTGCTGAAGAAGTACACAAAAGCAATGATTTATGCTATAATTTCATTTACAAGGACACTATCGCGTACTTACAAACTCTATGGTATATGATCGAATGACTTTAACTTAATTATGTTGGGAAAAAAAACATTCCGCACCCGAATAATACGAGTAGAGTATCTACCTCTCGTATATATAAAAATCTCACATCAGCCTAACAAAACACTAGACAGCAATTTCTTTCTGATCGAAGAAAATTTGAATAGATACATCAACCTCTTTATAATTTCATAAGAAAGTCAATGACTCTTTTTCAGCTTTGTAATAAAACATAAAGATATATCACTTCAAGCTACCGTGATTCCGATTGAAATGTGCATTTTTATTGCTCACAATTAAATTAAAGCGATTCGATAACACTACTACTAACGTATCCAAATCCAATCATTAAATTGATAATAGCAGGAAATATTTCAATTTGAGATTTATGAATGGTTTTAATTTCATACTCGGGGCGGGAGTAGAGTAAGGTATGGGGTTATGCGATTTGAAAAGTATTTTTTTTTTAATTTAAAGTTTGATATTTAAAAATTGCTTTTGTAAAAAATATCCAATTATTTTATTTTGTTTTGTAATAATTTATAAATTATAAATAATACATCACATGGTTTCTGGTAGCTATAGTGACAAGGTCGTTAGTCCACCAACAATGAGGTCGTTCGATCGAATCACACGCAAGTTCTCTAAGAAAATGATCAGGCAACGTATGAGCGTAACTACATATTAATTTTCGATCAAAATTTAATATCGGCCAAATTTGTTACGTCATTATTAAGATAAATGTCATTTACTTACATATTTTACTTGCATCAATCAGGGAGTATATTTGTAGACCAGGTTCATAAAAGAACCAAGTTTCAAGTTTACAGCCTAAATAATTTCAGAAATTTAGAAATTAGAAGGTTTTTTAATCCCCCTTCTCGCATACCCTCTCTCCGTCTTAAATCCCATCCACGGGATCCGCTGTATTTTTTGAGAATTTGCTGCAAAAATTTGAAGTTTAGGTCTTTAAAGGTTTTTGATTGGACATTTACTGGTATTGTCTCAAAAATAAAAATCGTCAACCGTTTTCCAAATTGCTCCTGTACGTTTATACGATATAATATAAGTTCCAATTTTCAACTTCAGGCATTGACTAGATGTGAAATAATTTTACGGCTAAAACCATATCCGGACTCGCCGCCAAAACACCTCCACAAATTTAATTAATCACCGGGGTTCACTCTCAAGTATTTTGCCCATTTATTTTCAGTCCTACCTCTTTGCATTTAGAATTGAAGAAATGGAAATTTGATTCCAAAAACTCACCACCTTCAAGTGCGGTTTCTAGGGAGTCATCAATTATAACCTGAAATAGGACCGGTGATATTGCACAGCCTTGTCTTTTGCCGGTGGAAACTTTCAGATAGCTCTCCGCATGAAAATCTGTTCATCTTAAAATAATGTACTACTACACGGATCTTAAAGTCAGTAAGTGTATTTTTAAACACTTTTAAATAATATATTTTATTTTTAGTTCTCGTATTTATACTTTTCCTCTATTTAGAACCGAGGCTTGAACGTATCTACTTTATGTTTTGCCTTAAACACTGAAATTTTTAAAATTGTTTAAGTTAAACTTTTATCAAATTCACTAGTTTCCAGACATCATAATTTTAGGCGCAATAAAATTGATTTCTAATAGTCCAGCGGCGTGTTGAATTTTTTACAATAATATAATTTTAGATTTCAATTTTTTAATTTGTAATAATAAAATATTGTGATCGATCTGATTTTAAAAAAATTTGCTACCCTGATAGTTTTTATTCTCACTTTCTGGAAATAATATATCCCATAAAATGCAAAAAAATTCCCGTCTGTCCGCCGTATATGCTGAACGTAAACGCGTTTAAAGGCTCGTTGCTTTCAAACACGTTTAGGTATGAATCCCTTCAAGTGGCGAGGTTTGAGGGTGTATATGGACATTTTTATAAGTTAATAATAAAAAAAATTTATACCCTGAAATTATAATATGTATTTACACAATTTGATTTATGTTTTATTAAATAATATCGTACCCTATATAAATTCTCCTTACTTTTGGATTGAGTCTACTGCATTCTCAAGTTATCGTGAAATTTAGTCCATTAATAAATCGATCAATGTACATACCTAGCTCATCAAATTTCAAATTAAATTTTTAGAGTTATCATGCGTTTGATTGTGTTCGAAGTGATATTCTCCACTCGTATGTAGACATTGCATGAAGTTCTGGTTCTTTAATCACTATAAATTTAATCTAAAATATAAAATTTGTTATTGTGAAATTTCTATTCAAAATACCTAAAAATTATAAGAATTTATCAATTTGATTAATGCATTAAATTTGAGCAATACAGTTTTTATTTTGTCCTATAAAAATTAACAGTTTTCGTACGTATAATTCATTTACATTTTCCTTCTTACTTATGGTGTTTATCTTCAGAACTCATACCAACTATTGAAAAATAAAGGAAAATAAATAATTAAATATTATTCAAATTTAAATTCTTTATTGTGATTCCCTTAGTGTACTATAATAAGCTTATGATATACTGAACAATATGGAGATCAGACAGTCGTCTTTACAGCCAAGTTAATGCTACTTATTTATATTTGAAGGAAAAGGGTCAAAAAACCTGAATTCGGTATTAATTTCACAGTAATAATTGTTTGAAGAAGAATATTTAATTTTAATCCACCAGAAAAAACAGTCACGTTTAAAATTCAGAAAATAATATTTAAAAAATGCGAAATTTATTTATTTTCATAAATAAAACATTTTTCCAATTACAACAGAGTTTTAACAACTCCAGTATTTTTCTTTCAAAATTTGAAATTTGGTTAAAGTGTAGCAGTTTAGATAATTTGTCATATGTTTCTTCCTTCTTTTTTTATATGCTTTAGGAATAGCTCCACTAAATACACATTTTATGCACCAAGTATGAACTTCGAAGCATCATTTCTGCGTGAGACAATGTTTTAGCCACATCTTATAACTTTTAATTTAAATATTGGTCCCCTGGTATGCCTACATGATAATAACCCAGTTAAATCTTTCTAGCATTCACTTTATACAAAGAATAAAGACCATGAAAATAATGACTTGAGATCTCGAGCTTTCTAGATAATATCAGGTATTTTTGTGCATTTTCCAGAGCAGAGTAGACTAGGAAATTTGTATTGAAAAAAAAATAAATTATATTATTAAAATAATTAATTATTATTAAATCAACTGAAACAAACGTTCTTCATATACTCGTACTTCTTATCACTAAACAATAGGTTTATCAAAAGTCTTGCGACAGTCTGAGCGCAACATTATTATTTTTCGAGTATGGCGCGTTTAGAGTTTAGTTGCGGTTGTAGAGATTATGGCTGATAACCTAAAAAAATACGTTAACTCCCATATGCGCCATTAAGTCTACCTTCTGTGAATTGGTAGGTTATACCTTCAGGAGTTCTTGAGACAAACGGATTTTTTTTGGAATTTATGGGGTCAGAATTCAGAAATATGTTATAATATGTTTTGTACATAAGTACAAAAATTGAGTGAAGCAACTTTTTTTTCATTCCAGATAGATAAGTTTATTTTATTGGTTAAAAAAATGTAAATTTCTCACAAAATTATGTGAATGTTTTCACTTTCAGCCATACACTGAAATATTAGTGCTCGATGAAATTTTAAATATACGTTGAACTTGCACTAGATTAGCCTTATCATTTTCTATGCTTGAGTAATTAATCACGCACTGGATGATCAGTGATCAAATTTTCAATAGCAGAAAACTATCAAATGTTATTCTTAAAACAAATTTGGAATCGGAGCAGTTTTAACGTTATTTTTGTCAACGCGAAAAATGATATTACATTCTTCTTGTTGATAGAATAGCTCAAATTGGGCTTTGGCCTCTTGACTGATATTTCTCTGATCAAATTTCGGATTTTACGATCGGAAAATCGTCAGATTTTTAGCTTTTTCTTATGAATATCCTCAACATAGTGTTTTTTCCGGTGATATGTTGTTACTCTAACTCACACCCCGGTGTAGAAGGATAATAGGAAATGGAATTTTTGGAAATGGATATTGTTGAAAAGTAAAGAAAAGTTAGAAGAAAAAAAAGAGTAGAACCCTGTCATGAGTTTGATCTAAACCTTTGACCTCTACACAAGAAGAGACTTGTATAAATTTCACAAATTAGTAATGGCATTACGACGGTCTTATTACGGTGTTCATACTCATAGAATATATGTCAATGGCTTACATTGGCGTTAAATGTCTACACGTGTACCAAATATTATAAAAATCTTTTGAGCTGTTTACAAGTTCTGGTAGAACAAATCAAACCTGGCATGTGTTTCGCAATATATCTCCGTAGTTCGTTTGCGAAATTGTTTAGCTGCTTTTCAGTGATGTTTAATAGAATCTTGGTTTGCACAAAATAACTATTCTTAAAACGTTTGAATTTTCTACTAATATCCGCATTCTCACGTACCTATTTATTATTTCGACCTGTTATTTTTTCCTTCACTTTTTGCAAATCTCGAACAACAAATCTCCAAAAACGTCGAGAAAGGGCAATAAAAAGCAGTTCCTCTGTTGCATTTTGATTTAACATTAAAAATGTTGTCAAGATTTGTGATCTAAGATGTACGATGTGTGGCTTTTTTTTGTGCAGATCTTGTTAAGTTTAGCCTGTAGATTGTGGTCACGTCCGATATTCGCCGCATATGTTTAAAATACGTTTGCGTCTTAAGTTAGGCGTAAGATTTAACCTCTTGGACCGGCATCGTACATGTACGAGTATGTAATGCGCCAAGTGGCTTATATTGTCGCACCCATAATTAGCATCTCGTGCTTGCGAAGAACTTTTTTTCGATATAAAAGACGATGATCGGAGCGAAAGGTGAGCCGCAAGAGTCTAGTTAAAAGACATGCCGATGTGTGAATATGTGCACTACACTTGAACCGACTTCGTCAATCTGAGCCTGAAATTATTGTCGTACTCTCGAGCTGGATGGTCATGTATTTATAGAAATTCAGTCATTTTGTTTTAAATGAAAATTTATTAATAAAATAAAATGTTTAAATGTTGCTTTTTTGTTGTTGGCTTATCACTAAAGTTGGCCTAGATCTGGATGATCTTCGAGTCCTTGAAATACATGTGCGGTGGTGGAAGTGTTGGCGGTCCTAGGTCGTGAGGTGTTCTATTTGAAAAAAAAAATAATTTTTTTATTTTTGAAGAAAACTCCTTCTTGGCTGCTTTCTTACCATGTCTTTAAGATATCTGCTGGCCTTGATTTTGTTGTGAACTTTGAGAGTCTTGGACAGATCTTGCAAAGGGTTCTCCTTGATTCGAATCCGGTGTTTTTGGTAAATGATCACCTGTTGGCTGGAATCCATTCTCATCGGCAATATACGACAGGGCAATGAGATTTCCATCGGTGTCTGTGTATGAAAAGGATCCGACCTGGACTACTATATCTTCTTCGTGTTCCTCAATCATTCGGCCATTTTCTTCGTGTTTTGGGACCGTAATCCTTTTGATGTAGCCGGCATTTTGTACTTTGATTCCGTTGCCCGTTTCGTAGCTATGACATTAATATTGAAATAAGTGATCCTTAGTGGTGAAGGCACTGCACTGAAATACGCGGAGGGATCCGAAAACGAACTTACCTAGTATTGAAGCTCCCATCTGGACTGCTGGTGGCGAACTGCGTCAGAATTGGTATTGGAGTTACTGCAGGATCGTTGGACTGGGGCCGGGCATATGACACTCCGCAAAGGACACTGAACACTATAAATTTCCACATTTTGATTGAACTGATTTGATTTTAATCCAACGGTTTAAAAAATTTGAACGTATCAAGTTTTAGCGATAAGCTGTTCCAATGAGTACTGTATGACCCAGGGTGTTTTGAAACTGATCCCGAATTGTCAATCCGGGCTTGTATTTATATGAAGTCAAACGTGCTGGACGTGTGCTACTCATCAAAGTGGGATTTTTTTTCTACATGTGACATGTACGTACGGATATGTGGTATAAAATATTTTTCAATGAACATACAAAAACTACTGTTTACTGAGTACTAACATGCTTCTGGTGCGCGCTTGTTAAACAAAAATTCACACAATCTGAATGCGGACTGACGAAAATGAAGAAAAGAAATGAAAAGCGAAACCAAACAGAAGGAGTACATCATCTTGTTAGATGTACTCGTATGTACCTATCCGAATCGCCAACCATAAGCACTTATGCGTTTTTGTTACCTTTCCTATCAAAAAATCGAAGGTTTCGTATGACATAATTCCCCAATATTTGCACGCAATTTATCACTGCAAGATTATTTCAATTCAAAGTGTCCTCACAATTATAATCGGTGGCTAATAATTTTTGGAAAAAAAAGATGATGTATAAAAACGAGGTCGAAGTATTATAGCAAAAGAGGCACGCCCTTCTTTCGATATGGACCCGGAAAGTGTTAGATACTAACCAATTATTGCTATTTGACGAGTCTAGCGCTAATTAGTTAATACGATGATTACAATTTTAAACAATAAATAAATGTTTATAATTATAAAAAAAAAAAATTTTAAAGTATTCCAACGATACGTAATTGAATTAAAATATTTTATTAAGAAAATAATTTCGGTTTTAAAGAGCAGAGGTCCGAAAATTTTTGTTAAAATAAAAATGACTGTTAATTATTAATACTTTATAAAGAATGTGACGATAAAAACTTACAATTTATACATTAAAAAATGTAAAATATTAACATCCATTTTATTACTTACTTTATTTTATGATCCACTTTCTATAAAGCTTCCACAAATGAGAAAAACTGATATATAATAAAAGTTCCTTTTTTTTACTAATATTTGGCTTAAGAGTGAATCTTTTTGAACTTTTGATCTCCATTTTACGAATTTTAATTCTTTCTGCCAAGTTTCTCTAAAAATAAGTTTATTATTACAATTTAGCTAGAATAAAAAAAAATAACAAAACTTTAATGAAATAAATTATAAAACTTAAAACGGTTCATAAAAAAGAAATTATGGATTCATTTCAATTCCTAAACTATTTTTTACATCCAAGAATTAGAATTTATTAAACATGAAAAATAAGTAAAATCTTTATAAAACTGAAGTGAAAAAACGTTAAAAACCTAAAAATTAAACAAAATTGAAACCTAAAAATTGAAATAGGAAATTGAACTTACAATAATTAAAACTTTATAAATATTACTTTAATTCCGAAAATAAAAAAAGTAAAAATAAAATAAAACTTAAGCTCAATAACCTAACCTAATAAAACTTTAAAATATAATAAAAATTGCAACATAAAACTAAATTCAACTTACAACTAAAGTCTTAGAAAAGACTTATTCCTAAAAGTTTAAAATAATTAGAATTATTGAAAATTTAAACAAACATTAAAGATAAATACAATGAGAACCAAAAACTGTGTCTGACACACATCTTAGTAAAATGCAAACTCAAGAATATGACAAACTTGAAGTGGTTCACCCCGCGTTTAGCTTGGACAAATCAATTCTAAATGATTGAAAAATTGTTCGAGGATTGCTTTTTTGCGAAAATTGAGTTTTACAAAATTATATTAAACGGAAAACATATTGAAAAATTTCATTTTCATTAAGGGTTGCAATATCAGTCACTTGACTGCCATTACTCTTGGCATACTTGACCGAAAAAAAGAGGCAACTTTAGGACGAATAAAAAGCAATTGGTCTGTAGATTCGCACTAAGTATAGTGATACATATCTTTAGTTATTAATTCGATGCAGTGAAATTGTAATCCTCTTATATTTAAGATAAATCCAGTTAACCATAACAGATGAAAATCGGTCGTGCAAAAATTAGAAGTAATTTTGAAAAAACAGGGTTATAAAGCACTTAATCAACTGAGAGATTCCAAAACCAATTTTGGTGCCTGCCTCGTCTGTTTTATGAACAACGTGGTAATTTTCCACCTGTTTCACCATGATCGGCATTCCTTGCTCTCCTCTACTAAATAAAACTCCAAATTAAATAAATAAAATTAATTTAAAAAAAAGAACTTAAGATAAATTCGAATATCTTAATATATATTAAACATTCAAATTGGGGCCTAGGTCTGAATAAAAGTTAAAATTAAAATTAGGCTTTAAAAATTAAATTAAAACTTTTACCTGAAAAACTTCAAGATAGAACTAAAATCAAATTAAAACTTAAACTTAAAATAATAAGAAACTAAATAGAAATTACTAGAAGTAGGATTAAAAATTGATTAAATATTACTTTTAAAAGAGTAGCAAAACATTAAAGTAAGAAACTACAAGCCGAATAATGCTTCAACCTATACATAAAAACACAAATCTTATTTTAAGTAAATAAAATCTTAAACCTGTGTAACGTAAAATTTTATTTAAAATTTCAAAGTAAAATGAAACTTAAACGTTCAAAATTAGAAGCTTAAATCTAAATAATGCTTGCAACTTAAAACTACTTGAAATTAAATAAAATTAAATATTTATTAGTTCTAAAAATGATACCCCTTGAACGCACACAAATTAAGCGATATTTGCATTTACTGAAAATACAAACCGAAAACTTAACTACATATAACTAAATAAAACTAGCCTTAAAAATAAGTTTAGAACCTAAAACTATGCAAACAAAATTAAAAGAGAATAAAATCGAAAAGAACAAAGCGATCTTGAAACTAAATAAAACTTAAACAAAAATATGACTACGACTTCAAATTAACTAAAATTTTAACCATTGACAGTTATTTTGTTCGAAAGAGTACCCATTTGTTACATTTGACTGATATTGTGTACCACGTTCTTTTATTTATTTGTTTTATTTTTATTGGATTAAGAAGAGCTTGTTGGTTCCTCAAAAGAAATCTGAACACCTTTATTAAATGAGAATACAATTGTACATTTTCGGAATAATTCGAAGTTCATCGTAATGAACTTGGAATTTATAACTTTTATAACTTTATAGAATTTCATTCTGTTTCGATTTGAATTAAGATAAAAAAACATACTGCAGTCATATAATACTGTAGATGAATACTGAACTCCGATTTATATTGTAGGGATACAGTAGAATTACGTGTGTGCATGTTGTATGTCCTTTATAAAGGACCGCCATTAGATTGCTACTCAAAAGTAAAAGACAATATTCAGTGTTTAATTTAATAACTTGAACTGGTAAGTCATTGAAAAAAAAATGTCCTTCTTGAAGGACTTTCACATGTGAGGTGCAGGAAGGACTCACTCGATTTCTTACATATTTATCCTTTTCCTTGGAACCATTCAAAAATTAATGTGTACAAAATTTCATATTAGTAGCTTAAATGGTTGTAAAACCATTGACAAATTTTCTAGAACACGTCTTTTTAAGGATTTTTTGTATGGAAGCTACTCGAAGGAGTAAAAAAATTTCACTGACACACGAAGTCTAACTTCATTTTCGCTCAAATCCTATTTGTAGAAAATTTAAACTTCGTGGCTAAACGATTTCTTGAGTTATAGTAAGTTTCGTGAATTGAATGAGGATATTTTAACAGAATATTTGTATGGCAGCTACACGAAGGACTAATAGGATTTTCTTCATAATCATACATTTAGCTCCAACTATTGAAAAATTAACACATACAAAATTTCAAAGTCGTAGCTTAAACCCGTCTGAAGTTATCGGCCAATATTCTGGAACACGTGTTTTAAGGACATTTTATATGGCAGGTACCAAAGGGAGTAAAAGGATTTAGCTGACTAGTAAACTCGAACTTTTTTTCCACTCAAAACTAATTTGTACAAAATTCCGAATTCGTAGCAAGAAGATTACGTGAGTTATAGTGAGTTTCGTAAATTAAGTGAAGACATTTTGACAGGATATTTGTATGGCAGCTATTCGAAGGACTAATAGAATTTTTTTCATAATCATACCTTTAGCTTCAACTATTAAAAAACCAACGTATACAAAATTTCAAAGTCGTAGCTTTAGGCGCTCCGAAGTTATTAGTCAATATTCTTGAACACGTGATTTAAGGACATTTTGTATGGCAGCTACCCGAAGGAGTAGGACGATTTTACCCGTTAACAAACTTAACCTTACAAATTCAACCAAACATCCAGATTAAAAATTTCAAGATCCTAGGTCAAGGCGTTCTTGAGTTATCGTGCTAATGGACAGACAGACAGACGGACGGACGTCCAGCGGTGTTTTTAGCCACAAAATAATATATAAAATTTTTTCGTCCCAGGCTCGGTTCTATGCGTTACAAACTTTTGGGCTGGATTAAACTTATAATACTCTATATGATTTCATCTAGAATATAATTAATCTTGAAATAAATGCCCTTGATACTTAGCATTTCTCTTATTGAATGATCATTTAACAGCGATCTTGTCTTGATTGCGGAAGTTCCTTAAAACTATACGCAAGAATGTAGCGTTTCTTCATAAAATTTCATCCTTTAATTTTTTTTCTTACATAAAATCGAAGGGATCTAGCGTCGAATCTAGGTTCATTAAAGGCTGACCCCCAAGTCCAGTTGAGTATTTTACAAAAAATGCAAAATGGAAAATAAATATATTATATAAAATATGAATTTTTGTTTTCTGCTTTTCGTCAATATCCAAGGTTAAAGCTGCTCATGGAGAGTATCTAAAAATTGAAGATTCTCTTCGAAGAAATGCTAAATTTCAAAACTGATTAATATTCTAAGCAGAATGTTGGTGCGAGGTTCTCATGACATCCAAATAATTTTGTATCTACGTTCGCATGGAATACAAATCAAAATCAATCTTCACAGATTTTGTAGGTATGTAAATTTCACCATTTGGAAATAGAGGTAAGATAGATTTATGACTTATTTCTAATAAGTTTTGTTAGACTCTTCTTTAGTTCTTGTGTGATCTCAGACGGGGAATAGGACAATAAAACAAGTTCGCTAAAAGACGACCGTATTTGTGGTACCAGAAGCATAAGCGCAAGCGTAAGTAAGGTCAAAACTTCTATTCTTATACCGAAGTAGCAGTTGATCAAATGCATATGGTTCAAAGTATAATCTCATAAAACTTTCTTAGCCTGTACGCCACTGCCAGGCGGCGTTCTTATCTCTATTTTTAACGCCACGAATTATAAGTCCACAACCTAGAGCTCTTTTCCGTTTTTGGATCAAGCTGTGAATTTGCTCTACATATACATCCACCATAACAAAAGGTGAATTATAAAATTCAATTTTAGTGTTTCAGACTTAAAAATATGGATTTTATATTTTATTTATTTAATAAATTATCTTTAAAATAAATAAAATCCGGCCATATTTTTTAAAAGTTCTTGGTTCTAATTATTATTACTTTTGCTACTATCAAATCTTATTATATAATTTTATTTGTCTTTAAATCTTTTTAAAAAATGGAAAATTGTTATTATATTTCATACTACTTTGTCTGCTTTCTCAAGTGTCGGTTTTTTAATGTTTGGAAAGTGAATTGATATATTAATGATATTAAAACCCACATTTCTGAAATCACTAAATAAAGAACGAATAAGGAAAAATAAATATGAAACATGAAATTTTTCATAAAACAATAATTCCTTGCAACATTTATTTTTATCTCTTTAACATTTTTATCAGTCGTGGTTTATTGAGTATTTTCTAGGCCCTCGCTACGAGAGATGTCGAATATTATTCCTTTGGGGGTGGAGCGGTAGCCAAGTAGGCAAGTGCCCGGGCAATTGCTTCCGGAACAGGTGGTGGAGTTGGCAGATGGGCACCCTGTGGTTGATATCCATTTTCGTCAGCGGTGTATTGAACGTTGTACTGTTGCCCGTCGTCGCCGGTATAGCTGAATTCTCCTTTGACTGCTTCGCCAGCATGTTCCGCATCGATAACTTTCAAGGATCCATCTTGGGAAGCTTTGGTACCATCTCCTGATTCGTAGCTGAATTCGAATGAATTTGTTTTTAAAGTCAGTTTATCTGAGGATGAATTCTAAGAAATTCTCACCTGTAATGGAAGTTGCCACCGTGATCCACTTCAGTTTCCTGCGCAACGATCGGTACTGGAGGCTTGAGTTCCCTAACATCTGCCACTACAGCTCCAATGAAAAGAAAAGTGACCAGGATAGCGATTTTCATTTTTGTATTGTGTATTGATTACTGATGCAAGACTAACGAATTGATTGCCATCTCCCTGGTATTTATACCTCAAATAGCGAGTCGGTTTTGTTTGGACAATCTTGTATAGACTTTTTGTTTCTTTCAACAGTAGAACCAAGATTGTCATCTCAGCCCCACCTCACACTTACTCGTAGCATTGGCAATCGGTTCAATGATGATCGCGATGGAGTAACTATACACCTAAACTAAAAATCTTTATAATATTATGTACATATTCAATTTGAATCATTCCGAAGGTGATGTATTGGTGACTAGCAATTTCTCCTGCTGATTGCTACGGGGATTTACCAACCTACCTACCCTTTTCGATCAGACCGAGTTGTCTCGAGAAGGTGATCGAGTCTTCATACATAAGTTCAGTTTCTATCGAACCAGTAGGCATCTTAAAGTCATGAAGAATGCTTAGCGCAAATCACCTAAGTACTTCACGGTGAAGATCTCTGTAAGCATCGCCGTCGGCATGGCATCTCAACAGGTGATCAATGTTTCACTTTTTTTTATCTTGGAAACCTTTTTGGTTTCAGTTTTTCATGATCGACGGAAAGCCAAATAAAATCTTTCTATTAACACTCCAGATTCCTCGCTATCTTATTAATTTATTCAGTTGTAAGTGAGAAAACACAATTTTTTGATTGACAAGAATTCGTTATAATTTTGAACAATTTTGAGTTTATATCCCGAATTCCTTTAATGTGCCGTCTTTTAGTGCCTCTTTTGAAGTTTAGGCAATAAAAGCGGTGCTCCACAGGGCGGGATACTAGGCATTGGGTTGTTCTCATATCAGGTATTTATTTTTAAAATTTATATTTTAGGTGCTTTTCGGTCTGCACAGTTGATCAACTCGGCTTTTTACTTGAGCCCGGGCTCCAAGGCTTAAGTGATGCTGCTCAGCTCTGGTTTTCTCAAGGTTGTACTGACATATTCGTCTTTAAATTTCAATGTACATCTTAGAATTAATACTGATCATACTTTATAGAACATTATGGTAGATAATATATTCAACCCTAAGATGAGTAGTAAGCATTCCTTAGCTTTTCGAGTACTTTCGAGATTTAACTTCGAGATATTTAAATATTTTCTTATAGATTTTTACATCACTTAGTCACTTTTGCCCCATTTAATAAATTAATTTTTAAAAGCTATTACTAGAAAAATATAATTTTTAACTTTTTATCTTGAGGCCTTCTTTATATTGAAAGGACTAGAAATAAACTATAGGCATGCATAATGGGGCTAGCGTGTGTTGTATAGTCGATTAAACAACCCACCGGCGAGGAAGGCCGCTTCTTCTGTTAATGGCAGATAATTCAGAGGAGCATTGTGGACCTATCCAGAATTCCTACGATCACAAAAAAACATACATAGGTACCAGAAGATGATGAGTTGTAATAAACTAATGAAACGGTATGTTCGATAGAAAAAACCGCAAATATCGGTATAACGACTACGAAAAAACCGTTTAGTTCGATAAATAAATTGTATATTAATTTAAAAGTTATCTAACGAGTCGAATAGCTGCATTTACATTTACATTGTTAATTAAGTAAGCAAACCCGATATGCCTTAATGGATTGTCCCGTAAGTTTGCTTTAATATAATATTTATGCGAAGTTATTAATTCGCTTACAATGTATTGAACAATTTTTTTCATCATCATTTTATTGCAGTTTAATTTTAGATACTTGAATCTCGTACAAGATTACATATTTTTATAAGACTCCAAAATTAAAATTCCAACAATAATAACAAATTATAATTTTGTTTAATTTATGTTCAATAATTTCAAATAAATTTCAATATTTTCTTCAATCTACTGCGTGATCAGCGGCTATCCGAAATTTACAAACTCTCAACGGTTTTCAGTTTAAAATGGGAGACAGAAACAAAAGATACACCATCTTAACTTTTTTCTTTATGAGCATATAAAGAATAATATAGAGATCTTAATCCCTTTTTTCATCGTTTAAGTATATTACTCAGCCTTTATCAATCAGGGACTGATTCTGTTGTCGGCAAGCTAGTCATTCTTTAAACCCGTATATCAGTTTTGGGTGCTGGTGTTGCAGTACTGAACGTTTCAATTGAGTTAAGAACTAAGTTCTGAAATGTGCCAGATTGAATACCTACTGTCAAACTGAATTCGGACTTTGGTGAATGGATATCTATTTTCAGTACTGAATACGGTCGGAAAAATCTTCAATTTTCGAATTCCTTTTTCATTATTTTTTTTTGTATGCTATCAGGGATTCCAATTATTATTTTTACTTGAGCAATCAAATTCTGTTTCGTTATCAGAATTCATGAATTTTCGAAATAAATATTGACATGCATTAGATATTTGGAGCTAGAACAAATTTCTCACTTTTCTGATTTTAGAAATAATCTGAACTCTCAAAAACTGTCGAACTCACATTTTTACTTTTAGTGGCCTGAACTTTGCTCGTGTTCAAATAAAAAATATTTTTTTACAACTAGACGTTTGCAAATATGTACTTACATTCAGTATTGTGTCAGAACTAGTCAGGATTGAAACTATGTACATTATAAGTGGAATGCAAGGTGTTGTCTTCTGCAGTATATGGTCCCGAGCTTGAATTCATGAAGTGTTCATCCTTTTAAGATAGATACAATTTTTATGTTTACTTAAGATTGAAGAAATTAAGTAAAAACAACAGTTAGTTACTTATTTATACTTTTAACAAGAAAATAAAGTTGAGAAAACATATATTTTCCTAATTCCTTATTGTTAAAAGAGTCAATAGAGTAATAGTTTCAGTACAGGTGGAGTACCGATTTTTAATGTTAAGTTGTTTCTGAATAACAGAATTCAATCAGTTTTAAAAATATGCTAGTGCTATGCATGAAACGGGAAAATATTCCGCTCGCAGTGGCGTACGGAGGTGGGGGGTGAAAAACTTTAGATTACGATATCTCACGAACCAATTGCACTAGAAAAACAAAATTCGGTTTCTGTATTAAGGTTGACAAATAAAGTTTTCTAAATGTAAAATTTTTTAAGGGGGCGGTCGAGTATGGAAGTGGAGCGGATAAAAATTTTTCTAAAAAATCACGTCTCATATCTCAAGAACAGTGTACGATAGATGCTTAGAACTTTTACCAGAAGTAGGCCAAATAGACCCCTAGCAGGAAAAAAAATTTTGGGGTAAGGGTGTAGAGGGTGAGGGATGGGGAGGGTGAAAAGGAAAAAGTTTCGATTCTTATATCTCGAGAACCTATAATGATATAAATCTGAAACTTGGTATTTGAATAGAATTATAGTAGTAGTAAGTTGAAAAAATATAATTTTTTATAGGGATAGTATGGTACAGGAGTGGGGGGTGCTTTTCCTAACTAAAAAACGACTTATGCTAGAAAGTTGAAACTCGGTGTGTATATGTAAGTCAATTAGAAAAGTAATTTTAATTAAAAAAAAATATCCATTGGCGTACAGAGGGGGGGGGGGGTTAAAAAAAATTATCAGTGATAATGTAATGCATATATTTCCACGATTTTCATCATAATCTATTAGGTCTTTCCAAATATTGAATTCATTTTTATTCTACGGATTTTTCATATAAATTCCTAGAAAGTGTTTTCAGGATTTTTTTGAAATTCGACCCTCACGTTGCTGTAAAGGGGTTGTATACATTTTTACGAATTCAGCCATATTTTTCCGGTCTGATTAGATATTGATTTGCTTCCACGGGCTTGTTTAATAATCGCCTAAAATTTGTTTTCAAATTTTTTTCTTTTTCAGCCCCTAAGAGGGTATAAACGGGTTGAACGAGTTTCACGAATTCCGTCATATCTCTTAGGAGTGATAAGACATCGGATTGGTTTTCACTTCCTCGGGCTTTCTTTATATATATCTAAAAACTTATTTCAGGATTTTTGGATATTCAACCCATATGTTTTCACAAATTCCTATATATTTCTTAGTTCTGATGTGATATCGAATTCAGTTTAACTTCCTAAGGCTTCCTATATAATCGTCAAAAGTTGAGTTCAGTATTTTTAGATATTCAACTCCTAGAGGACGTAAGGCTTTCGACATATTTTTTACGATTGATGAGATATCAGATTGGTTTTCACTTCCACAGACTTTTTATATAATCGCCTACAAATGCATTTCCGATTTCATGTAATGGCCCAAAACCCAAATCACGAAAAACCTCCTAATCACGTAATAACTGATATTATACTACGATTTAGACCTCGTCCCGGAGTATGACTCAATTATGTAATTAATCATATGTTGTATGTGGCAGCGGAGTAATTATTCTAGCGCGACCCCATTCTAACCGCTTTCCGAACTTTTTTTTAGGTTAGTAACCTATACCGCGTCTCAGAATTGAACGAATTCCGAACTTCTACCGAAAAAATAATAAAGTTGCGCCCAGACTGTTAACAGATTTTTTTAATGAGACCGAGTGGCATATGCTCTGGACTGGTAGAGCGCTTACTAATGATAGATCTGTTATCTACACCCAAAAATAGTGTAGGTACTGAAAATACAAGTTTTCCGGGTAAAATACTGTTTATTTTAATTTTTTGTCTGATGTTTCGGACTCGTCACACAAAAAATTGAGATAAACAGTATTTTACCCGGTAAACTAGTATTTTCAGTTAAAAATGTACTGTGAAAACATTCACGAAAAGATTTGGAGTGTACTTACTATAGTAAATCGGCCACTTGAAAGACAAATAGTATTATCTTGTAAGTTTTATTCAAAATATTTAACAATTGTGCTATATTTCGGATTAATGTCCATTCTCAGCTGGGAGTCCAAAAAATATCTTTCACTAGTTAGTGGCGCAATTAGCAAATCGTCTCATACTGAAGATGGCCATGACCATCATCTTGTGGAGGTTGAACCTAAAGGTGTAGAGATCAAACATTTTTGTGTTTCTTAGGTGCGTTCAGCTCGAAAAATGCAGTCCAATGCCAGATAGTAGATAGCGTTGTACAACAGAAAAACAATAATCTTCTTAAGATGCGAATTATGCAATATATCTTTTAGTGTACGTCTGTTCTGTAAATAAAGTGCCGAGCAATGAAGCGCTCCCAAACACACCTCCACCTGCTGAAGTTCAAACTCTGCGTATGTATGAAAAATCTTGGTGCCACTACTCAAAATGATGTACAAGACTCATTAATAGGTGATCGCACCCAGATCGTCTATCACAATTTGTCACAGTGAATTTTTACACTAAAATCAGATAGCTCAAAGTACCCATCAAAACTATGACCGAAAACCGGTATAACGCGATCGAAATTATGCAAGATCTGTGAATACCCTAAAAAATGTCTTCCTAGGTACCGTAGCTAACTCCTCACTAGATTAAGATAATACATTTCAGTACCCACTACTCTCATTAGGATTCATATTGGGATCTGACCATTAGTCCATTCCACGGAGCTGAGTAATTCCCATAAAAACGAATAATTCGCCATGCGATCTTTAAGAAATTCGAAGAAAACTGGCCAGCGATAAGCGAACAAATCGCCAATCGCAAACAAACCAAAATGTTAGTAGTAATGGCTCGTAGTCAACAAAAATATGTATCTAAAATTATTTTTAATGCCGAAGGTTGATCTTGCGGCTGTGACGATAGTTTTCCTCGACCACAAATAAATCGCATATCAAACATTTCAGGTAAAAATGCTAATTGAATTTGCATCGGGAATTTCTGCACGCATTACTTAAACGTGTTAAGCTAACTTTGATCTTACGACGAGCTTAAGCTAACACGCAACCCAATAATTCAAATAGTTCGAATGAATGGCTAAATAGCGCTGCAAATTATTGAAGATGGCATAGGTGGCATCTCAAGGAAAGGGTTCGCCAGGTTGTAGGTGATAGAAATTATGAAAATGGTGTTAGGCGGGCCACTTTGCTTCGAATAACCTCAACAAGATTTCGGCTAATTAAAAGTGTAATAATAGTAGCTAGGTACACTATTATGTATACGTACACTTTCGCAATATAGTTTTTGGACAACCGAAACAGGTTGGAAGCCTAACTTCTTTGGGTTGCTTCTGTAAAAAAGGATGCTATTTTGTTATTACTTTCAGATGTTACTCAGTAATACTTACTATATTTATTGGCAGGAATGTCTTTTTAAGACATTGAAGTTAATTCCGGGGTTTTATTTTTCTGTTTTTCACAGTCATCACTGAAAACGAACACCACGTACTTTTTGACTGGAGAAGAAGCTTCTTGGTTTCTAACACTAGTTGAGAAGCGACTTCTCTAGCCGAGAACTACGTACAATTGATTTCACAGATAGGTCTATGAGCCCTTTTAAATAATTCATTAAAAAACTTCAATTATACGGCGACCGGTTAATAAATATCGCGAATGAGTGCTTATACAGTAAGACAAACGATGGCAATATGTTCGCAGCCTCCAAACAAAATAATTAATTAAATAAATTAGTATTTGTGAATATTATTTGACAGTTTTCGCAAGTGATTCAACGCGCTCACAATAACTGGTGACAATATGGCGCGCGGGGCGCGAATGCGCCATTGTGCGAATTTTGAGTTGAGGTTGGTAGTAATAATTTGGTGTGATAAAAAGATTCAGTAGGAAACGTTGACAGATAAGATCAATGTAATGCCATGTGTACAAATTGAAATCAGAAGTGATAATTAAAGCAGACTTGAAAGGAGGACAAAGACGAAAGATTAGAGCGAACAAAAATATGCAAGTTCTTCGAAATAGTTGTAACAAGGAAACTAGTCCTTAGAACTCTTTTAGCTCCATATTGGTTTCATCGAGAAAAACTCAGCATAATATGTAAAATTAATATAATACCTACACTATTTTAAAGTACTCGAATACTACGAAATTGGGGACTGGAGTTTTATTTGGCTTGTAGTATATTTTCGCCATTGATATGATTTAAAATCAAAATTATTATTAAAAAAAATTAAAGTTGAATCTTATTAGATTTTCAGATATAACCGAGTTTTATTTAATTTAATTTCAAATCAAGAGAGATATTATTTGTCCAAAAACTTTATGTCGGAAGTGTAATGCTACGAAATCGATTGTTTATTTAATAAAATATGTTTTATTTTTTAATTTGTTTAGCTTTATGAAGAATGTTATTTTGACCTTGCCATCGGCAATTAATTTCACTTAATAGAAATAGCACTTAAATTTGAAAATAGAAGAGATGAATTTTAGCAAGGCTCTTCTACTGTGCTTTGTAGTGGATATCCCAATATTACTGGGTCAGATTGTTTAAACATTTACGAAATGTTGTGGAAGAAAGTGCATCTTCATAACACCTATAATCTAATCTGGAATTAAATAATATTTTGATTAGTTACTTGCCTTCTGTTGGAGCAAAACTTGTACGTGGTTAGTCTGAAGAATGAGTGGTTTTGTCTTCAGTTCAAAGAAGAAAAACAAAATTGTATACTTATGTAAGTATTTCGCTTCTAGTCCAGTCACAGTATCATATACTTAAATCATTATCACATCTTTTCTCTGCTATTTTTCTTGGCTTCTATGATTAATTACTTTGCTATAGTTCAATTGATTTCCTTTTGAACAATAAACGCGAAAAGATAACTTAATTAAATTAGGCAGGTGTCAATTCCAATAGTCAGCTACTTAGCTATGTCTAGTTATAAAAGCTTATGACGTTAGGTATATGGAATTTCTGTCCCACTTAAATCTTGGTTGGTGCCTTGGGTTTGCTTGACAAGTTATACGACAGCTGACGAGTCCAAGGTGGGAGTTAACTTAACCATTTTTGATTGGATAAAAAGAGGGCAAATATTAAATTTTTCTAATGTTAATGTGACTAATAATTTTTTGAGCGGATTTCCTTGATTCCTTGCAATGCATTTAGCAAAACCAGCGAACATTGGCATTATTATGTTTCTACTTTGACTTTAACGTCGTTCATGAAATAAGAAGCTGACTATTTTTCTAAAGAAACTAACTAGAGGTAGATGTAATCAAAATTAACTTGGTATATTCGAAGTTTAAAGGCTTTTCCAGTTAAGGTTTTTCAATTGTCATGTCCTAAATGGCAGTATCCATGGCAGCGATCGGTCGCAGTCGGGATTTTCGTGATGGTGTTTCACACAAGAAACTCCCCTGACACTGAAAAACAACCAAACAATTCTAAAAATTAGCTTCTATTGTAGCTAACTCACTACGTGACAAACGTTTGCCAGTTAATTTACAAAATTGGGTACACGTGTCTAGTTTGGTAATGGTCTTTTGGGTATTTGTGTGTGCTCATACCTTAGTCTACTAATGTAGAATAAAGAATTACTAGAAACAGCAGCAGTAATTTATGTAATTTAAATTCTTAATTAATTCAATAAAATTTAAATTTACAGGTGATTTTATTCATGGATATTTTCAATGTCGCATGCAGCTAAGTATTGTTTCGTTTGTCAAATTATTTTAATTGCACTTCAGTGAGGCTGTTTTGCCTGAAAATTTCGATTTTTATTGTTAAGCTTTTTTGACAGCCATGCTTAAAAAAATCACTACGCGAATGGGAAACAGTTGCCATGTAATAATGCAATTGATTCACCCATCAATAATTTCACATCGTTCAATTAAATTACACTTACTTTAATCCTTAAATAGGAATAGTAAAAAAATTAAGATATATAGGTGTACAGATGGGTTCGGTAAGTTGGTGACCCAAAACTTGATTTTAACATTTTATGTAAAATTTTGAGATCGAATGAAACACCTAATATTTTTTTATTATTTCGCAGGAAATTAATAAGGAAAAGTTCGTTGAAACAACAAAGTTGATTAAATTTATTAAAACAGTGGAATACAAAATTATCTTAACAATACTTCTATTCCGGTTGAGGCGGGACGTCAATATTCTCAAATTCTTGCCCATCAGCGCGCGAATAATCTATTGTCCTGTCTTCCGTTGCTGCGATCGAATCATACTCTTGAGCAAATGATAGCGCCAGAAGGGCAAAAATCACTACGAAAATTAATAAAACTTTCATTTCAAGTGTTGATTTAATTGCGGAATGTCAACTTGCTTTGCCAATGTTCAAAGAAACTCTGATTTTCTGGTACACTTCTAGCATACTTTTATAGTATACTAGAATAATATTCAGAAATAATGAAGTCTGGAATAATTTTAGAACCAGTCTATCGATTTATAATCTTTGGCATTAGATGTTACGTTATTTAATTTGTTTAACTTTAAAATGACATACGTTACATAAAGTAGGTAAATCACATGCTGAATTACCTGCTAACAAGAATTAATTGTTTTATTATTATTATATTACAATAATAAGCATATAAATATACAGTATTATTTCTTAAACACTAGTGACTAAGACCATCGGTTAGTTGGTTCAGTTTCAAAACTCTGATGCATAGTTTAGAATCATTGACAAATTGGCTTTCTTAAACATGGTAAGAAGGAATTTTTTCACAAGTAATATCCAGTCACAGTATAACTTACGGAAGATCGAAGATTGTCGAAAAATAATTACCTTGCTATTCTTTGTGTGGAAGTGCAAACCTTTAAAAACATTTGTCCGTTAGTTTGTCTGTTCACGTACAGAATAATTACAAATGTGAATAATGTTTGTATGTTCTTAAAAGAGCTGATGAATTCACCCCTTTCGCTGGAGCAGGCTTAGACCGTGCGGTAAATATAATACTTCAGAAACTTTAAATATTTGAACAAAAGCATTGTGAAAAAATAACCAAGATAGAGTAGATACAAAAAATCTGCCAACAGTCTGGGCGCAACAAAATTTTATTTTGGGTAAAAGTCCGGAACAAGTTTTATGGTGAGAAGCGGTTACTATTTCATACTACATCATACCGCACAATTATAACTGTCTTTTAAAAATGGCGTACACATAGCGAACATTTGAAAGTAATACCACGAATTCCTGATTTAAAAATTAACCTCTAACAAGAAACCAAACAGGCTGCCAATTGTGACAAATTTGAGTTTTGTGTTGATTATAATTGAGTTAGGATACGTTAAACACGTTCGCGAAGGGGGAGTATTTTTTCGACTTATCATTTTAAAGTGAAAACTTAAAATATTATACCTTATTTAAAAAAATCTAAATTGCACTAAAAAATGGTTTTGTGTTTCAGGCAGGATGTGTTAAAATAATCACTACCTGAAAAATATACATACAAAAATACTTTGTGCAAATTTTAATATGTTTGTAAGTTAGTAATCCTTAGTAATAACCTAAAAAGTTAGTAATCTGCAAAAAGGTTTCATATTTCTTCAAGAGAACGAAAATAATACGAAACTTAAACATTTTACAAAATTGTGTTTTTGGTGCGTTGAATTCAATTCAATGTGAAATTATCAGCGGATTTAAATATTCTGAAAGATTGTGTTCCCATTTGTATTTAAAAATATTTAGCTTTTCATTTATTTTAGAAATTCATTAAGTTCAAGGTCCTACTGAAAACTCAAGATTTGCAACCTCGAACCGTTTCGCTCGATCGAATTATTTTCTTGTGAATATCTCGTTTCCATGGCAAACAGTAAAAAACACACCACACCTTTCCAAGTAAATTTACATTGGGATGTATTAGCCAATTTGAATGTAATTTTCAATTTCCGATCTGTAAATTTCAATTTACAATCAGTAAATTTCAATTTGCAATTAGTAAATTTCAATTTCGAAAGCAGCAAATTCAATGGATATTCTCTTGAATTTACACTCTAAACAAAGTGTATAATTAGCTCTCTTTAAGATACACTTATTTCTCCTTCTATTATAATATCTTACTTACTTACTCTTAATAAAACCATTGGGTGTAAATAGGAATCGAACTCGAGATCAATTCTGGTCTTGCTGCGTAGGTTTAACGCGCGTAACCTCTGCGCCATCGAAGTGGATACAAAATCGAACGAAAGGTCCAACTTCATGGTTTCATCTTTTTCGTCGTAAAATTCAAATAGATAAGTAGAATTACACGAAAAAGAACGTAAGTTTCAATTCATATATAAATATAGTTAATTTTACACGAAATGTACGGTTCAGTTGAAAATTACATGAATAATTTACTAATACCAGTAATTTCATGTAAAAGTGATTGAAATGTGTACTTTTACTTAAAAAAAAAATATACTGGAAATTTCCAGTAAAAAATTGGATTGAAAATTAATTTTTTTTAAAACAGTGCACCTTAGAAAATATGTTTGTTCGATTTTGTAGATCATGTAGATTTCTATAATTTAAATTTTTGTTAATCCTCATACAGCTGATACTTTCCGAAATATAATTTTGTATGCATTACTTTTTTCGATTTTTCGAAAATGAGGTGTTTGCTGTACATTTTTTTTAAAAATATAATTTTTTTTATTGAATGTTATATTATTATTTACATCAAAATTGAAGAAATCATGCGTTTAAGGATTGATTGGATTTTAGAAAACCGTTTGGGTCCTTGTTAGATCAAAAGTTAAAGATTAGATATTTACCAGTTTTTCTCAATTGGGGCGCTTCTTATGTACCGATTTCAAAAATAAAGTTACAGAAAAGATTTGCATTTCTTCAGATACGCTCATCTTCAGTTTTCAGTGATAAAGTTTCCGAAAACTTTGTTTTGCAATCAGCTTAACTATGCAGCTTTCATACATTTAAGAGATATACGGCAAAGGGGGCGTACAATTTGCTTTTACCTAGCTTAAAGGTTAAATTAAAATTTAGATTAAGTAAATCCCTCTCACCGTTACACAAGTCCCTCTCTGTCCAAATCGTTGATTTTGTAAATATAAATATATTTTTTTATTTAATTTATCACTCGCTGCTCTTAATAATGTTTTTTTTAAATTTATTATAATTTTGTCATCTTGTAATATTTTGCTCATGAAGAAATAGGTACCTTGCTTCTAATGCACCAGACGAATTGTTTATCGTTTTCATTTGGTAAGGTGGGACAATTAGAAGAAGATGCACTGCACTGCACTAAAGAACTTTTTGAATTTGATTAAAACACAAAAAGATATCATCATATCAATTATTATTATGAAAAGTATTGGTCGCAGGGTGGAACCTTGATGACCACCAGCAATTTTTTTTTATATCAATTATAGTGTGTAGCAACTTGACAATAAAATCAAAAAATTTATGAAAAAAATATATTGTTTTATTTGCCTTAAACTAGTTTCATTTTTTTTTGTAAAATTTTTTGTGTGCGATATTTAACATCAAAAATTAATAGTAAAAATTGAGTAGAAAGATTTTACATAGTAGATGTGCGGCTTGTTGGCGCAACATTTCACATAATAAAAATTTTAGAATCGCGTTTGCTAGAAGAGTTAAAGGTACACAGTCGTAGAGACATTGTTGTTAAAGACGGTAAAATGTTGAGTATTCCTGCATCTGTTTATCATTTTTCGCATTACCATACATTTTAATTTTGTTTTTTTTTGCTTTAAATAATTTTATTATTTATCCTTTCATAGTTCATAGTCAGTAGTGGGTGGATGGATGGCAGAGAAGAAGGCAGCGTTAAGTATTCACATTTCGCAGGACTGGCCTTAAGTTGATTTACTGAGCGTGGCTTAGTTCTTTTGTGGTGGAAGGGTTGCCAAGTAGTCGAGAGCCTTTTGAATTGCTGGTGGGATTGGTGGTGGTGTTGGAAGATGATCACCTTTAGGTTGGAAACCGTTTTCATCATCGGCGACATAGCTGACATTGATCACTGTACCATCCGGAGCAGTATAGCTGTAGGATCCTTGACTGACTATTACGTCCTGTGTGTCAGCAGATGTGGCTTTTTTCAAATTACCGACTTCTTGGGCTTTGATACCGTTGGCTGTTTCGTAGCTAATGGAAGAAAGAGGATATTTTTAATAAGAATTTTTGAAATTCGTGTGATAAATTCTGTGAGCTACTGTGAAATAAACTGCTCAAAAGTATGCAATAAAGTCAAGTTGCCTTCAACCTCAACTCACCTGAATTGGTACGATCCGTCCGGTTCGCTGTTTGAGTCTTGGCTAATGATCGCAATCGGTTCTTGAGGTGCTTGTGGAGCCGCAGCAACCATCGAAGCAACAAAGACAACGAACAAAGCAATTTCCTAGGGGGTGAGTGGATGAAAAGAAAGTGAAAAGAATTATTTATCTATTGATCGTAGCGCCTACTCAAAGGTGTTAATTGAGTTACTAAATACTATTAAAGAGATAAAGTGGAGACTACATGTCGGTAAGATGCTGCGTAATCTGGAGCCGTTTTATCTCAGTAGCACAAGCGGCATTATGCAATTTCTGATGATGGCTTTTCTTCGCTCTGAGATTTATTCGTCGGATGAGCGTCTTAGAAGTTGCACTATCCGCGATAATGACTGCAGTAAACTTGAATTTTGCTTGCACCAGGTTACTTAATCGCGGCATTATGGAGGATTCACCCGGGCTGTAGTATTAGCGATCATTGAGGCTATCGGATAACGATCGCAGTATGGGAAGTCGGAAATACTAGACCGTGGTATTTCACGACTTCGTCGCCTTCGCGATTGTTGGGCGCGATCAAATGATGACCTTTCGCTGTTGCCGTAACGTAACACTCGAAGACCTTCTGAGGAAGATCGAGCAAGGTAGGTAGGTTCTCGTAATCGTAGCTGGATCGTCACTATTGTTGTTTCCTATTGTCGTCGCTTGGAAAATTCTTTTATGCAGGACCCGTGTCGACGTCTTGGGCTGCTGCTGGTTGATGTGATATCTCGATTTTTATCGGATGACCTTTTAATTGCGGCACATCGCACAATGGTAAGGAAGTTATTCGTCCACTCCGTTGGCTCCAATAATAAAATCTAATATTCCACTAATGATCGATAAAATTTGCACTTACGACCTTCATGTTGATAAAATCGCGTAATCCTCAATTTAAATCGAATGGAACGGTAAGGAGATCACTAATTTAAAAGTAAGCCCGGCACGTCTTTTATTATTGCACTTTGCGGGTTCTTATCAAAACTGCCTCCGTTTTACTTAAGATCACAGACTTGTGATCTAAACTAGGTGAACAATGCAAGATGCTATGAAGGAAAACCCCAACGGTTCCTCTATATATACCCGGGGTCTGATATTGCGGTGATGATCACTGATTACGGCTCGGTACTCCTACCCTAAGTGACGACCGTATTTTTTCTTTCTCACTTACCACATATGTCAAGTTTACTTGCAATTTTCTTACTTTTTTTCATCTTAATTTTCCAATAGAGTAAATGATTTTTCATAGGATGCTGGATGGGAAGAAGAGCCCCCACCCTCACACGACGTCTATACTTAGTAAAGCACTCAGTCGACAAAGTTTGCAATTGCGGGGAGAACTTTAGATACATCTCGCACCACAGGTATAATAGTGATAATTTACCCCGGCGGGCGCTGGGAAGTGGTCGCGGTATTTTTATTCAGATGAGGCTTCACATAGTGCTCAATGACAATTTGCAACCACCTTGTGTGTTACACAAACCATTCATAATGCCGTAGATACATAAAATACTATACGCCATCGACGTATTACCTAGATTTTAGTTAACATTATTCTCATACATTAAATTGTGTAGTACGTAGTCTACCTGTAGTTGAAATTGCGCCTTATACACAGCCAAATCACATTTTGATTTGTGGCGCAAAGTTCGTTGATGAATTTTAGAGATATATTTGCATTTTTTTTGGTTTTTTCTGTATCTGAAAAGAAACTTTTCTATTTACCCGCGGATTTGCAAGGTGCATTCCTTACGGTCATTTCACATTTATACGATAATTCGACATTTGGCATAGCATTTAGTTTGCGGGGTATTTGCTGTGGAGAAAATCACCCGCGACTAAATGGGCAGCTGAAAGGTTGATTGCCCTAAGCCAGCTTCTTTTTTTATACTTACTCATGGAGTTGATGCATGTTCTGGTTTTGAACGAATATCGAATAATTTGATATGGAAATAAAAGTAAGTAGTGATGGTTTTTTTCCTTTTATTATTGTACAGAGAGATCATAGAATAAGTATGAGGGAAAAATTGGACGCTACCGGTTGATGCAAAAGCAAGTGCATCAACACTTACTTTATGACTTACGACCTAGCAGGTTAATATAAATTTTCAGTACTGAAGAAAATTCGTTATTTCTTTCGATGAAGCAATTTTTTTATAAATACTATTTGCGGGGTTCGCAGGAACCGGTTATAAGGGGAGATATACAAAAAGTTCAGCTTTCTGCAATTATACTGTAATTAAGAGTTTTCGACGAATTTTTACATACTATACTTTTGAATACCAGCTTGTTTGTGGTGAGAAAAGAGATGAAGTAGGTTTGCTATAAAAGAATGTGCTTTTTTTGATTTATGTAGATTGGTGTGAATTTTTTAGATCCGTAAAAGTCTCCCTTGAGCTTGAGTCGTCCTTGCGATAATTAAATTTTCGGAGGAAAATTTATAGTTTTTTTTTTGGAAACGAAAATCAAACAATATTTACCCGTCGAACCGGATTCGAACTAGTAGACAGAAGTCAGAAGAACCTGATTTTTAAAACAGTTCAGTCGAATGTTGTTTAAAAATTCCACTTATTAATTTCATGTTGTGTATGTTTATTTTATAATACAAATCTATCAGGCGCGTAGGGTGAATCTTATTCGTAACGATACGATCGCACAATTTTTTGATTGCTTTCTGGAATACATCAATCGAAATTTAATTTCTAAATGAAAACTACGTTTTTATGGCTATAGAATTCTATGAAACTTTTAAAGTTATTGTTTTTCGGGTTGGTGAAATAAGGACGGTCAAGTGGACCTTCTTAGCCGCCATAAGGGTTTCTGAACTATCCAGTAGGCAAGTGTAGGTATATTGGAAAGTACTTGTGTACTTATATATTTCCGATTTTTCGCAATCCATCAAATTTTGCTATAACTATTCCTCTGGATTAGTTATATTTTAAAGTCCTGTGATATGAAAAGCAAAGTTATAACATTTTAGCATAAGTCATTTGTGTGAGCTGTAATTTTCCCTTTAACCACATATCAAACACTGGTTCTATCGAAGCAGCCAATCTTAAAAATTTACCAGGAGTCTATTTAGAACGTTAATTGTTTAGGGTGCCTTCATTGGGACAACCAGTATTGCTTACATTTTCCTTACTTTTTTCACGTCTCCGACTATGACCCAAAAAGGAAATTTGTCGCTCCCCGACTTTAACTGCTTCCCGGAGTTTGCCCGAAAATTTATAAAGTGTTGCCCATACTGTTGGCTGATTTTTGTTTTTTATAAATAACTTAATTAATAGCAACTTCCAGCTGAAGATTATTAAAGATTTCGCACCGATGGTCAGAAGATACGTTGAAGCGGATGTTATCAGCAAATGTAGTAACCTTACAATTGGAGATCACTGGCAAGTCGGAGGTAAATGTAATAAATATTCCATCTTTAGAGCAAAGTAGATTGTAATTGAATGAGCGAATTTTGTATAAGCTTTTAAACGGCTTCATGGATTCGTTTTCAAAGGAAACACAATGAACTTCTGGTTGGTACCCCGTCTACTTTTTTTTCCTATTCGAAACACACCTTTTTATTTGTAGTGTAAGTATAACATTTTATATTTGATTTGATTTTATTTACTTTCACTCTATATTGGTCATTAAACTATTGTGTGACTGGATAGATCTATACAATGGATGATTAAATAAATAAATATTAAACACTGTCGGGCATGAGCTCGAGTCCTGGGGTACTCCTGTACTGATATAGCAAAGAACATACATTATTGATTTTTACTGAAAATTACCGATTAGTTGGGCAGATTTTGTACTCTCTTTTAGGTAATGGAAGATATCAACATTTTTAAGAATGACTTATGATTATGGTGACAGTGTAAAGAAAACCCAATCATCACCTACGTGAACGAGAGTAACATTTTCTCCCAAATATAGTATGCCTAAAAATATCACTGTATTACATTCAATTATTGAACATCAGGCGATAATATTTTCTAATAGATATTCATTTTAGTAAATAATGCACTTCAAATGATTAGTAACCTCCTCACCTTGGACTGAAAAGAGGATTTCTTCTAGCTGCAATGTAACGTTCGTAATCTTACGGCCATAAAATCCACGCGCTCTATTCAATGCAATGCATAAATTAATGACAAGAGCTTCTTCTCCTGAAGTTAGGTAGTTTTTGTATAATCTTGAGCTTGGCTAAGATACAGAAATTGAAAGAAAACTCAGCTTATGGGATAAGGATGAGCACTTTGGCTGCATTAGGGTGCTTCAAACTTGTAACCGCTGTCTCAAATTTTCCTCAAAGATTTTTCTTTGGCGGATGGCCGACGATGATGGTGTAGTTTGCCATTGCCATTTAATTAATATTACAAAAGGCCAGTTCTATGCTGGCAAGAAATGCTATAGCAAAACGCTATCGCGGTATGTCACTTAATTTGAATTTAATATTGCCAGGTCTTAAGCCAAAGCGGCTCTATCCTCAATCTTAAGATCAGAATGGAAATGGCATCGGGTCTGAGTTTGTTTTATTTTTACACTCTGTAGAAATAATGCATATATGTAGTTGCTTAGTACGTGGCATGGCCGGTTTGTATATTATGCTAAGCCTATTGCAAAATAATTACACTGGCGTACATCTAATTATTCTATAAACTAAAGACTCGTTGCTGATGGAAACTCCATTTTAAGAAGATGTCATGAAACTGGTCTGACATGACGCTTTGTTCTTGTGAACTTGAGCTTTCATTGTGTTCTATTCTACTTGTTGTTCATTTGATAATATCTAATAATATTTGAAATTGAAACAATTATGTCTAATTTGCGGCTGTATACCAGGACTTAAATCGAATCATATTAAAAATTAGCATTAGGACTTAAAAGAAATGCAACACTTACAAACATCAGTAGTATGGAGTTGTATGACTCTTCGGTAAACCACTCTGACTAAAAAAACTACAATAGGGCTGGATGTATTCATTATGTGGAGACGATTATGACAATATACCTGTGGGCTCTACACGATAGAGTCCCGAAAAGAGTTAATTTACCTCAATTCTGCAGGGATTTTCCACAGAACTCGAGATTGATGTGTACAGGACGCGATTACGGCTGAAGTACCGTGTACACAAAACTTTAATTCGATTAAAAATGAAAAAAAAAAAAATTATTTTGTCGAAGCAAATCAATAATTTGACGAGTTTCTCGAAATACAACCCAGAAAGCAGTATAAAGTCGTGATGCAATAAAATTCCTTCTCATACCTGAGTTCACTTTTATGGCACCCGTACCGTCATATTTCAATGAAGTAATTTCGGGTGTGCCAGCAGCTCGAGCACGTCATCACGGCTGCACATTTGCCATTAAACAATGCAAGAATGTGCAAGCGGCAATCTTAAGTCCATCGGATTTTCAGACCCTGACACACAATCGTTAATTCCGAGATCGATTTCGATCGTAAAGATCGCAGCCAGGAGATCATCTTCCGAAGCATCTTCAAATCTGCAACGCTAAGGTCTAGGATAAATTGCAATATTGCACTTACCTGTTTGCGTGCAACCTGAGATACAGGCATATCGGATTGCGGGTTGTAATGTGATGGCTTAAGAAGCGCGTGCCGCAGCCACTCTGTAAACCGCATTCGATAAAACTGCAATAAACGCGCTTAGAGTTCTAATTACCCAGATTACATAACCTTGACCGTGTGTGGAAGATTACAGGAGCTTTAGATCTCACTGATTGCACCGGATCGAGTGTGTGTATATTTGCGGCGTAAGGGCGGTAACTAACAAATCATGTAAGTTGATACGATCGATTTTATACTGGACGAATGTGTTTACAACTAGTTGCCGCTGATTTAATTGATGTTATGTATCATTCTTAAGTGGATTACGAATACATTCGAATGAGACTTTTAAAATAATAAAATAATAATTGTATTTGACCTAAAAATTCAAATAAATTTTTATTCCCAAATTTTGTACTTTTACGGAAGTAATCTAAAATACTCCAAGAAGTTGGTCTCTCTGCTATATATGCCATACTCAAAGTACTTATGCATCTTATAACACGAGAACCTCTTCAGGCATTTTTTTGTTTTGACAAAAAAATTGGTTTCTATATGAAAGAAACCGCTTACGCTAAAAAGTTGAAACTTGTGTAGAGATATGATAGTGGAGCCAAAAAAATAGTCGACATGGGTGGAGAAGCATCGGAGTGGGCGATTAAATAATATCTCTTCAACTTATACCTAGAAGAATATAAAAAAAATCTGCCAACAGTCTGGGCGCAACTTTATTTATTATATTTTGGATAGAAGTTTCGAACGCGTTTAATGCTGAGAAGCGGTGTAGGTTACTATGCGATTGACAACCTAAAAAATAACGTTCCAAATAGCCTCCTGGTTATTGTTTAGGTTGTCAGGCGCATAGTAACCTACACCGCATCTCAGCATTATAAGCGTTCCGGACTTTTTTTTAATAAAAACATAGTGGATTAAATATCGACAAAGCGCATTAGGGGTTGAATATCAATAAATTCTGAACCAGTCTCAAGACAAATCTTCATAAGCTATGAAAATCGCAATATTTCACCTTAAACCATACTCCCTAATATCGGCATCTCGCCGTCCTTACCAATTGTAACAACATTTTCAGATCATTTCTCCAAAAGTTCTTGGTGCATGTGTGGTGAAAGACCTGATCTGGTTGTGTGATGAAATTTGCCTGCAAGTATTTCAAACTAAAAATTTTCCATTTAAACAAATTTGACACTAATAACTTTTTTTTTGCAATTGCACAAAACAGCTTCGCTCTCGTTGAATTCTATAAGAAAATTCTTCAGATGGTGGTATGCCCATTTCAGATTCCACAATAGTGCGAAACAATAATAGCTACACACAAATCAGAAATGCAATTAAATTGAAAGTAGTTACCATTAAATAACGGCAGACGAATATCGTCAAAGTCACTTGTTCGCTAGCTGGCCATAGCTGGAGCCGGTCACAGCTACCCAGCCACAGGTTAATAAATGCGAAGGTTGTTCGCTAACAAAGTTAACCGGCGCAATTACAACCGAAGAAGATAGCAACTGTGAGCAGAAGATGAAGTTCTTTTTCTCAGTGGTTTTTCAGAAAATCCAACTCGAATTGCTTATATTAGTGCGGAGTTCAAATGTGAAGATGTTAGGCTAAAACTTGCTACATACCTTGTAAAGTTTATAGAAGAATATTATTAAGCTGGCGATCAGTGAGTAATAAATTGACATTTTAAGCAAGCATAATGTGAGCTAAACTCGATATGAGACATTACTCGGATTGGAAAATTTTTTAACACTTGTTAGTGCTGATTAACTCTGTTAGTTAAATGTTGAGATGGTCGAATGATTATTCATTAGAAGATGTCAATGTAATATAAATTGAGACATGGTTGCAGAGAATTGAACAGAGATGAGAACATGAAGCTGAACATAATTTTTAAATCAATTACGAAAATCACCAGGTTACTGGCTTAAGTCTTTCGAGTTCGGTTCATTATTTATCAGTCCAAGGTACAGAGTTGAAAGTGGCAACAGATCGGCCATATATTGAGAAAACTAGAACAAAACATCGCCAATTGGAAATTACTAGGAAGACGTAAAACAAGTGGTCATTCAAGGAGTTAATAAGTCACCGCGATAGAAAAAAATTGTGGAGGAGGACTAGTGCTGCCATGGATGTTACATAGGAATCGCAAGCTTGGTATTCCTTGAAGCGAAAACGCGTTTCTAGGACACTATTACTCCTTCTAATATGGCTTAATGTTTTGCGAATTCGTCCAAGTCTATGGTGAAGCGCGTACCTAAAGTACATTCCCGCCTCCAAGCCAGACCGGGGCATTCGCAAAGTATGTGGAAAATACTTTCTTCGGCATCGGGTTCACTACAGCTGAGGCACAGATCTGCAACGTCCGCAACACATAGTCTTCTGGCGTGCCGGCCGATCAGGCAATGACCCGTCAGTACACCAATTTGGATACGAAAAGTATTTCTATCTCCGAGTAGGATAAACTTTGTCCTGCTTGCATTTAGAGTCGGCCAGAGCTGCCTGGCCACGAAACACGATGTGAGGCCTGACCACCTTGTGTTATCCTCCGATATGGCCGTCACGTCGATGGCTTGTTTAATGTCCTCAATTGGCCTCCTCACTGGAAGAGCTAGCGCTTAATTCAGCGCCGAACCTCTCCTTGCGAGTTCATCCGCATCCTAGTTGGCCGGAATCTCGCTATGACCCGGAACCCAACAAATTGTTATGTTAAGAAGAGTGCATAACGCAATAATCTTATCCCTGCATAGCCTCACGAGGCGGGATTTGATCAAGTGTGAGTCGAGAGCCTTAATCGCCGCCTGACTATCTGTTAGGATGACGACGGATTTGTTCCGCATTACACAAGCCTCTAGCAGATTGCAAGCCTGAACGATTCCCATCATCTCTGTCTTAAATACTCTACAGCAGTCCGGTATTCTGAATGCCTCGCTATGGTTCAAGTTGGCGGAGAATACTCCTACACCTGTACCCGCGTCTGTCTTCAAACCGTCCGTGTAGAATGAAAGACCCCTTCGTGGGGCTGATCCACATTCCACCCCTCTCTGCTAGGGACCCTGGTTGAGAATCTGCTAAAGGATTCGAGCTGCGGAATCAAGTAGTCTGTATTCTCTAACGGGTTACATTCACTAAACCGTCCGAGTATGCTGCTGTGCCCCTTAGGTTCACAAGAACTAACGGGTAAGAACAATATATTGGATTATATACCCAATTTATGGCATTTAGGTTGATCGATATCAAAATCAATGATACCAATCACATTGAATGCCATAACTGTGAACACTGCCAGATAATTTTGCATATTCCATGAGAGCACTGTCGAAATATTCCCTAAGCATTGCCATATTTGAAGTATGAGAATGTATTGATTTGTTTTTCTTTTAGAAGTGTAAGGAACTTCACATCTTTAGTCTTCTAATTAGAGTAGCTGGACAAAGTGTGAAATATAAAATATAATAATGTTTTTTTTCTCAGTTATCTCAATAATAAACTAACTAAGCCTCATAATGGAAATCAAATTTCGAATAGCGCACGCGTTGCATTCGCTATAATCCCACCTTCAGACTTTTGCAGGCACAGTTCCTTCGATTTCAAATTGGGAGAGTTTCTATTGCAAAAATAAATTTCTTGGAGTAGCCTGATAATTTTTATGTCATTCCGAATAAAAATTAAATTATTGATTCGATGTGAATAAAGAACAAACAAATGCCATTCTTATATCGGGGTTCTGAAGAAATCTTTAGTCCTGAAGAAGTGTACCGAGGCTGCAAAAGTGAGGTGGAAAACGTATTACATATGCATGTGTCCTTAACACTTTCGACGGATTTTGACCTTTTTAAACAGCATTGTTGAAATTTTTGGCAAACAATTTGACAGTCAAAGTGTTAAAACACCATTGTTTTGGGGACTATGTCCCCGACTTAGAAAGACTTAGGTCCACCAATGCACTTGCAATCTTATCATTCATTCGTAGACCAGTGTGGCTAAATTGATCTGTGAACCACGCTGCAGGTGGTTAAAAGGAACTCATATACAATATTTTTCTTTAAAAAAATATAGCAGATCCGTTTTGAAGTTTGGGTGCCAGGACTAATAATCCCCTTCGACATACTAACTAATCTTGAGAACTATGCGAAATTATTGTGTAGGCAGTAATTTAACAACTCAACTCAGAAAGGCAAACCTAGTTCTCTCGCTCTGATCAAAATCCTAGCTGCACTCATCCGGAATATATTTCAATTTTCTACCAAAAACCATTCTTAGAATATAAATTGCAGATGGTTTTCCTTTACTTTATTTTTTTTCATATTTCTAGCATAATCCGTTCGTGATAAGAAGAAAGTAATAGATTTTTGCTCCTAAGCGACATACTCAATTTTTTCGTCCAGACACGAGTATACTTCCGTGAGCTTATTATACAGGGTGTTTCACAGTCTACACGAAAAATCTTACAAGCAAATAATTTTGATCAATTAAAAACATAAATTGTGCTAGAGAAGTATCCGAAAATGTGCAGTTACCCATTATTTAAGTATTTCACTGTTTTAAAAAATATAATAGTTTGCAGAAGCAATAAAAAAGTTAAAACCCTTTTATATCTGAATTTTTTTTTACACATTTCCAAGATATTTGCCAATAATTTAATCTAAGCTACTATTAGCTTGTCCTATTGAATTTGAATCACCCTGTAAATAGGTACTACGTGTAAGTTTTAACTTTTCATCATTTGCCATTTGCGATATTTCGCAATCCGAAGTGGTTGCTTCTAGCACTCAAGCGGTTTGGTTATTTTCTTATTAACCCATTAGTGCACAAAGTTTATTAAGCACAATATCCGTTTAAACGGAGTTTGTGCAGTAATGGGTTAACCAACTGAAGACATGTAATTATTTTCTTGTTTTGTTCCAAATATTTTCCATAAATTCAGTATAGCTTTACATATATGTCGAAAAGCAAATATTTCACACCTTTAGTAAAAAACCATATAATCACATTAACGTCTTGATCATGCCCTTGAATTTTGTCTAGTCAGGTGTTAGCCAATCGCGTTGTTTTGTGTTTTTGATAGGTTTATAAGATAAAATAATATGGTCTCGTTTCAATTTTCTACAATCAAACTCTTGTCGTACTCTGTCCAAATCATCTTCGGATTTTGCTTAAACTGCACGACTTAAGGAAGTATTTATGTAGGCAAACTTGTTTTACCATTCGGGTCATGTATCTCATCTAATATTCTTGCTATAATTACGTAAGCGTTTAAGGGAATAGCAGATCATCTTGACCAGCTTATAGTGTGGGAGGAAATTGAACAAGTTTTAAATAAAAAAATAATTTTGGATTTTTTTAAAAAATATTTGTATTTTGACATTATAGTGTCGTTCGGTTCTTTTCGAAATGAAATTTTTTCTTAAGTCATATTTAACATAAATATCTCAGGTGACTAGAAGTTATTAAAAAAGAATTTAGCCGCTCTTGGCTTGAATGTATTGGATGGACCTCAAGATAGCTTCTGGGATTGGTGGTGGGGTTGGAAGGTGAGCTCCCTGTAATAAGAAAAATAGATTTAATACAATTGCACAATTTATGAATTAGATTTAACTTACAGTGGGTTGGAAACCGTTCTCATCGGCAATATATTGAAGGGTGATTTGTTGTCCTTCGGGTGAGGTGTACGAGAAAGCTCCTTGAACTTGTTCGGCGATTTCTGGTGGATTACCACCGATGGCTTTTGGTGTTCCTTGTTCTTGGGCAGAAATACCATTCTCAGTTTCGTAGGCGTAGGCGTATGAACCGTCTGGGTTTACGGTGGAATCTTGTCTTAGGATGCGAGCGGTAGCTTCACCGGTTTGATGGTAGATAGCTGGCTGTGGATTGTATGGACGAAGGGCTGGTTGTGGGATTGGATTGTACGGGCGAAGGGTTGGTTGTGGGAGGAGGTTGTACGGGCGAAGAGTTGGCTGTGGTAGAAGGTTGTATGGGCGAAGAGTTGGTTGTGGCAAGAACTGTGGTTGTGGACGGTAGATAGATTGGATTTGACGACGGATAATCGGTGCTGATTCAATTTTAGCTGGAGCAATTGGTTTTAATCCTTTGGCTGCTAATGGTGGAAGGAAATCGGATGACGGCACTGAGAAACTGGCCGACAAAGCGACGAACGACGCGATAACAATCTGTAAAAGAGTCGGAAGTAGAGTTTTATTATAACTGAAGTTCACGGAAAAAAAAGTCTTAAAATCCAACTAAAGTCACGAACTACGTACCAATTTTGAGAACATCTTGACCGGATTAATATCTGACGACAACTGATAGCTCTTCTATTGAACTACTTTTTCTTATATACCAACAATGTCCAAAAAATCAACGCCACACCACTTTTATTTTCGTTAGGTCTTCTTTCCATAATAAATTTCTGCTTTAATTAGGTTTGGCCGATGTGGTCAAAACTATGCCATTATGATGTCTCGATTGATGAATTTTTTTTTAGCCAGTAACTTCAAGAAATAAAGGCTGAGATGGGTATGCATTCCCAGCGAAGTGGATACTGATTAACAATAGCATCTTAAAAGCTTCTACTAATTAGTCAATAACTTGCTTTTTAGTATCTTTAAATTTCCGTATATTTTGAGAAGGAGTTTCGGCTTGGTGCGGAAGAAGTTGTAACACCAAATCGAGCGTCCTAATGTGCAGGTTGATTTTTCATTGTCGTATCGATGGACTCTATGCGAGAAGAGTTTTAAATTAGAGAATAGAATATTGCGTAAAGTGTTGGAATCCTTGTTGGCCTTGAAATGATTTCCATAAAGCAAGTTATAAGCAACTGGAATTCAAATTTCAATTTCTTTTGGGTTGAATTTGAATTTGAAATGATGTAACATTGTTGAGGTCATTGCGCATCTTTAACATGATTTAGATACTGACAATAAATATAAGGTGATTGCGATTCGTGGATGTGGAAATTTGTTTTATTAATTTATTATTGGGTTGAACAACTTTATATGATTTTTTTACGAGAAAGAAGAATTAAAAGCAGATGTATGTACGAGTACTAAAGGTCATGTCGTAATCTTTTTAGAATGAAAAAGACTAACTGTCTTTTTCATTCTAAAAAGATTACGACATGACCTCTTCTTTTTAAAATAATTTGATATGACTAAAATTATGTCACTATTGGCGTGGCGATGGTAGCGGCACTGTATCGCCCTGTTTTGTTGAGAATAATGTAAATGAAGGATGGCACAGGAACTGCAGGTGAGTTCGGTGAATCTCCTTTACTTTCTTTAAGCTGATTGAATTTCTCGACGATATACAGCTCGGCCGGATACAGGTTTATGAGTACTTTGCTTCTCATGAAGTAAACTCAAACACTTTAAGGAAGTTTAATTGCTTTAAGAGCTTCTTTCTTTTGAAGAATTAAGTCAGAAATCTTCGACGGACCCTGACGCAAAGAAGCCGAGATCGACACATTCTAAAATTCATATCATTGTAGGTATACCAGGAGAATAGATTGAGTGTGGTCAGTGGCGTACGGGGGTGGGGGGTGAAAAACTTTAGATTACGATATCTCACGAAACAATTGCACTAGACAGATAAAATTCGGTTTGTGTATAAAGGTTGACAAATGAAGTTTGCTGAAAGTAAAATTTTTTAAGGGTGCGGTGGAGCATGAAAGTGGAGGGGATACGAATTTTTCTAAAAAAACACGTCACATATCTCAAGAACTGTGTAAGATAGATGCTTAAAATTTTTATCAGAAGTAGAGCTAATAGACTCCTAGCAGAAAAAAATGTGTGGGTGTAGAAGGTGAGGGTGGGGAGGGTGAAAAGGAAAAGGTTCCGATTTTTATATCTCGAGAACCTATCATGATATAAAGCTGAATCTTGGTATTTAGATAGAGCTATAGCATGTTGGAAAAATGTAACTTTTTATAGGGGTAGTATTTTACGGGGGGGAGGGGGGGTTTCCTATCTATAGAACGGCTTATGCTACAAAGTTGAAACTCGGTATGTATATGTAAATCAACTAGAAAAGTAATTTAGATTAAAAAAAATTTCAAATATCCATTCGTGTTCGGAACGGGGGCAAAAAAAATTATCAGTTAAAATGGAATGCATTTATTTTCACGGATTTTGTCATATCTGTTAGGTCTTTTCAAATATTAAATTCATTTTTATTCCACGGATTCTTCATATAAATACCTAGAAAGTGTTTTCAGGATTTTTTGAAATTTGACCCCTAACGGGGTGCAGAGGGGATTGTATACTTTCTTACGAATTCCGCCATATTCCTCAGGTCTGATCAGATATCGAATATCTTTCCTCTTTCAAGGGCTTGCGTAATAATCGCCTAAAACTTGTTTTTAAGTTTTTGCCTTTTTCAACCCCTAAGAGGGTATAAAAGGGTTGAACAAGTTTTCACGAATTCCATCACATCTTTTAGAAGTGATAAGAAATGAATTGGTTTTTACTTTCTCTTGTTGTCTTTATATTTATCTATTAATTCCTTTCAGGATTTTTGGATATTCAACCCCAAGTGGGCGTAAGGAGGTTGCATATCTGATGATATACCCAATTTATTTTTACTTTCTAAGTCAATTTCAGTATTTTTAGAAATTCAATCCTAAGGGGTGTAAGGGGGTTGTATGCTTTTCAAAGCTTCGACATATTTCTTAGGTTTGATGAGATATTAGATTGCTTTTTCACAGACTTTTCATATAATCGCCTACAAACCGATTTCTCAATTTTTGGATATTCAACCCACAAGGGTTTGCACATGATTTCACAATTTTTGCTATCTCTTATCTGATGAGATATAAAATTGGTTATTAGGGCATTTGATGTAATGACCTAAAAACCAATTTCACGATTTTTCGAATTTCAAATTTTACAAGATCCCTCGTGTCTCATAAGATATCAAGTTGCTTCTTATGAAATCGCTTAAAAACCTGTTTCACAATTATTTCGAAATTTAAACCCCAAGTGGAAGTAATGGGTTGGTAATACGTTTTAACAATTCGTTATATCTCTTAATTCTGATAGGGCAACCAATTCGTTTTTACTTCTATGGGCTTTTAGTGTACATAATATACCGAAATTCGAATAGTTTACACGGGTTTTTCCAATGTTTAATCGGCTAAAAATCTATATTTTAAATATTTTTTTTTAAGAACAAAACTAACTTTCCAAGAAACCTCATAATTTCTAAACAACTGGTGATATACTCCGACTTTGACCGCTCCCGAACTTTGACCCGAAAAATAATAAAGTTTTGCCCAGACCATTGGAATATTTTTTTTTTTGGTTAAAATACGAGATTCGGTTGAAAAGAAGTGCGACAAAAGTATCAATGCTACTGACAAGCTTCAAACAGCTGTTATGACGTTGGGTTATAGTCCGGGATGCAGTTGAAGTCAAAATGTAGCACTATTGTTTCGAGACAAGGAGGTTATTTAGAAAATATATTTTGTCAATAAAATGGCTCCAAGTATAATTTTCAATATTCACAACATAATTGATTTTTTAGAAGCATCAATTCAGTTGTCAGAACGAAGATATGAGTCAGAATTCGTGAAACGTATGCTACTTCTTTGCACTCCTTTAGGGATTGATTATTGAGAGTTTTTGAAACAATTTGTATGCCATGAGGGTTCGTGGAAGTTCAATTACCTCGACGTCTCAGATATTCTAACATATAAGACGTAATTCGTAAAAATGTATGGACGACAACCAATTTCTTGTCCCACCTCTGTATGCCAATTCAAATTCAAATTTTAATTTTATTTTGATTAACCCATTAGTGCACAAAGTTTATTAAGCACAATATCCGTTTAAACGGAGTTTGTGCAGTAATGGGTTAAATTGTTTTTCTAATAAAGCTACATACACATACTGAGTTTTAAGTAACTTAAGTGACTACCGTAGATCTTAATAAATATGAAGTTTATAAAACTAAGAATATTTTTTAATTAAATTCGAAGGAGAAATGGATATCAGAATATTTTGATTCTAGCTTTCGACACTTTAGAAGCATTGATTTGACTCCCCTGTTTTCGCCATTTCGCTATATAAAATTCTGGCTTAAACTGGATTAGTCTTCATGAAGGAGTCTGACCCCAAGGTAAATGAAGCTACAGGGAGTATTGTGGTTGAGGCCAGCCAATTCAATTCCAATACTCCAACACTACTTATTTTAGCGGAAAGACAGTGTTTCAAGGAAGTAGCTCCATCTACTGAAAAAGACTGCGTCACAGATGAAGGAACAGTTTATTGATGAATCGGAAAAATCAGAAATTCGTGTGAAGCGAAGGTGCTGCAGAATGAAAAATGTGTCGGAATTACTTAAAACCGAGGAATCTTGGAGTTTGGACACAACTGGAAAATAGACCCAAAGGTCTGAAAAAAAGACGAATTGAAACTGGACACTCAACGGAAAAACTAATATGAGGAACTTGAGAATTATCTTCTGGTCTGATGTGGAAAAAAGCAATTGATATTTAATTAGCCAAAGCATGAATTTCCCCAGAAGGTGAATTGATTTGAAAAACATACTGCAGTCACGATCGGCTGCAAGCCAATCGTATAATACTCTAGATGAATACTTAACTCCGATTTATATTGTAGTTGGGGATAAAGTAGAATTACGCGTGTGTATGTTGTATGTCCTTTATTAAGGACTGCCATTAGATTGCTACTGAAAACTAAAAGACAATATTCAGTGTTTAATTTCATATCTTAAACTGGGTAAGTCATCGAACAAAAATGTCCTTTTTGAAGGACTTTCGCATGGGAGGTGCAGGAAGGACTCACTCGATTCCTTACATATTTATGCTTTTCCTTGGAACCATTTAAAAATGAACGTGTACAAAATTTCAAATTCGTAGCTTGAAGCGTTCAAAAGTTATCGAAAAATATTGTTGAACACGTGTCTTAAGGACATTTTGTATGGCAGGTACCAGAAGGAGTAAAAGGATTTTGTTGATTAGTAAACTCGAACTTCGTTTTCACTCAAAACTAATTTGTACAAAATTTCGAGTTCATAGCTAAAATAATACTTGAGTTATAGTGAGTTCCGTAAATTAAGTGAAGGCTATTTGACAGGATATTTGTATGGCAGCTACACGAAGGACTAATAGGATTTTCTTCATAATCATACAATTAGCTCCAACTATTGGAAAAATAACACATACAAAATTTCAAAGACGTAGCTTAAACCCTTCTGAAGTTATCGGTAATATTCTTGAACACGTGTTTTAAGGACATTTTGTATGGCAGCTACCAGAAGGAGTAAAAGAATATCGCTGATTAGTTAACTCGAACTTCCTTTTCACTCAAAACTAACTTGTTTAAAATTCCGAATTCGTAGCTGAAAGATTACTTGAGTTATAGTGAGTTTCGTAAATTAAGTGAATACATTTTGACAGGATATTTGTATGGCAGCTACACGAAGGACCAACAGGATTTTCTTCATAATCATATATTTAGCTCCAACTATTGAAAAAATAACACATACAAAATTTCAATGTCGTAGCTTAAACCTTTCTCAAGTTATCGACCAATATTCTTGAACACGTGTTTTAAGGACATTTTGTATGGCAGCTACCAGAAGGAGAAAAAGGATTTCGCTGATTAGTAAAGTCAAACTTCCTTTTTACTCAAAACTAACTTGTACAAAATTTCCAATTCATAGCTAAAAGATTACTTGAGTTATAGTGAGTTTCGTAAATTAAGTGAATACATTTTGACAGGATATTTGTATGGCAGCTACACGAAGGACTAACAGGATTTTCTTCATAATCATATATTTAACTCCAACTATTGGAAAAATAACACATACAAAATTTCAAAGTCGTAGCTTAAACCCTTCTTAAGTTATTGACCAATATTCTTGAACACGTGTTTTAAGGACATTTTATATGGCAGCTACCCGAAGGAGTAAGACGATTTTGCCCGTTAACGAACTTAGCCTTACAAATTCAACCAAACATCCAGATTCAAAATTTCAAGATCCTAGATGAAGGCGTTCTTGAGTTATCGTGTTCACGGACAGACGGACGGACGGACGGACGGACGGACGGACGGACGGACGGACGGACGGACGGACGGACGGACGGACGTCAAGCGGATTTGAGGTTTTTGGGCACAAATAAACAAAAAATAATATATAACTTTTTTTCGTCCGAGGCTTGGTTCTATGCGTTACAAACTTTTCGGCTAGATTAAACTTATAATACTCTATATGATTTCATCTAGAGTATAAAAATTATTAAGCCTCATAGAATTCAGGTTTGTTTATTTGGAATAAATGACTTCAATTAAGGTGTAAATTTAGAAATCCGATTTGGGACGGAAAATGACCCCTCGAAAACTCTTCTCAAGAAGGACTCATTGATCTGGTCCTGGCAAAGATGTTGACTCTCTTTCAGAAAATCGAGCACCAACGTTCGGAAATCTAGAAATTACGAGATTATTGCAAAAATATGAAATAATATCGTCGGGGTCACCAATATTTCGATCGTGGCTTTTAGTTAAAGCAAGCTCCTTTAATAAATGTCATTAATTAATTTTAGTTTAGTTAATTCTTGTGTATTTAAAATTATAACTTTTTGATTAGCGTTAATTTAATTCTGAATGACGATGAAACCGCAATAAAACTATTTAAAATTGTTCACATTTTGCTTTCTAAATTTTTTTTAAAAACATATTATGATTGGTCCAAAATTTCCAAAAAAGCTCACAAAGCCTTTTGTATTAAACTTAAAAAAATTTGTTATTAAATTGGTGGTTTCCGAAGAACCACTTAAGGTGAGTACACTGAGAGAACAGATTCATTGCTGCAATAGAAATATATGCCGGAAAAGTTCCTATCCCATTGTTGGAACCGAAATTCTGGGATGGCTGCTCTAACTTGGTCAAAAAGTGCGTGCGTGCTAGTTCTTCCCTAAATGGGAAAACCTCAAGTTCACCAACATCTCGATATTTGAAAATAATAAAAATAGTTGTGTAAATCCGCCCCAATTGATAATTGGTCAATGGTCGTTTATGTTAGGTGTAAAAGTAGTCCCATTAACTGACATCAGGTATATTTTTGCGCTGTTCACTTCAGTTATAAGATTAATGCTCGCGCGTCCAATTTTGTCAAATGTTGCGTACTAATTTATCAACAGAATATACGTTTCCTTCAAGAAAATTGTTTTAAACATCTTCATTTAAAGATACAGTGGCACATTATTTCATCGTTAAATTATAAAGTTCTCATCAAATAAACTAAAGTCGCCTATAATTATAGAATGCGCTAATCTAATTTTACGAGACGAGATTAACACTTTGATAAATCTTCATACCATGCGTTAGTGAACTGAGAAGAGTTTCTATGGTGGCGATCAAACTGTGAATAGATGCTCGTATCTTTGCCAGCTCTGCTGGTTACCTGCGGTTTAGATTCAAGGTAATGAGACCAGCATAGATTATCAATTTATTACCGTCTTCATTGCTACGCGTAACAAGTTCATTTCAATGCTAACAACCCATAAATTTAGTTAGGACATTTTTATGAAGTAGATTCATGCTATGCACCTAATGATATCAATTTATCATTTCTGTTAATAGTAAAATTTAGTTTTAAATAATGTTCCATCTAACCAACATTAGCTTTTTCCAGGCATACAAGTTGTTCTAATGATGTCAGTAAAAATTTTATGAATATTTGAGAAAAAAATCGTTGGGCGCCAAATTTTAAAGTGTATTTTGCAAAAAAATGAATCAGTCCTAATTAAGATATATTTTACCTGTAGAAACTCGTTTTCTGAAAGCTTTTTTTGCATTTTGATAAAACGAAAAAGCTTATTCGCTCAAATTATTCAAAACTTCATATTTTTTTTCAAAAAATTACCCACGAACAGATGGGCGATCGGTCTAGCTCCTCCACCTATGTTTCAAATTCACGGTCAAATGTAAATTTTATTTTGTTTTAGTCTAACGAAATTTTGAACGAAACAGGTAAATGGCTTGATTGATAGCTGAAATAGTGCCATTAGGATCATCGATCATATCATTAGCATATTCGTGGTGCTATGTGATCACCAATAATTTGAAATGAAATTCGATCGCGATTGAGTAATGTCGTTAAAAATGCAGCTCTTCATTATAAATTCAGGCGTTGGGCAAAAAACAAGGTCCGATCCCTTTTCGAAGTCGTATCTTTGCCAGCTCTTAAAATGCGTTAATAATTGTTATTTTATTAAAAACAATACTCGGTATATCAAGCAATTTCGATTATTTTTAATAAATTTAAAATGTAGATGTGATAGGCGAACTTGTAAAAAATCACACCGATGTATTTTATCGTTGTTGAAGCTGTGATTACAGGTCATATTTTCTTAGCCTTTATTGTACTATCCATTGCAACGATTATTACTTTAGCCATCAAGGAATATCAAAGATGAAAGTGTTTTCCACAATCTGATTTTTCAGGAGAAAAGATTGTCCATATATTTAATTCTATGACACTGTAGTTCAAGCTGGACATATCTTTGAGCATTCTTCTATAATTCTGATTGTGGTAACTCGTCGTCTTATAATCCAATTCGTGATTTTTCTCGCTGTTACGAAACAAGTACCTCGGACTTATCCTAGAAAGTTGAAATATGTACTTGCTTCCATATATTTGATCTAGGAAAATGTTCCAAAAATGGAAATTAAAAAGAAATTTTAGTAAAGTTCTATTCAATATTTTGATATTGCGTCGACAGTAAGGATAGACTGATGATATTCTATATTTTTATAATGAAAATTGAAATGATGCGAAAATTTTTTGATACGGTAGGGGAGGAGCACCAAATATTGGATAGGTGCGCAATACTGGATACCCTGTTAAAATGGGATCTAAATACCGCCATCTAAATTTAGTAGCGGGAACTGAAATATCAGAAGAAGTTAGTCACTTCTGTGATGCCAGCAATTCCATATTTACTGTCAGTTGTTTCTAACAAATCGCGAAGCGTTCTTGCGCGCAACAAGTTTTTAAATTAGATCTCTTCAAACTGCTCTTAAATACGATTTGTATTGATATATATTATTTTGGTTTAACGCATTGCTTAACTACATGCTCTGAAATATGCTTTTAACATTTCTTATCAATTACAAGAAATAGTGAAATTTGTGTAAATATGTTAGGGTAAATTTCCTATATGCCTCAATACTGGATACTGAACTGTTCCCAATTCTGGATATCCAGTATTAGGGTACTATCCTAGCAGATGGCTGCCGCGTTTGCTCACAATGGAACAAAACAGCGTCTTCAGCATGTTTCGAGTGTTTGGCAATGTTTCACAGCAATAAAGCGGAGTTCTTCTTTGATTCATAACCATGGATGAAACATGTGTCCATAACTTCACATCTAAGACGAAGAAGCAGTCAAAATAATGAACTAACAGGGGAGAATCGCCTCTAAAGAAAGCGAAGGCAGTCCCATCCGCAGGCAAGGCCATGGCGTCAGTTTGGGATGCTCGTGGGATAATTTTCATTGATTTTCTTTAAAAGAGTAAAACAATTAACAGCGAGTATTATGCGAACTTATTGCAGCGTTTGAGTGATGAAATCAAGGAAAAACGCCGCATTTGACGAAAAAGAAAGTGTTGTTTCATCAAGACAAGCCACTTGTTCACATATCCGTTTTCGCGGTGATCAAAATCAATGTGAGCTGAAGTTCATCCTATTCGCCAGATTTAATACCCTCACATTATTTTCTCTTTTCAATCTTAAAATAATGGCTCAGTGGTAAAAATTTTGTAAACAGAGAAGAGGTGGAGTCTGCGGCTGACGATTATTTTGAGGAGCTCGACAGTTCTCACAATAAAGAGGGTATCGAATAAATCCAACTTCGCTGGGAAATATGTACCAATAAAAAAGGAGACTATGTTCAGAAATAAAAATATTTTTTCTCAAATTATTGTGTCTTCTTTGTTAGGTCGGCTACTTCTGGGACTACCATAGTATATACGTGTCCCAAATATTGGATATCCAGTATTGGGGTACACAAATTTATGTTATTATTTTTGAGGTCATTCAGAAAAAAATAATAATGAGGAATTGAAGAAAATCTATAATTTTTTGTTTGTTTTTATTTTAAAGCTTATAAGATTATTGATCTTTGTTAATGTATTGAATAAAAAGTTTTGAATATAATTCCATTGTTTTCTTAAATTTTCAAAAAGTATCCAGTATTTGGTGCGCCTCCCCTAATGTTATGATACCATCTTCATCATTATTGATTATTTAATATAAACTTAAATTATAACTGTATTCATGTGGGAATTATGCTTTACATATTAATATATACCTACTGCAAAAACTGTGTGAATTTCTATGAATCACAATCGCAAAGTATTTTAAATAAAATGAAGCGAAATTTATGTAAATATCTCAATGTCAAATTTCGACTATTATGTTATTATTTTGATCAACTTAGATAATTTATTAATGAAATATTCAAATTGATGTGGTGTGAAAATAGTGATATTGTAAGAAAAGCTAATAAAAAATTTACTATTCGCAAATTAAAAACAAATATTTGTTCAGAATTTCGAGGTTATTTTTTTTGTTTTAAATCGCAAATTAATAGCAAGCTAAGTGAAGCGTATTTAATTCGGATTAAATCCACCTTTAGTTATTAAAATTACATTGATATGGGTAATAAGGTCTCTAATTGATTTTTTGATAGAAAGTAGCGCTAAGGCAGCCCCTGAATTTTATCGTAAGCAGATATAAAAGAAGGGGGCACTGAAAATATTTATTTTTGTCTCGCTTTACACCACTCTCATAACTCATTCAATAAATTAAGTTTTAGGATACTTCTCTAGTTTTTTTTTTACATGTGAGTTTCAACTTTCTAGCGTAAGGCACTCCTGAAATATGAAGTCATCAAATTTCGCTTTAAAAAATATAAAATAATTAAATTTGGCGTCTAATAGTTGTGGTTCTAATTACAATCGCTAGTGTATCAGAGGACTTTCGACAGAACATCAGTCCGCACAGTACCACACCAATGGCTTAAATCGAATGGAAAGAGCAGATTCTTTTGCTATCACGAAAGCATTATCAGTATAAATGGTGGAGGTAAGAAAAGATGTTAAGAAACGCTGTCCTTCGGTATTCTTACTTCTTTTTTACTGAGGAAGAATAACACTATGAATACGGTGTGGGTGTAGATATATTGTAGATGTATTGTACAACGTGCATGTAAGGTAGGTTCGAAAGTCGCTTTCAGTTGGGTAACAGAAGGTATGACGCAACTACACCTTTTAAAAAATTCGCCATGACGCCAAGTTTTAAGTTCTTGAAAAGATTATTTGTTAATAAAATATAGAGTTCAGAAGTCAATTACCACCCATCTGTGTTAGTCTCTGCCTGACTCCTGATGTATTCTCATCACCATAAAAGGTTTCAGAATTTAAAATTTATTTATCTTTCTACAGTCACGTCGAATTTCTGACGTTTGACGCCTCATAACATTGAAAAACGTTTTAAGGTGAAAATAATTTAATTCAAGTTTATGGCTATTTTGAAGTACTAAGGCGGATATGAGGAACTGTTTCAGTTGAAAAATATCGATTTATATATCTTAAAATTGTTTATGCTAAAATATTGAATAGATAGCCAAATGGGCAAAAAAATGTCTGAAGTGAACTTTTGGATTTTAATTTATTACTGCCTAATAAGAAGGATTTGTTTTTAACTTATTACTGCCTAATAAGATGGATGTTGCATTGTGATTAAACTGGGAAATAAAAACAAATTGTATCTTCTAATTTTGCTTTACTCTATAAATGTTACAGTCATGATGAAACTCAGTATGTTATGTTACTAACCACGTCTGGTGTCAATATTTTCTCATGGGGGTGGTAATTTTTTTAATTGCAGAGTAAGGGAATATTTATTTGTAGTGTGTACACCATATACCAAGCACGTAGCATAATTCTTCGTAAGTCTAGCTCAATAATATGACCGTCAAATTTCACAGAAATATTGATTAGTTCCTCGAATTTATTAATTGAAATTTAATTTTTGAATGATAACTACACTTTTATTGTGTTTAATTTCGTTGAATTTCATGATCGCGTTGTTGGCTAGCCCTATGAAACTTCACACTACGCGCCTACTAGCTACCTATATATATATTATAGTAATCCATAGCTCGAGATTAAAAATCCCACCCAAGACTAACGAACTAGAAAATACGATTTTCCAAGATTAGAAGTCACATACGATCTGAGAAAGAAATGTGCAATTCTAGAGAAGAAAAGCATTTAACTTTGACCATGTCAAAAGGGTAATTGATATTTTCCAGAATTGGCGTTAGCACCCCCACTTAAACCGCATCCCATCGAAATAAATAAATATACATATAATTTTCGGAATTTGCAATTTTAAGCTCCCAATTTCTTATGCCAAGCTTTCTCAGCAAATGTTTTTATCTTTCTTTTTGTATTCTACTTCATACTATTTGTTTATTATGGTACTTATCTTACTTAACTTTTTTAATAATAAAGTACTTTATATAGTTTTCTTAAGGCTCAATCTTACGTACCCTCAAACTTTTATTTTTCAATTTACTAGGAAGTACAACAAAACATTCTTTTATATTTGAGATAGGCTTGCAAAAATACAAAATAAGATTCATCTCTGACAAAAAATGATAAATTTTCTCTATATGATGCAGAAGTGAAGAATAATTGACTTTTAGGCGAATATTAAATCTTAAAATATTTCCTTCACTAAAGCGAAAAACCGAAGATCATGTTGAAATTTCGTTATGCTGTACACTACTGTTTAAAATTTTAAGTTGAAACGCCATAATTTAGAAGATGCTGGCTTGTAAAAAAAAATATGGAATGGTTGAATATAAACTGAGTTTTTAAGCTTCATATCGTATTAAGGGCTCACATACCCCTGCACGCGCTGAAAACCGAGTAAATTTGAATAATTATTATAAAGGTTATATGGTGAAAAAAAATTTAATTGTTGAGTTCACATATCTTATTAACTATTCACATTGTTTTTCACGGGTATATATGGACTACTTATGAAAACCATGGCGCCTCCTGGTCGGCATCATTATTTCACCAAATATAATTCAACTTGCAAAAATAAAAAAGGATCTTGTAAAATAATGTAGTAGTTATAGTCTGACGGAGGGATTTTTTTTTTTCAAAAATAAATTAGTTACAGTATTTCAAACTTTAGTAATCGGTTTTTTTTAAAAAAAATTGCGTTTAATAATTTATAAAAAAATGTCCAAGCAAAAATGAAAAAAACCTCTCGTCAGACTATAGAGAATATAGTTATCAAAATTTAAAAAAAAAAAAGTTGAAAAATATTGAAAATTTACTGAGTTATCGTGCCGACCATGTCTAAAAACATAATTTCGAGAAAAATGCGTTTAAAGTTTTTGGTAGGTACAACGTGAACTTACGGCTAGTCTCCCATTCCAGCTTCGTACTGTACACCTTCTTCCTCTTGGATCTTCGTATTTTTCACAGATGGTCCCATACATGACCTTGTTTTCTATGAAACCCAGCTTTTGCAAAAAAATAAATGCTAAACGCTGCTGTTGAGAGTGGCGCGGCAATTAGCCAGAAAGCCGCTCCAAACCGATGTCTGATCACATTTATTGCTATAACTTTGTAGTGGAGTGGAATTTTCTAAAATCTAATTTTTTTTTTAATTCTTAAAAGAATAAAAAGGAAAATCTGTAAAAAAAAAAAATCAATTTTTTGAAAATTTCAGGGGTATATGAGCCCTTAAGTTTTTGAAATATCATATTATTTATTATTTGCTTCCAACAGTCACAACAGTTATAAAACATCTGGTAATATAATAATTGCATTATTAAGTTTCATGAGGTAATTTTGAAAACTTGAAACAATTGAAATATAATGCTTACTTGGAAACCCCTTTTTTGAGACATCTCTCTCGAACATACTGGAGTACACGCTACACAGTGAGAGATGCTTTCTTTCTAATGCCAGCAACGAGCAACCACATGGTTTTAAGCTTGGTTATAATGTATATTATATGATTGAAAAATTGTTTTTATTTATGGTTGTAAGATGTCTTTTCTGTTAAATTACTCGGAAGCAACCTACACAGCTTCGAACGTAGAACAGCATATATGAAACCACGTTTTACACACTTCATCCATCCATTTTCGTTTATAATTAGTTGGTATTGTCCTTTAATTTATTTATAAAAAAAAATTGATTATATTGTTACATGTTACCCTAGCAACTCACGCAACTCGATTACTTTCCAGTAAGAATGCCAAACCTCCCAACATCCAACGGTTTCCAGTAAGAAAGACCCGCCTCCCAATATCAAATGGAACAGCGTTGCCATTTAGTACGGTTATTATTTAATGCGGATAATAAACTATTGTTTCTATTGATTTTATACGAATTGTGTTTTACTTGAAATCCCGGCGAACTCTCGACAAAATTATTAAGGGGTGTTAATGCAACCTATCAGTATGCATTATTGTGTAATGTTGTTCTAAACACGAATCAGGAGTCTTGGGAGGATCGATAATGCAAATAACTTTGTTATTTCACATTACTTTCCCAACTATTACATATTTTAATAAAGTTAAGCATTGTGATAGACCTAAGATATGAAAAATATTTTATTATTAAAATAATAAAGTGAAAATGGGTTTTTATTTATTTATTTTCTTTTTAGTTTTACGGGCAGAAAAAGAAGTAATATCTTTGTGTGATGCGTGGAGTAAGAGAGATTACGATAATAAGTTGAAGCCGTAGCTGGAAAAATGGTTAACATGAGCAGTGATGTACGAGAATGGGGGCAAAATAAATTACACTGGAGAGCTCGGTAACTGGTTAGGCGTAGTAAAATTTTGATGAGGTGGGATACGAAAAACAGGGCTACATCCTGAAAACTATGATTCGAATTTAAATGATGTAAATTAATAACTTGAAAATGCGTTGAGCTTAAAAATATTAGATACATACAAATATGTCATTCTGCTTATTTCTTACTGTGCCTATTCATCTAAAAAAACCTGAATTTAAATAAAAATGCAGGACTTAATGTAGAATATACCAAGTTGTGCTGGGGACAGCGGTACGTTTGAATAATTTCTATTTTATAATTAAGTGCTTCTGGACACATGATTCGTAAGAGAAAGAAGAATGTTTCTTCTTTTCAAAAATCGAAAGTATCTAGAACCCGTTCCAAATTTGACACACCTTCCTAACAATATTTTTCGATATTAATCTGTCTAGAATATCGTCTTCGATTTCATCACATCGGGACAATTCTTATTCATATATAATAAAAAAATCCATAAATCCACATTTACGATCTCATAAAAAAAACAATGCTAAAAATTAAATCACCTGAAAATGGTAATTTTGCCAACTTGATTATGTAGGATGATTCTTACGCAACAGATTCTTCTTTTTCTTCTTAAGTTTTTAGACCCACGTATTACAGTGACTTATGAAAAAAATTCTTATTACGAGGGAATTTCTATGTTAATTTTATAAAATCGACCGAAACAAAAATACTTATCGTAAAATTAGAAAAAGTGATAGAAGGTCCGTTTGAACATCAGAGGAAAAAAACTTTATGAAAAACCTGTCTGAGTTGAACTGCTGCTTGGTGATAAGTTCATAGAAAAAAAAATTTATTTACATTTATAATATACATAAAATGATAAAATAAAATAAACTAAATACAAAAGTTTTGTACAAAAATTTAATTTTCTTTGTCGCCGTCAAAATAATCGATTGATTTATGAGTGAATTTATCAAAACACAGACTGGATTATGCCAAATATTTTTTTCATATTCCGGTTTTATCAAGAGATTTAAAATAAGAAGGACGCTTATTTGCGATGGTGATTCAATTTTATTAATAGTGGAAAAACTGTAGAAATAATCAAAGGGCTTTAAATTTGCAGAATTTCTGGTATTCTCAACTTTTTTTGTATAGATAAATTAAAAGATAGATACTTACATAAGTATGTACTAAAAAAAGGTTCTCACAAGAGCTAAATACAATTGGAGGCGCTTATCTGTTTGTCAATATTTTCCATATCGTTTAAAAATTTGAGAAAAATTGTAGGCATTTAGATAAATATCAAATATAAGGGTTACATTTAAGTGTCCGAAAGTTTCTTACAGAAATTGCATACATCGCATAAATTTATAAACGAAGATTAGCCCATACTTCCGATTCCGCAATGTTAGTGTTGCAAGCATCTCTATCCAGGAATGTTTTGTGTAATCAAGTTTCTTACTATGTCTTACTATGTTATTTTTTATTTACAGTGCAAACAAATTTTAGTTTAAGTTTGATTAATATTCTGTTAGAAGTGATGATTTTTTTAGCTATAAATTGTTATTAATGAATAAGTATCCGAAACGTTCCACCTTCTGAGATGCATTTGAACGCCCCGGCAAAAAACAACAATACCCAAAACGAAGTATAATTAATTAAAATCTTCAAAAACCTACTGACCGTTATTATTAAACTCTCAGGCGTTGCCAACTGATCAAATATTGAACATATTTGATCAGTTTCACGTAGTACTACGAAGGTATTGGTATTATTTAGTCCAATAGGTAATGATTTCTTTTACCAATATTTCTTACAATATGCATTTTGTATAGAGATTCGAGTGTTTCTTATCGGAGCCCGAAAGTTGTAAAAAATTGCCCCTAATAAGACACCAATAAGTCATAATGAGTTACCCTCAATAATGCCTACCGAGCCTAAAAGATGTTTTCAAATTTTAAAATTATAATTAAAAAATTCATGTGATGTCGGTAAAAAAATCACCAACTTATGAAAAGAAAATTTTTTGACAGAAAGTTGCATCACTTATTCTTGATTGATTTATAAATTTTCAAGGCTGAAAACGGTTAAAAATAAATAAAATAAATTGCTATAATTATTTGTTATTAAATGCTCTACAAATAAACTATAAAAAAGTTTTTTCCACAAAATTTAAAATAAGGAAAAAAAAATAATTCGGCATTTCATAAAACCTACGAATTATGTCCGAATTCGTGAAAACGTACAGGTCTTTGAAGGTTCAACATCCAAACATGCTTAAATGACTTTTCTGGCAATTATTTTTAAAATCCTTAGAAGTGAGTTTGTTATCTCGTTAAACCTAAGAAATATTTCGAATTTCGTGAAAGTGTATACAGGGGTTAAATATTGAAAAATCTGGAAAATGGAGTCAAAGCAAAGAGCATACAGAAGGAAACTTAATTCGCCACCTCGATGGACTTCACATACAACAATGCAAATAGGTTTTTTTTTATTTTAATTAATTTTTTAGTACTGGTATATATACATTCCAAATTTCAGCTTTCTAGGGTAACCCGTTCCTGAGATATAAAAAACAAAAAGTTAAAAAAAGCCACTGGCGGCTCAAGTCATCTTCGAGAATGCGAATATCAAGTATGTTAATTTTTAATCAATAGAAATAAAAGATGTTCGAAAATATCAAAAAGCTTCAAGCCTGATTTTTCGTCTGCTCTGGATTCTACCTAATAAACGGATCAATCAGTGACACATTAGCACTAAAACGTAAATAATTGAAGCATTCTAATAAACAAACGTCTTATAAAGGTGAAGGCGGCTTTCCTACCGGAAATCGAACTAACTTTACTCGTTTCCCATTAAAATTAAATCTGTTAACGAAACACGATCACCATCTTGCTGATCAATTTGTTTCTTGAAGGTCGATCGGTTCGCGGCGGAAACGTTAAGAATTCTAGGACTTCTGTGAAGCAATTCCGTAAAATTACCCGCAAAAATGCTGTAACCGGATGGCTTTATAAATTAATGATGCCATTATTGAATGATCTGGCCACGATCTAAATGTCACAAAATCAAAAAGATTAACGCACAAGATGCGATTTGGTTATGGAACCGTGGCCTTAGAGTTTAGACCACGATCTATTTGCATGAAATTATGTTACTAAAAATTATTTAAATAATAAACTGACTAATTTCGTTAATTCATATTTGTTTTATTTAGCATAAAAATACAAGAATTTTAGTCTTCTTGGCGCTTAAGCCGTAAAATGGCAGAAGCAAATCACGCAAGAGGTCTTAAAGTTGTGAATTTAAAATCGGGAGGGATGATGTTCAATTTGTTTCTATTGCTGATTGACTTATTGTACGTTCTTGGACAAGAATTCGACGTTCTTAACAACGGCTTCGGCAATATGGGCACCCTGTAATTAATTGAAAATTGTTAAGATCAGTGAGCTCGATTCGGTATTGGATGACTGAGAAGTGGAAAGGTGCTTAGAATTAGCAAAACTTGACTCACCTTGGGTACGAAACCATTTTCATCAGCGGTGTAGTCGACGCGGTATTTTACACCGTCATCCCCGATGTATTCGTAGAATCCGAGAGCACGGATTGATGGTTCCTTTTGGTTGACGTTCTCGAGATGGCCGGTTTCTTCAGCCAAGATTTTGTTTTCGGTTTCGTACAAGTAGTGGTAGGGTGGGTCGATAGCTTGGTCTTGACGGATGATTTTCCAGCCACCTTCACCAGCGCCGTATTTGACGGTGGGAGTGTAAGTTCCAGATCCTGTACCTATAGGAAATAAGACTAGACAACCTCGACCGGAAGACTGAAACTCTTGACCTACCTCTGAAACCAGCTCCTGATCCGGATCCGGATCCGGAACCGCCAATGAAACCAGGTCCTGAACCTCCTGATGGACCTCCACTGTGAACGTATTTGCTGTCTTGGTGGATGTATCTGCCGTTGTCGCCGGCGTATTGACCGTATCCACCGCCGTATCCAGCATCGAAGTGAACGTATTTACCGGAATCATCGGGAATGTAACGACCGTCGTTGTTGGAGGCTCCACGGTATTGGCCACTTTCGATTGTCGTGACTGGAGCGAAACGGATTGGAGCACGGGTGGCAATCACTGGTTTCAAAGGTGCGAACCGCAATGGCGCAAATTGAGCCGAAGCTACGCCGATAACGGCAACAAGAACTATCTGAAGACGCACAAAAGAATATCCAAGAAATTAGTTCCAAACTTTAAAATCCATTGAGATTTCAAATCACTCACCACTGCCAATTTCATTGTTAATTGCTTCCTCACTAGTCTCGAGATCAAAGGGAAGTGTATCGAAAATGAATTCGCTTCGATTATTTATACCGAAATACGAGTTTGCCGAATTTGATGACGCTCTTCTTTGACTGTGTGGAAGATTCACGGATCTAACATCACATTAACGCGAACCTATCTACCGGTTTGAATTAAATCGAAATTAATTCAAAGTAGAAAAATTCGGCGTCTTTTCTGATAACAGGTGATACTAATTTCGCAGTGATTTCAAGAATTCCCCGCAGCATCCGAGCATTCTGATCAAAATCTAACGCTAAGCAATTCCATGACTAATCAAGTTAATCTGAAAAAAAAAAGATTATTCTGGCTTTTCTGCAATCCAGCATAATCTTCGATCGAAATGTCAAATGTTCGTCTTTCGAGGTAAAATGATTCAGTTTTTGGATGATGGTATCTGCGAGACGTTTTCTGGATCAGTTCTCGAAATTTGGACATACCTTGTTCTGAAAAGCATTTTTTTTCTCATATCATAGTTCACGTACAAGTTTTAGTTCTATTTTATTAATTTGTTTTCATCTCACTGTTGACATTTCGCATTATTATAAATTTTGAGTTAACGTGCGATTAATGTGTTTGATTTAAGATAATTGATTTTATGGATTGCATTCTGGTTCAGGTGGTTTTTTTCTGTGCGCAGAATGGGCTTTTTAAAACCGGAAACATAATAAATTGTGTGAAGTGCTTAATTTGAGAAATTTAACAGAAATAACATTGGGAATTAATTAGTTTTTTTTGTTTTTAAATAAATATAAAAATCGCTTTTGTATAAATTATCAACACAAAACTGAAATCGAAAATCATCTGGAATATAGTTACCAATAGAATTGGCTAAATTAACGCTAATATATAAAAATATTCGTATGACAATTTTTTTATCACACCTATAAAATGTGGCGATAATAAAATGTTTTATAAAATCTATTCCTCTTTTGCGACAAGGAAATGACGCGATGTGTTCTCAAAGCCACTTGTATGAAATGCACTCATCTCAAGGACTAATAATTTCTAACAAGTTATTGAAAATTTCTACAAATGATTTACTTATTTTTTAAATATAATAAAATGTATATTTTTGAGATACATACATTTGGATTTCTTCAAAACCCATTTAATAAAAGGCTTTAGTTTACAAATGTCATGCATAAAATTTTATCTTATATATTTTATCTTGAGGTTCTAATGAAAACTCTCCGCAGTAGGTGAAATCAAGAATTCCGCAGACTTCATAGCTTGTCTACGAGATTCTTCGGATTGCCTTATGGAAAAACTTTTATCGAGACAAATGCGTCCCGAATCTCGAAGACAAATCTGCGAATGTCGCTATAGGAAAATACATTTTTGTTTCAACCCCATCTGCTTAAAAATATATTAGCGTAGATTTAACTTTGTGCTCATACATATTACAAAATAAAATAAACAAAAATAATGTTTAATATGCTGTAAATTTAATATAAACCGAGAATAACAATAATTAATTTAAAACATTCGCGTTTGTACTCTTACTTTTACTCCTGGACAATATTTCACGAAAATTTATATCACCTGGAAATAAAAAAGGGGGAATAAAACGTGCAGAAATGCAATTGAATGAAATTATGTTGTGGCACATTCTACTCGTTCAAATCACCTGACTCTGTTCCATTCTTATTAAAATTGCAGTAAAAAGTTAAGTATCCGATGATGAAGTGGAATAAGCAATATGATACCTAAGATTCAAACCATAAAGACTGTTGCGCAAGAAACTCATTACCATCTGGGTCATTTTGCGAGCTCGAACGGAATCCGTATGTTGCACGATCTTTGAAAAAATACGGTCTAAAACCGTTTTTCGTAAATAGTACTTTAGAGTGTAGAATTTTCTATATTTGAGTTTTTTTTCCCATTTTTTTCGAAAAAGTTCTGTTTTGGCGATCGTTTCTCTAAAAAATATCTAATTCGGGTACTCGTAGCATTTATGTAATGGAATTTATAGATTGTCTACAAAACACTTTTTCATTGATATTCAAAAATATTTTGATCGTCAGGTTTTACGGAAGTCAAATATTTCTTTCAATTAGGTCAGAAATGGCTAGTCCAACACAAAAATGATTAAAATCAAAAAACGAAAATAACTTTTCCTTATTATAGTTATTAATTCATTTTTATACCGCTAATACTATTTTTGGAGTAAAGGCAATAACTATAAAATTAAAAAAAATGTAAAGTAAATCCTACCGTAACGATTAACTATGTATAATTTTTTTAATTTATTGATAATGACTTGAAATTATATTTTATTTGAACCCTTAGGTTTAATGATTGCCCAGACAGCGTTTTTTTTTCAAAACGCTATTGTCTCAAAAAACAGAATCTTTGTATAGAGCAACACATACGATAAAATCAGTAAAAATAATATTCACGATTTTTGTTAATCAAAATACTTGAATATGTGAACCATATGTGGCTTGTAGAAATTGTATTAATTGAAAACATTTGGTGAAATTAATGCCGATTTAATATTCTAAAATGACACTTTTCCACAAGGGAGTTACACAAAATCGTAATTCTACCCACGGCTGACGACATTATTAATAAAATTACATCTAATTTTGCCTCAAAATGCAGAAATTCGGAGAACCCACTGATTCTCTCTAGTATTAACAATATTTGAGTTAGATAAGCTATTGAATTTCCTTAGTTAAGTTTCAAATTTTAATGTTAGTTTTAAATAGTAGGTTTTAAGTGTAGCCTTAAGTTCTAGTTTAAGTAACATCTTTGAGGCTTTTTTTTTTTTCATTCTCATTTTCTTCACTTAATTAATATCACCAAATTGTAACTCATTAGATTCCTGTCATAACTAAGCATTTATCACGAATTAAAAAGGCCGTAGGGTCTGAGCATCGCATTATTTAATATATTTTAAAATATAAAATTGTAATATGGAATAATAAAAATCAAATGTAATCTAATCTAATATTGACTCACTACACAAGGTTTTTTGTATAAATTTTTCCTTGAATTTATTTCACTAAAATTCTCGTAGATGCTTCGCTTTGCTGTGCTAACTGGATTTAATTTAGCTGTTAGGATATTGAATTATCTGTTCTCTAAATTATAAATTATAAGATGGTAGACATAAGTGAAAAAACTAATAAATATTGATTGAATTGAAAAAAATTAATCTAACATTGTAAAAGTAAATTATGCTTGATTTTTCTTGGCATCTGCGACATAGCGCACGACAAATTATAATCGAAGGAAGATATTAAATTAAATTTAATATTAAATTGTAAATTTTCAATTTGTAGGTTAACGTTTTTAAAAAATTTCATGTAGTCATTCTTTTTGAAACTTATTACGATTGTAAATGCTCCGTCTTTTCGGTTTATATTCTTAGTATAAATGGTATTCGAGTTACATGGTGTAGAGCAACTTGTATTTCGAAAATTACCTGTAACCTAATAACAAAATGGAATTAACAAGGCGAAGATAATTTATATACTTAGAAGTCATCTTGTAAAGCTGGGGTTGGCCGCGTTACACACTGACTGGTTTTTGAAGAAAATTTTTCTAAGTATCTTCTGAAATATAATTATTATGTTTTTAAAAAATATGTAGCTCCGAAACCATGGCTCATTTTATTTTCAATAAAAAATAACCTTAGTAGGCAATTATTTTATCTATCAATTTCATTACATATATTTTAAAGGTACGAGTACTTCGATTATGTACTTTTTAGAAAAATACACAGAAAGCAGTTCTTTTTCAAAAAAATCATGAAATGGATATATACAAAAATTCCATCTTGGAAGCTATTGGTCGTACGAGGTCCAAGGAAACTCTTATGTTGGCTCGAAAGTGCCGTGGAAATGAGATATTCGTAAAATCTGATTTTCTGCGCCATTTTCCTTTATTATTTTTAAAGATGGCGCGTCGGATAATTTTTGAGACGTACTCGTTATTAGGACTTGGACGTTATGAATATATCCCATACAACTGTCCTATAACAACCCTCCCAAACATATAATAGCTTGTGAACACTTCGAAATTTTGGTGCTAATAGTTTTATGGTTTTTGTAACGCTAAATTCTTTCCGAGAAAAATTCATTACTCTCCTACCTATCGACTTAGTGTACAACAAGAGAACTTATGCCTCTGAAATATCTGAGCCGTCTCGTGAAAATCATCGAAAATGTTAAACCTACCTGTAATACCTACGTTTAAGATATGTGAAAATCCATAAAAATCAAGCAAAAAAGTGGAACCGATAACCAATAAAAGATTCAAATTAAAACTAATCCAATATTCAGCAATTATATTGTATAATGTTCTATACTTTAGACAAGTGTCAATAATTTTATCCTGATTTGGGGAAGTATGGGCTGAAGCGAAGCCGATATAGCAACCAAACGGTTTTAACAGTGACACACTAGTGAAGAAATCTTCAATATCACCAAAAGAATATCGACCAAAAACTGTAATTTACTGTGCTTAATAAGCTTTAAACCTATTCCCCACATATCGGTATACAGTTACGCAATAAGCAGATATACGGGTCAATTGGCGGATGATATTTGGTTTATTGGACTGATTTCGGAAAAAAGGAAGAATTTTGGTATGCTAATAAAATAAATATATTGAAGACTGGTTTTAGTAAAATCCAGTAAAAAATCCATATTGCGAAGACGTGATTTAGAGCCGTGACTGAATAAAGTCAGAATAAATTTAAAACTTATGTACTTAGCCATAGGTTTCTATAAAGTATTAAAGTCGATTCCACCGATTTCCATTTATATTAAAAACAAGCTTCTTAATATCGCAAATTACAACTGAAAGTCCCAAGAACACTTCAACTTTATTTATATATCGGATTTCTTGTTTATATATTATTGGACTATTTTTTATAGAATTTGGAAACTTCTTCAGATAATTCTAATCTAACAGGTCCTTCTTTAGATAATCGGAATATGCAAATTTCGAATACTTCTATAAATATTTTGTATTGTAGATTTAGTATGAATCCCATAGATGTCCAATTTGAGAAATGGAGAAGGTCGACCAGTCTGCTTTCAGTGTTTTCGATTTATCCAATTCTCCAAAAGTCTACGCTAATTCTTATACAACTTCTGCAAATTTTTCGTAGTTTCAGTTCAATAAGAACCAAATATTTCCATTATGATTTAAATTCAATCGAATATTTTTGAAATGTCTTTCATAGGACAAAAGGTTCATTGAACGACCTACGATTGTGGGTATCAAATCGACCATCTTCAAGAAGATGTAGCCAGTCGTCAGTGGTCATAGTAAAACTTCTGGTCTTACTAGTTTCTGTCGGAAATTTAATTTATGAGTTGTTCGCTGCACCGTTCTGTGCTTATTTTATTTGCAAGCATTACATCGTTTACCTTTCATACGGGCAGTAAATCATGGCCTTTCAATATTTTGACCTCAACTACAAAGAAACATAGTGTAGAAGAACAGACTGCATTTGTTGCATAGCATAACTTGTTTTTCGGAAGAAAATTAAAAGTATCTTTTCAACTTTTGATTTCAATTAAAGAAGGCTTGCAATAAACCGGTAAAAAACGTGGATAAATTTGTTAATAATATTATTACAAGATGAATATAATAAAGAAGTTTATTTTCAACCTAATATAAAAAAGAAATTTGTTATTTAATAGAGATGGCGACAGAATAAAATAATTATTTATTTAAATTCAAAAATTTGTCTACAAAATAATCTAGTGCATAAAACAAAGAGCAGAATTTAAAAATGGAAATATTTAAAAATAAAATTCAGAAAGAAAGAAGATTTTTGTGATTTTGATAAAGTGGTTTTTAAAATTGCTTAGCTAAGAAGTGATTAAAATGAATTGCCTCAGTGCAAGTAATTTAAACAAATAAATCTTAGCGTAATAAAAATAATTGTGTATTCAGAAATTATTGCCCAGGGAAACCTATGATCCATATTTTGGAAGAATTCATTAACTACTTTTTATTTAAATAAATTGTTTTAATGTAAATTGAACTTCTCATCAATTCTATAGAAGAGTATTTTTATATGTTTAATCGGCTAAGATTTCTATTTTAAAATTTTTTATATCCATCTAAGGACAAAATTAACTTTCCAAAAACCTCCCAATCTCGAAATAAGTGATGTTATGCTCTGGCATTGACCCAATTACGTAATTCATGTATAATTGGGTCTGTGGCGTAAGCATTCTAGCGCGACCTTATTTCAACTGCTTTCTGAACTTTGACCCGCAAAATGCATTTCGCTCAGACTGTTGGCAGATTTTTATACTCTAGATGAAATCATATAGAGTATTATAAGTTTAATCCAGCCCAAAAGTTTGTAACGCATAGAACCAAGCCTCGGACGAAAAAAAGTTATATATTATTTTTTGTTTATTTGTGGCCAAAAACCTCAAATCCGCTTGACGTCCGTCCGTCCGTCCGTCCGTCCGTCCGTCCGTCTGTCCGTGAACACGATAACTCAAGAACGCCTTCACCTAGGATCTTGAAATTTTGAATCTGGATGTTTGGTTGAATTTGTAAGGCTAAGTTCGTTAACGGGCAAAATCGTCCTACTCCTTCGGGTAGCTGCCATACAAAATGTCCTTAAAACACGTGTTCAAGAATATTGACCAATAACTTAGGAACACCTAAAGCTACGACTCTGAAATTTTGCATGTGTTACTTTTTCAATAGTTGGAGCTAAACGTATGATTATGAAGAAAATCCTATTAGTCCTTGGTGTAGCTGCCATACAAATATCCTGTCAAAATGTATTCACTTAATTTACGAAACTCACTATAACTCAAGTAATCTTTTAGCTACGAATTCGGAATTTTGTACAAATTAGTTTTCAGTGAAAAGGAAGTTCGGCTTTATTATTCAGCGAAATCCTTTTACTCCTTCTGGTAGCTGCCATACAAAATGTCCTTAAAACACGCGTTTAAGAATATTGGCCGAAAACTTTAGAAGGGTTTAAGCTACGACTTTGAAATTTTGTATGTGTTATTTTTCCAATAGTTGGAGCTAAATGTATGATTATGAAGAAAATTCTATTAGTCCTTCGTGTAGCTACCATACAAATATCCTGTCAAAACGTCTTCACTTAATTTACGGCACTCACTATAACTCAATTAATCTTTTAGCTATGAATTGGAAATTTTGTACAAATTAGTTTTGAGTAAAAACAAAGTTCGAGTTTACTAATCAGCAAAATCCTTTTACTCCTTCTGGTAGCTGCCATACAAAATGTCCTTAAGACACGTGTTCAACAATATTTTTCGATAACTTTTGAACGCTTCAAGCTACGAATTTGAAATTTTGTACACATTAATTTTTAAATGGTTCCAAGGAAAAGGATAAATATGAGTGAGTCCTTCCTGCGCCTTCCATGTGAAAGTCCTTCAAAAAGGACATATTTTTTCGATGACTTATCCAGTTCAAGGTATGAAATTAAACACTGAATATTGTCTTTTAGTTTTGAATAGTAATCTAATGGCAGTCCTTAATAAAGGACATACAACATGCACACACGTAATTCTACTTTATCCCCAACTACAATATAAATCGGAGTTCAGTATTCATCTAGAGTATTATACGATTGGCTTGCAGCCGATCGTGACTGCAGTATGTTTTTAATGAGGTTTGTTGTCTACTGTTGCGAGGGTTGCAGAAATGTATCGCTGGAAAGAGTATTTATATCCCAAGAACCCTTATTGTACCAGCTTGAAATTTTCACTGTAGGTTCACCAGTACCACCCTAGGCAATTTTGACTTGATGAGGTCTTGAAGGGGGAAGGAGGACAATGAAAAGCTTCTGATTTTAATATCTTAAGTTTAATACGTAAATATTATAAATATATATTTTTTGATAGGGGAAGTGTCGTAGTGGTTAAATTTTTAGGGTGTCTGCAACGACACAACCAGTGTTACATTTTGACTTTGACTGCGTCTCCGACTTTGACCCTAAAAGGAATTTCATGTCTTACTGGTGGTTGTGACGTAAACATTTCTGTCTGCTTCTCGGACTTTGTCCTGAATAATACTAAAGGTGCTCCCAGACTTTTCGATGATTTTTCATTTCTGTTTACGACGGTACTTCGCTGAAGCCAAGAGTCGCTTATGCATTAAGATGTGACCAAAAGGTAGGTACACACCTAAATATAACCTGGCCTAAATAGAACAGGGCCATCATTCTTATCCTTTCCGCTGTAATCATACGTCCTCTGATTTCTATTTGATATTTAAAAATATTTCTTAATTTAAATACAATTTTTGTTTTATTAATATATGCCGCTCCCCTTAGTCTCTTGCATTCCTCACATGAAGTTGCTTTCAGCTATTCTAAACACCAGTTTTGAAATCAGCTCTCGAGATACTGCACTTTGATAACCAGCTAAATGTTGCAACTATCTCTGCCAATTTTTTAAATGCTTCCATAATTTATAATAAATTACCGAGTTACAACTTTCTAAGAAAAGCCGTTCCTAAGTTAAACAAAGTAAAGTTGTCTAATAATTTCTTAACGATCGTATTGTTGGATTAGTTGAAATTGCTATAATCAAATAGCCTCCAATCAAGAATAGAATTCATCAGTTATGCAAACACATAAATTTCAAATAATGGTCATCCTCAATTTCTTATTTAACGCAATTTCTGAGCCCGCTCATCTTCAGCAGGTTTTCAACAACATAATGGGGAATGTGGTTCTCAAAACTCCGTGACGTCAAAAAACAGGATATTATTTAGTCAAAAAATTTCAGTTTGGCCTTGAAGAAGTATAAATAAAAAAAATAGATGAACTTTAATTTATGCTAGAGGATATATTGCAACCTCCCTATAAAATAGCTAGTATAGTTTCTGTGACGTAGGAAAACTTGGCGACATTTGTGAAATTTGTTTAAGAAATATTACGTTGACATTTTTGAGTTAAGTGCATTAGAAATCGGTGACTATTTAAATCATTATGAAAACGTTGATTTCTTAATTTATTGTGGATTAATATACAAAACTGGATGGAGAACTTGTTGATTGATAACAAAAGTTCTTATTAAAGATCACACTGCGTTTTTTATTCTATACCCCGTGGAATAAAACTGCCGCATTCCTTTAGATAAAATTAAATAAGGTTACAAGAAAAAAAGCAGCACATCTAATGCCGACTTCTTATTTTAATAATTTTTTTCTAAATAATGAAGTATTGTGAAAAACAATTTTTTTTAAAAATGACTTGCCTACTCTTAAGTTTTAATTTTCAAGATTTAAGTCTAGTATTGTATTAGATTCGAATTCTACTCTGTAATTTCCGTATAAAGAAAATTTTTTTTGTAAGTTACATTATAGTTAGTCCAATGAAAAAAAAATGTCAGAGATCACTAACAGTAACAGCGATAACTATCGAAATTATCAAACTGCTTGATTTTGTATATTTTGTTAAAGTACTTTTTATAATTTTTTTTTCGCAATTATCTATTCAGTAAAGTATTCAAGTTTCAAATCGATACAGTAGTCATGGCAGTAGTCATGGTGATAAGTTCATGGCATTTGAACCCACAACCTCAGTTTTTGTTGCTTAGCTACTGCACTAACATTTCATGACGTCTTCAGCAGGCTTTATGTAATACCCTTTCTTTTGCATAGTACCAAATGAAAGAAGAAAATCTTTTTTATCATAAGGTGGTCATTATAACAGGTGAAGTAGTGCCTCACCAAGGGACTCTAGGAAAACACGGGATTTGAAATTAGTTTTGTACGAGTACAACGCGATGGTTAGTACATCGTGTGGGGTGTGTTTTCTACGTCACGAAATCTTACAGTATAATATTTTGTAATAAGCGTCTCTACCCACTAACCAAAAGCATTTAAATTTCACCTTCAACTTGTCGAATCGATTTTAATTAAACTGGTCTCTAAAATTTGTTATAGTCGTGGTTTAGTCGCTTGACCAAAATTATCAAGCTGTGACCTAGGAGTCGGCGAGAAAAATATCGCGCTTTGAAAATTCGACGGAGATCAACGGACTCGTTCGAAGAGTCGTCACTGATCGAATTCCGCGTTGATCTTCCCCCAATAAAAATAACGTCTCTAATGAATTTTGATCAATTAACTCATGTTAATTTAGCAATTTTAATTTGACAAGGTCGCGTGGTGCTTTTGTCTCTAACATTTTGTAAATTTGTTGACATTTGTAAACATGTGCGTAATTTCGTAGACCAAATTTAAATTGGTCAAGTCGCTTTTAAACGGATCACCCGAAAAGAGCATGAAACCAATTTCTAGCTTTTATGTGGCGGATTTTAATTTTGACTAATGATCGAATTCGAATTCGGAATGTCCTTGTAGCGGGGTTGAACTTGATTTTAACGATTTTCTTATTTTGAAACTAGTTTCCGATCGAAATGGAGCAAATGTGAGGAAGCAACCCAGCAAATCGAACTGGTTTCGGCAAGCGCGAACGGCAAACAATTTTATCCCAATTCAACTCTGGTTTTCAAATTAATTTTGTAACTTGGATCTACTAAAGTGGAGTGATAATTTTGTTTGTTCTCAGATTCTTAACAGCGATCAAGATCAAGTTTGGTGTGATCGATAGAAGTGTTATCTTTGATTGATATATGCCCATTAATTTGTTGCTAATCTCCCACGTGAATTGAATTAGTTTGTGATAATGGGTTTCCGCGTGCGAAAATTTCAGCCGAAGGTAAACCTATGACGTTAGGGAGGGAAGTAAAGATACTCTGACGTCCATCGTTCAATTCAAATGAAAATAAAGAAGCCCACTAAATTATTAATGTATTATAATTAGGGGGCCAGTTATGTAAATTATCATGTGATTTCATTATCAGCTTCGAGGAAAAGAAATGGTCAAGAACGGATTTAATGGAGTATAAGAAGCGAATGGAAATATGTTGGTTACATTATGAAAAATATTCCATTGCCTATACGTCGACTGTTCTGTTACTTGTTATTATCTTATCGTTTTTCGTAGGTTTCAATAAAAATTTCGATGATTGGATTGTAGACGGATTGGGGAAATAACTACTAAAAATTATCACCTTCATGGAACCATAACTAAAATTGTAATCCGTACGTGGACAACCTTTAAAGCGAGAACTTTAAAGGTAATTTTGAATTACAAAATCTCACGAACGAGTGAAGGTAAAAAGTTGTGACTTGATCTGGAGTAAACAAAGAATAAGTGGAATACAATTTAAGAGGATGGAGCAGTGGCGCTCGTTGGACTTGTATGTTTTGAGGTAAGTGTATGCGGTTAGATTCGGGTTGGAAAATTAAACCAATTCGATTTTCATAACTATGGAAATGCTATAATTTAGAAAGCTGAAACCTGGCTTTTAAAAAACAACCTTTATCTGAACTTAGGAGTCAGTTTCAGTAGAGGAAAACATAAGAAAATGGTGTGAAAAAATTAACCCTCATAAAGGCAGTAGAAAGCGGAAGAGAGTAGTTGGGAAATATTATTTTTGAAGGATTGCAGATTATGTCACTTTGGAAAGGATTCCGCATTCGAGATGCATGAGAGAAATAGAAACCATTGTCTAAATTTCTCTGAACAATACTTTGGTAGATTAACGGCATACATATAGAAAAATAATAAAGTTTCGCTCAAGCTATCGGTAGATCGTTCAAAAACCAGAACTTTCCACTTACTTAACTTATTGGGTAAATCCAAAGAGGGAATAGAGCAAAGAAAATTTAATTTAACCTCCCTACTTATTGCTACGTCCTAAGCGTTTATTTTTACTTCTTCAAAAAAGGTGTGTTACCTTGTTGCTTAGCCGCTAACGAAGATATAAAAATCGCTAGTTTTTCTTTAAATTTATCATCTGAATTTCCTTGTCATTTGAATAATAAAGTAAATAGTAATATCAGTTGTAGGAAAAAGTCGTTCTAGAAAGTATGCTCCCAAACATTTTTTCTTTGGCTTACATAACTAGTGAGTAAGCATTTAATAAAACGTCGACGAATTAAGAAAGAACATAAGTATATTATGTAAAAAATTCATGAATAATGCGAATAACTCCAAATAGAAAAATAATCTAGAACAAAGATATGCAGACTGCTAATATATAGGCACACTTTAAACTGTAAAAGAAATGTGACCAATACGCATATTTATATTTCATACATATATGATAGTTATGAATATCTTGTGGGACGTGTAGCGGTTGAGCGGTACATTATTTATAATTAATACTAAAAACCAGCTTGAAAATCTCCAAAACTAGACTAATTAATCAATACTTCTGCGTACTTTAATTGCCCCAGATATGGTGAACAAAAACTAGTCAAACTGGAAAAAGAAACAAAATTCTACCATCTCCCCATAGTTCTTCATAAGGTCCATTTATGTAAGATTAATGACTTGGACATCCTGAACATTGATATTTGTTTCGGTGAATGTAACAATGTTGTTTGGCAAATATTTGCACTGATACACTGGCATATTAAGAACATTCAAAAATTTCTGTTCCGAACTCCAGATCTCCAGATATTGCTACCAAGAAGCCAGTTCCAATTTGTCAGCTTCGGCGCAGTGACCATAATCCCGTCAGAGGTGGGTAGCTTAAGTGAAAGTACGCCGTTAAGACTAACTATTGAGTGCATAGCAGTTAGACGGGTCCATTGGATTACATCACTAATCTAGAATAACCAAGGAACATCACTTTTCGGTCTAGAATACAATAGGTGGCTGCCATAAAAATTACTTTCCAGACTGGGTTTCCCGGAATAGTAACATGTTTTACGTGAAATCTGTCTGATCACAAGATCCTCACTCGGTATATAAACGAATTTGCATATTCATATCAGATCAGTAGAGGTGCATTTTGATTGTGATTGTTACGAAAAGTCAACTAAAATGCATTTTCGAGTAATACTGGTAACAATTGCGTTTTTGTTACACAATGTTCTAGCCGGTGAAGATCCAAATGTGCTCTACGCTTCTCCAATATATTTGGAAGGTGTGGTGCCATCGGACTTAAACCTAGATGCAGAATTTTGGGAGTTGGTGAAAACTATTCAACGTAATAATGGCGTTGAGCCGAAGAGCTTCGGAACGCCGCTGGAACTTCGTGAGGCCATTTCCAAATGGACGAAACTCTTTGCCGGACGTAACCAATTATGGGGTGAAACGAAACGGAGAAAATAGAATTTCACTGCAATAATTTTTAATTAATTATTAATTTATAATAGTTTTTAAGAATTGTTGTAAAAAATATCGAATTGTAGGCTAGTAGTGCTACCGATTATTTTTAATAAAGTATGTTATGAATGCCTTATTTTTTTTTTATTTTATAGTTTACATATGTTTTACGGCCACAAAGGCATTTTATAAGTATAATCGGTGAAAAATCAATATTTTCTATATTTCAAGTCCGCTTCGAAAAAAATGAATAGTTTGTAGTATAATTTTAAAAAATTGGAGAACACAATCACTTGCAAAACGACACTTTTTTTGATTTTGAGATCATCAAAATGTTAAAAAATGAATGAACGACTGTATACATAAAATATAATGGTGTTATGTACTGTAAATTACACATTTACTGAAATACCTCATTTCGAAATAAATTGTTTTATAAAAAATGTTAAAATTGAATTTTGTTTCCACTACATAATATTGTCAAGAAGTACACGATACTCTTTTCTGGTAGCATAGGAGTAGAATTAAAGAGATTATCAGCCCTAACGAAACATCCCAACCCAAATCACTTACCAGATCTCCCCGCTACTCAATTTTTTGTTTTATTTGTATGAGATTTTTAGTTTAAAGCAATTTTTGAACACTTTTCACCCCAGTGAGATCACAGGCTCGTAAAATGTTCAAAAAGTGTTCATATATAGCCTACCAAATATAGTACCTATGTATATGCGGAAAAAAGTCATAAAAAACGGAAAACATTGTTTTTTTGTTTTATATGAAAAGTTACTTGTTTTATATGAAAATTTGCTTAGCTCTGAATGAATGGTCCAAAAAAACATTCCTATTAAAAAAAACTTCGCTTTCTAAATGCCTACTAAGGATCTGTATGTCATGTGAAAGTTATGATTTGGCCAAATGATCATTAAATGACTTAAATATGAACCATTTCGATCACGTCTAAATTATCAATTTGGTTTGAGCATTGGGAAATAAACACATTAAACTTTCTATAGTTTTTCAAATTGGGAACGTTTCTTACGATACGACAAAAAGTTTATATGAAATTGAAGGCCGTCAGTAACAAAATATCCCTTAAAAACAGGTTTCCAGTAAAACTTTCAAATGGCATAATTTGGCTGTGTATGGGCAACATTATAATCGCCAATTTTACTTTAATTGGAAATTAGTTAATATCCAATTTAGCTGAGCGTGTGTCTATAGTACAAGTCTTTCCTTAATCACTGGTTCTCAGATATAACTATCTTTAATTATTTCAATAATTTGTATGGTAGTGGCAGCATTACATTTGATCTAAGATCTTACAATAAATTACAATTTCAGAAAGACAAACCCGAGGCGAATTTTTAAGTATGGACATAATTGGATTGCGTCTTGACTAAATTGTTATTAATAATTAATTGAATAACCTTTCTTTGAAATACGTAAATCTGTTTCAAATATGTTTATTCTAGTACGTCAATTTTTCTACCCAAAATAATTAGACTGGATTGGCTGGAATTCACTATTTAGCTTATAGTATAAAAATTTGAAGATATTTTAGCTACATTCTGTCTTTCGATAAAAAATATATTTTTTCCAATTATTGTCATGTTTCTTACATAAAAATGTACACCTTCATAAAAATGCTTAACAAGATTTGGAATTTAAATTGTTAAAAGGTAGATTTATCATTTATCATTTATCCCATATAAATTAATGTTCATTTAACAACTCTATAAGATCTGTATTCAACGGAATTTATAATTCAATTTAAAACATTATATGTGTTTTAAGTGTTCCTGGAACTTGAAAAAAAATTAGAGAAAATGGAAATTTGTATCCAAAAAATAAAAATTGTAATAAAATAAAAAGGTTTTTTAAATCAAAATATAAGAAGTTTCTCATGGTCCCAATAGTGCTACAGCCGAAGTTGGGGCCATGGATGGTTTTCTACCAATCTACATTAAAATTAGATTTCTTATTTGCCCAATCCAAACCCCTGTGGAAATTGGTTCATAGACTTTAATTGATGATTGGATTTTTTTGTGTTTGAAGAGAAATTACATGGTCACCGGAAAATCATAGAAACTAAGATTTTTGAATTGGGGATCATTGGGTCGAGATGAGACGGTGTATTCTGTAAGCACAATGTAAAAGAAAAGCATGCGATTGTTTTAGATCCCACGTCCTAAAGCTAGGCTCGTACTCGGCTTCATCTGGCTACTATTCTTGTTGCTACTTAAAGGGAAAGATAAAATTTCAAGAAATGTTAAATCTGATGTTGAATCGTATGTGGCGGTGAGCATGGATTATCTCGTGAATATAGAGATTAAATGTACGTGCACTATTAATACCTGAAAATAATTTTGTACATCTAAAATGAAGAATTGCGAAAAATTCATGTTTTCCCATGAAATAATTCACCGCTGCATGAAGTTAGGATATCAAAAGTAACGTATTCTTAATTTTTTCAAATTTATTTCTATATCGACAATGTTACATTTAAATTATAAAATAAGCGACTCTTAATAAATAGAGTAAGCTAAGGTAGTGTGTGTTTTTTGTGTGCATGCTGTGCGGAATTTCTTAGGGCTTTCATAATTATTGAAAAATTTCGGTCCGGATTTCGACCAACGACATAAAAACTAAGCCGCCCGAAAAAATTCCTATAGCGAAACGAAAAAGCATAATGAAAAAATGATTAAGCTCGTCCTTTAGAAGCGTGTCGTTGTTCGTTGTTCCTTGGCGGCAACAAAATCAAGAGCCCTCTGGATTGCGGTTGGTACTGGTGGTGGAGTTGGGATATGTGCAGCCGATGGGACAAATCCTTCTTCGCCAACGGTGTATTCAACCTTGTAGAGTTTGCCATCATCGCCAGTATATTCGTAGTAGCCTGTGCCGCTGGTACCGGTCTTCTGGTTCTTTTCGTTGACGAGCTTACCTTGTTCCTCCGCGTAGATACCATTTTCAGTCAAGTATCTGCAAATTGGACAAGATTCAAGTTAGTAATGGTTTTCAGAAATATCCTTAAGCTAACTTACAAGTAGTCGTATTTGTGGTGTTTCTTATCTTCCTCTTGACGAATGATTCTCCATTTGCCTTCATCGTTGTAACGGATCCTTGGGCGAGGGGTTGTTGTCGTAGTTGTCTGCGAATCAACAAGAATTTTGGAGGATTGTAGACCACCATCATAGCTGATGTATTGTATGGGCAAGATGTCTAGGACGGATTGTTGATTGGCATTTGTTGCAATGGAACGTTTTACTTTGGGAGAGTTTTCGGGAAAGCCGTACTCGAGTGGGACTTCGGGTATTGGAATATCAATGCCGTCCGGGCTACTTACTTGGAATTTGTCTTGGCTGAAACGATTCGGAAAATTGTGATTTTAATTTCTATTTAAATTTTTATATTACTATGGCGGAGAAAATGATGATGAATTTGTAAAGGATGTAACGGAAATTAGGTGTTGCTCGCATTTAAGAAGTGACTTCTGTCCGAACGTTAATTTCATTGGAGTATATTCTTGTGAAAGTGCGATATAGTTATTAAAAAAAAGATGGTAATTTTCACTTCTTTTAAATTAAATAATTTTCTTCAATAGATTTTCGAATCAAAAGTCAGTACTTGAAGTGATGCCCAACGTTTCCGCTACATCTCCGTACAACACGCTTGAAAATAGTGGAAATTGTTGTAAAAATCCAGCGTTATGATGAAATAGATCTAAAAATGATATTATCATATGTGCTTAGATGCAGGTATAGCTGAAAAGCAAAGTTATGATTATAATGAAGAAATTGATTCCAATTGGTACGGCTTAAAATTCTAATTACTTTATGTTTTAAATCGGAATCGATACTAAAGATATAACCTTAAAAACATATTTTTTTTGATTATTTATTATCGAGTTTAGAGAGGAACATTGGATATAGAAACGTTTTTAATTAAAATAGAAGAGAACTGAACTCCAAAAGTGTTACTTATTCTATTTTCCAATAATAAATTTACAAAATCGCTTTTTACAGCATTTGAAATGGATTAATAGTGCGGTCACCCTGTAGGTACTAAAAAGCGACTTAAATAGAGAGTGTACAAAAAATCCCCATTATTTTGGAAGTGTGTATGAGGGGTCTTAAAACGTCTCACCTTAAATTGTCAACCCTCATTTAAATGAATTATTGCTTTCCAGCAATCTTGAAAACATTTTTTAATCTTAATAGGGGATAGGTAATCGAAACTTGCAGTGGTCTCGACTACAAATCTGGTACGAAAGAAAGGGTATTACCACAGACAATATGACACCCATATGACGAATGGCCAAAGTGAAATTCACAAGAAAGCTTCGTTCCTCTATATTGAACTAGATAAGGTTAGGATTTGTAATTATGTTAAATCCAATGTACGAACCATGCAAGTTACGAATCAGTATGTTTGTACCATGCATAACGCCCTTATATTTTATGTATATACGAATAAATGTAAATGAAGTTTGCATTTATCTACTAATGTCACTTTTTTAAGAAAAAAAAAAAATTCGATCCTGTATTTTATACGAAGAGTGAAAGCTTTATTGCATTTTCAAACCATCATTTACCCAAGACTCAGTAACTGGTAGACGTTCGCCTGATTTATAGTATGGGACCAGTTAGAGAAGGCACTGTATGGCGTATCCGGTACAACAATGAGTTGTACAACATCTATGACGACCTAGCCGCATCGACCCTTTTAAAATTTCGTAAGCTACAATGGGCAGGCCATATGGAGCAAATGGACGACGGAAGAATTCCCAAACGCACACTGAAAAGTAGAGCTCACGGCAAACGACCGGTGGGTAAACCGCGGAAAAGATACTCAGTTGACGCAGATTGCAGATCGCTTCTTAAATGCACAAATTGGAGGACGCGGGCGCTGAACCGAGATGACTTCAGACAATGTATCCTGCAGGCCCTGGCCCGATTCGGGCTGTCGCGCCATTGATGTTGATGATTCTTCATCTGGGTTTTATATTGTCTTTAATCTTATTTATCTGTACTCTGTCTGCATACTACATGCAGACAGAGTACAGATAAATAAGATCAAATAGAAGAGAACTCAAAGAACTGAGTTCAATGTTGATATAATTGTCGAATTTAGTTGGTGGTACAGGCAAGTAAGAATATTATCCTAGAGGGCCTAAGTTCGAAATTTACACATAAGATGGTTCCGCACTTGATGTTTCATTCAGGTGGTTGTGGATGTTCGCTTATCGTAGTCCTGAAATAAAAGGTTCAAAACATCGCGAAGAAATTTAGATCATACACAGGGCCGACAATGATTCGACTATGTTTCGACGATGAAAAATTAGCGATAATGCCAGGACCGACTTCAGCTATGATATTACAAAAATAGCGAAATATCGAAATTTTGTATTTTTTGGCAGATATACCAACTAAAGTGCAGTATAGCATAGAAAAAGAACCTGATACACATTTTCCGTGTTCGATTGCGGAAGCTAAATTAATATTGAACCACATTAAAATTTAAATTTCTGTGTCATCCAATTTGCCGTTTTAGATCAACTCGATAATAAATTCTACAATCAAACTAAATCTTGAAATAAAAGACTTTAAAGTAATAAAATTTACATTTATGTAAATCACCGTAATATTGTAAATCGAATAGACTATTTTCGGTTTGACAATAATTTATTGAATTATGTTTGCTTGATCATGACCAACGTGCGACTATGACGTATTTTAATTGGTGTAACAAATTAAGTCGTCAACAAGATGACCATCAGCAAAATAATCCATTAAATTCAAATTTGTTGAAATTGTTGTGAGAAGATCGTTAAATTTCTTTAATGAGTTTTAATGATTGCATTACTAAAACATACTTGGGGTGACTCAAGAGTTTAACATTTTTTAATTAATAAGTAATAAGACGATTTTATAAGCATAATTTAATGACTGAAATGACAACAGTAAGAAGATATTCCTTTGTCTCATTTCTTTCTTCATAACTTGACTAATTAGACAGATATTTTGAATATTTCGCATGTCAGCTGCAATATTATCATAAGTTAAATTAAATATTAAATCTTAAATATTTCAGTAGACCATGTTTGATGGAATTGTAGTTATTATACGGCTCGATTATTTATTTCAACATATTTAATGTTTTTTGTTTACTTTTTCATTTTACACTATTTTAAAAAATTTTACAAAAAGTTTATAAATCACACTGATCTTAATCATGAAATGTACTACTAACTTAAAAAAAAATTGTTTCATAATTGCTGCAACTGTATTACCTGTATTCTCCTGCTGGATCATATGTGTAACGGTACTTATCAATATCTCCGGAATATGGACCATAACCGCCATTGTAAGGATTATGAATGTGATGATAAATTCCAAGTTCACGATTATCATGGACATGTACGTAAGGATATGCGTCTGGGATGTACCTTCCTGTTTTTTTTGTAACAAAAATGTGAAGTATTTTCAAGATTAGAATTTTATATAAATAGATTTTCATGAAAGAATGTTGTTTGTTGTTGGAGGAACATGTGAATCTAGGCGGAAGGACGTGCATTATGTTTAATTTAAGTTGAGGATATTTACATATTGTACAAAGGAAGGTGTTAAAGGTTAGGAAAGTGGTTGGAATTAATGTAGTCGCTAATTTATGAACTGAATATGAAATGTGTGGTTGCTTATGTAAACTTACTCAATATACATAATACGCTACAATGGAATTTCAATATACAATGCTTGTTAGCAATGATTTCATATTTATACAAAAATAAGAAATAACTCCTACTACTACTTTCATGCAGAAGGAATGAAAAAATTAACTACTGTTCTGTGTATTGTCTGATCATCCTAAATAAATTTTTTCAATATTGAAAGTTTCCAATATAATTCCCTTTTGAACTCTTAAATCTTTACCGCAACATTCTACACCCTAAAATGTACAACTAAAAGTGACTCCCTAAGCTATTTTGACGATCGTAAGAAGATATATGCATATCGAGAAATCTATAACATATACAATTTTCTAAAAAATAGCCCCTTTGATATATTCTATTCTTATTGTTTAGAAACGTGTCTCATTTCCAATTGTTCAATTCGCTTTATTGTCTATCAGTTTTAAGTGCTTTAGTTAAATAAATATATAGACACAGAACTCTTCAGATATTGCCTTGAGCAGTAACCTCCGTCAAGTTTCTGAACAATCCACTTTGGGAGTAATTCACGAACAGTTGTCTTAGGTGATACACTCGAATTTATTATTTTGCCTTTTTTCTAGCTTATTATTTCGTATCATTTTTGAAGCGCCTAATGATTCTTATGTATTTCGAACAAAACAGGACATTAATCATTTTTTCCAACTTTTCACATTTGTATTGTTCTAAATTTAAAAAAATATCAATTTAAAATTTTATTTATTTAAAAAAAAATTGTATAGCACTAATCTATACTGTGGACAAAGTTAATAATTTCCCTCCAAAATACTACAAAGCTAAGCAGTTTAAAGGTCTCAATTGCATAAAAATATTTTTAAAAAATCAGGCTGTTCCAATTTTTTTTGCTTTGCTAACGTAATTATACTTATTAACTGTTAAAAATTGATTTCAAAATTATTAACTAATATCGCTAATTACGTTTCCTTTAAATTTTCAACAAATTTTTCTATAAACTTTTTTCTCTACACACAATGATTATTCAGCAAAAAAGCGGGTTACCCGTCAAAATCTTTTGTTTTTTCTGTAGTAATTGACTGAGAAATCTGTCAAGATTTTTAAAAATACGAGTATTAAGTTGATATGGATGAAAACAAAATTGAATTGACGTATTAATTTTTTTAATTGTAAGCCTTTTCGATTTATAAAAAAACAATTACTAACGCAGCAAGGTTCAAAAATTCAATGTTTTTCCATAAAAGTTTATACGCGGAAGATACCTTTAGAATAAAAACTTGGAAAAACTTTTATATAAATTTAGTTTTTCGAATAATTTTCTTATTATAATATAATATTTAATATTCCGAAATAAATTTGATTCCGGGTTAGTTTGGTACGTTTTTCAGGCAAATATGTAAAATGTCCAGGCTCAAATCTGAACTTCTTAAACAATGTCAATCATCATTTACCATAAGTCAGTATATTTTAGAATTATTGATAATCATAAAAATAATAAATAAAAATAAAATAAATTAAATATCGTCGTTATACAAATAATCCAAAAACTAGCTTGTAAAACCCTTTTTAGGTACTAAGATTGTTGTAGAGCAATAATTTTAACACCTTCAATGAATACCTGTTTTTTTATGTATAATTAATTCTACGGATGACTAAATTTGACAACACTCAAAACACATGCTATACATAATAAAGTCGCTATCACCTAAACCAATTTATTCAAAGTCGATATTTTATGACTGCGTCTGACGAAAATCGCGATAAAACCCACTCACGTGACCTTTAAGGTGGTCTTTTGTCGCGTGCCATATAAGTCACATCACTACAGAGCATCGCATGGTAACTTATACATTTTTTGTTTTTAATTTTAAACAGATGCTAACTAATTTCTTACTATCTCCAGATGTATTATTTTAATAGATTACATTTACATCAAATTTAAATTAATGCCGCTACTGAGGTAGTTAAAACATTAAAAAAAATTAGTGATTCAATAATTTTCGAAGATTTTGCCAATTGTTAGTATCTAGAAGTATGTGGTTCTAGTCTAGGATAAAAAGAGAATAGTACGCGAAAACACTATGAATCTGTGTTAATTGTAACGGTCGTGTGAGGTGATGCGAGCAGGCATTTCGCAGGTCAACCTTGCACCTTTCCTGGTTTTTGTCAGTATCTAAGAGTTAAATGTGAGCATAGCAAATCTCTACCCAAAAACTCGGTTTAGTACAAAATACTTTTTATACAAATAATCAAAGTGTCTTTGTCAGGACAGTACCTTCGTTGCTTGCAATATATTTCCCAGACGCATACTCATTTGGATTGTACTTGCCATCATTTGAAGGATCCGGCTCTGCATAACAGCAGACAGCCCATCCAATCTGAAAGTATACAAAAAAACAAGAAATTTATATTAAAATCGGTTTTATTTAAATCTAATGACGGAAATTGTAGACAATCAACATCAAGCCTTGAACTTTTTTCGGGCTGCAACATTTTCGCGAAAAAATTAAAAATTATTGCAAATACTTCCCGATTACCAAAAATAGAGTTTCTGTTTCATATGCAGATTTACCAAAAAAAAAGTTTTTTGAAGCTGATCATTTAGCGCCCAAATTCAGATTCAAAAAAATCTGTATCTTCGACATTCTTATCAATCTAAACTTTTCTTATATGTGGAATAGTGATCTTGACATTTTTCCGGAACGGAATTTTTATTGCATTTTTGCTGTTTTTGGAAATTAGCTCCTGGTGTCATAGCTACATACATAACAAATGACAGCATTGACGAGATTAATGGTCTTAGCTGATGTGGTAGATAATTGATTCTGTGTCCTACAGATTAGGCAGTGCATTAAAATGAGAGTGGGTGAGAAAAATCAGTATAGCCACCAGACTGGTCTTGATTTCATTTCCGTAATTATGGAAATACTTTTTTTGTTGTTTAAAATAATTATATTATATTTTATTATAAATCAACGTGTAGTTTAAATCCTTTTTTATATATACATATTTTCTCAACTTCACATTCAAAACTTGAACTAGTGCTTTTGAAATAAAGGTACAATTTGTCAAAATTTTAAATTACTTAACATATATGAACACCTTGGCTAGATCTCGATCTTCGATCTCTTCAGCTTTTTGAATTTGGCGCCCAGTTAAGCCAAAACTGGCCATTTATATAAAAAGTGCTCACAGTTTTGATAAAAATGTTGTACAATTTATAATCTTGCATAGTTGAAAAATTAAAGTACATCAATCTGGAAAACTATTTTGGCAGTTATTCTAGAATTTTGTTCTGTCAAAATTTCATAAAATTCTCTGTGAAAGAAGAATATATAGGAATAGCGGTGGTATTATTAAGTACAGTACAATATAAACTTCTTAAAACTAAAATAATGCCATAAAAGATTACATTTGATTTTGCATATCAAAATTCGAAACCTCGCAAAGTTGAATCTCGTTTATATAAATTTGCATTTTTTAAAATGTGGCGTTTTTTTAATATCGTACAAATATCATGAGATCATTGTGAAAGTAAAAATTAAGCTCTTTTGAAACACGATTGTGTTTATTTCAAAATTGACAACAGAAAAAGTACATTTTAAAGTTAATTTCAGCCAAAATTTTAAAACGCGATATTTTAGAAAGGCAATATTTGTACTACGAGATTTTGAGAATGATGTTTTGAAAAGTAATATTTTGAACTCTATCCCTTCTAGGATTGAGCTTGTGAATTAAGAATTTCGGAGGGATTTGACTCGAATCCCACAGTCTTGATCTTGTCTAAGTAATTAATCTCCGACTATTATCATAAGTATTGGTCGGAAAAAAGACAGCCAAATTTTTTTTGATCTATGACCAAAAAACAGCATTTCAAAAATCCTTTGGCTTTGCAACTATTTTTACCGACGATCATCAACCTACACAGGTGTACTTACGATTAATTTCTGAGAGCATTTTGCACAAAACGAGGATAAACGGAGACAGTCATAGTCAGTACTAACAGTCGTACTAATTATGATAGCATTTATGTATTTGATCTTGTGATACCACAGTGGTGACTTATTGGGACGTACATTCGCATTTATTGCGAGTATAGCGGGTTCGAAGGTCCAATTTGATTATCTGGATTGAAACATTACTCGACAAAAATGGTAATCATAAAAGACAAAAATTTGTTGTTCACTCTGCTAGTCAAAATAGTTATGCAGCAAAAAACACTCAACTTGGAATAGCAGCAAGGAGTAACATCGAAGGAATAAAAATATGCCAGCTATCATAATGTCCCCAAACTTAAGCAAAGAGCTGATAAACTGACATAAGAAGTAAGATTAAAAGATTAGGTTAAATACTACAACAATCTTTACCCTGGAAAATATTGATCTAGGCGAGGTATAGTATGGACAGGTGTTGCGAGAGAAGATGGCTGTTCTGTCAATACTCTCGCTTTTGGGTGTGCTCGCCTAGTCTCGGTGAGAGAGTGGAGCTGGCATTGAATGAAACAGAAAAAAGAGCGAATAATGTGGACAGAAAATGAGAGTGAGAGAAATATTGGAAAGATATTTCTGTAGAGAGAGAGAGAGAGATATAGAGAGAGAGAGAGATAGACAGAGAGAGAAAGAAAGAGAAGTGGTTGCGACGGAATAGTGGAGAAAAAGAGAAATGGAGGATAGAATGGTATTGGAAGCGAAGTTAACACTGAATATGGTAGGAATGAGAGAGAAGTAGTACAGGCAAAGAAGAAAAAAAAAACAAAATTATTACGGAGTTTTGAGAGAAACGCTAACTGGACAGATTAAAAGAAAATCATTGAATGGCTAGTGTAGAACGGATATTAATAAAAAAGGGTACACAAATCAACAGAATAAACAACCCCCAAGTAAATAAAAACATTATTTTGGACTCTAAATTGAAATTTCAAATACCCCAAAATATACTAGTTATTTACCTGAGAAAATACCCGGTGACTGTCGGGAAAATATAACAATTGTTTGTTGGGAATCTGGCTTGGACTGCATACGATTATAAAATACTTTATTATTAAAAAATAATAAAGTAAAATTGAAAAATGCAGAGTATTGATATAATGATATTGATCTTTACATTTGAAATATTTTTAAAAATCTCATTCAATTAAAATGTTGGTTCAAATACGTATATATTAAACCAAAATAGCTTTTCAGAAAAAAAAATAATTCTTCTAATTTTTGCTTGATTTCTTAGAATAATCTTATATTTGGCCTGAATATTTCTTTATCTGTGGCGCGACAGGTCAAAATCGGGCCTTGGCTTCTTCGATAATATTTATCGGATTAAATTTTGGGACATTGAGTTCGCCTATACGTCCGATTTTACTTTTTTTTAAGCAACGCAATATAATTTTTTTCCCGGAATAGGTGGTTAACCTTACGTTCAACCACCTGAAAAGGTTCACTATTTATCTAACTTTAACTGCGATTACTCAATCCAGCAAAATCATTCATCAAAAATATTCACCGAAGTATAATAAATCCATTAGCCAATCCAATAAAGCCGATATTAACGCCACTGGAATCACTTAATACATCCGATGAGTTGTAGCCAAAGTAATAAAATTTTAATTGAATCTATAAATTAAGCAGATAATTTGCGATCGATGCGTAATCGCGAAAAATTCCTCAAGTTCACATCTTTTGCAGTGATCTCTTCACTTTCCATAGCGACCAAAAGACCACAAAACATGAAGACCGCAATAATTTACCTCTGACACGGTGTCATATAAAATGCGAAAAAAGTCCTTGGAAAATGGGCGAAAAATGCACTTTACTGTATTTCGAAGGTTCTTTCCACAATGCTCGGATGTATGTTTGTAAGTTACGATCGTTATTGTAAGATCGATCGACCTTGTCGCCAGTGATTAAGGAGAAAATAAAGATTCAGCTGTGATCCCATCCGTGTAAGATGCAAAACGAATCAGAATGCGTGGTATGAACAATTTATTAATCGTCGAGAGTGGATCGTGTTCTTGACGACCTTTTTGAATAACTTCAGAGTAACTGTTTGATCGTTATGGGAATTTCTTGAAAATCTCTAAGAAATGGTTCTAACTTATCACTTAACATTCTCGCTGGACTGATCAATTACTCACAAAATGCTAATTTAAAACGCGATCTTTTAATATTAATAATACTCTCACTACTTACCAGTACAGTTACTGTAAAAAGTAGTTTTCCGTTCATGACGATGGTCCTTTACACTTTAAAATTATAAAAGTCCGTTTAAATTCGTTAGCACTAATTTATTTAGTTCTAAAACTGATTACTAGATGTCACTTTTTCGGAGCACTGATCTTAGCACTGATCTTCACTTTAAAAAAAATTTAAATCTAATAATTTGAATTAAATCCAGATGGCAGTAGTGTTTTCGAAAATTCCACTCTCGATCCGTTCGGAAATTTTTTGGTGGTAGTCCCTTCACAGTTTGGGCTCTCGATAACAAATGTGCGGTTTTATTTTTTACGCTTCACATTTAAATACGGAAAAATCGGGTCTGGTTTTTCAATTTTTTTTTTTCTCTATAAAATCTTTAAGATTAAGATGATGCCGAAGAAGAAGATCGCAACAAAAGTGGTGGAGGTAAAAATCTTTGTATCACGTTCGCTTTGAGACGGTGGACTAGTGCAACTTTGTTTTTGTATTTTTTGATACTTACTCAATAATAAGTGAAAAAGAAAATACTTATATTTTGGAACAATAGTGTGGGCAGGACATAAGCTTGTATTCGAATGTTTTAGACAACGATTAGACGAATTTATTATCAAATCAAGATCTTTTTAATTTATGCACTGGGTCCAAAATATTGGAATGCAATTTGATAGCTCACCTTGATCATTGGGTAGTTACAAGAGAGGTGTTACTCGTTTTTATTTTCGATCCGTTTTTTTCGCGAATCAACTAGTTAACCGTAACATTGGTGTTAATTTTTTCTAAGCCTTGTTTTATGGTTGTGATAACACGAACATTTTTTTACTATCTGTTCGCGAAATTTGCAGAAAAGTGGAATTTTCTGTGCAATTTTTTTGAGCGGCTCAATAGAATCATCGGACTGAAATCGTATACTTTAAATTAGAGTTTTACCTATGGGCGAATATAGAAAAAAAATCTGAAGGACATTCAGTCAAGATTTTGGAGAAGGCTATTGCAAAAGTTTAATGTCTTGATTTTTGGTGTGTTTTTTTTTGGTTTTGATATGAAATAAAATGTCAACCGATTTTGGAATGTTGTTCTCATCAGTTGTGCGGAGTGTGAGAATTCGTTTTCAAAATTATACCTACAAATTGAATTGTATTTCCAATTTTGTAAAGAAGAACGCATGACGCAAAGTCTTTAATTTGGCTATATTCCGAAGATTGGAATTCAATCAATTGGGAAGAAGTTTTGAGACGAAAACGAAAGCAAATTGGATCACGAATGCGATTCACCTTGGCCTTCGATCTGGCAATAAAAGTGATTTTAATGGGTGATTTTTCGAAACAATGTTAAGAAGAAGAATGGATTGGAGCTTCTTGAGATTTAGGGCTTTTTTCTGTAGATTGGACCAGTTATCGTATAATGCAGGAAACGATCTATAAGGTGCGATAAACAAAGATTTTTATTGCAGCCTAATGATTGCATAAGATTTAATGGATGTGATCGATAAAATCAAATCAAATTGAATGACGTAATCAGATCTTTTACATTCTTTCTTAAGGAACATTTAAAAACATTTAAAGGTGATCTGGTATCTGTTTCGATTTGCATCTGGTCCCAATTTTTTTCAAGTAATTATAGTGGAATGTAGAATTCCTTGCACATTCAAATTCAAAGTATCACTATCACTATTTTTCCTAATAAATGTTAATAAGTTCTTAATGAACTATAATTTGGTTGAATCACTCTTTTTTATTTAATTTAAAAGTCACAAGTATTTGTTTACATGACTGCATTAGTAAATTTTAGTCATATCAAATAATCATATTTCTAATAGACTATTGGATGTTTCAGTCGGTTGTTGGTACCATATATTTGTTTTAAGAATCGATAGAAATGAAGAAAACTAGGTTGACGAGGTGAGTATTATCCTGGATTTTAAAGGTTCTGAGCAAAATCTTTTATAGTTTCATTAAGCCCCACTTTCGGTAATTGATATATTTTCAGATAAATGCGTTGCAGTTCTTCTGATAAAAATTTATCTGGCATCTACATATTTCCTGAGCACTTCATCGAGAAATACTTTGACACATTTTTTAGTATTTTAACGCTGAGAAACTAAGACATTTTTAATTTTTTTATTTCCTTTTACTTATAAAAAGCTTTATTTTGGGGTTTGGGGCTAGCATATACTAGGAATGTTCCGAATAATCGTATTCGTATTCGTTTAAGCGAATATTCGCCAAATTTTATGTATTCGTATTCGAAACCGTATTCGTCAAATTCAACCGAGATACTCGAATACTATTCGTAAAGAAATAAATAAAAAACTGGTTGTTGGTGATAAAAAAATGAAATGCATTCTTTGCTTATTATCGTTTCTTATCTGAAATTAATAAAATAAAAATTTTCTTTTTTTTTCTTAAAATTACAACATTTTCTTTAGTGAATTTAAATTTTTCTTTAATCAAATCAAATCACGAAATTATCATTTTAAAAAGAAATTATATACTCATAATCAAAATTTAACAATTTTAAATTTAATACATAGCAATTTTATTGCTTTTTCGCACTGCAGTCTTGTTCGTAAGAGATCGTAGATAAGTTCGGCATTACTAAAATACTATATTACTAGAAAATAATAAAGTTAAATTGTTCGCTTGCAACTAGGTGGAGCTGATAGAAATTTTCCAGCTATGTCTGCCAAATCTTGATATTCTTGTCCATTTATTGGACATTTTAAACACACTATTCAAACAATGAATGCAAATCTCAACGAGAAATTATCTAAAATTACAAGCAAAACATAACGCAGTCACGATCGGCTGCAAGCCAATCGTATGATACTCTAGATGAAATACTGAACTCCGATTTATATTTTAGTTGGGATTATATCAATAGAATGAGGAGTGCACATACAATTATTGCATGACCTTTTATTTACAGGTAGAAACTTTTGTATAGTGGCTACACGATGGATGGTTAAACGATTTCTTGAGTTATAGTGAGTTCCATAAATTAAGTTAGGACATTTTTACAGAATTTTTGTATGGCAACTACATGAAGGACTTACGGGATATTTTTCATATTAATACCTTCAGCTGCGACTATTATAAAATCAACGTATACAAAATTTCAAAGTCGTAACTTAAAGCGATCTAAAGTTATCGTTCAATATTGGTGAACACGTGTTTTAAGAACTTTTGTATGACAGCTACCCGAAGGAGTTGATGGATTGCGCTAATTAATGAAACCAGTCTTGCTTTTGATATAAAACTAATTCCTGTAAAAGTTTGAATCTCTGCTTTAACTTGTACTAGAGTTATAGTGGATTCTGTAATTTGTATACATTTTTGATGGACTTTTGTAGGCTGCTACACGAAGGACTCATTCAATTTGCATCATATTCGGAACTTTCGTTTCAAACATTGTAAACTTTAAGTATTCAAAATTTCAAGCTCCTAACTTGAAGCATTCGAGCAATAATTGTGAATACGTGTTTTAAGGACTCTTGTATGGGAGGTACCCGAAGGAGTGGAAGGATATCGCCCATTAACGAACTTAACCTTACTTTATCCATTTTACAGGTGGTGACAAAATTTCAACTTCCTAGGCCAACGGGTTCTTGAGTTATCGTGCAAACGGACGGACGGACGGACGGACAGCAAACGGATTTGGGGCTTTTGGCCACAACTAAACACAAAATAATATATAATTTGTTTTCGTCCGAGGCTTGGTTCTATGCGTTACAAACTTTTCGGGCTGGATTAAACTTATAATACTCTATATGATTTCATCTAGAGTATAAAAACCGAAATGTTTCTGCTGCGTGTAGGATGACAAAATAAAAGAAATACAATTGTTTAATGGGTACAAGTCGCTCATCGCTTTATCATGCGTAACCGTTTAACTCCCGACTGCCTAGAGTCAAGTGTATACTATTCGTATTCGTATTTGCGAATACAATTAATGAATATTCGTATTCGTATTTGTATTCGCAAATACAGATCTTAGGTATTCGGAACATCCCTACTTCATACCTACCTGGTACAGAGTTAAAGCTACAGAGTTTAAACATGGAATTGAAATTATAATTTGATTTTATGAAATATTTTTTTAAAAAAATTAATTTCAGAAATTTTCAGAGGAGTTTCTGATGCGAAACACCAACATGAAATCCCAACTGGGATTAATCGCAGTCCTGGCAGTAGCCAGAAGGACATGACAGTTGAAAAACCTTCCCTGGAGAAGATAACTGTGTTGGACTAGGTCGGAAGGAGCTGTTTCGTCATCGGATGCCATATACTCGTGAGAGGGTCTATCATGCCTACTATCCGAAACACCCTTACAGATGTTGGTATTGCTGAGGATTTTTCTCTATATGCGATATTGAACCGAAATACATACCTGTGAATTATAAACTTACTAAGTTTGCCATAGCAATTTTTAGGGTAGGTGGCACTCAAAATCATCTAATATTTCTACCAATTTGGTTGAATTTTTTGTTGTTCGCTTCATCGACATCGAATCTCGCCAACAGCAATTTTATTTTTTAATATTACTAAGAATGTCAGTTTTAAGAAATTTTTATTTTTTTATTTTTCGGCGTCAGAGGAGTTTCTGGTGCGAAACACCATTTCTAATAATTAAATTAACACATTTAATTGAATTGAATTGAATTAAAAATTTTTATTTGTCTACCTAAGAGCGTTTTTGATTATGGTATGTTTAATGAATGCATTAATTTTCTAAAGGCTTTTATACTGCAACTCTTCTTCGAATGGTTTGATTGCTTTATTATTTCAACAAAAAAGTGTTGTGACCGATTTCAATTGATAAATGAAAGTTGTTTTTACCTATGTCACTTCACTAATATATCTAAATATACCCGTGAAGGTTCAACTTTCTAGAATAAGCCAGTCCAGAAATAGGAAAACACTCCACACCTCCTTATACACCAAGACTTTTAGATGTAGATGTTATAGTAAAAATATGTTTGTTAAATTTTAATAGCTGTATTTGAGAAAATGTACTGTTCAGGTCTTAGTAGTCAAGGAGAAGATCAGGCAATGCCAACTTAATTTTATATAAAAAAATATCGAGATTTATAACGGTTTTCGTCCCATCGCAACTGTGACCTAAACTGTAGTAAAATTGCGCTAAGACCTTTGCTAAACTTTACTCGTTCTGAAGGAAACCAATTTATTACAATCCGATAACGTCGCGTGGTCCGAAAATAATTCAAAACGCGGTAAGGTCATCTGCCACACCATTGGTGCTGTGATTTGTTTATACCACTTCTTTGAAGATGATCTCGTTACAAAGAAAAAAAAACATTTTCAACATTTGCTAGACGACCTTCTTCCTATTAATGACCCCATAGATCTTTCTGAAAATCTTAAAATTAAAGGTACATTACGTCCATTTTTTTAACCGGTGACGAAGCCCGGAATCACAACGGCTCCATATGATTTATGAAGCCCATTTCTAATTTTATTGTACAATCGCACGCAGTGGTATAGACTCGTGAAATTCCTTCCGCTGTTAAAATGGTTGTTACCCCTGTCTCAAGATGCTTTCATTTCCTCAGGCTATTCTTATAGTTAAAAAGAAACGCGACAACACACAGGTCAATACTTTACTCAGGTAAATGCGTTTCGTGGTCATTTGTGCCTTAAACGGTGCAATAAATAGCAATAAATGTTTTTTTTCTTCTTCTTCATAAATTGTTGTTCAGATTCTCGTGTGTAGTAAATGACCTTTAAGTGATTCACACCTCAATTGAAGGCAATCGCCGATTACTACCCGGAACCCATTACATTACATGAACAGAAAAACAGAATTCTATGCCAGGGCCCGTCCTGCTACAGTGGACACTGGACAATTTAATCTTCCCATAGCCGGCGCTAGAAACGATCGTTTAGATATGCAAATCCTCTGATAGTATGTAAATTAGAGGTCGATGGAATTCTGAAAAGAGCAATCAAATTCCTATCAAACAGTTTCGATGAATGATTTAACTTAATAATGTTTACATAATTATTGAGCCAGTAAACTTAATTTTTGTAAACAAAGATTTGAACAAATTAATTCCAATATTTGTTCTGTTTCCTCAAATTTGCCTTTTAAAATTGTTAATAATGATTTCACATAAATAATCTAATTTAGAAAAATATAGTCAACTAATTGCTTATTCGGGGTCTCAGAAGCCTAGATGTAAGTGAGCTGATAATAGGTTCTTAAAACTTTTAAATAGGTACACGGCGCACTTTAAATTTTAATTTTATGTCATCCTTTATCCTAATAAATATGATACCGCATAAATATTAACCGCATTAGAATCTCGGCAAAACCATTGCCTCAGATTGGGCATTAGGAAATAAATGCCGAAAAACTTACTGGAGCTCATCAATTTCTGTAAACCTTCTTAAATCAATTGTTTTCCAACTCTATTCTGGAACATGAGAGTCGTAAAATATTTCGCCCGGTTCGTTTTGTTCGCTTATCACATAAAAATCGGGGCTTTAAGCAAAACTGTCAAATAACACATGTAAATTCTTCTTCATCATAAGTAGGAACGAAGTGTTCTAATTGCCAATTAAAATCTAATTGGGAATTCGTAAATTGCAAATTTCGAAGGACGCTGTTTTGGATATAAACCTTCTCGGCAACAATTCGTATTTCAGTATTACGCGACATTTTCCGCACAAAACTCAATACGAAGTCTGTCTAAAGACACTTCGGTAACTTCCATACAAAAGTTCAGAAAACTCGTGGTCTGACTTTTTGCATGGTTACCTAGTTACACAAGTTAATTTAACAATATTTGTTTACCAACTATGAGGGCTCGGTTGCTGTGTGGCTAAACGAACTTGTCTACAAGCAATGAGGTTATGAGTTCAAATCTCACCTAGCTAGGGTCAAAATGGATGAAGCAGCAATAGTCCATCAGAAGAACGCTGTACTGTCCTATTTATATAAGGGATCCCATAGTAACTGAAGAGTAACTTTTAAAGATAGTAAATGTACCAATACTCCATCGGGAAGCCTCCATTCAGAAGTCCTTAAAACTCTTGTAGGTTGGTAAACTTAAGAATGCATTCAACACGGAACTGAAAATTTGCAGACACTATTTTTTACACTGTTTTCAATTATAGAATGGAAAATATGGAAATTGAACTACTCCTTTGAGTAGTTGCCATACAAATGTCCCTTAAAAAAATTAATTCGTCTGAAAACGGCTTGATTGTATGTGGATCTGCGAAAACATTTATTTCTAATAATTAAATTAACACTAAAAATTCAGACCAATCTTATGGTTGACCAAAATAGGGCTGTCGAAGGACTTCCATACAAAAGTCTCTAAAACACTCGGTTACACTTAACGCCACATAATTTTATAGTCAAGTAGAACAACCGAATATGAAAAACTCAATCAATGGATTTGGGTAAATGTCTTGAAAATTATGCGTATGTTTGAAAGAACTCTCGAGAACTCGGGAATGCGTCAAGACATAATTTTGCATAATTAGAACAAGATTACTCAATGATTTTGGGTCTACAATTCCGGAAGGTGTAAATTTAGGAATCTTATATTTTGTCAATGTTCAAGCAGTTACAGTACAAGTCCCATTGTAAGTGGCTTAAACACAAAAAGTTTAAGAACAGATTCCTTTTTCTGTTTCTAATTGTTGCACTACAAATGCATTTGGCAAATGATAGCAACATAACTTGAGAACAAGTTTAGTGAGTAAGGGAGACCTGTATCGGTTTTTGTAAGAAGGAAAGGATTGGCTAAATCCGAACTAGAATCGAGTGATTACTTTGAACTAATATCACACAAATGTCCTGAAAAATTAAGGTTTAATATGTTTTTTTTTTATAATTTGATGTATCTGCCGGTAACTTGAATCTATTGAATGATTTATATTTGAAAATGTTTCATGGCAACAATAAGGCACCAAAAAGTTTTCCTCTTAGCGAATAAATAACAGAGAGGTAGAAGCAACTTTGCGAAAAAACGCTGAGTTTCTGATCAAATTAATCAACATTTCCTGAAATCTGTGAACTTTTAAATGAAATAATTTACATAAAATCGTATTATTTATTTAATCGCTTAAAACAAAAACTTGTCTTCCGTGTCACCGAAATGTGGACAAAAGCGCCATAACTTCCATATTTAATAAATTTTAAAATCGAAATCAACTTTTCGTTAACAAATCGATGAGTCAATAAACTCATTTCTATTGAAAAGTAGATAAAACATCAGGATTGCCTTATTCACAATGTTGTTAGCTTTATTATAAACGGTTTAAAGGTCACTGCCAAGTCATTTAGAAAATTCGGAAAATTTGCATTTCGCTATTGTTAGTGTAATTTATCCGAGTTATTTGAAGTAGTTTTTTGTGCATCAGCGTCTTATTGTTTAGTGATTATTTATAACAAAAACCGTTTAGATTTTGAAATATCGCGATGTATTATATTTTAACCTTATCTTTATTAGTGTTGGAAAATCACTTCACCTATAATTCGGCCACCCATGTTAATCACGATTAATATTTTTCCGTAAGCTTAATTAACTTATCTTTCGAATTCCGTTGTATTTAATCGAAAGGTTGGGTATTTGTGGCGGATACCTTCTTCGTAGGGCTCAAATTACATTCCATTCGAATAGACAAAAAAACATGGCCCTTTCGAACTCACCGTCCTTACACGACAACATTCTTAAGGTAGAAAATACTCGCAATTCTTGATCAATTCGAACTTAGAATTAATTAATTTAAATGTTGAATTCGACGAAGGATTCGAATCAACTACACGATTCGGAGGAGTTGTTCGGCTGAAAGCTTCCTCTATCGGTTTGATCAAGGTGTGTCTAATGTATTTCATGTAATTTTTCGCTATTAGCAATATTTTTTTAAAAAGTTTTCGTTGACAATTTGTTTTACCTATTTTAATGGCGAGTTCGAAGAGAGAAATTATTCGACAAGGCATGATGACATTGAATAGAAGGTTTACATGTTTCAAATGAATGTTGTACTACGAAATTCAATAAAAATTTGCTGATCGGCGCCCTCGTGTAACCAATCTTTCACCAACTGTGTTTTACTCGTTTTCATTCACTCTATAGAAAATTGATAGTGCAATGTCCACTTAAATCAGTTTTATACTGAAAATCTGAACCTTGTGTTTATTTTAATGTTATGTATGTCCGATCGTTTTTATAATAACTGACAACAAAAATACAAAATTCGTTGATCACTTCAAAGTAATTACAATGATGTAATATTTTGCATAACATCGGAATTTTGGAGATAATTTCAAAAATTTGAACATTCGTTAAAAATAAAATTCTAAGAAAATATAATTACAGGGTTGGTGAAAATAATAGAAACACAAGTTCAAGCGACAATTACTCCAATAAGAGTGTCAAATACTGTTGCAGAGCAGAAGAGCAGCAGGTTTTACGTTTCACATCCAGATGGGGTAGATGCAAAATATTACTAACTCAGAATAAGTTATTGTTTATTGATATTTGATAGTAACGATTATGTTACTACTACCTCCAATAGTACAGCAAATTCTGACTCTGACTCTGACTCTGACTCTTCTCAAACTCTTCTACTTAGAATCTTTTGAAAGCAGTTATACAAAATTGTATGAAATTCCATAATTGTTTTCTGGAAGAATTCATTCTTGTAAACTATTGTGAAGATAATATCGTTCATTAATCGCGTGTTTTCAAGTTTAACAAAGCTTAAGCATGTTTAGCTGTGGTTAAAATTACTTTGGGAGTCCCAATATGCCTTCATATCATAGGACCATTGACCCGTTGGACCTAAATTTAATATACCTATCAGTACCTGGCAGAAAACCTAAATTACCACTGCAGAGTCGTACCTATTCACTGAATAGCGAGGTAAGAGTTGCGTGTCATTTAATGGTAATTAATATGATGGAATATAGTGTTAAGAGATTTTTGGTCCAGTACTCAGTCTTATTCTGAAATTTTTTATAAATCAAACTATTCCTTAAGTTGAAAGTAAAGGTTTCGTAGAAGTCAATAAACTAGTGAAAAATTACTTTAAATTAGCTTAAACATGCGGAAGAGGTTACATATATATCTACTCGTAGAGATAAACGAAACAACACGAAGCGTTAAACCGGAAATATTGAGTAACCACATTTGCCTTTTGTGGACCGAATATAGTCTTTCCATAGTATTGACTACTTGCAACTTAAACTCCTCGGAGGTTGAACTATTGACCAACAATATATCCCCGGAAACCAACACTGTTGTTAAGCATTGATAGTTAGAAAAATTTAAATCGGTTGATGAAACAACACAAGATGATAATTCCAAGTTCAGTTCACATTTTTAAAGTCGATCGTGATAAACAATTATTGACGTTAGCGCACAAATGTTGTAAGTAGAATCAGAACGGTTTCACATAAAGCCTGCTTCAAAATTTGCAATATTACACAGAAATATGAATTAGGTGAAAAAAAAACGATTTTTGAAGGAGAGGGCAGTGTCGTCCGAAACGAGGGATTCGTGATTATCCCGAAAAGGCAAATATGTAACAAAACTTTTCTCTGGTATTCATTACTGGAAAAAAATTCCCACTAATAGCTTCAGAAAATGCCGCCTCCAAAAAATTTTTTTTCTTAATATCACATTTTACACAACGAACCTTCGACTTCCTTATAATTTTTCCTAACGAAGTAAACAGGGATATTGCATCAAATTTAGCCGAAGACGAATAATGAAAATTGAAAATTTAATCGCATAAAATTAAAGTTGCTTCTTCATTTATTTTATTATTAAAACATGTCCCAACTACATTAAACTAAAATCTTATCTAATTTAGGATTAAGGATTTAAGCAAAGTATTTGTACTATTTCAGAAGAGCTGCATCAGCTAAAATATTATTTACAAAATAATTGAAAATTACAGAGCAGTTACATGAAGTATAGTTTGGGTGTGAAAAGACGTACTCGTATATGAAATAAATGACTTAAGGTTGCTTCTCTTTAATGGAGGATTTACACCGGATGCGTTTCGGCGCCACTTTACCCTCACAACCCCTTCACAAACCGGGCTTCCGTCCGAGAAAGGCAAGCACTGTTGGACTTTTTCGTCGCCGGATGGGTTGATGGTTTGAGTAGAGTCGCGCAACGCGAACGGTGTAAATCCCCTATAACAGTGCAATGTTTTGGTCATCAATTAACAAAACAAGTTCACTTTTGAAGAAGATAATTGAAATATCACAAATTCGAAGGATTTTAAATTTTTTCCTGACCGAAAATTTAATGCAAATGGTGTGCGAATTAAATCAAAGTTTTTGTAAATGATTTTCCACTCAGACGAACAAACACATTCCTATTTAAAGAATAATGAACTCAACGAACCAAAGAATGTAACACCTTTAACGTTTAAGTCCGGGATTCTTATTATATCGTAGGTTCAAATTGATTTTTTATTATAAGGAATTTAATTTTGTGGGACTTTTGATGCTAAGTGATGATTTATAGGTTTTTAATGCGCTCATCCGGTCGCATAGAATTTGAAATAGAGTAGATTTTCGAAAATTGTCCTAATTAAATTTTAAAATACTACACATCACGGGATATTCACTGAATTTTTTAACGAAATTCTACCGTCGATTTGAAAACCGTTTAACTACTAATTCGACAGGAGACTTAAAATCGCGTACTAATGAGACCGAGACGAAGGTGTAGTATTTAATACTGGCAGGATGAGTAATAACCTGGTTTTGAAAACTATGTGGAAAGCCATACGCTTTTCATAGAATCTACAGTCCAAACGTGCAGTAAAGAATCGAATTTATGGCTATGAAGAAGGCTAAGGAATGCTGAGGATAAGCTTTGAAATGCCCACTTTGAAACATGTCTTCAGGTGCGCTTTTAATAACTTAATTAATAGTATTTTATATAGCGGATTTAAAATTAATTTAATTAAATTGCTTTCAGTTTGGTTTTAATGAAATTCGTATGCTACGATGTAATGGTGGAAAACGGTTAATAAATTTAATGACTGATATAGCGGGAAATAGAAAATATTAATTTTATTGCCTTCGTCACTGTCAAAAAATCAATTTCAAAGCCAGTTGCTATTATTTATTGCGTTTTCAACATTTTGTCGAGGTTAAATTGGGAGAGGCTTCTGAAAAATTGAAGTGAATTATTATTAATTAATTATTAATATGTAAATTATGAGATAATATTTCTATGTTTATTCGGTACCTAAGTTTAATAAATTATTGTTTTTATATTTGTAAAAACAATCATTTCAGTTATCTGTAATTTGGTTAAGAAAATAACAATTAAATACAAAATTTCTTTAGTAATAGAAAACTCTTTTATTTTCTATGATTTCCAGTTCGGGTAGTGCTTAACATTATGTCGCGATAGAATGCTTACCGCCATTGCTACATATGAATGAAGTTACAAGAAGAATCCGTAGAATACGTATTAATTCAATACATTAGAGGACCTAAGTAATATGACGAAATTCGTGAAAAAATGCATCCCATTTCCACTGTTCATTTCTTTCTACATATCCTAACCAACTTTCTAGCATAGGCCATTCTATAGATATGAAAAACACTCCCACCCTCATACCATACTACCCCTATTAAAAGTTATATTTTTACAATATGCCACTACAATTGCTATATCTAAATATCAAGTTTCAGCTGCCTATCATTATGGTTTCTCGAGATAGCACCAACATGTTTTCTCTGCTAGGGGTTTATTAGGCCTACTGCCCGCGAAAATTCTAAGGACCTATCTGAAACTGTTCTGACATATGAGACGCGGTTTTTTATAAAAATTCTTTACCCTCTTCCACCACCTTAAAAAATTTTATTTTCAGTAAACTTCATTTGTTGAGTTCTACACAAAAACCAAATTTAATTTTTCTACCGCAATCGGTTCGTAAGATATTGAAATCTAAAGTTTTCTGCCCACAAAAAATTTAACTCAATAGCTGAAAGAGTTTGGGAGCTATGAGCCTTCAACCGATTTTGCGTACGGCGGACGGCGTGCAAACGGAGAGAAGTAGAGAAGTAAAACATCGGATATTCATATACAACCAATTACTTCTACCCAATAAATTTGTTCATATGGACCTATGGCATGAAACACCCGCATGGTTTTCCTTCTTAACAATACATTTTATGTAAATTTCGAGATTGGTTTGTTTGCATTTTTTTTTTTAAATTGAGAGGTTTTCTGCAGTTTTTTCGGTATTTCAGCACAGTTCATGTAATGCCCTATTCCTATGGAACTCTTCATTACCTAGCAAAATCCATCGGCCGCTAGCAGCATAACCTGGAATTCATACACTCAACGATGAATTCTGTAAATTTGAACTATTTCTGAATTGGTTCATGATAGGGAATCCATGTCCAGTTCTTATTAGCAGTACTGATTTCCTGAACTCTTCCTGATAACTATCGGGGCTTGAAATTCTAGCTAAGTTCGTGTTGCAGTACTGCATTTCAGTACTTGTTTATGTTTAACTTACTGTTGTTGGTGGTATTATCTTATGTTGAACCATTAAGCGGTGCTTCGAATATTACCAAGGTCATGTAGTAATCACAATTGAGCCGTTTATTTTAAAAGTGGGGCAAGTCCATTTTTCAAAAAAATTAAGATAATGATAACTATAGATAAAACTTAATATGATAATTTTATCTGTTAACAATTTTTAGTCAAAAAATTCAAATTCCGTAATATTTGGGAGATGGAAGTTTTAGCTATTAACGGTATTGTAAATATATTTATTTTGAAAGTGATGCAAGTCCATCTTTGGCTGAAATTATTTTTAACCGAATATGTTATGGTATAATTTATAAAAATGAATTGTTTTTTGTTATGTTATATTCTCTACTGAATATTTAAAAACTGTTTTCTTTGTTTTATTTTACTTTAATAAATATTTATATAAAATTAAACAGTATTTTGTTTTTATTATTAAAAAAGGATGATGCAACTAAAATATTATCCGTTTAGGGTCATTCTATCAAGAATCGCCAAAAATTACGAAATTTGTGATCTAACCATCTCCGATTCTTTTGAAAATTTTTGTACTTGTAGAACTAGTAAAAAAAATAATTGAAATACAATTTTTTGTTTCTATCTTAATTTTTTTTGTTAGTTATAGTATGAGAAAGTATGCTAAAGTTAGCTCAAAAAAGGTGTCCGAGTCCTCTTTGAAAATGTATATATCCGGTAGTTTTTATTCTAAAACAATAAAATAGGGCTCATTTTAAAGGGGAAGATTGTCGCAATAGAAAACATTACAAATAAAAATTATACTTGAAATTTTTTCAAGGATAACTATTTTGTCTTTTATCCTTTAATATCTCAAAATGCGTTTTTTTTTTATTTTCTTGTATTTTGTAGCTTATAATGTCATAAACATATCAAAAAATTAACTCAAAGAAAAAAAATTGAATCAGATCAGTGGTTCTTAATAATTTAAAGCTAGTTTAGTTCTCTAATAATTTAAATTGATTTTTTTTACCCCGATCCCCTTTTTTAATTTTTTGATATGTTTTGGAAAACAAAAGAACCTACAAAATATAAAAAAATAAAAAAGAGACGCATTTTGAGATATTTAAGGATAAAGGACAAAATAAATATCCGTGAAAAAAAAATTTCAAGGCTAATTTTTATTTGTATTTTTTCTATATTCTATATTTTTCTATATTTTACGTATATTTTATCTATATTTTATTTATATTTCCCTCTTAAAATAAGCCTTATTTTATTGTTCTAGGATAAAAACTACCGGAGATATGCATTTTCAAAGAGAACTCGGACATCTTTTTTGAGCAAACTTTAACATACTATAACTGACAAAAAAAATTAGATAGAAAAAAAAATTGAATTCCAATTATTTTTTTCACTAGTTCTTCAAGTACAAAAATTTTCAAAAGAATCGGAGACGATAAAGTCACAACTTTGACGATTCTTCATGGAATGACCCTTTAAAATTAACGATTACAATATTTCATAAATTTTGAAATTGGGGCAAGTCCATTAAGGTATAATTAAACCATTATTTTTTTTAGCTAGCACTATATACACTATTGGATAATAAACTTACATTATCTAATACCACAAAAAGCAAAAAATATGTCTATTACTGCTTACCAATATTTTTAAATTTATTGAAATGCAAACCTTTAAATATCTCGCAATAACAAAAAATGGACTTGCCCCACTTTCAAAATAAACGGCTCAATTAGTCTTCGAATTATTTAAAATAAACATCAGTTGAACCGAATACACGTAGACGATACCTGTTCTTCTGAAGGAACCTTAGGAACGGAATCAAAAAGAAGTTTATTTATAATAACAGCAGGTAAGTTGGACCTTAGCTGTCAGTTGTTTAATAATAAATTGAAAGTGAAGGGAAGTCAGTCAAAAATATTGCCATTTCCGCGCCCAACGTGCCACAACAAATCTCGGAAGATAATTTATTAAATTTGTAATTTATTTGACTTCGCGCTCCATAATTAACACCTGCTTAAACGTCTGGTCGAAAAAAATCGCAAAGCGCGGACATCTCAGTTAAGCTCCTAATCGTTAAAACCATGCCATCACAGCAACCAATTACCATTTTAAGACCACTATTAAGCCAGTTACAACGATGGATTTTGACCGAGATGGTCGCGTGCAGCAGGTTAAGGTCACTTTTCATAAGCGAAGAAAATTCCATAATAAGATAAGAGAGTGGCATACGGTGACCTACCTCAATGCGACAGGTTAACGATCGCCCGAAAATAAAGTAAAATGCGGAATTTTGGAATTTTGATTTTTTCCTTGAGTTATCTGCAAAGACTCAAGAGAGATTGAAATTGAGATTTAAATAAATTTTTTTTGCCTTTTTTTGGGGAATTTCCAGCTTCTATTATTTCGGGTTTAGTGCAATAAAAATTACAAAATCCAACCACAAGTGGGCGTATAGTTCAAAAGTTATAGATCGGGTTGATGACGTCAGCGAGCTGTTGCAGATGTTGTAGCATTTAAGGTCTTGAATTAAACAGAGAAAGGTCAAGGTGTTGTGGTTGGCTAGTGTTTGCGAACCGTTGCATTTAATATGCTGTGATAAATCGGTTAAAAACTGATATTTCTCTCTTTTTAAAATTCAGGAGTGTAGTTAAAATTCGATCAGCTTTAACTGTATCTATCAAAACAAACAATAAACAACTAATTTATGCATAATCGATTTAATTAATTTACACTTGTTCAGGTATTAACATATTAGAAGCGAAAAAACACGGTAGCTTCATGGCTATAAAATAATTCCAGTAAAAAAAATTTCCCTGAGAAAATTTCCGAAATTCTTCACTTTGCTTCGATCATTTTTCAAATACGTGGTGCCCTTCGCAATCTCGGCTGGGAAATATGACGACACGCGGAAATAATGTCCAGTTTCATCCCACAAAATGCTGATCTAATACACGGAGAATTGGTCAATAAAATGCCATCGTTGAACTGGTTTAGCTATTTTACTCTTCAGCTTTTATAGAGATTAGTTTTGGTGCGGTACCGAGTATTAAGAATACCTTGAATTATATTTTGTAAAGAAAAGATCGGTCGTTAAAATCAGAATGCCCTTTTCAGGCCACATGAATCGGTCCTACTAAGTCCTACTAAGTTTCCAAATATTTTCAAATTATTTAAAACAATTTTTTTTTTCTTGCAAAAATCTGTTCCAAATTCCAAACCCACACTGCCAGGCAGTACATAAAAATAAATTCAAATTTTATTAGACGATTTATGGGCGGTTATTAAATTGTGTGCTTCGTTGACATCATATGAGTCACTTCAGTCGATTGAAGATTCAAGGTTTTTGAAATTTAAAAAAAATTTTAAAATTTTGATTTAATAATTTAACACAATTTAACGTAAAATAGTTAATAATTAAAAAAAATGGTTGATATTTTCGAGCTATTTCACATTCGCGAAAAAACTGCTTTGTGTTAATAGGAGTTAAACAATTATTTATGAAAATAGTTTTAAAGATATTTTTGGAAAAATAATTTAGTTGCATTTTATCTTAAGGTACCTCACTAAATAAAATATGAGTTCTGCCGAATTTCAATTCTGTATAGAGAAATAAATTTAGATTGGTTTCTAAATATTGTTTTGCCGAGAACTTATTGCATTTCTGAGACTAAGGAAATTTCTGCTAAATGTATAAACAATATTATGCTGAATAAGATCATTTATTCAAATACATTTTAAAACATTTTCTTTTAAGTACCTAGTTATATTAGCAATTTGATTTAAATGACCTTATTTCATAATTTCGAAATGTTGGAATATTACGGATATAGAGAGAGAGGAAGATCTACATGTTTTAACAAATTATTTTATTGAGTAAGATATTTAATTTCAGAAGTCTTAATTAGAAATTGTTCATAGTAGAGCTACCATTGAATCTAACTTTAATAATTCCTGGATTGCTTTTCTTAAGAAGGGACTTCGAAAACCTCCGCACGAACTTTCTAATTGAGATCGATGGCTGCCTTGGTTATTCCTATTTGGGGAATGACAGTTGAAAAATATTCATTGGAATATTGGGGTTTTTTTAACTACTGGAGAATGGAGAATAGAAGGGAATCCGGTACAAAATTGAGTGAGGAAAAGTAACGATGGGTGTTTCGCTTGAGCTTTTAGAAAGCCAATTATATTCACTATCAATATAAGGAGGACGGATTATTTCACAAACGTATAGTACGACCGATGAACGAAAAACTGCATTTCAGTGAAAACCCGAAAGGTGTTTTGAGAACGTACTCGTAAGCACGTGTGGCACTATAAGGATTGCGGGTAAAATCGGGCTATGGAGGAATTAAGTTTGCGAGTTCTTCCGAATAACCGCCATTAAAAAAAAGCAAGACAATCGCCATATAGCGGCACCGGTCTAGAAAGTCCACTTTCACAGTGAGTAAATCGTCAACATGAAGCCTTTCTGGTACCCAGTATGGATTTATAGATGTCTCGGCCAAGATAGGAGAATATCATTCATGTCAGGGGCGGATTTAAAAATGTTAACCAGTTCAGATAGAGAAAAAAAAGCTTGCATCTGTGGAGGAATAATAATAATTTCATGGTGCTTTTAGCTATGCTAAAGATGGGCTCATTCCATTTCAAAGAATTTGATACCAGCTTTACGTTTTCGATGCATTGAATTCATCTATAGTTACACTGCCCCAACTAAACATTTTAGTCGGAATTCAATGAATATAATATTGACGGTGGCTATACACCTCAGACGCTCTTGTATTGTTGGAAATACATGGGTTCTGAATGGGATTAATTTCGATTATTATTTGAGTTATGAAATATTTTCATCTATTCATAATTTCCAAAATAACACACTTTGAAAAGGTCTCATGGTACGCTAAGTGATCTTTTGATTATTAACCATTGATTCCTTTGAGTTTTTGTGTCTTGCACTTTTATCCAGCGAAGGAACGCATTATTGTATCACCGATACCTTTGTTTAATGGTTCAAATTTTCTTATGTGAAATGAAACTTTCTGAATTCGAAATTCATGAATTGTTACTTGGAATATTATCATCATAATTTAACCTTGTTTTGGTAACTTACGATGGTGACCAAATAGGTTTCTTAAATATGCATTGTCTCTAAATTGAATCGACCTTCTTCGTTTTGATTTGAAATACAAGTGATAAATAAAGTTGGAAACTGAAAGATATTTACGGTAATTTGGTACAAAGCAAAAAATTAAACTGATTTTACAAGGATAGTGATAAGAAAGAAGAATTTAGTAGTTATTTGTCTCGAAAAATAAATCAGTTATCGATGACCAATAATCATCGATTAAAAAAACATTATTTACTATAATTTAATTCTGATATTTTTTTATGAAGTTGTCGAACAACTAATTTTTTCCCAAATATGTTGAAATAAAAATATATTTCTATAAATATAAATTTTCTGAAATGTTTTTGCTTCTTATTTGGAAACAAAAGTAATTAAAAAACATACTGCAGTCACGATCGGCTGCAAGCCAATCGTATAATACTCTAGATGAATACTGAACTCCGATTTATATTGTAGTTGGGGATAAAGTAGAATTACGTGTGTGCATGTTGTATGTCCTTTATTAAGGACTGCCATTAGATTGCTACTCAAAACTAAAAGACAATATTCAGTGTTTAATTTCATATCTTGAATTGGGTAATCGAAAAAAATGCCCTTTCGAAGGACTTTCACATGGGAGGTGCAGGAAGGACTTACTCGATTTCTTACATATTTATCCTTTTCCTTGGAACCATTCAAAAATTAATGTGTACAAAATTTCAAAGTCGTAGCTTGAAGCGTTCAAAAGTTATCGAAAAATATTGTTGAACACGTGTCTTAAGGACATTTTGTATGGCAGCTATCAGAAGGAGTGAAAGGATTTCGCTGATTTGTAAACTGAAACTTTGTTTTTACTCAAAACTAATTTGTACAAAATTTTCAATTCATAGCTAAAAGAATACTTGAGTTATAGTAAGTTCCGTAAATTAAGTGAAGACGTTTTGACAGGATATTTGTATGGCAGCTACACGAAGGACTAATAGGATTTTTTTCATATTCATACATTTAGCTCCAACTATTGGACAAATAACACATACAAAATTTCAAAGACGTAGGTTAAGCCTTTCTCAAGTTATCGGCCAATATTCATAAACACGTGTTTTAAGGACATTTTGTATGGCAGCTACCAGAAGGAGTAATAGGATTTCGCTGACTAGTAAAATTAAACTTTCTTTTCACTCAAAACTAATTTGTACAAAATTCCGAATTCGTAGCTAAAAGATTACTTGAGTTATAGTGAGTTTCGTAAATTAAGTGAAGATGTTTTGACAGGATATTTGTATGGCAGATACACGAAGGACTAACAGGATTTTCTTCATAATCATAAGTTTAGCTTGAACTATTGGAAAAATAACACATACAAAATTTCAGAGACGTAGCTTAAACCCTTCTTAAGTTATCGACCAATATTCTTGAACACGTGTTTTAAGGACATTTTGTATGGCAGCTACCCGAAGGAGTAGGACGATTTTGCCCGTTAACGAACTTAGCCTTACAAATTCAACCAAACATCTAAATTCAAAATTTCAAGATCCTAGGTGAAGGCGTTCTTGAGTTATCGTGTTCACGGACAGACGGACGGACGGACGGACGGACGGACGGACGTCAGGCGGATTTGAGGTTTTTGGCCACAAATAAACAAAAAATAATATATAACTTTTTTTCGTCCGAGGCTTGGTTCTATGCGTTACAAACTTTTGGGCTGGATTAAACTTATAATACTCTATATGATTTCATCTAGAGTATAATTATGCATGAGAAATATCTCTAGGAAACATCTTTATTACTATGAAAGCAAATTATTTAAGTGTACAGAACGGGTTCAACTGCAATCATATTTAACATTTTTAAGTAATAATCTATTCTGGGAATAACCGCTTCTAAATCTCTCAACTTCAAACTTTTCAATAATTTCTTGATTTTTATCAAAAAGATGATCTCTGCCGTTGTGCACGACGTCATGTCCTTAAATATACGTATATGTAATAAAATTCCGGACTAAATATAATTTCATAACGCTCAAATGTGCATAGTGAATCGAAAAATACGTCCTGTATTGTTGTGCTAGAAAAAAAATGATTTAAAAAATTTAAGTTATTTTCATAATGTAATAGATCTTATCTGTTAATAAGATAAAAGATTAAAATTGTAAAACTATTTTTTCAAGAATTGAATAGGACTAATAAAAGAAAGTGGCTTCAATGGCATCAGGAACGCAAGTCGACGGGGTGCATACCGATTTTGTAAAAGCATTCGATAAATTGCATACATTCTAGTAACTCCAATATAGAGGCCACGTAGAATGTAAAATTGGAGAAAACTTCTTAAAATTTGCTTCTATGGTATAGCTTCTCACCATGAAAAAATCCCATTTCTCATTGGAGAGAGTGGTTCAGATTGGTGAAAGTTTCATCCGGTGCACCCCAAGGCAGCCGTTTGGATCCTTTATTATTTGTGATTATTTTTAGTAAAAAAGTTCGTCTGTTCTGTTCTGTACATATATGCATTTCAAGGCTCGTATCTCACAAATCCGTTGAGATATTAAGTTCAAATGTTTTTGTGGGTAGATTGGGCGAGCCCCATCAAGTCGTTTTTCGAGGGAGGCGGTATGAAGGGGGAGTAGGGGGAGAGTAGTAGAGAAAAAGTTTTTGTTTCTATCTCAGGAATGGTTCTACTTGGAAGTTGAAACTTGGAATTTCTTAAGTGCTATCATAATAAAATGGTTGACTTGGGTGAAGTGGTGTAGCAGTGGGAACAAAAGAATGTGTCGGGAGAGCTCGAAAGCTGGGGTTGCGTTATTCCGGAACCTACATTTCCTGGACGGTTTATGCCACAAAATATAATTGTTTGTAGGTATGAGGAAAACTTCTTTATTGTGTATGTATATGTGTATTTACATGTTTCAGTGCACTAAATATAAAACAGGACAATACCGCAATAAAGTGTTTGGGTGGAAGAGGGTAAAGCACCAAAGTGAGGAGTAGCCATTTTGCAAGAAAATTAAGTCTTATATCTCCAGAACCATTTTAGATGTGGTCATGGAATTTACAAAAGATACATTACTAGAAGTGAAAAAAAAATTGTGGGTGGGAGTGTTGAGTGTTGAGGTTGAAGAGCAAAAAATTCTTTTAATAAATTTTTATTTCCAGAGAGAATTGCTAAGAGTAGAACACTGACGTCTGTAATATTTTGTTAGAGATAGCAGGGTATAGTGGTGGTTGGGTGTTTTTTGTATTGCAGGAACGGAATATGCTGAAAAGTTTAAAATTGGTACATTTGGTATATTTAGATGATGAAAAGTAACTTAAGAGAAAAAATACAAATTTGAATTGTCGAACGGAGGTGGAGAAAAATGTATTTTTATTGAAATATAAAAACATAATAAAGAAAAAATTTGGATCAATTTCAAAGTTAGTCATCAAAGCACATAAATAGTTACACAATTCCAGTTAAAAAAATACAAATTTTGTACGAAATAACTTCTCACTACTTAAATGTACAAAGACAAAAACAGGTAAATTCAAGGGGTTTAGTTTGAGTAGCTACCATACAAAAATGTTAAAGCTGCGTTTCATTTCGAATTTAGCCAGTGTCATTATTATGTGAGAGAGACAGCCCGAATAGCTTAAATCTGCCAAACTGTCAAAAATAAATCCGTAACATGTCGCATTTCGTAATGCTGTTATGGCACTGACTCTTTTCGTCGCACTTTTCTGCAGCTGAAAAATAGTCAGTGGCACAACAGCAGAATTCTGAGATTGGCTCAAATTGTTGCTAGCAACATTTCTCAAAAGCGTTGACTCTATTAAACCCACAAGCTTTCAGTTTTCTCGCCGGTTACTGTCTAGGGTTTATTTTCAAAGACTGCAGCTAGTTTTTTGGTAGCATAAGTTTGGGCTTTTTTTAGCTCTCAGCTAAAGACATGTTTGTCCGGTTTGAGTAACGGCTAATTTTTTTTTCGTCGACCAATCAAACACTCCCATTGGTGGGGGTGTAATTGCACCCAACCCATTTTAAAAAAAATAAAGTGGCATATACATTTTTGCCTTATATTCTGTTTTAATACTCTAGACGAAATCTGAGAGTATTATAAGTTTAATTTAGCCCATAAGTTTGTAACGCATAGAACCGAGCCTCGGACGAAAAAATGTTATATATTATTTGTTGTTTATTGGTGGCCAAAAACTTAAAAACTGCTTGACGTCCGTCCGTTAATAACTCAAGAACGCCTTGACCTAGGATCTTGAAATATTGAATCTGGATATTTGGCTGTATTTGTAAGGCTTAGTTCGTTAACGGGCTATAATATCCTGTCAAAATGTTTCCACTTAATCGGACTCACTTTAACTCATGTAATCGTTTAGCTACGAATTCGGAATTTTGTACAAATTAGTTTTGAGTGAAAACGAAGTTTGAGTTTACTAGTCAGCGAAATCCTTTTACTCCTTCTGGAAGTTTCCATACAAAAAATCCTTTCAATATTTTATGATAACTTTGAAACGCTTCAAGCTAGGAATTTGCAATTTTGTAAACATTAATTTTTAAATGGTTCCAGGGAAAAGGATCCACTTCGTGAAAATCCTTCAAAAAGGAAAAACAAATTTTCAGTGACTCACCCAGTTCAAAATATGAAATTAAACACAGACGATATTGTCTTTTAGTTCCAAGTAGCAACCAAATGAGAGTCTTTAATAAAGTACATACTACATGCACACACCTAATTCTACTTTATCCTCAACTACAATATACATAAATCGGAGTTCAGTATTTCATCTAGAGTATCATTGGCTTACAGCCGATGACTGCAGTATGTTTTCTTCTCCTTTTGTCAACATATTAATATATCCACAAGATCGAAATTCTGGCTGCTCTGCCAGAATACGAATGATATTTTAATTAAAATTAATACTTTTCGGAAATTAGGAAATTATCTTTATGACGCTTATTTGTCAGCTGTAACTTTAGCAGTATCTGAATTAACCCAGTCTTGGATGGTTCGACAATGAAGTTGTTAATAATTTTCCTGGTTATTACACAAATCACAGCGCGGAGAACAGTAAAAAATTTATCAAAAATAATTAACTTATTTCAAAACTAATAATTCTCAATATTTCAGCGATGCCCATTAAAGGCTAATGTCGAGTTTTTTAATGCGACTTCTAATCCAGATTATATCGAAATAAATGTTCGAGTTACCAATAATTCAAAAATTGACGCCGACTTCAAAACTTTTAAGTATATTCAGCGGGTATATTGGAATTTTGTAATTTTCCTGGACACTGGAACCAAAATGCATTCGCGCCTTCTCTTCAATGAAACTGTGAAACTTTGTGATATTGGACGAGTCGGAAAATCTTCGCCAATGTTTGATGTTTTGAATATGCTGCTACGGAATTTTTCGAATATAACTGTGCAATGTCCGATTCCGTCGGGATCTTACTATTTGCAAAATTTTACTGTACCCAATTCGATGCCTTTGATCCGTGCATTTAAGCCTAATAGTCGCGCTATTTGTTCCCACAGGTTTTTTGAGCAAAACCGAGTGGGAGCAGTTACTGTGGTGCTGAAATTATATGGTATTGCTAAAATTACGAGAGAGTGCTAAGTATGAATGTGTAGAAATTATTTGAATAACTTTCTAACTCTATTATCCGATTTGTAAACGTTCTGAATAAAGCTAGAATAAAGCTAGAATAAAACTTTCCACATCATTCTGGGATAAAATTTTTTTTTCTTTTTATCGTAATGAAGCGATAATTTTTTTCGACTCGGAAACACTTAGTGAGCATTTTTTGCTTCAATGGCTGATTTCGAGGGAGGCAGTGGTTTTAACAGTTAAAGTAAACAAATTGTATGTAAATATATCACGAACGGCTGATGCTGCAAAGTTAAAATTTTATTATATTTATATCTGTAAGTAGGTAAGTCTAAAAACGAAACTATTCAGGGCATCACTTTTTTGCTATTTTCACTATTGAACTATTCCTGTAAATCCAGGTTTTGTGAAAAAATTAAATTTGTTGACATCTCAGTGATCATATAACATATAATAATAACTTTTTCACAGTGCGTGTAAGCCTTGGGAGATGACAACAGTACACTTATCCCATTTTACTATTTCTCGACTTACCAAGTTATTCCCTGTGACCACAGATATATAAGTAATTAAAAGATTACCACGTCTGTAGATCTAGTTGACCACGCTATCTGCTTGCGTTTGAATCAAACATCTACCGGTTTTCAGGAATGAAGGGAGTTTGACCAAAAGTTGCGTATGAATGTCGTCCTCGAAAATATGTAATAACTTTTTCGAAATAGATCACTGGAGTGGTTCGACCCCCCCCCCCCCCTCCTTTCGTGCGCACGGGACTGACCTAGTATTATCACAGACAGTATACTACCCAAATGACGAGTGCTATATTAGAAATATTTACCCATTTCTAAGAGTTGGGGTTTGAGTGAAACTTGGGTCTGACTTAATTGGATAAAGTGCGTATAATGCTAAAAGTTCTTTTTTCTTTCAATTATCGTTTTTTTTCAGCAAATTCAACCAAATTTAAACTTTGTTTTATTCTTTATAAGTTAATATATGCAACATGAATGAATTTGTGATGCAAAATCACGAAATTATTCATAGAATGTACGAGACATTTCGTACTTAATACCCAGTCAATATATCACAGAGAACGGAATCAATGCCATCCGATGACGAAACAGCTCCTTCGGACCTAGTCCAACACAGTTTTAAACTAGCTTCTCCACTGATGGTTTTTCAACTGTCAGGTCCTCCATGGCAGTAGCCAGGACAGCGATCGAACACAGTCGGGCTTTCTGAAAAAAAATCTTAAAATTGGCATCTATGGTAGATTCACAATGAAAAAATTCCATTTGCTCTATCGTAATTGTTCATGTTCTATATATTCGACAATAGAGGTGATTAATATCTAAATAGCGTTTCGGACTTTGACTTTGAAGTTACATCCAGATTTTAGGTAGGTATTTGGTTAATTATTGTTTGTATTATATTATTCTTATTAAATTTGAACATCAAAGTTATGGCAATTGACTTCCGTCAAAAATATGAGAAACCTAATTATTTACGCATTATTTTGTGTTTTCTTTTTCATATTTTTATCATTCGGTAATTATCTTTCGAAAATTGAGAGGAATTAAATAAGGCGTGACGTTTTTAATTTGTTTTATCGCTCTACCTTTATTAGATTCGAACTACACAAAGCGGTATTATTAAAAATTGCATTGTAGTATTATATAATATTTTATGTGACTATACATAGGCTTTGACGAGAGAGAACGGGTTATTTTCCCCGAAGAAGCAATACCATCAATTTTTCAGTCCATTTTCCGAAAAGAAAGTTATTTTTTATGAACTTATATATTTTTTTTAATATAAATCTGCGAAAATGTTATTGTTGAGTCTATTAAATTCTGTAAAAAAAATATATTTAAAAATCGTAGTTTAAAAATGAACAAAAATAAATTTTAATACACTTCATCAAATAAAATGCTATTGAGAAAATAATTAATCATCTTAATAAAAATATATTACTGCAGTTACGATTGCCTGCAAGATACTCAAGATGAAATACTGAACTACGATTTATATTGCAGTTAGGAATAAAGTAGAATAAGGAGTGCGCATTAAGTTTGTCCTTTATTAAGGACTCCCATTTGGTTGCTACTCGAAACTGAAAGATCATGGAACTAGGTTAGTCACCGAAAGTAAAATATTTCTTTTGAAGGACTTTTACATGGAAGGTGCAGGAAGGACTCACACGATTTCTAGCATATTTATCCTTTTACATGCAGCCATTAAAAAATTAAAAATTTTAAAAAAAATCCACATTCTAGCAGTCCAAGAAAAATTCACTATCGACTCTATTTTTCAGCTACTATTATACATACTTGTTTTTGACTGTTCGTTATAATTTATGGAAAGCATCATTTTATGTTATAAAATGCGCTGAAACCGATATTTTTGATTAAAAATTAGTTGTCCACTAGGTGCCGGTAACGTTGGGAATGGGATTTTTGTCACCCTGTCGGAAGAGATTTTCCTGTACTTCTTTTCAGCTTAAAAATAGTCAGTGTCTTAACACCATAAGATTGGCTCAAAATGTTGCTAGTAACATTTCTGAAAAGTTTGAATTGTATTTAGCCAAAAAAAAAGCTTTTAGTTTTCTCACCGGTTACTGTCTGGAGCCATTTTTGAGGTAGCATAGGTTTGGGCTTTATTTATCTGCAGGAGGATTGGATTTGTTTCTTCGGTTCGAGTGACGGCTAATTGACTCACCGACGTTCATTCAAATTCGCCCAGGGCTGTTCACTTTTTTTTGAAATTGTCTAAAAAAAACCCTAAGCCTAGAAGAATAGTTCCATGGAAAAGAAATACATTTATTTTTCTTGTAGGTATACGTAGGGGGTGTAGCCTCGCTAAGTTGGTATCGAAAGGATATTATACCTCTAAAGTTTGTGGAAGAAAGAGCACTAATACCAGAGTCCTTCTTTATCGGTTTTTGAAGCCTTAATCCTGAACATTATTTAGCACGGTTCTTCTCAAATACCCCCAATTACATCGGCTGGCAATCTTGTTTGGCAGTTCAGAAATCGTTTAAATAGTCCAAAAGAACCGGTTGACCGTAGACTGCGCCTGTACGTTTTTCTGTAAAAATTATAAAAGTGTAGCATCGCATATTTTCCATACGGACTATAACTTTTACAAATTCAACACGCATCGCTACTTTTACTTTATTATTTTTTAATAATAAAGTATTGTGATCGACCTAAAATTTGAAAAAACTTTGCTACCCTGAAATTTTTCATTTTCACATTTTAGAACTAGTAAACCCCAAAAAAGGAAAAAAAATCCGTCTGTCCGCCGAATACGCTGTCCGCTGTCCGTCGTACGCAAAAGCATTTGAAGGCACGTAGCTTACAAACCCGTAGAGATATTAAATTATGATGGGTACATTACCCCTACGGGTGGTGTCTTTTGGGGGATATGGGTGTGAGGGGGTAGGAGGACTGCGCGTTTAAAATTGTGTGAAAAACTTTGGATTCCAATATCTTCCGACTCAATTGCACCAGGAAGATAAAATTTGATTTCTATATATACAATTACAAGTGGAGTCTAAGAAATGTAAAATGTGAAAATTTTACAGGAGTTAGGACCGGTAGCGTTTAATGCTGAAGTGCGGTGTAGGTTACTATGCGACTGACATAAAGAATAAACAGGAGGCTATTTGGAACGTTGTTTTGACATTTTTTTATATCGCAGTTATTAAAACTGATTATCTCTCTCTTACCATCTCGTCTTAAGCTTATAGATTTTTTTACCCTGGATAAAGTTGTAGAATCTTTTAAAAACAGTGAACAGCAGTATTTCGCCGAAGAAACCAACTATTTAAGATCGTTTTGAATTATGTGTATTAGAAGGAAATAAAAACTAGCCAATGAATTCATTTCATATACTTGGTTTATTTCACTGTAAGTTTTATTTATCCAGTGCGCCATTAGCTCTGAGATATTCTAAAAGACGTCGAACGCTATCAGGTACAGGTGGTATATGGTCACCTGAAGGCACAAAACCATTGTCATCGGCGGTGTAATCAACTCGGTACAGGTTTCCGTCATCACCTGTGTATTCATAGAATCCTTTGGCTTTTAGGCCCTCGTCATCTCGTCCAACATTTTCAACGCGTCCAGCTTCTTCCGCCAGGATTCCGTTTTCTGTCTCATACCTGTTTTCGATAATATTTAAAGATTAGTAAGATTGTTCCGGACAGCTGTATACAATCTGCTTACAGATAATGGTAGCCTTCTTGATCAATTTCTTTCTCAGATCGAATGATCCGCCAGCCATTGCCACCTTCTGCAGTACCCTTTCCTTTAATCGTCGAGCGAGGCGCAACTGTAGATAATGTGATGGGGCGAGAGGATGGCCCCACTGTCGTGGCAAATGAAGACAATCGATTTTGATCCGGGTTATATGCTCCTCCACCTCCTATATACTGTCCGCCACCCCCTTTGTATTCGCCACCACCCCCAGTGTATTCGCCGCCACCCCCAGTGTATTCGCCTCCAACATTACCTTTATATTTACCATCGTCGCTAGGAACATATCGTCCGTCGTTCGCTCCTCCAGATCGGTCATCGTTTCCACCTTTATACCGCCCATCGTTACTACCACGGTACCGTCCATTATACGTAGAAGGACGAAAGGTCGGAATGAGGTATGGTCGCCGAGTGGTCGATGGCGGCCGATATCGACCATAGTTCTGTCCCGAAACTACGACCAGTACCAAAGGTAAAAGGAGAACCGCACCCTGCAATTAGATTTCGTTTTAAATGAATTTCCAATTAAACATCAGATCTCTCACCTGTAGAAGTCGCATCGCTGCAGAATATTTTCACGATTGCGTGGATATTAGAAAAACTACACTCTTTTATATAGCAATTAGTTCCTTGCCGACTTGCTCTATTAGTTCCAAGATTTATTTGGGTCTTCAGTTCTTGAGACCTATACGAAACGCACTAGCTGGATACCGGACAAGGTGATGATGTAAGCATTAATTTATTATTGAAAATCGGATAATCAAAGTGCAAATTTTATATGAAAATTTACCTGTGGCAAGTGAACGGGTGAGTTAATTATTGCCAGAGTGCAGAGGCTGTTTGAAGTATAGATCGGCGAGAGAAATGCCCAACAAATATTAAAAAGAAGCTCATCAAATATGTCTTTATGCTATCGCTGAGAAGAAGATCTTTAGTCGGGGCGCAACGTTATTTTTCAAGATGCAGTCCGGGACGAATTGACGCTGGATATTAGAAATATGCAGAATTTTGAAGTCAAGTGTTTTTTTAATGAGATTGATTTGAAAAGAAAATTAAAAACCAATTCGATATTCCATCCATCCATTCCTAAGAGATGTTTCTGAATTTGTGAAATCTAATTCAACCCTTTTACAAAAATTTACCGGATGAATATCCAGAAATGCCTAAAACGTGCACTAGGTATTTGTATTGAGAATCTGGAGAAATAAAAACTAATCGAATATATCATCAGAACTAAGAGATTTATCGGAATTCGTGAAAATATTATGTAACCTCTATGACAAAAGAAGATCGAAGATTGAATATCGAAAAATCCTGAAAAGCAGTTTCCAGACTTTTATATGAAGATCTCATAGAAGTGAATTTAGGAACACCCAAAAGGAGTAACGGAATTCGTGAAAATATGTGAACCTTCTGTTCAGCGCCATTTTGTTTTGCTTTACTTTAGACTTTTTTTAGTGCATTTACATTAGCCATTATTTATTATTAATTCAATAGTTTTCTCCAATTAATTTTAGTCAATGGTATAAACAACATTAATATAATAACTTTCAAAGTATTATATTAATGGTAGTATTCTCAAATTATTTTAATAGTTTCACCATTTCAAAATAATATTATAGTATACCATGTAAATCTTTAATCGGACATGTCATTGTTTTAAACGTTGTTTATATTAATTTAATGGGACAAAACACGTTTGAGATTAATAGGACCGACTATAAAAAGAAAAGGACAATCACATTACAACAACTAGAAAATTTATTTAATAGAATTACTTTATAGTTTTTAATTGGCTAATGTTATTAGAATTATAATCTTATCTGACTAATAATAGTACACCACGGAAATCTAAAATCGTATGAACTATGTATGATCTAAAAGCTGTACATACATACATACATATTATTTTTCATGTGTAGTTGGCTCGCGATTAATCCAAAATATTTCGTCCTCAATCCCTGCACGCCGATATCCATGCTAAAGATTTTATTTCTAGAACTCTCCCCAAGCATGTGTAGTCTACACTACATACAATAAATAAGTTTCAAATTTGTGCCATTACCGGTCTGCAGTGATATCTTTATGTCCTGGACAGAAACGAGCCATTCATTTCTATAACTCCCGAATGCCTTATGCTGGAAAATTTAAATTTGAAGTATACGAGACTCGCACATAAATCTAACAGGGGAGTATTCGGCGAAATTAGCTCTTCAGTAGTGGAAAAGGCTGAGATGGAAATAAAATATAGCACCATAACAAAAATAGGTAGATTCAAGGTATTTTTTCAAGTATCTACGATACAAAAGTACTTAAAAAAAATTAAAAGATTTAGATTTAATGTACTTCTGTCGCATACCGAATTTACTTAACATTGAGCCACATAATAATAAAGTTGCACACACATTGTTAGCACTTATTCTGTTTTATTTTATTATTTAAAAAAACAATATTATAAAATAAAAAAAAAATTCTGAACAATTTTCACGTTAATATAAGTCCGTCTGTACGCCGGCCGCAGTACGCCAAATCGTCTGAAGGCTCGTAGCTGCCCAAGCTCTTTCAACTATTAAGCTCAAATTTTTTTTTATGGAAAAATACTAGAAAAGTTTGAATTACTTTTCTCATTACTTTTTATACGTACGGAAGGAAACGAGAAAAAATGTTCAGTGAAAATGAGGTTGCATATATTTTCACGAATTTCGTCATATCTTTTACGTCTTTTGCAATATTGAATGAAATTGTTTCTACGTGTTCTTCTAGCGTTTTCATGATCTTTTGAGACTACACCCTAACGGGGGTGTAAGTTTTCACTTTCACGAATTCAGACATATCCTTATGGCTGATTAGATATCGAAAAAAAATTTATGTTCACAAGCTTTTTATATATTCGTCTAAAAACCATTTTATGAATTTTTTCATTTTCAACCCCTTAGAGTGTATAATATTTTCACGAATTCCATCACATCTCCTAGGGGTGATAAGCCATCGAATTGAATTTGACTTCCTAAGACTTCCTATATAATCGCTTAAAAGTTAATTTCACGTTTTTTGGATATTCAACCCCGAATAGGTTTAAGAAGATTCGATTTCCCAGCTTTCGACATATTTCTTAGGTTTGATGCGACTTAAGATTTGTTATTATTATTTGAATTGTTATTACGAGCCTTCCTTGTAACCATACCTACAATCCAATTTCACTATTTCTCGAAATTAAAATCAAAAGGAATGGGTTTGTATACGTTTTCAAAAATTTCATTATATCTCTTATGTCTGATGAGGCAGCAAATTGGTTACTACCGCTATGGGCTTTAATTGTAATCGCTCAAAAATTGATTTCAACTTTTTTGATTCAACTCCGAAGGAGTATAATGGAGTTAAATACGTTTTACGTCTACAACGGCTTTTTATATGTATAATCGGCGAAAAATGAATATTTTATTCAAGTGACAAAATTAACTTTCCAAAAAAAAACCCTTGTCTCAATATATCCGATGTTACATTACGACTTTGACCGCTTCCCAATTACGTAATTCATGTGTTAAATGTGGCAGTGGAGTAAACATTTTATCATACCCTTACTTTAACCGCTTCTTGAACTATGACCCGAAAATTGGCAGATTTGTATTCCCCCTTTTCCCAATAAATAAAAACAATTAACCTCAAGATTCTATTTCAGAGCCTCCATTTTTTAGTTTTAATGGCAGCTTTGCAAGTGGGTAAAATATTTATCAAACTTTTTATTTTCCCATATGCAAGAATCTTTAAGGACTCATAGCTCATAAATCGTTTAAGATATGAAGTTCAAATTTAACTAGACTGTACGGAACACTTTATGGGATTGCAATTTTGGGGTAGGGTAGGTTGTAACTAAAACAAGAAACGAATAAAGACAATTAAAAAAAATCTGCCAATAGTCTGGGCGAAACTTTATTATTTTTAGGGTCAAAGTTCGGGAGCGGTAAAAGTCGGAGTGTATCATGAGTTGCTTCGAGATTTTTAGATTTCTTATGGAAAATTAATTTTGTTCTTAATATAAAAATATTTAAAATAGAGATTTTTAGACGATTAAACATTGAAAAAGTCCGTGTAGACTATTCGAATTTCAGTATATTATGTATACTAAAAGCCCATAGAAGCAAAAACGTATTTGTTGCCTTATCAGAATTAAGAGATATGACGAATTGTTAAAACGTACACAAGCCCATTACTTCCACTTGGGGTTTGAATTTCGAAATAATTGTGAAACAGGTTTTTAGACGATTTCATAAGAAGCAACCTGAAATCTCATGAGACAAGACGGATTTTGAAAAAATTCTGAAAACGTAAGCAAACCCTTCACATCTCCTTGGTTCTGGAAATTCAAAAAATCGTGAATTGGTTGGCCGTAATAATCAATTTTACATCTCATCAGAACTAAGGAATGGCAAAAATTGTGAAAACATATACAAACCCTTGGGGGTTGAATATCGAAAAATTGAGAAATGGGTTTGTAGGCGATTATATAAAAAGTCTGTGAAAATAAAAAGCGATCTAATATCTCATCGAACCTAAGAAATATGTCGAAACTTTGAAAAGCATACAACCTCCTTACACCTTTTTGGATTGAATATCTAAAATACTGAAATTGACTTTTTGGCTTTTTTACATAGGAAACCTTAGGAAGTAAAAATGAATTCGATATATCACCAGATATGCAACCTCCTTACACCCACTTGGGGGTTGAATGTTCAAAAATCCTGAAAGGAGTTAATAAATAAATATGAAGACAGCACGAGAAAGTAGGAACCAATTCAATTTCTTATCACTTCTAAAAGAAATGACGGAACTCGTGAAAACGTGTTCAACCCGTTTATACCCTCCTAGGTGGAAAAAGGAAAAAACTTAAAAACAAGTTTTAGGCGATTATTACACAAGCCCATGAATATGAAAAGATATTTAATATCTGATAAGACGTGGATATAGTAGAATTCGTGAAAAAGTTTACAACCCCCTTTGCACCCCTTTAAAGGTCGAATTTTAAAAAATCCTAAAAACACTATCTAGGTATTTATATGAAGAATCCATAGAATAAAAATGAATTCAATATTTGGGAAGACCTAATAGATATGACGAAAACCGTGAAAATATATGCATTGCATTTTCACTGATAATTTTTTTTGCCCCCCCTCCGAACGCCAATGTATATTTGAAATTTTTTTTTATCTAAATTAGTTTTCTAGTTGATTTACATAAACGTACCGAGTTTAAGCTTTGTAGCATAAGCCGTTCTATAGATAGGAAAAACACCCCCCACCCCCGTACCATACTACCCCTATAAAAAATTATATTTTTCCAAGATGCTACTAATATAGCTCTATCTAAATACGAAGTTTCAGCTTTATATCATTATAGGTTGTTGAGATATTAAAATCGGAACTTATTCCTTTTCACCCTCCCCCACCCTCACCCTTTACACCCACACTTCCAAAATTTTGTTTTCTACTAGGGGTCTATTAGGCCTACTTCTGGTAAAAATTTGAAGCATCTATCTTACACCGTTCTTGAGATATGAGACGTGATTTTTTAGAAAAATTCTTATCCCCTCCACTTTCATGCTCCACCGCCCCCTTCAAAAATTTTGCTTCCAGCAAACTTCATTTGTCAACCTTTATACAGAAACCAAATTTTATTTATCTAGTGCAATTGGTTAGTAAGATATCGCAATCTAAAGTTTTTCACCCCCCACCCCCGTACGCCACTGCCCCCACTCAAATTTTTGTTTCGGATCTATTTTCCTAGTATACCTACAGATATTCATAAAGTTTCAATTTTGTGACATTAACCGTTTAGGAGATATGGATTTTAGAAAGTGTCGATCTCACCTTTTTTGCGTTTCGGACGCATTATTTTTCCCCCCACTCCCAAACCCCTTGACCTATATCGGCAATTTTTTTGCAAATGGGTCCACTACTAAAGCTCTATATAAATTCCAAATTTCAGCCTCCTAGCATAAGCGGTTGCTGAGATCTAGAAACCAAAATTTTCCGTCTAAAACACTTCCCCCTCCTCCCCCCTCACACCCCCACCCCTCCAAATTTTTCCACTTCAAGGGGCCTACCCAGTCTATTCATAAAAAAAATTTTAATTTAATAGCTCAAAGGGTTTGGGAGCTACGAGCCTTCAAACGATTTTGCGTACAGCGGTCGACGTACGGCGTACGGCGTACGGCGTACGGCGGACAGACGGACTGAAATTTTTTATTGCTTTTTTCGTGTCTACTCGTCATGAAACGTGAAAAAAAAAATTTTGGGGGTAGCAAATTTTTTTTTTTTAAAAATCGAAAACAATACTGTATTATTAAAATAATAAAGTAAAATTATTGAGTGTTATGCCCGAACGCGATGGACAGAAGGAACCAAGGATATCTGAAACATGAAAGTGTATCAAGAACTCAAGGACTGTAATTTGAACACTAAAAAATTGAAATTTGTTTTAGTTTGAATAATTGTGTACAATCAAAAAATGTTTTTTTTTAATTGAACTTTGTAGATGAATGAGTAGATTATGATAAAGGAATATACAGGGTTTGTGGGGTAGTTTTCAACAGTTTGTTTTCTAGAACCGGTATTCATAGGAACTTGAAACTTGGTATTTCTGTTTTTTTATTAATATTTTACAATTTTGGATCGGTGCAGCTCTTAATACCCACGTACGGCTGACGCTAGATAGTTGAAACTTGTATCGTAAGTAATTTGAATAAAAAATAAATATATTTATAGACGCGAATTTCTGGTTTACGTTAAAACTCTTAAGACAAGGATTGTTTTGGTATATTTGTATTTATTTATTTTATTAATAAAAACAAAATTGCAATATTTATGTACATACATCTAAAAAAAACATCGATTGCTATTTGTCGCGACATACCCATTAAGAAAGTAACTGTGTCAATAGTAGCAGGTATCTCTTCAGGTATACCGCGACCATCATCTTCAGCATTACTCAATCTCGTCAAGTACTTGTTGCGTTTGTTTTACGACAGGTGACTATTAAAAGCTCGGTATCACAGCGATAGTGAGAAGTAAGTTGATGACAGCAAGCTCTACAGTCAGTGGTGCATCTCGCTGCAATTTCTGTTTAGGTGCGACACATTTACGACTGCGTTTACCTTCAAATAATTTTTTTCATCAATGCACACGCACTATCTTCACCAGAATTATAATAATTCCATCTTTAGATGGATAAAATGGTAATTTCTTCTGTAACTTTCCGAGAATTAAAAATCGAGATCAGTACCAGCAATTGTGAATCATTGTACAGGTTTACACGTACTGTGTGCATTCAGTAAGTTCCTCTTACGTTCAGCGAATTATATCACAAAGTTTTATCGAATTAATTCTTCCGATTTGTGTTTTTTTTTGCGTAATTACATGAAACTCTGCATTTAAATAAATTGTATATTACGTTCGTATAGGCTTATTTTAATTCCGAATTTATTCGTCATAATATTCTCATATTTCTGATCATTTAAAAAAAGTGAAATTGTTGACTGAATTTTAATTTTTTAATAAATTGACGCTACGATCGATAAAACACATACGATCATATGATTTAAGAATGGAATAAAATGACCCAATTTTATGTGTTGACATGGAAAAAAAACAGCATTTTGTTAAAGGTCGGTTGGGTGGATGCACTATTAGTGCCGCTGTTGAAGTCTCATAATATGAGGATCATTTTCTTCGTTTAAGTAATCCAACTTAGGCCGAGATCAGTAACCCCATAAAACAAACAGCACGAGATCTATCTCACGATTTCGGACACCATAAAAACGAGAACACTCTCGATGTTTTTACGGTGATCGTTGCAAACTGTTCAGGTTACGATCCAAATATCATTGATCTTGGCCACCAGAAAGACTGTTACATTACAAACCGGTCCATCTACTTGGTCAATTCCGACACTTTTACTCTCGTTTCGTATGGTAAGTTGATCGCATTTTCTTATAATTTATGAAGAAATTATACTTACAAAAAACTTGATTTACATCGCGATCATCGCCATATGTATGCATATAAAAAATACAGTAACTCACAAAATAATTAAACAATTTACGAATAAGATTATTGAAGAAAGAATTCGATGAACCGGAAATTAAATATGGAGTTTGGTAATATATATGTAATTGTCGGTACCTAGGGAACAACATCTTCGCCAAATACTCGAGATCTCGAAGAAAGATGAGTTCGTACCTTTTAGGTATCCAAATTTTTCTGGGTTTTTTTCTGCTTTTTTGAAGCCTACTAGTCCTGAAACGAGGAAATACAAAATTCCAAGGATGCAATTTTTTTGGAAATTTCAGTTCCATCACAACACCTATTATTTAAAAGAAATTAAGTAAAATATAAGGTCAATAAGTTTATGCTGCTTTATCTGCCATTCGAATAGTAAGTGCGTTATTAAATAAAAAGTAATTGAAGTTACGCAACACACTTAATAAAAAATAAGTTTATCGTTGAAACTTTGTTGCCATTAATAATTGTGTAAGATTAAATCCAAATACAATTTTACATTCCCATTAAATTGTGTTAGTAAAATTACAAACGTATTTCAAATATGTGTCCAATGTAAACTGTAATATTTTCACTGGAATATTTTCCTGCGAAAATTTTTGTAAAAAATATTTCATAGTGTTAAAAATCCAGACGTTGTATTAATTTTAAATTTTGAATTACTATTTCTCACAAGGTCTTCGCAATGTTGTCAGTATTCTTATGAATAAATTAAATTTTTCTATAAATTACCAAAAAAACAAAACTCATGCATTGCTTTATTTATTTTTTTACATTTTTTGTAATTATACCTACTTGCTAAATTTGTTATTATTATTTATTATTAAAATTACTTTATAATTACTTTATAAACTTAAAACAGTAAATCTTACATATAGATTTACAGACTATTTGAAATATATACCAGGTGTATAACCTTAAAACGAGCGTTGACACATAGATGTCGTTAGGGAGCGTGTTAAACAACTTAGTGACGCCATTTTATTTTTAATTTAAGGGTTAGTTAGTTGTTAACATTAATCAGTACATATCGTCACAAATTTCATTCAACAACAAACGTTTGTCCTGTGCTGATCATGTCTAGTTTTTTGCCAGAAAAAGAGCATATGCGGGAAGCTCTGCTTCTTTGCTTCCAGTTGAAGAAAACGGCTGCTGAATGCTTGCCTATGGTAACAATGTTTTAGCGGAATCAACGTGCAGGGCTTGGTTTCGTCGATTCAAAGGCGGTGATTTTGACCTGAGCGACACGAAGCGCGAAAATCGGTCGAGGAATGTTGAGGACAATCAATTGCGGGCTCCTTTGGACGAGGACGATACCCAATCGCAAAAAACGCTTGCCAAGCAATTGGATGTTACTTAAGCAGTCATTTCCATTCGTCTACGTCATGGAAAAGGTTCAAAAGATCGGGAAATGGGTGCCACATGAATTGAACGATAGGCAGATGGAGCGACGCCAAAACACATGCAAAATGTTGCTCGCCAGACACAGAAGAAAGTCGTTTCTGCATCGGATTGTAACTGGCGATGAAAAGTGGACTTATTTCGATAATCCAAAGCGCAGAAAATCGTGGGTTGATCCCGGTCAACCACCAAATCTACCGCAAGACCAAATCGCTTCGGACGGAAGACAATGTTGTGCGTTTGGTGGGATCAGAAGGGTATCGTCTACTATGAGCTCTTAAAACTTGGTGAAACTGTCGATGCCTACCGCTACCACCAACAATTGATCAAATTGCACCGTGCTCTGCGTGAAAAAATGCCGGAATATCAACAAAGACATGACAAGGTGATTTTGCTCCACGACATCGCACCATCGCACAGGTCAAAACTGGTTCGCAACTACTTGGCCACACTCAACTGGGTGGTGCTACCCTCTCCCGCTAATTCACTAGACCTTGTCCCTTCTGACTACCACTTGTTTTCGTCGATGGGCCACGCGCTCGCTGAGCAGCACTTCGGTTCTTACGAAGACGTCCGAAAATGGCTTGATGAGTGGTTTGCTTCGAAAGTGAAGGAATTTTTTGCCGTGGTATCCACAAATTGCTCGAGAGATGGGAGAAATGTGTAGCTAGCTAGAGTGAGTACTTCGAATAAATTTGTTTTTGTTTTCTTTGAAAAAAATATGTGTTTTTCTGACTTAAAAACGATCGTTTTAAGGTTATACACCTGGTAATACTTTAAATAAATATCTTTCTTGTGGATTTTCTAAGTTTGTTTATGTAAACAACGTTATGTCCACGTAGTGGAAATTTAAGAAAACAAACAAATTGATTTAAATATGAGGTGAACTTTAGTGCATGTACCGTAATAAAACAGGAGAATTCGATAGGAGATTAAACCTTATTATGATTCAGAGTAATGAATTTTGGCTCAGGAACACACATATGGAGATGTTTCGGACAATAATAGCATGAAAAATCTTCTGATGAAGTCCAACACAGTTTTGAAACTTACCTTTCTAGTGACGATTTTTTCAACTGTCAACTGTTTTTCAAAATCAAGACAGCAATCAATCCCATCCTGGGTATTTCGTGTATTGCTACACACAAGAACCTCCACTAACTCCGAAATAAAAACAAAAGAAAATGCAATAATTTTGTTAATTAAATTAATTTTTTTAAGTCTTGTAGGTTATTTATTTATTTATTAGTTATATTTTTGACTTTTCAGTTTGCTATTTTTGTTATTTTTTTTCGAATTTTTCCTTTTTAAATTAACTTTTTATACATTTTTATAATTTCATATTATTTTTTATTGAACGTCAATCCGACAGTTGTAACTGATGAGTAATTATTACACTCAGTACACTCAGTGATATGAATTCATTTATGATCCCTTCAAGGTAGAAGACATTAACAACGCTCTTCTGTGTTACCGTTAATGCCTAATTTTTTTTGTAATTTTTTACCGGGGTTGAGAGTTATTGTGAACAAAATTAGACAAACAAAAAGCAACTAGAAATAGATGTTTTGTCATCATTAAAAAAATAACTCAGATAACAACCATTCTTGTCAATTGGTTTTTAAAAATGTTTACTACTTGAAGTAAAAATTTTATTAATAACATAATTTATCAAATATCCAAATACAATATTACAGATGTTAAAATATTAATTTTGTCCACATAATCTCTACAAAATATTGCATAAAACTGTTAGTATCTTATAGAATAATTTTACTTTATCCAATAAATAAGTAGATACCAACCTTTGCACGTTCGAGCCAATGCCAAATATATTTTATGTCTACTACACAATTGTGTGACTCACTGTATGATTAAAATTTGATCTTGATCTTGATGTGATTTGGACGGTTGATTTATGAGATTTTTGACTGTAACTGTAACGTTGTGTAGTTCAAATTTTTGATAAATTGTGTTGCGGTTAAAATTTGATCGTTAATAAATTCGATCGTATGACAAAGACATTATTATGGTAATCCAGTGTCTCTCGTGCCATATCGATCAATTGCAACGACTATGCAAATATGTAGCATACTTAATACTATCGCGATCACTGTAGATCACTCGATGTACTACATTGTTCTGCATGATATCTACATGGCCATTATGCTGTTCCCTCTCAAGGTAAGTAACAGTATCTTTTCACACTTGCTATTAGCAAGAACCATTGACTTCTTGAATGGATCGACAGTGGAATTGCTCGATCACTTGTCAGCCAATCGTCAAAGATTCACTATGAATTTATATCCTCAGTGAGATTCAGCTGCATTCCAATACGAAACGAGGTAGAGTAGGTATACCTCTATTCGGTTTGTTTGTTTCGCATGGCTTGTGCGATCTCCGGGAGTCCAAGTTAATTGTATCTAAGGTAAAAAAAATGGAATACTTCAAAGACAACAATAAAAAAAATGGTTAAAGATCACTTGATTACCTTTGAGGAATATCAAGAAAGCTTTTCATGTCAGTCAGGTTGAAATAAGTGGCTGAGATCTCTATGACGACAACGATCCGTTTTGATCGTGCCAAGTAAATTGCTCGCTTTTGTGTTAAACTGCTGCGTATTTCTTTGATGATCGTTGCCGATCTTCTCTATTATTTAATAAAAATATTTTTTTCCTCTTTTTATATGAAGGCAATTTATCGTGTAGCTTAACCACAACAAAAAAAACCAAACCCAGAAATTATTATATCATGCTTCTGCAATTAAATATAATAGCGAGTGTAAACTGGCAAATACAATAAAACTGTCCATAGAGTAATTAATTTATTAAAAACGTTTTATTACAAATGGAATTAACTCCGTGGAATTTCATAGTCATTTGATTGATGTTAACAGTTTTTCAGAAAATACCTATCTATTTAAAGTGTTACAAAATCGCTGTATTATTTTTCGATGTTCGTGGAAATATAAATAATGCAACAAAAGATGTTTGATTATATTTTTTTTTATTAAACTTCTGTTGTAATACATCACTCAGTCAGTCATCAAAAATTATTATTTTACAAATTTTCATTAGTTTGTTTCAATAATTTTTGATTTATTCGTAGCCTTCGTCGAAATTATTGTATTAAAATATAATTATATTTGATCAATAAAACAAGATTATTGAACAGCAACATTTTATATGACTGCTTATGGAATTAAAGCAAAAATAAAACTGACTAAGACAGTGCGGTTACCAAAATTGTAAGAAAACTCATATTGCTTACTCTAAACCAGGTATACCTGCGTTATACTGAGGTGTGTCGATATTCTAAGTAACGTGCTATTTCTCAGATCACGCATTCATTAATTTTCCCGGCAGCCTTCTTTACAAATTGTACCACTGACTGGGCAAACTCCAGTCGGATATTTATACCAGCTATAATAGTACAATAGATTATTTATTTATTCATACTCTTGTATGGTAACACAATCGAAACATATTGTTCATTTGTCGACTAACTAGTTATGCAATCTTCATTCAGAGCTGCTTATTATAATTCGTAAGCTACTATTACATTTTCGCAGATGTGCAGACAAAAGGCTACACAAATCCGCAGATTCTATGCAGGGAACTGTAAAGAGTTTCTGTTTCGTTTATCGTAAGGAAACAAAATACATATTCGTCTTTTGACATTACATTGAAGCACGCTGAAGAAGACTTGAAATAATGGGGTTTATGTAGAAATTAATAAATTAACAAACTGACCCGGTAAGTTGACTTGAAGCATCGGTTGCGCTTGATAGCTGGCTAGAAGATATTAGCTCGCCGGCAACCGAGTTGGTAATTTGCAATCTGCCCACTAGTATCGACTGTCGGTATAAAAATTTAAAAAAATTAAAAGCAGTTACATCAGAAATTTAATTATAGTGTAGGAACCGTGTACCTTAGGCTGGCCTCAAATTGTAGGGGTCACAAAAATCTAAAATAAAAAAGCCTAAAAAGTTTGTTTTTTTTTTATTTTAGGCCTTTTGCTGGACAAAAGAATTTAATGATACTTGAAAAGAGCAGAGATCGGCTGAACCTTTTTCATCAAAAATGTGGTGTCTGATAGTTTATTTATACCTGAGAATCACTCTGTTTAAAATGTTATCCTTTCTGCAGAATAAAAGATTTCTTTCCAGAATCATTTCACCTACAGAACGCCCTAAAAGGAAAAATTGTTGCTATTTTTACAGATAAATAAACTAGTAATGCTTTTTATAATAAAGAAGCAAAACATAAACATACTGCAGTCACGATCGGCTGCAAGCCAATCGTATAATACTCTAGATGAATACTGAACTCCGATTTATATTGTAGTTGGGGATAAAGTAGAATTACGTGTGTGCATGTTGTATGTCCTTTATTAAGGACTCCCATTAGATTGCTACTGAAAACTAAAAGACAATATTCAGTGTTTAATTTCATATCTTTAATTGGGTAATTCATCGAAAAAAAATTTCCTTTTTGAAGGACTTTCGCAAGGGATGTACAGGAAGGACTCACTCGATTTCTTACATATTTATCCTTTTCAAAAGCTATCGGAAAATATTGTTGAACACGTGTCTTAAGGACATTTTGTATGGCAGCTACCAGAAGGAGTAAACGGATTTCGCTGATTAGTTAACTCGAACTTTGTTTTTACTCAAAACTAATTTGTACAAATTTTCCAATTCATAGCTAAAAGATTACTTGAGTTATTGTAAGTTCCGTAAATTAAGTGAAGACGTTTTGACAGGATATTTGTATGGTAGCTACACGAAGGACTAATAGGATTTTCTTCATAATCATACATTTAGCTCCAACTATTGGAAAAATAACACATACAAAATTTCGAAGACGTAGCTTAAACCCTTCTGAAGTTATCGGCCATTATTCTTAAAGACGTGTTTTAAGGACATTTTGTATGGGAGCTACCAGAAGGAGTAAAAGGATTTCGCTGACTAGTAAAGTAGAACTTTCTTTTCACTCAAAACTAACTTGTAAAAAATTTCGAATTCGTAGCTAAAAGATTACTTGAGTTATAGTGAGTTTCGTAAATTAAGTGAATACATTTTGACAGGATATTTGTATGGCAGCTACACGAAGGACTAACAGGATTTTTTTCATAATCATATATTTAGCTGCAACTATTGGAAAAATAGCACATACAAAATTTCAAAGTTGTAGCTTAAACCCTCCTGAAGTTATCGACCAATATTATTGAGCACGTGTTTTAAGGACATTTTGTATGGCAGCTACCCGAAGGAGTAGGACGATTTTGCCCGTTAACGAACATAGCCTTACAAATTCAACCAAACATCCAGATTCAAAATTTCAAGATCCCAGGTGAAGGCGTTCTTGAGTTATCGTGTTCACAGACAGACGGACGGACGGACGGACGGACGTCAAGCGGATTTGAGGTTTTTGGCCACAAATAAACAAAAAATAATATATAACTTTTTTTCGTCAGTGGCTTAGTTCTAGGCGTTACAAACTTTTGGGCTGGATTAAACTTATAATACTCTATATGATTTCATCTAGAGTATAAAAAGCCACCTTCGGAAAACGTAATTTATTTAACACATTGTATTTTTACGCTGTCATATGAAACACTCAAGCCTTATTGCCTTTTAATGGTATGAAAGATACCTTCACGTTTTTGATGCATTGAATTTAATTACTTAAAGTAGTATGAATCCTTGGATTGAAGGAAATTTTTTCAAAAGAAATTTTATTGTAAATATGAAGAAAAAAAAATATATTGCAATTCAAATTTTTATTTCGGTCTGCATTTTTGCAGCCTTTAGCTTAAATCGCAGTTCCTGTTCGATATTTATTTTTTTTAAAATTTGAAACTTCAGATATGCATTCTCAGATTTGCATTTCATTGTTTAATTCACATGATAATTAAGCACAATGAAATAGGTACTAAATGCATAAAACTCCAAATTTTAGTTGTTTTTTAATATTTCAGCATTATGTATTCCGGGATTGTGTGTTGGAAATTGTGAACCCAATACCAACTCAATCAATTAAATTTTAAAAAATTCTTAAAAGTCATCGCCTTAAACTTGATATCGAACACAAAGCGCATTTCGTTTCACATCAAATTTAAATCAAATCATGTGGAAATTCGAATAAAGTTACACTAATTAATCTAAATTTCGATCTTCGAAGGCTGCACCGCACAAAAAATTGCAAATGCGAAAAAAAGCTTAACGGAAGAAAAATTTAAGCGAATTACGATGTCGACATACATGACCAGGAGATTCCGCATAAAGATCGCAAAATGTTATTTCTGCAAAGGTCATCAATGTCGATCGGTTACCTTGAATTACGGACCTGTTCAATCAGCAAAGGTGCTTCTCGTGATTCCTCAATTGTGCTATGCTTCGTCACAGTGGTGTCTTGCGATGGGCATGGACAATCAAACGCGGCTTTTCTTCGAGTTTGTCGTTTCCATATTTCTCACAGAATTGTTCATTTTTTTGCAAGTTCTTCGGATAGCAAGGCTCAATTTGCGACCTACAAGAATTTTATCTTATGTTTGCTAATTTTGTCAATGGAGATTCAGAGGATGGCAAAAAGTATACAAAAATATATTAGAAAAATTCAACGTAGAATTATTCATTTTACACATGTCAAGAGTTTGATTCGTAGAATACTTTATTTATGACAACGAAAAAAAATTTAAAAAATTCAATGCAATAAATTTTGAGTTCTAGCACTTCTTGCATTGTGGTAAATATAAAAATTTATTTTAAACACATAGCGATAAGCTATGTCCTACCTACATGTCTTTTTATTTGAAATAACCCTTTACCTCTAAATGAATATCAAATACTTTAAAGCATTGCAAGATAATTGGGAGTCCTGTGCCTACTCATATAAAATATAAATCAATCTGGGTTCGCAACCTTCCTTATTTATTCATAAAATGAAAACAATTACCGTTTATTAAAAGGGTAGCTATCCCTTCGCACACCAAATTTAGCATGCAACGGCATTAAATAAAGCTGTTCTGTTGATACTGAAAATTCTCTAATTTTTATTAATAAACTAGCCACGTACCGCGGCTACGCTCGCTACGCTTACGTTGTTCTATCGCCCCTGTTACTCCCGTTGCTCCTGTTGATCTCATCCTTCTCACCGTTTCTCCCGTTTATCCATTGCTCCTGTTTCTCCCGTTGTTCGCGCTGCAAAGCCAGTGGTTTCTAGTCTTGCTATTGAGGTGCATCCTCCATCCTTTATCCACCATCCTCCAACCTCCATCCTCTATCCACCATCCTCCATCCTCCATCCACCATCCTCTATCCACCATCATCCATCTTCTATCCTCCATCCTCCATCCACCATCCTTCACCCACCATCTCCCATCCTCCATCCACCATCCTCTATCCACCATCCTCCATCTACCATCCCCCAAACTCCATCATCCATCCTCCATTCTCTATCCACCATCCTCCATCTTCCATCCTCCATATTCCATCTTCCATCCACTATCCTCTTATACCATTTAGTAATAGGAATAGGCATAACTAATACATCGAAAACGAACTGCCGCTAAATCATATGAAAAACACTTAAATGTTGAAATAACTCGCGAACCACCAACTGTTAAATAATTTTGTTAACGCAGAAACCATCGAGGGCGTACCCTCAACAAATCACCAAAGTTTCATCGCAATTGGATGAGTGGTTTAGGAGCCTATACAGGACAAAGAGACAGACAAACATTCATTTTTATATATAGAGATTTTGGAAGCACCTGGCATAAAGCTTTTGATGTGAATGAAATTATATTGAATATATTACTTGTTTAGTTCGGGACTCGGCTACTTGGTAATGTGATTTGATGTAATTTTCCACGATGCATTTTCGATTGTATGGTGTTTTAAGAGTGGCTTTCAACAAAAAAACTAGGGTTGCTTGAACTGGGCGACAAAATATCTAGGGACTGTGCTACAGCTTTCTAGATTTGATAAACTGAAAAAAGGTGTTTCTTACTTCAACGAATATTTAAAAAAAATAATATTCACTCTTAAAGTTGATATTGGGCTTCAATATTCACCAGTCAGTACTGATATTAGAGATAGCACAAAATGAAACACTCCTAAAAAATGTATTAAAACAAGAAAATTTAATAATAATATAATGGATTTAAGGGATCACACACCCCTGAAATTTTTAAAAAATTAATTTTTTTTTCTTACAGATTTTCATTTGTTATACTTTTAAGAATTAAAAAACAAAATTTAGAATTTAGAAAAAAAAATGTTTCAGAAAATTCCACTACGTTACAAAGTTATAGCAATGAATGTGACCTGGCTAACTGCCGCGCCCCTCTCGACAGCTGCATTTCGTATTTCTTTTGTTCGCAAAACCTGGGTTGCTTAGAAAACAAGGTCGTTTATAGGACCAAGTTTATACGAAGGTACAAGAGGAAGAGGGTGTACAGTACGAAGCTGGAATGGGAGACCAGCCGTAAGTTCACGTTGTACCTACCAAAAATTTTAAACGCGCTTTTCTCGAAACAATGTTTTTAGACAGTGTCGGCACCATAACTCAGTCAATTTTCAATATTTTTCAACATTTTTTTTTTAAATTTTGATAATTATTGAATAGTTAGTTGAATAGTTAATAAGATATGTGAACTCAACAATTTAAATTTTTTTTCACCATATAACCTTAATATTAATTTTTCAAATTTACTCGGTTTTCAGCGCACACAGGGGTTTGTGAGCCCTTAAAAAAATAAATGAATACAAATAAAGTAACAACAAAATGTCTCTTTTCTTAATTTTGATCGCACTGTCTATCTATCTATTTAGAGTTTTAACTGCATCCCAAATTTTGCGAGGTGATACAAGCGCACCTCACTCTCACTATAAATTGACATACCAATTTTAGACGTATAAGTATTGTATTTATTTTACCTCGTACATTATTTATTTATTGTCTGTGCTTGCTAATCCAAACGGAGGCGGAAAGCGTATTTAAAAATAGCGTTTTTGCCTCGCAATTATAATCTATAAGTCCTAAAGTCTTATTACAAGAGCTATGTCAAGAGAGAATCAAAGTTTGTTATGAGAATCTTATAAGAGAATCAGACAATTTATAAGAATTACAGTCTGGAGAGTTGTGAAAGTTTTATTTTCTCATAGCTACGAGCATGTTTTAGATGTAGTTTATAAGTTCTTTTCTATTTCTGCACTTGTCAATTCTTTAGAAAACTGTTTGACAAAATGTATATGTGCTCAGTGATTTAAACGAATCTTTTTTATGGTAACTCTAAAAGATATTTGGAAAAACTGTGATGCATTCAGTTCAATTTACAAAAAACTAGTAAAATTTAGCACGAGAATATTGAAGTTAAATAGCAAGTGAGCTGAAGTCAAAACTTTAAAAATAATAATGCTGCACATTTTTGTGGCTATTGTTATGCAGATATTTTTCTGGTACAATTGAATTTTACGGGACAAGTTTTATTTAACAAAATCAACGTGTAGCTGGTTTTTTTTTAGCATAATTGACAAGAATTTAAGTAATTAGCTTTTGAACGAGCATATTAACACATTTTGAACTTCTAGTAAATCTTACCCATTCTTTGTGCGGCGGGTATCTTTTCTTAGATTTCAAAATAGCGTAATTTGTCAAATAAATCACTGTGATTATTAATAGGAAATATTCTATGTCATCATCTTTAAAATTTCTTAAGAAAACGCGTTCTTAGTCAGAACCATTGATATGAAAATAGATGAGATGGTGTCCTTCAATTTGTTGTTAATTTGTCCGAAAAATTTTTGAATTATTTGTTTTTTTGGACATTGTTTTGATATGAGTTTATTATTCTTATACCGGAAGACAGGTTTCGTTTTTCTTCACATCCAGTTATCTTTTGATTTAAGAAATTTATGGTCGAAGTGTTATTTTGATACAAAAAAGTCCACACATCTGGCTGAAATTGGTCGCCAAGATGTTGGCGATTAGCCTAAAAAATCGGATCTTGGGATTATTACGCGTACGGTGGCTTGAAATTGGCCTCAAGCGCGTGTGTAATCTTCGGTCAAGACTACGTCGTCCCATAGCCGGCAGTTATGTAACTACAATAGTGACCTAGTGCATCTATCCAGCGGATTTTAGGACTGACCTTACTCGAGGCAATCGACTCTCTTCGATGTACCAAAAAGTTTTCGGAATCATGTTCGAGTTTTTGCTTGTGCCTGTTATCCGTCCCACTCTTGTTGGCATCTTAGTTAGATCTTTGCTCCGTCTTAGAGATGACTAAAATTAATATTTCTTTGTTCATCTCTTTCTGTACTTCTTCTATTTGAAGATGGGGTTTTTTTCATTCGAAGAAAAAAATCGTCGGATTTCACTATTGCGACGGTGGATGTGCCGAAAACCCCGAAAGCGTGCGAAGGAAGGGAGACTCTATACTGCAAATCAATTCATCTGGATCAGATGAGTAGTTTTAACAGGTTTTTCTCAAATTTTCGGTACTATGGCCAGTATAAATAGACGAAACGGCTTAGAAGATATCAACAGAGTACTAACAGTGATCAGTGATAATACACTTCTTGTGAACAATTTAATAAAATGAAATTCGCTGTAAGTGACCACTACGAAAAGTGAAAAAATTAGAGAAACCGAGAAACCGAACTTTGGATTATAACAATTTTTTTCCAGATCGTATTAGCTTGTGCCTTCGTGGTGGTGTATGCCGTGGACGAACAAATTCCAATTCTTCGGAGTGAACAATCTGTTAATCCCGATGGATCGTACCAATACCTATACGAAACTGGAAATGGTATCACTGCACAAGAGCAAGGAGCTTTGAAGGATCCCGAAACCATTGTAAGTGTGAATTGGTTAACTTCTGAGCTTGAATCGCTCTGTGCTATTACAACTAAACACTTAGTTTTAAAAATTTTCTCTCACTCTATCGAGCAATAGTCGACATTTTTTAATTTACCTGAATTGAAATTTTGCAAAAATTCGTTTTCACAGGCTGCTCAAGGTTCATACTCGTACACATCGCCCGAAGGTGAAGTTATTCAACTCCAGTACGTTGCTGATGAAAATGGATTCCAGCCCAGTGGAAGCCATATCCCAACTCCACCACCAATTCCAGAAGCCATCCAACGCGCTTTGGCTTACTTGGCCACCGCTCCACCATACGTAGAGAAGGAATATGTCGCAAAACACTAGATCTACCTCAAATTTTCAATTGACCATTGTTTATGTTTTAAGTGTACAGAATAAAAAAAACTATTTAAATGGAACAATATAATTTCTTTTATTGAATAAGCTTAAACTATTTCAGACATAAGTCACACTTACATAAAAAAAAGTTTTAAGGATTTTACCAAGAAAAAACTGAGATAGAAAAGTTTTCTCGAACTCTAGCCAACTTTAAGAATTTTCACGGAGTAATATCTAGCTGTTTCTCTTTAAATTTAAAACTCCACTTCATTCTCGCTGGATAGTTGAAACTTGTAATTAATAGGCACTTGTTCAGCAGGTAAGATTATGTTACAATAGTTTACGGAGATATAAAGTTCATCTTTAAGCTCAAAGATTTTATATTTCGATGAAAACCAACTGTCTACACTGCAAGATATCTTGTTCATTAAGTTAAAAATTCTCATTCATCAAACGAAATTCATAGGATATATATCGAAGTTGTTATCAAATTAATCAAAATCATCATTGATTTCAAAGTTTTATGAAAAACTAGCCGCGTACCGCGGCTACGCTCACGTTTGTTTGGTGCTATACTGTCGTTACTCCCGTTGCTTCCATTTCTTCCGTTGCTTCCGTTGCTTCGTTGCTCCCGTTGATCCCGTTGCTCCCATTTCTACCGTTGCTTCCGTTGCTCCCGTTGCTTCCATTTTTCCCGTTACTTTCGTTGCTTCCGTTACTCTCGTTGCTTCCATTTCTCCCGTTGCTTCCGTTGCTGCCGTTGATCCCGTTGTTCCCATTTCTCCCGTTACTCCCGTTGCTTCCATTTCTCCCGGTGCTTCCATTTCTCCCGTTGCTTCCATTTCTCCTGTTGCTTCCGTTGCTCCGTTGCTCTCGTTGCTCCCGTTGATCCCGTTGCTCCCATTCCTCCCGTTGCTTTCGTTGCTCCCGTTTCTCCCGTTGCTTCCATTTCTCCCGTTACTTCCGTTGCTCCGTTGCTTCCGTTGCTCCCGTTGCTCCCGTTACGCCATCCTCTATTCTCCATCCTCTATCCACCATCCTGTATCCTCTATCCATCATCCACCATCCACCATCCACCATTCCCCATCCTCCATCTTCCATCCTCCATCCACTATCCTCTATCCCCTATACATCCATCCATCGTCCAACTTTGCCATTTAGTAATAGGAACGCATAACTAATACACCGAAAACGAACGAACTGCCGCTAATCTATATGAAATACACTCAAATGTTGAAATAACTCGCGTACCAACGATTGTAAAATGATTTTATTAACGAAGAAACCTTCGCGGGCATGCGCTCAACATATCAACAAAGTTTCATCGCAATCGGATGAATGGTTTGGAAAGGCATACGGGACAAACAAACAATTAGAGCTAAAACCGCGAAAAAATTTGGAAAAATGTTAAAAGAAACAATTGTTTTTAATTTGATCGGTACCAAACTTCACAGGAACAACCGCGGGACTATTCTACATGTTCCCTGAAATTTTTATCAAAATCGGTTGAGCGGTTTAGGAGTTCATAGGGAACATACGCACATACATACCTACATACATCCTCTTTTATATATATAGATAACAACTCTAAGAATCATATTTCTCGAAACTTAATAATATACGGCTACAAATTTTTCTTAAAAGACTACATAAACATGAAATATTAAGATCCCTACGCTTTTAATATGTGTACGATCAATAATAATAATAATGATCACAAATTGATTCATTCATTGTATAATATTCGCCACATTAATGAATGTTTACATTAAGGTAATGAACGAAAAGGATGACTTAATCAAAATAATGAACTTGTTCATTAGGAATTAAGTTATTTACTGGATCTTAAATATTTACATTAAAATTATGAAAAACCTAAGCTAGACATATCGATACTACGAAAACGTACATAAATACTATAAATACATTTATGCAATAAAATATTGCTTTTAAACTTGTATTTGCTAAAAAAAATGTTCAGAAAATATTCAATGTTAAAGTGTAAAAAAATTACGAAATTAATGAAGGAGTGTTCATCGGAGTGATGAATGTTTTGCATCCAGTCAAATATAATAATTTTTTCGTTAACGTGATGGAAATTTTCATTCATCGTATGAATCTTTTTCTCTGTTTTTTTTAATTGAAGTAACAAAAAAACATACTGCAGTCACGATCGGCTGCAAGCCAATCGTATAATACTCTAGATGAATACTGAACTCCGATTTATATTGTAGTTGGGGATAAAGTAGAATAACGTGTGTGCATATTGTATGTCCTTTATTAAGGACTCCCATTAGATTGCTACTCAAAACTAAAAGAAAATATTCAGTGTTTAATTTCATATCTTGAACTGGGTAAGTCATCGAAAAAAAATGTCCTTTTTGAAGGACTTTCACATAGGAGGTGCAGAAAGGACTCACTCGATTTCTTACATATTTATCCTTTTCCTTGGAACCATTAAAAAATGAACGTGTACAAAATTCCAAATTCGTAGCTTGAAGCGTTCAAAAGTTATCGAAAAATATTGTTGAATACGTGTCTTAAGAACATTTTGTGTGGCAGGTACCAGAAGGAGTAAAAGGATTTCGCTGACAAGTAAACCCGAGCTTCGTTTTCACTCAAAACTAATTTGTACAAAATTCCGAATTCGTAGCTAAAAGATTACTTGAGATAACTCAATATACTCACTATAAAGTGAGTTTCGTAAATTAAGTGAAGACATTTTGAAAGGATATTTGTATGGCAGCTACACGAAGGACTAATAGGATTTTCTTCATAATTATATATTTAGCTCCAAATATTGGAAAAATAATACGTACGAAATGTCAAAGTCGTAGCTTAAACCCTTCTGAAGTTATCGGCCAATATTCTTGAACACGTATTTTAAGGACATTTTGTATGGCACCTACCAGAAGGAGTAAAAGGATTTCGCTGACAAGTAAACCCAAGCTTTGTTTTTACTCAAAACTAAGTTGTACAAAATTCCGAATTCGTAGCTAAAAGATTACTTGAGTTATAGTGAGTTTCGTAAATTAAGTGAATACATTTTGACAGGATATTTGTATGGCAGCTACACGAAGGACTAACAGGATTTTCTTCATAATCATACATTTAGCTCCAACTATTAAAAAAGTAACACACACAAAATTTCAAAGTGGTAGCTTAAACCCTTCCGAAGTTATTTGCTAATATTCTCGCACACATGATTTAAGGACACTTTGTATGGCAGCTACCCGAAGGAGTAGGACGATTTTGCCCGTTAACGAACTTAGCCTTACAAATTCAACCAAACACTCAGATTCAAAATTTCAAGATCCTAGGTGAAGGCGTTCTTGAGTTATCGTGTTCACGGACAGACGGACGGACGGACGGACGGACGGACGGACGGACGGACGGACGGACGGACGTCAGACGGATTTGAGGTTTTTGGGCACAAATAAACAAAAAATAATATATAACTTTTTTTCGTCCGAGGCTTGGTTCTATGCGTTACAAACTTTTGGGCTGGATTAAACTTATAATACTCTATATGATTTCATCTAGAGTATAAAAAGACAGATGAAGATGAAAATTTAGTCTTTTTTTAACTGCAGAGTGGAGTAGAATTATTGAAAACAATAATATATTTTATTTATTTCTCTTTCAATGATTCTTTATTAAGTAGTTACAATAATATATTTTATTTATTTCTCTTTCAATGATTCTTTATTAATAAAGTGATTCTTTATTAGTTTTTTTTGTAGATAAGCTAGAAAAGAAAACTTCTATAGAACATCAGCATACAAAGTCAACTTATAGGGCCATTTGATCTGATTATTGTATTTTTCAGAATAAATTGTCTACCCTACTCTGCTCTGGATAATATGTAAAAAAAAATGAGAAAAAGGAATAAATAAAAATTCACGAATACCTACGCTTTTTCGTACTCCGTAGTAAAGATTTTAATCCTCATAGTGTTCATTCCCTCTATCGGTTGTGAAAATTTGTAGAAAATTTCTAGAGGTATGGACATCAAATGTTCTATCCGGTATTTTCGGTGAACAGACGAACATTTATATATATATATATATTTAATATTGATTTTACTACCCTTATTTGTGAAAATACAAAATTTGAAATTATATTGAACGACATACTTTCCTATTTAAAATCAATAAACTAAAATAAGAATTCGCGACCGTGAACCGTCGAAGCTCTGTGGTATTTTGTTTTATTATTTCAGTTATAAATTTTAAATAGTTACACCAAATAGCCTCAAGTTCACCACTGGAATACAATCATATTACAATAAAAATATTTATAACAATAAATTCAGGTACAAATGTGTCAACGCGAACCATAAATTAAAAAGACACTGGCCATTGAAGTCTTAAAAAGCCCAATATATTTCGGTCTCAAATTAAATTCCAATTCATTATTCAATTTTATGACAAAACTTCAGAAAATTTTTAAGCATCTTGAGCTGTCTTTATCCGACGTGAAATCTTCACAGCAGCCTTCATCGGATCTCCCTATCATTTACACTGTCTGGATTGCGCGTACTCACAGCTCAGTTTCGCACTGATGTCCTTGATGATTTTAAGTGATTTAAGTGAAAGAACTCGGCAAAGATAAATTGCTTTCTTCGCAGAAATATATCAGGTGGTTACGAAGACCTGCAGCCGACTTCGACTTGGACGCGGCTGATGCACCTCGACCCTGATGGCCAATAGAAAGTGAAGGCGTTGTCGATGACGACGTCGTACAAACAATCGTTGAATAAAAATTGCAATTAAATCTCCCGCTGACTATTCGGATAAATGATTTACTAGAGACGATTCCAATGAAATCTTGTGATGCCAAAAATTCCCAAAACGAAAAACAGCGGTACAGGCCCTGTTCTTAATTCAATTCGAGAAATTACTCGGTATTTTTGTTAAGCCTTTGTCGAACATGCTGAAGATTATTGCGGTTGAAAGTCGGATAAGGTTGAAGACGACGGCGATTAGTAAAAGTTCAAAGCAATAGCAAATAAGTGGCTTGATTGCTAAAAACAGGTCTAACAGGAGGCGACCAGGCTGAGGTCCATCATCCGGCACTGGAAATTAAGTGCTGCTTCAAATACCATCAACCTCACTATTAATTCATCGAAGGCGACAGAAAATGCGCTAGACGATGCAGATACCATTTAGCGTGAGTGATACCCCGATACGTGGAAAGCCACGAAGTTGGCATTTAGAACAATTGTGAGCACCCTAGTAAGTATCTTGAAAGTACCGGCACAACAAGTCATCCTCAATGGATTCTTAGCGATGGTTTAAGCCACAAAGCGTCATGTAGTTACTGGTATTACTTCTTGTGGGTGATATTACACGTTACTCGGATGCTTTTAGTACCTACCTGCTTTACGTGATCCAATCCGCTACAATGCAAGAAAACTGCCATAAAAATCTTCAAGTGGATTTCCCAGCTGTACCTGCGGGTCATTAGCCAAAGCCAAAGTTCAAGCGATGGAATAAGCCAAGCAAAATGATTATGCAAATTATTGCGTAAGCGTTTTTCAGTGTTAAGCCAATGAAATTAATGGAGCTGTTAACATGATTCATGGAAGAATCGAAATTACAACAAGTTCCAACTGAAGAATGGTGGAGCTGATTTCGTGGAATAATACAGGTGCTAACAATTTAATAGGACAGTAAAACAGAATTATATTTTTCTTTATCGAAACAAATATCCCAAGGTCGCTGTTATATTTTTAGTTGTAAAAAATGCTGACGTTAAGGTTTCAAGAAGCAGTAAACTTCTATAGTGATTACACGTCTGGATAGTATTGATCTTTGCGGGAAAGAAATTGATATCGAGGTAATTGTTCCTCAAAAATAAGGTATACACTAAAAAACCGTTCCTAAAATTAATGAAAGCCTTTCATTCAACCGTTTTTATGAATTAACGAAAAAGTCGTTGAAACAATGTAGAAAATCTTTAAATATTTTTCATGCTATATGAACCATGCATTAATACTATGAATCTCATTTCATTAGAAATGTTCTCTAATCATCAGGTACCAATTTTAATTAATCATCATATCGATTAAAAAGTCCTTATGAACAAAGCATCTTTCTTTTATGTTAATAATTATAATCAGCATAATACAATTTTTTTAATTTTTCACAACTTACCGATCCACATGTTCATCATACATTTTTTTTCACATGTACATAATAACAATTTAAATTTTCCTAGTACTTATTGATGAAGTCCATATTAATATTAATGAAAATATACATTGAAAGATCAGCAAATAATTCAACTATCGTGAGTTTAAAGGAGGGTGAATTTAATTGAAGTAACAGCACAAAAGCGGTATTTGTAATAATAGAAACCAAACTGAACCAAAACGAGCGGTAATAATAATCTTTTCAAAAGTTAATAAATACAGTGGATCCCCCTAGTCCGATCAAGATTGGACCACCAGTAGGGCCGACTCTATAAAACGTCGGCTTTATAATTTATTCCCTATTTTTATTCAGGATTGTATTATATTTTTATATTTTATACATTTAAGTGTGTTTTATTTTTAATAATAAATATTTAAGTGCATAAAAAATTAACTTAATAAAAATATAAAATGATCAGATCTTCACTTTAACTTTATTATTTTTTTTAATAATAAACGAATGTGTTCAACCAAAAATATTAAAAAAAGTGCTACAATAAAATTTTGTATTTTCGCGTTTTTGGACTAACGGATGGTACGGGGCCGTCTGCAAACGTATTTGATGCTTTTAAGCTTAACAACCCCCAAAGATATTAGTTTAAAATTTCTACAGTGATTGGGGATACATTTCTTCCTGGAGGTCGCGCAAGGTAGTGTAAAATTAAAATTTGAGAATTTTAAATCTCTGGAACGACTGAAACTAGAAATAATAAAAATTTATTGAAACGAAATGATTTTTTTACAGTTGGCGTTGGCGTAAGCACTTCAGTCCGCTTCCTAGACTTTACTCCGAAAAGTAATAAAATTGCGCCCAGACTGTTGGACAATTTTTTTGAAATATTTCGCTCTTTTGAACAGTTCGTCCAATAACAATATTCATCACAATTCTAGAGATAATGATGACAGGTCAATAATGAAGGTAACGAATCAAAAGTTTCAATTTTAATAATTACGTACAAGTTCATCAATTCTTTCATTAATATTATGAACGGAGTTGTGCTTAATCGCAATAGTGAATTTGAACTTAACTACCATGATCTAACAGAAATTCCTCTTCTCGTCAAAATTACGAATTCACTCGTTATTAGTATGAATTAATTCATTGTGGAAAAGAATTATTGACATCATTTTGGAATATAGTACATAAAGTGGAACAAAAAGCAATGATTGGTTTTTCATAATATTAATGAATTCTTGCGTTGTTTAAAAAACAATGATTTTATGAACATTTTTTTTTTTTTCGGAGCATGCCATAAAATAATTGAATGCTTGTAAAAGCGGTTAATTATAAATTCCTCACGGTTTCCGTCACTAAAAATTTTTTTTAAGTTTAGACTATTGTAGATATGTTATTTTTAATTTACTATTATATTACTATTACAGGTTTCCCAATTAAGTTTGATTAACCCTAGTACAAAATTTTTGCTTATCAAAATATGTTTGTCTGTCCGCCGTACACACCGCGGTTGTAGGCCCGTACCTCATAGAGCCATTGGGACTTTAATTAAAACATTTTTTATCGGTTGTTAATGCAATTTTTGTGTGAAAGAATAACCAGGAGGCATTTTTTAGGTTACCAGTCTCATAGTAACCTGCACCGCATTTTAGAATTAAACGCGTTCCGAACTTCTACACAAAATTAAACTAAGATTTTTATTTTTGGAGTTATCTTCTCGAATATGTTCACAAAATTTCGGTTTTCTAGCCTGCGAAATAGGAATATAAATTTTTTGCTAAAATCTCTTCGCCTTTTCATGTAGTGGGAATTAAATATGTTATTGGAACAGCTATTTTTTTAATTACAATATGTTTGAATCACAATGTTAGACAAATAATTTCATTAGTTTAAAAAATGAGTTCGACTGCAGCAAAGCTTGCTACTTATTAAAACTCAAGAAATTATTGGCAATTTGAGATGCTGTTGTTTCGAGAAAACTTTCTTCTTCCATTCGTTGAAATAATCAAATCAAATAACAATTAGTTATGCTTATTATGATACTTACGAGTAGGTACCATTATAGATTTTTCATGAACAAATAGATTCAGATCAATATTTTATGTTTAATTATATTTCTTCTGAAATTCGCAATCGTATGTACATTGAAGCGTTTCCTGGGTTGGTATTTTGGCACTTGAGCTCAAAATTTGCAACCACATCTTTGCCCAGAAGCGCCTCATTAGCGAATTAAATCATAACATCCAGTGATTTTCACCGAAAATAAACACTTGAAAATTATTATTTTTAAATTTTATTTATTTTGCTTACAATTTTATTTTTTCATTTACTCGTACAATAAGAAAGAGTAGTGATTTTTGATTTTTGGGAAGTCTTATTTTTTTCAAACACTGAACACAGCCTTATTGGCACGATCAAAATTTATGGAGAAAGGAAAAGTTTTGTGGTGAAAATTGCTGGAAAAGATCATAATTTGAAAATTATTTACAACTGATAGTTGAAGAGTAATAGGCAGTAAGTGTGAACTATTTAAAACTGGTGGTGAGAATTGTTCGTTTTAGAATCTTCGCTGCGGTTTTTCTGTGGTCGATGGTAGTGTTGCCAAGTATTCCAAAGCCCGTTGAATTGCTGGTGGGATTGGTGGTGGTACTGGTAAATGATCACCCTGTGGTTGGAAACCGTTCTCGTCAGCAATGTACGTTAATCGGATTGGTGTGCCATCGGGAGCTGTGTAGGCGAATTGTCCTTGGGCGACCTGTAAAAAATTGTATTTCGAATTATTGTGTTTTCATTAATGTTGTATGGAACAAAATTTAATCACGATGTATCTATTATTATTTTTCCAAAACATTTATCGAGAAACAGCACTGACAAGTTGTTTTTGCAGCAATTAATTCAATCCAATTATACAATACTGTAATATTGCGAATCTTTCTTACAAATATTCAAATCTGGTTTACAATGTTTAATTTGCCTTAATAAAAAAGACCTCTTCTTCGAACGATAGTAGCTCATGATGAAATTCGCGTTATTCTGAATTCGTGACGCGGAAGAAATCAAGTCGATCTGCTCTTTTTCCTAATCCGATCCGATGATATTACAAGATTAATTTTGGTTACTTACTTGTGCCTCTGTTTCTGAACCGGGATTCTTCAGGTATCCTTGCTCTTCGGCTGTAATTCCATTGCCCGTCTCGTAATTCCATTTATACGATCCATCGAAATTAACTTCCTGTTCCTGTTTAATAATCGGAATCGGTTCGGTGATGGGTCCTTGCGAGGCAGCAAATGTGCAGCCTATTATTGCAACGGCTAATACTATCTGTAAAGGTAAGCGCCAAAATTAAGTAGGTAATCCAAAAATCAGGGTGCCAATTTGCAGCGCCGAAATAAATTCGAGAGCTTACAGTGAATTTCATAGCGTTTTCTGTTCGTTGTTTTGGGGTAAGATCGCACTGGATCACAATTAAATGCAAACTGTGACTTTAGTGGAGCCCATCGTGATTATTTATACTTGTGAAAATTTTTACATACATCGAGGGTTTGATCAGTATGGCTATCATTACTTCACCCCGTCCACTACAGGCACAGTAAATTTTATCGCGTACTGCAACTTGCAAATAAGCTTAAGATCATGTTTACTACTGGTCAAGATAAAAATTTCCCACCAGACAGAAATTTACCATATTCATTTCGGATTGCGCTCATCCACTAACCGACCAGTGACTTCCTACAGCCCGAGAAGATTCACTTTAACTTCATACGATATCTTTTTATATTGTTATAAATCTTACCATATCTTCACAGTCATTTGTATCTCGATTTGGCGAAATTTACATTTCGGTTCACAACTTATATGGCCATACATCAAATTGAATCACTCGATTTTAAAGTTGTCGCGATTTTTGGTGCCGCCATCGGTATACATAACACGCGATTACCTTCGCAAGAACAAACAATTCAGAAAAAAATCGGTTACATGTGCGTATTGTTGGTACATAAAGGTGAAAAGGTGCATTCGAAGGTGCAACCAGGTTTTTCTTGTCTTGTCGATGCCGTACGGCCACCTAACTCAAATCTCTCAACTTCATTCATAAAATTTAGACGTGAAAGTGTGTCTTAGCTATTAGCTATTTGTTTAAACAAATTGTGATTTTCGACTTTTTTATTTGTCGGGAGTATATCAAGCGAAACAAATACTTGGAGCTTTCCCAGGAACGTGTTTTGACCTAAATAATTTATGAAGAGCCTTTGGTTTTTGTGAATAAATTTCGTTAGAATTTTAGTTTATTATAAACTTTTGTCAACGTTTATATTTATATCGATTAGAATAAAGAAATATGTATTAATAAAATGGGTCCTTTTAGTAAAACTTTGTTGGCAAAATCAATTTGGTCACGTTTAACGCTCTGAACAGTTTGCTTTGTTATAGAAATCTCATTGCTAAGGCTACGTTCTCATACAAATTATAATAAAAATAATTAAATGGTATTATATAAGAAACAATCACTGACTTGAACTCGATAATTTTGTTAAATCACTTATTGCAGGATATCGCATCAAAAGTTTGTCAATCAAATAAAACGAAAGACTTAAGCCAGTAACCCGAATTTTTTCTTATTTTTTTTTAATATAATAAATAAAGTACATTGTGATCAATATTTTTGAAAACTCGACAAATTGAAGAAATTTTTGATATATAAAATTTTAGGACTACTAGAAGAAAGTAGTTTTTTGCGTAAATTCGTTGTCCACCGCCAACAAACTCTTCTCAGTTCATTGTTCCTACTGCAATTTTACCAAACCACATGGTTCTTTAATCATTTCTGGGTTTTAATTTCATTGTTTTGCAAAATTTCAAATCAATTCGATATTTCTTTTAAAATAGACATGGACATTTTTGGGGAATTCTTCATTTCTTAGATTTTAAGCATTTATATTTGGGGCAACAATTAGGAATAAATATAGAAAATACTGCGACTCTGTCTATTGAAATATACATAAAAGTGCATTAACTCTATTAGGAGAGTGGTGTATTAAGAGTTTGGGATCGGAGTGGAAGCACATAAGAAGTGAGGGTTTCTTTTGAACTGTTTGCGTAATTTTTTCTGGAAAGAGATAACCTGCCGATATGCTCCACAATATTTAGACTACACTTGTACAGTTCCATCATCTGCGAAAATATACCTACATAAGACGAATGCAATTGTCGGGCATATTCGAGCACTTTCTTTTAAAATTTTTGGTCAAAGGCTTTTGAAGACATTTATGAAAATAAATAAATGATAAAAAATACATATTCAGGAAAAATCATCGGAAGTTGGGTGTTAGTGTTTGTCATTTAACACCACTCATAGGGGTTTTGCGATTTTCTTAGTTAGTACCGTTAGTTAAGTTAGTATCAGCAATTTTACCTTAATGCTTTTGTATTTAACTACTGTCAAATATTAAAGAGTAGCCCCTTAAGTTTGGGTCGATTCGGTAAAAAGGATTTTAACCCATTACTGCACAAACTCCGTTTAAACGGATATTGTGCTTAATAAACTTTGTGCTTTAATGGGTTAATAGTGTGTTCTAATTCCAATGTTCCAATTCCTGATGGTTCAACAAAACTAATACGTGTAATTTAATATGTGCAAGCCCGTACCAAGGAGCAATACCACTAGAATTCAAATCGACATATTTATCCACTTTACAATAAATTTTATTTTGATCTAGTTGCTACCTGGTTCCGGGTCTTCATCAAAATTCATTAGCTATTTCTTGTTGCAGAAAATACAAGACTAATCGGTCAGAGTACCAAAATTTTGCTTCTTTGCTGGCCTGGAGATGGTATACCGAGCCAACAAAGATCTAAAAGTGTACTCGTAGTAGATTTGTTGTTGCATTTGGAAGACGCCTCCTCATGCTAACTATAAGACATAAATCATGGCTTGCGATAAAAATCTTTCCAAAAAAAATCTCCTTTGGTGACCAGAAGAATTGTTTGCTTGAATACTTTAATTTCATGGTAATTTTGATCGCTGCAAGTTTCATCAAAATTTATTTCTATGCTTCTGGAATACGTTTTGAATGCTGCGTTGTCTACATAATATTTGTTTCAATGCTATTACTTACGGCAGAAAAAATACGGAATTTGATTTTCTAAACTATAAAACAACAGAAAATCAGATGTGCAGCAGAAAAAAAGTTATTCTGGCAAATAATTAATGAGTCGAGAATGACATTTTTTCATGGTAAATCTACCATAGAAACTAATTTTAAGTTTTATTTTGTTATTTTTCGACGTCAGAGGAATTTCTTGTGTCATCATCACATCAGCACAAAATCCTGAATTTGATCGATCGCTGGCATTGGGGACAGAATAATTTAGTTTTTGAAAAAAAAGTTCTAAATAATTTATTTAAAAACATACTGCAGTCACGATCGGCTGCAAGCCAATCATATAATACTCTAGATGAATACTAAACTCCGATTTATACTGTAGTTGGGGATAAAGTAGAATTACGTGTGTGCATGTTGTATGTCCTTTATTAAGGACTGCCATTAGAATGCTACCCAAAACTAAAAGACAATATTCAGTGTTTAATTTCATATATTGAACTGGGTAAGACATCGAAAAAAATTTCCTTTTTGAAGGACTTTCACATGGAAGGTATAGGAAGGACTCACTCGATTTCTTACATATTTATCCTTCTCCTTGGAACCATTTAAAAATAAACGTGTACAAAATTTCAAATACGTGGCTTGAAGCGTTTAAAAGTTATCGAAAAATATTGTTGAACACGTGTCTTAAGGATTTTTTGTATGGAAGGTACCAGAAATAGTAAAAGGATTTTGCTGACTAGTAAACTCGAACTTCGTTTTCACTCAAAAATAATTTGTATAAAATTCCGAATTCATAGCTAAAAGATTACTTGGGTTATAGTGAGTTTCGTAAATTAAGTGAATACATTTTAACAGGATATTTGTATGGCAGCTACACGAAGGACTAACAGGATTTTCTTCATAATCATATATTTAGCTCCAACTATTGGAAGAATAACACATACAAAATTTCAAAGACGTAGCTTGTACCCTTCTGAAGTTATCGACCAATATTCTTGAACACGTGTTTTAAGGACATTTTGTATGGCAGCTACCCGAAGGAGTAGGACGATTTTGCCCGTTAACGAACTTAGCCTTACAAATTCAACCAAACATCCAGATTCAAAATTTCTAGATCCTAGTTGAAGGCGTTCTTGAGTTATCGTGTTCTCGGATAGACGGACGTCAAGCGGATTTGAGGTTTTTGGCCACAAATAAGCAAAAAATAATAAATGACTTTTTTCGTCCGAGGCTTGGTTCTATGCGTTACAAACTTTTGGGCTGGATTAAACTTATAATACTCTATGTGATTTCATCTGGAGTATAAAAATTACAGAGATAATTTTTAATAACTATTTTTTATAACCTGTACAGACAGAGTTTCGGTGTAATATCGATCAATGTAATAATGATCGCAACTGCAATACACGTTATTTCTGTTATATTGAATAATAAATCAATAGAAAATCAAAAGACATTATTCACTTTTGATTCAAGACGCCACAACTACAAACTTAATTTAAATTGCGGACATTTCGCAAACTACGACTGAATTGCAAAACACGCAGAACTATTACAAGTTTAAATTAACTAGTTAATTGTCGGTTAGCAGTTAGCAGCAAATTGTACAAATCAGTGGTCTATTGTCCGAATGAGCCGTAAAACCTGACCGAACCTCTCCTAGGTGAGTACTCCGAATTGTTCGCAAATTGCCCGAAGCGGGCCAAAATGACTTCAATTAATGGTAATGAGTTCCGCCATCTCAACAAAGCTATCATCTAAAAATGGGCGGCGATACTCTTCCAACGTTTGAACACTGCCGAGCCGATAGGACGGAGTATAAAAGGAGATCTTCAGCTTCTCGCAGTTCCAGAGACAGACTCACTCAGGTAATTGGCTACTACCTCGATTACCTTCGTGATAAAAAATCGATGAGAAGAAATTAATTTGGTCAGAGTTTGTGGTACTGTGACATTTCGCATGCTATAACACGTGCTGAACATACGAGACAACTTTGCGAACAGATCATGGCTAAAATTGTTGGCTTCTATCGAAACGTTTTGCTCAATAATTCAGGTAAAACGGGAAATACCTATGCGCAATAGTGTTATGATGTTCGGTCAATGGAATCGTATGTTATGATTTAAGTTTACCTAGCTTGGCTGCATTTAATTTTAATAGCAATGAATCCAGCCACTCCAGTTCAGATGTTCAGAACAACATTTTCGGTTGTAAAAAACCTTCACTGAACTGATGGCATCTTCTGAAAAAACTTTACACCGCATGGTCCAGAGTCGCGATCATTAGATCAATTTGACCGGCATCATAACTGGCAAATTACTCCGTAGTTACGATCCGAAAACTGTAATTAATTCGTTAGCTTTTGGGGGGCCACTCAGGTGAAGCGAAACCGGCAATCATCACGTCCTCATCAACAAGCCCGCGTAAAAGAAGACGGAAGCATAGCTTCTAAGCAAAACAGCAAAAACAAAAAACCAAAATCAAACACTCGCTGGAGGTTAACGCTTTTCGAATGCAGTCAAGTTCATCAGGTCTGAAATTTAGGACCTACGGCGATATCTTCTTTAAGACACAAGTGCGAATGCAAAAATTCAGAAGCTGGTCTAGGTACCTGTACCTGGATCAGGTTTAGGGTAGATTTGAATCGAATAGCTGCCAGGTGGTATCTCCTCGCCATTGAATGGAGAAAGTTTCTAATTACCGGAGTTGATGGTTCAGTACAGTATCCAGCAATGTTTTGGCCTCACATTTAACTGTTGATCTTTTTGTAAGCTTTAGTACACGACCTTGTTAGTCATTGTTGTGGATTTTTTACGCTTAAATGCCAAAAAAATTGATAGATACCTTTGAATTAGCCAACACTCTTCGAAAACGGCAAAACCAGGAGATAAAGCGTTTTGATTGATTACGTAGAAAAAAGTACGAGGAAGAGTCAACTGATGGATCTTGTTGTTGACCTCTCGATTAAAGTGCCTCCTATTGTGTTTGTTTAGATGATTGCTTGAAGATTTCGACCGAAAGGTACTTTATACAGACGTTATCATCAAAATAGATTAATATCGCTATCAGTCCTATTCAAATAATTTGAGAGTTCAAGTGCATCTGTGTGAAACTTACAAACTAGCCTTATCTTAAAGAGTAGAATTAAGGGTACCCTTATCGTTACAGACTGGGCTAGGTTGCGCTGCATACAAATTCATATATATTTTTTTTAATAAATACATTGACGATTTTCTGGTTGTCTGAATGTTCGTAACCATAAAATGGCTAAACAGATTTTGATTAAATTCAGTATGCACTATTAAAGACATTTGCAGAAAAATACAACATGGCGCCAAAAGCATTTCTAGATCGAACGGTTCATGATACCTTACCAAACTTTGTCCATACCAAGTGTGATAAAAGTTACTTAGAAATTTATGAAACATTCTTAACCCTTTTTGGGTTGTAAACTGAAAAATCCTGAAATCGATTTGTTGATACGACGTATTCATCGGAGGTGGGATTTGTGAAACTACCCCTCATCCTCTTATCTGCTGAATATTAAAAAAAATTTTAATTATTTTTTATGTGAATATTTCATCTCAATATTGAGAAATTCGTTAAAATGCATTTTTACCTTCATCACCTTTTCAATGTGGATAAAATCTATCGAAGTCAAAATGAAATCGATATTTAAAGGGAATAAGAGATTTTAAGGATTTCATAAAAAATGTATATTAAGTTTCATCAAAAAGATGAAAACAGTTATTGATAGTGTTTTTAGTTGTACATAGTGTTAGTTTAAATTTTTTAAGTTTTTTTAAAGTCTTATATGTAATAACTATAAATTTTTAATTTATTAATTTTAAATGTTAGCTCATTGTAATTATTTTTTGGTTTTAATTTTTTTTAATATTTCTTTTTTTAAATCTTAAGTTCTATTCATTTGTAAGTGTAATTTAGTTTTGAGGTTATAATTTTAATTATTTTGGTATATTTTTAAGTTTTTATTTTAATTTTAAGTTTTATTCAGTTTGCAATTAGAATTTATAAAGTCGAAGAATTTTGAAATAAATTTTTGCCTGGAACAAGAATACGAGATTCTTTTTTTTTTGTGAAAAAATAAAGGTTTTTAATTTAATTTTTATTTATTTAATTTAATTTAGATTTCGTAGATTTTATTAATTATATTTTTTTTTACCTGTTAAATTTCATGAAATCTTGAAAAGTACGAAATTTATCCAATGTTATTGTTTCAGGAATCTGCGTACTCTACGTTCGAGGTAATTGTCCATGAGTGGAAGTTCCAAGATTCAACTTGCTGAAAGAAAGGATTTCTCAAAAACGTTCGTCATACTCTCGTATCTACATATCAAATTTTAATTGAAATTGGTTGAGCGGCTCTAAAGTTAGGGCGATAATAACAAACAGACAATTACAATGTAAAATTTTGTACAATTTTTACAATGTAAATTTTTTGCACTGTAAGAAACGAAATTGAAAGGTGTACATGAGGCTATAAAATGTTTTCAGTCAATTAACGTGTCATTCCTATACAATTTACAAAATTTTATCTATTTCTCCGCCTCAATCTCTTATTAAAAAAAATCTGATAAACTTTGAAAATTCATTTGGCACTCAAATATCCAGCGAATATACAACTTTTGAAAATTTTGATCTCACAGCGTTTTAAAAATACCTACGGTATATCTTGGACTTGTACCTGCACACATTTTCCTGATTATTTAAAAAAAAATATTGGAATCGTAATTGAAATCAAACGAATCTACGCACGTTTACCTTGTAATAAAATGCCACTGGTGATAGCAGCTTCATAATCCACCACAATATCTTCGCTAGTACCAAATATCAGTTACATTTCAAATTCGCACTGTCCACTGGTCAACTATTCGCTGAACCCACATATGTAAACATATGGGATCATATTACACAAGTCCGCCGAAGATACCTTGAGGCCTCCAAAGTCTGTCTTCGCGGAATTGGCCAGAATTTATGGTACTTTTGGCATATTTCCCAACCGCCGGCTATTAAATCGTCATCTTCGGTGAATTACCTTCTGTTGAAAGTTCACTTTTCCTCGTTGTCTTGGACACAGTCGGTCTTAAGACTTAAGAAAATGGACATGCAGCTTACGTCCGCTTCGTACACGCGATTTTCGCTAATAAAATTACCGAATTAATTTCACGAAAATGTAGCACCTGGGTCAATCTCGTTATATCCATCCGTTGAAGTTAGATCGCGCAAAGCATATACCGCCTTTAGTTTCACAATCGTAGCTTCTCAGCTTTGTTAAGCAACGCTAGCTGGTCAATGGATTTAAGACGGTGTGGAATGTCACTGGCTATTTTAGGATAGGTGAAGACTGTTTTTAGTGCTTAGCTTCTATTACATAAGGTGCATATCACAGTTCAAGGTTGCGACCGTCGTAAACATGTTCAAAGATTATTTTCAGGTAAACCTAATGTGTTAAATCGTACGCGCCCACGTTCATGTGTCCGTCTTTTTTCAGGGTTTCATACTTCCGTGGTTTTCAATTTCAAGTTGATCTATGCCCGATATTTTGCTCTAGATATTCCTCCGATTGCGTAACTCACCTATTATAGCATTCCCATTCAATTTCCGAATTATTTAATAATATTGACAATATTTGCATCGGTACTCGAGCAGTGACCATTAAACACAGACTGAAGTGTTCTTCAAATGCACTTCAGAGCAATAAACTTGAGAAGCATCGAAGATATGAAGAGCTGTTCTTCTCAAGTACTTAGCAGTACGTTCAGCTCATAACAGACTTAAAAGGCTGACATCTTTTTGCGATCTAGGTACTACAGAAGTTGTCATACTATTATCATCTTCATGAAACTCAATATTAAAACACTTCTTCACGTTATGTAGTGTGAATCGAAAAAGTTAATTTCTTCATAATATCGGATATCGATGGTAAAAGTGTGACGCCTCGTAAAAAATAGGAATTTATCTGAAGTATTTTTTTGGTGAACGATTGACCGTTGTCTGTATGAATTAAATTAAAAAACACAAATTTGTTTTCTTTAAAAATTGTACATATATATTTCAATTTTCTATCTGAAGTGGTTCTTCGTACATTTCCGTACGTTATTTCACCATAAAAATGTATTTTTAGAACATGCGCCTAAAAGTCCCAGATTTTATAATCTACTTACCACCTTCATGTATTCTTCATAAGGCATTTTTTTTACTTCAAGCATGTGCTTACTTCTTCAGTCAAACACCCATCCATCGGATAACGTATCGGTACTCCACATCGGTACTCCACCGGAATTCCAGCAGAGATATATTTCCCGTCCAAGTACCGAAACATTCAGATCTCCCGTGGAATAAGTCTGACTGAATTCTACTAAAACTAATTCATTCTGTACTAAGCGGAGATATATTAATAATTAAATTTTTCAAAGGGTTAAAAAGTTATTTCTTAAATGAAAAATATAGTCTTTTTCTGTACCAAAAAATAAATAACACGATTTAATAAATAAAATTATACCCATCAGGATATGTACCGAGGACTGCATCATTTTGTACACAACACTGAAGCTTGTTAGCTCTGTAAATGTTATGAGAAAATGGTGTACTCGAGGTGTCAATCTTTGTCTGCATTTGTTTTTGATACAGTACTAATTCTAAAATTCAGAAATGTCAAGAATACATAATACAGAAGAAAAGAGAAGAATTCCAAAGTTTTGAATCCCAAGATGACACAAATTTCAAGATTCATTCAGTTCTGTCGTAGTACTGATTTCTGAAGAAATTTCACAAATTTCAATTTAACAAATTGAATGTTGAAGCAATTACAACTTAATATAAATAAAACATATTACTCCATGCCAAAAATGTATACTGGCTCACCAAAGTCCGAATACAATTTAAAGGAATTCATTAATTTGAGGGACGCTAAGCAGTTTGAATAGAGCGGATGTTTATACGGCTAAATGGTGAAAGTACACATTTTGAATGTATCACATTTTTATTAAGTTCTAGGTCGGTCAGAATACTTTATTTTAAAAAAATGAGTAAAACAAAATTGTAAGCAACCTTTGCCCTGGAAAAGCAGGGTCTGTTCATCACAGTGATACTCAAAAGTTAGAGAAACATTGTCTTGAACAAAGAACTGTAAAAATCATTAGAAAAATTTTTAAAAATTTATAGATAGATATATGTCATTAACTCTGCGCTGGGGAAACGAATTCGCCTCGCCACTTTGAACTAAAGCTTTAACTTAGCGAATCTTCGCAGACTCTGATAGCTTTTCGGGACAAAGACCACAGCATCTTCAAAAGTTCCTTCATATTACCTTCACACTATTCACCTTGGTTTGGTATTAAACGAGCTTTTTCACCTCTTATCCAGAAGAAGCAACCGACTTTGGATAGTGAAAAATACAAACCGCTTTCGCTGATATTTACATTTTGACTGCAGAATATTAGGCACCAGCTTACTCTATTTTAAAAATCTCACTTAATAAAATGTTTCTAGTTTTAGTTTGAATATCAGATACCTACTCAACTTTAGGCCAAGATCAATAAGCTCTGCATTAAAAAGATTTATTACCCGATGGAAGACAAATGCATAATATTTCTTTATTACGATAGAAATAACTTTTAATCCAATTTTCCAAAAACGAAAAACAAATTGTTGATTATCAAAATTTAAAAAAAAATCCAAAATGACGTTCTAAAATCTATTAAATAATTGAATCTCAGATACACCGCTCCAAGAGCATGTAGAATGATTTCAAAAGCTGGGGTGCAACAATACCAAAATTAGCAAATTGGAGATTGTTCCAGTTCCATCACTCTAAGAGGGTAAATAGATGTAGGTAATGTTAATATTAGGAGCGTTCTTTTGTGCTCTAGTGCAGAGCAGAAAGTGAGTGCAAAAGAACGATACAGAGTAGAGTAGAAAGTTTAACTTTTTTATTTTTATAAAAAAGCATTGCGAAATTTAAAAAAAAAATCGCAACCCCAAAAATTTGGTATTTTCACTTTTTAGAGCTAGTAGACCCTAAAAACTCAATAAAAAAGTCTGTCCGTCCGGCGTATGCAAACGCGTTTGAAGGCTTGTAACTCCCAACCCCTTTCAACTAAGTTAACCAATTTTTAGTTGGTAAATTTCATGCAACCTGAACTGGTTACATTTATGGAGTTGAAATTAGCGTTTTCGATGAATAATTTTGGTTATTCTAGGTAGTTTAAACTTAGGATTTATATAGAGCTATGATACATTTTTACGAATTTCCTCAAATCTCTTAGGTCTTTTTTCTCCAGGTTCTTTATATAAGCGGCCAGAAATTTTTTTTCTACATTTTTCGATGTTCAACCCCTAAGGAAGTATAAAGTAGTTGAGTACGTTTCCCCGAATTGCGACGTATTTATTAGCTCCAGTAAGATATTGAATTCGCTTATACTTCTAAAGGTTTAAATATAATCGTTTAAAAACCAATTTAAGCATTTCTTGATATTCAATCCCTAAGGGAATGTAAGGAAAAAATTTTTCACGAACTAAGATAAATATTTAGGTCTAATGAGATATCAAATTCTATGAGTTTTATTTATAATTGCATTGCAACTAAGTTCAGGATTTTACCGATTCTAAGGGTATGTAAATTGAACGTGTACATTTTTACGAATTCCGATATATCGCTTAGGTTTGATGAGATACTCTAACATACTTACTATATTTAACAGTTTTTTTGTTGAATAACTAACAACTTTATATCTTTTTGGGTAGAGGTCCGAAACTTTTTTAATCCTGAGATGAGACTGACAGCCTGAAGAATATCCTGGAGGCTATTTGAAACGTTATATTTTATACATTACAATCAACTGGAGAAAAATTACTGAGAAATGTCTGACAGCGCATTCTATGAGTGAAATTCTGAACCTTTATTGGGAGCAGAGACGCGACGTAACTAGAGGTGTGTTTTTTGCGCACTTATCCAGATCAGAGCAGGTTAGAAAATTTATATACAAAACAAGGGGCAGCTATATATGGAAAAAAGTCATAAAAACAGCAATGTTGTAGTTTTGTATACTAATTTTCTAACCTGCTCTGATCTGAATAAGTGCGCAAAAAAACACAGCTTAGATTGAGTAGAGTACTTCTATACGGACGACTTGTTGTTGTATTATTCAGCACTAAATAAAGGAGCAACAGAACACGTCTGGCACATTTTTTAAACTTTCGACAAAACTTTAATGAATCTTCTCTTTCAGTCTTTCGAGAATGAATATCAGAAGCATAGATATTAAAAGGCTCTTGAAATGCTTTATGGAACATGTTTTTTTTGCTTTCTTGGCATTCCCTATTCAGCAAGTTTTATTAATTTTTTAGTTAGATCACGTAATCAAGAAAATTGTTCAAACTTGTTATTGAAAAGCCAGGTTCCAATTTTCTAGTTTAAAACGAATCACAACATTTTTGCCTTGTTATTTTACCGCTTTAGCGAATGCATAAACATCTACTTCCCCTTCGACATTTTAGTTTACTTTATTATTTTAATAATAAAGAATTGTTGTCGAAAAAAATTTGCTACCCTGAAAAATTTTTTTCCACGTTTCATGACTAATAGACACCAAAAAAGCAAAAAAAAAATTTCAGTCCGTCCGCCGTACGCAAAACATTCCCAAACCCTATGAGCTAAAAAATTTAAATTTTTTTTTAATAGACTGGGTAGGCCCCTTGAAGTGACCACTTTTTGAGTGTAGGGGTGTGAGAGGGGAGGTGGGGGAAGTGTTTTAGAGGAAAAATGTTGGTTTCTATAATAGATCTCAGCAACGGCTTTAGGAGGCTGAAACTTGGAATTTATATAGATCTTTGGTAGTGGATCCATTTGCAAAAAAATTGCCGATATGGATGAAAGGTTGTGGGAGTGGGGGGAATAATAATGCGTCCGAAGCGCTCGAAAGCCGCGATCGAGACATTTTAAAAGCTATGTCTCCTAAACGGTTTATATCACGAAATCAAAGAAAATAGATCAGAAACAAATTTTTGAGTGTGCGCAGTGGCGTGCGGAGGTGGAAGGTGAAAAACTTTAGATTACGTTATCTCACGAACCACTTGCATTAGAAAAATAAAATGCGGTTTCTGTATTAAGGTTGACAAATAAAGTTTGTTGAAAGTAAATTTTTTTATGGGGACGGTGGAGCGTGGAAGTGGAGGGGATAAGAATTTTTCTAAAAAATCACGTCTCATATCTCAAGAACAGTGTAAGGTAGATGCTTAGAATTTTTACCAGAAATCGGCCTAATAGACCCCTAGCAGGAAAAAATTTTTGAGGATCTGGGTAAAGGAGGTGAGTTTGAGGGAGGGTGAAAAGGAAAGCATTCCGATTTTTATATCTCGAGAACCTATAATCATGGAAAGGTAAAACTTGGTGTTTAGATAGAGCTATAATAGTGGCGTGTTGGAGAAATAATTTTTTTTCTAGTGGTAGTATGCTACGAGGGTGGGGGTGTTTTTCCTATCTATAGAACGGCAAGTGCAAGCAAATTAAATCTTAGTGATTATACGTAGATCTCTTAGAAAAGTAATTTAGATAAAAATTTTGAAATATCCATTGGTATACGGAAGGCGGGCTAAAAATGTGAGCAGTGAAAACGAAATGCATACATTTTCACGAATTCCGTCATATATCTTAGGTCTTCTAAAATTATGAATTGATTTTCATTTCACGGATTCCTCATATCAAAACCTAGAAAGTCCTTTCAGTGTTTTTTTGATATTCGACTACTAAGGGGTGTAAAGGGGTTGTATACATTTTCACGAATTCAGACGTATCACTCAGGTTTGATTAGATATTGAATAACTTTTCACTTCCTTGGACTTGCTTTATAATCGACTAAAACTCGTTTTCAAGTTTTTTCCGTTCTCAACCCCTAAGAGATTATAAACGGGTTAAACTTGTTTTCACGAATTCTGTCATATCTCTTAGAAGTGACAATACATCGAATTGGTTTTCACTTCTTCAGCCTTTCTTTATATATATCTAAAAACTCATTTCAGGATTTTTGGATATTCAACACCAAAGTGGGTGCAAGGGGGTTGCATATGTTTTCACAAATTCCTACATATTTCTTAGTTCTGATGAGATATCGAATTCATTTTTACTTCCTAAGGTTACATAATCGCCAAAAAGTTGATTTCAGTATTTTTAGATATTCAGCTCTAAGGAGACGTAAGGCTTTCGACATATTTCTTAGGATTGATGAGATATCAGATTGGTTTTCACTTCCACATACTTTTTATATAATCGCCTACAAACGCATTTCCGATTTCATGTAATGGACCAAAACTAAATCACGAAAAACCTCCTAATCACGTAACAACTGACATTATAGTAGAGTATAACCCAATTATGTTATATGTGGAATGTGACGTAAGTATTCTAGCGCGACCCTATTCTAACTGCTTCCCGAAGTGTTTTTAAGGTTTTCAGTCTTATAGTAACCAACATCACATTTCAGCAATAAACGCGTTCCGGACTTCTACCCAAAAATAATAAAGTTGCGCTCAGACTGTTGGCAGATTTTTTAAAACATTTTAAACTTAATATAGTAGGTGCAAATTTTCTTTCATTACGAAAAATTCCCATATCTTCTTGGGAATCAACGCCACTCTACACCGAATATGCATTTATACTTAATATATTTATGTCTCAAGTTTCATCTTTTCAGCACCAACCGTTCAAGATAAGTACAAGTCTTTTGTCTTACTTCCGTAAATCACTCCTTCTCTATCCGAAATTTTATATTTACTGTGCTTAACTCTAAATAACTCCACTTCCATCCAATATTCAAAAAGCCAGATAGCCCACTGTAAAAATCTACACTTTTCGTTAATTCTACCTAAAACTCTTCGCCTAATGTTGAAAGTTCGACCACTCTGTCGAATAAAATTTAAGAAACATCGGTTTCTGACTAATTTTAACTCAGAAACTGGACATGGCAAATGGCTACCATACAAATGTCCATGCAAAATTGAGATTAAGTTAATTAATAAATAAACATAGTAAAAAGTTCTGTTTAATATGCTACCTTTGCTCTTTTAGTAATTATCTTGTTTGCCACGTTACTACTTGTAATTCTACCACCTTTTACAGACAAGAAAACATTTACGCAATTGAAGGAGTGGCTTGAGGACTACATATGTTCGAAACAATTACATTGCAGTACCAGTTATTTTATGTTTCTTTTAAACGTTTGCTTTATTGCTCATTGTATACATAATATTATTTAAAAAAAAGTTATAATAGCAAAATAAATATCAATGAAAACCACGACAGAATAATATCTGTCCATTTCTAGCACATACATGGTAATAAAATATTTAGAACGGATCGATCACTAGCCTAATTCAACATCTCACTAAAATCTTAGTTGCGCAATTATCACGCAATTTTCCGTTGATTGGGTTTTGAATCCGTTGAGATCTGGTCCATTTGCATAGCTAAAGTTGTCGTTTTGAAATTGATCGATATGTTTGATGGTTTATGTTGCGCTTGGAGTATAATAAATTAACATACTTAAAATGTAAGATGGACAGAATTAGTAGTTGTATCCGGATTGCGGATTGAAGTTGCCGCTGGATCCACCGCTCGGCCTCTGTTGGTTTGGTGGTACATAGCCGCTTGATGGTCCGCGTCCACCTGCATTTCCTGATGGTCCCGATGGATACCCGGCTCCACCACCATTACCTTGAGCCGCGGCAGTAGCTTCGAGTGCCTTCCGGATTGCTTCCGGGATTGGTGGTGGTGTTGGTAAATGATCACCTTGTGGTTGGAAACCGTTCTCATCGGCGATGTAGGTGACTGTGATCAATTGACCATCGGGGGCAGTGTACGAGTACGATCCCATGACCGATTGGATTTCATTTTCGGATCCCTTGTTCTTGACTTCGCCCTGTTCCTGGGCTTTGATTCCGTTTCCGGTTTCGTAGCTGAACTTGTAGCTTCCGTCACCGTAGTTTTCGTTTTCGTACGAAATAATTTCGATTGGTGGACCTCCTGACGATTGTTGACCGCCACCTGATGGTCGTCCACCTCCGAAACCGGGAGCTGGTGAGCCACCACCGAATCCTCCAAGACCTCCATTTCCACCACCGCCTCCTCCTCCTCCACTACCGCCACCGCTACCACCACCAGGTCGTCCTCCAAATCCAGGTGTCGAGAGACCTGGACCGCCACCAGCTCCAGATGCGCCGGGTGGTGGAAGGTAGTTGTTCTCCAAGCGAGCACACGACGTCACGGCAATTAAAGTTGCAAAGGCGATCTGAAAAGAGAAACGGAACGGTTATAATGGTCTTGAAAATATCTTGACGACAAAGGAGTGGCTGCGATCAGTTGGTTTTGAGTGATAATGAAAGAGGTCAACTCATCGCGATTAGCTCTAAATCAATTTCCGATAAATTTAAATCATCGATTTAAAAATCATGAAATGTTCATATTGTTCACGTTCCACATCACGAATTATTGTCATCTTTCCGAGACAATTCACCTGTCAAAATTCTAGTCACGATACTCTTCTCGATTATGCAACATTAAAGTCTTCGATCGCCGTAACAAGTTCCCGCCGCGCATATTCAAAAGTCATGGAAGCAGCCGATCTTGCTCCAGTGATCAAGCCGTGATCATCCCATCGAGAAGATTAAGGTGTTCTCGAAACAGTCCGATATGATCGCTGCCTTTAACATTAATTAGTTAACATCGGCAATATGAAAATTGACGTCGCGAAAAGTGCACGAGCGAGCAAATCTCAGCATTTAACAAGATCAGGTGAACTCTGCCGATACCACACAATGGAGCTGCTACTTCTGCTGCTATCCAATTATGTCATCGGGTGACTGCTTGATGCTAGACGGAATAGCTCTTCTCGGAAATGATATCTAGATCTATCGCACCCACAAGCTCTCACGATTTTCGGTCATCCGTTGCATTTGGTACCTCCGGATAAGATGCCCTAAGGATTGCTCCATCATTCGACCGAAGAATGGATTTTAGGACTCGCAAAAGTGAAGCAAGGTCATAAGGAATCCACGCGTGAGATGTTATGCAAGAGTTCTCTTCCTCTAAAGCTAGGAAAGCGCGATAGTAGATCTTTTTGAAGGCTTGGTATCCGCCCTTGCTAAGCTACAAGCTCGATTCGCCCTCGTTTCAAGCCAACAATCGTGACATAACTATGGGATGCACTTTTCTACAGGTTTTCGGTTTCATTGCTGTGATCAATGATCACGATTTCCTTGTCGCCGTACAAGACATAGATTTTCTTAAATGCACAGCATTTATAAATGATCTCGGAGGATTTAAGATGGGAAATACCTGAACGCTGTTAAATGTCGTTTTAATTATACCGTATTATTCGCCTAGCTTATATTTGGCGACATTAATTTTATTAATTATTGATTTGTCTCTGCTACTTTTCTGTCGAATTTTAAGTGGAGTTTAAACAGTTGCTAAAAATTTTTTTCAGCAACTGTGTGAACTCCTTTAATGTTTGTATTATTTTTTTGTAACCGTTTTTGGGAAACAGGTAGTTATAACGATTTTTGCTACAACTTCTAAATGTTATTCTTAATGAAAGGAAGGGCTCAGCCATTGAGAAGGTGCGATTCAAAATCATGACCTCCGTGTGATCCTTTATCTTAAATAAACCGAACTATTACATTTTACGGGATCGTTGCACGATCCTTTTCTATGATTTGGGATAAAACGAACCCGCAGTCCTTTTAAAATTGGATAGTGGATGTCTTTTGAAAATGCCTATCGATAATTGCCTAAAATGTCTAATATCGAATATTTTTGAAAGAACTATCGGGAAATACAATTAGAGGTCCCTGTTTGAAAATATAGTACGCAAAAATTATATAACCATGTGAAGAACACTTTTGATAAGAACAAGATCACTAAGTAAAAGGATCACTTCCAATAAGACGAAGACCAACTGAACTATGCCGATTCCCAATTAAATAAAAACCAACTTACCAATTTCATTTTGTAATCCTTTCGAATAGTCTTTTAAATCCTCGAAGATAAATTCACTTCACCGAACACTTTGCAATATCAAAAATTGAACTTCACAAAACCGATCTTGAAAACCGTCCTGAATATGAAATATTGAACTTCTCTTAAGGGTTGTTTGCTCGAATGATCAAGCGACTATTGTTGGGTGTAATATGCCATTCGAAATAAAAGTTCTGCTCTTATATACCTGCAACGATGAATTTTTGTCCGATACACCAGAAATAGCTATAATCTCAAATACAACAACAGCAACCAATAAAAACAACACATTTCGAATGCTATTTCATTTTAAAAAGCATTCAAGTGATGAAGATCGTCCATAGAAACCACTACAATTACTTTTCGCGGATGGGCTCTTTAATATTAGGCGCCGGTACTCACTACTCTTATGTTTACACTTCATACAGTCGATACCTTCGAGGAATAGATCGCACATATCGCAGCAGTTTAAGATGCATTCATTCATGGACATAAGATGCTCCACACCAACACGACGAAACCATAGACGAAAGGCGCACATGCTCCAGCTCCAGCTTCAACTACCCCATACACTCGATACCTTGCGCGGCAAAAAAAAATTAATAGCAGCATAAGGTTGGAAGATTCAGCACATGTACTATACAATTACTTTTATGCTCGCCTCTTCGCTTCAAGAAGACGACGACATTCGGCCGCTAAGATGAGCATAAAGACGTTTTGGTACGATTTGAAAAAGTCAATAGGTTCGTGTAAATTTAGCCTATGGGATTCTATCGATCGATCGCGTAGAGAAAGGTATTGCGCACACATGCACACGCAAATCGAATGCGCCAACTTTAAATTGGATCAAGTTGAAAAGGTTGAAAGTCAAAAGGAGTTACCGACGCGGATAACAAGGAGGATGTAAGCGTGATGCGATCATGTCAACGGAAAATTTCCCAGAAGTTGAGAGGACTTGGTGCGATCATGTGAGCTGCTGTGTGAAGATCATGGAATTTTTAATTAATTGAACGATATGATCAGCGCCATATCGACACATGGATCATGCGGGGCATTGTGTCACTTCGAAAACTTTATAAGGTTATTCGGGGAGTTCCAGGTATATACAGGTATCAAGCTGATGCCTATACCCGGTAAGTGGGTAATTCGGAGGAAGAGAGGAAGATTCATCTTGATATTGTTGCTAATTGTCACTTTGGTATTGTGCAATTATGTAATAATGGTGGAATCAGTTTTTGATATCTTCGACTTTAGTTCCATTGAATTATCGATTGCATTCAGATGGATGATTAATTATAGAAATAAGGTGTCGAAGAAGTTGAGACAATGTGAAGAGAGGAAGTGATTACAGAGTCTTCGATGCAAGAATCCTGATTCCTGGCCATTTAAGACCCATGGAAAAAATTTCAAATAAAAATGTTTCACTACTATATTAAGTAATTCGGTATTTCGTATTTATTTAAGTAGTTTTAATAACAACACTTCTCAAGTATTTATAAATTTTGATCGCAATTGAAAATGTTGTACAGTGGACAGGGGACAATTTCCCAGCCTTGTTCTCGCCGAAGACAAAGTACTAGCGAACAGCACCACCAAGATAAAACTTTAATTAAATGTTTGCTAAAAAGGTGAACTTAAGTGAATTACTGAGTAACATCTCTTCACTGCTTCGGATATTTCATTCCGCCCCTGCTTCAGATAATAATATAAAGTTTTAAAAATAAGGCACAAACTTCTTCAGATCTCTTTCTGGTAGGAATCTGAAATTAATTTATATAAGATATGGCCGAATTCGTCAAAACTTATGTAACCAATTTACACCCTTGCAGGTCGAATATCAGAAAATACTGAAATCGGTTTTTGGGCTATTTTATAAAAACCCTTAGAATTAAAAACCAGTTCGAGGTCTCATCAGGTCAAAGAGATATGACGAAATTCGTGAAACCATTACCAACTCCTTTAAGGTGCTCTTACACGAGCGACTAAAATTGCACAATTTGCAGCAATATTCGTCAATTTTTAAGTCACGAAAATATGAAGCAACACACAGTAACAATAGCAACAGACGATGTGGATCAACTTTTCATCAAGTCGTTGCTGAATTGTGATGAGCGATATTGACCAATATCTAGCAATTCGGCAATAAGGGTTTACACGACCAATTCAGTCTATGAACAACGTGATAGCAAACTTGACAAACAAATTTAAAACCTAAAACCTAAACCTAAAGTGAAATATTTGAATTCCAAGCCATTTAACACGAAACTTGACAAATAAATGCAAAATTCAAAACAAAATTTGACAATTGAATCACCGCACGAGAACAATTTCCAAGTTAGTGGAAATAAATCAACTATAGGGCGAGCAATACCAGCAATCTGTGAAAACATTGCCACATTGCCGCAACTAGCATGATATTGCCCTGTATTGATCCATTAACACTCCACTACTTTTGGCAATAGTCGTCGGGCAACCAATTTCTTGAAAAATTGCTCGTGTAAGGGCACATTGACACTCATTAAGGTTTGAATATCCTAAAATCCTGAAAGGGTTTGGAGCTGATTACATAAAAAAACCAAAACATGGTAAAATTCGTAAAAAAATTTATAAATTTTGGCAACAAATTTTTAAGGATTAGCTTCTTTGATTTGTTCATGAAAAAAATGCATTCTCACTATATATACAACCCTTTTCCAATGGGTAACATATTAATAATGTTTTCTGAGAAAAATTACGTAAATCACGAAGTTTTGAAGTTCCAGTAACATAACTTTTTTTTTAAATAAATACCTTAAAGCTAATATTACACTGTTTGGCCATGTGGTCAAATTGCAGTAATAAACAATGCGAAAGTAAAAGCAACCGTTGCGATGTCATTCATGTACACTCCCCACCAGTTTATGGCAAATTATCATATTTTAGTTAAGAGCGAGACAATTAACAGAAATGTAATGGAAGTGAAGCAAGCTTTGTAAGAATTTTCTGTGTTCAACGGTTTTTATGGTTTGCAATCGTGTCTACTGTTTATACTATAGATGAAATTTTAGCGTATCATTTTATTATATATAAGCAGTGCAATTTGCCCCCTTATGGGCTTAGCACTTAAAATAAATATTTTATTATATACTCTAGAAAAATAAAAAGTTGTTTATTATGTTTGTATATTAGTGGCCAAAACCCCAAATCCGCTTGACGTCTGTCCGTGCGGACGATAACTCAAGACAGGCTTGACCTAGAATCTTGAAAATTATTAAATTAGTTTTGAGTGAAGTGAAAGTTTTCATTCATTAGTCAGTAAAATTCCTTTACTCCTTCGGGTAGCTTTCATACGAAAAGTCCTTAAAACACGTGTTCAATAATATTGGCCTATAACTTCAGAAAAGTTTAAGCTACGACTTCTAAATTTTTTATGTGTTGATTTTCCAATAGCTAAATGTATGATTATGAATAAAATCTCATTAGTCCTTTGTTAAGCTGCCATAAAAAAAATCCTGTTAAAATGTTTTCACTCCATTCACGGAACTCACTATAACTCAAGAAAACAGTCAGCCAAGTATACAAATTAGTTTTAAGTGAAAACAAGGTTCAAGTTTCCAGGAATATGAAATTTTGTACACATTTATTTTTAAATGGTTCCAGGTAAAGGGATAAATATGCTACAAATCGAGTGAGTTCTTTCTGGATCTCCCACAATGTAATCCTTGAAAAATAAAAAAATTTGTTCGGTGACTCGTCTGTTTCCACTGATGATATTGTCTTTTAGTTTCGAGTAGCAACCAAATGGAAGTTCTTATTAAAGGACAAACTACTCAAACTTAAACTACTTAAAACATATCCCCAACTACAATATAAATCGGAGTTCAGTATACAGATGAACATACGATTAGCTTGAAGCCAATTGTGAATCCAGTATGTTCAAAAATAAAAAATGGATTGCGAAGAAGAAATTAATTTTTTGGTTTGTATTATCTTTGAAAAGTCCGAATCTGGAAAAAAAAAAAGTCCTAATCTTTGGTTAAAAAAATGTCGGCCATGGAATAAACGCTAAAGTAACTATAAAATTTAGTATTGCATGGAGTTACAAATATCGAATATATGGCGAAGTAGAGATGCCAAAGTAGAAAATTACGATCAGTAACCATAAAAATATCTCAGTTCGAGAACTTTTTATGGCAACAAAAAATGTTGGCACACACACATTCACATAAATATCGTCAACATTTTTTGATGGATATAATATCTGTATGTTTCAATCATGATCAGTTTCTCATTAGAGATTTTCCTTCTCCCTCACAATCTCAGTAAAAATTGTTTGCAGTCGTCATGTAAACCGGCCTTAAGGACGTATTCGAATACTTTGCTTCGTCTACGTCTACGTCCATGTTGACGTCACAGGATAGCATTGCTATTATGACGGTTTAGAAAGAGCTTACCTAAACCGTCAAAATGGCTCAGCTGCAGAGCCCTCTGAACTATAGCCGCGCAACTGAATTGAACATCTAAAACCAGAGCCATAACAAACATGACATGACATGGCTCCATACAAATCGCAATAATTTTGTATGGAGGTGCATGACTTGGATTATAAAAACCAAGTTTTCTTTTAAAGTGCAAGCTTTCGTTAGGCAAAGTAAAGTTAAATAGTTTATAAACACATTTAAAAATGATAATTAGACTAATTTTCCCATCTGGAATTAAGTTTTCATAGAAAAAATTAGGATGAAAAAAATATCGCAGTTTTCACCAATGTTGGCATTCCGCCATTTAAAAAATGTGCAGTTAAATTTATTATTTTTTGAAAGTTCATTTTTGTTATATGAAACACATTGCATATAGCTATGATTCTGAATATTTGTTATTCAGCATCTACCCTAGAAGGTTTGTTAAGTTTTGTATTAAAAAAGCTGCCTTTAGGATTAAAAAATATTGTTAGGAGTCAGTTCCTAAAAATGGTCTCAAATGAACTGATATATTTTCTCGTTTCGTTGTGACGTGAGGCATTTCTCACGACGAACTGTCATATGTGCGCGGCTTGAGTTAAAGTCGGCGTTGCTCAGCTGCTTATTTGACATTTCATAAATCAAAAAAAAAAATAAATTAAATTCAATAGAAAAATTTTAATTTTTTTACGTTTGCTAAGATTGACTGATAGCTCAGCTGTCGTAAAAGTAGTCAAGACACGAACCGAAAAGGAATTGAGATACAGCTTTGCTATGTCTAACTTCATAAACTGTTTTAACTAGACTTAGACGTAGACGAAGCAAAGTATTCGAATACGACCCAAGTTTTAACTTTCCAGTGAGTAGGGTTGAAGAGATAAAAATTAGATAACTTGTTCCCCATTCTCGAACGCCACTGCACATATTTGCTATTTTTTGGAAATGGCTCCATTAATATGTCGCCATACGACCACTCTAGCTGGACGAGCTGCTGTGCATGTGAAAATTATAAGTTATCTGATATGTGATCTATGTGAAGGGGATGCGTCCGCACAACACTTTTTGTGTGAATGTCCAGCTTTTCCTCGAATACAACTGGCTACATTGAGAAGGTCAAAAATCTTGATCTAACTAAAGTGTTAAACTTCATCATGAAGGTAAACCGGCTTGGGGAAACCGAAAGATCTCCTTTAACAAGGAACCGGCTTGAGGAGGCTCTATTCTTGCCTATTTGAAAGGTAGGAATTTAGGATCTGGACCTAGCCAACATTTGATTGGAGAAGGAAGAAGCCTAACTCCCAGTTATTTTGGGTTTACTTCATAAGATGCAAAGAATTCTTATACCAGCAGCTAACGAAGTGTATACCTCGAACTAGCCAAGTGTACCACCTTGGCAAGACCTTGGTCTAAGAAATTAAACCGGCTTGGGAAGTAGAGGAAACTGATATTCTATCTGAAGTAGAAACTCAAAATCAGAGAGTAGGAATTTCATAAGAAATCAAACCAACTAATCTTGAGGAAAAACCATGAGCACTCTAAATTTCTCAACGATATAGGGTGGAGTAATGGGCCTCTTTGTTGACCTCAGTGCCGATTTCCTTACCTCATAGCCCCATCCACAAATATATCACTCCAACCTGTGATTCTGCGAGGTATGGAGCATCTAACACAAAAACTCACGGCCGACTGCGTCTAAGGCTGTTTATGTCCTTACACGTGAAAATAGAAAATTTCAAAGATTGGTTTTTTTTTTTAAAATCGATATCAACACTTTTTAATTATTAAGATAATAAAGTAAATTGGTATGCGCATCTTTCGACTCGAAAACAGTCTGCAAAGCACTATTTTAAGTGAATTTTTCATGTGAGTTGGCAGTTACTTTTAATTTGAAAAGGAAAAAGCAGAATATATCTACCACCAAAGTAAGCTGTACCGATATACCGTAGACTTCATTAATTATTGTCGATACGAAACGGAATTTATTCAAATTTGAAATGCCGACGTGAATTCTACCAGAAAATTACATTGTTCGACGTAATCTGCACAAGATCGTCGAGAAGTACTACAAAACGAATTAACAACCCCAATCAAATCCACCTACGAGTTATCCCAGGACGTTGTATTTGCAGACTGCAGACGATTGTCATTTGAAGATGATCGCGCAGATCGCTCATTAGCTAGTCAGCTATTTGCTAATGGGACACGGCTTTCGATTACGATCGGCTAGAACTCTCGATTTGCTCGATCACCGAGTTATGTCGCATGATTTTGTAATAAAATGCCTGAAACACGGCCACATTATGCTCGCTGCAACATAAGGCAGTACCATCTCATCTGTAATTTGATATTCAAAGATATCTTCGATTTATGCTTCGATAGAGCGCCATGTCTCGGATAAATAAAATGCTAGCGAGTTCTCGACTATTTTAGTTGTTTTTCGGAGACGATGATGATGACGATAAAGGTGCCTTTCAGAGGTGCAAATATTTCCGATATCTCATTAAAGTGTGCACTTCATATAGTTTCAGCTTCAACGAGGAGGACGAATCGTGTAGTTTAGTACTAGCGCGACATTGTAAAGTTGCGGATTGAAGAGCGTGGCAAGATCAGAGCATTCCTGGCGCGATGAAATTGAATTGGACCTCATCACCTGCGCGGAGCTTGAATAACTTACCGCTCTTAATGCACAACCATTTTAAGGTACTAAATGGCTAAATGATTGTTCTGGCGTCGTCGCTCGCATGATGCCGCACAGAATCAGATACAGTAGCAAAATGAATTTATCGGGATCGTATCAAAACGGTTGCGAAACGCATTCCAGTAGTGCAGCCGAGCTTCGTGATTAGCATGAAATTTAATTCACGTAGGAGTGGAAAGATGAGGTCAAAATGGTCGAATCTGTAGAACGCAAATTTCAATTGTTTCCATCGCGATGCGACTTTATGTGGCTTAGAACATCAATTGAACGGTCACAACTATGTAAATTACACGATCGCATTGTTTCCAGTTTCTGCCATCTTTTGTTGGGGAAAAATGAAATTGATAAGTTTGTATCAAATCGCAAGAAAGCAAAAAAATTCCGAATGACCAACAAATTAATGAACAGAATTTTTTGTGTTTCTTATAGGGCAAAAATTAACATTATACGGGAAAATTCTACAGAATTTGCTCTACAAAACAGTGCAATAGAGGTCACAATGATGTTCAGTGAGGGCCGCTGATACCTCAGACCCTTCCTGCTTGAATCGGCTAATAATTTAACAACACTTCAAGGCGTCGTTCCTATTTTCAATTTTAAAAATATGATCAAGTCTTATGTAACGATAAGTAAGAAATATTGGCTGCTACAAAGCATTACTGGCAATTTTAGGCAGTGTCATTCAAATTTTGGCGATTTAGACCCTCCATTTTATGTGGCTCCGTATTTGAGCAAAAGTGTGAAAATACTGCTCACTTTGTAGAAAAGATTCAACGGTTTTTTAAAAATTTAATCTTTTCACTTTAAGCATTATTATAGGGTCATTCCACCAAGAATCGCCAAAAATGACGAAATCTGTCACCTTACCTTCGCCGATTCTTTTGAAAATTTATTTACTCGAAGAATTAGTGAAAAAAAACCACAATTTCAATTTTTTGTGTCTATCTCATTTTTACTTTATTATTTTTGAATAATAAAGTATTTTTGTTAGTTATAGTATGTTAAAGTTTTCGCAAAAATAGTGTCCGAGTCCTCTTTGAAAATTCATATCTCTGGTAATTTTTATCCTAGAATAGTAAAGCAGGATTTATTTTAAAGATTGTTGTTAAAAATTGTTGCAATATAAAAAAAATACGAATAAAGATTATCCTTGAAATTTTATTTCAAAGGATAACGATTTTATCCTTTATCCTTGAATATCTCAAAATGCGTTTTTTTTATATTTTTTATTTTTTTATATTTTGTAGGTTATGTTGTTTTACAAAACACATCAAAAAATTAACTTGGGATTTGAATGGGATCAGGGTCAAAAAAATCGAAGAACATCTTTAAAATTAGCCCTATTCTATTATTCTAGGATAAAAATTACCAGAGATATGAATTTTCAAAGAGGACTCAGACACCATTTTCGCGAAAACTTTAACATAACTAACGAAAAAAATTAAATAGAAGCAAAAAATTGATTCTTGATGGAATGAGCCTATAGGAAGCCATGATATGCGTACTTTTCAGCACACAGAAGCTCTTTTAATAATAAAAGCCAGTCAATCCAAAGATCGCCTGGCTATTAGCAAAAATACAAAGGACGTAATTTTCTAAAGTGAATATAAAATGTACAAAAAAACGATTCTGCTAGAAAAATTTTCACATTTCGATGCATGCAAAATTCCATAAATTGAATCCCCAAAAATTTTCCTATCCAAACTAGCCATAATTAAACCTCTGATTCTCCAACAGTAAGACTTGCAACCCTAGTGTGAATAAATCGTGGAGAAGGGCCAATCGATATTCGTTTCTGTATGACATTTTCAGAAACTGGGTTTTGTTTTTTATTTGAAGATAACATAGATGTTTTGTGCTGTAAGTTCAGTATATTAATTATGTCGTTCAGACGTGTCGATGGTTGAATGGTTCGAGTATTAACTACAAGAGGTGTTCAATGTTTTCGACAAAATTAGCAACACTGGCGCCCATGGTCAATACACGAGACAAATAAATTTAATGTCGACCACAATCTCGGGCAAGAGATCAACAGAAGAGACCCCTAACAAATCAAAAATCTGCAGATGAAAATGATCAGCGATCGTACAGCCGCGTGGTATGTCGATGCAAACATCTTTCGCTTCGAGGTCACTTTAAGAAAGATAAAGTTGCAAACTACGCGATCACCATATCGCGTTGTTGCGATCACATCTGCACGATCGATAGTACCACGCTGGTCATCTTTTCAGTTCTCACATTACACAGCCACTTAATTTAATTTCGTATTTCTGTTAATCGCAAGATCATTTCAAATTTGTCCGCAATTTTTGCTCCGCAGTAATTTGACTTCTTCGTTGCCGATCGCGGCCAGACCATGCGACTGCCGGAGTACAGCAATGCCTCATCTTCATTTTAAAACCTCATCGCAATTCTTAGCAAAATTTAATGAGCGAATGTTGTTTTCTGCGTCGAAAGCTTAGATTTTAAGTTAATGTACGATTGCGATACAATGTCTCATTTTTACTCCCCTACATTAGGATAGTTGGCATTGCAATGCAATTACCGCACCGAGACTTAAATAATTCAAGAGATGCGTGCAATAATCGCACTATCGGATTTCTTGCAGACGACACGATCAGTTCGAAGATATGGAGGTCAGTAAGGGGGCATCCTTATGAAATTTCTGATTAAAGTTGCTGTTATTGTGCATCAAATCGAAAGCGAAAGCGACCAATTGAGGAACTATGCCCAATAATCAATTGCTCGATTGGCCTGTGATGTTACGACAAGGTGCATCTAGCGCCTTTCCAACTAATTGTACATTCGGAGAAACTTACGAAAATGCTTCTACGAAGGTCCATGCGGCGAATTTCTGATCGATTTATTAATTTTCGTATTTCCGAAGTGAGAAGAAACAAGATTAATTCGTGGTAAATGTCGACCTCCATCGGTGGCGAAATATTATGACTTTGAAACATTCGAGTTAAGATCCACTCAAAAGTAATTATTATTACTACACAGAATGTTAATGATGTTTATGCACCGAGCGTTTTCAGCAGATAATGGACGACTGGTATCCTCATAAGTATTTGGATAATGAAATCAATACAAATTACACGTGAGAGTTCATTGCCAATGATGGGTAGACATTGCTTAGGTTTTTTACTGCAGCAAATTAAGCGCAGACAATCTTGCCACTATTATTGAAATTCAAATTTCATTAATATTAACAATCTAATAAGTAGGAGAGTTTTTTAAGTTTTGAAGTCCCAATCTGCTCAAATGTACAGCGGCCTTGTCGTCTGAGTAAACCGCATTACAGTTTAATGGGCTCTAACAAAAAAAAGAAGTGGCCAAGTGACAAATTAATTACTGAGTCTTAGTTTTGATTCAATTTCTTCCATAGACAACACCCGCTTTAATGAATTTTTTAAAAAGGACAACTGGAATAATTGAATTGAATTTCAATAAATCTATCTCTCTATCTATCTGGAATAACGTCAGCAATTGCTGACCCATTGCTAATTTAGATATTTTTGTACTATAGAACTATGAAAATTGTTGTTGGTACTCCAATAGTATAAGGCTTTGGTTTTCTAGATGTTATGCGCTGTGGTCTTCTTACGCTAAGGTGAGGTAACATCGAGTACCACCTAGTCCAAGCGCTCTTCGGAGTCTTCAAAAGAAAGTGGTATTGTAGCGGAAAAAGACACTATGCACCAGGAAACATAGGGACTGAAGATCAAAAAGCATTCAATCAAATTTGTAAATATGATGAAAACAACGATTCGTAATTATTTTTTAATCACCATCCAACTACCACTGCAAAATCGTTACCCATCGTCTTAATTCTGTCTTTCACCTGCCCGAATCATCCATCTCAAATACTCGTACTTCGAGCATTTTCTTTACTGGCATCTCGCCTTCATCGTGCGAATTTACCAATCGAAACTTCTCGGTCTTTTAAGAAGAATTTTCGGATTGAAGACGTACTTTCGTCTGCGTGACGGATTTTATTCGTGCGCCAATTAGCACATTAACCGATTAATTGGCCAAAATTTTGACGCTCATATTTATCAAAGATCGACAATAATCAATTATCGAAAAGATTATCGATTAGTGGCATGCTGTTATGTCGAAATCGGTACAGGTCAGGTACACAATACCAACAAATCGCCGAGATCGACAAATTAGTAATGTCGACATCGGCGATTTTGTAAAAAAAAATGAAATGCCAAAAATTTCTTCTATTGCGAAGAGTAAATAGAAACATCATCACAATAAAGTCGAAAATTATTTGGAAAGAATCCGAGGATTGAATGGACCAGGTAGTGATGTGATTAATTATACGAACGAAAACACACTTACGACAAATTATTTTGATTGTGATGTGTCACAATCATCAATTACTGATATATTGAAAATTATTTATATTTATTTGTTTTTATACTTTGTACAGACAAGTAATGATAAATGTTTGTCAGTTTTTATAAGAAAGCGAATGGCTCGTCATTAATTTTAAGAGATGAAATTATTACTGCAATAAATCACAATACATTGCATAAAAATTCAATAGTAACACGCAGAAAGTATAAAATCTGCAAAAATAACCCGAAACCATTAATTTTGTTACTATTTAACTTTTTACTAATGTTTTTAATTTTTATGTTACTCAAAACTGATAAACAAAAACTGAAAAGTGTAGCGTTGAATTGGCTGCTATAATAGGATATCTGATTAGATCTAAGAGATATGGAGGAATTCGTAAAAATGTATACAAACCCATAACAGCTACATCTTAGAAATTATTTTTATTCGATTATATAGAAATCCTGTTGAAGCAAAATAGAATTCAGTCTCAAGATATTTGTTGGAAGAGGTAAAAACGTAACTACTTTACGCACTTTTGGTTTAATGCTAAAATCAAGCTTCAGGCGATCAAATAAAAAGCCATTGAACCAATTCGTTACTACATCTATTCAAAACTTTTTCAACATACCCCTATAGTTGTTCCGCACACAAACTATTAGCTTTCTATCCTTGCGGTTTTCCAGATATAAAAATCAAAGAATAGCTTTCTACACTCTCCATCCTCAACCACCCCAAAATTCTTTATGCTAGAAGTCTTTTCGCCTAACTTATTTATAAATTTTAAGATCTTTTCTGAAAAAAATCTTAAGCTAGAAACAGAGTTTTCTTGACAAATTCTTATCTCACACATCTGTGGTTCCCGGCCCCACAAAAATTTACATTCAGCAACTCTTATAGAAGACTTATGGAAGAAAAAGCTTTCCACCGGTGTCCCCACACGCTAGCTCCTCCCTTAGAATTTGTCTACAATATTCGCCTAGTGTGCGGGCATAACACAATCAGAAAGTTTCATCCTTGTACAACGTGCCGTTCAGAAGACATGCATTTTAGAATGTCTCGATTCCAACTGTCAAGCATTTCGCAATAAGTACTCCCTGCCACACCCCACCCATACTCCACCTATCTATATTAATTCCGAATTCCGACTTTCTGCATTTGTTAGTCAAATACTTCTGCTGAAAAAACCCCCATTCATACTGCTAAATCAGAAATGATTCGCTAAACATTCAATAAATGAATGTGTTGCGCTTTATGTACATTTGCCTTTGTGACGGATGGTGAATCATTATTTAATGGTTATAAAGAGTCACTAGTTTATGTGCATTACGTGCAGTTAGAGAGTCACAGGTGAATTCGGTTTTGAGAAGTTAATTGGCTTTAGTAATTTACTTTCGAATCATTTTCAAAAAATAACTTTTCTTTTTTTTCTAAACTGACTGAATTAAGGTGCACGTCTACAAATAAAAGGATATCAGTTTGTCCACTTCGACTATTTAACCTACTAGAAGAAATCGTAAACATCACATGAATAGAACGCTTAAAAAATTGTTTTTCCAGATATCATCTCACTAGGCACTTCTTCTAAGCCACTCCTTCGGCACGGAGTAAGTACATCTCCAAATCTGTGTAAGCACGCAAATTTACCCGACTTCGTGTCATGCTAACATTTGTAACCTTTCACTTCGGAATCCGTTGAATTCATAAAGTAACGTCCCTGAGACATCTGCACGTACTCACCTGAGCATAATCTTCACTTCAGAACAACAATCCCCTTACCTGGCAATTCGATAGACACAAATCATTTGACTCGTTGGAATGCTCTAAAAATGACCGTATGACACAGAATTGCATTATAGTCCAATGTACTTTTACGAAAAGCAAAGGTCACACTTAAAATTCCAAGAGCAGAAGAGCACTCTAACCAAATCCCAAGTAGCTAAATGGATGCATTGCAATTTCCATTCTTCGTTCTTCCACACACCATTGGCATGATCGTATTTTGCAATCACACATTGTGGATCTGCTTTTAGTACGACAAAATGTCGATCTTCTGATTTACTGGGTTGCCCGTTAAAATTGATCACCAAATATGGCATCGAGCGGGAGGTAAGAATCTAATGGTTCTCAGCTGGAGCTAATAAATTCAAGGTAACCTCATTAGTTGATGTGCATATTCCACGAAATGATCGTTTTTACAAGATCACCACCAATCATCAGATGCAACTTGGAAGCTGTATGATCGATTGATGCGAGAAATGTAGTGATCGCACAAATAATGTACTTTTGTTGCGCTAACGCTCAAACGCAGTGATCTTCAAACCCGCAATATAACACATGAGTGGCACTAATCGATCACCGATCATTCGAAACCAATAACCTGAGCTATTTTTTTCAGAAATGACCATAGGCCATACGCTCGATCATTGAGGTGCATTAAAACCATATCGAAAATAAGAAGTTATTCCAGTCGAATATGGGCACGATCATTTTACTGTGAAAGATTGAATGATGCGCTGGTTACTTTGTGGTAGAAATGTGGGCAATTAGTTGCTCCGAATGCACTCAGAATGAATTGCTCAATTTTTATGGAGTCGTCGTTTTGATATGAAAGTATCGTCGATCTTCGCACCGATCATGTCCTTGGCTTTAATTGCCGATTAGACTTTCAGTTCAATTTTTCTGTATGATCGAAGCATCGCCTGACCATGCTATTCGAAACCATAATTTAGCCCATTTGTGTAATTTATTAAACTGTTTCTCATCTTATCGGATGAGCATAAGCCACAAAAACTGAGAAAAAATTAAGTGCTGTTTACGATAGTTACCAGCATCTTTCCTTAGTGATTTTGTACGCAAAAAGTTGTGGTAATGACGAACTGGCACGCCTCCAGGTTAACAAGGTGCCAATAATAAACGTCAGAAGAGTTACAGGTAAGAAAGCAGCCTTAGCTCGAGCACATAATAAGCTGTTCGCACATCTTTCGACCCAAATCGGATCGTACTTTTCACAAGCGAGTCTACTCAGGAATTATATGTACATCGTGGCTGGACCAGCACTTGCTGATGGTCAATTTTATTTGCATGCACGCTTCCGACTGTGCGCTGCTGTTCGGCTTCTTCTTGAGGTAAAAAATAATTTGCTTCTTAGAGTCTCAAGGTCGTTCGTCTATCAATCAATCGAAAGCAGGTTGTTGCTACCTGTTTCGGTCGCTTTTTTTGTCCGTGGGTGAAATATACCTAATATAAACGACAATCGTTTCGAAAAGTAACAGCGATGATTTGTAATTATGTCTTCCTTTCTTTACAATTCAATTAAATATTGCGCTTAAGTTGAGAAATTTCTTTTTTTATAATTTGACTACTTTTTTCATGAATACGAAGACGTGTGCAGGTGTCTTTTGATTTGATTAATTAACAACACATTCATATTGCACCGTAATAAAAATTTTTCTGATGATTAACACATCAGCATCTTAAGGGTGAAAATTTCTTTCATATAAAAAACAACAATTGAAAGCCATTGTACACCAATGAGTATTTTGAAACAGACGCTTAGAAGAATTATTGAAAATTTAGTGTGAAAAGTTATCAACGATTAGTAATCTAAACTTGGAATCAAGATTTTAGAAGTTATATTGGCTTTTCGGTGTTTAGAACAGCAAACATTCTTGAGCATGGAATATTGCACTGACACTCGTTAGCAAACATGAACCAGCTGTCTGACAAAATTCAAAAAACCCGTTCCGGTCTTCTACCCAAAAATAATAAAATTTCGCCCAAACTCTTGGTTGATTTTTTCTTTTAATTTCAATAAAAGCATAGGTGATAATATCAACAACCCCCAACATCAACATCCCCCATTAGGAGTTGCTTTTATACAATATCCTGTTGGCAGATCGTTTCAGTTTCATAGGCGAGTGTGTAAGCACTGCATAACCACTGCAGTCGTGTTCAATGCGAGTTCGCGAACTGCGACTAGAGTTGCGAGTTGACGCGAATTTGCTATTTAGAGATTCACATACGCGATAGCTTGCACAGCTTCTAGCGCTTTTGTAAATGCAGCATAGGAAATATGTCGAAATTCGTAAAACGAACACAATCACTTTACTCCTCTTAGGCGTTGAATATCGCAAAAGTCTGAAATTAATTTTTTGACAGTTATATATGAATCCCATAAAAGTAAAAGCGCATTTTACCTCACACTCCATTGAGAGCTGAACTCTGAAAAATGTACAAATCTATTTTCGATTTTTTATTGACCCTCTTCCATACACCAGTGAAAATCTGATTTTTAAGTGTAAATTACTTCTATAGTGCATTTACACACATGTTTCGATACCAGCTTAGGGGGGTTTCGAACGCACTGTTTTCCCCCTACTCCCATACCCCAAGATCCATATCAACAATTTTTTTACAAATGGGTTCATTACCACAGCTCTTTATAAATTCTAAGTTTGACCCTCCAACCATAAGCTGTTCCTGAAATTAATAAATTAAATTTTTTCGTCTCAAACGATCTCATTAAAAATAATAAACTAAGATTCCACTTTTTCTAATAATCTAATTAATATTATTAAAACAGAAGATAACATCTATAACCGCTTTTCTCTCTCGCCTCCCAATCCCAAAAATAAAATTGTGTCATTTCATTAATAGTTCTTGATTTTTGGGGCATGACGGCTATTTGAAGACGGCATAAACGCCTTACTCCTCTGCAATCAGATCTTATGAAGTTGAACTATTTCGATAACAGTATCTTTCCTGTGCATAACAAACAAACTATCTAAAGATCTTGCACGCAAACCTATCACGAATTGCATCCAATGGAGCGTGTACCGCAAAACCTATAAAATTGTAACCTTTATCGAATTAGATACCTGCGAAGGAGATTATTTTCAATATGAACTTATAATAGCGAATTATTCAAAAAATGGACAAAACTGAAAACAGATGACACACATGATCGATACACCCGGCGAAGAAAACCTACTGAAAATTGCATCATAAACGAAGAATTTTCCAAATAGAAAAATAAAAGATGCACTCTGGCACCATAAGTGTCCGATAAACTCGACCAGTATCGCCATATCCGCCATGAGAATCGCTGCAGCCAGAAGCGCGATTTATAAATTCAAACACGACGATCTTCGATCATGTTCTTCACGGGCCCGCACTATATGAGTCCGCGCAACATGCAACATATGTGAAGATAACGAGAAGAAGATACGAGCTGAGCTAGCCGGACACTATGGCACCTGAGATCTTCTAATGGGGAAACCCATAAATTATGACGGAGAGCATGTGCTCGATGGAGAGCTCGAGGTCGAAGATGTTCACTGTCCAGTCAGGAATTCATATTTAATCGTAGCCACACTTTTTTTTCCAACACCGCACAAGATCAGTAGCTAATTAGGCATACGAATTTAATTCAATAAAAACGAAGAAAAATTAAGAACCTACAAGATTCCGAACAGGTCCCTTCGAGCACTGCCAATTGCACTTATATAAGGTTCGGCTAGCAAATCGTGACACTACAATGATGCATGGGTTCCTTGAGGCTCTGGTATAAACAATTTGGAATATTTCCGCGACGGTAACATATTTTACCGGAGCCTATAACTCATTTGTTATAATAAGATTAACGACAGTCTCCTTACAAAGACTAGAACACGACTTCTTTCCAATTTAACATTGCATATACTTAACGGCTACAAGCTCGGATATTGTCACTGAAGATTGAAAGAGTAGTTCAAAAAAGTAAGCTGATCATCGATCTTCATTCGAATACTAAAAAATTGTTTTTCCTGAAGATATGCTGCAACGATATTGTAAGACACCCTGGTCATGAGTCAAAGCTTTCCATTTCTGCAGGTTAAGTTTTCAAACTTCTCACCTGGAGTGGTAAGATATATTTCCACAATGCCTAAAGTTAGGCTCAAAGTTGATTCAGATGACCTGCTTGAACTTTAGTAATGCCATAAATCATAACGCATTTTTCCTTTATATTAACTTTTTTTTGGATGTTCAAATAAATTTTCACAGAAAAAAAACGATTTTTTATTTTATTCTTCCGAAATCTGTACATAGAAATTACGGTTTTCTTCTATATTCTATGCTTCTACGTTTCATACCACATGGAGAAGGTTTTCATATTATTGTTGCAATTGCAACGTAGCTCAGAACAGAACTCGAAAACTTCTACTACCTTCCATATAATAGAGCAAACTTTAATAGCGACAGAACTTCATTCACATCAAAAACTTTTTCACCCCAGTTGGATCTAAAATTTTGTCGAAAAATGTGCATAATTGAAGTTTGAATGGAAAAGCATTAGTAAACCACGGCGTGTTTTAATGGGAACAATAATTTTTCCGTCCATCTTTATTAAACACACCGGAGTGAGTTATAAATTATCACTTAAAATGATTAAGTATTTAGAATAATTTCAGTACTGATTTGCTGTGACACGGGGGTCTCCAGTTTAGTTTTACCTCAGGGTGCAATTTATCTCTCCACGGCCCTGTTCGCCTCCCACCATCAATCTTATAGTGAAAGTATCGCAACAAATTAATTACTAAAAGTAGAGGTCTACCCAGAGTACATTTATTGAGAAAATCAAGAGATTCTATCTCAACGGTTTTTTGAGATTCGACGCCTAATTTTTCTGATACAACAATTCAATTCTTTAACGTTTCACTTTAATTGTTAATTACCAAATTTCAATATTCTATCAACAAAAGTTCCGTAAATATAAAAATCATCGTTTTGACCTTTCCGCCCAATCTTTCTTGTTGCAGAAGCCCGTGTCTACAACTCGCTGCTTAAATGGCCCAATCTATTCTCTTCAAAATCCGGCTTAGTTCACTCTCAGAGTTGGAAAATGAATGAAGTTTCAACTTTCTAGACATTGGAATACGAGTTTGAAGTCCTGTTGTGGCTACAAACAATCGACAAGTTTGAACTTTTTATCATGAACCGTTCAGTAAATAGGAAAATCCGAATGCCTTCATTTAAACTTTTAAGTCCTTCAGACAAATTCTTTTGCCCTAACTCCAGCATTTCACTGCAGAAGCCACCTTTTTTTCAAGAACTATTAATTTTTTCGTTAGGGTACTTTTTGCGCAACAGCCCAAATTGAGCTGTGGCTTCTGCGGTAATATTTCTCCAAAGCAATTTTTGGTATTAAGGTCGTATCTTAGGTGGATCTGAGTTTTTGTGTTGAAACTAATCACCAAAGATACTTTTTGTTGCAGGGATAGCGTTAGCTCATCGTCCAACCCTTAGAGTCTAACTAAAACTAAAGTATGAAAATGAGTTTCAGGGTACCGAATTATTTCAGCTTTCAGATCGATCACAATGGTTTGCAATGGAACTCTACATACCCTTGTCCCATCTTCAATTAGATTGGTGATGATTCATTCAAGGATGATATTAATAATTGTTCTATTTTATCATTACTGATAATGGTGTAGGATCATTTCGGTGAACTCGTCATTTTGATTCATCGACGATAAGAATTTATCCGAAATACTCGATTGAGGTAAGGGAGGAGTACCTAGAGTAAACATTCAAAATCTGTTGAAATTTATACAAATCCATTTTATTATTATCTATTTTTATATGCAAAGTAGTTACAGTAACTAACGTTCTTCATCGATTGAATATTACAAGATCGTTATTTTATTTAAAATTCAAAACTAAAAAAGTACTAAGCTTAATAGGTACACAAAACGAACACTGGGATTATAAACTGAAGTGGTTAACTCATCAATTCAACAACGACAGGCTTTCTATCTACTTCTTAAACCGTCCGAATTTATTGAATCCGAACTGATTCGGAATCTGATTGGGTCGATTCTGCAACTGTTGCGTTAATTGTTGCTGTTGTTGTTGTTGTTGACGAGCTTGTTGCTGCTGTTGATTTTGCTGCTGTTGTTGTTGCTGTTGTTGTTGGAGCTGTCTGTTCTGCTGACGCAGTTGTGACTGTTGGAACTGTTGTTGAAGTTGCGGCTGATATTGTCCCGATTGAAGTTGCTGTTGTTGTAATTGTTGCGGTGTTAGTTGATTGAGCCGTTGCTGTTGTTGAAACTGTTGCTGTTGAGATAGTGGAAAGCCGTTGACATTTTGATTGTAGTTTTGAATTGGTTGAACGCGTGAGATGTAGTCCAAAGATTTTGCGATTGCTTCCGGAATAGGTGGTGGCGTTGGTAGATGGGCTCCTTCCGCTCGAAATCCTTGCCAAATTGGAGAATTGAAAGTGTAACAATGAATTTGAAAAATATTGAAATCAAGTCAAAATAACCATTTTCATCTGCAATGTAAGTGACTCGAATCGGTGTCCCTTCCGGCGAAGTATACGAATACGAGCCTTGTACAACCTGCGCTTCGGAATCTTTTATCCCGGCGTTTTTCAAATAACCCTGAGCTTGGGCTGTTGTCCCATCACCTGAAGTATATCCGTATGCAAAGCTTCCATCGTACGAAACGTCGTTCTGATATGACGTTATTGGAACGTAATTTTGAGGGTTGTACGTCCGATAGGCAGCCTGAGAAAAAAAATCAGGTTTCTGGCTTAAGTCTTTTGTTTTACTTAGGTCTGTTCTGAGCAAATGTAAGTCAGCTAGTGTGACGATTGGGTTATTTTTGATGAAGATTTTAATTATTTGATCTTATTCCAGCTCTAAGTAAATAAATACATCGATAAGGAAATCGGTAGAGCATAACGAACCTGAGGTATAATCGGTGGCTGATAGGCCGGCTGAGTGTTGAGCCGTGGGAACGGTGGCTGTATGCGATTGAATGGATTTTGATTGAAAAATCCCGATTGTTGTGCGTCACAAATACTCTCATGCCATAGCATAACCGTCACACATATCAACCACTGTGGGGTAAATAAATCAAAATTATTGCATAACGTCCGATCAAAGATACACAATTTCGGCACAAATTCAAAATATTACCATGGACATGTTCAAATAAAGTGGACCGCTTTAGTCTGAATTTCTTTAAAGGGAAAAAATGCACTGTACACACTACACACCAGCGATAAGTACTACTATGAGATGAGATGCACCAACTGCAACTAATCTTTCAATAATTGCTAGCCCTAGCATTTATATACCCTGACGCGAAGTACACTTACGTGTGGAGCACGTATGTTTTTCGTTTTTCCGCCTGAAATGATTTTCCTCTCCTAAGTTTTTAAATTTTTTTCTTCAGCGTTTTCTTTATTCAGAAGAATATTGAGAATGGACTTTGTTGAAGTGATCGAAGTTAATAAATCAGAGATTGAATTGCGAACGATTGGGAGTTACTTTAAAAGAATGGGGAGGATAAAAAAGTACCTTTGTAATAAATTATTGGATCTTAGAAGAATTTTAAAGATAAGCAGTACAGTAAACATTCAAAACTGCCTTTCGAAAATCTTGAATTTACCTTTATGATTTTATGTAATATATCTTCCAAAAAAAACCAACATCTTTCAGCTTTCAAAAAATTAGTTATGGGCTATTAAGTTATTACACTTATTCTTATGAAGAATTACAAATTGTTTAGCAAAATGAATAATGTGTCATATCTGTTTCTGGAATCTACTGAGAATTGTGATCCAAAAAAAATTTACAAGCAATGGCTACCTTAAAAAACAAAAATATCAATTATACTGTACTTTATTATTTAATTTAATATAAAAAATTTAAGTTGTATTTAGTGATTCGTAGGGCGACTCAAAAGTATACTCATATATATCATCATATTCATATTTTTTGAGCCATAGATTTGAAACGATGAAAATGAATAAGATAAAATTTCGGATTATAAATTTTGCTTGTTGTTTACTGAAAATGTAAATTTTTGCATATTTTTCTAATTTTTATTTCACTTCAAAAATTTTCAATTCATCCTATTGCAAAGCGATATTCACTTGACCTCTTTGACTTTAGTGTTTTAATTTGATATCAGTTTCTATTGGAAAACAGAATATTCAAAAAGTTTTATTTTTTAAATGTTGTTTAATAACTTGTTATTAAAAATTGAACCTGTTTATAGCAACAGCCATTCACTACAAATATATTATATTTTTGAAAATCAAGGATATTGTAATAATAAAACAATATTTTAGAAAATCGGAAGCAATTTAAGTGAAATTAGAAAATGGCAAATTTTAGATGAATTTCTCTGTTTTTATACTCTAGATGAAATCATATAGAGTATTATAAGTTTAATCCAGCCCAAAAGTTTGTAATGCATAGAACCAAGCCTCGGACGAAAAAAAGTTATATATTATTTTTTGTTTATTTGTGGCCAAAAACCTCAAATCCGCCTGACGTCCGTCCGTCCGTCCGTCCGTCCGTCCGTCCGTCCGTCCGTGAACACGATAACTCAAGAACGCCTTCACCTAGGATCTTGAAATTTTGAATTTGGATGTTTGGTTGAATTTGTAAGGCTAAGTTCGTTAACGGGCAAAATCGTCCTACTCCTTCGGGTAGCTGCCATACAAAATGTCCTTAAAACACGTGTTCAAGAATATTGGTCGATAACTTCAGAAGGGTTTAAGCTACGACTTTGAAATTTTGTACGTGTTATTTTTCCAATAGTTAGAGCTAAATATGTGATTATGAAGAAAATCCTGTTAGTCCTTCGTGTAGCTGCCATACAAATATCCTGTCAAAATGTATTCACCTAATTTACGAAACTCACTATAACTCAAGTAATCTTTTACCTACGAATTCGGAATTTTGTACAAATTAGTTTTGAGTGAAAAGAAAGTTCGAGTTTAATAGTCAGCGAAATCCTTTTACTCCTTCTGGTAGCTCCCATACAAAATATCCTTAAAACACGTGTTCAAGAATATAGGTCGATAACTTCAGAAAGGTTTAATCTACGACTTTGAAATTTTGTACGTGTTATTTTTCCAATAGTTAAAGCTAAATATGTGATTATGAAGAAAATCCTGTTAGTCCTTCGTGTAGCTGCCATACAAATATCCTGTCAAAATGTATTCACTTAATTTACGAAACTCACTATAACTCAAGTAATCTTTTAGCTACGAATTCAAAATTTTGTACAAATTAGTTTTGAGTGAAAAGGAAGTTCGAGTTTACTAGTCAACGAAATCCTTTAACTCCTTCTGGTAGCTGCCGTACAAAATGTCCTTAAAACACGTCTTTAAGAATATTGGCCGATAACTTCAAAAGGGTTTAAGCTACGTCTTCGAAATCTTGTAAGTGTTATTTTTCCAATAGTTTGAGCTAAATGTATGATTATGAAGAAAATCCTATTAGTCCTTCGTGTAGCTGCCATACAAATATCCTGTCAAAACGTCTTCACTTAATTTATGGAACTTACTATAACTCAAGTAATCTTTTAGCTATGAATTGGAAATTTTGTACAAATTAGTTTTGAGTAAAAACAAAGTTCGGGTTTACTAATCAGCAAAATCCTTTTACTCCTTCTGGTAGCTGCCATACAAAATGTCCTTAAGACACGTGTTCAACAATATTTTTCAATAACTTTTGAACGCTTCAAGCTACGAATTTGAAATTTTGTACACGTTTATTTTTGAATGGTTCCAAGGAAAAGGATAAATATGTAAGAAATCGAGTGAGTCCTTCCTGCACCTCCCATGTGAAAGTCCTTTAAAAAGGACATTTTTTTTCGATGACTTACCCAGTTCAAGGTATGAAGTTAAACTCTGAATATTGTCTTTTAGTTTTGAGAAGCAATCTAATAGCAGTCCTTAATAAAGGACATACAACATGCACACACGTAATTCTACTTTATCCCCAACTACAATATAAATCGGAGTTCAGTATTCATCTAGTTATTTTTAGGAAAACAATATTTTTAATAAAACTGTATAAAAAAAAACTACACTTAAAATTTATTAAAAACGGATCACAGATTTAATATTAATATTACTAATGAATTGTTTTAACAAAATATTCCTTACAATTAAATATTTCAATTATATTTCCGTGTACAGGGAAAAGCATTTACAAAGTGCGTAATTCGCTTATGGACAACTAAGTTAAAACTTAGACTTTAAACTAAATAAAATAAATTAAATAAAAACAAAGGCACATCTTTATCTTCTCTTGGTAACAGGATTGTTGCAACCTGTACATTTTCTTTTAAGTTTTATTAATCTTGTATTATATTGTATGGTACACTGTCAAATATTTGGCAGGAAACAATTGACCGAAATCGGTGTCAACTGTCCATTTGACACACTGCTTGCTTACAATATCAGACTATCGGACCCATTTGAAAACAACCACTGAATATTCTTTTCGCGACAAATGCTGCCAGGTCAGATTTGTTGGACAAAATGCAACAACAAAATTCTATAAATAAACCGATTGCATTTGAATTTTTGGTGACTGAAGCTTTACGTCTCCATCAACCAAGTCGTAAGCAAACATAACAATAAAAACATAACTAGCATAGCACATAGCTATCACAGCCATGCAGTTTACTTAACCTACAACCAGTCTATCGTTTACCAAATATCAGCCCACAAAGCTACAAATTTGTCGACGACCGTTCGATAGATGAATGACATTTAAGCCTTTGGCCCATGATAGAATTTTTTTCCGAAAATGTAAAACTGCCAAATGTTGTCACATTCTGTCATTCATGAAAGGTGCACGATTATAATGTATGACATATTTGTTAAAATTTTCTGTCAAACTAGCATTGTCAAATGGGGTCAGATCAAATTAAATTATTTGACACCAAATTATCAAATATCATATGCCAACGAAAACAGTCAAATGTTTGCCAGCTGGGCACACAATATTATACTAAATTCAGTAATGGCATTCCTTAATTAAGTTTTAGCGCTTTATTTAATCAGTGAGTAGAAAAGTGGCAAAATTTGTTCAATTTTTCTAAGCTATGAAAAATGCCATAAAAAAAATTTATTTTTTGTTACTATTAAAAATTGATTAATGGGTTTTTTAATGTAACGGCGTTGGGCCCGTAGTTCCGTGTACTTCGGCGAAAAAATATGACTAAGATTTACTCAGAGAAGAAGTAAACAAGTCTGCTGGGTTTTTTCATAACAATAAATATGTAACTTCTGCGATTAAACATAATTCGGTAAAACCTTTATCATCATTAAGATACTGGATATTTTATATAAATCCTTTTTATTTTTTCTAAATTAATAATTTGAATATTTATTAACTCAAGCTCTTAAGAAACGAATCACTTCTCGTAAATTTTTTAATAGACAAAAGCTAATCAAAATTCCGTTTCGCAAACTGGATTTTCAGCATCCAAAAAAACTCTAGAACGCAAAAGCTACAGCTAATCCAAGCAACATACCAAAAGTATTTAAAAATGGCGTTCAGTGAAGCATCACCTCTCAGTTACAATGTCACAATTATCATCGTTTTGACACGCCTCAAACTCGAGTTTGACGAAATCGATGAACAAAACAATCGTGCGTTGAACGTGAAGAAAATGCGTCCAGTCGTCAATTCTTCCCGCATACCTGTGTCACATTTGCATACCGTCACAATTTTTCTCATCACAGGTGAATTATTAGCAAGAAAAAGAAGAACAACAAATAACTTAAGTACTTGGTCTTGTTCAGCCCGGCTCTTAAGCTACCGAAGCACCACAGCTCGCTCGTAATGCGGTTTCAATTCCGTAGTTGTAAAGATCGTTCCAGCCGATCAGCGAGATCAATGAATGCTGTAAATCCACCTGACGATCTTTGCATTGTCTTCAGCCCAGGTATCAGACACTCGCTAAGACATTTAGCGTGTGTAGCGAGCAACACAATGAATGCGAAAAATTCGCAACTAATGGAATGAGCCGCCATTTGTTGATGTGCAATGGATCGATTGGAGCTGTGTCCAAGAGTAATGGAGGATGTGCGTCCCCAATGATTCCATTGTCCAATTTCAACGAATTGATCGTACGCTGATCGAAGTCGATGCGATTTTTTTCTTCATCTGGTCACTCTATTATTCCTTCAAGATCTTTGGGGAACATCTTGTTAAAGTAGTTGCACATACGAAAAAAGAACTCCGCTAGAGGAATTTTGTGGTTTTTTGCTGCGATCGCTAAACAATTAGAAACGTTACTGTGCCAACGGCAAAGAAGGTGTGAAAAACTAAAGGACATCGATTATTGCTGAAAGGCGGAGCTTCGTGGCAGCCCAACTAGCTCTTAGCTATTTGAATTGCATAAAAAGTGTTGAATGTCATCCTCACCTTTTTCACACACCAAGTGATCAAGTGGGTGTCGTATTGGAGGTGGCAAATATGCAAAATATTTTTAGCGTTAGATTGCGTCGCTTGGATCATGAATTATAAATCTCTAAGTACTTCGAGGTAAAATTTATTACCGTGATTGATTGCGACGAATTACTTGCAAATTCTGCGTAGGTATAATTACCTACCACTGAGGTACAACATTTGTCATATATGTTGGAACAAAGATCGATAAATGCCACTAAGAAAAATGCACTTTGAAATTTTAGTACAGATATTTTTCAAATCAATTTCGGTTAGAACGAAATATTTTGGAAAATTAAAAAATGCAGATATAGCGCAGCCGCTGTTCTATTCTTTAAAATCAACTTTTATTGTCCGGCAACGTTGGAAATGTGGTGAAATTTGAATTTGAATACGTGGGATTATAGCGGAAGAGAGCAGTTTTTTTTAATTCTAAATTTGGCACGACTTGAAATAAATGAGCAGAAAACTCGATATTTTCACATGGACTCAGGCAGGAGTAGGTACATCGAAAACCTAACGCGATAGTTGAGGCTTAACAAAATGTAAAGGCTAAACTACATAAAACTAAGAATCAATCTACTTCAAACCTATCGCCCACAAAAAAATTGAAGCCGCACTAAGAATCCAAAATTTTTTTTAATGTCATATTTTTATATTTATTAGTTAAAATATCGCAACTGATCTTATAAATTTTACAGACGACCTGACATACAAAACAAATTAATATATGATGGAGACTTCCGCTTATTGCAGAATATACCACAATTTATTATTGAAACAAGAATAATTGTAAAAGTTGGATGAGGACCAAACCTTCGAAATCGATAATTTTTCAGTAACAACAGTCAGTCTTTCGAGAACAGATTTATATGTACCAAGTTTCAACTTTTAATCGTAAGCCTTTCATAAAACAAACACAATACCTTTTATGAACCCTGGTACACTTTTTATATCCTCCTTTGAAAAATCTGTCGATGAGACAAACTAAGGTGCACTGTTTTAAAAAATTTAATTTTCAATACAGATTTTTACTTGAAGTTTCCAGTATATTTCATTTTTTCAAGTAAAAGTACTCATTTCAAGCACTTTTACTCGAAATTACTGGTATTAGTAAATTATTCATGTACTTTTCAACTGAACCGTACAATTTACATGAAAAGTATCACAAAATTACCCAACCATTCGAGTAAAATTAACTATATTTATACATGAATTGAAAATTACGTTGTTTTTCGTGTAAATAAACCACGAAGTTGGACCCTTCGGTCCATTTTGCCTTCTACTGAAATGAAAATGAAACGCCTTCGGTGGCGCAGTGGCTATGCGCGCCAAACCTATACGCAGCAAAACCAGAATTGATCGCGAGTTCGATTCTTACCTATCGCCAAGTGTTTTCTTTAGAGTAAGTAAGTAAGAAATAATATTAGAAGTTGAAGTAAGTGTATCTTAAAGAGTGCTAATTATACACTTTTTTTAGAGAATATAGAGTGCTAAGTATACATTTGTTTTTAGAGAATATCCAATGAATTTTCTGCTTTCGAAGTTGAAATTTACTGATTGCAAATTAAAATTTACTGCTTGCACATTGAAATTTACTGACCGAATATTTAAAATTACATTCAAATTGACTTTTACTTGAAAAGGTGAGGCATATTTGCTACTATCCAAAAGATGTAAAATTCAATGGATTTTTTTTACTGTGTGTACTAGATTCAATAAATATATGCGGCTCAAGGGCGCGCATAACAGCAGTCAATGCGCAGTTATACCACAATTTGCCGATGAAAAAAATCATCGCACTTATTAAGCTGAGGTCTAAGTAAAAAGGATGCAGAATTTTTCATACGTATAGCTCTTATAGGGATCCAATTAGATTTTCAATTCTTCGTTCAGAACGAAGGAACTCATGTCGATCGCTATACTGACTATCAAGGGCTTTGACTAGATATAGCCAAAGCGTTTGGCAGAGTCTGGCATAAGTATCTTCTAACCAAAGTAAGTACAATTGATACCTCCCTGATACAATTGATGGAGAGCAGGCATGAAGCTCTACACTGAGAGAACAGATTTATTGCTGAAATAGAAATATATGACAAACGAATTACAACGGTTGCAGGAAAAGTTCCTATCCCATTGTTGGAACAGAAATTCTGGGTTGGCCGAACCGAATTTTCGTTTATTGGTATCGAATATATTTTCGGACAACTGAATTATTTGTCTAGCCATCCAGAATCTCTTAAAATTTTGATTATCACAAATGCACGGGTTGTTGATAAACTCTAAAAAATATGGAGTTATTTGTGTTAAATCCTACACTGAAATCTTTTTTGTTACCTAGGAGGAGGTAGAGAACTCTTCTAAAACACTATTTTCCTACTTCAAATATTATTTCTTACTTACTGACTTAATAAAACCCATGGCTGTAGGTAGGCATCGAACCCGTGTTGAAAGTTTTTGGATTAATGCGCGTACCCAAGTAGCACGGATAGTTCTTGGTCACAACCTGTAGTCCGGTGAACGTTGTTACAACTAATTTTTAGTTGTGTATTTAATTTTTTGACACTTACAACTATTTTTAGTTGCGAAAACTCTCTAACAACTTTTTATCAGTACTATATAGTCGTATGACCATTTAGTTCGATTAAGTAGTTGTGCAATGGTTTTGCGAACTAATGCGGACAACCATAAGAATACACCTCACTTATGAGTCCGTGCGTCGTTCGCACAACAACCTGTCAACTTCAACCTGCGAACCAGCCTGCTGCAACAAAATAGTAGTGTATTGCTACTAAATAGTTGTGTATTTTGCTACTAAATAGTAGTATATTGCTACTTAATATGACTCCATATTCCATACTCCATAAAGGATGCAGACTTTTATAGATGTGTCATGGCTTCCAATATAACTGAAATATTTTGAACAAAAATTTATTCAAAAGATACACATATTTTGAATCAAAATTCTTATATTCCTACTTTAAAATATTGGTTTGAATATTTTTTATTCCATTTTAGTCAAAAAGTACTTCCGTTTGAAAAATTAATTTGACTTAAAAAGTTATAAAATATTACAATATAGGTTTTTATGGAGGGGCGTAAGTTTTAAGCATATAAACATCACATATGTTTACAGCAAAAATTATGTATCCCGTAAAATTAGTTCTAGATTTAGTTTTTTAATTGAAAAAGAATTATCATCAACTCATATTTCAATTGAAGTTCACATCTGATTTGTGTATTCTTCTAAACCCACATTCTCATATTCTCTGCGCGCTCTCGACTCGTATGTGTGTGATCGAACACCGCTACTCTATTTTACTATAAAGTTCGCAGATAATTCGCATATTGTCCGTAAATGGTACGGACCACATGCACTCCACTCACAACCAAAAATGGTCATTTTGGTTAGTCGTAGCCCACAACTATTCGTAACGCTGCAGGTAGCGAGGTGGTACGTACTACTAAGCCCGCACTGGCAAATTGGTTGTGACAACTATCATATCACCGTTCTCACTACTATTCGCCAAAGTAAGCATGACTATATAGTGATATGATATAGTTCGCAGAACGTTCGTACTACTCCTACACGACTATTTGTGCTACTTGCGTAACCACTGCGCCACCGAAGACCTTTCATTTTCATTTCCCTATGTGCAACTTTACTTAGTGTGGATTAACTAAGTTACTGCAACATACATTCGGTTGGCGGAACACACATTCGGTTACCACAGCAGAATGATACCGAAAATCGTTTGTGATGAACAATATTCTATTGCAACAACCAACATTATATCGCGGCAATCAATGTTGAGTTGCTAGACATTTTTCTGTTCGGTTCTTTCAACAGAATCGCGCAAGCAACATAAGTTAATTGCCTTGACAGAATGGTTCAATTGCACGTATTGCGTGTTTATTCCCTTAAACGAATATTTTTTGAACAACCAACTATCTATTGCTCCAAAATAATTCTTATTAGCGTAAATGAACTTCGATTGCTGCAATGAAAATTTTATTGAAGCAATCTCTTGCCAACAAATTATTTCTCTCAGTGTATTCAATTTTTCTTCAAAATATCATACATTTCCAGAGTCCTTACTATTTCGTCGTCATTAAGTTGGAAATGATCCAGAGATCCAGATATGCTGCATGAAATCGAACCGAACGTTTTTCCATTTGGTGAAAAAAGAACTAGTGTCCTTCGAAGTGCAAAATTCTCACGAGAACGTCTGTTCATCCAGAGGACAACTAATCCTGGATATATTTTTGGATCCAAAAGAAATATAAGAAATAAAGGCTTTGAACTTATCTCTGATAGTAAGCACATCCTTAAAAATCCAAATATTTAAAAAAAAATGTCAAAAGAAACAAAAAAGTAGTATATAAGCCACAGAGGCCACTCCGTCTGGGATCGAAACAAGCTGTCCTACATTTTAAGATCACTCAATAAACCTATCGTTTCACAGTTCAAAGAAGTCGTTTCGCCAAACATCCGCAAGCCCTCAACCACATAAAAAATAACGGCCAAATCCAAAGATCATGAGCCATCCTTCAAGCACTCGAAAATGCTTCGATTCCGCACCCATTTTTCATTCGGATCGCGCTAATTTTCATCGTGCCCGAGGGCTACTTTTAAGGTTAAGACTATATAGCAAACAAGTGACTCTTCAACTCTTCGCGAAAGAGTTTGAGTTCGGTATGAAATCATCCGTCGTACGGAATTGATCTTATGAAATCTGCCCGTTCATATAAAAACGATTTATGCAACTGCAGCAATTTCGTTTCATAACTTTTCGAGGCGGTGCACTAAAACACTCCGCTCTACCTATGTAAAAACTTTGAAATTCAGGTGCGTTTTCGTTTTACGACCTCAAGATGTTCTTTTTTGGATGCACCTCGTTGTGATACTAATTTATCATCGATGCAAACGCTGGTGTAAGGTATCTAAATCAATTATGGGAATTCCCAGGCGATGTAACCGGAGCAACGTAGTCATTAATCAAAAGTTAATTGTCGCAAGTGCGCAATGTAAAAGTAAGTGTAAATCCACCTCGGTTGCATCTATTAGAAGGTCTTAGCTACATGGCCTTAATCCAAGCCATGATGATCCTCCCAATTGGCCGGGGGAGCAATTAATCGCACAGCTTCTGTTATAATCTTAGACTATTTTCAAACTCAAATAAATCGTTATTGTTCACTTTAACTTCCTGGACTTATTGAAAACCTGTAAAATCGACTCTCATTATATCTTCGGATCTCATCTTCTTCAAGACTTCCTCGTCGTTACCAGCCTAAATCCACCATTCGCTCCGATTGGGATAGGTAACTGCTATGAATAATGGTGTAATTCGAACCTACAGTTTAGCCTTAAAATTTATAGTCACCCTCGACTTTAGATTCAGCGATTTTTCTGTATAGCTTAACTTGCAGTGAGAAGATTTCCAGGGCAGTCTTATTGTCTAGCCGATCTAGCCGAGGTAACTTGAACTGGCCGAACCGAAACCACCGAGCAAAAAGTGAAAAATTACAACACTTCTTGAAGCCAAGTGAATGCTGATAGCATAAACATGAGAGTTGTGTAGAGTTGCGAAATTTGGAATTCGTGTAATTCGCATTTAACTAAATTCATCACAATTATTAAAAGGAGACCGATTCATAAAAGCGATGCCACGAAAACTATGTTCGCGTGCTGAGAGCATAATTTTCATGAGATCCCGAAACACCTGAGCAACATGTTTTCCCAGTAATTTTCACCGATCTACTGAATTAAACGTATTCTGGGTCTGTGTTTGTATCTTTTAAGTGACATTTTTCGAAAATTATCTGATGACATTTTTGAAATTAAAAGATGACATCAGAATTTCAGGAAACTTGTTGTTGTTATCACACTGCCGATATCCACTCATAATTAATTACGCCCATTTACAATAGGCGATAGTCAGCAAGGCGCTTCATAACAAAAAAATTGCAGATAATATGGAAATTTTCAAGATTAACGAACAATAATTCTTTAAAAACTTACGCTCGCTACGTTAATGTTATAAAGGTTTTATGAATTGATTTTTATCAGAAACATTTTTATTAGATACCCACAAGTGTCTTGCGTTTTTTAAAATTTTTAAATATATAATTCTTAAGGCGCAGTAGAATTTAAATCGCGAGGCATACGCTGACTTATAGTTGCGCATCTAAAGCTAAAAAGAATGAAAGGTGTATTCCTTACATTATATTTCTTCTGTTAAGAAATTCACCCAAAGTTATATTTTCACCAGACTATTAATGAACTAGCTGGCGGAGAGCTTGTCAGCATCCTGTCCACTTGATAGTCTAGAACTCACAAGAGTAAGTTTCAATCATATGAAAATTTTATTATGATGGAAACACTGTCATGTTATTGCTTAGTCTTGTGATGTGTAAACTAGTCGAGGACTGGCTTACCAACGCATTATACCGGACAAACATTCCGATTGATTATCCAAACGTAATGATTCAAATTAGCACCAGCCAAAGTAGCGTTCTATCTCAGTCGGGAATTATGAGTCGTACAGATGGTTTGACACCGCAAAAAATCACAAAAGTTTCACATTCGTAGTAGAAATTTACTAATTTTAAATTATATTTGCCCAATGTAACTTGCTTAACATTTTTCAGAATTGATGTTCGAGCTTTGGATTCTTAGACCAGTCTGTTATCTAGTTTATTCCAGCACGGTCAACCTGTTTTACGCTGTGTAATTCATAGCAAAAATTCATTAAAAATAATTAATTTAGATTTATTTCATATCCGCAACGAACATTTCTTAAGCTAATTCAAATAATTCTGAGCTCTGATCTCTACAATATGTAGAAATAATTACCTTGTAGCACGATGGCTGGAGTAATTACAAAAAAAATTATTGTATAATTGAAATTCACTTCTTTAGCATTGAGATTAGAATAGAGTTATATTGTTTTAGAAATAAAGAACATTGGTCGATTTAAAGAAAAAATATGCTACCTTGAAAATTGAACACATTATGCCCTAAGAACAAAAAAAAATTGTCTGCCTGACTGCCGTACGCAAGATGCTTTAAAAGCTAGTAGATCATAAACTGTTTGAGGTATTAAGTTCATATTTTTAGTCGGTAGATTGGTCGGACTCCTTTGTGCACTGCAAAAAAAACTGTATGCATATCCAAAAAGTCAAAATCGTAGCCGCCCTACGATAACGAAATGTTAGGAATTGGCTATGGAAAAAAAGCCATAACTGTCCCAGATAATTTGTCTGCCTGCGGTAACCTGCGGATTAAACCAACTTCACTATCACTTCGCATATCATAAAGGTTGTGCTGGACATCATTTTCATTTAAAATAAATTTCAAATTTGAATTCATTTTTGATTTAACACACATGTAGCCACCGTTGTCAAGTAGCTATTGATTTTATTACTCAAACCAGAGAACGTGTATGTCGAATTAAAGAAGAAGAGTTTTTTTGTCAGATTAAAGTTCGTACGCACATTTCTTCCCTTAATACCATGGATAGACTGCTTGTATACAAATTACGTTGATCAAATCATGATATGCGATACATGATAGCATGATACAAAGCCCATACATGTTATACTTTGACATTTAGCTATCAAAGACAAAATTTCTTCGTGCTAAACGTTGCAGTATGATGTTCCGGCGAATAGCACTTTCATTGCTATTAAAGAAATGTACAAAGCGGACCATCATATCACACACAAAAATGAAAACACGCTCAAAGAATTTTAACTGACGGAAGAATATAAGAATCCACAAGTGTCGTTCATTGGAATTTCAGTAACAGATGGCGCTGATGGCAGTTAAAAGATGGCTATATCAGCTAAAATCGAATTTAGATACAAGGAAACAGGTTTGATATTACGTCGATATCAGCTCGTTGACGTACTATATGCATAATATTGGGCGATACACTGGTGATATTGACGATATTATGATTTGTATACGAGCTGTGTATCCAAGGTATAACCCGATTTTTCTTAAATAAATTAAATGGGCGGATACAAACAAGGTTCAAGTATATACAAAAAAACTTAAATTGTCTGATCTCAACGGTATGCCCAAATGCATGGAACTCCAAATATTGAAAGTTGAAAAGAAACAAACTTCATCATCGTAATCGTAACTCTCTCAACTAATCCCCTAGCTTTTGGCCCGATTAAGCGGCCAAATGAATTTCGACCGATAAGCAAGTCTGTACAAAAGTTATAAATTATCACCGACATAGTAAGAAGATAAAACTCTCGGTACAAGTTGAGAGCCACTGAAGATGTTACGATTACTTAAACACAGCCTCTTATTAACAATAATTATCTATCGGGCCAGACTCTAACCTCGGTTTAACCGACTCGTCGTAACAATCTTTGCAGTTTTGACTAATCTCGAGACTTGCATGAATATTAAAAATAGAAATTCGCTAGGCACAGACACTATATCAAACTAAAAAATAAAATAACCGGCACAAGATTTTACCTGTAGACAAGGTAACCTGAGAGTCATGATGAGCGTGGCCTGACCGAAAACCAGATCATCCCCGAACCTTTGGCATTTTGAACCTGAGACCAGAGACTTGTTCTGCTCCTGGCAATGTCGCCGGAACGCTCAATGAGCACCCAATAAAATTTTATTTATCAAGCTAGAGGTGACACAGACCACGACAAAAAACGCTAAAACCCTGACGACAATTTTTTCCGCTATAAAAGATACCGCCAAAGTGTTAAGTCTTCAAGTTCAAGACCAGATCGCAAACAGAACACACCAGACCTCTACTCGTTTGATTTAAATAGGAACCGAAATAATTTCTCGAAAATGTTCAAATTTGTGAGTTTGGCGCGCAATTCAAAGCTTTCATTTAACTGTTGGACATCTTACTAACAAAATACGGATTATTTCTTCATTCCACAGGTAGCACTAATTGCTTTGATTGCTGTTGCATCAGCTGCTGTAGTTCCAACAACGTACGAAAAGAAGATTCCGGTGGAGGTGATTCCAATTCTTAAGTCGGAATCGGATGCTAAACCCGATGGCTCGTACTCGTTCAGCTACGAAGGCGGTGACGGTACAGTGCGCGAAGAAAAGGGTACCGTTGTCAATCCAGGTGAAGAAAATGCATTTGTTGCGATGTCTGGAAGCTACCGATATATCGATGCTGAAGGACAAACTGTCGAGGTCCACTATACCGCCGACGAACACGGTTTTGTACCAACCGGGACAATAATCCACGAATCTGTTGTTAACGCTGCCCGCCTCGCGTCGTTGAATACCGGCCATGAAGACGACAAATATTAGGAAAAATTCGATTCATGATGATTTTATGTGCAAAAAAAAATAAACAAATGGAAAATTTAAAAAAAATTTTGTTTTTCTAAAATAGGTTTGGTCATATTGTGCTGAAGAAAAAAGTAACTTCTCCAATATTTGTGTTTTTTTTTTATGGATTAAACATATTTTCCCAGATAATAAGCTAGCAGGGTCTGCTAAGCCAAAGCTGTTCAAGTACGGGAACTAGATACCTCTCTAATGGAAAAGACAATTTTAAAATTTGACAAGAAACTTTCGCGTTCCACTAATACCAGCGGTATTGGTATATCATCGCTTCATGCGTCAGTCAAGCGCATTGTAGCACGCTACAACTATTTTTCCATTGGGTATTTCGAAGAATGACTCGGGTATTGCAAAGTCTTCTGGTGAAACTGACTTCATTATTCTAGCCGCACTATCGTTATGGTTTTTGTAAAGCTACTGTATTTTTCTTTTACTGGCATTACAGATCAATTCTTGTAATACTACGGGTAATACCAGAATTACAAATTTAAAAAAAAAATGCATTATAAAATGGAACACAAATTTATTTTTCTTTTTCGATTCACATTTTACGTTACGCTGCTGAATCATGGAAGTGACAACTTCTCTACAGAAAAACCGAACTAGTTAAAGGTGACTAGCAAGTGTGGGAAGAAAAAAAAACATCTCTAACCCTGATACCCCTATCAAATTTTTTAGCAGAATCAGTTACTGCTGCTTACAAAAAAATTTCACTGGTACCTACAAATGAATAAAAATTAAAGCGATAGTAAAAATAATAAAGTAGTAGAGATAAAAACATGTTCGATATCTTACCAGCCATACATTATCACCAGCTGTTATCGCGTCGCTTCGCTTCACGCGCGCGTCGTATTCACTAGAACTTCACCTTAAGCCGCAATGTTTATCGTTTACTAACAAAGTGTTACATGAAGATATTTTTGGAAAAACTCTGGAGAAACTTTGTTTGTACTAAGTGTCATAAAGTAAGGATGGATTAAGTGCGAGTACATATTAACAAATAAGAAAAATTAAAACTACGGTTTTTAATGATCCGTTAAAATGATCTTCGAATCAATAGTATTTTCTCTTGGGAAAAATGTCATTATCCGAAATAGTGAACTCTGAATCTAGTAATTTGGTGAAAGATTTTTGAATTTGTCCGGTAATACTAAGATCCTGCAATCCTTAGTTGAATCGATCTGTCAGATTGATACTTAATAAATTTTCGCTAATAGAAAAAATTACTACTTTAGTAAAATCTGACTCACAAGTCCAGCTCGGTATCCTTAAAAACATAAAAAAAATTAAATTAAAAACGTACTGTTTGCAGTGGGTACAGTGACTTGATGCTCTTGATACATTGTCGCTGATACCTCAGAGTACCTGATGCTCAAAACTCTGCTTCAAATTAATGAAATTATATCAATAACAAGAAGTATTACATAATAGTATCAGGTAGCCAAAAGTATAAGTACCAATCAATCTAAACCTGATACAGCAAATTTCTGCCACAACGAAGTAAAGATTCATTCAATTACAAAATCCTTAATCGAAACTTCAATGCGTGAATGATTAATTGAAAACAGTTTTTAATTAAAATATCATAAATAACTTTAATGTCCGATCATAGCAGTACTGAACATCTCACAACATCTTCTTGGATGCAGAAATCAAGACTGCTAAATTATTATCAAACGTCTATCGTTGTCCTTGCATTAAACTCGAATGTGTGCAAAACTTTAATGAAAAAAATATGTTCAGATCTTACAACTACGATTTGTATTCGGCCGACATTTAAATACATCCGGAGACGCACTAATGACTATCTTCATTTCGATCGAGAATACTTGCTTCGACATGGATCTTCAGCTCACCTATGAAATAAGTTGATTTCTGAAATGTTAACATGTTTCACTACACTTCAATTACTTACATTTTATTGCAAATTTGCTTAGCAATGTGACTAATAATAATTTCTTTCGATTCGATAGGTACGTCCTTTTTTTTAAAAAAAATGTAATTAGTTTTGTGATTTATGAATTTAAAGTGGGTAGTTGCCATTTGAAAATATTATTAATAATTATTATTCGATATAAACAAAATCTTCGTACCAATCACGGCCGAATAAATTGCATTTATTTTATAATTTAGAGCTTTTAGAGCTTCTTGATTCTTGATTCTTTTTTCATAATAAAGTATTTTAGTTTATTGAAATTTAATAATTTGTAATTGTATCTGTTTCAGTGTGAAAACATCAAGAAGAAGCAACTTATTACGTGACTAAGATTTTTCAAAAAGTCTTAAAAGATCGCGTTGGTGATTATATAAAATTGAACTCGCGCAATTAAATTAAATTTATGAAAATTGTTGTAGGTAATTCGTTTACAAAATTCTGCCATCATTAGATCAGAAAAGTGCAGATATTTATGGTAAGGGCAAATCTCGCTACTAAGCCATGAACTGTAGGTCGGTAAATTTTATCTAATTCACGGCTCGTGATTTTCGCGAAATAAACTTTCAGTGGAATATCACGCCAAAACCTCATCATAATTCAAAAAATTATTGAGATTAATCGCGTCAGGTAAACTGTGGCGGTAGGGTACCAATATTCATAGGATGATCGTGACGGTAAATTAAATGCAGAAATGCTGATCTCTGATCTTGGCACAACCTTCCAAATTTAGTGGCTGCGTCTCGATAAATTCAAGAGCAACGAATTTTCTTTTAACAGTTGACTCGCGATCTTATGCATTATTTAAGCTGTTATTAATTTTTGGAGATGATGCATAATAAATTTTATGATCATTGGACTGATCGTGATTTATAAGATTTTTGAACTTGATCCGCACTGCAACATACTTGGAATATCGAAAGTGTTTTTTAAGTTGATGCAAGGCCGTTGCAGGTATTTGTTTTTTTCGTGTTCAGTGATGGATATCATATGCAAAGTTTAGATCGAGACGTACTCGGTTTTTATAAAATGCTAAAAAAAAGAATTTTTAAGGTATTCGGAAATTCCTGTTAATCATTATAAAGCTGCTATTGCGCTCAACCAAAACAGAAAAAAAGTGTTTGAAAGGAAAAAGGTTCTTGAGAAATAAGACCTCCTTCTTGAGAGATTGCTTACATCACACTCCTGAGGGGTGCGCCGAAACACATAAAAAATATTTTAGTATTGTAGGGAACTCGAAAAGTTATACAAACATATGTCCGTTTTCGTACCGTTTTCGAAATATGCACCGGCCATTTCGAGTATTGATCTGAACGACTTCGAACTATTCAAGGAAAAATACTACAAGGTTTTTGAAATAGTCTTATTTATTAATCGGTGTAACGGGATAGTCGCTGTATCCCATATAGGGTCGTACAATAGGCCTAGTACTGGGCCAATAATGGCAGCCAGCATGCCAAGAATGAAGCCAGTGGCAACCAGCACTGGCCCATTGCTGGATCACTACTGAATGATAACTTGGGTCAGTTGTTGGTGTTGTATACTGGCCCAGTGTTGGCAACCGATCTTCAGTGCTGGCAGTACCATACTGGCCCAGTGTTGGCGACCAATAGTGGCGCCAGTGCAGGCAGTTCCTATACTCTCCGCGATTATTGCCAGAAAATGAAATTATTTCCTCTTTACCTAATTATTTTGTCATATAAATTAATCGTCCTAGCTTACACTGGTACCAAAAATTTGGAAAAAAGGCGACAGAGACGCGAATCATGCCTACATACCTTATGTAGTTAGGTACTACATAAGTTTGCTAGCCAACGCTGGCCCCAACGATGGCCCAGAGGCAGAGGTTAACCAGTGATAGCTCCACACACTTAGCAGCCAGTACTGGCCCAGCAGTGGCATACAGCTGGTACGCTAGACTCGGCAAAAGTTTGCTAGTCAACGCTGGCGGCCAACGATGGCCCAGAGGTTAACCAGTGATGGCTCCAAACGTTTGGCAGCCAGTACTCGGTCCAAGCAATGGCCCTGTAATAATTGCTGGGGAACCCAATATGGGATAGCCGCTTTTATCAAATTCAGAGGACAAAACTTTGTTTACAGCCATTTAACTGGAAAACTAGATCGTTCAACCATTCTTTTTTTTGGTATTTTTTTGATATTTTTTCTCCGATTTCATACGAGGTACAATTTGTCTTCCTTAATCAAATTACACGATTGCTCGAGAATCTTTTAACACCAGAATCTCATTTTGCATGGAAAACTCTATTACTTTTTCGAAAACCCAAGAACAGTCAGCTAGAATCCAGTATCTTTAACCCGAATTGTGATTTAAATAGGAATTAAGTATTTTTATCTTAAATATCTACATGTTCTGTTATATCTTAAATGAAAGAATCAACGAGCGCTCCCATAATTCCATATTGGGCGCAATACAAATGACAATACATTGCGATCGTCTCAAATACAAATTGAATTGCGTCTATAGCTTCTATTTAATAAATTACCTTATCTAATACAATGCAACAATCAATTAGTAAATTTGCATATTATAGTGATGTATACATCAGATATTCAATGCGACAATCGTCATCATAATTCCCATCAGAGATTATGTCGCAAATGCACTGTAGTGCGCGCATGTTCTTGAGAATTTGTCATCGGAAAAGAAATTATGAATCAATGCAACAATTATTTATTAACCCACCTCATATGGTGCATGCGTGATTGGATTTTTACCAGCCCAAAGTGGGTGGCTTAAGAGATTCAAAGAAAACTTGGAAGTCCAAGAAAAACTCGAACCTACTGACCGATACCCAAAGATCAGCAGTAGCGTTACTACTTTTGACTATGATTTGAAGATGACGGAGTCCGTCCGTTACAAGATTATTTGACGATGAGATGAAGCATTCAAATTAAATATGCCGGCGACTAAAACTGGTTCTTTTGATCGAACTAAGACGATTTTTGTTTACAGCAACCTGTACTTAGTTGCGCATTTTGTTTCGCGACGATGACTATTAGAAGGCACTAAATAAAAATTTAGCTATCATGGTGTATTTTAGATTATGAGTCTGCAAGATAACGTGATGTAATTTTTAGGAAAATATACCGGAGGTTTAAGATTAAGCGGGTTTAGTGCGAAATTGAGTCATTTTATTAGTCGAATAATTGTCCACTATTTTACGAAGATTTCTTCACTTTTAAATTTTAGATTGTGATTGGGGGTTTTAATGGCTGCAATGAAAATTTTATTATGCGCCATTTCATTGTACCGAAAACAGTCCTACTACACCTTCCACTTTTATTTTTTGGTTGTCTACATGTTTGTTCCTAGTCTCTATAACCTAAAACCGCCCAAACTGATTGCATTTAATTTCTACATGTTATGCATACAATATGTACTTAAAAACCACGATACTTCAAAACTAGTCCTGATATTTGAATATGAAATAAAATAAAATTGTATATTATGTTCACATGAGACGCCGAAAAATCAACCGAAAATTGTTAAATTTTTGCTTCTTTTACCATGAAAAAATTCCATTCTCGTGAAATAAAATTATATAAAAAATGTATTCGTCTTTATAAATGAAAATATGAAATAGTTCCACAATATTGCAATCCCTACTAAATAATTTTTTTTGCTTATCTAATTTTATCTAAGACACTTATGTAATAAATAAAATAAATTAAGAACTAAAATAGAAAAGTGGATCTACAACTGTTACCAATTCTGGAAGAATTGTTATTTGTGACAGAAAAAAACGACACTTTCAAAAGGAATAAATGAAATTAATTCACTATCGCTAATAAAAGTATTCGTACACTTTAAAATAAAACAAAAGAATACAAATTACGTACAAATTTTTATAATAATGTTACATGTAAACCTGGCAACCGCGCAACTTGATCGGTTTCGAATAATGGAAACAGCAACAACCGAATACCTAGTTGCAAAGTAGCCCAATCAGAGCCGAGTTGAAGTATATAAGGGGCGGAACAATTCGAAGGGGAACACCTTCTAATCGAATATTCTCGAACAATGTAGAAGATCAAAATCGAAAGCTTTAAAGCTTTCGAGAACCGTCCACACACATCACCGAGCCAACATTCAAGAACAGTCTAGACTATAGCCAACTAGTATAAAAGCATGCGAAGCTTTCAGCGAGGGACATAGTAATTTTTATTACGTCGACTGTGACAGCCAGCGTGTATACGTGACCGTGTTGGTAGAAAGCGAAAGTGATCGAGTCAAGCGATATATAAGCGGGCGGTATTGCCATACAGTGCGAATAATTGTACGAATAGAATTAAAGTGCGAAATAATAAATTAACACTTATTTTGATTTTAAACGAATTGTGTTTTACTTGAAATCCCGGCGAACCCCTAGCTCGCAACAATAATCATTGGGTTATGATATTTTGCAAAAGAGTAATGATATCAGTTCCCATTTTATAAGAACATTAAGTACTAGAGACATTAAGTACCAGACTATTGGAGCACAGGAGTTAAATGTGGAAAAATTATCTGAAATCACCTTAACATTTTTGAAAAATGTATGTCTGTAAACTCAGCCCAACTGTAAATATGAGGGTGAAAAGTGGCGAAGACCGAAAAAAGGAAGTTTTTCAATTGATTGTACAGTACAATACAGTACAGTTGTTCAGCAAAATTGTTCACTATATCAACATAATCATGCTATACACTAAACTCATCTTGATAATATTGCAGATGTGATCACCCTAGTACAGTGTACTGGTATTAAGGATATAAGTAGCACGCCTAAATAAATAAAGAATTCAATCCTGCATATTATTTCGCAGACAACACAAAAAGCACAAAAATAAACAGTTAAAAGTAATAAAAAAAAAAAAGATTTAACTAAAAAAACAATAAAGAAAAATCTGCCAATGGTCTGGGCGAAACTTTATTATTTATCGGGTCAAAGTTCGGGAGCGGTCAATGGTATGGTATGGTATAAGGGGTGGTGATGCTATCATCCTCCTTCACTTAGACGTTATTGTTCGTCCATTGTGCTCCCGTTTGAGTATAAAAACTCCTGGCACCTAAAACCATTTACTACATACATTTTATAAAGTTTGCTATGTTGCATAGCTTTCCCTTATCGATATCACTGAGGTCATCGAGGAAATAAGCGCCGAGGCTCCGTCTTCTCGTTCTCGATAGGGCCGGACACTCGCATAGGACGTGGAAGATTGACTCCTCCACTTCTGGGTCACCGCAGCTACGACAGAGACCATTTGCCTCGGCACCCAGTCGTCTAGCGTTTCTACCGATCAGGCAATGCCCTGTGAGCACTCCGATTAGTGTGCGTGCATCCTTCCTGCTCAGGCTCAGGATATACTTGCTTTTTCCGTGATCATATTCAGGCCAAAGAGTTCTTGATATTGAGCATGTAGTTAGGTTTGACCATCTATTGCCTGCCCGCTGCAAGCATAGTGAGTCGATAGACTGATTTATGGATCCGATGGGAATAGCAATGTGATGGTCCACCACTAGTGAGCTTAGGCTAGAGCCTGCTCGAGCGAGTTCATCAGCTTGCTCATACCCCTGGATTCCACAGTGGCCTGGCACCCAGTAGAGGGTAATTTTCTTCCGTGTGCTGATAGTGTTAAGAATACCACGACATTGTCTAACTAGCTTTGATCGTGTTGTATTCGAGCTAAGGACCTTAATGGCTGCTTGGCTGTCAATGCAAATAGTGATGTCTTCTGTTTCGGGAGCGGTTAAAGTCGGAGTATATCATCAGTTGTTTCGAGAATATGACTTTTCTTGGAAAGTTAATTTTGTTCTTAAAATAAAAATATTTAAAATAGAGACTAGACGATAGAGGCGATTAAACATTGAAAAAGCCTGTGTAGACTATTCGAATTTCGGTATATTATGTACACTAAAAGCCCATAGAAGTAAGAACGCATTTGTTGCCTTATCAGACTTAAGAGATATGATGAATTGTTAAAACGTATACAAACCCATTACTTCCACTTGGGGTTTGAATTTCGAAAAAATTGTAAAACAGGTTTTTACACGATTTCATAAGAAAAAACTTGATATCTCATGAGAAACGAGGGATTTTGAAAAATTTGTGAAAACACAAGCCTACCCATCACACCCTCATGGTTCTTGAAATTCGACAAGTCCTGAAATTGGTTTTCATGTCATTACATCAAATGCCGTAATAACCAATTTTATATCTCATCAGAACTAAGGGATGGCAAAAATTGTGAAAACATATGCAAACCCTTGGGGGTTGAATATCGGAAAAATTGATAAATGGGTTTTGTAGGCGATTACATAAAAAGTCTGTGGAAGTGAAAAGCGATCTAATATCTCATCAAACCTAAGAAATGTGTCGAAGCTTTGAAAAGCATACAACCCCCTTACACGCCTTGGGATTGAATATCTAAAAATACTGAAATTGACTTTTTGGCACTTATATAGGAAACCTTAGGTTTACTTCCTAAGGTTTCCTGAATTCGATATATCAGCAGATATCCTCCTTACACCCACTTGGGGGTTGAATATACAAAAATCCTGAAAGGAGTTAATAGATAAATATGAAGACAACACGAGAAAGTGAATACCAATTCAATTTCTTATCACTTCTAAAAGATATGACGGAATTCGTGAAAACGTGTTCAATCCGTTTATACCCTCTTAGGGGCTGAACAAGGAAAAAAACTTAAAAACAAGTTTTAGGCGATTATTACGCAAGCCCTTGAAAGCGAAAAGATATTCGATATCTGATCAGACCTGAGGGATATGGCAGAATTCGTGAAAAAGTATACAACACCCTTTCCACCCCCTTAGGGGTCCAATTTCAAAAAATCCTGAAAACACTTCATAGGTATTTTTATGAAAAAGCCGTAGAATAAAAATGAATTCAATATTTGGGAAGACCTAATAGATGAAGACCGTGAAAATATACGCATTCCATTTGCACTGATTATTTTTGCCCCCTTCCGAACGCCAATGGATATTTGAAAATTTTGTTTTTCTAAATTACTTTTCTAGTTAATTTACATATATGTACCTACATACCGAGTTTGAATTTTCTAGCATAAGCCGTTCTACAGATACAGATCTACCTCCGTATCCTACTACCGCTATAAAAAATTATATTTTTCCAACATGCTACACCTACAGCTCTATCTAATTACGTTTCAAGCTTTATATCATTATAGGTTCTTTAGATATAAAAATCAGAACCTTTTCCTTTTCATCCTCCCCCACTCTCACTCTTTACACCCACACCCAGTACAATTGGTTCATAAGATATCGTAATCTAAAGTTTTTGTCCCCCACCTCCGTATGCCAATGCCCCACTCAAAAATTTGTGTCCAATCTGTTCTCCTACTACACATGCAGATATTCATTAAGTTTCAATTTCGTGACATTCACCGTTTTGGAGATATGGATTTTAGAATGTGTTGATCCCGGCTTTCGAGCGTTTCGGACGCATTATTTCCCCCCCCCCCCCCCCAATTTTTTTGCTTTTTTCGTGTGTACTAGTCATGAAACGTAAAAACAAAATTTTTCAGGGTAGCAAATTTTTTTTTTTTTAAAAACAATCACAATTTTTTGGTGAATGTTTTCACGGTACATTTTTAAACTGAAAATACACGTTTTCCGGGTTCAATACTGTTAAATTTATTTTTTGTCCGTCCGTCTGTCCGTCTGTCCGTCTGTCCGTCTGTCCGTCTGTCCGTCTGTCCGTCTGTCCGTCTGTCCGTCCGTCCGTCTGTCCGTCTGTCTGTCCGTCCGTCCGTCCGTCCGTTTGCACGATAACTCAAGAACGCGTTGGCCTAGAAAGTTGAAATTTTGTCACCACCTGTAAAATGGAAAAACTAAGGCTAAGTTCATTAATGGGCGATATCCTTCCACTCCTTCGGCTACCTCCCATACAAGAGTCCTTGAAACACGTATTCATAATTATTGCTCGAATGCTTCAAGTTAAAAACTTGAAATTTTACATACTTAAATTTTACAATGTTTGGAGCGAGAGTTCCGAATATGATGATCGAATGAGTCCTTCGTGTAGCAGCCTACAAAAGTCCTTCAAAAATTTATACAAGTTACAGAATCCAATATAACTCTAATACGAGTTAAAGCAGGGATTAAAAATTTTACAGGAATTAGTTTTATATCAAAAGCAAGACTGAGTTCATTGATTGGCGCCATTGGTCAACTCCTACGAGTAGATGTCATACAAAAGTCCTTAAAACACGTGTTCGCCAATATTGAACGATAACTTTAGAACGTTTTAAGTTACGACTTTGAAATTTTGTATACGTTGATTTTATAATAGTCGCAGCTGAAAATATTAATATGAAAAATATCCTATTAGTTCTTCATGTAGTTGCAATACAAAAATTCTATAAAAATATCCTAACTTAAATTATGGAACTCGAATAGCCACTATACAATAGTTTTTACCTTTAGATAAAAGGTCATGCAATAATTGTATGTGCACTCCTCATTATTTTAACATATTCCCAACTAAAATATAAATCTAAGTTCAGTATTTCATCTAGAGTATCATACGATTGGCTTGCAGCCGATCGTGACTGCCTTATGTTTTTATTATCGTATCAGTTTTTTATATTCGTTTTCTTTCTTTTCCATTTACTGAGTTTTTTCTATGTGCAACTATGTAGACCAACAAAGATATAACATGTGTTAATAAGTAGACTTACTTTTGACCCAAAAACTGCGTCATTCTGTTGACAATACTCTACCAACGATACTATCCAGTGCTGTACAGTGTACAAGAACAAGTTAATATTGGTTTAAAATTTTGCCTGCAGAAGAAATAACAAAGAGAGGGAGTCAAGAAAAGTGCCAGATTCACTCAATTTTCTTATACACATTTTTTTTAATAAAATAATAAAACGTCACATTTATCTTGAACAGGAATAAGAAGGCGATCTTATAAGATCTTGTCTGTTTCTTTTAAGTATATTTTTTGTCTTAGATCAGATATATGAATAGGGTATACCTGATTTATATTATTGTTAGTAGATTCGTGCAACTAGAAACTTATCGTTTTCAATTCAGCATATAAAAACCTAATCGTTAGTTTGTCGCTTGGATCAAATCAATGCCCATAAGATCTAAATTGTCCGTTAATCTAAAGCAAAATATGGTTATAACTCTATCCATGAATAATGCAGATACCATTAAGCCACAAGTAGAAACAAGTGTTATTGTGATGGAATCTACTTGCTTAGATTATGCTAAAGTCAACTAGCTAATTCTATAATTTATGAATTCATTTTCTGATATATTCTACATCAAGTTCTTCTTAGAATAGATAGAAATATCGTTCGAAATCAACGCAACCGAATGCATCCATAATTCAAAAATTGATATTTAGATGACCTACAAGAAATTTAATGATTATGAATTCGAGTAAATTTTATTTAATGTTAAGAAAAGAATTTTTATTTGATGTTTTAATTATTCAAGTCTGGCGATGTGTATTTCATTGCAAGTGACCCAGTTTTATACGTTATGCCGCATACGCATGGGTTAATTTTCTTTGAACTACTTTAGTTGCTACTGCTCGAAGTGGTTGAACTCATTTTAAGAGTGAAGTATCTTAAAATTCCTACGGTTTTGGGGAAAACCAGAAGTTTAGCTTATCCTGTTCTATTGTTGTCTCTTGCAAGAATTTCCGGTCTGACGAGAATTTCGAATAAAAAATACAAAATCCTAATAACAAATTTCATATTAAATTTCTCTAGACAATTTTTTAGGTAGATACGTTCATAGTAAAGGAGAAAAAGGAGAATCATTCGAATGATTCGAAAACTTGTTGGTTGCGAAATATTAAATTGAATCTTCGCTTTATTCATTGTAGTAGAAATTTCAAAATATCCTACTTGATCAAGTAGACAAACAACATGGACCTATAACATGTTTCTAAAGTTACTAGAATAGAACTGGAAATTAATTAATTTCGATACCATCATTATTAAAGTCGTAATTGATTCATCCAGTTCAATCACCTCAAAGGAGTGGTCGGTTTCTTTACTAGATAAAATTTAAACGTACAATCGTAATTTTTATTTTATTTTGTTAATCGAAGTCTAAGGTCCTAATAACTATGAATAATACCTATTCTAATACTCTACTCTTTTGTGAACAATGTTAGAACCGTACCATATTAGAAGTTAGTTTGGACTTGGTGTGTGAGTTTATGTAGAATATACCACTCAATTTCTAGTTCGTGGTAAGAAATTCTACGACAAAAATTTTGGCCAACGCGTGTTGAAGGAAACGCCTCTAAAGAGTCAGTAGAATCCGGTATCGAAATAACTGACTTATGGACGAAATCCACTTTTAAAATTGTTATTCTTCTGAAAGATTTTCACCTTTGATATACTCAATGGATACCACTTGGCTTAATCCTAGTGGGGTATAGTCCTCCTCTTTGTGATTAAAACTACAGTGGTCCTAGAAAAAGCTACAGTGTTTCTTATATTGCAATACTTTTATATATTAGCACAGTACTACTCTCACTTTTCTTGGTGCCCAGGAGTTTCTTCTCAATAAATTTGATAGAAATTAAAAATTCCAATAATGGATAATCCCAATCACAAATCGATCATCCTAATTACACGTTGAGCTCTCTATTCGATAAATCGTCGATCGCGATCGCAGTTCTTTTTTACGATCACTTAAAAATAAAATTGTGTTCCGGGTTTTGCTTTTCAGCTCGATTCTTCACAGATTGATCTAAATTGAATATCCCAAACAAGGAAATTGCAATGACATCACAACATTATCCGACTGCGATCGATTGGTGCACGTAAAAAAACTAATGTGGGAAAATTCGGTAAGAGCAAAAAAAAACAAACAAAATCTTGACTGATCTAATCTAATGAAATTCTGATCATCTCGATTCTCTAAAGATCATCAATCTTCGAGTGAAGGAAGTTTCTTCTTCTCGAAAGAAAAGTTAAGATCGCATACACCCTGGCAAAAAATTGGAGTTACATATGCACTTTCATTTTCTTTATACTGCGTATAGGAAACAAGGTTGTTGCAGTTTTATATTTGTGAACAACGCGCCATACGGAAACACGTTTGAGAGGTATTAACGACAAACCCTCAGAAAAGTGGCCTTTATTTTGCTTTGATCGACCTGAAATATCAACAAAATTTGCTAATACTCAAATTTTATATTTTTAAGGAACGGTAGTCCTCAAAAATCAAAAAAAAAATTTCTGTTTGTCCGCCGTATACTCCGTACGAAAATTCGTTTACGGCTTGGAGATCACAAACCTGTTGAGATACTAACTTCAAATGGTCTAAGCTTTTACGTTGGGGATGTGAGGAGGCAGATGCTTCACACAAAACAACTTTATATTCGTATTTCCGGAACCACCCACTTATTCTATGTAGAAGGTTGAAACTTGGAACTTATATAGCATTATGAGAATGAAGCTGTTTGTAGTTTAGGGGTAGGTAGGTAAAAGGCTGAATTACAAATTTTAGCGCACCAATTATGCATAAAAAGAAATTTTGTTTCAATATGCAAGTGTGCAACAGGAGTATTTCAAATTTCAAATTTTTTACGGTTTTTAAGAAATCATTTTTTGTAAATCTCAATATATTTCAGTAAAACCTTTGAATCTACAGGAAGTAGTGCCACTAAATCCCTAGCAGAAAATACCTTTTTTGGGATAAGGGTGTGAAGGAACAAGGGTGGACATAAAAACATTCCGATTTTTATATTTCGGTTAACTCTATGTTGTAGAAAGCTGAAAGTTGGCACGGGTTGAGGGTTTTTTTCCAATCTAATAAATAGCTTATGCTAGAAAGTTAAAACTTGGCATGTACTTATATGTAGATGTGCCAGAAAAGCAATTTTATTAAAAAAAAATTTATTTGAATTGGCGTATGGTCGTGAATACATTTTCACGAATTTCGATATATCTCTTAGGTCTCTAATTTTACATTTGCGGTAAATAAAGCGCAATCTCACACATTAATTGTTCAGAGGTTGTAAATAGTTTAAATAATGAATATGAAAAAAATCGAGTGAGTAATTTATGAAACCGCCATAGAAAACTACTTGATAAATTTTTGTATTTATTTTCAGGAGCAACTGAATAGTGGCCTGAAGAAATTAATGAAATAGGAATAAAAATTTTACACAAATTGTTTTTAAGTATAAAGGGTTCATTGGTGAACAAAGTTCCCAAACTTTTAAGTCACGCAGTTGCATTATACTCGTACGTCCACCCGAAAACAGGTGGTGTAGGTATATTAGTTTAAAATTTCCCTTAAACTATTTTTCTTTCCATTTAAAAGCCAAACTGCCTCCGTAATCCTCATTTTGTTTTCTCACCCAGTTAGAACATACGAGGGTTGTCTGAAAAATTTCCGACCTCAACATGAACATGGCAGCACTCGTCAACAAAAGCTAGGGAATGCGTTTGCGCACCTGCTGGGTGCTGACGAAAATTGCTGACGAAAATTTCAGCCATTTTGGACGCGCGGTTGTTGTTTGACAATCGTTTATGTGAAAATGGATAAAATCGAGTATCAAGCTGTCATTAAGTATTTGTTTTTAAAAAGCAATACGCCTACGCAAATCAAAGACAAGTTGGACGCTGTGTACGGGGACTCTCACTTACCACCGCGAAATTTTAGTCAGCTGAATTTAAACGTGGTCGCACCAGCTTGGGAGATGAGGAACGTTCGGGACGTCCAAAAACTGCAACCACTGACGATAACATCGGTCAAGTTCACCCAATGGTGCTAGACAACCGTCGAATTAAAGTTACAGATAGCAAAGGCTTTGGATATGTCCAAAGAATGTGTTTGTCACATATTGAATAAAGATTTAGAAATCAGAAAGCTGTTGAGTGTCGCGTTTGCTCACGTTGGACCAAAAACGTGTTCGAATGAACATTTCCAACGCTTTGTTGGCGTAGTTTAAGCGCAAAAACTGTTCTTTCGGCTGGGAAAGTGGTGGCGACTGTTTTTTGTGATAGTCATGGAGTTATCTATCTTAATCGATTATCTTCAAAAAGGAAAAACCATTACAGGTGCATACTACGCATTATTACTTGAAAAGCTGAAAGCAGAAATTGCGGAAAAAGTGGCCACAAACATACTTTCATACTTTTATATACAAAATTTTTATAAAAATTATTTTGTTCGACCTGATGACTGTACGTAACCCCTTAAACCTTGGGTTTCTCAATAATTTTCCTCCGAACCTATTTTCTGATACATCGACGTCGTCTCCCCATTTGACCTGAATTTTCCGATCGAGAGTCGAGACCGCAACACTGTTAACTTTTCCAGGGATTAATCGTTAGCCTCTCGCGCGACCACCGCCTGATATACGAGCAACCGTGTAAATAAATAAATTTGATTCTTAGCGCATTTCTTTGCATACAAGGAAAGTAAAAATCTTATAGTTATAATTCTTCGAAAATTTTAGGGGGTATTTAAATGCAAACTTGAAGGACATTTGATGTATTTTCGTAACGCAAAGCCATCATTTGTAGTTGATCATTCTTACCTTTAATCTGACGATATTCGATATGCAATGTCTTTCCGGAGGATTGATCGCTGAAAAGATCGTAAATCTAAAAACAAAGACATCAAACGCCTAAAGCACCTTGCGAATAGCATATTCAATTGCCGGAAAAGAAGATCTTATGCAATTCTACAAAAAGCACATACTATGAAGATCATGATCGTAAAATCGATCGCAGAATCTTTAAAAATTTTTGATCTTGTGTATTTTTCTTTTTGTTTTCAAAATCCTACAGATCGGTATCCATTATCTTATTTTTTATTAAGTAACGTGTATTATATGCGAAGAATTTCATCGAGACTGTAAGTAAATGAAAAGATAAAGATCGCATCCGATCATACTGATGATCACCTTGCATTTAACAAAAGGTGTGATCTGCCAGAGACTGCGACACGATGCATTAGTATCTACTGCCCGGATTAAAACTTTCATTCATTATAGTCGTAGCGCATACTCCCTATTATTATTTATTCGAATTTATTTAGTCATAATTTTTGTAGTATATTTCATATTCCATCTCCCGCTTGACTATGTGGACGGGATTTTTCGAAAGAAGCTATGGAAATTTTCTTTGTACATTAGATCGAAATGGATATACTATGCGGAGTGGTAGAGTTCATACCCCACTATAGTGTACTGGGCAGCAAAGTGTATCTTTGAAAATGTTAAAGCTGTAGAGTGGTCCATAGATGCCTGACTCCGTAGTGGATGGTTCCTTGTATTGGTTTCATTTGAAAATTTCAAACTGAAAATGTGCAATGAAAATTGCCGGGGTATGGGGCTGATCTGCAGTAGTCGCTGATCTAGTATTTGCTCGTGTATTTGTGAATGAAAATTGCTTTTCAAGATTTTTTTTTATTGTTTTTATTCATTTTGATTTTTTTTTATATATTTTAACACTTAGTTATTTTGTAAAGTAATGTCTAAGCGGCATTTATGGAGATGAGACGAGCAAAAAAGGGTATATAAGACAGGCCATCAGAGTTACAATTCCATCATTACAGTGCGGAAAATTGTCCAAGTGCTACAGTGCAGTAAGTTAGTCCTAGTATTGTCCTACCAGCAGACTACAATTACAATAAATAGTTAATTCTAGATAAACACAGCTTACATTATCCATTGTAAATTTTGTTTTTGAAAAAATATTTTGTGAATCCTTGTGATAATAAATTTGTGGATAAAAATGAAATCTGTAAGTATATTTGATATTTCGACGTATCTTCAAAGAAATTTGTCCACGTGGTCTCTAAATTGTCTAAAGTTTTAAAGTGCGTGCAATCGTTGAATAAAATGCTTACCCACTTCTAGTAGTTGTAGTGCAGATTATGAAGTTCTATGAAATGTTTTAAAAAAAAAGTTTAGTCCACAACTTGTGAGTCGGACAGTTGGTAGTTCACAACCAGCTCATTGAAAACCGTTTTATCCTGGATGGGACACTCTTTAAAACAAAACCATTTTATCCTGGATGGGACTCTTTTCATTTCGAAACATACCTATAAAAATTTACTAATTTCCATTTCAGGCGTAACTTGGAAATCTAATGTATCCTCGTTTTAAGGATCAAGTATAGTAACTTTTAAAGTAGCTTCCTTATGTTCGAAAAATAGATTTGTGCAAATTCCTATTGAATCTTATTCTTGTTATTAACTACTTTCTTCAAAGTCCAGTTCCTTTCCTTTTTCGACGAAATACTTTAATTCCAATTGTTATCCTGACCAATTCATAAATTGCATACTGAAAATCTCAGTAGTTAGTTAAAATTTTACGGTCGATTGCGTACCTTTAAATTGATTCAGAAGAGATAAAAAAATAATTTTTTTAATTACATATTTCTATTGCTAGAAAACTTATATAAATAAAATCAAATTAAATAAATATAAAAAGTAGAATTCATATCGTATCCATAGGAGCTAAAAAAGATGACAAGAAAACTGAACGGATAAAATGCAAAAACAATATATTTTCATAATTTTGAAGTTTGGAAATTCAATGTATTTTCTTCACAAATGTTCGTAAACTGTATCTTCATGTGTCACATTTGATTTTGATGAAAATATTGAAACAAAATGCAAAAATTCTCATACTATTTTATCTCCATAGAGTACATGGAATCTAAATCAAACAATAAATCTTGAAGCATCAGTTAAAAGATTCTCAAGATTCAACAGTTCTGAACAAAAGTTAGATACCGTGATACGAAATATTCTTCTATGTATGAAAAAAGTGAGTTCACGATAATGCCCTAAAAGTCCTGAGTATTATGAACATGAATTCTTACGTCGATTCTTCTCGCATTAGTTTAAGGAGTTAGGATTTGTTCTTGAGATAAAATTGCTATATATTCAAAATCTGGATGAGATCTTTATAGTATAATAAAATAAGTTTGTAACGAATAGAACGAACATTCTTAAAATTAGCTTCTTTGGTAGCTTTACCATGAAAAAAATCCCATTCTCATGAATAGAATGAAATTTTAATTTTATTTTTTTGTTAAGTAGTGAACAAAAGCCACGGTTATTTAGGATTTTAATTGTTTTTCCACTCGGCACACAAAATTTTCAATACTAAAAGCAAAATCTTCTTCCCTCGAGCATCTCACATATAGAAGTGATTAAAACATATGCCTACTATATTAGTCGATAAATTCGGAACGTTCCTAGAAATTACAAATTTGGGATATATTAATTTCTAAATAAAATTAGGTAAAATGTGAAATTCTGAAGAAAATCGAGAATTCAAATTTTGATTTTCCGAGGAACGAGAATAAATACAAAAAAAATTAAGTTAATCGTTCGTGTAGTATCTATGCATTATTATACTGCTGGTTCTAATCTAGTACTGTGAGGTAGAAATTTTACAAAAATAAAATTATGCTAAAACTAAGTTTGAGTTAATTTGATAGCCAAATCATCCAACTTTTTGTGATAGTTCCAAGAAAAGACGTTAAATCACGTACAATAAAAAAAAGTACTATAGTGGAATTCCAGCGGAACTCTTTTCCGTTCCAGTGCTGAAACATGCAGAACTCTAGTGAAACATTTTTAGTAGGAATGAATCATCCAATGTCGGTACTTCGCCTGTACTGAAGTAGAAGAAGTCTTGCGATATTTGCATATGTAATATTGACTGATTTTTTTTTAAATAAGGAATATCTAATTGCTATTATGTTATTTCCTCCATCAAACGATTTTTAATAAATAAAATCGAGCTGAATACATGGTGTTTTCGGAAGTTCGAATTGTGGAATTTTGTATGACGATAAACGGCGAGTTTCTAATTCCTGCCGACTGTGCGATTCACAATCGATTCACATATCCGGTACATGCAAACCTTTAAATCGTTCGCAACCTGATCCATCGATCTTTTTAAACCTTTCGCCTTTTGTGACTCTAAACTAATTACAGTCCAAGAACTAATTATATGAAAAATATAAGCATCATTTTCTAAAATACATCTTTCTGTATCCGTTAGCGATGCAGGGGTTAAGAACAACGTCCTTCTCGGCTGTTTGAAACCATATTGTTTGGTACAATGATGTCCAAAAATATTCTCGCTTCGCAAATGTGAAAGTAGGTCCCTTTATTAATGTCAATTAATTTTCGAATTTCCATCGTCAAAGTTTGGATCAATCATAGTTCACCTTTGCGCCGCGGTCACGCCACAGGGTTCAAGAATAGGAGCGATTAAGTTGATACACTTTTATATCTATTCATATTCATTTTCCTGATAAACTAAGACGCGATCTAACCCCTTCATTCAACGGGACCCAATAAATACCATCATACGCCAGAAGCAATTTTAACCAATTCTCACCTTCACTACTTGACCCAAAATCCGATTCAACATTTTTGTCCGATTACGTATTAATCCACCTTCGCATCGACGAACTGACACTCCTAAATGCCATCCGAAAATTATGAATCAAAATCGACTCCCATAATACCCAAAGCAATTAATAAAACATCGTCGTTATAACTAAGCTTGGCTAATGTCCCGGCGATAGAACGCAACATTACTTTGTATAGTGCCCTGTCCGACACAAGCGTTTAATTTCACCAACATCAATAATTTTCCCCGCTTAAGATTCAAACCCGGGGAAAAATTGTGTCCAACCTTCAAAGCGAATCGCGTTTATTTCTGATCGGTCGCTGCGAAAATTGTGGGAATAGATCGAAGCATAAATAAATTTGTTTGAATTGTTCATGCGCCACCTTCATTAATCAGCCTGACGATGTGTTGCGACTGCGGTCCGTCCGTCTCCCGCCGTACGATTCCGCTTCTATTGTTGCACTTTACACTTTATTACAACTTTACGCGATTTACAAGCAGTCGAAGGCAATCTAATAAAAATAATTCGTCTTCATCTCGATCTTTTGCGAAAGGTTACCGTGATCTTCTTGATGGCTGCCGCACTTGTCGCCCTCGCAACCGCCCAGATCCGTCCGCTAGTGCGCACCAGCGCTGACCGCGATGCAGTCATCTTAAGCCATGTCTACGACCTTAATCCAGACGGTTCCTACATATACAAGTAAGTGCTCTCTAGCTAGCCCAGGTGCTAGAATTTACCTGTTGATAATCGCCAGGTAATTACCCTAAAAGCAGGGATGGTACACTAACTCCTATTCTTCTTCTCGTTTCTTTTTGCATACTTTTTTCTGGAACCTTTCGCAACTTTACCTTTGGATACGATTTGATGATGCTTTTGATGATAATGATGAATGGTGTAACCGACGCAGTTACGAAACCAGCAACGGAATCCGTGCAGACGAGAATGGTTTCTTGAAGAATCCCGGAACGCAGGTTGAAGCACAGGTAAGATTTCGACGTAGTTTATTCAATTTGGTCGTTTTCGTTACGCCTGGATGGATTTTAATTGAAAACGAGCTCGACTTACAGCTGGTGATCACAGCAACAATAGCAAGAAGTTCAATGTTCCTATTTAGCAGTTTGAAATGTAAAGTGGTTTCGATTTCAATGGTCAAATGCAAATTAAAATCGAGAGATTTAAACGATTTTTTGTCGAAGACCCCCGTTTGGATCAAGTTTTTATGAAAATCATATAACCTCGTCCGATTGAGCTGAGTGAAGATTGCGGCATATCTTCAGGCAAATCTTAAAACAATTCTTGGAGAGATGTAAGCAGCGAACAGATAGCATTTAGGCTTTCAAATATCCACGGTGGGCTGCCAGATTGCCAGGCAAAATTATAATTAATAAGCTGCGCTCTCACATACACTACCCGGAATACTCCGGGGTTGAAGATTCGCCACCAACGAGCTTTTGGCAAATTTTTCATTAATTGCAGCTAAATATTAGGTGAAAATTACTTACTTGATCTTAGAAATTTTATCACCTAAGTTAAATACAGGCGAATATATGTTAATCGGAGTATGAAAAAGACAAAAACTGAATCGTCTAGGTCAAAAGAAACAAACGACGAATTAGTGAGTCTGATATTGTTCCTAATACAACCAAGCATTCGATTCAAAAAGATTTCGATAGTTGTACTTGTTTCCTTTGCTGAAACATTCAACAAATATACACAAGTAACGTTTTCAGTGGACCTTGTGTATTTACATCCGCAAACAAAATTTTTGATTAATAATTGATTCACCTAAGTGAAGGAATAGCAAGAACAAAGGGAATTACGTGTTTTTGCAATTATTTCGCATTGGCGAATCATTTGTGAATCATCAATTGAATGTGCCCATGAATGTTTATTTGGTCTACCAGAGAAGTTACTTGTGAAATTTGTCAGTGAAGGAAACGTCCACCTAAAAGTTTAACTATTGCCTTGCTTTCATTCCAACTGGTGTGTAGTGTAGTGTAGACTTGTGTGTGGTCAAACATTTTAATTTGAAAATGATTCGAAAGTAAATCACCAACACGAATTAACTCTATCAGAGCGTATTCGCAATCGACTCAAAATATAACCGCGGTAAAAGTTTACATTCGCGAAATATACGAAAGGCAATTTTGTATTCTTCAACGGTTAAACTTTAAAGAACAATTTAATGCTTTCCATTCGCATCTTCTGTTCATGAAAATGTTTTTTGAATGGTTCAATGAGTGGAGAAATAAAGCCCAATGTGGAAAATGAATAGTTCACAGATTGTGAAAAATATTCGATTATTTTCATTGTTCCAATGATTTTTAAACAATAAATCCATTACATAACTTAATTCTCTATAAAAACAAACATTGCAGAAAGTAAAAAACCCTCAAGTTAACTGACAACGATTTTTTCTTACGGATTGCTCACATGAACTCGGTACGTTAATACCTTCATATTTAAATGTTACTCCATGCTGCTGTTTTATCCAGGATGGCATGATAGAAAGAAGGCAGACGAGATAATTGGATTCCAATTTTTCAAAGCAATCAAAGATCTTCAACTGTGCACATTGAAATTTATGCAAATTGTCGCAGTGAAATTTCTTTCATCACTGACTTCTTAGTTGTAGTCCTGCCATTTTAGTAGATTAATAGTGAACTTTAATCAATTTTCTATCATTTATAGGTAAAACAAGGATCTTTCTCATATACCGGTCCAGACAACGTAGTTTACACTATCACATACATCGCGGACGAAAATGGTTACCGTGCTGAAGGTGCTCATATACCAACCCCACCATCAGTTCGACCAGTCACTCCACCGCGATATCCTTTCTAGTCTAAGTACTGCCATGATAATCAACCTATCGCACACCTTTCAACAACCTACGCTGTTTTTTCCTGTTACAAAAGATTCCGCAATATGTTCAACCGCTACTCGTAATAAAGCTCTGTGATGTCTAGTTGAAATTGCAAGTAGGCATTTATTCCAACCCCGTTTTGCTTATTCCGTGCTGCTGATCCTTCCTCTTCTCAATTGTTCATGAAACAGCCCGCACACATTGAAATGATCGAAAATGTACATAATTATAAGTCTTTTATACTACAAAATGATATCAAAAAACCAGAAAATAAACGCAAAGCTGCAATTGAAAAGCATCTCTCTTGTATTTATTTCTTAACATATAACGTAACATTACACCGATCTGTAATAAATTCAAAATTGTGTAAAAACTTGTTCAAAGTCCCTGTTTTAGCCTGTTTGCACCGCAAACACATGAAAGTCAATTTCTATTCTACTTCACACTTTTGTTACTTTCGCACCTACTCCGCCCCTTACCGCACCGCCAGCACCAGTAGTACCGCGTCCACTCAGCGCGCTTGGCGTCAATTCATTGCCGCGTCGCATCGATATTCGCGAATCCCTACGTTGCACTATGGCAACACTATTCGAGGACTCCCTTCGCGCCAAACAGGTCCGATGCTTTTCTGCCATCGGGATCGAAGAAGATTTTTCCGCTTGCAGCGACTGCAAGTAGTTTAGCCTATATTTGCTGTTCGTATTTCGGCGAACCCTGGTCGAACGTTCCGCGCATAATCTGACCGAATTGACCGAACTGGTGTCCGCGGATTCGTCCAAGGTGCTCTCATTCGGACGAGGACCTCCGTGAAAGAACTGATCACCTCCCGAGTAACTCACTCCAAGCGGCAAGCTTTGCGATTCGACGTCCAAATCGGAGTCGTCTTCGTCGTATCCAAGGTCCAGTACGACGCGACAGTGGGATCTGTTATTCAGGAAGAGGTTCAGCTTATGGAGTGCGTACCGTCGACTTTTCACTACCCTGTCGCGTATGAACCCGTTTCGTTGTTCGTCCACAGACGGATCGGATTTAATCAGGCAACACAGTGCTTCCGACAGTCGTCCTTTTTTAACTCGAATCGCAAACATTGGAGGATCGTACATCATCTTCTGCACGTTATTATTCTCGATTTTGAAGTGATCGATCTCGAACCTTTGTCGTGCCAGCGTACGGTTGTTATGCCAGTGAAACTTGTTGACGATTGCCTCATTCTCAATCGGTGAACTGACTGGCTGCGATAGCTTCTTCCTACGAGATGACCACAATCGTCTATCCGCTATGCTTCGGACAAAGACAAAAAGGACGTAGATGGAGAATACGCCAAGCAGAGCCTTCAGGAAAGTCCCAAAATAGAAGTTATCCTCCAGACACATTGCGTACTTGGGCGCTATATCGATGTAGTCTTTGGCCGCTTCGATGAACAAATGGTTGCAGTCGGATCGTGTTAGCATGTCGGGATGAATCCTAATGTGCGGATTCTTGTTCATCAAGGACGTGTCACCGGATCGCGGAAAAATGAAGTAGCGAAGATTCATCACCTGATGAAAGAGCCACGTATGAACTTTCGGTTCGGGATGCAAGAAGAGCATTTCGGAGCAGTGCTGAAGTGCTTCCAAAAACCAATTCCGGCAGGTAGCATCGATGAAAGATACCGGATCCGTAGTATTATATATGAAAATTTTGTTGCATATCTGCGACATATAGGACGACTCCTGTTAAAATATCGTTTTTAGTGGTTACCTGAATTAAATAGATTTGCATGTACTCACGTGTGAGCCTATTATGTCCGCGATGTATTCTACGTGGCTGTTATCCATTTTGACTTCAAGCATGTATCAAAATTGACACAAAAATTTTAACTTTTTCGTAAAAAATAAACAAACATCGGTGCTTACTTGTCAAAATATTTTTATTGCATTTGAAGTTTTCGCATTGGATTGAAAACTCAAGGAAAATTTGTTCGATTTTTTTTCCAAATTTATTTGAAAAATCAAAAGTCCTAATTAAAGAATGTATCTTTACCTCGACAACAACGGCTTCGCCACGTTCAACAGATGGTTAATTGGTAACGATCTCCAACTGCCACAAATAGTTAACAACATTTGAAAATCAAATTTTCAAAAAAGATATGAAATTTAAATCACGCGATTTAAACTATCTTCTTCCAAAATTAAGTGTTTAAATCCCTGGTTTTCAAAATTGTTCGTTTGTTAAAATCTCTAATGCGACGCGATGACAGTTGATTAAAATGTACGATAGTTAGTGCAAGCTGTTACAGTGTCATCGCATCTCTCTAATCGCGTCGCTTTAATCTCGTCGCGCGCGATCCGTTTAGGTCATCATGCGCGTCGCTCTCACTGTAAATACAACGCAACGGCAAAAGGGTGAGACGGCAATAGTTAGTTTGAACCAAACAATGTACAGAAACACATTTTTTAAAGGATAAACAAATTATTTTATTGGCAATGATTACAATCACTTAATACTTAATCAACATCTTATCCGCAGCACCCACCTCTCCTACCATAACCGCCGCCTCGACCTCCTCCAAATCCGCCACCATGTCCGCCACCGTAGCCACCACCATATCCTCCTCCGAATCCACCACCACCACCTCCACCGCCGCCACCACCACCGCCAAAACCACCCCCATAGCCTCCTCCAAATCCACCGCCTCGTCCAAATCCGCCTCGTCCACCACGTCCTCCTCCGCCGCAGCAAAATCCACGAATCTTTCGCACTAATTCGCCGCCTTCCTCGTCAGATTGTGCCGGAAAATCCAAGCTGGCCACAACTCCAACATCTTCGAGTAAATTATCCTCGACTTCTTCCGCTCCACATATCACTAATATGGCTATGGCCACAATCACACCTTTCGTAATAATCATCTCGAACTATTTTCTATTTTCGTGCACTGTTTCTAAATACTGTTCAAATCGTTTTGAGGATTCAAATCCATCTTCGCCGTTTATATAGGCAAATTCTACACTAACTTTTTGCTCCTAGTTCCCAATCTTAATTATGCGATGTAATTGGGCAGCCAGGCCAAGGAACCTAAAATTCCCAGTACGTAGAAGGGAAACCACCGTATATATTTCAAGTGCGCATCGAACTTCTATAAAGCATTAGTTTTTGTAGGTAACCCATTAGATCGACGCACGAAAAAATACAGGTACTTGGATCTTCTCAAGAAACGCTAGTCATTCTAGCAAAATAATTTTTTCCGAAAAAAATTTAATGATTTGGTTCATAAAATCGAACATGATGTACTTTGATGGATGCTGCTATGCCTGTAGATACTCCGAGACTATTTCTTATTATTTGCTTTCGAAAAGTGACCTCAGTCATTTAACTTTCGATTGTTTCGTTTCGGCGAGACCCTAACCTTGAAGCGTTACTCTAATCTCCACCATGATGATGATCAGCATTTCTACTTCTACAAGATGGTAAAAAGTTCTAACGTAAATCGATGGTAACGATTACGAGTCTTACGTATCTGCTTTAAGATTTCGTATGAAAAACAAATCTTTAGATTGAAAACACAATCATCAATCATTCAGAGATAGAAAGAAAATTTTAAGACTACTATACTCGATTGGTATGGCAAAAAGAGCCGATGTTGTTCACGATTATTGAAGATTGGTAGGATTAGGTGCAACAAACTTTTTATTAGCCTAGATCATGCAGAATGCGAGCATGTGTATCCGATCTTAATTCCACTTCAATTCCCCACTTGCTTACCCACGATATATATACTCCAAAATTTGACAAATTTTACAAATGTTATCAACCGATATTTTTAATCATTTGTACCTATTTGTCTAATTTCCAAAAAAGTGAAATTTCGATATATCAGTTCATATTTCAACTTTCTTTGGAGGAAAAAATTTATAAAGGCCTTATTTTTGACGGAAAGTCCAACAAAGTTTTGATAACGCTGCTTCCAACATAAATTTTAATTTATTATTTTTTAATAATACAGTAGGTACTTGATTTTTTTTGATTTAAGTGCGAGAAAATATTGTTCCAAAAACTTTACCAATTTTGGTTGTTGTTTCAAAAAAAAATCAACAAAAACTAAAAAATGGCAAAACTAATGTTGTCAAAATATGAAATTCTAGATTTTTTCGATGTGTTTCATTCATTTTAAACAAAAATTAAAATTTACTTTCTTGTCACTTCTGAAGAGTGGAATCCATGTGAATTCCAGTTTCTGTAGAAGCAAAATTCAAAACAAGTGTAGAAAATCAAAGTGTTAAAAAATGTAAATGTTTGAAGTCAGAATGTCAAGAATTTAAGTTTTGAGAAAGAAATACTTAGGGCCGGTTTCACAGTGCGAACTTAAGCTTTGGCTCAGTTGAACCTGAGCCAGTATCTTAAACTTTAGCTCAAGTCAATACTGTTTCACAGTCAAAGTTTGAGTATTGTTTAACAGATCCCTGCTTAATGAATTGTGTAGGCCACTGTTTTGAGGGATATGTCATAATGTTATTAAAATTTTTCAAAATACCATTAAAAACTATAAAGCGATTACAATTACAATGGCGGATAAAAAAAGGAGTCAAAAGTTTATGGCTTTTGAGGTGAACATTCTCGTAAGCCTTGTTTGAAATATAATAATGTGATAGAGAATAAAAAAAAGTGAAAATTACATTTGCCATTTGACACTTCGCTTACTTAAGATCCGATCTCAAACTTAAGCTCTCGTATCCACTGGTTGAGTAGCGATTTGAACTCTGCTCAAGCCTTAAAATACTACTGTGAAACAGTGATACCAGTTGAGCAAAGGCTTAAGTTGAATTCGAAACTTCAGCTCGCACTGTGAAACCGGCCCTTAAAGTCATAGTTTTTAAATAAAGAATTTTTTGAAAGTGTGCAAAACTTTTAAAAACATATTAATTCAATCTCCACAAAACTGAAGCAATCACTTATACCTGAATAAGGTACCTTCACCATGTCAACTGTTTTTTCTGATACTCTAGATATGAATAGTAGATAAAACCTCCAGATTAATCAGTGACAAAACCTGTCTCTCTCTCTCTCTCTTTCTCTTGATATGACTATTCAATCCCCAATCTGTCTGCTTATACTTGGACTTTTGAATCAGTTCCGGGATATGCCCATTTGCATTAATAATTTTCCCACAGGTAAGTCCCATCGTAAAACCCGAAAAGCAAATTAATGGGATAAAATTCTCAAGATTCCCCGAAGAATAACATTGAAGACGACATTGTTTATAGCAATGACTTACACGTGAAATAGGATTTTCCCATGTACTTATTCCATAAAAATTACATGTAAAATGAATAAATATAGAATAAAACCTTGTTTCATATTCTAAGATATTCACTCTTAATCTTTAATTTCCAACTAAATAATAATCAGACCATAATCAAAATAAAAACATATTAAATAAAACAAAACAATTTTTAATAATAATACAAAAAATATAATTGCGCTAGATTTGTTAATTCATTCAGCCGAAATACCCAAAATGACCAAAACTGCCACCGACATAACCAACCGGTCTATCATAGCCACCGTATAGACCGTTGTTACTACCGTCATACGACGACGCTCTACCATATCCTCGATGGTTTGCTATGTATTCAGCGCGACTTCCAAGTCGCGATTGACGCACACGACGCACTAGCGGTCGATATCCTTCGAAGGTTCCATCCGGCGGTCGCGCCACCGTCACTATCACAATCGCAATAAATACGCAAATTTGCAATATTAAATGCATTTTGCAAGTCAACTTTACACGCGTTACTCGTCACTTATCCGATGGGCTCTCGACTTTTATACCGAATTTTCGAAAAGTGATCCATAAAAATTGCCCATCTGATTTTCTGAAATTTTGTTTGCTAAAAAAACTGGAAATAATCGGGGCTCAATTTTCGAGACAGCCGCACGCGACAACGTTCAACTTTGCGTCCCACTTAAGTACATTAAACTGGCGAATGGCCAATAACCTGATCGACTTTTTTTAACTTTTGAAAAATTGCAGAGATACGATAATAAGATACAAACGACACAAACCAAAGAACATCTTCGTTTTCTAGAAATTTTTGAAGAGATAACAGAAAGAAGAAACCTACGTAGTTTTTTTGCATTATCATTTCTCGGGCACAGATTCAAGTCATTAATTTCCTCGAAAGATTGCCACTAAATTATTTTTCGAGATTTTTATTTCGTTTTCAAATGGCATTGAATTGCTTGCAACTTTTACGACCATCTAAATATTACACAAAGAGTGCAGCAACTTAGTGGGTCCATAGCCTCCATAAGAAATGCTAATTATGCAGTTCAAGGCTAGGTCAGTGCACCAGTGTGTCAACGACTTTATTCTGTGCGCTAGGCAGTTAGAAACTGGGTCGATTGCTAAGATAAAATTTTAGAACTAATGCCCAAGACGCACTTTACGCGAATTTTATTGATTTCGTCGCGCGGGCAACTTAGGTTGACACTTGCGTAGTTTTTATTTAAATTTTTTAAAACAATAGATAGCGATCGGTCAATAAATACTCTACCTGTGCAATAAACAAATGGTGGCAATATGGCCGCAGACTACTAGCACAATACTTTGGTATTTGTGAACATTATTTGACAGATTCAGCTAGCGATTCATCGCGCTTGCAATAACTTATGTCGCGATGTAGGGCTCGCCACGCGTATATGCCATCGCGTGACCCGCGCTATAATTCCACCTATAGAATTTTGAGATTATCGATGGAGGTTTGGTGAAAAGATTCAAGTAACAGTGCCCGACAGAATTAAGGTAATGTGTATAAATTTAAGTCTGATATGATAATTAAAACCAACTTGAAAGTAGGACAAAGACATAAAGGACAACATATTCGAATAGGATGTAACAATATTGCGTACATCGCCCTCATAATAATTACACCTTTAATCCCCATTTATCATTAATGCCCATTAAACTTCTCCGAATAGTGTAATGCGCATTATACGTTACGTATTCCGAACTACTGCCATATTTTATGTAAGCTATCATAGAATCAATTTAAAATTGATTACCAATACCAGTAATAGTCCAGCCAATCGAATAATGAGAACTAGAAATAAACACTCAGACAATATGAACATTTTCAAAAAATGTTTTGCATATTTAGTGAATTTAGAAATCATCTGAATGTGCTGAATTTTTCTTCAAAAGTTCATTTCTTTTAATTCTGATTTTCAATCTTGATTTTCAACATTAGTAGCTGGACCGAGTGTAGACAATTTACTGATTGTCAATTTAATTCTAGCTGGAAATGATGAATGATTCATTTAGTTAGCAGTAATTTTATGACTACTAAAAGGCAGAAATTTTAGATAACTACAGAACCAAATATTTGTCTTGTGGAAATTTTGTTCTCTTCGTTTGAAAAAAAAACAGTATTAAACGGTCGGTTTAGCTTTATTTTTACATAAAAACTGTGTGGAAACTTAAAAAAATATTTAAAATACTCACCTGGTCTTTTACGTTTGTTTAAATTTTTTCACCGAAAAGTAGTCATAATAAATTCAACAGGAAACTTAAGCGTATACTAGTTTAATGTAATCACAAACTGAAGAAGATGTTATTCGGTAAGTTTTCAACCAACACTTAGCCATTAAAAGTTAGGACATCAAGAATTCTATGGAAAATTTGACTTCTACTGAAGGTAAGCCATTTCGTACCGCTTACACACTTTGAAACTAGCCAATTGTTGGACAAACAAGGAATTCATAGACAGTTTTGATGCTCCGAAAGAATAATAAAAATTAATAAGGACACTTTTCGAATCTTCACAGCATTGGTAATAACAATAAAGAGTAACAAAAATTAATTTTAATTTGATAATTTATTATAATTTAGTTCTAGCTATTATTTCCTCTCTTTCACTTCAACCAAAATATCGACGTCGTCCGAAACCACCACGTCCAAATCCGCCACGATGTCCAAATCCGCCACGATGTCCAAATCCGCCACCGTGTCCTCTTCCAAATCCACCACCGTGGCCTCCTCCATATCCGCCTCCGTATCCGCCTCCGTATCCGCCTCCGTATCCGCCTCCGTATCCGCCTCCGTGTCCACCTCCAAATCCAACGCCGAATCCACCGCCAAATCCACCGCCGAATCCACCTCCAAATCCACCACCGAATCCACCACCAGATCCACCACCATAGCCACCCCCAAATCCTTGACCGAAGCCGAATTGTCTTATTTTCCGCTCCGATTCGTTTTCATGTCCTTGCTTCTGATCGACTGCTACTAGTCTCTCGACATTAATTTGCTTCTGCTCCTGTTCAACTCCAACTCTCTCAACTTCAGCAACTGGAAGTGACCAGATTGTTGCCACCAGGATGGCCAAAATCGCGTAACACAATATTAAACGCATTTTTCTCTCACTTTCACTGGAAACTCTTTCGGTGTCGACTGATGATGAGCCCCAACGATTCTAACACTTTTATAGCTAGAATTGATCTAGTGTCCGCCAACCGGAACCTATTCGCATCTAATCCAAAGCATTAATTTTTTGCACGTTTACCGCATAACACGCCTATAGTATAATCGGCTCAACTGGCGGTTTTTCCTACTATTTCTCATATCTGTTGACAGTCTAATGCCTCCGAATTGCGGAGTGATCATTAGGTCCACCTTAATTATCGACACCTTTGGATTCCTCTAGCAACGGCTAATATCTTGATCTACCTTGTCGAGTTACACAGATCGGGACGGTGAGGTGGGTGAATGGACTGACGCATCTTTACGAAAAAAAAATAATACTCGTATATAAGAATAGTCTTATTGTTGGAGTAGTTATAAGTGCCCACCGATTATACCACTTCAGACAGCACATGATTTGTAATTTTTTTTGGTCTGACATAAAAAACCATGCTGGGAATTATAATCTGGTGTTCTATTGAAACTCACTGGGGTTTTTCAAGCAAGTAACTTATTTCATTAAATCTATGTCCCAGCCAGCATAGATCCGAGGTGGAACTTTTCTGTAAGAAAATTTATCTAAGAATTACGTACCACTTTAATCTGCCACGCAATAGTTCTATCAACTTAAGAGCTATCAAGTAGGGCTTTCTGGACCTCAGTAACCTAGTGATAAGTGTTTATTAACACATTCGTTTAGTTATGACCTTACCGCAGCCTGAACTTAAGAACATACTGAAACAGCATACCACGACTGCGTAATTTCAGCTACCCTCAACCCCTAACAAAAAAGTTAATATTTTTTTAAATGAAATGAACTTTAACCACTTCTGGAAATTAATTCTTTTTCGGTTCGAAACTGAAAGTTTGAATTTGATATTCCGCTTTACAAGTGAGGTCAGTTCGGTCACTTTTTACTTTAGTAGAACTGTGTAAAAATTGGTACAAAATGATCACCTTCAATTGTATGTATTTGATTGCAAAACATAACATGGAAGTAAATCACAATTCATCGATTTAAAATCGTTTATGTTTTGCGCTATACAAATTTATGACTAGACTGTTTTTTATCATTGTCGAAGTTACAGCCAATGTCATTGTGAACAACAGGTAGTTGTGGGTACTTCCAATTAATAATTATATTCTGCTAGAATTCACTAGGCAAAGGAACTTATTCCGAACTAGAGTAGATTTGTCTGGAATAATTTTTCTACGACTTCCATCTAGTTTTGCAGATAACCGTACTTTGAATATCCTTTTTGATTGCCACTCTGTCGTGAAATCTGAGCACTTCAGAGGTAAGTTATATCAAGTCTTTTATTATTATTTCCATTTTTGGTTCCATTTTTGTTGATAAAAATTTATATTATTATACTGTACTGAGAGTTGAAGTGACTACACAAGTGACAAGGGTATTTGTGATGAATGAACTTGTACATTTAGTTTATGTATAAATCATCCTTGACTCAGTGCAAGAATTCATTACTATAATCAATGGTCGTCCATTAATTTCGTGGTTGATCTTAACACTAATTAATAGAAATGAATTATAAAAAAAACCATAGAAGTTTTAAACATATTCGTTGAGCTATTGTACGAATTCTTAGTATTGATGAGCATGGAAAATCTGGTACATAACTTCAATGAAAAAGTGAAAATCTACTTTTGCGGGTAAAATACTGTTTATTTTAATTTTTGTGACGTTTCGGGCTCGACTGAGTCCCTTAGCAAACTGACTGTAGATCGAGATACTGATTTATCGCTAGATAATTAGAAAATTTTTTCAAGCTATATTTTTTGGAGTAGATTTTTCTTTTATTCCCATTCAAATTCAAATTATTTGACCCTGTTCTCTGTTCCTCTCTAAATTGTTTATTTCATTTGTAAAACTATATTAAAGTTGTAAAAATTATCCTAACAGCAAACCATTAATTTTAAATTCGGTGAAGTAACAATAAAGTAATGGTATGAGTATTAACTTGCTAATAAAAAATGAGAACCGTCATCGTTATATTTAATAATATTAATAATCACGTGTTGTTAATCAAAAACCAATCTACTGCACTCAATTATTTTTAAAAAATATTATTTTAGAAAAAATAATTTTTGTTCTATTCATTATTGCAATTTTTTAGTTTTTAATGTTCAGTTATAAATTAAAATTCCAAAATTTATGTTTAATCAAGTAAACAATGTTTATTATCTAATGGTTCTTTATCACATCATCACTCACACTTTATTTCATAAGTAAATACCTACTCCCAAATTTTATTAAAACACTCTAATATTATACTTGCGTCAATATTTTGTTTACTACCGGCACAACCCATCAAATCAACGAGTATTTGAATCGTTAACGAGTTCGAAAATGATCCTTTAATGAAATACTGATCAGACCGAAGTGGTTCTTCGTTAATGAATGGTTTTCAAGAATCATTAATTAATTGTTATTTATAAACCAATAAGGAAATTATTTGAATGATTCATTAGCCATCGCATCATTAATGATTCTAACCTAACGCGATGAACAGAAAAATTAATTCATTTGTATGAATTTATTGAAGTGTGTTCATTAAGTTATGTACTTTTAACATGAAAGTATTGTTAGAGTTTCCATTGGAACTTTTATGCTGAAGAGAGATAACATGAGGTGCCAACGCCATCTGAGACTAAATACTAAAATGGCAATGGCTTAGATATGTCCATGAAGTTTCTCAAAGTTTGATATGGAACTTGCGCCATCATCTCTCGCAATTCAATCGTTTTTCGCGAACGTTGCTAAATTGGCTGGCTGTGGAGACATTTTAAATACAAAAAACAAATACGATTCGGTTTTCTTGTATAGTTCACGCTTCATTGTGAAAAAGTACGTGAAAAGGGATAATGTTCAAGGGCAGAGGGGGCACTTGCTCCCACCTGTATTCTACCTTACTGATTTTAAAAACACAATTTCGTCACTGGAATATTTTTTTTTTAATGTAGTGTAATTAATACCTCTTAATTGTTCTATTACACGTAATTTGTTAAACTACTAACAAATAGTTACTAAATAAACACCGTTTACTATTTTCAATGAAAAATAGCAAAACATCTTTTTATTTGTATTTAAAGAAGTAACTATTTGTTAAAAATTAAGGTTTTCTTACTTACTGCAGAAAAATTGGATTAATTCAAATTTAAGTAGACAAATAAAATTAAGATTAATAAGGTAAGGAGATTATTTTATTGGAAGACGTAATTGAATTTCACACTCAGGATTTTTTCTTCATAGAAGTTTAGTATGACTTATCAAAAATACAGGAAAACTCAAAGATCTTAATGATTTTCTGATATAAAGTACCCATCTGCTCATATAGATTTTTTTACATACTTTTTCGACTTTGTGCTGGGATAGAGGGTGTTTTCAAATACGCAAAAATTTTATGTTGATTAAAGTAGCAGGATCAGAAGGATATTAGTATCATTAGTACGTAACGTTCTGTTAAACCACGGTTATCACTTTTAGTTGCACTTTATTAAAAAAAAAAATTGCTCAATTACGAAATGGTTCAAATTAAAGGTGAATAACTTCGAAAGTTTTTGAGCTAGAGCGATAAATTTAATCTACCAACTCCGCTTCTTCTTAGCGTTTACAACAGCTTGAACACAGTTACAACTAATTCCAAGTCTTCAAGTTGACTCACCAGAAAGCACTATTTTTTTTAAAAGGCTTTTGTATGGTAGCCTAAAACAGTATCTTCATTTCACTCTGTTTTCCAGTTTTGATGCTTTCAAAATAAGTGTAACTAATCACAAAAAAGCTTTTATGTCCAACACGTTCCGTTCCGTAGCTATCGCTCCTTCGGGGAAAAAATAGGAACCATTTTTATTAAGAACTTTTGTAAGATAGCTAATTGAAAGAGTACTGCAATATTGTCAGTTCCTGCAATATTTAATTAAAAAAAGTGTATCGTACGAAATGTTTTAAATTCGAGAGCATAACTGTCATCACTTGTTTTGAGCAATTTTGTACGCGATGTACCCGACGAAGCTGGGCGATTTTACTTACTAACGGATTCTAAGTAAAATTTCAGCTTCTCTGGATTTTTTCCCCTATCTACCGGTGCGCTGATATTGTTTTGGTGTGTCAGAAAAGGTTCAATGATTCTTGACTGAGTGAAATTCACATTAATTCTATTCGTCACAAATTGCAAACTTCTTTTTTAAGCTATAGTTCTGCCCCTCCCTACGAAATTTTGAATGGGCGCCCATGATAATGTTACATGCTTACCTTTTTAACCCGAACCACTCATTGACATCTAAATTTCCAGAGAAAACTGAAACCTTCCAAAATCCAATTAGAATAGCGTAAAAAGCTCTACACACTTCCCGCATATTGCACACACACACAACCGAATATACAGAAAATCTCTCGACTCAACGCATACGGCATATAAGCGCAGCAGGAGTTGAACACGAGTTCAGTTTTTCCACTGCCATAGCGAGACAACTGTTATATTAGAAAGTGTATGTGTAAAGCGATTTTCATTGATAACCACGACCTTACTACATGGTACAAGTGTGATAATTGAATAAAACAATTTGTGTTTTTAATAATTTTATTAGAATTGTGTTTTTACGTGAAATCCCAACGATAAGAATGAAACATTTTTCTTGTCTTTCATTAATAATTCACTACAATTTTTGAATTATTTTCCCTTTTTGTCTAAAAGGAAATATGACAAAAACAAAGTGGTAAGAAATATAATATTTCAAGTATTACGTCAATGTTTCTTTTAAATTAAGAAAAACTAAACAATATTGAGTAATTTATTTAAATTAATAATATTTTTTCATTATGGCCAATAAAGAGTTCTGTGTGAAATTTCAATGTTTTAATATAGGTATCAATGGAGTTTAAAAATTTCAAGAAACCTTTACTTGGCTCTGTTGTAAAATATATTTTCTTTCGGCTTAATACTGTTGACCTCTGAGGCGCTGATCTGATTGCAGTGGTTCACTCTTTACTCAGAAGTACGTTTTACACTTTAAAAAAAACACTATTTCATACTTTCTTTTATTCTGCAATTTTGTTATCCAGCTTTTCAACGCCCTTTTTAATAATAATTAATATCCCATGAAGAATTTCTGGCTACGCTACTGGAGACACTTACATTAGTGATTAAATCATCAATCAAGAAAACAAAAATACTGCATTATGATTTATAAGTGATAAAAAGTTGATAATTCATTTGATTGTATCTAATATTATATCCGTATAATAATAAAATAGCTTACGTACCATTGATCTCATACCTACACGAATTACTAGGTGTTCAACAAACCTTCGAAATATTTTGCTCATTAAATACAATTATAGAAAACAGGTTTGATTTCGTTAATTATAATTATAAAACTGAACTAGCTTCAATCCAAATAACTTTCACATGCTTTAAATTTATTTTTAACCTACGAAACCATAATTATTATAGTTTCGGACAAATTCGTACTACAACTACGTCCTTCAAATTCTGACCACAAATCAGGTTTCTGTTTTAAGTCGTTCGTTCTTTTTATTATGACAACTTTCACATATATAAACAAATTCTAGGAATTCTAGGGTTGAGAAAATTGTTTAACTGTTTTGAAGTGACAATAAATTAAATAAAATTGCACTGCCTAGTAGTGGCTGATAATATTAGCTATGGACTCAGGAGTGTTTATAGCAATGAAACGCCTCAACATTTTCGATGGCACATTAAAACATCCATCTTCTTCCTTTATTATCCTGGCGTAGTCAGGGTGTATGATTGAGGGCTTCAGAATCACCTTCCATAGGCAAGTGAACATATTTAACATAGGTATGTTAAAGTCAAGATCCTTGTACGATCCATAATACTTTGTCGGAACCTTTTTCACTTACGAGCGCTTGGAGTTCAGATTAACTCTCACTAATGTAGAAAGTACCATGTTGAGCTAATTTCTAAGAAGGTAAGGAAGACAAATCGCTAAGGTAATGGAAACTACTTTCAATCGTAGTTTACTCAAGTGCTTGATGGTTAATGAATAAAAATCCCCACTGTGCATTCCGTTTGAAAATCCTACGAAAGAAAAGTAACTTCAATTCTTCCCTCTTGGCAATCATTTCCGGCGACGTCCAGGGCTGAGGTCTATCTCAGACTTTATTTCTTGTCTTAAACTTAATCCAATCTATAGTTTTGCAGATGGCACTATGGCAGTACTATGTGCAACTTTTGATAATGTTACTCTACCGTGAAGTGTTCGTATGAACACATTCGCAATCGATATGTTAAAAAATTTAAAATGTGAAAAATATAAATAGAACACACGCAAAACATAAACAATTACTTTTTTTAAAAAATCGATAGGTAGGTACTTTTCCTTTTCAATATTTCATAAGGAAACCATAATATTATTACTTCCACAATTAGTTAATTATTGAATTCATTAAATTAAATTAAATTAAATTATAGCAAATAAAGCCCAAAATCGAAAATGAGCTTACAATTAAAATTCCAAAAGTAAGAACGCAATTCCTTCACACCTAAAAGCGTTTAATGTCATTTTAATTTTAAAGTTCTCAACTCATTTCTTTATTATTCCGCATTTCTCTTATACAGAAGGCACGTGCACCTTAATGCAACCGGTATTCCAAATACGATTGCATAACGCCGGGTTTTCCTTGAAAGTATATAAGAAGTTAACGTTCTTATGCAAAATTCAGAATAATTTCAATATCCGCGAAAGAAAGTTTGATAATGAAAGCTACGGTGATTTTGTTCGTATTTGTCGTGTTAGTGGCTTTGGCCCGGGCATATTCGATCGATAGCGCTGCCTTACCTGTGCAAGGACAGTCGAACGTGGAAGACCTCTTGACCGTTAATAGCCAAGGACATGAGAATACTTCTGCACGGAGACTGCGGCAGCAGCGAGGATCTTATAGCGGTCGATTAGGAGGACGTCGAGGCTATGGTGGAGGATATAGTCGATTCGGAGCGGGAAGCTATGGCGGCTGAGACGATGAACATTTCGCTAGTTAGGTTTAACTTTTGGGAATCGAGGAATAAAGACAGTGTGTTTTTCTATGTACAAATAAAAATAAATTGTGTTAATTCGGAATTGTGTGCGAGTAGCTTTATTGCAAGAGCCCAGGACGTTTGGGAGACATTCCCTCCAAAATCATAGCCAAAATTACGGAATAGATAGATTGCTCCTGCGAACGAACCGGAGCAAGGCAAGTCTGCTTATTATTCCAGATCAGTTTTATTTCTGGTAGTAAACAATGAGATCTTCAAGCCGGACTAAGGTTTGTGTCGTAGAAAGATCTTTAATGTTGGCCCTTTAATGTCCTTAGATTCAATTTTTTTTAATTCCTAGTTGAAGCAATTCTAACAGTTTATGGTGATAGCGTTCACCTAGTGCAGCCTTTTGAGCTTAATATCGGTGGCGAAACTTTTGGTAATTCATAAATCTACCAGTAAGGATTTTCGTTTATGTCAGATCTCGACTATATTACTTTAATTTGCCAAACTCTTTGCTGATTTTTTCCCGTGCTGATCATTGAACACCGGCCTAAACGTGACGCGCGTGATGCCACAACTAAACCAGTAGTCACCAACAGATGGCTATACCGAATATAAAAAATCTGCCAACAGTCTGGGCGCAACTTTATTATTTTATGGGTAGGAGTCCGAAACGTGATTAATGCTGAGATGTGGTGTAGGTTACTATGCGTCTGGCAACCTAAAAAATAACGTTCGAAATCGCCTCCTGGTTATTCCTTAGGTTGTCAGTCGCATAGTAACCTACACCGCATCTCAGCATTAAGCACGTTTCGGACTCCTACCCATAAAATAATAAAGTTGCGCCCAGACTGTTGGAAGATTTTCTTTATTTATTTACGTATTTGTTTTTTCAATAGATGATTCAATAGAACTGAAAGTGAATTTGATCTCATTAAACCTAAAAAAAAATTCGGACAAAATGAAAATCTAAAATTTTTTTAATTTTAATTACTCTAATAGTACATCTACATATACGTACTAAGTTTCAACTTTCTAGCATAAGCCGTTTCTGAGTTATAAGAAACCATCCCTCACCCCTGTACCTTGCTACCCCTATCAAAAATTTTATTTTTCTAGGGTATCTCCTTAGTCTCCATTCAATACGGTTCTCGAGAAATAAAAATCAAAATGTTTTCCTTTCTACCCCCTTTCACCATCACCCCCAACACCACACCCTCAACATTTTTTTCCCTACTAGAGGTCTACTGACCCCAATTCCTGTAAAATTTTCAAGATCATATGAGCCGTTTATTTTGAAAGTGGAGCAAGTCCATTTTTCAAAAAAATTAAGATAATGATAACTATAGATAAAACTTAATATGATCTTTTTATCTGTAAACAATTTTTAGTCAAAAAATTCAAATTCCGTAATATTTGGGAGATGGAAGTTTTAGCTATTAACGGTATTGTAAATATGTTTATTTTGAAAGTGATGCAAGTCCATCTTCGGCTGAAATTATTTTTAACCGAATATGTTACGGCATAATTTAGCTCCGGTTGTTGTTGTGAAACCAATGTGTTGCTTTTACATCATGTCTAAAAAATATGTATCTATCTATCTATTCCTGACATTGGTAATTGATAATTGTACAATACTTCAAAAATAATAACAAGTACAAATTTAATTGTTTCGATAAAAATATGTTTACTTCCAACACCGGCAAATTTTAGTAATATTGGCAAGACTGCAAAATACTGTAAATTGTATAGTATTCAACTTCTATTATCAGCCTGCAAGCAAGTTCTAGTTCAGTTTCTAATAAATTCTGAAAAAAGTCGACATTGTGTTGTTTTGGGCTCGGTCCACAAAACCCCATAACAGTTCTCGTATTTAAAAAGTGTTTTCTTTGTTTTATTTTACTTTTTCTCAAACTAATAAATATTTATATAAAATTAAACAGTATTTTGTTTTTATTATTAAAAAAGGATGATGCAACTAAAATATTATCCGTTTAGGGTCATTCTATCAAGAACCGCCAAAAATTACGAAATTTGTGATCTTACCATCTCCGATTCTACTGAAAATTTTTGTACTTGAAGAACTAGTGAAAAAAATAATTGAAATCCAATTTTTTGTTTCTATCTTAATTTTTTTTGTTAGTTATAGTATGAGAAAGTATGCTAAAGTTAGCTCAAAAAAGGTGTCCGAGTCCTCTTTGAAAATGTATATCTCCGGTAATTTTTATTCTAAAACAATAAAATAGGGCTCATTTTAAAGGGGAAGATTGTCGCAATAAAAAACAAAAATTATCCTTGAAATTTTTTTCAAGGATAATTATTTTGTCTTTTATCCTTTAATATCTCAAAATGCGTTTTTTTCATTTTTTTTTTTTTTTGTATTTTGTAGGTTATAATGTTTTTCAAAACATATCAAAAAATTAACTTGGGATCTCAAAGAAAAAAAATTTAATAAGATCAGTGGTTCTTAATAATTTAAAGCTAGTTTAGTTCTCTAATAATTTAAATTGATTTTTTTTACCCCGATCCCCTTTTTTAATTTTTTTATATGTTTTGGAAAACATTATAACCTACAAAATATAAAAAAAAATAAAAAAGAAACGCATTTGGAGATATTTAAGGATAAATGACAAAATAAATAACCGTGAAAAAAAATCAAGGCTAATTTTTATTTGTATTTTTTCTATATTCTATATTTATCTATATTTTATTTATATTTTATTTATGTTTCCCTCTTAAAATAAGCCTTATTTTATTGTTCTAGGATAAAAATTACCGGAGATATGCATTTTCAAAGAGAACTCGGACACCTTTTTTGAGCAAACTTTAACATACTTTCACATACTATAACTGACAAAAAAAATTAGATAGAAAAAAAAAATTTAATTTCAATTATTTTTTTCACTAGTTCTTAAAGTACAAAAATTTTCAAAAGAATCGGAGACGATAAAGTCACAACTTTGGCGATTCTTCATGGAATGACCCTTTAAAATTAACGATTACAATAATTCATAAATTTTGAAAGTGGGGCAAGTCCATTATTTTTTTTAGCTAGCACTATATACACTATTGGATAATAAACTTACATTATCTAATCCCACAAAAAGCAAAAAATATGTCTATTACTGCTTACCAATATTTTTAAATTTATTGAAATGCAAACCTTTAAATATCTCGCAATAACAAAAAATGGACTTGCCCCACTTTCAAAATAAAAATACATAACATAAAAATTGATTTTTTTGAAAAATTGCTACTCCCCAATTTCGTGCTCCACCTACCCCTCAAAAAGTTTACATGCAGTAGACTCCACTTGTGATCCCATCTACAGAAACCAAATTTTATCTTCCTGGCGTAATTGGTTCGGAAGATATTGTAATCCAAAGTTAATCCACCTCCACACCCTACCAACCCCCCTTAATAATTTTAGCCGTTGTCTAATCTCAAAGTATCCCTAAAGACAACCACAAAGGTTCAACCTTCTGACATTAATCGTTCAGGAGATATGGATTTTACAATGTTTCAATAGCTGCTTTCAAGTGATTCGGACTCATTGTTTTCCCCCACTTCCACACCTCTCCACCTCTATCGACCATTTTTTTGCAAATGGGTCCACTATCATAGTTGTATATAAGTTCCAAGTTTCAGTCTCTTAGCATAAATGGTTTCTGAGATCTAGGAACCAAAATTTTTCGTTTAAAACTTTCCCCCCTCACACATCCACCCATTCAAAAGATAACAGTCGTAGGGGTTCACAAAATTTGAACTTAATATCTCAACGGGTTTGAGAGCTACTCGCCTTCAAATGATTTTATTATTAAAAAATAATAAAATAATAATAAAGTAAAAGCAAGAAACGTATAAATTGCCATTTACATTTAATGGGATTGTTGCCCAGTTTGACAGAAATATCCAACTATTTTTTCTTTTAAATATAAAATAATATAAAACTGAATACGTTTACACGAATTCAGTCATATCATTCAGGTCTAATTAGATTTCGAATAACTTTTCACTTCCACAGGCTTCTTTTATAATCACCTGTTTTCAAGATTTTTTCCTTCCCACCCCTAAAAAGGTATAAAACGGTTGAATACGTTTTCACGAATTCCGTCATATCTCTTAGGAGTGATAAAATATCGAAATGGTTTTTACTTCCTCGGGCTTTCTTTATATTTATACAAAAAACTTCTTTCATGATTTTCGGATATTCAACACCGAAGTGAATACGTTTTTACAATTTTCGCAATATCTCTTAGGTTTAAAGAGATATCGAATTGGCTTTAACTTCCTGCTTACAATGAAGTAAGAAAAAGTGTAATTTCGCAACCAAGTTTTAATCAACTTTTTTGCGGTCCACTGTACAATTTTTACTGTATATTAGTAAAATTTACACTCTCCTTCAAATTATGTAAATTATATCAGAAATTTAATAGAATTTTCCAATAGACGAGGTTTTTAGAATATCTAAGTCATTGGACCTAGTTTCATTGACTCTCTTTTTTCAGCGATATTTGGTACAATGAATTTACTATTTCTGAGTTTTTATGTTAACTAAACTATTTTTTTTTTGTTAGTTTCATGTTTAACAACAGTTTCCAAAAACCTCAACTTCCTTTTTAGAGTCATAGCTTTGCCGCCTCCCTGGAAAATATTATGTGTGATTGCTATGAGCCTTACGTTTTATCTCTCATTAACTCATAGAAAACATTAGGTGAGGAAATCAGTTTTAGTAAATCAATGTAAATATGTAAATACTTTACAGCAACGAAACATTGCTAAATAAAAATATTAACTAAACTATTTTTTATAATCGCCTTAAGATATGCTCGAATTGAACAGTTTTTCCTACATGCTTATATACACTTCCTTAACAAGCTTCATTTCTTGCATTCGAAAGCTTGAAAAATTTGTTTTTTTATTTTTATAATATTTAACAAAATCCGACTTTCCACTAAATTAGTGACGACTTAGTCTTACTGAAAAAAGCTCGATTTGTACCAATTTCTTCCAGAAATCTTTCCACTATACAGTCATTTTTCATAAGACATTAGTGCACAAGGTAAATAATTGCTTGAATGCCACCTTCCACGTGGTTCAGATTTATTTATAAAAAAAAGTACATAAAGTAGAACCTATGTGTATGTATATTTCTATTTTCTACATCGAAAAACAGCCTTACCTATCACAATTCATTACCTTTTTCAATGAAGGTATAAAATCTAGTGCCTAGGTTGTCGCTTGTGATTTTCGAAAAAATTCTGATTTTTATTTTTCGAAAACCGCAAAGGATAGAAAGGTAAAAATTGACTACTTTTATATATAGAGCAACTATAGAGTCATCCTAGAAAAAGTTTTGATAGAGGTAGCAAGGTACGGAGGCGGGAGTGGCTATTGTATATCAGAAAGTTGAAACTTAGTACGTATATGTAAATGTACCACCGAAGCAATTAGAGCAGAAAAAATGAGATTTTCAGTTGCGTGCGGAGGTGTGGCAAAAAAATGTTGTTTGAAAATCGTTTTCCATATTTTAACGAATATCCTTATACCTTTTCGGCATGTTGTGTTATCTAATTTATTTTACTTCTGCGGGCTCTTAATAGAAGCGCCTAGACACACTTTTCCAAATTTTTCGATGTTCAACCCCTAAGGAGGTGTAAAATGATTGTGTTCATTTTTAGGAATTCCCATATATTTCTTAGGTCTTATTAGATACCGAATTCGCTTTCACTTCTAAATGCTTTATATTTAAATAAAAACCTATATAAAAATAAAAACTCAACGCCCTATGGAGTGGGTATTTTTCACAAATTCCGGCAAGTATTTTAGTTTTAATGAGATCGAAGTCGCTTTTCCTTCTAAGGGCTTTGAATATAATGATCTAAGAATTCATTTCACGATCTTTCAATATTCAACCCCTAAGGGGGGACTGTGTACACGTAACTCAGGTCTGATGATATCCCGATCTGTTTTACTTTATTATTTCAATAATACAGTATTGGGATCGATTTTTAAAAAAAAATTTTCTACCCTCAAAATTTTTATTTTCACTTTTCATGACTAGTAGTATGGTACGGGGGTGGGGGGTGTTTTCCAATCTATTGAACGGCTTATGCTAGAAAGTTGAAACTTGGTGGGTCTATGTAGATCTACTAGTAAAGTAATTTAGTTTAAAGAAATGCAAATATCCATTGGCGTACGGAACGGGGGCGAAATAAATGATCAGTGGAAATGGAATGCATACATTTTCACGAAATTCGTCATATCCCTTAGGTCTTAAATATTATATTAATTTTTATTCTACGGATTCCTCATATAAATAACTAGAAAGCCTTTTCAAGATTTTTTGAAATTCGATCCCTAAGAGAGTGTAAAGGGGTTGTATACATTTTCACGAATTCTGCCATATCCCCAAGTCTGATTAGATATCGAATATTTTTCCACTTTCACGGGCTTGCGTAATAATCGCCTAAAACTTGTTTTTAAGTTGTTTCCTTTTTCAACCTCTAAGACGATATAAAAGTGTTTTCACGAATTCCTTCATATCTTTTAGAAGTGATAAGAAATTGAATTGGTTTTTATTTTCTCGTGCTGTCTTCATATTTATCTATTAACTCCTTTTAGGATTTTTGGGTATTCAACCCCAAGTGAGTGTCAGGAGGTTGCATATGTTTTCAAAGATTCCTACATATTGCTTAGATCTGATGATATATCGAATTCATTTTTACTTCCTAAGGTTTCCCATATAAACGCCAAAAAGTCATTTTTAGTATTTTTAGATATTCAATCCTAAGGGGTGTAAGGGGGTATGCTTTTCAAAGCTCCGACATATTTCTTAGGTTTGATGAGATATTAGATCGCTTTTCACTTCCTCAGACTTTTAATATAATCGCCTACAAACCCATTTCTCAATATTTGGATATTTAACCCCCAAGTGTTTGTTTATGTTTTCACAATTTTTGTCATCCCTTAGTTCTGATGAGATATAAAATTGGTTATTACGGCATTTAACATAATGGCTTAAAACACAATTTCACGATTTTTCGAAATTCAGGAACCAAGGGTTTGTTTACGTTTTCACAAATTTTTTAAAATCCCTCGTGTCTCATGAGATATCAAGTTGCTTTTTATGAAATCGTCTAAAAACCTGTTTCACCATTTTTTCGAAATTCAAACCCCAAGTGGAAGTAACGGGTTTGTATACGTTTTAATAATTAGGCATATCTCTTAATGCTGATAAGGCAACAAATTCGTTTTTACTTCTATGGGCTTTTAGTCAGGGACGTCATTTCAGTTTTTTCTAGGGGGGGGCAAGATGTTATGTTTGTATATATTTTTATATATAAATCTACATATGTTATATATAATCTATACAAAGACATAATTCTGGGGGGGGGGGGGGGCAAATGCCCCCCCTGCCCCCACACATTTAATAGCCTAAAAATTGGTTTCAGAATTTTTTATGTTCAACCATTTATTTTTTTCCTCTACGTCTTTTTGAAATTGAAAAAAAAAATAATTAAATAAACTAAAATCTGGGCGCAACTTTATTTATTATGTTTTGATTAGAAGTCCGAAACGCGCTTTTTGCTGCAGTATTGGTTACTATGCGACTGACAACCTAAAGAATAAAACGCGTTCCGGACTTGTACCCAAAAAATAGTAAAGTGGGGCCCAGACTGCTGGAAATTTTTTTGGCAAATAAGAGAGTCATTACAGGTTTTATTTGAATAGGTTTAGAAAGGTATTTGTATGAAGAACATTATATACCTTGTTGTAAATTTTCAAAAATTAAGTAATATTTCTAAAAAAAAACAGAGCCCTAAATTTCTTCAATCATTTTATTCTGGCAACAACTGCTCACACCATTCATTCACCACATTCAATATATAGGACAAATTCAATTTAGCGTTTAAGCCAGTAATTTTTTTCGTCGTTAAGTGAGAGAACTTTTGTAGTAGTGTTGAATTTTCAGAATATCGTAAAAAAAGTCTTTATGTTCCATTTGATATTTACTTCTAAATTTAACGAAAAAAACACTACTTGATCATTAAAAAAAATTAATGGTATTTTTCGAATGTCAAGAGCTTACTGCATTTTTCCGGTAAAGTACGTAAACAGGCATTCCATCATTTCAAGCGGGGTGTAGAATTACATAACACTTGCCATACTGCTTTCAAGTATAAAAGAAGTTTTAGCACCTGTACAGAATGCAGATAACTTTTAGTTACCGTGAAAGAAAGTTTAGTAATGCGTGCCGTAGTGATTATTGTTGTTTTTGTTGCACTAGTTGCCTTTGCGTGGGCGTATGCTGCCGAAAACCCTAGTCTCACATTGGAACAAGAGACAAACTTGAAGGACCTTTTAGCCCTTGACACTCAAGGTCATGAAAATACGTCAGCACGAAAATTGCGCCAATATCGAGGATCTTATAGCGGCAGCTTTGGTGGACGACGAGGATTTGGCGGAGCGTACAGTCGATTCGGTGGAATGAACAGTCGATTCGGTGGAGGAAGTTTCGCCGGTTGAGATTCTTACTCTTTTGTAATTATTCAATAATTGATTTTTGAATGTTTTTCTTTAATTTATTTCAACCAAAATACGTATTAATCTAATCCCGGCGTTTCCTTTTAAGATCCCCAAAACACCATTAATTATAAATCACAATGAGATGGTGGAGAGCAAGAGAAACATGGGTCAAGGATATACCGCAGATATGAAAAATTTAAAAGATTCCATAACAGTCGCTTCTCTGTATTCCGCCAAATTTCGACTTTACTCTTTTTGTAAGAAAAATGCTTTTGCTCTTCAAATATTTGACCACTTCGCTCTTAAATTTAGTCCAAAACGTCGAATTTCTTGCTTGTCAAAGATTGTTTGGTGAAAAATTTGGCAGTGTGGTCCAACAAAAGTTGTACTGTGGCCAAATTAAAGTTAGTTTCTGAGTGCATTATACTAAACTTCAGATTATTAGCATAACGAGTTCTTAAATTATAATGTGATGTAGATGACCTCATTATAAAAGACTTTAAGGTGGGAGCTAGCTGCAAGAAACAAAATAATTAAAGAATTAAATTTGAGAAATACGTAATATAAAACGAATGCATCCCGAATTTATTTATCTTCATTGATTTTGGAAAACCCGTACTATTATTTTTATAGATGATTCGATTTTTAAAGGTCATTTTTATCCGAGAGAAATCAAATTGAGATACCATACATTTCACCAATTTACAATTCTGAATGTAAAATTAATGGATGCAATAACAAGTTATCGAGTAATACTACGTTCAGATGGACAAGCAAACGGACAGATTGACACTCGAACGCAGTAGCGTAGGCTGTTTTCTCCGAACGGAAGCCACAGTTTGCGCCACTAACCTAGAAACCTTTAGTTTCTACTCACACCGTCCAGTCTAATGGCAAGTGGCCTAGCCAAGGAGGGATGTTAGAACCTCCATGATAAAATGCAGCTAGTGGAAACTAAATTTCATATGTGTTACGTTTTTACTTGTCCAGTGACAAAATGTTGCGTTGTGCAAATTTTGTGACGTGAAAGACAGGGGCGTTACTAGCATCATGCTGTGCCTATGACCGTGTACAGCTTGCCTGCGCAGCATACGACTTTAGAGACATGCCTGAAAAAAAAATTAAAGTTCAATTAATTTTTGATCAAGACCAATCCATTCGACAAGATAACTATACTTTACACTGTGTCCCTCCTACTTCTACTGTCGACGCTCCACCTGGATGGTGGCTGCCCGATTTTAGTATTAAATATTTATTGTTCCGAATTGCCCAATCGATAAAAAGAAAATTCCGGATATGAACACGACAAATATTTGACTTCGGAAAGTACAAAAATATAGAAGAAAATTTTAAGGTATCAAAGTGACTGTGCTCTATGCATTTAAAACCTTATTACGTACTGTTCGTCTAAATTTTAAACAATTCAATGTAATTCTCAAAATACAAAAAAAGAAAAAATAGCCTATACTAACTATGAAAATTAAAGAGATGAGCAAATTTATTAGGTGCTAACATCCCTAAAATATGACAACACAACAATTTCAAATTGACCAGGTGGAGCATTAAAAAAAAATGCTTCATGTCCCACGAGATGTGGCAGCTATCTACTAGTCCATTTGCATACTGGTATGCTAATTCAGTCCTATAAAAATTCCACTTTTTTCCGTTTTACTAAAAATCAGACAAAGATTTTTTTCGTTGGCACATAGAATTTGATCATATAATTTTATTATGCGATCGACCACAATATTTACAAAGAAATAAGAAGTCAGCAGCTAAACAAATATCTTCTGACGTAGGTAGTCGTCATATTACTGGTTTTCTACATAAATCACAATTACCACGATTAAGTTTGTTTGTTTAATTAAAAGTTTCAGTAACCTTGCTCAATTTGTGATTATTCAATTAAAACCAAACTAAGTGTGTTTTATATACATTCAGTGTGTGCTTCTGATTTTATTAAAGTAGTTGCAGAAAAAAAAATATAGTAGGTGTTGACATTTTGTTTTTTTTATTCTCTTATTATAATATCTTATCATAATATATTTCATCATATACTCATCCAATCCTAACATCAAGGTCAACTCAACCAGCATAGCCACCGTGCCCATGTCCATGTCCGTGTCCATGTCCGTGTCCATGTCCGTGTTCATGATCGTGTCCATGACCGTGTCCATGTCCGTGTCCATGTCCGTGTCCCGGATGTCCTCCTCCGCCTGGATAGCCACCGTGCCCTGGATGTCCACCACCACCCGGATAACCACCACCTCCGTGTCCAGGATGTCCACCTCCACCTGGATAACCACCACCTCCGTGTCCAGGATGTCCACCTCCACCTGGATAACCACCACCTCCATGTCCAGGATGTCCACCTCCAAATCCACCGCCTGGTCGTCCAAACTGTCGAGCCTTGCGTTCACCAACATTTGCATGTCCTTCTTTATCAGTTTGAACAGCCACGAGTCGTTCTGGACTAGGCTGAACTAGCGCTACATCTTCGGCAACAATTTCCTTTTCTTCAGCTGGGTTAGACCAAGCCAGGGCTAAAAAAGCCCCAAAAAACGCAACAACTAATATTTTACGCATTGTCTACGCACTATGTTCGGATTTAAAGACAAAATTATTTCTGATCGTCTTCGAAATTTTGAACTAGTTTATATATCCAAAAACAAAAAACCGAACGTCTTATCAGTCAAAATTTTGATTCGTCAAAAGTCTGTTGACTCTCTAATCAAAGCGTCATCAAAAAGATGTTATAATAAAATCAGATTTACCATTTCATATAATGCGAATTTGTTTGCTTCCCAATTTAACGATCCCTTAAAATATTCAGATGAATAAATTTAATAATTAGAAATTACAGCTATCAATAATATCGGCGCCATTTGATAAGATTTCGGAAATTTTGGCTATGGCTGGTTAGTCACCCGAAACTTAAGTAGATATTCAAATTTTCTTATAAAATCTATTCAAGTTCAGGGGTATTCCCATTTTTAGAGAAATTTGTATTTTTTTGGACAAATCACTGTTTTCTGTTTTTGGAAGAAGAGTAAGGAGAAGAGTAAAAAAATTTTGGAATAATAATTTGCAGATTTAACTCTGCAAAAAAGTGGAAAATTTATATTTATTGCAATATTTTATAACATGAAATAGATATCGGTTGTGTTATGATATTCATTTTGAGTGTGACCGTCTCTGGGGTGGGTAATGACACTCATACCGAGGTTATGCTGTAATGTACAGAATCATATTAATTTACATCTTTATATAGAAGTATAGCTCAAGTCAGACTGTGACCTTTCCGATAATTGTCTCTTCATCTGATCAAAAAAACCTTGTTCATTTTTCCGGGAATAGGTATTTAGTCTATTGTCCAACCACCAAGAGTGAAAAAATGACCATGCAAGAATAGTGTATGTAGAGTTCATCGTCCAAAAAACACATGAAGACGAACAATCGAAAATGATTTTCGAGGAATAAAAAGTCGTGTCGACAGCTAAAGGCTATAGTTCTGGACCGCAACTTGTGGTGAAGCCCTAACCCAACGCGAGGGTCCCACAAAAACTGAAGAATAGTTGGGAATCGGATTTTGGGTAATGGTATTTTTGCACACTGTCCAAGCCAGTTTTGGGTTGGTATCTTTGACGCAGGTGGTAATACCCAAAGAAAGTAATACGGTTGCGAATGACTGCGACTAAAAGATCCCGAAGGAAAATGTTCCAGAGATCATGCCGAAAGTTTAATAACAAACTAAATATTATTAAAAAATAATAAAGTAAAATCTGTTCGAATATCTGATCAAAATCTTTGTAGAATTACCCGCCGACTTAGGCAGAAAGCGAGAAGGCTTACAAAAGGAAAAATCGAGTGGCGATCTGCACAAATGGGAGGAATCGAATTTTGAACCATTCACTGAAACCAAGCGAAGAGGTACATGTGGGCCCAGTTAAAGGGACAACACCAATTTGGTAACCACAGGTAACAGGTAACCACCACAAAGTGGTGAACACAAAACGCTGAATAGTCTGGTTTTCAGAGGACGAAGAAAAACTATTGGGTCAACTGGAAAATGAAATGGTGTAGGTGAACCATGTAAGAGAAAAGGTCCTAAAAGTATACCTTTGGCTTGAATTGCGAAGACATAATTTATCTGGACGTAACTAAGGGTTTTCTAAAGAAATCCAACAAGCTTACGAAAGTCATATCCTACCATCAGCTTGCTATTGTGAAAATTTGGACGTGATTATAAATCTGAGCTTAGTCAAGGTGTGGATTTAAGAGAAATTGAATGGGGTTTAGGAAGGAAAAACTTTTTGCGTGCGTGTCCAAGAAGTGAAGTACTCATGCCTCTAGACCAAGCCATGGTATGAATCTCAAGAAATGAATAAAACCAGCAAGAGGAATGTGAAGGAGTTTCGTAAGATTACCCCCATAAACCTCATGATTCAAACTCAAACTCAAACTCAAACAATATTTATTTATAATAATTCAAAATGCATTAACAGAGCAAACATGTTTTAGAGATTAGACTTATCATCTTAACAGCTAAGTTGTAAAAATTAAGAAAAAGGAAAAAGAAATAATAGGAATATATACAATAATTTGCCAAGGAAAAGTGAAGAGAAAAAACCTTGCCTGTTTAAACTTAAGCTAGTTAAAACTAACTTAGAACTAAAAGATTACAAAGTAATTTACATGATTACCAGGTTATAATTATGTGTGACAAACTGCAGGATGCAATGAAAAGATGGAAAAATGCAATGTAGGTCAAAATCTATAGGAACGATGCAACCAGCGGGTTACGTATATAAAAGGACTCATGTCTTTTATCGGCCAGTGTTTTTATGTTATGCACGTAAGTTATTTTATGTAAGCGTTTAGTTGAAAAGTAGAAGGGTAAGTTCATACGTTTTTTCATGCATTTATTTTGGGTAACTTGCAACGTTTTTTGGTGTGTAGTGGAACTTTGACGCCATATACATAGGAGCGCCATACGATATTATGGGTTGGATGATCTGCTTGAAAATCAGGAGTTTGTTATGCGCCGAAAGCTTGGTTTTCCTATTGATTAGGGGGTAAAGAGCATGAATGCATTTTAAGACTTTGGAACATGTAATTTTTACATGATCTTTGTAGATCAGCTTTTTGTTGTGGATCACGCCGAGGTATTTTATAGAGGCACTCCATTCGATGGTTTGTCCAATGAAATTGATGGAATGGAAGATTACTACGTTTCCTTTTTTTGGTAAAAAAATTGCTTGTGTTTTTTTGGATTAATTTTGATTTTCCAACGATTGTAGTATTGATATAGGCGATCGAGTTGACTTTCAAGCTCCTGTATGATAGTAATTTGGCTATTTGACCGTGAATAGATACAGGTATCATCTGCAAAAATAGCTGTTTCACATTTGTCTCCGGTTGGGACGTCAGCAGTATATATATTGTATAAGGTGGGACTTAGGCATGAGCCTTGGGGTACACCAGCAGGAATTGAATATTTCGTGGATAATTGCGTTTTACAGTGAATGACCTGTTGCTCAAAAATAATTGTGTGATCTTAATTAAATAAAGGGGAAAAAATAGATTGATTAGTTTTGCTAGGAGCCCATCGTGCCAGACCGAATCGAATACTTTTTGAATGTCAAGTACTATCATTCCTACTGATTCAATCTTCAATAGCGATACCACTTCTCACTGCGATAGGTATGACCAAGTATGATGTGTTGGTAGGTACTACTAAATGACAATCGATAAATTTTTTTTTTATTTTGTAGTAATATATCTTTGTTTGTATTTTTCAGATAAAGTAACTCTACTGCCTTACACACATACACGTTTAAAACCGACTGCTTCTGTGCACTCATATATTAAGAAGACGGTCAATAGTTGGCCTACTTTTTTAATCAAAGGGAAATCGGCAACCATTTTGATTATTAAGTTCAGCTAATTTTTTCATAAATTCTTGGCGAGGGAAAATTTCTAGTGTGCGCTTGCTCTAAGGCATAATAAATGTAAGGGGAAATTGTAATTTACAGATGGTCCGTCGGGTTATTCACATGTTACACCAAAAAGTACTCAAAATGGCCTGTATACTTCACATGCTCTTCCTTGGCACTTGCTCAGATATTTTTTCCGACCAAAGATATGATTCAATTAAGCTAGTACCTACAGGTCTGTAGAAAGCTGGTTTACTATGACCATTTTACCAACTGTGTACATTACCTGAAACCAATAAAAACATTATGACCGCACATGAACAATTTCAAAGCCAAAGCATATCAAAACTTAATTTTTTCTCATAACAAAATCTAATTAGCGCAAGGCACTCACCATCTGAGTGTTAATTATCCTATTTAATTGGTACAGTCTGCTTCTTACTTAAATTTTAATTTCAAGAAAATATAGTTCAGCTTTATACTAAGGTTTGTGATGACAACACCCATAACCAACCATTAGATTCGGGCAAAAAGGCGAAGAATTTATAATCTATGCAAATAAAGATAATGGGCATCGACATGGCCAATAAACTTCTACAAAAATAGCATCTCTAACGCTAGGAGCATTTTTTTACAATTCTAATAAAATAGACAAACAGTTCGGGTTTTTTGAAAAAAAAATCCGGTTCAGAACCCAAAAAATCACAACAATAGCGTTCGCATTCTTAAGATATAAAAGCTCCTGAAAATTTAAGAAAAGGAACAGTTGACTTTGAGTAGTTCGAACAAGTGACGGAAAAAAGAAATTTAGACGCTGAAAATGAGAGCATCATTGATTTTGGGAGTTTTGACGGCTTTGCTGGCTATAACATGGGCTGATCCTTTGGAGCTTACAAGCGAACAGCAGGCTAACATCGAAAATCTGCTATCGGTTGATCAACAAGGACATGAAAATACATCGGCACGCAAGGCCCGGCAATTTGGAAGTTTCGGTGGACGAGGTTTTGGTGGGGGATTCGGTGGTGGACGCGGCTTTGGTGGAGGCTATGGTGGAGGCTATGGTGGAGGCTATGGTGGAGGATTTGGTGGTGGCTACGGTGGTGGATTCGGACGTGGATTTGGAGGAGGTTTTGGCAGAGGCTTTGGAGGAGGTTACGGAGGTGGATTCGGGCGAGGAGGATTTGGTCATGGTGGATTTTATGGTTAAGCATTTTTTATAATAAATTGATACACTGCTTTGTAATTATATTTTCTTTTTTTTCACTTTTATTCATATCTAAATTAACCATTAAGTCGGACGAAAATAAAATTTTATCAAAATTTTAATTACGTTCCTGCCTTTTTTCAATATTCAAAAATCAGTGCCTTCTCGCGCATATTATTGAATAAGTCATTACCATCAGAGCTTCAAAATATTTTCTTTGCCTTTGTAATAGACCTTGTTTAATTGGACAAAACTGTGCTGTGGAAACAAAGGTAACACTGAAATTAACATATAAAGGTACGCCCATCAAAATTGATCCTCGTATCTTTTATCGTCCTTTAGATAACGACGGTACTTTCTGTACCTGAGATCATCCCTGTGTTTTTTTAGTGCCCTCAAAAATAATGTTTTCTCTTTTTGATACAGTGGATGCCGCTTATTGTAATCACTTTGGGACCGGCCATAAACAATAACATTAACCGGATGATAACAATAGACGAAGAGGAAAAATTTTCTCATTTATTTTCCTACGCTTGAATATAGATTGCTCGAAGCATCTAATATTATTTTTTTTATTCATTAAGAGTTATTTACAACTCTAGCTTCAATGTTTCACAAAGTTACAGAGAATATGAAATACTGTTTCCTCTTCCTCCTCATCCAGGCAGCTTCTACAGAAAGTCGTTTGAAAAGAATCGCCGTCTTTTAGCATGCCGTCTTTTAGCATGCCGGCTTATAAGACAGTGTCTGGTCAGGACACTTACTGTGGTGCTGATTCTCTCCCTTTTTAGCAAATTCAGCCTTGTACAGCGTTTTAGATCCAGCTTCGGTCATATATGTCAGCTCAGCGCGCCACTTCTATTAAACTGTCTCGAAAACTTACTCGAAGTTGAGCTCATTCTGTTGAACGAGATCAGCATCAATAGTTTTCAGAAGCTACGAAAAGACTGAAATTTCTCATAGTAATCTATGATATGTATCGCCTTGTGTTTACATAAATGTAAAACCAAGAGCCATCATCTTTAATTTTGAAATTGTTTTTATTTTGCCTTTTTGATCACATTCACATGAAGTAAAAAGAGGAGCGATTAAAAATACAGCCACAAAACTTGTAATGTTGTATGGAAATCTGGCCCGAATAATAACATAAAGCGAATTTTTATTCCAATAAGCGATGAATTTCGTTTGTGGAAAATGGAACTAACTTGTTTTGATAACAAAATGCGCGATTACTATAAGCGGCACCTACTGTATTTTAGCAGGAATTATAGATACACCATTTAAAACGCACATTAAAAAGTTGATTATCCGAACTAATCGGGATCAAGGCTACCTCGAATAAATCGAATATGTTCTAAATACTTTGATTATCTAACAGATGAAAAATAGCATTTCTAAATAGTCCAACCACATCTACCACAACCACCCCGCCAGCATGACAAACTGCAACAGCTTGTATAGCTTAATGTTTGCGAATTTACCCAAGCCCACGGCGAAGCGCGTACCTAAAGTACGTTCCCGCCTCAAAGCCAGACCAAGGCATTCGCAAAGCATGTGGAAAATATTTTCCTCGGCATCGGGTTCACTACAGCTGCGGCACAGATCTGCAACGTCCGTAAAACCTAGTCTTCTGGCGTCCCGGCCGATCAGGCAATGGCCCGCCAGTACACCAATGAGGATACGAAGAGTATTCCTATCTCCGAGTAGGACAAACTTTGCTCGGCTCTCACTCAGGGTCGGCCAGAGCTGCCGGTCACGAGACACGACTCCGATATGGCCGTCACGGTGCACGTCAATGGCTTGTTTAATTCCTTCACGTTAAGATGCGAATAACTAAGAGTGAGTTACAAAAAATCAGGTGAAGGCTCCTTCTTCAGATTTCGGTATAAAATACCGTCAAATGAAAAACGGAAATATTTGATTTTAATAAAAAATATTTTAATAGCAGACGATTAAAACTAATTTCTAACATAAACTATATTTAAGTTTCGAGAGTTCTACCAATTTTGCACTTCCTTTGTATTTCGCAATTGCTCTGAAATATCTATTCCTCCTGGTCCAACGGATATTTGAACATCACGCTCTTGGCGCGGGATCCTATCATCCACATTCCGCTTATTTTCATCTTCAATAATCCGCAATCCAGAATTGGTCCCCCTATGAGATGGTATATGTTTATTTGACCGATAGGACCACGTTGGGACTACCAGCATTACGAAAACAACGAATATCACACCAGCTTGCATAATGCCACTTAAAACTACGGATTATCACAAAACTCTAAAATGCCTACTTCCAAAATAAGTCCTTTTATACTATATCTTAAGATTTTCAATAAACCGGTTGACGTATCCGCAGATTTTATGCTGTCAACTTTGTAAACAAATTAAATTAGTCTTTATTTTCTTAATTTGAATAACAATTTATTAAAACATGTTTCGTATAAATATTGTTTTTCATAACAGTTTTTAGCAGCGTCAATCCTTTGAAAAAAAATGCTACGAACTGGACAGACCTTCCTGTTCTTCGTCATATGACGAAGAATAGCCCCTTTCAAGCAACTGGAATTTACTCCTTAGTGTTTTTTTTAATGATGCAAGTATTTTGCACATTGAGAGATGGTCTACCCGAGTGCCTGTGACTAAGGACTTTTGTATGGTACCTACTCAAAGAATCGCGTTTAGTAACTTAAAGCGTATCGTATTTTATAGTTATATTTTCTGGACAGAAAGTTGTCCCACCGCAAACAATATTAGGTTTAATCAATTTAGTCGTTTGTTCATCCTTACCACCAAAAGTCAATTTTATGTGTCATGTTATTTAGACTTTAGTCAAACCGATAACATGAATTTATAAACAAAACATTACTATTTTTTTTTATTAAACCCAAGCAAAAGAAGAAGCAGTAAGGAATTTAATATAATCCTGTACAGTGGCAAAATTAGAAGTTAATTTACCAAACATGTAAAAGTCCAAACAATGAATCTTAAAGACATCTTGGATGAGAGAAAATTGTTTTAGAATAATTTCGGCATGAATTTCAACCGTCTTAAATCTTTTATCACCTGTTTTTAGAACGAGTTATACAAATTAAGAAGAAAAATTCCAAGAAGAGAAATTAATACGAATCTGTTTCACTGACTTTGGGAAAAAAAGCATAAACCAATTAGTATTAAATTTCGGATTATGGCTCCTGTATGGAAGCAACCTCAAGGAGATTGATTTTGCTCATTACTATACCCAGCCTATTTTGCGCTTAACTCAAAAATATTAATGTTTAGCATTCGCGAAATTGACTTTTAGCGAGTTCGTGAGAATGCAATTAAATTAATAATTATAGTGAACGCGACGCGTGTGCTCTAAGCGTTGCGATGCGGTAACAGCTGATTAGAATTAATCTTAGTGAGTGCAACCAGTTACAGTGATATCGAATCGCTGTAATTGCGTCGATTTGACAATCTATTTTCTAATTTCGTCGGAAGATGAACATCGGTTGTTTTTCGAATTTTTAACAATGATAGAAATGATAGACGACAAACCGCTAATAAATATCGAAAAATTAGTACCAACACAATAAAAAAGAGGCAAAATATGTAGGCTGTGAAAAATGGCAATTTAGGATTAAAAATGAAATTTTTTCATGGTGAAGCTACCATAGAATCTACCATAGCGTCAGAGGAGTTTTTGATGCGAAACACCAACACGAAGATCACCTTATATTTCAACTAATTTATTGCAATTTGGTAGTTCACTAGGTTATATTAATTCACATACAAAGTGCCAAAAGCAATTTTTAATTTTTCCTAATACTAATGAGAATTCATTTTTTTCATTGTGAAGCTACCATAGAAGGTAATTGCATATACCTTCAATGTCACATTTCACTTTTCTTTTCAAAAAAATAATAACGATTCAGTACTGCATACGAGTACCATTCCGTATGATAGTTACGTTTCCACCAATCATCTTCCTTAGCAGTTAACTTTACTTTATTATTTTAATAATAAAGTATTGTTATCGATTTTTAAAAAAAAAAAATTTGCTACCCTGAAAATTTTTTTTTATACGTTTCATGACTAATAAGCACCAAAAAAGCAAAAAAAATTTTCAGTCCGTCTGTGCGCCGTACGCCGTCCGCCGTCCGCCATACGCAAAACGTTTGAGGGCTTATAACTCCTAAGCCCTATAAGCTATTGAATTGAAATTTTTTTCCTTAATTGACTGGGTACACCCCTGCAAGTGAGGGGTGGGAGTATGAGGGGGGAGGTGGGGGAAGCGTTTTAGACGAAAAATTTTGGTTTCTAGATCTCAGAAACCGCTTATGTTAGGAAGCTGAAACTAGGAATTTATATAGAGCTTTAATAGTGGAATCATTTGCAAAAATATTGTTGATATGGGTGAAGGGGTGTGGAAGTGAGGGGAAAAATAATGCGTCCAAAACGCAAAAAAGGCGAGATAGAGACATTCTAAAATCCATATCTCTTAATAATCATCTGTAGGTATACTAGGAGAATAGATCGGAAACAAATTTTTGGAAGAGAGTGACGTACAGGGGTGGGGGTTGAAAAACTTTAGATTACGATATCTCACGAACAAATTGCACTAGAGAAATAAAATTTGGTCTGTGTATAAAGGTTGACAAATAAAGTTTGCTGAAAAAAATTTTTTTAGGGGGTGGTGGAGCATGGAAGTGGAGGGGGTAAGAATTTTTTTTAAAAAATCACGTCTTATATCTCAAGAACGGTGTAAGATAGATGCTTAAAATTTTTACCAGAAGTAGGCCTAATAGACCCCCAGCAGAAAAAAAAATTTCAGGGATTAGGACGTAGAGGGTGAGGGTGGTAGAGGGTGAAAACGAATAAGTTTCGATTTTTATATCTCGAGAACCTATATGATATAAAGCTGAAACTGAGTATTTAGATAGAACTATAGTAGTAGCATGTTGAAATAATATAATTTTGTATAGGGGTAGTATGGTACGGGGGTGGGGGGTGTTTTTCTTAACTATAGAACGGCTTATGGTAGAAAGTTGAAATTTGGTATGTATATGTAAATCAACTAGAAAAGTAGTTCTGATTAAAAAAAAAATTCAAATATCTATTGGCTTTCGGAAGTGGGGAAAAAATGATCAGTGAAAATGGAATGCACATATTTTTACGATTTTCGTCATATCTATTAGGTCTTTCCATAGACCTAGAATGTGTTTTCAGGATTTTTTGAAATTCTACCAAAAGGTGGTGTAAAGGGGATGTATAAATTTTCACGAATTCAGCCGTATCCCTCAGGTCTGCTTAGATATGGAATAACTTTTTACTTCCCCGGGCTTATTTAATAATCACCTAAAACTTGTTTTCAGGTTTTTTCCTTTTTCAACCCCTAAGAAGGTAAAAACGGGTTGAGCACGTTTTCACGAATTCCGTCATATCTAGGAGTGATAAGACATCCGATTGGTTTTTACTTCCTCGTGCATTCTTTATATATATCTAAAAACTCATTTAAGGATTTTTGGATATTCAAACCCAAAGTGGGTGCAATGGGGTTACATATGTTTTCACAAATTCTTACATATTTCTAAGTTCTAATGAGATATCGAATTCATTTTTATTTCCTAAGGCTTCCTAAATAATCGTCAAAAAGTTGATTTCAGGATGTTTGTTATTCAACTCCAATAGGACGTATGGCTTTCGACATATTTCTCAGGATTGATGAGATATTAGATTGGTTTGTACTTCCACAGACTTTTTATATAGCCGCCTACAAACGCATTTCCGATTTCATGTAATGGCCCAAAACCAAATCACGAAAAGCCTTCTAATGGCATAACAACTGATATAGACCTCGTCCCGGAGTATGACCCAATTATGTAATTCATATGTTATATGTGGCAGCGGCGTAAGTATTCTAGCGCGACCCCATTCTAACCGCTTCCCGAACTTTTTTTTAGGTTTTCAGTCACATAGTAAACTACACCGCATCTCAGAATTAAACTCGTTCCGAACTTCTACCCAAAAAATAATAAAGTTGCGCCCAGACTGTTGGCAGATTTTTCTTTATTAAGTTGTTGTTAAAAGTATTAAGTTGTTCGTAAAATAACTCTTTTTCCAGACTTTTGAAGATCGTGTAGAAATTCCATCTTACAAATTTACCATGAATTTGCACATAGTATCTTATAGATATTTTTTGTTGTTGATCTGGTTTCGTTTGTTTTTTTTATGTCTATACTTTGATCCCAAATGACTTTATCTAAAAACATAAAAAAAACAGATGAACCGTCATAATGTAACGAAAGGTTTCGATAAGATGAGATAAGTAGCGAAAAACGTTACTTTTGAATTTTTTCCGTCAAAATATCTACAGCTACGACGAAAACCTGATTTTTGGTCAATGTTGATTTTGTCATTTTTTTTCCTCTAAGCTGTGAGAACCACAATATTAGTATTTGTGGGCCTAAAACTACAAAGAATACGAAATTACAGATCCTTCGATTTGATAAAATTGGACAAAAATAATTAATATTCGAGTTTTGAGCTTCGAAATCAGGGACACCATTTAAAGAAATATTCTAAATGAATTTCGTCATCTCCAAAAAATTGGTATACCTATCATTTTTTTATTACTTACTTATAGTTGTATATAAAAACAACCGGTATTTTTTTAATTTAACCGGTTTAGAAGCGCAGACACTGCATTTGATATAAGAAATCCGCACTGCTAAAATACTAACATTCTTTAAATATTCGTGTGAAGATACTCACTAAGATGCGAACTACAGTTTTTCTTGGAATTTGGGCAACGCTACTTGCTTCATCGTGGTCGCATCCTACCGCTGACGATTGGAAACGCAATAACTATCTATCGCTAGAAGACTGGTCCAATTTTAAAACGTTGCTGTCTGTGAATCGCCAGGGATTTAACGTTGAAGGAGCGGGCAGAAAAATATTACGCCAATCTAGTATAGGATCGGGTGGCCAAAGCAGTAGTAGCGGTCAAGGAAGTACTACTGGTGGCTATGGAGGTGGAAGAGGTAGCTATGGAAAATGAAATTCAGTGTACAAATTAATGCAAAAATAAATATTTAAAAAAGTCAAATGGGTTTTCTGTAGATAAAATGCATTTAATACTACAAATTTAATTCTACCCCCAAAGGTACAAAAATTAAGCTAAGCCCTGACCGAAAAATTATGTTTTACTTTATCATTTTTTAATAGTAAAATATTGTGATCGACCTGAAATTGCAAAAAAATATTTCCTCTACATTTTTTATTTTCTCGGTTTAGAATAAAACCCGTACGGAGTTGAAGCAAAAATGTGTTCTTAAAAAGGACTTTTCTACATTCTTACGAATTTCATCGTATCTTTTAGGTTTATCGAGGTATCAAATTAATTTTTCTTCTACAGAATTTTTATATAAGCGTCTAGAAACTGTTTCGTAGATTTTTCGACATTCAAACCCTGGGTGGTGTAAAGTGGCTGTGTAAGCTTTCACGAATTCCGACATCTATCCTATGTCTTATGAGATACCGAATTCATTTTGACTATTTTGACCGTTAAATATAATCGTCAAAAATCAATTTTATACATTTTTCGATATTCAACACTCAAGTGGTGTGTAAGGTGGTTGTTCAAGTTTTCATGAATTCTGACCAATATTTAGGTCTAATGAGATATCGAATTCAATTTTACTTCTATGGGCCTTATATACAGGGCGTTCGCCACTTGGTTGGCAATTTTTTCATGATCTATTGTGAAAAAATTTTGTACAGGGTGGGTCAATTTTTAATGACCGTGGAAATACAGGGTGGTGATGAAAGTTTTTCCTACTGGTACCCTTCGTCAAAACAAATAATCAAAATTTAACATAGCTTGTAGCTTGTTTGTTGTAGCTAACAATATGGTACATATGAATATAATATTAAAATAACATTTAATTTTAATTTCAAACAATTTTTAGGATCCCGGTAGCAAAAACTAGTATTTTAAAATAAATTTTTCAAGATCGGGTACAGCTTCAATATCGAAGCTTAGATCAAATGAAAAGTAATTCGATTCCCTAAAAAAACAAGCTACAACAGTTTCTATTGTGATTATTAGTTTTGGAGATATAACAGTTTATGTGATTAAGGGTACAAGTCGTAAATACTTTTCTTTACCACCCTGTATCGCCGTGGATATTGAAAATTGGTCCATCCTGTGCAACATTTATTTTGCCAAAATATAACAAGGAATCTTACCAACCAAGTACCGAACACTCTGAATAATTGCCTGAGAACTGATTGCAGGACATTGCGATATTCAACCACTAACTGGGTGTTAAATGATTTAACTTCGCCATATCTCTTAGGTCTGATAATAAATCCAATTGGTTGTTTGTTTGTTTTGTTTTTGATTTCCAAACCCTAACGCGTTATGTCGATATTTGTCCATGTATTTATTGAAATTGAAAAAAAAAATATAAGTAAAAAATCTGCAACTTTATTTCTTTATTTTTTTTTTAGTTAGAAGTCCGGAACGCGTTCACACCATTTTGATCTAGAGGCATAGGCCTGATCAAAAATATTATTACTAAATCTATGTCACATATTATAAATTATTAATGAATATTATAAATTTGAAGTGGTAGAATTAAAAAAATCAATCTAATCTTTGTAGTTTCCAAGCAAAAGTTCTTCAAATTCTCGCGCCATGTCATGAAAACTTTAAAACACGTTTAACTAGAAATCTTAAAGTGTGTCCAAATCGATTTCTATTAGCTAAAGCCAGTTACTACTTTATAGCACTTGTCTTCGCTATTTTGATAAGGTTCCCATTTTCCGTATGACCCAAAGCGCAACCATATTTTTTTTGCTATCAAGTCCACTTGCGGTCATACAGTGAAATTTTGTGAATAGTAGCTTCTTCGAACTACATATACTCTAAAAGAAAAGGCACACAAAGCCATTGTATTTGTGTTTGAAGCTGAGATGATCTTCGAATGACTTAATTCAATAACTTGCACCCTTCTGACCTATGCAGTATCGAAAGCCAGAATCCGCTTGAAACTAGGGGCAGTTTATAGTAAAAAGTGTGTATAAGACTCTGATACCATTTTCTCTTGGCGATAATAGAGAACTCATTGTTCTTGGAGGATGATAGCAATTGTCTGTATGTTCTCTTCCTAGAGGATGATTAGGAAGGGTTCAAAACCACAATCTTTGTACTTTGGATACACTAACAAATCAAAAGCAAATACATTTTTGCAATAATATTTCTCGTTTAATTTATATACATTTTTGCACGTTTTTTTCAAAATTAGTTCAGTTGTATTCTTTGTTCACATTAATATTTACCAGTTGTAACCTTGTCCCCAGTGGGTGTTTCTAGGATAGTCGTAATGTCCTGAGCTGTATGGTCTGTAACCTTCAGAGTAGTGTCCACTGTTTCCATAGTCATACGGACTGTAGCCGCCGGAATAATGTCCGCTGTATCCATAGTTATACGGTCTGTTACCCCCATGGTTGTATCCTGCGTAGCCGTATCCATGAGTAGTACCGCGTCCTGTATACGAATCCGGATATCCAACATCAGTTCCGAAATAAACTGCACGGGTCTTTCGAACTGTTTCCTGCTCCGTATCCGCTTCCGACCAAACTACAGCGAAAATTGTAGCAAGGACGACCAAAACTAATGTTAAACGCATTTTGCTTTTTTTAAGAAATCTTAAGGTACTCTCTTTTACGAATCGGTAACGTCTGATAGTCTTTAGAATATTAGGGTCGCTTTTATACCAAAAATCACAAAATTCAAAGCATTGAAATCGATATGGATATAAAGAAAACAACAATGTAAATAAAATAAATAAAAAAATTTAATGATACAATTTTATCATATTATAATAATAAAGTGGCAACCAACCACTCCCCCAATCCAAAAAAAACGAAAGTGACGTAAAACGAGACTATTCTTCACGCATTAAAAATCCAAAAAATTTTTTTCATTCTTCAAGAACACTATGACTTATGAAAATTCGATTTACGACCCGGAACTACTAGTTGCCCGTCTTTTTATGAAGCCAGGTTTTGAATTACCTAAAAACCGGAAAAATGTAAAATGTATTCTGCGCCAAATATAATTTTAGAATATTTGATGTCTTGCTTTTCTTAATGTAATTGACCTACCCCTGCATTTTGTTTGTTACTTTTATAAGTTTGTTAAAAAAATGGTGTTTGTCTTTTTGATTTTAAATATTAATAAAATATACCCATTAAGTTTTTGTAATTTTTTTTCCCTTGATTAATATTTGACATGTAAGAAATAAGTCGTTAAATTTAAAATGTATGGTTTTTCGAAATAATGTATTATATTTTATTAAGCACTTTCAAGTAATCAAGATCAACAGATATTTCAACTTTTTATAGATTAAACTGAATTTTTTTCATTTTACTAATTTCCAAATGATCAATACCTCGTGCATCATTTTTATCAAAATATTTACTGTTTAACCTTTATGGCGGATAATTTAAATTTTTTTTTTTAAATTATATCACATGTTGTAAACGACTCGATGTTAAATTTAAACTACACTTAAGCTTTTTTTAAATTTTTACGTTTTATGTATAATATACAAAGTGTTTGGCACTCCGTGTGTCACCTTGTAAGGGGTTATTCCTTGATATATTTGGAGAAAAAAATTGTTCTACAGGGTGGGTCAATTTTCAATATTAGTAAAGATACAGGGTGGTTAAGAAAAGTGTTTTTGACCGGTACCCTCACTCACTTAAACCGTTAAATCTTGAAAACGAATAATCACAAGGCAAAGTGTTATAACTTGTTTTTTAGGCAATCGAATTACCTTTCATTTGATGTAACAGTTTAAATTGTAACTGCACCCAATCTTGAGATATTTACTCAAAAACACAGATTTTTGCTACGTCAACCCTAAAAATTCTGTGATCAATGTAGTTTTTCTCAGAAAACCCCATTATAAATGTCATTTTAATTTAATTTTTTTATGAGCCGTATTATTACCTATAAAAGCTGCATATATATGTATGAGTTACGATTAACATTTTGGAAGTAACAGGTAAAAATACATAGCGCATAAAAATTAAATATTTAAAAGTCAGTGCCATAAAGTGGACCTCGTCCAAGAATCATTTATTACTATTTAAAGTATGAAGAAAAACAATGAAATGTAAGTGAGTTTCAACATAATTGATGCTTTTACCTGGACGTGGTAGGTACTACTGGATGCGGTACTATGCCTTTTTTATGGTATAAACAGAATTGCGACGAACTTCGCCAGCGGCATCGAAGTTCGCTGTCAAAATTTTAAAATTGTACCGCAACACACGTACTGACGCAGAATTACGACGGCGAGCGGTTCAGCGAACTTTTCGTTGCCGCTGGATTAAATGTAATTTCTAATTTTGCCGTCGCCGTCACAGATGGCAGTGTTTTTTATTTCAGTTGACAGTGAAAATTAGACACAACAAGTTCTTGCGACACATATTTTGGCGAAAAGTGCATTTTGTGTGTTTTTTTTAATCTATTGGTAAGTAAAAAGCATAAAATTATAAGTAAATAAGCCTAAAATCGACGGCGAAATTCGCCCGCGTTGTGTTTCGCCATTAACGAAGGCGAACTTTTTGGACGAATTTCGCTCGCCGCTTGCGAAGTTCGTCACAATTGTGTTTATACCATTAATAGGGTGTCTTACAAAATAAAAAGCCTATAAAAGCAATACTACCTTCATATTTTTCTCAGTTTTAGTTACGTTGCTAACAGAAGAAGGTGTCAGTAGAATAAAAAAAATAACTTCGAAATGTCTGAGTACTCCAATGAAGAATATGCTGACATTGTGTTAATTTATGGAGAGTGTCGCGAAAATGGACAAGCCGCGCGAAGGCTTTACCATCAGAGACAACCCCATCGACGGACACCTGACAGGAGAGTATTTCAGGACGTTTACAGGAGAATTAGGGAAACTGACAGCGTTAGAACAATGAGAGTAAATGCAAATCCTGCGCCTATAATCGCTGTTCAGATTGATGAAAGAATACTGCAAGCAGTGCAAAATGATCCATCGATCAGTATCCGACGCTTGGCATTGCAGTTTAACGTATCTACTTGGAAGGTTTGGAGTATTTTAAAAGTAGAACGCTTGCATGCCTACCATCACACATCAGTACAGGAGCTGCTACCCATTGATTTCCCCAAACGGATGGAGTTTTGCAATTGGCTCCTTGAACGACAAATAGATGACGACAATTTTTTCAACAATATTCTGTGGACGGATGAGTCGCAATTTACCAGAGACGGTATCACAAACTTCCACAACCTACATACGTGGGCTGAGAGCAATCCACACACAAGAAGAGCGGCATCATTTCAGCACAGATTCAGCGTCAATTTATGGGCAGGTGTGATTGGTGACGATTTACTTGGACCTATTAGGCTTCCGCGTAAATAGCTCCAATTACTTACAGTTTTTATCAAATGATCTACAGGACCTGTTGGATGATATTCCACTGGTTCGATTGGCTTTCACGTTTTACCAACACGATGGTGCTCCTGCTCATTACGGCCGACAGATCACAGATTGGTTAAATTCCAATTATAGCAATCGCTGGATCGGTAGAAATGGACCGATACAATGGCCTGCAAGATCTCCTGATCTTACTATTATGGATTTCTTTGTATGGGGACGGATGAAGGACCTTGTCTACGCAACGCCAGTAGAAACATTGGAAGATCTAAATATCAGGATCGATGCGGCAGCAATAGAAGTAAGGCAGCAGTTGAGGAATATGAATACCAAGAGAACACTCGCCAAACGAGCTTTAGCGTGCATTCAAAATGAAGGTGGCCATTTTGAACATTTATTATAATAAAAATATTTGAAATAAAAATATTTGAAATAAAAACCATTATTAAATTCTTTCAATTCAAGCAAGTAGCGTAGATCAACATGCACATGCACTGATTTTTGAAATATTTAATTTTTATGCGATATGTATTTTTACCTGTTACTTCCAAAATGTTAATCGTAACTCATACATATGTATGCAGCTTTTGTAGGTAATAATACGGTTCATAAAAAAATTAAATTAAAATGACATTTTTATAATGGGGTTTTCTGAGAAAAACTACATTGATCACAGAATTTTTAGGGTTGACGTAGCAAAAATCTGTGTTTTCGAGTAAATATCTCAAGATTGGGTGCAGTTACAATTTAGACTGCTACATCAAATGAAAGGTAATTCGATTCCCTAAAAACGAGTTATAACACTTTGCCTTGTGATTATTCGTTTTCAAGATTTAACGTTTTAAGTGAGTGAGGGTACCGGTCAACTTTTCTTAACCACCCTGTATCTCCACTAATATTGAAAATTGACCCACCCTGTAGAACAATTTTTTTCTCCAAATATATCAAGGAATAACCCCTTACAAGGTGGCACACGGAGTGCCAAACACCCTGTATACCAAAACAAAAACAATTCGAAAAGTAATAGAGCCCTAATTTTACCAGATTTTATAAAAGCAGGTTTATTTTGGACACAGTTTAATTTATTATTTCTACGTAGAACGTTTGAAAGGCCCATAAAAGCTATTATCAATTATTGAGTTTGAGACACAAAAACGGATTTTCATTAGACTAAGAGTATTGAATTATTTTATTATTCATTAGAACTTGTGAAAATAAAATAGAAGTATACAAGTTAAAAAAAATAGTTCATGGTTAAACTTTAACCTGTATCATTGTTGCCTTGAAATTCCAATCGATTGACGAAATAGTGATGAAGTTTATATGAAATCTTCTCAAGAATAGAAAAATTGAATAATTTGTTAGAGTGGGTGATGTGATAATCCGATAAACTTCACAGCACTATTTTATTCAAATTGCCATTTTTTCTCCACATGAAAATATGTAGAAGATTCAGGAACGACATCTATAAATGTGTGTCTTAAGTTATAACCAAGTTCGACAGAGTAATTTTGGGTATTTTATTTTAGATATTTCCCGATAATATGAATAAAAGTATTTTTTTATTACTATATAATTATCTTGGACAGCAATATCAGTGAATTTGACTCTAGTCTTTCATCTTAAGTTAATATCAGGTTCCACTTTTTGTGAAAAGAAATTGGTGAAAAAATTCAAAAATCGTTTTTTTTAATATTGTTAAAAAATACGACCATATTGAAATCTAAATGTTATTGTGTATGGAAATATATACGTTTCTATTTCGTTTTTTAATTATTTATTTACTAACTGCTACTTGACACTTATGTACAAAATAAATTAAAAAAATTAAATAATATTGCAATAAAAAAAATATAGTAACAGTAACAAAATGTTGGCTGATTTTTGTCTTGGCACAGCTTTATTATTTTTGGGTGGATGTTCGGAACTAGTTTACTGCTGAAATGCGTGCAGGTTACTATGTGACTAACAACCTAAAAAATTAGCATTTTAAATAGCTTCTTGGTTATTATTTAGGTTATCAGTAGCACAGTAATACCTTGGATACACAGCTCATATACAAATCATAATATCGTCAATATCACCAGTGGGTGTAGGGGGTGAGGGTGGGGAGGGTGAAAAGGAAAACGTTCCGATTTTTATATCTCGAGAAACTATAATCATGGAAAGCTAATACCATGGATACACTGCTTGTATACAAATTACGTTATTCAAATCATGATATACGATACAAGATAGCATGATACACAGCCCATACATGTTATACTTTGACATTTAGCTATCAAAGACAAAATTTCTTCGTGCTAAACGTTGCAGTATGATGTTCCGACGAATAGCACTTTCATTGCTAATAAAGAAATGTACAAAGCGGACCATTATATCACACACAAAAATGAAAATACGCTCAAAGAATTTTAACTGACGGAAGAATATAAAAATCTACAAGTGTCGTTCATTGGAATTTCAGTAGATTTTAGTAACAGATGGCGCTGATGGCAGTTAAAAGAAGGCTATATCAACTAAAATCATCGAATTTATATACAAGGAAACAGGTTTGATATTACGTCGATATCAGCTCGTTGACGTACTATATGCATAATATTGGGTGATACGACGATATTATGATTTGTATACGAGCTGTGTATCCAAGGTATAAAACTGGGTATTTAGATAGAGCTATTGTAGTGGCGTGTTGGAAAAATATATTATTTATAGGAGTAGTATGCTACGAGGGGGGTTTTTTTTCTATCTATATAACGGCATGTGCAAAAACGGTGAAAATTGGTGACTATACCTAGATCTATTAGAAAAGTAATTTAGAAAAAAAAATTTTAAATTTTCCATTCGTGTACGGAAGGGGGGCTAAAAAAATTGATCAGTGAAAACGAAATGCATACATTTTCACGAATTTCGTCATATCTCTTAGGTCTTCTAAAATTATGAATTGATTTCAATTCACGGATTCCTCATATCAATACCTAGAAAGTCCTTTCAGTGTTTTTGAAATTCGACCCCTAAGGGGTGTAAAAGAGCTGCATACATTTTAACGAATTCGGGCATATCACTCTGGTTTGATTAGATATTGAATAACTTTTCACTTCCATGGACTTGTTTTATAATCGACTAACAACAGTTTTCAAGTTTTTCCTTTTTCAACCCCTAAGACTAAACGGTTTAAACTGTGATAAGGCATCGAATTGGTTTTCAGTTCCTCGGGCTTTCTTTACATATAAGTATATCTAAAAACTTATTTCAGGATTTTTGGATATTCAACCCCAAAGTGGGTGTAAGGGGGGTGCATATGTTTTCACAAATTCCTACACATTTCTTAGTTCTGATGACATATCGAATTCATTTTTACTTCCTAAGGCTTCCTACATAATCGTCAAAAAGTTGATTTCAGTATTTTTAGATATTCAACTCTAAGGGGACGTAAGGCTTTCGACATATATTTCTTAAAATTGATGAGATATCAGATTGGTTTTCACTTCCACAGACTTTTTACATAATCGCCTACAAATATGCATTTCCGATTTTATGTAATGGCCCAAAACCAAATCACGAAAAACCTTCTAATCGCGTAACTCATATTATACTACAACTTTGACCGCGTCCCGGAGTATGACCCAATTACGTAATAAATATGTTATATGTGGAATGCGGCGTAAGTATTCTAGCGCGACCCTATTCTAACCGCTTCCCGAAGTATTTTTTAGGTTATCAGTCGTATAGTAACCAACACCACATCTCAGCAATAAACGCGTTCCGGACTTATACCCAAAAATTATAAAGTTGCGCCCAGTCTGTTGACAGATTTTTTTTCATTTGGATGTAAATAAAAACATGTTTTGTGTTTCCTTAAAAAAATATATATATATATATAAATAAAAGAACAATTAACGAGTTTTAATATACTCTATGAAAAAAGAATTGATCAAGTTATGAATAGTTTTAGTTAATTGAAGACTACTACTAAAGTACAGAAATAGTAACAAATTAACATTCCAGACAAACGGACATATATTTGGATATAATTTGCAAGTGTATTTCAAATTCAAATCTTTTATTATCGTGAACCATATGTTTACATGTAAATTTAGTAGTAATAATTTTGTGATCAGGCTTGTGCCGCTACAACAATGGTGTGAATCTTAAAACTAACTATGGCTGTAGTGAAATAAAATTAATTAGATTGGCTTGAAGGAAAAATGGTTAAGAAAAACTTTCGGAGAACTAAACAAGGAATTAACAGCATAACAATAAAATAATGAAAAATACAAGTGTATTTATTTAAATTATCCCAATTCTCTTTTCATTTGGTGACTATATCGTTGTCTTTGAACGAAAAATTCCGCACTAGGTCCTGGAATCAATGGAGAAAAAATTGGGCTGGCCATGCCGAACAGATGGATAACAAAAGAATTCCCTGACACATTTTCAAGAATGAAAGACGCAAAACTCAAATATCACAATCGACTCAGATAGCTATATGCAGATTTTTTTATCTGGGGTTGAGGTAGCTGGATTGAAATGATTAGACTGATCAATTTCATTATTAATTCTTTAATATTACTTTATTATTTTTTAAACGATCTGAAATTTAAAAAAGTTGCTACCCTGAAATTTAGTATTTTTGCGATTTAGGACTAATATACCCCGAAAAAGCAAAAAATATGTTTGATGCATCATAACTCAAGGAATTAGCTTAAAATTTCTAAAATACATTGATTGGGTGGTTCAAGGTGAGGAGATTAAGAAGGAGAAAGGGTTTATACCTAATATTTGGGAATTGTATTTCTCCTCAACGACTGAAGCCAGAAATCTGAAAGTTTTTAGATAAATTATGATATGGAGGGAGATATTAAAAAAATTTTCTCATGGAAAAAATTTTAATTTCATGATCAATTCCCCAGAAGCCAAAAATCGACCGCAGTCCACAATACCTGTCCGTTTGTTCGAACGCACGATAAATGAAAATGAGTTTAGCTACAAAGACGAAATGTGAAAACTGAATGTTTGATCAAATTTATAATGTCTAAATGATGTATGTAAAACTTCTTCACTTCTTCGAGCTGTAGCTATAAAAGACACCTGAATGAATCTAACACTTTGCAAAGCAGAATTGAAGTATTCAAAATCTTTCATTAAAAAAATTAGAACTTGAATTCATCCACCAGATCCTCGATAGCAAAAAAATACATTAACATACCCAAGAAAAATAGTTCGTTAGTAAAATAATAATAATATTAAAAAAATAAAATTAGTAAAATAAACCACCTCGATTCCTTCATGTAGCTTGCGGTAAGAACTAATCACAAACCTACAAACTTTAAAACTCAAAATTTTCTTTAAACTCAACACAATTTATTTCAACAATAGGAAATAAATCTCAATATTTAATATGCGCCAACATCTCTATCGGCCCCAACCACCTCCATGATGACCGCCACCTCCATGATGACCGCCACCTCCATGATGTCCGCCACCTCCATGATGACCGCCACCTCCATGGTTTCCGCCACCACCGTGATGTCCACCACCACCCCTGCCGCCGCCACCGCCTCCACGACCCCATCCGCCAGCTCGTGCTTCCCGTTCAGCAGCATTCTCATGTCCTTGTCCATCAACAGCTAATAGATCCTCCAGCGTCTTTGTGCCCGTTGGCGATTCGTGATCCGCAGTTTGAGCCCACGACAGGGCCATCAGACCCAAAATTACTCCGGAAATCAATAGAACTTTCATTTCTGCTTTCTTCTTCAATTCAATACTAAGGTTAGTTCAACTCAATGTTTAAAGATACTCTGATACACTAGAGCTGTCCTAGGAGGCTTTTATACCAGATCTCAACTAGAACTAATTAGAACCGGTCCACTGATTTCCATAACTTTCTCGGGAATAGGGATTAGTCACATATTTACTATTTTTGTTATGATTTTTTGGTTCGCATTTACGCTTTAAACTATTCATCGCTACTTTCATAAGCAAATTCATTGATTGATTCATTCATTTTCTGATGTAATAGATCTCAGTGGCGGTCATATTGCTTTTCCAAGGTGGGGCCATTGAAGTTCAGTAGCTACTGTAGAGAAAATGGGTAGCTACTCGTTAATACAGCGTGGATGGAAATTATGCAAATCCTGTGGTCGCTGCGGTTGGTACTTCTTGAAAATGTCAACTTTGCCAAATCCAGTTTGAAATCTTTGAATGTAAATTAGCTGTTTTTTGAGACGACTAGAAAAGTAGTGTATTTAATGTTTATTAATTCTACTATCATACATATTTGATGAAACTGAATATTGGGCATAAAGATCCGAACCCTATATCTCATAATCTAAACACTTCAGGCCCGACGAAGAAGTGATCACCCCAGTTATTAAGTTCTACGAAAGAAATATTTTCTGTTAACTTTTGGAAACGAGGAAATTTAAATTGAATGAACAAGAGTCGAAAGCTTGCATTATCATGCAATTTGAAATTGTGTAATATTTTATACAGGTAGTTGTGGTGATAGATAATTTCAGGACTGTTCAGTGACTATTATTTTTTATTGAGGATTTTTTTCCCAACGGTCAGAAAAAATAAAAAAAATTTGAGATTCCGAAAAATGGGTTCCGATGTATTAACAAAACGGATAACTAATATTATTCTGTAGTTAATTGTAATTCTAAATATATAGGTTATGTACCATCGTCGTAATCGTAATGAAAAAGTGAAGTTTTTCATATTCAATCGGTTTTGACCGTATTTTGATAATGGTTAATAATACGAAGTTAGTATCGTCGGCAAAAATATCTGATTTCTAATGCTCAATATTATATAATATTATAGAAAGAGAAAACGGTTCAGAAAGTTCTTCACCAAGTACGAAATTAAAACTATAACGGATTAGTGATTAAATGTCAAAAATCATCTTTTCGACTTTTTTTTTTATTTTTCACAACATTGAGCGAAAAGAAATGTTGCCGATGACTCTAACTTCGTATCGTTTACGCTCAAAAATTTATTTTTTAAGATAAACTTCAATTGCTGAATTTAGGCACTAGATGGCATTTACGATGGTACACCATTTATATATTTAGAGTTGCAATGACCCACAGAATAATACTAACATATATAGGCCCTATGTCGATATCTTGGGAGTTTTCGGAATCTTATACAATTTTGGTTTCTTTAAGGTCCTTGAGACACGTATATTATATTATCGAGATTAAACTTAAAATTGAATGGGTGCTGCGAAAAAAATTCAATATTTTTAAATTGAGTGATTAGCTTTGATTAGGGTTTGAACTACCCTTTTCACCTGAGTAGATTTCAAATTCATCCAAATATGGGAAATATATTAGAATTTGATAGAATCTTATCGAAATCCCGACGTTTCGGCAAATCGAGTTTATTTATTTATTTAATTAAATCTATTGTACAGCTAAACTTATCCAATTACACAACAGAGTCTTAAATTTTTGGATGAAAATCAGTTATTAATATGTAATAGTTACTGTAAATACTCATAATTAAGTTTTTATAGCTGATTTACAACACAATATTTTAAATCTTGTGATTTCGACAAAACTACTAAGATTTACTGGATTTCCCATAAATTTGAATAAGTTTGATATCTGCTCTGGTGACTATAGTTTTTGTGAAAACATAGTTAAAAATCCACTCAAACAAACCTGGACAGCAGTGATCTGTTTCACTGGATTTACCACAATTTACGTCTTAATTTAAGATTGGGATGCCCATAATGAAAATTGTCCAAGCATAATTCAAATCCAAATTTTTCAAAATTAGTTTCAAACATTAAAAGCTACTTTCTTAAAATAACACACCACAGCCCAAAGATTAATTACATATATTTATATTCGAAATTTTATTACTTTTCGATTGAAATATTTCCATCAGGAGACAAAATACAAAAAAAGGATTAAAGAAAAACATAAACGAAAATCAGATTTAATTGCATTATACTTTAAACCTTGAAACCTTATTGAGGGACCAAGTGGACGAACCACTGCTTTTCTTCTCAAATTGAGCAGAAAGGAATGTGGTAGTATGGTTGGTGTCCTCACAGGGCAACTCGTGTGACCTACACCTGGTCAGATTGAGAATCATTGACGACCCCATGTGCACTGCTTGCGACGAGAGCGACGACACAACGGAGCATTTTCTTCTCGAGTGTCCAGCTTACTCGTTTGCGAGAATGCACGTATACGGCGATGGCGCTATGAGGATAACGAAAAAGTTCGGGTAGAGACTAAGTCATTCGAGTATAATGGGCCATGTTGGCCTGAACGCTCAAAATGCGCTGCTTTGCTGCATGTCTTCTCCCACACCAAACATCAACAACACAACAAAAACATTATACTTTATTAAGTGCATTACAATTTATTAAGTGTATCTATTAATCTTATAGTCTCATTTTCTAATAGTCATAATTTTCTTTAAAGCAGACATGGTAAAGTAATCATGAGTGACGAGTTTGTTGGGGGGGCCATGGCCTTTGACCGCCACTGATAGATCTCCTTATTATTCTCTAACATGACCTTGTGATCGATCTGAAATTTACTGTACATTGAATTTTGTATTTTTGCAGTTAGACCAAAAAAAAGGAAAATAAAATATATCAGCCGTCCGGCGTACGCCGTACTCAAAAGCTTGTCGAGGTGCGTATCTCGTTGAGATATTAAAATAAAAATTTTTTTGGAGTGTAGATTGGGTGAACTCTTTGGAATGGAAACTTTTCAGGGGGTGCGGGAGTAAGTGGGAGTATGGTGAGTGTTTTAGACGAAAAATGTTGTTATCTGGATTTCTAGGAACCGCTAATGCCAGGAGACTGAAACTTGGAACTTATGTAGAACTCTGATAGTGGACCTTTTTTCCAAAAAAATGGTCAATAAGAGTTGAGGGGTGTGGGAGCGTCCAAAACGCTCGAAAGCTGGGATCGACATTTTCTAAAATTTGTATCTATTAAATGGTTGATGTCAGAACGTTGGATTAAATTGATTGTTTTTAAGAATAATCGGAGCCTAGACAGGAATTAAGATTTTGAAGGAGGAAGAGGAGATGGGGATGAACAATTTTGGATTACCTACTATATATATTGTAAACCAATTGAACCAGAACCGTATCAGATATGGTCTTAAAATGTTTACAGTAGTTAGTCCCAGTAGAACTCTAGCAGGGAAGAAAAATAGAGGTGGTGCTGTAAGGGTTGATTGTGGGAGGGGTAGAGAGGATAAAAATTTGATTTTTTTTTCTCGAAAACCACAAAGGATAAAAAGCTAAATATTCATGACTATATATATAGAGGCATCCAAGAAAAATAAATTTTTTCTAGAGGTAACAAAGTACGGGTATCGGAGGTAGTTTTTGCATCTCATGAAGGGCTTCTGCTAGAAAGTTGAAACTTAGTAATAATATGAAAATGTACTACTGAAGCAAATCAAAAACAAATTATAAAATTTCTGTTAGCGTACAGAGGTGGGACCAAAGAATTGACCGGGGAAAAAAAATTTCCACGTTTTCACGAATTTCGTCATATCTTTTAGGTATGTCGAGGTATCACATTAATCTTACTTCTGCTTTCTGTGGGCTCTCAATATAAGCGTCTAGAAACCGTTCTCAAAATTTTTCGATATTCAACCACTATGGGAGTGTATTGTGGTTGTGTATGATTTCACGAATTCCGACATATTTCTTAGGTCAAATGAGATATCGATTTCCTTTACATTTCTAAAGGGTTTAAATGTAACCCTAGGCTCGCGCTCACTAGGCGCCATACGGGCTCATTGCGATCCCTTCAGGTCCTCGTGAGCTATTCCATCACCTCATAATACTCCAATTTCCTGCAGAACCTCTCCAGTTTGTCATACCCTAACGACCTCAAATCCTCGATGCTCTCAAAGAAAAGACTACCCAGCCATCTCAATCGCCGTCTAAAGATCCCTGGGCATTCACACAGGATGTGAGTTAAGTCCTCCACAGCGTACAGATCATGGCAGAACCCGCACATGTCCGACTCCGCTATCCCTAGTCGCATAGCGTGTTTCCTCAGCATACAGTGACCCGTCAGTGCTCCGACGAGCAGTCGCACAGTTTTCCTCTATCCGAAGTCGGTATCTTCCTAGTCTTTTGGCTATCCAGCTCGGGCCACAGGGCTCTAGAAGTCCTGCAGCTTGCCAGCCCTGCCCACCTAGAGTCGGCCACCTTTTTAGAACGCTCACCAATTTGCGCTTTGATGACGCATATCGGTGCACAAACATCCTCCTCGACCCTACCATTTGATGCCGATCCCGATCTCGCCAGCTCGTCCGCTCTTTCGTTCCCTAGTATATTACTATGCCCTTGCGCCCAGCAAATCAGTACTCTGTTCTGACTACAAAGTACCTTTAGCACTTCTCGACAGCGCTTTACTAACTGGGTTTTAATGGTGACCGATTTCAGCGCCGTTATGGCCGCCAGGCTGTCAATGTAGAGTGAAATATCATTAAAAAAATGAGAACTTAGATTCATTCACCACAGCCTCGATAGCAAGAAAAAAAACATTGACATACCCAAGAGAAATAGTTCGTTAGTAAAACAAATCACCTCGATTCCTTCATGTAGCTTGGCATAAGAACGAGTCACAAATCTACAAACATTATAACTTAAAATTTTCTTTAAATTCAACACAATTTATTTAAACAATAGGAAATAAATCACAATATTTAATATACACCAACAGCTCTATCGGCCCCAACCACCTCCATGATGACCGCCGCCTCCATGATGACCGCCACCTCCCCATCCACCACCTCCATGATGATGATGGTGATGTCCACCACCACCCCAGCCACCGCCGCCTCCACCCCATCCGCCACCGCCACCGCCCCAGCCGCCGCCACCGTGTCGTGCTTCCCGTTCAGCAGCATTCTCATGTCCTTGTCCATCAACAGCCAATAGATCCTCCAGCGTCTTTATGCCCGTTGGCGATTCGTGATCCGCAGTTTGAGCCCACGACAGGGCCATCAGACCCAAAATTACTCCGGAAATCAATAGAACTTTCATTTCTGCTTTCTTCTTCAATTCAATACTAAGGGTTAGTTCAACTCAATGTTTAAAGATACTCTGATACACTAGAGCTGTCCTAGGATGCTTTTATACTAGATCTTAAGTAGAACTAATTACAACCGGTCCACTGATTTCCATAACTTTCTCGGGAATAGGGATTAGTCACATATTTATTATTTTTGTTGCGATTTTTTGGTTCGCATTTACGCTTTAAACTATTCATCGCTACTTTCATAAACAATTTCATTGATTGATTCATTCATTTTTTGATGTAATAGTTCTCCTTATTATTCTTTAATATGACCTTGTGATCGACCTGAAATTTACTGTACATTGAATTTTGTATTTCCGCAGTTAGACCAAAAAGAAGGAAAATAAAATATATCAGCCGTCCGGCGTACGCCGTACGCAAAAGCTTTTCGAGGTGCGTAGCTCACAAACACGCTGAGATATCGAATTAAATTTTTTTTGGAGTGTTAGATTGGGTGAACTCTTTCGAATGGAAACTTTTCAGGGAATGCGGGTGTAAGTGGAAGTAGGATGAGTGTTTTAGACGAAAAATGTTGTTATATGGATTTCTAGAAACCGCTAATGCCAGGAGACTGAAACTTGGAACTTATGTAGAACTATGATAGTGGACCTTTTTCCAAAAAAATGGTCAATAGGAGTTGAGCGGTGTGGGAACGTCCAAAACGCTCGAAAGCTGGAATCGACATTTTCTAAAATTTGTATCTATTAAATGGTTAATGTCAGAACGTTGGATTGAATTGATTGTTTTTAAGAATAATCGGAGCCTAGACAGGAATTTCATTTTTGAAGGAGGAAGAGGGTGTAGAGATGGGGATGAAAAATTTTGGATTACTATATATTGTAAACCAATTGAACCAGAACCGTATCAGATATGGTCTTAAACATTTTACAGTAGTTAGTCCCAGTAGGCCTCTAGCAGAGAAAAAAATAGAGGTGGTGCAGTAAGGCTTGATAGTGGGAGGGGTAGAGAGGAAAAAAATTTAATTTTTTTCCTTCTCGAAAACCACAAAGGATTAAAAGCTAAATATTCATGACTATATAGAAGCATCCTAGAAAAATGAATTTTTTCTAGAGGTAGCAAAGTATGGGGTATCGGAGGTGGTTTTTGTATCTGACCCAACTAGCAAACTATTTTCCATAAGGCCTTATCGAAGCTATTCTCGTACCTCGATAAGGTACGAGACATTTCCCCATGTTTCAACAGCAACAGCCAAGCGCCAACAGTTGGTATAGGGCCTTTTCGAACTGTTTTTGCTTCCGTACGGAAGTTCACATTGCTTGCACGAAAAATAAATATTCATGATTTTTTAACTTTTGTTTTCTTCCAACTACGAATTTATTTTCCGGTAAATTATTATTTTTTGTTTAAAAAAAAGCGAATTAACCTTGCACACTCTCGGATTCGAACCACGGTCCCGTCACACATTAGTCCGCCACACTACACACTAGGCCAATCTGAAACATTGTCGTAATAGGGTTGAAGCCGAATCACTTGGTATTAGACATGTCGAACGAAGCTCGCTTGCAAACCTCCGCTCGCAAGTCTTACGGAAGCTTTATCGAAGTTAAAAGTCCACAAACCTCCATAAGACTGTTGGTATTTACTTCCATAAGGCCTTATAGAGGTTATTACCGAAGCTATTGCCTCTCGTAAGTCTTACGGAAGCCTTATCGAAGTTAAAAGTTCACAACCTGCGCTCAACAGTCTTACGGAAGTCTTATTAGTTACAGCCTCCGGAAAATCAAAATACGAAGTTCGTTTGCTAGTTGAGGAGGAAGGGCTTATACTAGAAAGTTGAAACTAAGTACGTATATGAAGATGTACTACTGAAACAAATCAAGAAAAATTATCAGATTTCTGTTAGCGTACAGAGGTGGGACCAAAGAATTGACCGGGGAAAAAATTTGCCCACATTTTCATGAATTTCGTCATATCTTTTAGGTATGTCGAGGTCTCACATTAATTTTACTTCTGCCTTCTGCGGGCTCTGAATATAAGCGTCTAGAAACCGTTCTCTAAATTTTTCGATATTCAACCACTAAGGGAGTGTATTGTGGTTGTGTATGATACCACGAATTCCGACATATTTCTTAGGCCAAATGAGTTATCAATTTCCTTTACACTTCTAAAGGCTTTAAAGGTAACCCTAGTAGGTGCAAGGTGTTGCTCAGGTTTTGACGAATTCCTACAAATCTTTTGGGTCTACATAGATATCGAATTCGCTTTTACTTCTATTGCAATATTCAACCCCTAAAGAGGTTGTAAACTGATCGTATACGTATTTACGATACATGAAATATCGAATTATTTATTAGTTTAAAGGGCTTTCTATAAACTCGCCTTAAGAATGTTTTATATTCAACCTCTAACGGGTTATGTCGATATTTTATCCTATATGGTTTTTTTTAAGTAGCTCTCAGCTATATGAATTTTAGTTGTAGGTATTTACTTGATGCAAACGTCATAACCCACACATTTGTTGTTTTAAGAGGATTAGAAGTTAAAGTCATTAAAGTACTGGACTGACTTCATATTTTTAATCAATAAAAAATGCGGCCTTTTGCAATTATGGGATAAGGTGCAATTATTGGCAAGTAGAACATGAAGAGCCGCCAAAGCAGTTCGGGAATTCGCCATTTATCTATGTTTTAAACTATTTTATTGGGTAGTGTTAGTTCAAACTAAATTTCAATTATGTATTTCGATAAAGAATATAACGCGAGTTTCGTAAGTCTGGGAAAAGGCGACCTTAGTAATAACCTTTTTCCAATTATTGCATATTTTTGAATACCTAATGCTACAATGATCGAGTCAAAACAGTATTTTAATCTGAGTTCTTACTCTTATATGAGTACTCTACACTTTTAACAGAATTCCCATCAATTTGAATATTGGACTTACCAATTATACCAAGTGGATTCGGCACTTACTGAAAATTGTTAGTGCGTTAGTGCCCTGAACCCTTTAATTACATTCTATAATTCCATGCTAAAGATTTTAGAATGAGGCATTGCAGCATTGCGAGGTTTTGTCGACGAGATCAAATGTTTGGAAAACATATGTGCTCCTTGTGCAGGCATGGGAACCTGTACACGTAGCATTTCAGTTTCCTATATTTAATCAACGAAATTTGAAATTTCAACTCCCCTGATTCCACTCATTTCCGTGGTTAGTGTATTCTACTAGTGCAGATGAAATTCATTGCCGGTATTATATTTTGTTTGCCATCAAGACACTAAAATGTTAGTGCTAACACCGTTTCAAAATTGTAAAAAAGATCTTGGGTAATTTAAAGAGCACAAAGATGCAATCGAAGACGGAGAAAATTTCAAGTTGATTTATGAAATTCAGAAAAAAAGTGGAACATTTCGCACTCGACTGAGAAACTGGAAGTTTAAGAAAATCATAACGTTACACAATAATAAACATTTTCGTTTTGTTTGTTATTCTTGTTGTTGATTTTTGATACTGCTGATGTCATTATTGTTGTAATTCTTGATTTTGAATTGATTGTTGTTGTTGTTGTTCAGGAACAAGTTGACGATTCTTTAATAAGTATCTATTTTTAATTGCGTATTTTGTTATTTTAAATTGCAACAATCGTCTTAACTTCTGATTCATCACCGTGTTGTCGACTGAGGTCATCCATTGTAAAGTCGTTGTACTTATATCATATACAGGGTATATGGTAATTGGTTGGAAACTTTTTTAGATGTGATTCCTTGATATATTTCGAGAAAATAAATGTTGCACAGGGTGGGTCAATTTTCAATATCCACGGCGATACAGGGTGGTAACGAGAAATCTTTCCGACATGAACTCTCACTCAACTAAACTGTTATATCTTCAAAACTAATAATCACAATGCAACATGTTTTAGCTTGTTTTTAACCTTTAATTTAATGTAAATGTCGATATTGCAGCTGTACCCGTTCTTAAGAAATATACTTCAAAATACAAATTTTATCTACTGTCATCCTAAAAAAATTTGAATCAATGTGATTTTTCTCAGAAAACCCCATTATTAAAATGTCATTTTAATTTCATTTTTGTATGTGCCATATTACCTACATATGTACGACTTAGTTTTTTCCATTTTGCAGGTAATAAGCGAAAACTCGTTAAAAATTTAATATGCGATAAAGTGACCCTCGTTAAACAAAACTATTAAACTTTCTGGCTCTACTTAGACACTTTTATTTTGAAGTTTTATTATCTTAATTATCGAGTAAGCAATTGCATTTTAATGAGTTTTAACATAATTATTAACTTACCTGTATGTGGTAGATAAAATTAATTAATTAAGTTAATTGTCTTTTTTAAACAGGTACCTAACTAAACAACAAGCCTATAATAGCAAAATTACTTTGAGATTTTTATCATTTTGAACTAGAAAACTAAAAGTGGAAGGTATCAAGAAAATTTAGAATATAATACCTATTATTTCAAAATGTCTACGTACTCTAATGAAGAATTTGATGAAATTTTTTCATCTATGGAAAGTATAGTGGAAGCGCACGAGTTGCACAATTGGAATATCATTATAGATATCCTAATCGACGGATACCTGCTAGGGTAGTATTTCAGAACTTTTACATAAGGATTCGGGAAACAGATAGTGTTATGAAAAGAACAGCAAAAGAAAATCCTGTTTACACACGTTGCCTAACATACGTTGTAAATAATTTTGTTTAATTAGAATAAGCTTTTTAAATATTTATTACACAATTTAACACAACTATACAGGGTGGTTTGCTTAAGCTTTTAAAAATGTTAACGGATGATTGCTTAGTTTATTTCATGAAATTTATTTATTTGGAATGGGAAGTTCTATCTTCAACTTCATAACACCCACTGACGTACAGGGTGTTTTAGAAACTACATCCCATGTACGATAAGCAGAACGGCACAGCACAGGCTCGGTACTGGTGCCAGAGTTGCCAGTACTAGCTAATGTTTCGGGTCTAGTATGTGGCCTAGACCAAATCATTGCCGAGCCAATGTCGATTTCATCACACCGGTCCCACTCTTGGTGAAACTCTGGCCCGATACTGACTGCCAGTTTTGGGGCGTCAGTAAAAAAAAGAAACGAAAATAAATTTTTTTTTTTCCAACTACGAATTTATTTTCCTATTATTATTTTTTTGAAAAATGTGAATTGATTTTACTTACACACCTTGCACACTCTCGGATTCGAACCATGGTCCCGTCGCACATTAGTCCGCTACACTACCCACTAGACCCATCTGAAACATTCTTGCAATAGGGTTGAAGTCGAATCAATTGATTTGTTGAGAAACAAAAAATATTTCTACCAAGATGTGCCCAATACAGAGCCGACCGTCGAGCCAATGCCGAATGAGCTTACACACCAATAATAAGCCAATTCTTGGCCCGACACTGGTCTGTTGCTTTGTCAGTACCAAAATAATACCGATCGACAAGTCTTGGCGGACAAAGCAATGCCAATTCTGGGCAGTGTACGCAACTCTGGTTGGACACTGGCATTTCGCACATTTGATCTGGTGATTGACTTGCGTATAAATACTAAATCGTAGCTTCAAAACTATCCAATCTAAAGCAACGAAACGTAGCATTTTTAATAGACAACTTATCTCCCAATAATTGCATATTAGTTTCATAAGCATACGTGTTTATAATCTAAAGCGATTATTAATCAAAATAAAAGTAAAATATTTCTGTTTTTTTTTCAAATTTTTAGTAAAATGATGTTTATAAATGTAAAATGATGTTTATATTTATGTTAAATATTTATACACCATGCAACAAAAACAATATCGATTTAAATCCCTTGAATTACAAAGTGTTTTCGATAAGAATATCCTATTTATTTGATTTTCAAATTTTAAATAGTTTGTACCCTACAAATAAATCCACCAAACTTACATAAAAGTCACATAACTATACAATTTTTCTGAAAACAGCCCCTCCTCTCCCACCTTCCCAACTCAGAAATAATTTTCTGTGGTTGCGCCTGCTCTCCCAGATCACTCACTAGCAAGAAAATTCGTTGACATACTAAAGCGAAATTTTCAATCCTTATGTTGCTTAGTTCGATAAGAAAAAATTACATCGACTTCTTGATGTAGCTAGAGATTAAAACAAAATATAAACCTACAAAGATTATATCTTAATATTTAATATAAATTCAATAAATACTCAGAAAAATAACACAATTTATTTAAACAGTAGGAAATCACAATATTTTATATACTCCAAAATCTCTATCGGCCCCAACCACCATGACCGCCACCACCCCATCCGCCACCTCCATGATGACCGCCACCACCCCATCCGCCACCTCCATGATGTCCGCCACCTCCCCATCCACCACCTCCATGATGTCCGCCACCTCCCCATCCACCACCTCCATGATATCCGCCACCACCCCATCCGCCACCGCCCCAGCCGCCGCCACCGTGTCGTGCTTCCCGTTCAGCAGCATTCTCATGTCCTTGTCCATCAACAGCCAATAGATCCTCCAGCGTCTTTGTGCCCGTTGGCGATTCGTGATCCGCAGTTTGAGCCCACGACAGGGCCATCAGACCCAAAATTACACCGAAAATCATTAGAACTTTCATTTCTGCTTTCTTATTCAATTCAATACTAAGGTTTAATTCAACTCAATGTTTAAAGATACTCTGATACACTAGAGCTGTTCTAGGATGCTTTTATACTAGATCTTAAGTAGAACTAATTACAACCGGTCCACTGATGTCCACAACGTTCGTGGGAATAAGGTTTAGTCACATATTTATTATTTTTGTGTGGTTTTTGGCTTGCTATTACGCTTTAAAGTATTAACATTAATTTTGTCGTTAACTCGTTTAACTTTGACTGAAATATTAAGTATGTAAGTATTCGTTTATGAAGCTATCGTTAATTTAGCTAACTGCTAACGAGAATGAGTTGTTTGAATAATTTATTATCTTCTCAGACAAAGGTTTTGGTTCATATTTTAGTACTACCTGTTGACTTCATTCTAAAAGTGGGCAAAATCCCCGAGGAATCCCCTAAGAGTTAATAACCAGTCGTATTCATAAATTATCAAAAAGTGATAAATTTATTATTTTGATTCGATGAAGGCGATAAACCCCGAAACTGGTTGAACGTCCTTCTGTTCTATAACAACTGTTCATAACAACTTACAATAACAGAGAGATAAATTGGGAACTTCGACATATATTAAAGTAGGATTCTGAAATTTATCAAAATTAACCTTTAAATGCTTCGCCTAGTTCGAGTAACTCCCATGAAATACTCCTTAAATAAACGAAATTTAAAATTTTGCACACTATAGTTGTTCACTATTTGAAAGTAAGAGCTAGTTAAATTGAGTTATAAGGATATAAGAACGTGTTGGTCTTTAAAGCTTAAATTTTTTATGATAATTATGTTGAGTGATAAAATAGCGATATTGTGTATTAATCAACTAAATCATAAATTGGAGTAGCTAACTTAACTAAGAAAAAGAATGTTACAGATACAGAATGGGAGCAACTGTTCTTCTCCTTTGAGTGTTCACCATAGTCCTTACCTAATACGGCACAGTATTTGTATACTTTTTAATGATTCAGTATTTCACCTGCAGTATCATACAATTGATTACTTCATATCGTGACTGCGGAATATTTTGAAGTAATATTTTTAGTGAACATAATTTAATCAATCCTTGAAGTAACTCACTTGCAAATAATCTAAGTGTTCTTAAAAATTCATGATAAATCAATATACAGGATATCTTTCGAAAACTGTTTGATAACATACTAATTTTAAACAATTGGGCGGTATAAAAATACACTTCAAGAGCAATATTTTTACCCTCTCCTAAACTACTGCATTGCCAAAAACAAGTAAAAGTAAAAAGTATCACGTCACCCCTTAAATTACAATCTACCCAGCAAATCAAAAGCATCGCAATTGAATCATAACCGAGTATATGTTCCTCTTTGAGCACTCTGTTTTATCATTCGAAAACGAATCTTGCAGGTGAACCGTCAGTGAATCATCTGGGTCGCTTGAATGAGCAACACTACTACTTTTACAGTTCATTTAACACAAAATAGTGCTCACATTTGTGTTGTATATTCTTCATCTCAAATTCAATCTTACTTCGCATACAGTGAACATTTTTATTTTTGTTTGCCTACATGCGAGAATTAAATATTTTTTATTACACCGCCACCTTCGTAAAAATTTCAATTTGACGCAGCTTCTCAACTAAAAGTTTTATATAAAATTACAACACAAAATGATGGCAATTACATATTTTTATTAATTCACAATATGACAAAATTTAAAGCAACATTATTTCCTTATCATCCCCATCTGCGTCCACCCCATCCTCGACCTCCGCCCCAACCGCCATGGCCCCAGCCTCCACCCCATCTACGGCCACCTCCACCGCCCCAGCCTCCACCCCATCCACGGCCACCTCCTCCGCCCCAGCCGCCACGACCACGTCCCCATCGGCCAGCACGAACTTCTCTTATAGCAGCGTTCTCATGTCCTTGTCCATCAACGGCCAATAGATCCTCCACCGTTTTGTCTCCCGTAAGGGTAGCTGGGTCCACAAATTGTGCCAACGAAAAGGCCAAAAGGCTCAAAAGCACGCCGAATATCCACAGAACTTTCATTACGATTCTTCTCCAAGTCGGTTCCTTATTGTTTAAATAAATGTTATCTTGATTGAGCGATGCTTAAAAAAACTCTGATTACCTAGTGCAACCTAGGATGCTTTTATACTAGATCTTATGAAGAAGCAATTAGAACCGGTCCATCGATTTCCTCTATAATCTTGAATATGAGATTTAGTCATCTGTTGCTTGTTTTTGTTATTTTATCGTTTTACTAAATATACACTAGGTACTTGCTTAACGCTTACAACTTTGTAATAACATACTCGTAAAATAATAAATTACTCACTGAAGGGAATTATAGAGTTCCAAGCATGTAAACATATTAATCTGCACATTTCAACTTAATTTAGACTTTCATAAAGAAATTCCCATTGTATGGAAAAAAAATGCAACCAATTTCACTCTCTACATAGTCTCACGATTTTCCATATGCCGAATTTTTTACTTTGCAACAACATCTAATTCCGAGAATCCCATTACCAATTATCTTTTCATGAACCATCCTCGTCCGGAATTCGGTGATATGCTAACAACCAATCTAGGAAAAAACAAATAATGATTAAGCAAAATTAGTATAAATTTATTTATAAGAAAAATTTCATTTCTGGAAAACGAAGAACTCGAACACTATACCATTTTCATTTTTAACTCCACAGCTAAATGCTTTCAGCTACAACCCGAAATCGGCACTTACAAAGTTTCAACTTTCTAATATAGGCCGTTATTGTGATATGAAAAAAATTAATATTTCTTATCCCTAAAACTGTACAGCTGTAAGTCTACCAACTGTAAAACTGTGATGAAAATATTTTTAAAATTGTTTGAAATTCAGGTCATAAATTTCGGAACAAATTAAAAACAAATCAAAAATATTCACTTATTTTGGTGTTTTAATTTACATAGTTTCCAAATATCCCACATCTTTGAGTTCCTCCCATACATTCAACCTACGATAAATCCATTTTTGAACAAAAACGGTACATGAATCAGCCCCCTTCCAAGCATTTAATTTTTAACTGATATGCTAACCATATAGGATTCTCTTATAAACGGATTCTAAAATGAAAGTGAAATCAAAGATCATACGTTAGAGATTTAGAGAAGATACAGAAATAATAAATATCAAGTTCTCAGAAAGTAAAGGGTTATTCAATTGGTACATAATAATTTTTGCATTTTTTCATACATTGAAACATTAGGGCCGTATTATTCACTTCGGGTTATTTATAACCTCTGGGTAATTCCAGTTTTTCCAAAGATTTGGCATTATTCACCTCCGGTTATCGTTTTTAACCGGTGATTCGCTGGTTTTGTAATCAGTGATTAAAGTTACCCAGGGAAAAATTTAACCGGTGGAAAACTTCCAGTTTTCTACGATACCCAGGGATTTAACCGGCGATTTAACAAATTTTGTATTATTCACGATTGAAGTAATGGCAAGAGTTCATTTGTGGGATTATTGGAGTGATTCTGATGAAGAAGATGACTCGAGCGTCGCCAATACAAAATGGCACAACGAATCGATATCGACATATGCGATGACAAAGACTGTTTCTGCCGATTCCGAATTGCAAAGCCAAATGATTTTTTTCCATTTTATCGTTATCCACCCTCACTCCTTCCACCATCTCCCCCCAGTTTTCAGCTAGGGGTGTATCAGGTCTAGCTCTCGTATGAATTCTAAGATTCTATCTTACACAAGTTCTGAGATATGGGATGTGATTTTTTATAAAAATTCTTGTCCCTTCGATGACCCACTACCTCCCAGAAAAAATTATATTCAGCGATCTCCTCCATCCATCCTTAAACATAAACCAAATTTCCTTTTTTCTGGTGTAATTGGCTCGTGTGACATCTCAAAATAAAGTTTTTCACCACCCACCCACGCCACTGACAACTCTCAAAAATTTATTTTCGATCTATTCACCAAGTACCAAGTCTACAAGCAACCACTAAGTTTCAACTTTGTAACTTAAGCTGCTTAGGAGATATGGATTTTAGAATGTTTCGATTTCAGCCTTGGAGCGTTTCGGCCGCATTGTGTTTTCCTGAACTCCCAAACCCCGTCACTCATATAAACAAATTTATTCCAAAAGGGTACAATATCATAGATCTATGTAAGTTACAAATTTCTGAAATTCTTGAAATATAAATGTGGAGGGGGCTTAGTTTTTTCCTAGAAAAACACTGAGTTTACAAGAATTATTCTTTAATTCAGAAAATATAGGTAAAATTATACAAAAACAATAATTACAAAGAAAACGCAAAAATTCCGGCTTCGTAACTTCGTCACGGTCTTTTCTCTACTCGTCGTTCTCCTCGTCTGAAATTCAGTTGTCTTCTATTATATACTTCGGTCCATAGCAGAATGGGTTAAACCGGGTTAAACTCAGCTCTTCGATCCATAGTAGAATGGGTTAAGCTCAGCTCCTACATAAATACCAAAATTTTTCGTCTAAAACGCCTCAAACCTCTTCCCACCCATCAGAAAGTCACCACTTGAAGGGGTCCGCTCAATCTAGCCAAAAATAAATTTTAAATTTAATAGCTCGAAAGGGCTTCTGAAAAAGTAGTTAGCGCATTCGGAAGAAATTTCCTCCGAAGAGTTTTGGGACCTGTGAAGGAAGGAACGAGGTGGCGAAGAGTCAGAAGCTTCAACAGTCATCAAGCTTCGTAAACTGCAGTGGGCTGGCCATGTTGAGCGGATGGAAGACTGAAGAATCCCCAAACGTGCTCTTAAAGTCAAAGCGAGTGGTAACAGGCCAGTAGGCAAACCACGCAAACGATGGGAAGGTTCGGTTGATGTTTGATAGCAAAGCTATGTTAAAAATTAGTAGCTGGAGGACGCCGTCTTTGGATTGAGACGATTGGAGGCAACAACTTCAGGAGGCCAGGGACCAATTTGGGCTGTCGGGCCATTGATGATGAATGGTTTGGGAGATACAAGTCTAAACTGTTGAACGCACTATAAAATCCTATCACCCGGTGGCACACACTCAAAAAACTATCGGAATCAAATGTGATGGTGTTCGTTCAACGTGTAAACTGTACATCACACACATCGTTTGTACTGCTCCCAGATCCGCAACCATTATAAAATTGCAGCTAATAATTCACATTTTTCCTGAAAATACAAATTTAAATATTCACAAAAAAAGAAAAATTTCACATTTTGTAAATAATTAATAAAATTTTTGACGTTTGACTGGAAAAATAATGGAAAATGGAAAACCAGCCGTTAAGATAACCCGACCTATTAAATCGCTAACCTGAGGTGAATAATACCATTTTATGCCCAGAGAATAATTGTGATTACAGTTAATGTCACGGATAAGTTAACAGCTGGTTAAGGCGAAAATAACCCGAGATGAATAATACGGCCCTTAAGGTTTTACGTTTGAAATAATTTAAAAATATTGGTATACGTTAAATTAATTCGGGTGATGTTTTAACTAAACCTGTTAAATTTTATTATGCAATAATAATTATTAAAATTGTCAAAGAAAATAAACGATTTTTTAGGCTCCAACTTGGACTTATACCACTTTCAAAAATAACATATTATAAGAAATAAAAACAAAAGGAAGTTTAAGTCCATCTTTTTATTGATATTGATAAAGACGGCTCATATTTTAAACTAATTTTTTTTTGTATATGACTACATGTCACAAACGTTAGACGAAGGCATTCAAAGAAATGCTAGAAATAGTAATTCTCAATGAGTTAAGCTATGTATACTGAGCCCCATACACAATTAAGTTGTAACGAAAAACAAATTAAAATAATTTAACTTTAACGATAAGCCAATCAAAATAATTTTGTTGTAACGAAAAACAAATCAAAATTAACAGGAAACCCGGATCGATTTAATGTGATCATGATGTTCAGTCTGGCGATGATTGAATTGATCTTTACCGATAAACTTCAATCAAATCCTTATTAAATATTATACTTGTGAATATATTATTATATTTGCTACCTTGTTGTAAAGAGTTAATGTTAATGGGGAATATATTACAATCGAAAACTCGTTTCTATTGATTCGGAAATTATCGGCACTCTCCACATTAATAGTTTCATAATTTATAGATGTTATCTGCGCCAAGATGTATGATTTCTTTCAAATCCATAAGGTGCATTCATTTATTTTCTAAATTTACATAAATCAAACACGCGCTATACTACAAAAGAAAGGCCGTAGTTAATTCACTCCTTAATAGCCCAATAATTACATAGTTGATAAAATTGTATTAAATCTGAGTTAGCATCTTACTTACTGGCTAAGTCGTTCTTTGCTCAATGCGCAATTTGATACTAGCTTGCAAAGTATGAAGAACTTAGTGATAGAGTGTCAGTAACCCTATGTGATTGAAGATTATTTGAACTTCTTCGGTGAGAAACGACGGAACCCACAAATTTTGCAACTTTGATCTATCATTGAACCACCGAATCGATATTCAGGTATCTAAACTGTGGGTGTAGTAAACATGTGGTAAGAAAATATTCAATAATATTATATCTTTTTTCGGTTAACATCCGCACTCCACAGAACTCCATGAAAGAGCCATATATGAATACAGATTCTTATGTCGCTATATGGTATGTAGTCATGCAGTTTAAGAAAAAGATTTAACTTTCTAACTAAGGTCCACTTTGACTTTTTCGATATATTTGATAACTATAGGTGCACATAATATAAATTTCAATTTTAAACTGTCTAGAATAAATCATTTCATGGATAATGTGTTTTACCTGAAACAAAAACAAAAATAGAAGTGACCTCATCCCAAAACTCCATTGGGGGTTGAAAACGTCCTACGTGACAATCCGTTTATACTGAAAAATTTATATGAGTGTATATGTATGGAAGATTTTCCGACAAGTGCAACAATACGTGCTCTAAACACTTCACAAATCACGAATCTCAAATAAAAATCAGCCATCCTACTCTGCTCTGGATAAATGAATGAAACCACACCTAATATAATATTTCATCTATTAGTATTAATGCAAAATAATTTCTTAATTAAAAAATCTGCCAATGGTCTGGGCGAAACTTTATCATTTTTCGGGTCAAAGTTCGGGAGCGGTCAAAGTCGGAGTATATCATCAGTTGTTTCGAGATTATGACGATTCTTGGAAAGTTAATTTCGTTCTTAAAATAAAAATATTTAAAATAAAGATTGTAATTTAAAATAGACATTGAAAAAGGCCGTGTAGATAATTCAAATTTCGGTATATTATGTACACTAAAAGCTCATAGAAGTAAAAACAAATTTGTTTCCTTATCAGACTTAAGAGATATGACGAATTGTTAAAACCTATACAAACCCATTACTTCCGCCTGGGGTTTTGAATTGCGAAAAAATTGTGAAACAGGCTTTTAAACGATTTCATAAGAAGCAACTTGATATCTCATGAGACACGAGGGATTTTGAAAAATTTGTGAAAACGTAAGCAAACCCTTTACACCCTCTTGGTTCTTGAAATTCGAAAAATAGTGAAATTGGTTTTTAGGTCATGCCGTAATAACCAATGCCTTATAACCAATTTTATATCTCATCAGAACTAAGGGACGGCAAAAATTGTGAAAACATATGCAAACACTGGGGGGTTGAATATCGAAAAATTGAGAAATGGGTTTGTAGGCGATTATATAAAAAGTCTGTGGAAGTGAAAAGCGATCTAATATCTCATCAAACCTAAGAAATATGTCGAAGCTTTGAAAAGCATACAACCCCCTTACACTCCTTAGGATTGAATATCTAAAAATACTGAAATTGACCTTTTGGCGCTTATATAGGAAACCTTAGAAAGTAAAAATGGATTCGATATATCATCAGATCTAACCAATATGTAGAATCTGAGAAAACATGCAACCTCCTTACACCCACTTTGGCATTGAATATCCAAAAATCCTGAAAGGAGTTAATAGATAAATACTTCAGAACGAGAAAGTAAAAACAATTCAATTTATTATCACTTCTAAAAGAAATGACGAAATTCGTGAAAACGTGTTCAACCCATTTATAGGGTTGAAAAAGGAAAAAACTTAAAAACAAGTTTTAGGCAATTCTAACGCAAGCCCGTGAAAGTGAAAAGTTAGTCGAAATCTAATTAAACCGGGGGGATATGGCAGAATTCGTGAAAAAATATACAACCCCTTTACACCCTCTTAGGGGTAAAATTTCAAAAAATCCTGAAAACGCGTTCTAGGTATTTATATGAAGAAGCCGTAGAATAAAAATGAATTCAATATTTGGGAAGACCTAATAGATATGACGAAAATAGAAAATTATATGCACTCCATTTACATTTTTTTCGCCCCCCTTCTAAACAAACGCCAATGCCAATGTTTGAAAATTTTTTTTCTCTAAATTACTTTTCTAGTAAATTTACATATACGTACCGAGTTTCAACTTTGTAGCATAAGCCGGTCTGAAGATAGGAAAAAAACATACTGCAGTCACGATCGGCTGCAAGCCAATCGTATAATACTCTAGAAGAATACTGAACTCCGATTTAAATTATAGTTGGGGATAAAGTAGAATTACGTGTGTGCATGTTGTATGTCCTTTATTAAGGACTGCGATTAGATTGCTACTCAAAACTAAAAGAAAATATTCAGTGTTTAATTTCATATCTTAAACTGGGTAAGTCATCGAAAAAAAAATGTCCTTTTTGAAGGACTTTCACATGGGAGGTGCAGGAAGGACTCACTCGATTTCTTACATATTTATCCTTTTCCTTGGAACCAGTTAAAAATGAACGTGTACAAAATTTCAAATTCGTAGCTTATTGAAGCGTTCAAAAGTTATCGAAAAATATTGTTCAACACGTGTCTTAAGGACTTTTTGTATGGCAGCTACCAGAAGGAGTAAAAGGATTTCGCTGATTAGTAAACTCGAACTTCGTTTTTACTCAAAACTAATTTGTACATTTAGCTGCAACTATTGAAAAAATAACACATACAAAATTTCAAAGACGTAGCTTAAACCCTTCTGAAGTTATCGGCCAATATTCTTAAACACGTATTTTAAGGACATTTTGTATGGCAGCTACCCGAAGGAGTAATAGGATTTCGCTGACTAGTAAAGTCGAACTTTCTTTTCACTCAAAACCAATTTGTGCAAAATTCCGAATTCGTAGCTAAAATATTACTTGAGTTATAGTGAGTTTCGTAAATTAAGTGAATACATTTTGACAGGATATTTGTATGGCAGCTACACGAAGGACTAACAGGATTTTCTTCATAATCATATATTTAACTCCAACTATTGGAAAAATAACACATACAAAATTTCAAAGTCGTAGCTTAAACCCTTCTGAAATTATCGACGAATATTCTTGAACACTTGTTTTAAGGACATTTTGTATGGCAGCTACCCGAAGGAGTAGGATGATTTTGCCCGTTAACGAACTTAGTCTTACAAATTCAACCAAACATCCAGATTCAAAATTTCAAGATCCTAGATGAAGGCGTTCTTGAGTTATCGTGCTAACGGACAGACGGACGTCAAGCAAATTTGAGGTTTTTGGTAACAAATAAACAAAAAATATTATATAACTTTTTTTCATCCGAGGCTTGGTTCTATGCGTTACAAACTTTTGGGCTGGATTAAACTTATAATACTCTATATGATTTCATCTAGAGTATAAAAAGAAATGTTGCTTGCGACTAGATTTACAACAAATGGTGACCCCGACATTATTTGCTTATCTGTCGATGTGTACTTACTGCAGCGACGACTGTGAAGACTCCTGCAACTAGAAAGAATACTATTGTAGTTGTCCCATAGTCTATATCCTGTTTTTCCCATGTTACATGTTTTCCGCAAAAAGTATGGTGAGGAGGGGGATTACGTGTGTTTTTTTTTTAAATAACAATTTACAAACAAACTCATTTATTTATTCAAAAAAAGTCAATTTCTTAGAAGATTTATCAATGATATCCGCCGTGGTGTTTGTCGTCGTGATGGCCATGATCATGATCATGGTGATGATCATGATCATGGTGATGTTCATGCTCACGGTGATCGTGATCCTTGTGGCCATGCTCTCCATATCCATGCTCTTCGTGGTGTGGAGGGGGAGGTGGGTGCGACACTGGCGCTGGAATATCTCCGTATGGTGTGGCACATACAAAGGCTGCAAGAGCCGCCAGAATAGCTAGAAGAAGTGTAACCTTCATTTTACTAATGACTTTAAATTTGGTATTATAGATATTGCTCTCAAGTTCTGTACTGACTCCTTGGGAAACTGAATTTTTAGTCTCACTCTGAGACACTTAAATACTAAAAATGCATCCAACTAATTGAAACCGGTATTCATATAAATAAAATGAAAACAATTTTTTATTATCTTCACTAAAGTTACTGGAAATAAGACTACCTCAGACTCAGACTCTTTATGTATTGTTCCCAGAATTTATAATGACACTTCATTAACGACGACTAAATTCATTAACGAATATAAGAATTATATTAGTTTTCATCTTTTTTTTATGACCAAATTGAAAAATATGGCATAATTTGTTTAAATTGTATTAAAATAATATTTACGTAAGCCGGATTTACTCTGACGTGACCTCTATACACATACTGGTACATAGGGGCAATATAATTTTTTTTTTTAAATAAATGAATAGGCTAATCAACAACTTTTTCAACGTTTCACTCCAAAATTAGAAAAGGACTTTTTAAATGTTTATGAAGAAAAAGCTAGAAAAAGGATGTTAAAAAGTTTGAACAAATCCATCTCTGTAGATGGCAGTAGCTTTTTATTTGAGGTTGAAAGGAACTGATACTGTCACTGAATATGAAAAATATTGTTTTTACTTTTGGCCTGATGATTTTTACGTAATGAAATTTCAAAAAAATTTGCTAGTCTAAAATTATGTGTTTTCACGTTTTAGGACTAGTAGACCCGAAAAAAAGCAAAACAAAAATTTTAGATAAAAAAAATTGTGTGCACATTTTTGAGCAATAGTCAAAGAAACTAATACTTCTTTAAGAATTTTATAAAATTCAGTATTCTTTTAAATGTAAACTGTTTCATTTAATACTCGGAGAGTAGCATTTAAACCGGGGTTTTTTTTTTACTAAATAATAGTAAAAAATTGGGTTTTTTTAGATCTATAGTAAAATTCGTAATCAGTCCAGTTTTTCTTATTATGACTACTGCCAAAAAAGCATACTTGATGTTTTCGATTTTGCTTCAAATATTTGTATTAAATATATTTTTTACAAATTTGTTTGTTGACAGCAAGACAGTCGAACACAAGCTTTTGGAAGACTAGAGGGTGGAAAACAAAACATTCTAATTTTTATAGAACCACCATCGATCGAAAACTCATTTGTTCTAAAAATGCTTTTTTTTAAATTTTTGTCTAGGGTGCAGGAATGGAAAGTCTTTCTTCTATCTCAGAAATGGCTTGAACTAAAAAATTTTAACTTAGTGCATAAATATAGATGTACTACAAAATTAATGAAGTTAATAATAAAACTCCGGATTTGCATTAGTGTACGGAAGTGCGGAAAAAACGGTACATGAAATTATATTATTTTCACGAATTTTCTTATATCTTTTAGGTCTGATGGGAAATATAATATTCACGAATTCCGCCATATATCATAGGTTTGTTGAAATATTGAATTAGTTTACTTCCAGTGGCTTCTAAATAATCACCAATAAATTAATTTCAGGTTTTTTCGATATTCAACCCCTTGAAAGATGTAATGGTGTTGTATAAGTTTCACGAATTCCGCCATATCTCTTAGACCTGATAAGATATTCAAATCGATTTTAGTTCTTCGGGCTCTTGATTTAAGCGCCTAAAAGTGAGTTCTCTGGGTGATAGGCTAATAGGGCTACCGAGGCCAAACTTACATAATTGCCTGAAAATTAATCAGAATTTTTTTATATTCATCCCCGAAGGTGGTGAAAAGGGTTCGCACACTTTTTGCTTTTTGTTCAAGCAAAAGGGTTTTATATACCTTCTAACCTACTATCACTAGACTCATTATAAAAACCGGGATGCTATTGAAGCTTTACTTTTGTTAGATTGTATAGTAGCTTGCACGGTAATTAAACATTAGGAGCGGACCTATAACCAAAAAAAAGAGTCAAGTTACGCCTAGACTGTTGGTCAATTTTTGGCATACTTGCTGAAGCAACATCAAACCCCCCCTCCTTTTTTTGGTACCAATTACTAACCCCAACTCAAACATCTTTCAGCATACAAAACTGAATTTTAATTTTTTTTTAAAGGCAAACAAATGTTAGCATTATCACAAGTTTATTGAAATAAATAGAAGAAACGGCAGTAATATTTAAAAATAATTTCATTTTCAGTGATGTCCACCATGGTGTCCTCTATCATTATGTCCTCTATCATGATGTCCTCTGTCATTGTGTCCACCATGTCCTTTATTGTTTCCTCCGCCTCTGTGATTATTATCACGTGTCTTTCTTGCACCAACGGAGTCTTTCACAGTATCAGCAGTAGTACCAGGCACTTCCTTAGTTGTCGTGCTGGAAAGAGGTTTATCTTCGGCTTGGACCCAGGATAGCGCCAATAGCGCTACAGCTATACCGAAAATTATTGCAAGTTTCATTTCGATTTGAAACTATTTCTCTCAAGTTAAGTTTATTGTTTGAATTTTTAAAGAACTCTGATAATATACCAGAAACCAAAAGGCTTTTATACCAAGTGAAAGTTTAGAATTTTTATATCAATCCGGTTGGTGTAATATTATGAATTTATTTATTTACGACTAAGTCTATTTTGGAAACAGTTAAGATAATGTGTTTTATTTAGTAGGAGCAATTTTGTTTTCGCCGGTTTGTGAACAACAACACCGAATATCAACACATTAAAATCGCCTAAGAGTTATAAAAACCGGATAAACTGCAATTTATATAGTGCCATAGAATATTTAATAGTTTCGTTCTAAAAATATTAGAACTGTTACTGAAACAAACTTGTATTCAAATAAAATGATTTTAATAGAAATGAATTTTAATGAGAGTTAATTTTATGAGAGTTATTGAATTTGATAAGTTCTGTGTCCGGATGGTGTCCACATATATAAAAGCATACCGCACTACAGTAATACTAAATTTAATTGAACTTAACATATATTTAAGTTCGCCATACTTATTTTGGGAAACTTAATTCTAAATTAATTTTATGGATTAGATTTTATTAAATCAATAATGTACGAACAAATATTATTTTTATTCGATAAGAAAATAGTTTTTTTATATTCAATGATAGCCTTGGTATTTATCTTCATGATGCTCGTCATGATCACGATTATGATCAGATCCTTGATCGTGATGCTCGTTATGATCATAGTTAGATCCTTGGTCGTGATGCTTGTCATGATCATGGTCAGATCCTTGATCGTGATGCGTCTCATCAGGATGACGATGATCTTGCTGTTTATCATCGTGATGTTCTTCACCATAATGCTCACCAACCGGGTGGTGGTCATCATAAAGTCCATGGTTCTGTCCATAGCTTCCGGGTATACTGGATGGTTGGTATTGTCTGGGAGCTGGATATACAGGTACATGAACTAAATGTTCATTATCACCGTTCGGCTTCGCACATGCCAAAGACACGAAAACTACCATAGTAACAAAAACGATTAAGAGCTTCATCTTTCTAATTATTGTAAATTTTGTGTATAACTTTTATGGATTGACTCCTTAAAAAACTCTGATCTTTCGCTATGACTTCCCGATACTTATATACTAAATATTCATCGATTTGTTATTAAAAGAACTTATTTAGATGGCATCAAGCTCAAGTGTAGAATTAACAACTTTCCGCTTGACTTCAAAACAACACCCCATTGATGACTTAAATAAATTAACAACTAAAGTTTTAACACTTTAGCTTCACTACGCCAAGTGAAAAGGCCAGGATTTGTTGAATTTATAAAAATTAAAATAATATTTATAGTATTCTGACGCATAGTACTCAGCAAATATTTTCAAAGAGATTAAATTGTAAGGTGTGGCTACTAGCTGCTCCAAAACCTTTATCTGGACTATCTGGCCTTGTGGAAGTCTTTATTCTAAGACTGTAGAGGTTGAGAGTTCGGAACAGATCCTTCTTGCATTCTACAACGAGTCTCTATGACGGAAGAAACGGCAGTTCTCATTGAATTTCTAAAACGATCTGCCAACAGGAGAGTATATATAAAAAGAAGAATATTGTAGCGGTCGCATGAAGCGAAGCGAAGAAAATAATAAAAACACACACTGCACTCACGATGGGCTGCAAGCCAATCGTATGATAATCTAGATGAAATACTAAACACCGATTTATATTGTAGTTGGGAATAAAGTAGAATAAGGAGTTCGCATGTAGCTTGTCTTTTATTATAAGGACTTTTATTAGGGTGCTACTCGAAAGTAAAATACCTTAAGTATTTAATTTCATATCTGAAACTTAGTAACTAAATCACCGAAAGTTAACTTTTCTTTTTTCAAGTACTTTCAGTTGGAAGGTGAAGGAACGACTCACTTGATTTCTAGTATATTTATCCTTTTACCTGCAAACATATAAATTTCAAATTCCTAGCCGGCAAATACTCTTGAATACTCGTCTTAAGAACTATTTGTATGGGAGCTATCCGAAGGGGTACAAGAATTTCGCTAAAATATAAGCTCGAAATATGTTTTCACTCAAAACTAATTTGTGCAATATTTGGACTTCGTCGCTAAACGATTTCTTGAGTTATAGTGAGTTCTGTAATTTAGTTCGGACACCTTTAAAGGATTTTGGTATGGCAGCTACACGAAGGACTCACGGGGTTATTTTCATATTCATGCCTTTAGCTGCAGCTGTTATAAAATCACTGTATACAAAATATCAAAGGCGTAGCTTAAACCGTTCTGAAGTTATTGTTCAATATTGGTAAAAACGTATTTTAAGGACTTTTATATGACAGCAACCCGAAGGAGTTCTCTTGTCTTGTTTATGACTTCAAACTATTTGCTGCAAAAATTTTACTTCCTGCTTTATCGCGTTCTTGACATATAGTGGATTCTGTAACTCGCATATATTTTTGAAGGACTTTTGTGGGCTGTTACACGAAGGACTGATTAGATTTGTAATATGTTCGGAATTTTAGCTTCAAACATTGGAAAGTTGATGTGTGCAAAATTTCAAGTTGCAAGCCTGAAGCATTTGACCAATAATCGTGAATTCGTGTTCTAAGGACTCTTGTAAGGGAGGTACCCGAAGGAGTGGAAGGATATCGCCCATTAACGAATTTAGCCTTCCTTTTCCCATTTTACAGGTTGTGACAAAATTCCAACTACCTAAGTCATCGCGTTCTTGAGTTATAGTGCAAACTGGTGGACGGCCAGACGAACAGATGGAGGGATGGACAGACAGACAGACGGCAAACGGTTTTGAGGTTTTGGCCACAACTGACCATAAAATAATATATAACATCTTTTCGTCTGATGCTCGGCTCTATGCGTTACAAACTTTTCGGGCTGAATTAAACTTATAATACTCTATAAATTTCATCTAGAGTATGATTAGACTAAAAGAACGGGAAGAAAGTTAACGTGATTTCGGGTGATAGTCTTGTCTGAGAAATATTTTGATGTTTTTCGGTTCGAAACTCTTTCAGTTACTAAATCTGTCGCTTGGATGAAAAGTGAAAACTTTGTTATATTGCAACTTTTATATCAAATATGATAGGAACGTAGATTGAAGAATCAAAGAAATTCGAACCCACGACCAACGGATTGCCAGAGAAGTTGCAACCAGGCTTCGAACGTGCGACCTTAACACGGATTGATCTAAAATGCATTAAGCACATTGTAACCAAATTTATTTCAACAATTACAAGAAATCGCAATTTCCTTATCCGTGATGTCGGTCATGGTGGTGATGATGATGATGATGACCATCACGGACTACTCTTGCACCTGATTTTTCGGTTTCTTTATCGATGAGATCGGCCGGTAAAACTACCTTATCTACAGTAGCTGTGTCGTCTGCAGTAACTGTGTCGGCTGCAGTAACTTTGTCGGCTGCTTGGACCCATGATAACGCCAAAAGGGCCACAATTATTCCAATAATTAGTGCAAACTTCATTCTGATTTGCAAATGGTTTTCTTCAGTTAACTTCTTGTTCGAATTTAATAAAACTCTGATATTACACTACGACCCCGTGCGGTTTATATACTAAACTCAAATTCAAAACAATTTGTTATTCAGCCGGTCAGATGCAAAATTATGCATTTACTTGTTTCTGATTAACAAATAGTTGAAAAAATATCTCGTTTTAGGTATTTATTAGTTCTTATTACGTTATCGAATGTCGCATTAAAATTTGTAATGATGCGTTAAAAGAAGTAAGAATTGTGAATACCGGTCTAGAATGTTAAAAAATTCCTTCGAATACGAAAATATCTGCAAATCAACAGATTCGGTGTCACAAAAGGTTGATCATTATTCTTCAGTTGTCATCATATCTACTTTATTTTCCGGATTTTCCTCAATCCTAAACAGTCAGGGATGAACTAATTCATCCACATTATGTCCAACACAGTACTTTATTTTTAAAATAATAACATGATTTAGAACTGAAATAGAATTTATCTGTTATTGAATTGATTTCTGTAATATAAACATTAAAACATTATCTATAAACCTGATATTTTGTTTTTGATAATAAGATTTCATCCAAAAAAAAGTAATATTTCCTTAATTTTTCTGTAATAATTTATTATAGTGATAAAAAACTAGAAAATTAAAGTAAATATATAACTAATTTCTACTTTAAATCTAAACTGATTTTGCGCTTATATTTATTTTTTATAAAAATAATAATGGTAGTGCAGACCCCCGAATCAAGGAACTAATAACACTACGAAACAGCAAGCGTCGGCAGTGACAAAGAACACGCGACAACCTAATCAAACATGAAGTAAATAGATTACACTACCAAAACCTGGAAAAGATGCATCAGACCCGTGTAACTATACTATAGACCAATTAGTTTGTTATCATCTATTGGGAAAATATTTGAAAGAATCATATTCGTACGTATCCAAAACCACATAAATAAAAAATGTATAATCCCAAATCACCAATTCGGCTTTCGTCAAGGTCACTCCGCTAATCACCAACTACTAAGAGTCGCAAATTACATTAAAAACAGTCTGAAGAACAAGGAATCCATTGGGTTGGTTACCCTGGATGTTGAAAAGGCCTTCGATTCGGTGTGGCATAATGGTCTGTTATATAAATTTATCAGATTCTCTTTCCCTTCACACATTATAAATATTATAAAATCCTTTCTTTCGGAGAGATCATTCCAAGTACGAATAAATTCAATGCTTTCGACCAGTCGTATCATCCCGGCAGGAGTTCCTCAAGGATCATCACTAAGTCCTACATTATATAATATCTTTATCTCTGACTTACCGAAAAACTTCGAGTGTGAGCTAGCCAGACGACGATTTGGCGGTCTATGCTAGTAGCATCGACCCTAACTATATTCACCTTTATGCTATTTGAGTAACGTTTTCTTCACTAGAAGTTAACGTTGTTGTAGCCTTTCACAAAAGGCTCTAACATTAAAAACACTATGAAAGAAGTAAAAATATAATTTAGAAAAATTTACTTATAGTCTTTGCATATGACTGCGTTTGCTGGCACAAATTTTAACTTTATTAAATAATAATATTACAGTTTTTCCGCAACGCGTTTAATGGCTCCTGATTATACTTTAGGTTGTCAGTAGCACAGCAGCCTGCAGCGATAATTGATAATAAAGTTACGCCCAGACTGTTGGCACATTTTGTTTTATTTTTATTTTACTTTTAATAATAAAGTATGATATAAGACCTGAAATTTAAAAAAAAATTTTCGTGAAAAAGGCAATTTCTTCATTTTTACGAATTTCGTCATATCTCTTAGGTCTGTCGAGGTGGCAAATCAATATTACTTCTGCGTGCTCCCTTTCTAAGCGCCTAGATTCCGTTTTTCGATACGAAAGGCGGTGTGAAGTGTTTGTGTGCGTTTTCATTAAATACTGGTGCACTTACATATTTCACACGTAATTGGTTGGGAAAATATCGTAGTCAAAAGTTTTTCACTACCAACCCCTACACGCGTTTTCGTTCCGAAAGTTAACTTATTTGGCGACCTTGGAGACATAATTATAAAATATTCACATTATAAATTAGACTGGATGAACTCCTATTGAAGCTAAACTTTTTGGAGTGGAATGGTGTGGGAGAGGAACGACAGATTTTAAACAAAGAATTTTAAATCTAAGGAACAGTTTACACTGGATAGTTGAAACCTGGAGTTAATAACCTAGTGAAAGGAGATATTTCAGAATTAAATGTGTTGTATCTATGTATATATTTTGTGGTCTGGGAAATGTGAAATTGGGGTGGCTTGGTGATCAAGCGACAGTCTACAAAAACTAATGTTAAGATACCGCATTGGCAATATCTTGAACAATGGGGAGTCTATATTGATAGACTGTTCTGAATTGTCAAAGTTTGGATAGGTCGAAATGAAGACGAATAATTGCTTTTTCAGCTATTAAAATAGACAAAACAATAAGTCAATAAAATTCTGATGATCTTTATGATCATGTTGTGTGAAGAACCACTAATGCCCCTTATGACCCTTATTGATGATCGCAGTCCATCCTAAGAATAACAGAAAATCAGGTTCGCCGTACTCCTATGTAATTTTCGAATTTAAAAAAAAAATATTATTGTTCAAATCAATAATTTGTAGGCGGGTCATTTCAAAGTTAACGTGGACATTTAGTTGATATTATTACGGTGAGAACGTAACAAAAAGATTAAAGTAAAACAAGATATTATTATAATTAATTGCAACTGACAGATATAAATAAATTGAAAACAAAGAGATGCGTAATTGTGCATCCGACCGGTTCAATATTGAAATATTTTGAATTTTTCTTTAGTATATAAACCGCACGGGGCCGTAGTGTAATTTCAGAGTTTTATTAAATTCGAACAAGAAGTTAACTGAAGAAAACCATTTGCAAATCAGAATGAAGTTTGCACTAATTATTGGAATAATTGTGGCCCTTTTGGCGTTATCATGGGTCCAAGCAGCCGACACAGTTGCTGCAGACGACAAAGTTACTGCAGACAAGGTAGCTGCACCGGCCGACCTCAGCGATAAAGGAACCGAGAAATCAGGTGCAAGAGTAGTCCGTGATGGTCATCATCATCATCATAACCCCCACAACCGTCATCACGGATAGGGAAAATACAATTTTATTTCGTTATGATCTCCGGAACTTATTAAAATAAATTTGTTATAATATCAACATGTATTTTAGATCCTTTCCATATCGAGTAGCATTCCAAAAGACTTATACCATCTGCACTACCATCAGTTGAGGTTAAAGACAAAAAAAGGCCAATGCTTAAGTTTTTGTGTACTTACTGCTGTATAACTTGAACGATGGGGAGGAAAACTTACCACAAAATTCCAGATATTCGTGAACCCATGTCTTGTTTCTTGGTTTTTTTTTGCACAAATGTTATCTAACTGTGGAAGACGTATGCCCAGGCTAAAATAAGCCTTGGCAGAAAAAAATGTTGAGCTGTTGAAAACAAAATGGGCATCAAAAACTCCAAAATCATTATTCGCTGAAATTGAAAATGATCCAAATGCACTTAATCGTACTTCTACAAGTAGTTTTAATAAAAATGGCCTTAAAAACTGAACTAAACTCGAGAACACGTCTATGAGCTCGATACTGCTGATAAACATTTAACCAAATTAAGTCATCACGCCTCTTCAATCATCATAAGTTTTCCTTCAAAATTAAACACGATGCGACGCACACGCGCGCGACATAATGCATAGGCCTTTATTCTCCGATATTAATAAATTATAATAATATTTTGAATTTAAAAAATTTCATATTTCCGTTTTTTTCCAATATCAAAAAGGTTTGAAACCTTTTGGTTTTTAAATATCGAGAATGGTCTTTGCAGTAAAGTTGAAGTTATGCTCTTCTTGAAGATTATTCTAAAAAAAATTGTGTTTTCTTACTATACAAAATTAGCTCTAAAATACTCCATAACTTGGTTTGCATAAGTGTAATGTATGCAGGGGAGGGTTCCAAAATGCAATATTTTAAGGACGAAAATAATGTAATCTCCAATTTTTTGCCAAACAATATTAAAAGGAATTATTGACTATATACAAATTATAAAATCTTTCCAGAAGCCCGGACTAGGAAAGCCATATTTTATCAAGAGTTTAGCGGAGAAATTTACCAGTTCCTTGACCAACCCCTGTGAATTACTCTATTAATATTTTATTCAGCACTAGTTTCAAATATTGAATTTAATAATAAATGCCACAAATACAGATTTTCAGGACAAATTCTTTATTTCACTTTAATATGCGTCGTTCTCGTTCTTATGGGTATAATTCGGGTTCGTAGTATCCATCATTGCTGAATTGAACTGGTTCGTAGTTATTGAATTCTTGGCCGTAGCCGTAGTTGTTGTAATCCGCAATATTATATTCAGGATTGTTCGACCAGGCTCCCAACGGTTCGAATTTCTCGTACGGATTTTGAGCGTTGCGTGCTTCCCTTACACCAACATTGTCATGTCCTTTCTTCTCGACATCTGCAACGGTTTGGGTCTCGACTTTAACACCATCTGAACTAGCATGGGCCGTATCCAATTGAACATTTTCCTCTCCTTCGGCTGGATAGCTAGCAGCGACAGCAACCAACGCTACGATAAGAACTCCGACTGCAAAGGACTTCATATTGTTAATTCTTCGGGTTCAGGATTGAAGAGCGTTCTAGATTGGATTGCCCAGACAGAACTAGATATCTTTTCTGTAGAATCAAATGCTTTTATACAAATTCGAAGCCCAAGTAGCTAGAACGGTTCGTTCTAGGAAGTGACCTAGTTTCGGTAATTTTATGCATTTCTTTTCAAGTCGATATCGTCACCACCAGAGATCACTGATCTTTTGGATTGAATATTCGGAATAAAAATTAGAGAGCAACATTAAAAATGCCGATTTTCAACTTCGCTTGATTTTCAATGTTAAATTCGCAATTTCTCCCAACTTTATAGCCTTGAATTTAAATAAATCTGTAGAACGCTAGTAAAATATTCTAAATATTCCGTTATAAACCGCTATACGTCATAAGTTACGCAAACGATATCTAATTTAATTCGAAAAAACAAATTAAGTGTATCAAGATTGCAATTTAAACTCGAAATCAGTAGAAACAACCACCAAAAAAAGCAAATCTCAGACATTTGATAGACTTTATCGCTGTTAATTAGGCCATTTTTACCAATATACAGATAACAACTAGATAAAAAAATTAAATACATTAATCAAATCGATACTTTTTCCATGGCAAGCGCCGTAGAGATGATTCTGAATTGAAAACTAGAATGAAAGTAAAAAAATTTGAGCCGGTTTTGATTTGCTAGTCCAGGTGTATGATAAATTTATATTTTAACAGTTTAAAGACAGCCACGTCCGAACATATGAATAATGCAATTCAGGTTTTTGTCGACGGAATATTACAAAAATTATAAAACCGCGTCAGTTCATAATTTCAAAATGACTACATGAAATCTAAAGCGAAAAGAAATTGTCTGGGCAAAAGGCTATATTATGAGTGTTCCGAGTTGACAAGACATCAAACTGATATATACTGATAAATCAGTCGTCCTGTGGGGGAGTGGGGGGGGGACAATGCGTCCGAATCGCTTGAAAGCTGATATCGAGATATAGTATTCTAAAATTCATATCTTCTAAATTGTTATTGTTACAAAGTTGGAACTTAGCGATTATTTGTAGGTATTAGGGTCATTCCATCAAGAATCGCCAAAGGTTTGACCTTACCATCGCCGATTCTTTGGAAAATTTGTGTACTCGTAGAATTAGTGAAAAAAAAATATAATTTAAATTATTTGTTTCTATCTCATTTTTTTTGCTAGATACTAGGACATTAGAAGGGAAATAAAATTTTGAAGGGTGGTCAGTAACGTGCGGGGGTGGGGGTGAAAAACTTCGGATTAAAAAAAAATTTGGGATGCGGGTATACAAGGTGAAGATGAGGGAGGGGGGAGGGGGAGGAAAAAATTCCGGTTTTTATATCTTGAGAACCGTTTATGCTGAATTACTGAAACTTGTATTTAGGTAGAGCTATAGTAGTGGTACATTCTAAGAATTTTTCAATTGGAGTAGTTTGATCGCTTACGCTTGAAACTTGAAACTTAATGGCTACATGTAAATGTACTAGAAAAGTAATTTAATTGAAAATTAGTGGGAAGTGGGTCAAAAAAAATGTTCAATGAAAATGGGGTGCATATATTTTCACGAATCTCGTCATATCTCTTAGGCCTTTTGACATATTGAATTTAGGTTGCATACATTTTTACAGTTTGCACATATTTCTTAAGTTTGATGCGACATAAAATTGGTTATTACAATTCAACTCCCAAGGAATGTGATTGTATTCATTTTCACAAATTTCATCATATCTATTAGGTCTGATGAGGCAGCAAGTGTGTTATTACTGCTATGGGCTTTTATTATAACCTCCTAAAAATTAAATTCAGGATTTTTTCATATTCAACCCCGAATGAAGTTACAAACATAGTACAATATGTTTTATGTCTATAAGGACTCTTTATATGTATGATCGGCGAAAAATTAATATTTTCGATGTTTTACTTTATTATTTTAATAATAATAAGTAAGGGTAGGACCCTTGAAGTGACCACTTTTTGATGGGTGGGGGTGTGAGGGGGGAGGTAAGGGATGCGTTTTAAACAAGAAATTTTAGTTTCTAGATCTCAGCAACCGCTTATGTTAGAAGGCTGAAACTTGGAATTTATACATAGCTTTGATAGTGGACCCATTTGCGAAAAAAATTCCTAATATGGGTGAAGGGGTGTGGGAGTGGGGGGAATAATAGTGTGTCCGAAACGCTCGAAAGCCGAGATCGAGACATTTTAAAATCCATATCTCCTAAACTGTTAATGTCACAAAATTCACACTTAATGAACATCTGTAGGTATACTTGCAAAATAGATCGGAAACAAATTTTTGAGTGAGGGCAGTGGTGTGCGGAGGGGGGGGGGGGTGAAGAACTTTAGATTACGATATATCACGAACCAATTGCACTAGAAAAATTAAATTCGGTTTGTGTATAAAGGTTGACAAATAAAGTTTGCTGAAAGTAAAATTTTTTAAGGAGGCGATGAAGTATGGAAGTGGAGGGGATACGAATTTTTCAAAAACATCACGTCTCATATCTCAAGAACAGTGTAAGATAGATGCTTAGAATTTTTACCAGAAATAGGCCTAATAGACCCGTAGCAGGAGGATCTGGGTGTAGGGGGTGAGGGTGGGGGAGGGTGAAAAGGAAAACGTTCCGATTTTTATATCTCGAGAACCTATAATCATAGAAAGCTAAAACTTGGTATTTAGTTAGAGCTATTGTAGTGGCGTGTTGGTGTGTTTTTCCTATATATATAACGGCATGTGCAAAAAAGCTGAAACTTGGTGACTATACCTAGATGTATTAGAAAAGTAATTTAGATAAAAAAAATTTTGAAATTTCCATTGGTGTACGGAAGGGGGACAAGAAAGGTGATCAGTGAAAACGAAATGCATACATTTTCACGAATTTCGTCATATCTCTTAGGTCTTCTAAAATTATGAATTGATTTTCATTTCACGGATTCCTCATATCAATACCTAGAAAGTATTTTCAGTGTTTTTTGAAATTCGACACCGAAGGGGTGTAAAGGAGTTTCATACATTTTAACGAATTCGTCCGTATCACTCAAGTCTGATTAGATATTGAATAGCTTTTATAATCGACTAAAACTTACTTTCAAGTTTTTTCCTTTTTCAACCCCTAAGAGGTAATAAACGGGTTAAGCTCGCTTTCACGAATTCTATCATGTCTCTTAGGAGTGATAAGACATCGAATTGGTTTTCACTTTCTTGGGCTTTCTTTATATATATCTAAAAACTCATTTCAGGACTTTTGAATATTCAACCCCAAAGTGGGTTCAAGGGGGGTGCGTATGTTTTCACAAATTCCTATATATTTCTTAGTTCTGATGAGATATCGAATTCATTTTTACTTCCTAAGGCTTCCTACATAATCGTCAAAAAGTCAATTTAAGGATTTTTAGATATTCAACTCCAAGAGGACGTAAGGCTTTCGACATATTTCTTAGGATTGATAAGATATCAGATTGGTTTTCACTTCCACATACCTTTTATATAATCGCCGTCATCGACAGAAGTGACGATGACGGAAGGATCACTCCAGATAAATGGAAAGATGTGCAGAGCGAGCTGGCGGATTGTTTTCTCAAACTCATGAGGGATCATCCTGGTCCTATCCCCTCCTGCCATGACGGTGGGTGGCATCAGGGCCACGTCAAGCTGGTGATCTGCTCCGACCAGAGATCGGCGGATTTCTACAAGGAGGCAATTGCTGGTCTAGGCGAGGTTTGGCCTGGAGCAAAGTTGGAGGTTGTGGCAAGGGAGGACATCCCAAGCCGACCTCGAACAAGAGCCAGGATACCAAGCAAGCCTTCCGACGCGGCGGCTGTCCTGGAGATCCTAAAGATCTGCAACCCAGATCTTCCAACGCACAATTGGAAGATCGCTAAGATGGAGGAGCCAAAAGGGGCCGAAAGAATCGCGACAATCGTGATCAATAAGGAGTCCCTGGCCCCTCTAGCCAACCTGAAGGGTGTGGTGAGATTCGGACTTGGTCATATCATACTCAGGGTTTACAAGGCGGACGCGACGAATCCCTTCCCGAGCGCATCGAACATCGAGGCCTCGGAAATGGAAAAGGATCCCGCCTCCCACGTCGTCCTTAGTGACGACTCAAAACTCGCTGAGTCTGAACTGGCGATGGAACTGGACCCGGTGCAACCCGAGTCCGACTCAGTACTGGCGTGTCGGGATCACTGCATCTTAACGGACGAAGGTGATCTCGACTCGGATACTGGATCGGATGAAGGCTCGACTGGTCCTCCCGTTAACAACGAAGAAGATCTGTTGGCATCTGACCCGGAAGACCCGGAAGATGCGAACCAAACCGTGATCGAGGTTAATGCTGCAAATACTGCAAATTAACCTCCACCACTCGAAAACGGCATCAGCCTCCTTACTTATCCGTCTAGCCAGAGATGGAGAAGACCTTGTCTTGATCCAGGAACCATGGATTGTGCATGACGTGGTAACCGGTCTCAAGACTCCAAACTATACTCTGTTCTATGTAAGAAATAATGGCAAGCCAAGAGCATGCATCCTTGCAAAGAACAGTTTAAATATATTTCTGCTACACAGCTTCAGCGACCTCGACACCATCGCAGTCAGCCTTGAACTGAATAACAAGACTCACTGGCTGATCTCGGCCTATTTGGCCCATGACCATCAAGGCCCACTGCCGCCGAGGGCTATAAGCGATCTAATCACTGAAGCTGGTAAGCTCAACACTGGCGTCATCCTAGGGTGTGATGCAAATGCGCATCATGCAGTCTGGGGTAGCACTGACACAAACGAAAGAGGCGAGTTGCTTTTTGACTACTTTTTAAGCACTAACCTTCTTCTCTGTAACACAGGGCAAGAGCCTACCTTTATAACCAGGAATAGACAAGAGGTCTTAGATATAACCCTGGTTTCCGATAATATCTCACACATAGTCAGCAACTGGAAGGTTTCTGAAGAAAATTCCTTCTCGGATCACCGCTACCTCCAATTTAATCTGAAAGATTACAAAACTATCCCACCGGCCTTTAGGAACCACAGGAGGACCGACTGGGTCAAATATAGGGAAACTCTTAGCAGCTTACTCCCATCCACACCGCCACTCCAACCGAGTAGCTCAGCTGACCTCGACAGTCTGGTCACCACCCTCACGCGCGCCCTAAACGAGGCACTGTCGAACTCCTGTCCTGAGAGCAGGCCAAGAGGGAGACATAAGCCGCCATGGTGGAACGCAGAACTCGGGGCTCTTAGAAAATGCTGTAGGCAACTGTTTAACAAAGCCAAAAGCACCAAAGACGTTTGCGACTGGGACTCCTATAAAGGATCACTTCGTAAATACAAATATGAACTGAGAAAGGCGCAGCGCAAAGCCTGGGGACTCTTCTGTAGTGAAATAGAAGATTCCTCCGAGGCATCCAGGCTCCGTAAAATTCTCTCTAAAAATCCAACCACACCATGCTACCTGAGGAGACCGGACGGATCTTGGACTACCTCAAGCAGAGAAACCATTGATCTCCTCCTGGACACCCACTTCCCTGGTAGCTCGCATGTTGAACCGGAGCGGGCAAGCACTGCAGGAAACCATGCACCGTTCAACTCTGACGCTCTTATAACAGAGACCAAGCTCCTCTGGGCGATAGAAGGCTTTAAACCATTTAAATCTGCGGGACCGGATGGAATTATTCCTGCTGAAATCCAACAGACCTCGGATATAATTCTGCCTTGGCTAAAGGTTATCTTGAAAGGCTGCCTGGATCTAACCTACATTCCTGAAACATGGATGGAAGTCAGGGTGGTTTTCATACCCAAAGCAGGAAAAAGCTCTCATGTCTGCCCTAAGGACCTCAGACCTATCAGTCTATCATCCTTTCTTTTGAAAACACTGGAAAGACTAATGGATGTGCACATCCGCGACAATATTGACAAGCGTTTGCTGTCAATATCCCAACATGCGTACTGGAAGGGGAGGTCGGTCGAAACGGCCTTACATTCACTCGTGCGCACCATTGAAAAATCACTTAGTATTAAAGAATACACCATGGTTGCCTTTCTCGATATCGAGGGAGCTTTCAACAACGTCAGACCAGAGGCAATCACTGACGCTCTTTCTATCCTGAAGGTGGAGTCCTCGCTTGGCGCGCTGATCAATTTGATGTTAACATCCAGGATTGTGAACACAAAGCTGGGCGAGTTCTCTTCTCGAAGGTTTGTCAGCAGAGGTACACCACAAGGTGGTGTGCTCTCCCCTCTTCTATGGAATTTAGTGGTCAACAAACTGCTATTGAGACTGGAAGGGGCGGGCTGCAGAGTGATTGCTTATGCAGATGATGTTGCAATTGCTGTCTCGGGAAAGCACCTCAACACGCTGAGTGAGATATTGCAGAATGCTCTCTCTATCCTCTCCAAATGGGCAGCTGAATGCGGGTTGGGTGTGAACCCACGCAAAACAGAATTAGTCCTCTTCACCAGGAAATATAAAATTCCTCACGTAGACCCTCCTTCTCTGAATGGTACTAGTCTAGTTTTAACCGATAGCGCAAAATATTTGGGTCTTATTTTGGATAGGAAACTTCACTGGAAACCTAACATTCAGGAACGGATAAGGAAAGCAACAGTTGCGCTTTACTCGTGCAAAAAGGCCATTGGCAAAAAATGGGGTATGCAACCCAGAATAGTTCATTGGCTCCACTTGTCCGTCATCAGACCGATACTTATGTATGGTGTTATTGTCTGGTGGACGGCCTTAGACAAAGCAGTTAACTGCACCACCCTAGGGAAGGTACAGAGATCAGCATGCATATGCATCAGTGGAGCTCTGAGAACAACTCCCTCTGCAGCACTAGACATGCTATTCAGTCTGCCACCCCTAGACATTTTTGGCAAGCAAATGGCAGCCAGTGCAGCCATTCGACTTAGAGCCTCTACACAGTGGACTGGCATATATGCAGGTCACTCAACAATCTTGAATAACTTCAATGATATTCCTGAAAACACCGACTACACCCCTCCCAGTTATGATTTTGACAAAAATTTCCTAACAACCATCCCAACCCGTCTAGAATGGGAAAGGGATTCGGTACGGACGGAGGAGTCTGCCCACATATATACGGACGGCTCCAAAACTGAAGGCGGAGTAGGTGGAGGTGTTTTCTCTGACATGCTTAACATTAGCAGCTCCTTCCGCCTTCCGGACCACTGTAGTGTCTTTCAGGCGGAGCTTATGGCGATCAAGGAGGCCTTGTCCTGGCTGAGGTGTAATGTAATATCTACTAGGGATATTAGCATTTTCACAGACAGCCAAGCGGCAATAAAATCCCTGGAATCGGCCTCAACAACATCAAAGGTCGCCGCAGAATGTCGATCATCTCTTAAGGAGATGGCAGAACAGTTCAATATTCTTCTGTGCTGGGTGCCAGGACATAGGGATATTCCAGGGAACTGCATGGCTGACGAACTCGCCCGTCGCGGCACTACCCTTCAGATTATGCCGGAACATCGGAATCTGGGTGTGCCTCTCTCTACATGTAAACTGCTACTGGGATTGGACTCAATCGAGAAAACCAACTCAAGATGGGCAGATGGTGTTACATGTCACACTGCGAGACAGATCTGGCCGGAGCTGGATCTGAAACGCTCTAAAAGGCTGACTTTGCTCAAAAGGGCGAATATCAGCACCACAGTCGGTGTCCTGACTGGACACTGTCTTATTGGTCGACATGCCAAAAGACTCGACCTCTTCTCAAACGACTTCTGTAGAAGCTGCTTGGATGAGGAGGAGGAGGAGACAGTCCTTCACCTTCTCTGTACCTGTCCAGCTCTATCAGCCAGAAGGAAAGCTCATCTTGGAGCTTACTTCTTCAACTGTCTCGGTGATCTTGCCGCAATGGAGGTCGCAAGAATCCAACGCTTCATTGCAAGCTCTAAATGGTTCGACGAGTAGGACCGGATTCGATGATCCTGTGGTAACACAACGGACCTTTCAGGTCTAAGTGTGTCCGTGTTCTCACGGGCAGCCACGCGTACCTACCTACCTATATAATCGCCTACAAATGCATTTCCGATTTCATGTAATGGCCCAAAACCAAATCACGAAAAACCTTCTAATCGCGTAACAACTGATATTATACTTGACTAGACTTTGACCGCGTCCCGGAGTGAGACCCAATTATGTAATTCATATGTTATATGTAGAATGCGGCGTAAGTATTCTAGCGCGACTCCATTCTAACCGTTTCCCGAACTTTTTTTTAGGTTTTCAGTCACATTGTAACCTACACCGCATCTCAGAGTTAAGCGCATTCCGAACTTCTACCAAAAAATAATAAAGTTGCTCCCAGACTATTGGCAGATTTTTACTTCTATTCTAGTAACAAAATTAACTTTCCAAAAAAACTCCTTGTCTCGATATAACCGATGTTACATTTCAACTTTAACCGCGTCCTAGAATATGATCCAATTAATGTGTTAAATGTGGCAGAAGCGTAAGCACCACCGCCTCTCGAACTTCGGTCCAAAAAATAATAAAGTTTCGCCCAGACTACTATTAGCAGATTTTTTCATATTTCTATTATCGAGTCATCGATCCCTCCCAGCCTCAGCGGGAAATATAAGAGTGATGGACGATGGAATGCAAAAAATTTCAATTTTTATATCTCCAAATCCGCTAACGATAGAATCCTGATCTTGGTAATTAGGTACGTAAATCAATTAAAGTGGATTTTTTTCAAAATAAAACTTGTTGATGGAGGTACGAGGTACGGGGTGGGGTTAGGTTTTTTTTCTATATCAGGAACGGATTATGTTAGTTACTTGAAACTTGAAACATTATATGGAAATATACTAGAAAAGTCATTTTTGGAAAAAAAAACTTCAAAATTGCGTAAAAAGTTTGAGGAGAATTCCATCTCGAAGGCCTGAATTATTTTCTTCCTGCGACCTGCTTAGTATTGTTCTGCTTTTACTTTCATTTTATTATTTGAAGAGTCAATAATGACAAATAGTATAAAGTTAGTTTTCAAGAAACGATTTTAGAAACACATGCCAAAAAAAATATATCGGCAATAATAAGATACAGGGCTGGCGGATATTATTTTCTTCCTAATGTAAGTAACTTTTCAAGAGAGATATTTTTATAGGGAAGGCCAGTTCGTCCTACACATAACGTAAAATAAAGATGAAAATTGCGGATAAATTCAGCTGCACTCCGACTTTAATCACATCACAAAATTTGCGCACATGTTGTTATCAAAATTATTTTATAAACTTCGGTCATATCTGCCACATTTTGAAATTGAAATTTTTAGGCTCCAAAATTTATTCCACGGTTCCACGATTCCAAGAGTTCGGCTTAACTGATGACGCAACTTTAGCATTTTATTGTATTGTTTAATTTTTCAGTACAGGATTAGTGCTTCATCCAGTAAAACCTTATTTCATATCAGGAGTATTCCATACGGTCTTTCTTCAAAGCGGGCCAGTATGTGCTGACCCCTTGACTTTCTTCATAAGTACACTCAATTTTTTTGTCTCAGACCAACGGAAGCCGGTTACAGCGGCATTCTCTGGTCAATCCTTCTTGATGCTATTGGAAGATATTTGGCGTCGTACGAGCCGCTCCTATTTCGCATCCTGCTCATTCTTGGGACGCAGCTGTGAATAAATAACAATACTTTTCTGTAACATCATCCAGTCGAATAGTGTAGTTATCTAGACGTCTTCATAGGTCTAAAGAAGAGATCAGTTGTAAACATTGTTGTTAATTAATTAGTGAATATAATAACTTACTTCTATGCCGGTTCACGTGATAACTCGTTCATATAACGATTCAAACAAATGACTCAAAGCTTGTTGTTGTTTACAGCAGTCTTTGTAAAATTCCTCTCCAGCTATTACGTCCCGCAAAATAATACGTTTGTTGGTACGATTGTGTATAAAATAAACATTTCCTCTAAAACCAGTTCCAAATATTTCACATGTATGTAATTACGTATTTAAGTTTATTTAAAAAAAAGTTAATCGCCGATAATTTATTTCGAAAATCTTCTCCTTTGAAAATCGTTCACGTAAAATAAAAAGCCCCGAAACATAAATTCACCTGTTAGTGCTAATATTCCCGAAATCTGAAAACTGGTATTCGATTCATCTTTGAGATTTGTGGTTTAATTACGCTAAAAAAATTAATAAATTATAAATATATTAAAACTATCTCAAAAAAAAATTTAAGACAATGTTCATAATAACAAAAAAATACCAACTTTCTTCAATTTCTCCAATTCTCCAAAGAATAAAATGCTTGGTAATGGTGTAAACAAGTCCCAACAAACATTTAAAGTGCTAATCACTCCGTCTCAAATCGAAACTTCGCATACTTAATGTCTAGTCGTCTAATAAACTGATGTAATTTTATTTTGATATAGGTACCTACGATCATAAAATCCAAAAACCGGTTTCGCTAAATTTTTTCCAAATAACCGGCAGTAAATCGAAAAACTATTTGAAGGCCGATTGGCCAAATCTTTTAGCATCGCATAACAAATATAGCAAATATTATGGAAGATGGGGTCACTGTAGCGAACTGAGTCACGTAATCGCTCTGGTACAATTATGGCCAGTTTGACGCCTGCTAATTTGACCTATTGTTTATAATCACTCAATAAAATCTGGAGGAAAACAAGCTGAAATAATTGAATAGGGCTTTTTTTGGAAGATCTTAATTAACTAATTAGAAACGCATCAAGTCATATTGATTTGAGACGTCACAGTAAATAATAGTGGCGCCAAAATATGGTTCCGTTCTTTTGCGACCCCTTCGATATCCACCGACGGATAACACGTGTTATCCGATGCAGAGCAGGCTAGCGATATGGACAAAGGTTTCGGGAATAGCATGTCTAATGACTATATATGGAATTCGCAGCGATGCCCTCTCTTTATTGACTTCATCACTACTATAGCAAGACCTTACTACCAAAGACCAATTAACTTCTGAGTAACTAATGCGAGGCTGGATCTAATAATTTTAAAGAGTATTTGATGTTCATGGGTCTAAATAAGCATCGTTATGTTATTATACAAAGGGTTCAATAGTACCTTTAATTAGGATAGATATAAGTTGTTTTTTTAATTTATTACGATCAATAATTGTTAGAAAAATTAGAGATATCTAAAGCGATGCAACTTTGTCAAATATTTGATAAATATCGGTAGATACTGTAAACATTAAGTTCTTTTTGTTAAATTACACAAATTTTTTATAACTGAAAAATTCTACTCAATTGCTTGACAATTTATCACTATATCATAGACAACAGAATGTTGATTTATTTTGTTTAATTATACTTTTTTGTAGACGTTAAAATTTCAAAATTTCTCTCTATATTAAACGCAGTGCCATCTAGTCAGGTGGCGAAAACAGTAGATACATTTTATTGAAACTTAGTGTCTCTGAAACATTTTGGTTTGAGTACCAGCTAAATAAATTAAATTCACCGGCGTCCATTCGAATTCTTCTAGGGGTGACTTTTAGAAAAACTTTGACAAGGTTGACGCCGAGGAAATTAATTCCGGGAACGTACGTTGGGGTACGCACTTCGCCATGGACTTGAAGGTATTCGCAAACATAAAGCTAGACAATGCTGCAGTTTGTCAGGCTGGCAGGGTGGTTTACCTAAGATGGTCTTGGGCACACGAAATTTATCTTCTAGTACATGTGGAATCACAACGGCCACCCACCCACCTTACCCAACCCAAGACAGAGGGGGAATAGTTGGTTGGGAAAGGGGGCAATGGCTAATGGTTAAATGAAACAAATAAAATTCCAACGTTTTTACGGGATTAGACTAAACTGAATAAAATACACCAACTCGGGCGCTTTTTTTGTGCGTATGTTTTACTTTATTATTTTAATAATAAAGTATAGTTATCGACTTTTTAAAAAAAGAATTGCTACCCTGAACATTTTTTTTACACGTTTTTTTATCACGAACCAATTGCACTAGAACAATAAAATTCGGTTTGAGTATAAAGGTTGACAAATAATGTTTGTTGAAAATAAAAAATTTTCTAAAAAATCACGTCTCATATCTCAAGAACAGTGTAAGATAGATGATTAAAATGTTTACCAGAAGTAGGCCTAATAGATCCCTAGTAGAAAAAAAAATGTTGGGGATGAGGGTGGGGGAGGGTGAAAGGGAAAAAGTTTCGTTGTTTATATCTCGAGAACCTATAATGATATAAAACTGGAAGTTGGTATTGAGATAGAGCTATAGTAGTAGCATTTTGGAAAAATATAATTTTTTATAGTGGTAGTATGGTACGGAAGGGTGTTCCTAACTATAGAACGGCTTATGCTAGAGAGTTGAAACACGGTATGTATATTTAAATAAACTAGAGAAGTAATTCTGATTTAAACAAAAATCAAATAGCCATTGGCGTTCGCAAGGGGGGCAAAAAAAATTATCAATGCAAATTGAATGCATATATTTTCACAATTTTCGTCATATCTAATAGGTCTTTCCAAATATTGAATTCGTTTTTATTGTACGAATTCTTCATATAAATACCTAGAAAGTGATTTTGGGATTTTTTGAAATTCGACCCCCAATGGGGTGTAATGGTGTTGTGTACAATGGTGTTGTATACATTTCAGCCGTATCCCTCAGGTCTGATTAGATATCGAATAACTTTTCACTTCCACAGGCTTGTTTAATACTTACCTAAAACTTTTTTTCAAGTTTTTCCCTATTTCAACCCCTAAGAGGGTATAAACGGGTTGAACACGTTTTTACGAATTCCGTCATATCTCTTAGGAGTAAAAAGACATCGGATTGGTTTTTGCTTCCTCGGGCTTTCTTTATATATATCTAAAAACTCATTTCAGGATTTTTAGATGTTCAACCCCCAAGTGGATGCAAGGGGGCCACAAATTCTTACATATTTCTTAGTTCTGATGAGATATCGAATTCATTTTTACTTCTTATGGCTTCTACATAATCGTCAAAAAGTTGATTTCAGTATTTTTATATATTCAAATCCAAGAAGACGTAATAACAACTAATATTATACTACGACTTTGACTACGTCCCGGAGTATGACCCAATTATGTAATTCATATGTTATATGTGGCAGCGACGTAAGTATTCTAGCGCGACCCCATTCTAACCGCTTCCCGAACTTTTTTTTAGGTTTTCAGTCACATAGTAATCTACACCGCATGTCAGAATTAAACGCATTCCGAACTTCTACCCAAAAAATAATAAAATTGCACTCAGACTCTTTGCAGATTTTTTTATAATAAAATTATTTTGAAGTTAATAATAAAAATATGATATTAATATATAAAAATTGCATACCTGAAAATTGGTATTTTTGGTATTTGCCTGTTTGTCGTACGAACACTATTTTGAGAAGATAAAAATCAAACTAAAATTCGACTACCTCCAGCATCTTACATGACTTGTGAATATTTGAATGTTTCTCGTAACAGCTGGAGTTCCACAGGGATCGCATCTAGGTCCTTTGCTTTCTCTTGATCTATTTTGTCAAGCGGTGAGTTAGACTGTTTGGAATTTTTCGATTTTATTTAAATTTTCGGGTTCCTAGCAATGCGTCACCATCTTCTAATATATTTTACATCGAACAGTAACAGTGAAATCATCAAATGGATCAAGAGGAACTTAAAAGCAAACCTGCGAAAATAAATAAAATTTCTTGTAAAGTTGTATGCTGAAAATAAAAAAGCGGTACTGCCGTGGCGGAACATGCGCATGCAAAGAGCAATCTTGAAAGTAAATCTCACACAGGCTGGTGATTGTCGAGAAAATTTGGGAAACAAATTCAGGATGGACTCAGAAGGGCAGCTTTAAAACAGGTGCGATTGCTTGGAGTACGATTCAAAGAAAAAATAAATTGTAAACAATACATTGAACGACTAATACGACCCAAAAGATAGATATGACGGGATAGCAAAATCTAATACGCAACTATTGAATTTAAGAGAATTTAAAAATGTAAGACAAGGATTAAAGGCACTGCAGGAACTACGAAATTAGGAAAAAAAATATGAAAAAACCCAACCTAAGCGTTCTAAGATTCCTAGACTCGTTTGGAAGAGCGAAGTCTATGGCAATCCACCTCACAACTCCTGATAATAAAAAGAATTGAGGAGATATGTGCTAGAGCCCAAAGTAGAAAATTTTTTAAAAATATACCTCATTAACAAAATAAAAGGATAATGGTTTTTAGATTTCGATATATCGCCATCCTAGAAAATAGAAGTATGGTTTATTCATAGGAGGGGACTATGTCAAATATGGCTTTTGGAGGGTTGTAAATGTAAATTGTTGTAAATTAAGTTATAAAATACTTGACCGAGTGATATACAACATTTTTGGGTTCGGTGATATGAGGGAGAGAGCGGTGCAAGGTGCAAAGGAATGCCTTATTTTATATCACTTGAACCGCTTACGATAGAAAGTTAAAACCAGCAATATTGATATGAATCGGGAAATTAAATTACATAATACTTAAATGTAAATTTTATAAGCTCAAGCTGCCGGGATAGGTGGTTCACGAATGCTTATAATTAAGCTTAAAGATTTTCTCCAATTTCTCCTACCTGAACTATTCTACTGAAATATATTTTTAAAAATTTCTTCTACTTTCAAATATAATGGAGAGTGAGGGAAAATAATGTGCATATCTTCTGAATGGCTTATTCTGAAAAGTTGTAACTTGGTATATATTTATAGCTACAACAGTGGCTCTCAAGTCTGACCTATGTCAAACAAATCAGAAATTTTTGTCTGGCTCGCAGTTTGAGATTTTGACGTGCCGATCCGACTCTTGTTCTCAAGTGTTTTTTGCGTGGGCTTCTTTGACTCTTTTGTAGAACCCTTTGCCTGTTGTATCTTCGACAGATGTGGCGAAAAATTAGATCAAGTAGTCAGGAGTTCCAAACAATCTGACCCGAGACACACATATTGTCCCTTCGTGAAAAGCAGTTGAGAACCACGAGTTACAGTATTGTGCGAGATTGTCAAAATGTTGAGAGCAGTGACGAGCCTTTAACACTAATCTGATGCGACCATGATATGGTTTCGACTCGTGAGCTCATTTACTATCACGTCAGGCGTATGAGGCATTTTTCTGACTCTGCTGTCTAAAATTTTCAATTAAACTTTGACATGATATTAGTGTAGACCTAAATACACCAGTTTTTTTGCGGAAACATAGTTGCATGTTTCACGTGATGTGAATTTTCATGACAGATTATAAAGATGAATTTTCAAATCAAAATAACGTAAATCTTCTAGGAACCTCAACCGACAAGTTGACAGATTTTTTTAAGTAGTTTAAAAAGATTTTAAACCAATACCGAGATTCACGTGAATGAGATCTTTGGCAAAGAAAATAAACATGGTATGATAATTTTATAGAGTAGATGCATTAATACCTAACCAGACACCAGTGTTGTTCTGCGTGAAATGTAAAAAAAATCAATTTTAATTAATAAAAAATATCAGATTTGACCCTTAACAACTAAACAATCCGATGCTATTGACCTAAACTTGAAAAAATAGTAAAACCTGTTCAGTTGAATCTACTGAGATATTTCTTAATGCAATAGATACCCTCTGAAACCAACTAGTTCCTAGTATGACTAACTCGAAATAATAAAACGTTGATCTTCAGAAAAAGACTTTATAATAGTTGCAACCTAATATCCAGTGAGGTCATAACTTGCACTTTTAAACATTTTTTATGCTTCTCAACTTTTTAAATGATTTTTGTTTATTCGTTTCTTTTCAATCAGTTGCAAAATGTCATCGCGATACGATTTAAATTACGCGTGCGATTCAGATCTGCATAACAAAAATTGAATTTCTTTCGAAAATAATTTATGCACATTTATAATATTTATTAATATTTGATTGAAATAGTGTAAGTAAAATACGAGTTTTTATGGTGAACCGTTTCGCGATCGTTTCGACTAGTAACCCAAATCTTAAAAAAATTTCGAGTAGGTTTCGTGTATTGCATTGCATATAAATTCGACGCTATGAAGAAATACTTTTGACTGTTAACCTATTCGATCAAAAATCCGAATAAAATCGATAAAATGAAGATCACTGGCAGATCACCCCCTGACATAATCGTATAAAAACCAAATCATTCATTGTAATGTTATCAAAGAGAAACATGAAGTTTTTGGTGATTGGTGTTTTTTGTGCGGTGATCGTGTGCGCTTCAGCCGCTCCTGCTGATCCTCCGAAAAAGGAAGAGGATCGTTCAATCCTGCATTCGGAAATGAAGAACTACGACGATGGATCGTATTCGTTCTCGTATGAATCGGCCGATGGATCCATTCGGGAGGAACACGCTACACTTATAACCGAACCGGGCAAGGAACCGTTTCTTCAAGTCGCTGGATCATACAAATATATCGATACCGATGGAAAGGATGTGATCATTTCATACAGTTCCGATGATCATGGCTTCAATCCAGAAGGATCAACAATTCCCGAAGTGATCAGTGAGACTGCTAAGCAATTGGGAAATCTTCCACCAGAGAAGGATGATGACTAGATTTTTATATTTTTTTATGAATTAATTTATAATATCATAGTTTAATACAAAAAAGTTATTGAAAAGAGATTTCGAAATATTTGGTTGTTTTTCTACTATATCGAGGCGTTTGATCAAGACTATGTTTTATGTAAATGACCTTTACAATGTTCATGTTATTTCATCATTGAAAACAACTTTTAAAAAATATATCAATCTCTGGAACGGCTTTCGCCTGAAAGTTGAAACTTGGGACGTATATATATACTTTTCCTAGAAAGGTATTTTTTAATAGAATAGAGATGTCAGTTATCGATTTCATTGGGTGAGCATTTCAATGATGAAGAAGTGGGGTAGAGTTCAAGGCTGTATATTTTACCTACGGGAACTTAGATGGCTGTATAATCAATTGTGTACCTTTTCCAATAGTTTTTTTTTTGTAAACGGAATAATCTTTGGATATATTAGACTACCTAAATACCACCAACAACCTTAACATGTATCTCTGCTGCTCCTGGAACGTGGAAGGAAATTTGATATACATGTGGGCTTCGAACAGGTAGTCCCGTATCCAGTGCTCACGGTAACACTAAAAATTTCTCATGACCCATGGGAAACACAAGGCTGAAGAAAAGAGTTAAGCAAATTCATAACATACAAGATCCTTTGCTTTGAAGAATTCAATTTCATTAAACATTTGCTAGCTTTTGTTGTACACACATGTACTAATAAAATAACATGTTAATTAGCTCCCAATAATAATGAACAAAATCATGATACCGTACGCGTTCTTCAGAATTATGGACACTATGTCCACTTTAATTTTTGATGAACACATTCATAATGATAATGCCTACAAAATTATTGTGTCACAATGAAAATAATTATGATTTATTGTTTGAAATAATTCACCACCACTGCTGTCCTCGATTTTCAGATCCCATGTTGATTTATTGATGTTTTAAAAAACAGTATAATATAAAATAAAATGTAAAGAATATTACAAATTAGCTTCTTCAGCTTTTCAAGGATTACAGATAAAATCGTGATTCTTGAAAAAACCTTCCCTTCCTTTCTTAAAATAAGAACTATATTATTTTTATATGATGAAAATTAACTGAGATATGAATTTTCAAAGAGATAATATTTTCCAAAACTCTTAAAAATATTGTAAATTACGAAAAACAGAAGAAAATAGAAAAAATTTAAATTATAATTTTTTTTTTTTTAAATTTTTTGTAGTTTATTAAATTCATAATCTATGGTACATTTTTCGAATGTAACAAGCTTGAAAAGAATCGGTGATGGTGCGATCAAAATAATTTCAGCAAGGAACGACCGTCATGGGACAACCGTCTTACACTGGTCCGGAAATCTCATGGGTGTGATTAAAAGATGTATATCCATGGTAGTTTAGGGGATAATCCCATGGGACAGTCCTATGGGAGTTTCTCAACTACCATGGGTGTACTTTACACCCATGGGGGTTTCTCAATTACCATGGGTGTTTGATTTGGAGAAGGAACAAAATTTATTTCCTTTGATGGAATTAAGAAACAAATTGTTAATTTTAAACAGAATATTATTATTATAAATTTATACCCATGGATGCGGCGCTAACACCATGGGTGTTTCTCAAAAAAAAACCATAAATATGAGTGTACCACCATGAGTGTTTCTCGAAACACCCATAAATATGAGTGTACTACCATGGGTGTTAAGAAACCCCATGGGATTTGTTCGACCAAGGCAATATTTGAAAAACGAGAAGATGTGGAATAAAAAGAATTTAAATTAAAGTAAAATTATCAGAAATGGTGTGTACCGTTAGTTAATAATGAGAAATTTAATGAGTTAGTGTAAAGAAAAAACAAAATATCATAAACTTATTATACTTAATTAGGTTCTATAAATTCCACTAAAATGTAGGAGTACTCAACCTCTGGATTGGATGACTAGTGCCTGTACCACTGGACTGCCGAGGCTTGCAAATTGTAGATATAATTCAAATTGAATTGATTCAAATTGTTCAATCTAGTGCACTTTAAAAATATATCAACAAACCTTATTACAATTAATTACTCACCTTGAGACATTCTTACACCTTAGGTCAAGTTGGTGCTTTGTACTTTCCAAGCTGATTTATGAATGGAAAAACCCGAATATTTTTTTTTACTATAATTACAAAATCATTTATATTTCTCTTAGTGTGCATTGTATACTCATTGTGTTTTCGTAATAACAATTTTATTTATGTTCGCCTCAGCATACTCTTACTCTCAAGGCTAAGCAAATTATTTATGCTGGATATTTGCGTAGATGCCCTCTGATAAAATGATTTAGTATGGGTAATGAATTCATAGCGAATTTTACCGGAAGAAAGTCTAATTGAACTTATCTAATACTCATAAAATACATAATTATTCAAAGAAGAAACTCAATTTTTAATTGAAAAAGAGCGTACACCTTTAACCACCTCCGCGACATATTTCAATGTCAATTTCGAATTATCTGCTAAATAATTATTTGCAGGCACGATATGCTTCGCTAAATTATCACTTACCTACTCTTATTACGACTTCGATTTGAGACAGGGATGTAATTTTATGAATGTTATTGTGGTTCGTGTTAAGATCAAATTGTAGTAATTTCAATTGAATAAAAGTGAGAAGTTGTAAAAAAATGAACATTTATTTCGTATCTATAGATACTAATTATTAAAATCTTTTGATTGATCTAAGCTGCAAGCAATTATTTAACTGCCGAAACTTGTCTATCAGCAAACCAATAATCTCTTCGGCGAAAACACTGTAAGACAGCATACTTGAACTTAGTTACGTCACTAAGAGCTTGTTTCTAAATTGGTTAGTGGTATAAAAAATTGGAAGCTGCCGGCCGGTCAGTAATCATCTATTGATCTCGGTGTAGACGGGAAAAACACCAAAGTATTTAAGCAAAGTACTTACTTCTGTACCTGTGTACGTGATCTCTCTGAAGGACATTTGCCATCTCCAATAAATAAACTTTAAATTAAGCCTGGCACTTAGGAAAAAACGGTATAAAACTAAGTAATCATCGCGCATTGCACAGCTTTAATTGTTTGTGCGTGAGATCGTGATCATGGATTTGAAAATATTTTTCCTATTATTTGTCGCAAGTAATTTTGGAGATGGTTCAGCGAGATCACCTGAAGTTGTAGAAATTGCCGGAACTGTAAGCGATGTAGGTGGTTCCCGTGATCTTCTTCTAGCTGTTGATCAACAAGGACACGGAAATCAGGGTGATCGTAAGGTTCGTCAATTTGGTGGAGGTGGTGGAGGCGGTGGTGGCGGCGGATTTGGATTTGGTGGCGGATTTGGTGGAGGATTTGGTGGAGGATTCGGTGGAGGATCGGGAGGAGGATTCGGCGGAGGACAAGGTGGAGGATTCGGCGGAGGACAAGGTGGAGGATTCGGTGGAGGACAAGGTGGAGGATTCGGCGGAGGACAAGGTGGAGGTTTTGGCGGTGGATCCAGGAATCGTTATCACTACAGAAACAGCTATCGAATGCGAAACCGGCAACGGTTTCATTATAGAAGAGGAGGATTTCGTGGATAATATGTTTTAATAAATAGATGTGAAATAGCGAATAAAAATATAACCGAATAAAATTTTTTATTTATCCGAATTACTAAAACAAATAATAAATAATTTCGAGTTATGTAAGGTTGCCACTAATCTATTTTACCATTCTAAATAGCACTTTAACTATGTGGTCAGTTGTCACATTGCAGAAGAAAATTTATTTAAAATTTAAATTTAAATTTTAAATTTTAAATTTTAAATTTTAAATTTTAAATTTTAAATTTTAAATTTTAAATTTTAAATTTTAAATTTTAAATTTTAAATTTTAAATTTTAAATTTTAAATTTTAAATTTTAAATTTTAAATTTTAAATTTTAAATTTTAAATTTTAAATTTTAAATTTTAAATTTTAAATTTTAAATTTTAAATTTTAAATTTTAAATTTTAAATTTTAAATTTTAAATTTTAAATTTTAAATTTTAAATTTTAAATTTTAAATTTTAAATTTTAAATTTTAAATTTTAAATTTTAAATTTTAAATTTTAAATTTTAAATTTTAAATTTATATCCAATTACACGAACCCTTTATTTCATACAGTAAGATATTGGAGAATGGATTTCATAAAAGTAACTACTAAGCAATGCGAAATATCAAATGAGAATTACACTCACAGTATCCGATCGGCCAAATTCGATATTTCGTATTACTGCAAATTCGACAGAGTGACATACAGTGTAATACAAGCTTTAGACTGCTTGCCATCTTGTCAAATACTTGACTCAGAAAATTTGACGAAAAATCAGTCAAATTTTTTCTGGCAGAATAGGACATTGTGAAGTGCAAATAAAACAATGTGGAACAACAAAAATTTGAGGATTGCACTATCTCACTGCATTTTCCGACGAGAATACACAAATATTTGACATAGTGCCATACAATGTAAAACAGACTTAATTCGTTATGACACTGGATAGTTGTGAGTTTAAAATAATTGCTGGAAAATTATTTTGTGCGAAAAAGCGACAAATATTGAAAAAAATATGTTAGTTAAAAAAAATCTTTTTCGACGCTAGTGACATCCTGTAGACGAAATTGACATATATTTCTTTTTTTTTATTATAGGACTTAACAAATAACAGTGATCTAAATAAATAAAGTTTATTGAATATATGCCCGTTTCGTACCGTTTTCGATAAATGTCGTATTTAAGCAATTACTGAAACGTTAATACTACTTAAGAAATTATTTTACCATTACCAGTAAAATATTTGAAGCTTTTGAAAAATATCTTTCCTGATTTTGTATAACGGCCACTGAAAAACGAGATCGTTCACCTATTTTTTTCTACAATTTTAAAAGGATATTTTTTCACCTTTCAAACGAGCGTATTGAAATCCATGAAATTATTTCCCTTTCATCTTAATCAAGGGGTTTTCCTACATTTTCACGAATTTCGTCATAACTTTTAGGTCTGTTGAGGTATCGAATTAATTTTACTTCTGCGTGCTCTTGAAATAAGCACCTAGAAACTGTTTTCCAGACTTTGTGTTATTCAACCCCTAAGGGAGTGTAAAGGGATTGTGTACGTTTTCACGAATTTCGATATATTTCTTAGGTCTAATGAGATATCGAAGACGCTTTGACTTCTAAGGGATGTAAATACAATCGCCAAAGAAAACAATTTAAACGTATTCAAGAGAGTGTAAGGAGGATGTGTTGTCATGAATTCCGACAAACTTGTTAGGCCTACTGGAATATCGAATTCGCTTTTACTTCTAAGTGCTTCTATCATCTAAAAATTAATTTAAGGATTTTGGGATATTCAACCCTTAAAGAGATGTAAAATAATTGAGTGGGTTTTTTCCCGAATTTCGACATATCTCTTAGGCCCGAGTTCAACTAGATTTTCCAGTGAAAGTTAAGTTAAGAGGATCGCAGAGTGTGGAATCATCCCTAATTTCAGTACAGGAAAAACGTTTTCGTAACCACCAATATGGCGTGAGAGTTCTACAGTCGTGTCTGTAAAAATGAGATACATCTAACGAGCATGTGGAAAATTGTTTTTCTCATACATCGAAGAAAGCCCTCTTTCCACACAAACATCTCATAGCTCTACACACCGGAGCAAAGTCCCTACGAACGACAATCTTTAGATACACTCGATGCAGCACAAAGCTCAAGTAGTACGAACACACAGTAGCAGCGCAAGAGTTCTCCCGAGGAGTTCAAATCGTTAGGGAGTAGATTTTCCGATGTAAGAACGTGCAGTGTCGTGGAAAATTCGCGTTCGAAAGTATCTGTCCAGGTGAAAGCAATCTGTGGAAAATATCTTTTAAAAAAAAAGAACAATAAAATACACCCAACTCGAGTTAATCTTGTGAACGTGAACGACAGTGAAAATCTTAGTTTAATAATGTCCGTTTGAAATTTCAGTGTGTGCCAGGATACGAAAATTGGATAGCTGACAATTACACGGTAAAGGCAGCGCACCCTCATGGGAAATTGATTTTTCAAAAGTCCCGAACGAAACTCACCCCTAAACTGTCAGCGAGGAATACGTTTTGTTGTGCATCCACGACCCACGATAGTGTGCTGAACATTGAACAATAGCCTGTGATCTCGGGAGGGTAGTAGTATTCGGGGTGCTTGGAAACATCATTGCTTCGTTGCTATTATTAGCTTTGGTTGCAGCGAATTTTTATTCTTGCTCGTGATTCTTGTTGACTGCGGGACCTTCGATTAATCTGTCCGTCTTTTTATCGTAGGTGATAAGGACATCCCTGTTCTGGGTAAACTAGCACCTCTCTTCTTTCGGTCCGATCCCACTTGAAAGTAGTTCAAGGTTTTATACCCTTCGTTCTTAGTGAGTTTAGCACGCAGCCTCCCCGCGCAACACTTTTATCTTTCATTTTCCACTATTACTTGAGTTTTCGTCGCGTCGCCAGACACAAATTTTTAGAGAGACTTTCGCGCCATACGCAATACAGTGACAGATTTAGATTTTTCATATATCTAAAAATACAACTTCGAGCTTGGAGACGACGAAGTGACGGAGAGCTAACTGATGATGATGTTTGCTAATTTGAACCTACCCTTATGTAAATTCTAGGGTACATCATACGTTGGATCGTAACAACATTGACGTCAATTTACATACATAGTATTGGATGCTGCAGTACTATGATGGCATCGTGCTGTAGGAACCACCAAGGAAATTGTCAACTCACCCAAATGACGACATTCCGCTTCAGATAACTTGGACACAGGAAATTTCATTGGGCCACCATATTTCCGTAGCACTTGTCCATTGACATGGAGACGGGAATAGAACAAGGAGTAATTTCGAAGCAAAAGTCTTAGTTTTGTTGCTCTATGTGGAGTTAATAATAACTGGGAGCAGTTTAAAGGCTGTAGGCAATTCATTAAACGTTGAAATAATCACAGACACAACAAAAGCACAAATTTGTTATTATATTTATTATTGAACATGTTATTGTCAACAAGTTCATATTAGGAAACATCTTCATGGAGTTGGTCTACCTGAGAGCAAGATATGCTCAATTTGTTCTGAGGAAGACGATGACCCTACTGCATTGGGAACCTAAAGCAATTCCGACCTCGACTTCCGAAGTCTGACCATGCAGCTCATGCTAGGGATGTTGAAAAAATATCGATATATCGAAATTGCGATATTTTTTGAACGATATATCGATAATATCGGCCGATATTTTTTAAAGCGATATATCGATATTAAAATCCGACTATCGAACCGGATATTTTTTGCTAAGTATAGCATATTTTAGAAATCGATCGGCGTTTTTCATTTCTGCTTATTTTACTTTATTATTTTTTAATAATAAAGTATTTGTGTATGTGTACCTATTCATGCTTTGGCCGCAAATTTAGCTATTTCTAGTTGACATTTTACGTGGCACTCTAATACGAGGGCGGATTGATAATGACGTGCAAAAATTGAGAAAACATAATTTTATCCGGAAAAATTTATTTTATTTTTCAACGTAGTCTCCTTTTAGCTCGATACACTTAGTTCAGCGTTTTTCCAATTTTTTGATCCCTTCCAAATAATATGATTTGTCCAACCCTTCAAAATAGGCGTTGGTTTCACTTATGACGTCAGTATTCGTGGTAAATCTCTTTCCAGCAAGCCATTTTTTCAAGTCTGGAAATAATAAAAAGTCGCAGGGTGCCAAATCTGTAGAATACGGTGGGTGAGGGAGCAATTCGTACCGTAATTCAAACAGTTTTGCCGTTGCAACAACGGACGTGTGAAACAACACTTTTTTCGTCGCGAAATGAAGCCGTTTTGCCTTGATTTCAACATCCAATGAAACCAATACCTTAGAATAATATGCTCCCGTCATTGTTTTTCCTTTCTCCAGTCGGTGAATATCATTCCATTGGAATCCCAAAAAACTGTCGCCATAACCTTTCCAGCCGATAGAACGGTTTTGCCTCCTTGAACCGACATCCTTCCATTGTTTTGACTGTTGTTTGGTTTCTGGAGTGTAGTGGTGAATCCATGCTTCATCAACAGTTACGAATCAACGAAAAAATTAATTTGTATTACGTTAAAACAGTTGCAAACCGTGCTGCGAAGTTGTCACACGATTGCGTTTTTAGTCGATTGTGAGCAAACGAGTCAGCCATCTTGCGGATAGCTTTCTCATGTCCAAATGGTTTTTCAAAATATTCCAAACACGTTCAAATGAGATGCTTACTACGTTAACTATCTCACGCACTTTCACTCGACGATCTTCTATCACGATATCATGGATTTTATCGATCATTTCTGGCGTGGTGACCTCATTTGGACTTGGTATGGTTTGTGTGCTCGTACGACCACACTTGAATTCAGAAAACCATTTGTAAATCATTCGGATCGATGGTGCAGAGTCCCCATAATGCTTATCTAATTTTTCTTTGGTTACTTTAGCTGTTTTCCCTTTTAAAAAATTGTGTTTAATCAACACACGAAATTCATTTTTATCCATTTTTAAAAATTTGTATAAGTCGACTTGCTTAGACGGCTGCTTCTCGAAAACTAAACGAGGTATCAGGCTTAAACTTTGCAGGTAATCTATTTAAGGATGGTCCAGGTAAAAAAAAATAACGAATTCCTTACCTGCCCACTCCTTCTTGATTTTTGCACGTCATTATCAATCCGCCCTCGTAAGTTACTAATGCCGAAGCATTCGGAAAATAGATCGTCTGAATATCTAGAATTAAACAAACTTCTTACCCGAACCCGAATGATAGCTCTGACGGGCTCCATAGGATTAGTCTCTCTGAGAGCAAAATATGCAAAATTTGCGATGATGAAGATGAAACACCAGAGCACATTCCCTGTGAATGTGAGGGACTTGCTCATAAAAGACTTCATCACTTCGGTCAGGGTTCCATGGAACCATCGGAATTCCTGGCTATTCCTTTTCAAAAAATACTAAGCTTCACTGAAAGCGCAGGGATCGAACAGGAACCATAGATAATCCAAGGGGACGTAGCAATAGGCCTAATTGAGGCTTCAATGACAGAGGTGACCAAACCAACCCCAACACGAAAATATAATATAATAATGTATATGAGGGGTGTCAGAAAGGTTGAAACTAGAAAACTGTTTTTCGATCACGCAAAGTCTATTTCTGTCAAAACAGAAAGATGCAAGACGCGTGGTTTCTGTAGGTTGGGGCAACCAGGCAACTATCCTGTGTACAGGGATCTATCCGTTCAGTACAGGGACGTCATTTCAGTTTTTTCTAGGGGGGGGCAAGATGTTATGTTTGTATATACATATATCACAGTTGTTTGTAATTCAATGTTCTTAGCTCTAAGTTTTAGCTTGTGTTGTCGTTGTAATTCAATGAAGTTTAATTTGTGTTATGTTTGTAATTCAATTCACTGTTACATGTTTTAATTCAATGTTTGTGTGAGGAAATTTCACATGGAAATTTCCGTCCTCACAATATGTTTGTTATATATAATCTATAAAAATACATAATTCAGGGGGGGCAAGTGCCCCCTGCCCCCCCACAAATGACGTCCCTGGTTCAGTACCTTGTTGGTATTGGTTTTTAATATTGTTTTTTCAAGTAGAAGGAATATAAAAAACCCGGAGGAAAGTAAAATGTTTGTATTAAAGAGTCACAGCTTACCATAACTATCCGTTGCTGCATCACAACCTTTTTTCGTATATTTTTATAATCACTTCGAAAGTGTATTAAGCTTTGTTTTTTGTTGTGAAAATTTAGTGAAGTGAAGAACAATTTTAAATTTCGAAATATCATTTATTTATTTATTGGCTTTGGGTTTGTATTAAAAGCCGCGCACCGCCGTAATCTTTATTAAGGAGAGCATATCGTTTTTGGGGTAAAGAAAAACTTTTTTTTAAATCCCTTTTTTAGACTCAATTCTGGGTAAAACTGTTTAAACCGCAAGACTCCACGAAATCAAGAAGTGCCTCTCCTGAAAAGTTGTATTTTTTACGTTTGATCCATTTCCTCAAAAACCACTCATGCCACCTCTGCTGACAGATAGAGTAGAAGGAAATTTTAAATTTTTTAAAAATTTAATAATGTAATATGAGACTGACTTGAAGTTTTCTGTTCATCAAAATTAGATGTGCAATATATACATACATCCTTCGCAAAAATAATAAAAGTTTACTCCACTCTATATGCTCGTTTTGCAGTAAGGAGTAATTATCCAAAATTTAATTCGAGTGGTTTCTGAGAAAATGGGTCATGAATTTTACACTGAAAAGCCTTTGCGATATGCTCCCCTTAACATTAAATTTGATACGGGAAGGGGTATAAGAATTTATTTTTTATTGGAAAAAATATTCGATATATCGATATAAAGATATTTTTTTCCGATATATCACCAGCCGATATTGATATTTTTTTCAATATCGATATTTTTTCCGATATCAACATCCTTACCAGAACTGCGACAGCGACTTTACCTTGTGAGTATGAACTACTCGAAAGAATTCATCACTTCGGTCAGGGTTTCGTCGAACCCGATGAATTTCTAATCCTTTTTCGATTTGTCGTGCGCTTTATCGATAGTGCCAGTATGAAACAATAGACACAATTGATACTGCAGTGATAAACAGGAAACCAAACTAAACTCAAGCCTAAACCTAGATACGACCAAACGGTATTGTTCCAATAGTATGCTTCGTCCTTATCTTCAACTATGTTGACGTCACGGTGACTTTCCATTGTAATTCTTTATTACAATTTATTTATTTATTCGATTAAGCAAATAGTAAAATTCATCAAGTTCAAGTACAAATATGTTTTCTATTTTATTTATAAAAACCGTAAATACCTCGGCTACTGTTCACATTAGAAAAAAAATATGTAAGATTGAAAGGCTAGAACTTTTATTATATTCAATAAGACTCAAATTAAAGAAGATATTTGAAAAACCTTTTTTTCTCCATGTTAACCCCTCTCCACCCTTTTCTTGACGATAATCAAACAATGGAAAAAAATAACCTATTACATAAAACCTTTTATTTATTATAATTACTGCCCTTTATTGAAGTACAGAATTCCTTCAAATTCTGTTCAGCCGATTTCCCATTTTGATCAAAGATAAAATTGTCTGCAGACAATATTTTGCATTTTATGTACCTAGTAAAATTGTTCAATTTTTTTGAACCAAAAATAAAATGCTTGCTGTGAAAACTTTATTATTCTATTGTACACTAAACGTAAACAAATCACTTGCACAGACTTGAAGCCGGCAAACGATAGTTCAACGGATTGCTAATAAAAATTTTTGTTTATTATCGCACTAATTACCTCGCAGCTTGTGTAATTCCGAAATACGTCCTGAATCTCGCTCTACAAATTCCGCTACAGTATATTATGCATATCTACTGAATAGTTGAATAAATTATTCCCATAATTTAATCAGTTCTTCGATTATTCAATGGTCTAAAATTAAACCAAAAATGGCAGGATAAAAAATAAAACACAAAACCAAACTCCTTTTTTTGTATTCTAATGATAAATCGAAACTTACCGCAGTTAAGCAAACGTAAGTCGGATTGTGTTCTAGTATCTAGTTACTAACAGCGCTAGCTATCTAATAGATTATTTGTATCTGAGAATAGTTCCTAGGCTCACGAAGCCCCACAAATTTACCATAGCTTCACCTGGCTAGAGTATACACAGTACACTCAATTAGTTGTCTCTCTATAGATACGAGTATAATAAAGATATATATCTATAGATACTGTCTTAATTTATGGCATGCACACGACTTTATTTACAACATACACATGTAAAAATGAAAATATTCAATGGGCGTGATGTGATGGCTGTGAAAATTTCTCCAGCTCATAAATGTTTTTCAATCCATTTTGAAAAATCAAAAATTTTATTTTTATTTAAATGTAACTCTCCAATAATCCGGATAATGCTAACTAATATTATCAATTTCTTTTCAGCAACATCCAGAATATTATTATTCTCGGATTTATCTAGATGATGACTGCTGTAGTGATGGCAAAGAACTCTAATTGGGATCCAGGTACGTAACTAAATATCCTCACAATTAGATTTGTGTGTCCAATAAATGTTACTTAAATAAGCACACAGTCACACACAAAATACTTAATAATGCATATGTGCTATCAAAAATTTTCCACGAATATGTAGCACTAAAAATTTATCTTTGTAAATCATTTTGCATACGAGCCAAGAGTCTGGCCTTTAAACACAGGCAAGGCAAATTTCTCTATAACAAAGACCGTTCATAACGAATTTTTTACTGGTCCGTAATATGCTAAACAATTACAGACCATATCGCATTTTCTCTACGAGGAAAAAAATTATGGTTATCCAATTCTTAATTTATGTAGTGTGGTTTATAAAGCAAATTAAAACACAAGTTTTCTGTAGCACAACTTTTTTACAACGAAAGTACCCTGAAAACTACATATGTAGTTTGAATTTGTTATAGAGAACTTTTACTTCGATTATTCTTTTCAAGTTGCATTTTCTGAACTTAATAGTGTGATCGGTCCAAACTCCAGGAATAAATCTGAATACAAAAACCCGCAATTCAGAATCCCGATATATTAAATCTTGTAATTCAAAAACCCGAAGTATACCTTGGAACATAAAAATCCCGAAAAGTTTGTACCTACTTTCAGCAAGAATTTTGTTTTTCTGAAAATATAAAAAGCTCTTAATTATGGACGTATACTTTTTTATATTTATCTGATCTTGCTAAACTAAAGGAGAGAGAGAATAACAAAATTTTACAGATATTCCGGGATTTTCATTCCGGGATGTTATTCGAAATTTTGTGGCTTCAGGATTTCGTATTGCGCGATTTTTAAATCTAGGTTTTTATAGTCCGCCATTTTGAATTCCGATATTTTATAAATTCAAAAATTTTTTTTTTTCAAAAATAACGAATTTCATATTCGAAATTTTCCATTTTTTGTATTTTTGTTAAGTAGATCTTGAAATATAAAGCTATCTACAAAGACTCAGAAATAGCAATACCCGTGAGTAGCCCCACCCAACTTCTTACCATACTATTCACCTACAACTAAATTAAAGTTCACTCTTCATAATGCATTATATTATCTAGCACTTTGTTTTAATTGTATAAAAATGGTAGTAAAATGGTAATTGATCCGGTCCTGCGATAAGTAAATTATCGGGAAGAAATTAATAGTTTTTTTTTTGTAAAAGAAAGGAACAATTTTTAATCCGTCGGTCTGGATTTAAACTATTGTCTTACATATAGAAAACAGACGAAGAAAGTAATAACCATATTTAACTGCATATTTGAAATTTTTGGAATTATTGGCGGAGGTTCAACCGGTGTACCTTCAGTAAAAATTTCAAGCTGATATATGAAAGGGTTCTTAAGATAGGAAGCCTCATTCCGCGATACTTTTCTTCAACCCCCACTTATCTGAGCAATTGCAACTAACTTTAAGGCGTGGTACATTTTGCGAATCCACCCACTGCCAAAGGAAACTACCTCCTTCAATAATTTTTATTGTGATCGACCTGGAATTTGAAAAAAATTTTCTATCCTGAAAATTTGTATTTTAACGTTTTAGGACTAGTAGACCCCAAAAAAGCAAAAAAAAAATGTCCGTCTGTCCACCGTAGCCGCCGTACGCCGTCCGCCGTACGCCGTCCGCCGTACGCAAAACCGTTTGAAGGTGCGTAGCTCTCAAACCCATTCAGATATTAAGTTGAATTTTGTATGGTAGGTAGAATGGGTAAACCCCTACGAGTGGTATCTTTTGGAGGGGGTGGGGGTGTGAGGGTGGAGGAAGGGGAGCGTTTTAGATGAAAAAATTTTGGTTTCTAGATCTCAGGAACCTCTTATGCTAGGAGGCTGAAAATTGGAATTTATGTAGTGCTATGATAGTGGACCCATTTGCAAAAAAATAGTCGATACGGGTCGAGAGGTGTGCGAGTAAAAGAGAAAACAATGCGTCCAAAACACTTGAAAGCAGGGATTGAAACATTCTAAAATCCATATCTCCTGAACGATTGATGTCAGACGGCTGAAAGGGGGGTGGTGAGGTATGGGGGTGGGTTGAAAAACTTTGAATTGCAATATCTTTCGACTCAATTGTGCCAGGAAGATACAATTTGCTTTCTGTATATAGAATTACCAGTGGCGGCTAAATGTAAAATTTTTGAGGGGGAGGTGAAGCGCGAACGTGTGATGACAGCCATTTTTCAAAAAATTTAATTTTTATATCTCAAGAACCATATCAGATATGATCTTGAAAGTCTTACAGGAGTTAGAACCAGTAGACCTCTAACGGAGAAAAACATTTTTAGGGTGTGGGTGTAGGGAGTTATGGTGTGAGGGGGTGGAAATGAAAAAATACTGATTTTAATTTCTCGAAACCCGCAAAGGATAGAAAGCTAAAAATTAAAAACTGTATAGATCTACTATAGAGACATCCCAGAAAATGATAGGGGTAGCAAGGTATGGGGATGGGGGTGGTTTTCCATATCTCAGAAACGGCTTATGCTAGAAAGTTGAAACTTAGTACCTATATGTAGATGTGCTACTAGAGTAATTAAAACTAAAAAAATTGTCCATCTGTCTGGGCGCAACCTTATTTTTTTATGGGTTGAAGTCCGAAACGTGTTTAATGCTGAGATGCGGTGTAGGGTACTATGTGACTGACAACCTAAGGAATAACCAGGAGGCTATTTGGAACGTTATTTTTTAGGTTGTCAGTCACATAGTACCCTACACCGCATCTCAGCATAAAACACGTTTCGGACTTCAATCCATAAAATAATAAAGTTGCGCCCAGACTGTTGGCCGATTTTTATTTCTTGGATGCTAGCCTACTTACCAAGTTTCAGGTTCCTATCGTAAGTCGTCCCGGAGATATAAAGCTCTCAAATTTTCGAGTTAAACCCTTCACCTCCTCCACCATTCCACCTACTTGCAAACTGTAATTATTATGATCTAGTCTAGATGAAATATGAGAGTATTATAAGTTTTATCCAGCCCAAAAGTTTGTAACGCATAGAACCGAGCCTCGGAGGAAAGAAGCTACACATTATTTTTTATTTATTTGGGGCCAAGAACTCCAAATCCGTTTGACGTCCGTCCGTCCGTCCGTTTGTCTGCCCATTAGCACGATAGCTCAAGAACGCCTTGTCCTAGGATCTTGAAATTTCTTGAATCTGTATATTTGGTCGAATTTATAAGGCTAAGTTTGTTAATGGGCAAAATCATCCTACTCCTTCGGGTAGCTGCCATACAAAATGCACTTAAAACACGTGTTCAAGAATATTATCCTATAACTTCAGATGGGTTTAAGCTACGACTTTGAGATTTTGTATGTGTTAAATTTCCAATAGTTGGAGCTAAATGTATGATTATGAAGAAAATCCTATTAGTGCACCTGCCATACAACTCAACTCTAACCATAGGCGCGCCGTGAGGGGGCCAGGAGGGGCCGGGACCCCCCAGATCCCGGCTTGGACCCTCACAGAGAAATAATTCTGGCCCCTTCCAGAAAAATAATTCCTTCCTATCCTACCTCAAACACTTTACTTGTCAATTGTTTTTTGTCAAATGTTTTTTAACAATACAAACAATATGAAAAAATCTTTTAAAATTAACGAATCAAATTTAAACTGACTTTTGAAAATAACAAGACAGTTTTGAATTTTACAATCATTGTTCTTTCGATCTGACGAGAGCTTTACAAGATTTTTTCAATTTAGCAAAATAAATTGGAAATTGTTTTTGAAAGAACGAGATTCTCATGAAATATTTTGAAGTTTTACGAAATTGTAACAAGATTTTCTTCAAGTTTATAAACTAAAGAAGATTTATTTTTGAATGTAACCAGCTTTTTTTGAGAATATTTTTGAATTTTACGAGAACTTTAGAAGATGTTTTCAATTTTACAAATTAAAGTAGAAATTCAGGTGGTTTTCTAAACTTCCGATTGTTTCGTTTGCATTGCAACTGAAGAAAATGCAAACGTATAGCAACGCGAATTATTACAAGAAAGATTTAAAAAGCTTTTCAATTTCAGAAGAATTTTTGAAATATGCAAGATGATCTTTAATTGTTTTGTAAATTAAAAAAAAAGCTTCTTAAATTCAGAACACTGGTTCATTGTACCTCTTAAAAATCTTTTCAAATTAAAAGATTCACTTATTTTAGCAAAACTTGCTGTCTGGATAAAATACTGTTTACTTTTAATTTTGTGTCCCGATAAAGAACAAATGAAATGCGATCGAAGAAAACGTTATTTTTAGTAATTAGATCAGTATTGCCGGCACTAACTGACTTTGAACATGAATATAGATGAGAATTGCGAAAATAATAGAAAATAAGCTGGGAATTTATAAATAAAATTATTTTTGTTATTGAAATTGAAGAAAATATCTTACGAATACAAAAAAAACTTCTACATAGCCATCAAAGTCTTCAAATCTTCGGTAACGCTAAAAATCTTCAAATTGAAGAAAAATTGACTTCGCTGCTACTACTCAAGATTGATTCTCTAATCGCTCAATCATGAACATTGAATCCAATTTTAAGGACTCTCTTTTAGTTGCTACTCGAAACTAAAAGACAGTCAGTTCCCTAAATTGAGTGAAGACATTTTTACAGGATTTTTGCATGGTAGCTACTCGAAGGAGGACTCATAAGAACTTTTTCAAATTCTTTCCTTCAACGGCAGCTATTGGAAAAAGAACGTTTAAAACATTTCAAAGTCGTAGCCTGAGACTAATCATTCGTTGTGTATACGAACACCCAATCTGTAAACACAAAAAGGACCAACTTGTATGAAAAGCATGTGTGCCTTTCGGAAGAAGTAGTATGTCCTGAGCCATTCGGCCCCTGGCCCTTGCCAGATTTCAGTCCACGGCACGCCTATGACTCTAACTGTAATTCAAGTAATCGTTTAGCTACGAATTCAGAATTTTGTACAAATTAGTTTTGAGTGAAAACGAAGTTCGAGTTTACTAGTCAGCTAAATCCTTTTATTCCTTCTGGTAGCTTCCATACAAAATATTCTTAAGACACGTGTTCAACAATATTTTCCGATAACTTTGGAACGCTTCAAGCATAGAGATATATGTATATACTGGAGATGACAAGCAGCGATTCAGTTGAAGGCGGACGTCGTCGCATTCACTCACACGCAAAACAACAACAATTGACATAACGACCCTGTTTTTTCTCACTCACATTTATATTATATCCCGCTCTTGAAACGCACTAAACAACAACAATTTGACATAACGACCCTGTTTTGTCTCACTTCTCTGGCTTCGAAGTGCTTTATACAAAACCGGTGGCTTGTCGTCTCCAGTATCTCTATGGCTTCAAGCTAAGAATTTGAAATTTTGTACACATTAATTTTTAAATGATTCCAAGGAAAAGGATAAATATGTAAGAAATCGAGTGAGTCCTTCCTGCACCTCCCATGTGAAAGACCTTCAAAAAGTTTCTTTTCGGTGACTCACCCAGTTCAAGATAGAAAATTAAGCACTGACGATATTGTCTTTTAGTTTCGAGTAGCAATCAAATGGGAGTCTTTAATAAAGGACATACTACATGTACACACCTTATTCTATTTTATCTCCAACCACAATATAAATCGGAGTTCAGTATTTCATCTAGAGTATCATACGATTGGCTTGCAGCCGATCGTGACTGTAGTATGAGTTTTTAATATACATACATATCTTTGAGAGGTTTAAGTCATGAAATACGACGCATACGGCGAACGCCGGATTTTTTTAGGCTTTTCTGGCGTCCTAAAACGCGAAAATGCAAAAATTTAGGATGATAATTTTTTTTTAATTTCAAGTCGTACACTTAATTATTAAAAAATAATAAAGTAAAAACGATGAATTGAACTAATAAAATTTTCGTTAAAAGTCTTGTTTTTTAATAAGGAAAAAATTTTATGACTTTTTTACTAAAGGGGATGGAATTTCAGAGTAGTGTTAAAAGAGTCAAACATGTTTATTGTTCTAGCCACACAATTTTATATATGCACAGTTAGCTTTGATTGAACTGATAATTTTCTTCAGATTTTCCGAATTGTAATTAGTTTAAATATTTATCAACCCGAACGGTAAAACCTAAAGCGTTCTAAGTTTACATAATTTCTTCTTGTAGATATTTAAATGAAGTTGGCGCCTTTCCAACGAGATACTCGTAAACTTTCGAGAGAGAAAAGGTTTGGGTTCAATTGTAATGAGCCTAGATAAAAATCAATCGATTCTTGGCACCTCACATTCTTGGCTGAATAAATTCAGTTCTTATAATCACAGCTAGTGTGTTTGTAAACAAACTCAAAATCAATGGCGGATAAGATTGAATTTCATACGAATGGCCAATTATTTTCTACTCCCCCAGCACGGAGAGAGTACTTCTGAGCCTTAATTAAAAAGATACACCAATCTAATTCCAAATCAATTCTCTGTCGACATCTTAATCATCTGGTTAGGCTTTTCGCTATCCAACCAACCGGAAGTAAAGTGTAACATAATCCACTCAAATAAATCCAACATTAGTCCAATTTTCTTAGGGATGGTTACAACAGCACTTAAGTGTTGATTCTTCAAAAATTTTTGCTAGCTCAGCACTTTCTTGAATCGAAGTCTTGTAATATCGCCGCCTAACCGACTTTGTTGATTTGCTTGCAATTTATGAGCCCGAGAAACTCTTTGCAAGACTTTGGCTTTAAGAACTGTTATTTTACTGGGCGAATATGACCGTAGCTATTTGCTGGCAACTTATGGCTATGGTATCAAATTAAGGAACTGGACACGTCTTCTGTAATCTATTTATGTATGGGATATTATCGAGGTTTGTTTTAATTATGTCTGCCGCCTTAGTAAACAATTTCTTAAGTGTTTAATTCACAGATTAGTAAAGCCTTAAGGTTTATTGTTTACTATTTCAGTATTGAATCTGTTAGAATTGATTAAATTAGTGCCGTGAAGTGCGAGATAAGAGTGGGTTTCAGACGAAAAATTTCTGTTTCGATATCTCTTGAACGTCTTTTATGGTTCAGGAAAAATAGCTCATAAATGAGATCAAAAAAAAATAAATAATATTCAGATACTCTGAACATTACTGCCACAAAATTTAAACCCGGTGTTTGTTTGTAGACATTCGCGTACCAGGGTCTCCGTTCGTTATATAGCGCTTTTAAGGCTAAATTCGTTAATGGGCAAAATCATCTCCTTCGGCTAACCCTAATAGAAAAATCCTTAAAACACATCTTCACGAATTTTGACTGATAAATTCAACACGCGTTAAACCAGAAATTTGATAAACTAATGAATATAAAGGATATCCTGTGATACACGAAGGACATACAATTATTCTTGAAAAAATATGTGCATTCATTTTACGGAATAGGTACGCTATAGTTAAAGTAATCGAACAGCCAGGAAGATGGACTTTGCTTCAATTAGTTTCGATTAAAGTTAAGGTTGAGTTTAAGTAACAGATAAGAATTTGACTGTCAAGAAAATTCATACAGCCGTCATATTAAAGTCTTTAAAAAAATCTGCCAACAGTCTGGGCACAACTTTATTATTTCTGGGTAGAAGTCCGGAACGCGTTTAATTCTGAGACACGGTGTAGGTTACTATGTGACTGAAAACTTAAAAAAAGGGAAGTGGTTAGAATGGGGTCACGCTAGAATAATTACGCCGCTACCATATATAACATATGAATTACATAATTGGGTCATACTTCGAGACGAGTCCTAAGTCGTAGTATAATATCAGTTGTTAAGTGATTAGAAGGTTTTTCGTGATTTGGTTTTGGGCCATTACATGAAATCGGAAATGCGTTTGTAGGCGATTATATAAAAAGTCTGTGGAAGTGAAAACCAATCTGATATCTCATCAATCCTAAGAAATATGTATGTCGAAAGCCTTACTTCCTCTTAGAGTTGAATATCTAAAAATACTGAAATCAACTTTTTGACGATTATGTAGGAAGCCTTAGGAAATAAAAATTCAAATTCAAATTCAAATTCAAATAGATTTATTGGCATTAAATCGGTTAACAATGGATATACAATGTATATAAACTTATAAAATATAGATTAACGCTACATTAGCAGTAGCTAATCTACCAGCGTTTGTTGATCTTTACATCTTAAAACTATTAGGTTAACAATATTATTAGGTTATTAGGAAATAAAAATGAATTAGACATCTCATTAGAACTAAGAAATATGTAGGAATTTATGAAAACATATGCCCTTGCGCCCACTTTAGGGTTAAATATCCAAAATCCTGAAACGTGTTTTTAGATATATATAAAGAAAGCTCGAGGAAGTGAAAACCAATCCGATGTCTTATCACTCCCAAGAGATATGATGAAATTCGTGAAAACATGTTCAACCCGTTTATACCCTCTTAGGGGTTGAACAAATAAAAAACTTGAAAACGAGTTTTAGGTGATTATTAAATAAGCCCGTGAAAGTAAAAAGTTATTCGATATCTAATCAGACCGGAGGGATACGGCTGACCTTGAGGGTGGGATTTTCAAAAAATTCTGAAAACCCTTTATAGGTATTTATATGAAGAATCCGTACAATAAAAATTAATTTAATATTTGGAAAGACCTATTAGATATGACGAAAATCGTGAAAATATATTCATTCCATTTCCAATGATAATTTTTTTTACCCCCTTCCGAACGCCAATGGATATTTTAATTTTTTTTTAATCAATATTACTTTTATTATTATTAGTTAGGAAAAACACCCCCCACTCCCATACCATACTACCCCTATAAAAAATTCTATCTAAATACCAATAGGTTCTCGAGATATAAAAATCGAAACTTTTTCCTTTTCATCCTCTCCCACATTCACCCACAATTTTTTTTTCTGCTAGGCTTCTATTAGGCCTACTTCTGGTAAAAATTCTAAGCATCTATCTTACACTGTTCTTGAGATATGAGACGTGATTTTTTAGAAAAATTCTTATCCCCTCCACTTCTACGCTCCACCGTCCCCATAAAAAAATTTACTTTCAACAAACTTTATTTGTCAACCTTAATACAGACACCGCATTTTATTTTTCTAGTGCAATTGGTTCGTGAGATATCGTAATCGAAAGTTTTCACACCCCACGTCCGCACGCCACTGCCCCACTTAAAAATTTGTTTCCAATCTATTTTCCAAGTATATACCTACAGATGTTCATTAAGTTTTAATTTCGTGACATTAGGTCTGTTCTTTTTGGCTACACCTTCTACACTTTTCTGCACTAACTCTTGAGCGGGTGCAGAGAGGTGAAGAGGGTGAATGAAAAAAGAACAAACCTATTCACCCTCTTCACCTCTCTGCACTCACTCAAGAGTTAGTGCAGAAAAGTGTAGAAGGTGTAGCCAAAAAGAACAGACCTTTTAACTGATTAGGAGATATGAATTTTAGAATGTCTTGACCTCGGCTTTCGAGCGTTTCGGACGCATTATTATTCTCCCCACTCCCACACCCCATCATCCATATCAGCAATTTTATTGCAAATGGGTCCACTATCGAAGTTCTAAATAAATTCCAAGTTTCAGCCTCCTAGCGTAAGCGGTTACTGAGATCTAGAAACCAAAATTTTCCGTCTAAAACGCTTCCCTTACCTCCCCCCTTACACTTCCACAAACCTTTAACGGTGGTCACTTGAAGGGGTCTGCTCAGTCTACTAACAAAAAAAATTCAACTTAAAAGCTCAAAGAGTTTGAGAGCTAGAAGCTTTCAAACGTTTTGCGTACGGCGGACTGCGGCGGCGTACAAACGGAGTGCTTTTTCGGTGTCTATTAGTCATGAAACGTGGAAAAAAAAAATTTCAGGGTAGCAAATTTTTTTTTTTTAAATCGATAACAATACTTTATTATTAAAATAATAAAGTAAATGTCTGAATTCAACTGCCGGAACTTACTATAACTTCGGCCACGAACTCGAGATTTGACACGAATCGGTTTTGTGACAAATGTAAGTTTGAGTTCCTTAGTGAGCAAAATTTCTCCACACCTTTGAGTAGTTACCATACGAAACTCCTTACATCACGTGGTTTGTTTCATTTATTGCATGATTGACAAAGAACGCGTTAAGTACGGAATGTAAGATTTTTTATGTTGTAATTTTTCACAATTTGAAAGTAATAAGAACAGGTAAAATCAAGGGATATTCCTTCAAGTGCATACCACGAAAGGTCGTTAAAAATGTGTTCTTCAATCGACCAAACTCGCGACAACTCGATAGCCTAACGTTATATACCTAAATTTTTATGTGATTCATTTTGAGGCAAAAAGAAAGTTTGAGTGTTTTTAATCGTCAAAAATAAATTAACAGCTTGATTAAAAGCACTGCGAAATTTTGCATAGCGTGATTTCCTTAAAGATTCAGTTACACAAATTAAAATGGAAGCAATCATGCAATAGTCATTAAAAAAACATACCTACGGGTACTACTCCTTTTTTTTAATTGACCACAGATCCACATTAATTGACACACACTACCAACAGTTTTTAATAGGAAAAATTCCGAGATCATTTTATGGAGAGTATATAAATAGCCTTCAGAAATAAAAAACAACACTATGTTTCATCGGTGATCGGTCCTAAAAAAGATTGATAGATTTATGAAAAAGACATTTTTTAACTCCTTTAAAAAAATTGCACAAACGAATTTACTGCCAAAATTGTATGTTACTAGGTGCACCAGAAAATTTACAAATGTTGTCGGACCTGTCGATTATGAAATACAATTTCTCATTACTCATTATTTTTCCAACCTTTTTAGCTTATTATTCTGTGAACCTGTGAGTTCTAGGCTTACTTACAGTTACGCCAACGTTTGTAAAGAAACCACTCTCACGCAACAATCTTCACGCAGCTCGATCCCCATCTTGCGATATCCTCCAACTTACTTAAATCTTAAAAAATAATTCTGATTTGAAAAAATAAAAAATAATGGGGGGGTGTTTTCTTATGTCAAGAATGGCATATTCTAGAAAGTTGAAACACTAATTGAACCCCAAGGTTGCGAAAAGGGTTTGTGTTTTCGCGGATCAGTTCCGCTACTGAATCGATTCCGACTCTTCAAGTTCGGGAGTTTTCGATATTCAACTCTTATATCGAAATGGGTTAAATACTCTTTTACGAATTTTTCCATATATCTTAGGTTAGTTAAGGTATCAAATTTAATTTTGCTTCTACAAACTCTTCATATGAACGGGTTTTTTGATGTTCAACCCCTAAGAGTGTGAAAAGGAGTTAAACATATTTTTTTCGAATACCTCTAATATCTCTTAGTCCCGATGAAATATCAATTTGGGGTTTACTTCTAAGTGCTATACAATCATCTAACACATTGAATCAAGATTTCATTAAACATGGGGTGAAAAGGGGTTGAATACGCTTTAACAGTATTCGACATATATCTCAGGCTCCGATGAGGTACTGAGTCGATTCTTTATTCAACTGACTGTTTGTACAAATGTTTAAAAATCAAGTTCAGAATTTTTTGGGGATGACCAATAGTGTGAAAAGAGGTTGAATGTGTTTTCACGAATTTCGCCAGATAAGATTGGAATTCGTTTTTACTTTTGCACGGGCTGTTTTCCTTACATCATTTTTTTTATTTAAAGAAACATTTATTGCAGAAAATTGAAAGTTAGCAATTCTTAAAACAATTTTAATGGTGGTAGTGCGGTAAGCAGTTCGGTTGATAAGTTTTCTTCCTGTTCTTGTGATTTTTTGGGGATCGGGTACAAACAAAAAATAAAGTGATCAGGATGGCAATACCGTAACAAATTCTTCAGAACTCTGACTTAAGCTACATATCGCATTTTGTCCGGAAACCCAAAAAGTTGTGACCATATTTAAGAATCGCCAAAAATGACGAAATTTGTGACCTCACCATCGCCGATTCTTTTGAAAATTTATCTACTCGAAGAATTAGTCAAAAAAAATATTATTTAAATTTTTGTTTCTATCTCATTTTTTTTGTTAGTTATAGTATGTTAAAGATTTCGCAAAAAAGGTGTCCGAGTCCTCTTTGAAAATTCATATCTCTGGTAAATTTTATCCTAGAATAATAAAGTAGGACTTATTTTAAAGATTGTTGTTTAAAAAATGTTGCAATATAAAAAATACGAATAAAAATTATCCTTGAATTTTTTTTCAAGGATAACGATTTTGTCCTTTATCCTTGAATATCTCAAAATCAGTTTTTTTTATTTTTATTTTTTTACGTTTTGTAGGATATACTGTTTTACAAAACATACCAAATTAACTTGGGATCTCAATGGGCTCGGGGTCAAAAAAATCGAAGAACATCAGTGCTTCTCAATTATGTTATAATTGTAATTTTTCTATTTCTTTTTCTAATTTTCAAAAGAATCGGCGATGGTAAGGTCATAACTTTGGCGATTCTTGATGGAATGACCCAATTGAGGTTTAACTGGAATGAAGTTTTAGAAAAAAACTATTCTTGTTTGTAAATTTTTAGAAAAATAACCGCAAAAAAATATAGATAATATTTTCACCCCTGCAATGAATTTTCCAATAACTTTTAATTCAATTCAGCCTTACAATCAAATTTCATATAACAAATTTTTGATTTGATTTTATCATATTTTTCACAGCACTCTCGAAACTTATCACATCACTGAAAGACGCTGAAAGTTTATCAAGTGAACAGGAAATTGAATTTCTCCGAAGCCTTCTCGAATCAAAGGAACTAAATGCCTTAGTTAATGTACACAGTAAAGTAGGAAAAGTTGGTAAAGATGATAGACTTGCACCCTTATTATCGTCATCAATGCAGGTAGTTATTTACATAGAAGGCGAAAAGTAGTCCTTGAACTTATCCTGGAATTGTGTTGAAACTGATTTTGTTTAGGTATTGCTGGAAGTATTGGAGCAGTTAGCGACACGATGCCATTTATCACCAGTGTGTAAAGAAGCCTTCCATTTACTTCAACATCCGCATTTACAGGTTTTTATTCAGTTTATTAGTCGATGTTTTTTTCATGAAATTTTTAATCGAATTAAAATTTTCGCAGAGTCTTCTTTGTGCTCACGATGCCATCGCACAAAAGGACTTTTATCCGCATTTACCGGAGATCCCAATGGAAATGGACGAGGACGAAGAAACCATTAAAATTGTACAGCTAGTTAAAAGCAATGAGCCATTGGTAAGTCGCAAAGAAAGTCTCAAATATTAAAAAAAAAAATCATTTTAGTGTAGTGTGGGCTTCATATTCGTTGCAGATTTGTTCAGTGCGCAATCGTTGAGCTTTAAAACAAAGCCAATGGTGGTTTAGTTCACATTTCTTTTTAGTCACAAAACTCATTTCTCACTGCTTTTTCGTTAAAGGAAATTTTTGAAAATATTTGTTGTATTTTGGTGGAAATTTGAAGCAAATCTGTTGTAACATATTCAAATTTTGACGCCAAAAGTTTTAATGCATTAAAAGATCCAAACCTTTTTTCTGCAATAATTATAAAACATTTTCAGTGATTTCCTTTCAAAAATTTTAGTCAATTCTGTAAAATCGCGACGCGATGATTTTCTCATCTCATCTCATTTCATGTAGTTTAGGTCAAAAAATCCCGAACATTTTGTTTTCTCTCTATCATCATCAAACGTAGATTTTTTTTTGTTAGCCGAAAACATTGATGAAAACATATTTCATAATTTTATCAAAATTTAAGAAAAGATTCAAAAATTATAAATTCTATTTTTACTACGAAATTCATTTGCTGCTACTGTGACAAAAAAATAATAAAAAACTAAAAACAATAAAAGACAGGAGCACAAAGTGCGGAACCGATAGTAGTAAGTAGCTAAACGTTGTGCGAAAAACTTTCAAAAATTCCTTTTTTTTTTCAAATGTAAAATTCAGAAAATAGTTAAAAGATGATAAAAAAAGCTGCTAGGTAATTGATAAAAAGGACAGATTTCGTTTGAAATAACAAGCCTGTGGCTTTGTTGTAATACCCGCAAATATATTGTTTAATAATTTATGATTTAAAAAAAACAGGTAATGGTCACGAAAATAATAGTTTCCCATATCACTGCGCTGCATTTCCGATTTGAACTTTCTGGCATAAGTCGGTCATGAGATACCAAAATTCTCACTTTTTTAGATCTAATGCGCGACAGCATGGAAATAAAAAAATAAATATTTACAGTAATTTTGTTCAGGTCGCCAATATAACTTATTGTTAAAATAATATTCGATTCATAAAATGACCAACTAGAATTATACAAAAATTTTAATTTGGAGCAGTTAAAATTTGGTTTTTCCTAATTTGAAGCTCTTAAAATTAAAAATCAATCCAGACTGAAAGAAATTAGTTTGATTTTACCAGTTCAGGCTCCTGATTGATAATGAATAAATGAATGTAATATTGCGATCTACGGAATTAGTCTGTTCTTCATTCAAATTTTGACATCCAGTTGGCGCTTTTGAATCACTGGTCTATTCTGTGTTCAGTCACAAGTCACATTTTTAGCGGAGAGTCAGAATTTTAGAAAATCTATGACTTTTCTTCTAGCATAAGTAACAATGTAGAAGTTTCAAAAAAACATCACAAAATTGTAACATTACAACGGCGAGCCAGGCAAACAAATTTAACGTTTCGTGAAGTTTCAATACTTAATCTTGGGCGTTCAGAAGAGCCACATTCCGAAAATTGTGAAACGCTAGTGATCCGTTTTCATTAATCGACAATACATTGGAGAGTTACTTCAGACTTCCACGTTTCCGATGTTTACTATGGCACAGAACTTTGCATTATATACCAGCAAAGGCCGAATTGATCAGTAACACTGACAGCACTTCATAATTTTCGAAAAAAGAAACATTGGTCGCGTTTACGTGCAGACCAGACCAGTCCACATAGACCGGTTTGGTATTTTTCGGTCTTGCATTAATGTGCGCATTTTCACGACCAGACTGGTTTTTTTGGTCTATCCAGACTGGTCTGGTCTGTACGTAAACGCTACCATTGCAATTGATATATGCAGACTTTTAATTTTCAAGACCAGTACTGATTTTCTTGTCAACTTTAAGCGCGTCTAAAATTTGATCTGATCTACGACAATAATACTTATTTCAATTCATTTTTTCTTTCGTATTTTTTGCTTTTGTCTTGTGTTTGTTTTGTTCAATATTTTTAACAAATATAAGTACAATTTAATCGTCCGGAACGTCTTCTTTGTCTAGTAGATCTAATCGAATCAAGTTATTATTATTAGCCTAAACTAACTCTCTTATGAAAATTAGACTCCTAACGCTAATATTCCGACCATCGCCATTACAGGGTGCCACAATCAAAACCGACGAAGAAACCGGCAAAATTATCATAGCTAGAATAATGCATGGCGGTGCTGCAGACCGATCAGGACTGATTCATGTCGGCGACGAAGTGATCGAAGTGAACGGGATCAATGTCGAAGGAAAAACTCCGGGAGATGTTCTATCCATATTAGTACGACCCGATCCCTTTTCTCTATTAAAAGAAATTAATAAAATTAATTTTTCCGTTTTGATTTAAGCAAAATTCGGAAGGTACAATAACATTTAAGCTTGTCCCGTCCGATGGTAAGGGCGGACAACGCGAGAGTAAGGTAAGGGTTCGGGCTCACTTCAACTATAGTCCGGATAATGATCCGTACATACCGTGCAAGGAGGCCGGTCTATCTTTCGAACGTGGCGACATTTTGCACATAGTGTCACAGGTACAGGTACTAAAATTGTCCAACTTCTAGAAAAGTTATGTGTATAAGAAATGGACTTTCAGGACGATGCATACTGGTGGCAAGCGCGAAAAGAATCCGAACGTACAGCAAGGGCGGGACTGATTCCAAGTCGGGCGCTACAAGAGCGGCGCATTATCCACGAAAGGACACAAAAGGAAGCCAATAATACGGACTCGAAAAGTATGTTTCAGCTTCACCTCCACGTTTTCTCTTCCTTCTTTCACGAATTTATAAAAATCAATTACTAATTTATATCTTATTTCACTTTACATATAATCTCAAATGTTCCCTATGCATGGTTGGAATTTATTCTCATAAACATTCCGAAAACTCTTCTCATCTTTCATTTAAACTATAAATCGCATCTCCATCTTTAAATTCAAAAAAAAAATGGCGGATGCATGCTCACAAATTTGATCAATGCTCAGAAGGTTCGTGTGCGTCCATTTGCACGACCCCACCCGGTTCCCCAAATATAAACTCTAGTAGTAGTACGTCATCATGTCGAGGACCAAAAATTAAAAAAATCATGTACGACTTAGCCGAAAATGACGACTTCGATCGCGAAATGATCGCAACGTACGAGGAAGTTGCAAAATTGTATCCCCGTCCGGGCATCTTTCGACCAATCGTTTTAATTGGCGCACCCGGTGTTGGGCGTAACGAACTGAAACGACGATTAACTGCTCGAGATCCGGAGAAATTTCGAAGTCCTGTACCCTGTAAGTATACCGAAAAAAGATTGAATTTTCAACAATACAAAATGGCGGCACCAGGCTCTAAAAGCTTCGTTCCGCCATTTTGATCTTCTTACATCCCGATCTGTCAAATGGAGTAAGCGAAATGCTACGTTCAAAATTCAATCTTTCAACATACTCAATTCAGTTATTACCAGTCCACCTAGAGTACTGTTCTATCTTTTAATTAAAGCACAAGCTTAAAGGCCAAGAACACGACTATATTGAAGATGACCAAGCAGCCATATTGAATTGATGACGTTTGCATCATAGGCATAGCATTTATTGAAGCAGTGACATTATATAACTGAGTCAGTTGATGGTTATACTCTAGAGTCTAGATAATAGGCGAAATATTGCATCCCGATTTTATTGTTGTTGGGATATGAGGAGTATAGTATTTTTATAGTTCGTATTTTTGTATATTTTTAATACTATTGTATGGTAACTACTCAGAGTACAACCGTTAACTTTAGAAAAATCACCGTAAACAAAACTTGGGATTACTTATTTTACCGTGTTCTGAGTTTATTATGATTTCTAGCTACCGTGGTCAAACTAATCCCATGGGTGTTTTCTAACACTCATGGTAGTATACCCATATTTATGGGTGTTTAGAAAACAACCATGTAGTGTTTCGAGAAACACCCATGTTATCGAACTCGTGGGTGTTCCAAATTTATAATATTGTATTATATATAAAATTAACAATTTATTTGTTTTTTTCACAGGAAATAACTCTTGTTGCTTATCCAAATCAAATGCCCATGAGAGTTGAGAAATCCCCATAGGTGTACACTGTACACTCATGGCAATTATTGGGTGTATACCCATGGTAGTTGAAGTACTGCTATGGGTTTACCGTACATCCCATGCTAGTTGAAGAACTCCCATGAGTTTCTCACAGAAACTACCATGGATCACATCCATGGGATTTGTTAGACCAAGGTACAAGTACCCATTTCTTTTAGATCATTGTATTGTAGGAAGAAGTATCTTGGTTGCACCAACTTCTTATTATACTTATTACCTTTAACAGCGAAAAATTAAAGTCTGTAAAATTTTAAATTACCAGCTCTAAACGATCTTAAGCTACTGTCCGATATTCGATAAACACATGCTTAAGAACTTTCATATAGGAACTACCAACTACCCCAAAATGTGCGTTTTTTTCACACAAAAATTAACGTGCGTTTCTTTTTATGCAAAACTTCAACTATATGTATGACTAAACGATTTCTTGAGTTAGTTAGATAGTGTGTACCGGACGAGAAATGCATAAATGTGTGCCTTATCACCAGAGGTTTGGTGGAAAAGAGCGATAAACATATTTGAGAAGATCTGACCCCCTCCCCACTTTCTTGCAATTAGATCTCTAGAAATGGCAAACTCGAATCAATACAGACTGGTACTCTAGCTGGGCGTCGTTCTTAATAATGCTAATGAATCTAAACAATATCTTCTATTTTTAATACAGACACCACGCGGCCTATGCGACAGGGTGAAGTTCCCGGACGCGAGTATATTTTTGTATCACGCGATAAGATGGAAGCAGACATAGCAAGTGCAAAATTTATCGAATATGGCGAATATAAGGGACATTTGTACGGAACATCAGCAGAGAGTGTCAAATCGATCATAAATGCCACCTGCGTCTGTATCCTGAGTCCGCATTATCAAGCGATTAAAGCGCTTCGAACGATCCAATTGAAGCCATTCCTGATTCACTTGAAGCCACCAGTATTTGATGTCCTGAAGGACACAAGGACCCAAGCACGAGCCAAATCCACGTTTGACGAGACAAATTCACGAGGATTTTCGGTGAGTATAGAACAAATAGTTCGGTACACTTAACGAATTTCTTTTCTAAATTCAAATATTCTATAGGACGAAGAATTCAACGACATGATCCGCTCGGCCGAACGAATAGATTTCCTTTATGGACATTTCTTCGACGAGGAAATCGTTAACGATAACTTGGCGAATGCTTTCGAGAAGCTCGTCAATAGCGTACAACGTGCCGAATCTGAACCGCTTTGGGTGCCAGCATCGTGGGTTCAGTAAGCTGCCGATCGTTCAACAACAAAATCCAAAAAAAAACCGCTAGCTATAAGGTCGATATATACAATTATTATGTATTATGTATTATCCCTCCATACACTTATTACACTCATCATTAAAATTGCCTTCTTCATATTGGTGAATACGCGAATATTCGTTACGATCATCGATCTTTCTCCAGTAACGCGTCGAACCGCCTCAGTGTGATCAAACTTATATCCAAAATATATAGCGCTTCAAGATCAAGGAATAGAAAGACCCGTCGTAGCCGCATTTGTTTCTTGTTGCCAGTTCCGATGGGGAAATTAAATCAGCATATATTTTTGTTAATATCAAAAGGATTTAACTCTTCCAAGAGTTAATGAATGTTTATTCTGTAAATATATATGTAAAACTAGAAAAAAACAAGCAGCATAAATACATACATAAATTATAAAAAGAAAGTATTTCTTCAAAAATTATATGATAAAAAAAATGAAGGGCAATTGCCATTCGCAAATTTTGAGAATTTCTAAGCGGATGTGGTGTGTACAATTTACTTTACTTGCACACCATTCTAATTTCAAAAACGTATTCTTAAAATCTGATACTGGAAATTGCAATTACTTTAATTGATTTTTGAGTCATTAATTTTTCTATCACAAATTTGGTGGTATAGTTGATTGTGAAATCTGATATAAAAAATTTTCTATAGTAACTAAAAAAATTAGCGCGCTAGTTTTTGTCTAGAAGCTTTAAGCGAATGTTTGATTAAAAAACAAAATTTTTTTAATATTTACATATTTTTTTTTAGCTAGGGTCAATTTTTTAGAATTATGTTTTGTATAGAAAAAAAAACATTTTACATTGTGTTTTCTGCCTTCTATAAGTTAGGCAGTTCATTTCAATGTAGTGTTCAGAATTAGTTTATTTCAGAAGACAGTTCACTGCCATTCATTTAATTCTTTCATTTAAAACTACAATATTATCCAAATCACTTGACATATTCAACTAGTTAATGTTCGAGATTTACCAACAATTCTTTCAAAGAAATCACCCATAAAACGTTACATTTCAAAACAGAAATAATTACAAATTTTAGACTCCATTTCAACCATATACAAAATCATGTTTCGAAAAAATATGCTCTATTGTAACCTAATTAAAAAATTTAAAAAAAAAATTCCACCAAAATAAATGTAAAAATTAAACGGATTGATCAAACCCGTTAAAATTATCCCTGTGCTAGAATAAATCTAAAGAAATTACTGAAATAAAAACGCCAAATTAAAAAAGATATATGAAAATAATGAAATTGATAAACTTTAACCCAAAAAATACATATATTTATTTTTTTTAATTGTGAAGAATATATATATATTTAATTAAATATATGACAATAACAAATAACAAAAAAAAACTATACTTCATTTTTTTTTTAATTATTCTTCTCCCTTATAGTTTGCGGCTTAAAGTCCAATTTACTAACATTGGCAAACGATTCAGCGTACAATGGCAATCTTTGGGTCATCGGAAATCCCCAAAAGTCCTTCACCTGACGACAAAGATTCAAATCAATTTCGGCAATTAGTAGTCCGTCCCGGTCTCGTGAAAGTCCCTGGAATGCAAATTAATAGAAGCTTTAAAAATGATAATTATAATACAAGAAATTACGAATTTTATAATATTGATTTCGAAGCATCAGTAGCGTGTAATCAACGGATTAGTTTCTTTGGCACCAGGTTACGTTATGCTCCAGTCGGTAATGACATCCAAAGGTCCACACAAACTGCACTTGCAAGACCGAAAAAACAAAATCTTTTCTGAGCTCTACAATAAGAAAATACTTTCTCAATAAAACTTATATCAGGCTTGTTGTTATTTTCCCATATTGCTACGCTGCTCTGCACTGGAAACCCGTATAAGCCCGAAACTATTTTTTTTTTACGTTTGGACTGAAAATATGAACAGGTGCAACCATGAGTATTCTTAACACGAAAATAATAATATTATTACTGGTTTGTGAGTAATATAGTATACCAAATTTGGTACACTGGGGACTTGCACTACTAAAACAATGTAAAATTTCTGAGTAATATTTTTACTATTTTAGTGTACCGAATTCGGTACACTGGGGATGTCTAGGTTGGCGCGAAACAACAACTATATTGTTCGTACACCCACACTTAAGTTAAGGGACATCCATGTAATCTCTGAAATGAGAGTGAAATTGAAATCCTTCTACATTACATAGCCAAAATTTATTTGTCGTCTTTCCGAGTAGGGTAGTTCTCTGAATTTATGAATATATAAGCATAGACATGGATAAAGTTTAGCTGAGCGTTATTTGTTGAGGTGGTGAATCTAATTATATCATTGCCTAGCCTTCTTTCCGAGAGATTCTGGTGTATAAGTAATGCCCTTATATGAATGGGCGTCAAGTACTGAATTAATACGCTAGCTCGTCTACCCCTCAGCTACCCAAAGTTCTTATTTCTAAAATTATTCTACAAAACTCACCGGTGTCCGTACAGCGTTCGGTGCAGCAATATAAGTCGATCCATAGAACGGTCCGAAATCCTTGTGAGCCTTCTTTCCATCACCCGAACTAAACTCGTTAGGGAACTCCTCCGTTCCTACACGATTAATGGCCACCGTAAAATAACTATTTGCTATTGCAGCGTTTCGAGCTTCAATTCCCCATAACGGTTCGCTAAGTGCTCCAACTGTTGCCGATGGATTGAACACAATCTCGGCACCATTCAAACCGAACATCATCCAATTCTGCGGATGATGGCGACCGTAGCAAATATTAATGGCAATCCGACCGAATTGTGTTTCAAAGACGGGATGTCCTGTATTACCCTCATAGTAGTAAGTCGATTCGTTAAAGTCACCGACACGCGGAATATGATTTTTCCTGTGTTTGCCCATGTACGAGCCTCGGTTCGAGATCACAACTGCCGTGTTCCAGATGATGTCCGAATGGTCGGTGTCACGTTCCAAAATTGGCGATATTATCACCATGTTGTATTGGCTGGCGAGACCTTGAAGCAGCTTTGTGGTCGGACCATTTTCAGCTTCTTCGGCAAATTCGCACCACGGAAACTTCTCACGGGTGCAGAATGCAAATGGCATAGCTAGAATGAAGAAATTGGGTATAAGTTCAAGTTGGATGATGTCTTGAGTACCATTTTTTCTTTATTTTGAAAAAAAAACGTATGTATCCTAATGCTGAAAGGCACTTGAGTCCCGAAAGTACCACACTGATAACCCTAAACAGAAGAAATGTGGAAGAGACGTAAAACCTTTACTACCTTGGAGTATTGGGACTGAAAAGGATGTGAGGGCTCGAAGACATTACCTCGAACGACCTTTTTTAAAGGCCGACTGGACAGATCTTGAACCGAAATCGTTTATACCTTTCGGAGGCCAAAGCAAGGCATCTTCAAACAGGCTCTGGATTGGAATCTGTAGGGAAGACGTATGGTGCGAACCATCGAGAAGGAAATTTAAGGATCGAATAAGTCCTGTCGACCGGTAGGGAGGATATAACCCAGGGTCTGATTTTTCCAAAGAGTACTATTGCTGTGTAATGCTCCCATCGAAGATCTTACGTGATCTAAAGAATAATGCTGAAATATTTCACACGAAACCATAGGCTTAAAAAGCATTTTACCTAAAGTCTAAAACCTGAAACTTGAAATTCTATCAGTAAATTATAAACACTTACTCCATGCTTCTTGCATACATAAGACATTCGTTCCAGCAGCCGCTGCTGCCTTAATCATTGTCGTGATCTTATCATAAAGCGCTTGACGTTGCGCCTCCAATGGCTCTGTTGTTTTTAGGCATATTGAATTTTGAACGGCCGCTACTCGAACGATTCGAGGCGATCGTAGTTGTTCCTTTTGAGCTGGAATCGAATACGCTTTTACTTCGAAATTATTATTTGAAGCAAGAGATTTTGTTTCTTCGGGCAATTCGATCGCGTTACTAGCAACGAAAAGAATCAATTTAAGACTATTTTCTTTCATAAATATACAAAATGTTCTTACTCATCAGATCGGCCATAGAGGATCCTTTTCACTTCCTTCAATTCATTTGGTGGAAGGTGTTTGTCGAGGCAATCTTCAAGACTTTTAAATGATAATTCCGACATCTGAAAATTAAATGGTTTAGTTAAAAGTTAGATAATGATCAGGACATGGCTTGAAACTAGAAGATCCGTTGGAATGATCGTTTTGAAGTGTGTTAGTCAACAAATTTTAAAACGAAAAGTTTACCGAGCCAACTAATCCTAAAGATCATATAGTGATCGTAAATTAACGATCAATTCGCAGCTACATCAACGATCCGTTCTCAAACACGACTCGCAATAAATTCGGCATGAATTGTTTTCCCCAAACAAAAATTGATCATCGTTTACATAACAAATCCAAAAATATTCTCGACGAGTAGAGAAACTAAAAAGTCAAGATCATCTACATAATTCCATAAATCAATCGGCAATTAATTCTACACCTAGCGATCTTTTTCTTATCAGAAAACATTTTTTTTTACAATTATTACTGCTTGTGGTAATTAACTAAGCATTTGGTTGATTATCTCCATTAGGACCATAGACCGGTGTGCGATAAGCTTGATAACATATTAATAAACCACAAATGACTTGATAAGCGCTCATCAAATATTTAAAATTAAATTAAGATAGCAACAAATTTGCCCACAAAAACTAGGAAAAATTTTCTAAAGACGAAAATCGAACCAATTGGAAGATCATGCCAAAAGCTTAAAATTCACTCAATTGTACATCATAATTTTTATGTACATATATTTAAAATGTTGTCAGAAACACGTGTGCTACCGTCACCTTTAAAATTCATATTCGAAAAAATTTATTAATAATTTTGAATTCGTGTGAACATCGATCGATAAAAATTAACGCACGATCTTCGAAAATCACATCAACTATATTCCAGGCTCAAAAGATCAATTAATTAAATTTTCGAAATATAAACGGAATAATAATACCTACATTTGAAGCGGTAAAGCAAAAACACTGTACTGACTGTATCACTTGAACCAATGGAACCGAATGCCTCCTACTATCACATTGTATATTTATTAGCAGGCCCAAGCAGTCGATCAACATGAATTTGTTGTGGAGCTGTGAACACAAGTTCCGAACACGTCCATCGCGCAACTCAGAGAGTCTATTTTTATTTTTATTAGCAGTGAAGGCAACATACTTTATTTATATTATATTGTTCACAGTCGGCGTGAAAATTATGTGGTCTTTTTTCGCCCATTTCTAGTTAAAAAATGATAAATTCAAAAATGTTTAGTCAAGTTCTTAATTCCATCACAAAAAATATTAAACAGAGCAAAATTTGATTTTAACTTCTTATCCTCGTTTATAAAATTTATTCCAGTGAATATTTTCGTTTATTTACGATTTAAAACGAAAATCGAAGCAATTATTCTCCCTACAAATAATTCCTTGCAGGTAACGATCGAAAACTCTGACTCGATAGAAAGCTTCGCCTCGAACTCTGCCCCGATCAAACAGCCGCAAAGTACATAGTTCACCATCCCGCTCACATTCATACTGGAACGCCTTCCATTAACTCTCCACGAATAATTGCAATTGAAACAACAATTATCCAATAATATTATATTTATTTCAAGCGCTACCTCTACGACCATAACTTGTCGTTAAAAACAATATCCTTGAAAATCTCATCTTGTTTCGCTGTGCTAACCAACGTTTTCTTCGATTTCATCGCATCTTGCACCTTCTCTCTGACCTCGTTCGCCTTAACATCGTTTCGTATATAAAACAGCCGGACAATTTGATCCTCGCTCAGCGACGGATAGTTTCCAAGCAGCGTATGCAAATCGAGTACCAAAATCTCCATATCGCTAATTAACAAATCTGCCAGAGTCGATATCAGTTCAATTGGGGAATCACTTTTCGATAAATTCGGTGCAATTTTTTCAAAGAACCATTGAATTTGTTTCGCTTCTTTTTTCGATTTACGCGCAATCAGCTCGCAATCGTTGCGTGGCTTTGTGATACGCTTCGAAAGCATTGCACGAATGTAGCGTTTCGCAACCATACTCTGCGCCTCGTTTATGACCAGCTCGAAATTGTTCGGACGCAAATGATTGTAGTCGTGAAAGTAGTCTTCGAGCGTGACGCAAATCGTGTCCACCGACATCGTGCTGGCCAACCATTTTGCGGTAAACAGATCGTTGAAGTGAACCTCGAGATCAAGAAAGGCTTCTTCCAGCAAATACGTAGCCGATTCTTCGCGGATCTTCTGAAACGTTTTGTTTAGACGCTCGAAGTCCTCGTAGTGTTCGGTTTTCGATTTTGGCCAGTACAGCTGTTTCATTTGCTGCGCCAGCTCGATCATTTGCTGACAATTGTTAACGATCGTGATAATGTGCTGCGTAAAGTATTTGACCTGATCGCGATTCTTGAAGTGACGATCCTTGATGTCGGCGACAGCCGCTCGATAGTTCTGACCGAACTTCTCGACCTGTTGAATACTGAGAACGAGTGCGTTGAAAGTTAGCTCCGCATGAATTGTATTGGTCACTTGGAGGTGCTGATCAATCATTTGGAAAATTATGACCGGCGCCGATGTATGGTAGTATTGGTCGTCCTGGTCGGGTAGGGAATCCAGAAGCCAATCTTGTTTCTCGGTTTCGACTGCTTTCGTCATCCATTCCAGGTAGTTGCTCGACATACCTCGGAGATATTCGCTTTCGAGACTTTTCAGCAGGTCCTTTCGAATGAGCGAACCAACTATTGCGCTATCAACTTTCAGGTCAGGATGTCCCATCAATTCGATGCCGGGGTAGGTGTTGTTTACCCAGGACAGCAACGACACAAACTCGTTGCCTTCAAGACCGGACTGAGCGATCTCTTCAAGCTGAAACGAAATTAAAAAAAAATTAAAAAATAATTTTTGAACATCAACTTCGGGCTTAATTGAAATTTTAGATTAGTAAGTTATTCACCCATCTTATAATTCACAAGATTTACAGGATATAGATCAGCTGATTTCTTTCCGGAAACGGTATTCAAACTGTCAGAACATACCGTTGAAACCAGCTAAGGTGGCCTTAAAGTCTGAATGTCAAACAAGCTTTTTTGATACTTATTGTACTTATTGTTTCAGAAAAACAGAAATAGAAGTAAACATTTTAATGGACCTCCTAGGATCAATAATCTGCCATATCACTTCAGACGTACATGGCTTTCTTCCACGCTTCACAAATCCCACTGCTCTTCCGAACTGGACTAAATCATCATCATCAATGGCGCGACAGCCTAAATCGGGCCAGGGCCTGCAGGAGAACTGGACAAAATACTGTTTGTAATATCACTTGGCATCCAGGATGCATACATCGCCCTTCATACCATTCTAGGGTAGTTGATTTCTCGCATAAGATGGTGATATATTCACGTTATTTTGTAGGATCTTTAAGTCTATCCACGTTTAGCTTCCATTTAATCCTAGGAGCTTGTTTTTTACACGACTTCGGAAAAATGCCGAACAAGGACAGCAAAAATAATTGCACTCCCATGAGTCCCATTTTTTTTACTTAGCCAACGGACGCAACTACCGTTGGTTTAGTAAAGAAATAACAGTTTGAAAACTCGTTTACTCTGATGCGATCTCGCCTTCCAGTTTGTTCGCGTACAAAAAAATTTTACTATTTGAAAATAGCTGCGGATAAATTTTGAGGAACAATCGACAGAACGGAAACTATGATAAGAATTCATCACGCGGTACGAACGTCCAAACGCTGTTACACACCGTAATTTATAGCCCTTTTAAAATATTTCTTCACTCCCTTTTCTTAAAATTGATGGCCAAATTTTTGCTTTATTCTTCTCTCACGAAGAGAACTTTCGTCCAGCACTCGCCAAGCAAAGAGTAAATTCAACAACGTAAAGGACGCCTCCGGTCGAAAGAGGACAACTCGGCTCCAGTCAAGTTAATTGTCCAGTTCGTTGAGTTTAGAGACTACACCGGTTTTCGGTTCTTTGTGTTGAGAACGTGTACCCATAGTGGGATCAAAACAGATATAGGAACTGACGACCTTTCAGGGCAGTAACTGAGAGCCGATCAAAAGGATCGTGCTAAAACACTGACAGAAAAATTAAAGCAAGTACTAACAACAGTTAGCTAGTCGTAACTACTTTGTGCCATCCAATCCGGAGTCAAGAGAAAGGTACTTCCAACCTAATTACATAAACTTCAATAAATAACTTACATAAGAGGACAAAGCGTTGTGATACATCCGCACGTACTCGTTGAAGATGTCGTAATGCGGTGGAAAGCACGGCACACAAAGCGACTTAACTACTCGCAGATCCTCGAGAAGAAACTGTCTCGTAATTTCCAAATCGCGTACCAGCCACATTTTACTGTCCTCTCGCTCCTCCAGCTTCGAGCCCTCGATTCGCTGCATAACGGCCTCGTTCAGTACCGCCATGGCCATTTTGCGCCACTCTTTTGGACGCCCGGGCGGCAAGAAGTCCGTTTTCTTTTCCTGCTGCAACGCAAACTGATCGTTCTTCTCTTCGCGTTCGATAATACGCAACGCTGTTACGATAACGGTCGGCTTCTTACGAACCGTGTTCAGTGTTCGATTCAAGATTAAGCGGATCTTTCGTTCGAGCGAGTTCGAAACTGTCTCGACTTTCTCGAAATGTCGCTTGAGAGTGATCTTATCGTGGGCGTATTGCTTCGATTGCTTGTGCAGCTCGTACAGTAGGTCATCGCGGGAATTCTCCAGATCCGAGAGGCTCTGATGCGCGTGCAGCAACTTATCCTCGTCGATCCATTGCATTGTTTTTGTCACGCTCGACTGCACATTGAAGATATGCTTGAGATTCTCCATAGCAGTTGCGTATTGCGAATGTCGGGTGTTTTCTTCGCGCACTACTTCAAGCGCGTCGTAGATCTCTGGGATGTTTGTCAGGTGCGTACTGACTTCGGACATTCGAAGGTTAATGTCCTTCACTTCGGTCAAACAGGTCTCAAGCTGCTTTAGCCCAACGTGGACACCGTCCAATTGATTTTGCATTCCGGTCTTGAGGAGCGCCTCGGCATTGGCTTTTTTACGACCGACTCGGTGCTTGTACTGTTCGACTTTCTCCAGTTGACCAGGACGCTGCAGCATGTTCTTCACATCCTTCAGTGCGGCTAGTCGCGCCTCAGCCTCTAGCTGGCCCAATTCCATTACACCGTAATTTGATTTATCACCAACAAAAATTACTCACTATCTTAAATTGATTATTTTTATTTTCAGACTTTGACAGTTCCGAGCTGTCATCGTAACCGAGGTGAAATTCTCGAACACCCGACCCGGTCTCAATTTTCACCACAAATTCAAACAGGTGGTGTGTTACCGGCCGGGACGGGACCCTGGACAGTATAAACTAGGAATTTGTGCCGACAGGCGATCATCTTTTGTTTTGTTTTTTGCTGTGTAGTGTGGAAGGGAATTGCGGTTTCGAAACAATTGGCAAAAAAAATGTCGGATTTGGGAGAAAAGAAATACGGACCGTCCTGGACTCTTTTATTGGAACGCTATCTGGACGGTGAGACCGAAAAAACATTTGGCAGCGAAGTCTACCATTTCGAAAATGAAGTGAAAACCACCCGGTACATTCACGGGACTCCAGTAATCCGGTAAGTTTTTGGCGCACATAAAGCGGTTCAAGTGTTTGTGGTTAATCGCCTCCTTTTCCGAAACAGGGAGACCGCTATCAAGTGGATGGACATGCTTAAGGTGACGCGCGAAAGTTGCGAAAATCTATCAAAAGTTATGCGAGAGCTCGGGAACTCCTGTTTCAAAAAGTCTGGTAAGGCCCGATCGGCTGCCATCTTCTACACGGAAGCGATTTTTAAGGCGCCGCCGAACTCGCAGGCCCAGTGCTTGGCACACGCCAATCGAGCTGCAGCCTTGTATAAGCTGGAGAGGTATGAGGTAAGTAAGCTTGCCACTTTTTACAGTTTGAAATTAAAGGCGCGAAACGCACAAGTTGACGACAGGAAGATTGTAGGCTCAATAACGAACGAACGAAGCAACACGAGACTTGCCAGGACAGCATCGCCTGCCATAATGATCGCGTTGCACTCCACATCGCTAGAAGGCGCCCAAAAACTTCTGGAGTAGTTAAAATAGGAGTAGTGGATGAAAGTATTCGTACAGCATTTGGTTGAAAAATTTTACTGTTCTTTCAAATTGGTAGGATACAGGGGCTTGATCTTTGCCATCAGCTTTTAGTTCTTTCTTGTGGTGTAAATTTTCTATTCGACTTCTCGTTTCCATTTGCCACGCACTTCCTTGAGAGCTCTTTTGTCAATGTTTTACACTGCTCTGTTGCTGTCCTGTGATGTTTCGAAAGTCACACAGGAATTGGAGGGGGTGGCAGACTTCAATACCGATATCACCCCATAAAATCGGGCTTAAGTCCTCCCCGTTTTACATAAACCTTTTGGTGCTTCCCTGAAACTATTCGTGTCTTCAGCAGGGCACTCTTCTCTTCTTGTCTTCTGCAGTTTCTGTCTTTCTTATCTCAAGTGGGAAAATGAATCATTGGGATCCATTTAGGTGGCCCACAACGTATTTCCAAGTAGAGCAAATTTTGCACGATTCCGTAATTTTTTAATTTTCATCATTTGTTGTTCCAGGCAGCCTATTTCGACTGCGAATGTGCCATTAGCCTCGACTATCCCAGGATGGATATGATACTGATGCGACAAGCAACCTGTGCCCGCTCCCTTCGAGATTCCTCGAAACTAGAAGCCTGTCTTGTCCAATTGGAGGCACTCAACCTGGATGATGAATTCGGCGTAATGAAGGATTTCCGAAGAGATCTTCTCCACATGGAGCCGTGCAGAGAAAAAAACCCGGACTCTGTTGCTGCAAACAATCAAGCCGAAAAGAAACAAAAAGTGTGAGTATCGAAAACATTGTGCGCTATCTTTTAAGTTAATTTTTTTTTTTTTTTGTAATTTAGAATGCGTTCAACTAGTCGCGGAAGATATGTCGTTGCAGGAGAAACGATTGAACCGGGCGAACAGATCATGTCCGAAGAAGCCATAGCATTTATTCCGGTCAATGATACTGAGGAGGATGATGACGAAACTATATATTACGTTTGTCACAATTGCGCCGAGAATGATATCGTACCGTTTCCCTGCAGTTCCTGTCGGTGCGTCTCCTATTGCTCGCCGCGGTGTCGCAACCAGCACAATCCCATTCATAGCATCGAATGTGAAGGTTACAAGAAATCTCTCTTTCGTCAAATTGGAATTGCACACTTGGCTTTTCGTGCGCTTCTGGTCGGATTCGATGAAATGCTCGACGACCTCGCCAAAATCCGAGCGGAAGGAAAAAAATACACCAATGCCGAAGAACTTTGGTGTGATCTAGTGCAGACCGCAAAAGATGGCAACCTGATGGGCTTGTGTACGAATCTTGAATCGATGGACAATTCAGTGGATTTAATTCGATACGCGCTGACAGCATCGATGCTCTGTTGTTACTTGGACGCGCGAACCAATTTTTTCAAAAGAAACGAAAAGAAGAGACACAAATTTTTGGTGAGGGACTCTGAGTGGGAAATTATTGTGGCGGCTTTGCTTCTTCGACTTTCGTGTCAAATGATTTGTAATGGACATTCGATCCCAGGCCTGACAATTAGTAAGCCGTTTAGCGGTCGGTCTTTTGAATCAGGCGAAATGGCTTCTTCGTTTAAACCTGGAACATTGTTTGCCGCCATTTATCCCCGAGTCAGTCTCTACAATCATTCGTGCGAGGCGTCCTTTCGCAACCGATACGAGTACACAAAACTGTTGTTGATATCTAACAAAAGCCTTGGCGAAGGTGACGAAATTTACAATAACTACGGGAACTATGGCACACGGTTTTCTCGAAACAATAGACGGAAACTACTCAAGGAACAGTACTCCTTCACCTGCTCTTGCGTGCAATGTGTCGACGCCAATGATCGAGAATATGTAAAATACAGCACACTCTTTTGTTCAGCTTTCTTACTAAATCACTTTCGATTCTTTCAGGAAAAATGTCACACGGTTATTTGTAAGACGAAACATTGCCGACAGGCGTGCGTTGCAGAGCCGGGTACCGAATCCTCATGTCCTCGTTGCCTTCGAGTCCTAGACGATGGCATATACACAACGGCGATTGAATGTACCGTTGGGATGGATGAATCGGTCCACATGTTTATGACCTTATGCGACGATTACAAGCGAAACATGAAAAATTTCGGACCACATAACCTCTGGCTGGATATTCACTCCAGTTGCATACTGAACAGATTCTTGGAAGCCGAAAATCTTCAGGTGAAGATGTCGGACGAATTGAACGGGGAAATGATCAAACTGGCTGTCGGATTATCGAAGTCGCTTGAAGAAAGGTACGGAATCTTCGATTTTATATTCCTTCATGCCGGAATGTCGCTTTTGGACTTGGTAGCGCTTAGGAAGAGGTTCAATTTCAAACGGATAGTAATCGACTACGACTTGAATAAGATCAGACAATCTATCGATGTTATGTTGATGGGTAAGATGAAGAAAAAGTGCGAAATGTTTTGCGACAGATGTGTCTAGGTTCTTCTTTAGCTGGAGAACGTTGTTTGTTTTTTTGTTTTCTTTTAAGAGCTTTTTGTTCCATGGTTTTAACCATGTCTGAATTCAAGTTAAGTTTTCTCACATTGAATTAAATTAAGACCCGCGAAGGTGTTTTTGTTATAAATTTTATGATTTTATTTAGTCTAAGAAATAGTTTTGTTGAATGAAAAAAACGTACACGTGGGCTATGTGCAGAATTGTGAAGTTTTTAACCGTTAAATATCATGGGCAAAATATGATAGACTCATTGAACTCAGTACAATTCTTAATTGCGGCAGAAATAGTAATCTTCAATTTTAAACCTTGTTTCGAGAAATTCATTGTTTTAGAAAACTAAACACTTTCTCCCCTCTAATGTTGGGCTATGCTTACATGCAAAATAGACTCACTGGAGCCATGGGGCTATAAAAAAATCACCTTCTCCATGAGAAAATCTTGGCACCATGCGGATAGTTAATCAATTCGAGATATAGAAAATTCGACTTAAACATGTTTGGCTGCAACGATTTTTAAAGCTGCATTTCGGCGTGATCAAGCCCAATGTCGGCATTTATGCATGAGTATGTTGATACGGTAAAAAAAATTCCAGCTCATTGAGCTGTGTGACAATATTGTCTCCAGTTCTTTAAGCTACGAAAGTACCCAAATGGGGAATTCTTCTCCGACTTTTTGAGTTGGAAGGAGTTGCCCATTTTGCATGAAGGGATTAAATCTATTATTATTAATGCCGGTCACTCGGCTAAAACTACTGTGTTCCGGTAAGTCCTCAGTATCCTTCGCTCAAATGCGTCCATTGATTCTTCGGACTTGTCCACGTTTTTGATCCAGACTTAATTATGATATTGTATACGTGGAATTCTTGGTATGCACTATCTTCGATTTAAATATCTGAGAAGCGCCGTTCGTTGCCGTCCTCAGTTAGATGTACTCCTCAGTAAATGAAAGCTCCTTTAGCCTCCCACCTAATTGGTGTCTTCTTTCTCGTTTGAGTCATGGTTTTAATCTTTTGTTCATTGATCCGTAACCCGACTTCCTTAGCACTTAGCTTCATGAGCGTCTCGTTAGCGTTCGATATCGATCGCGCCATGATATTTATGTCGTTATGGGTGGACTTGGATAGGAGTGTTCCGTGTTGTTATTTAACATATTTTGACGACATATTCCAAGTTCAGAGAGAAGACGATGGGCGGAGACCGTATCCTTGATTCTATCCCTTAGTGTGACACTAGTGCAGCAAGTGTATACGCTTGTTCTTTTTGCATACACTTTTCTGCACTAAAGAGCCGTACAGAATGAACCCAATCGCAGTCGGATTGCAATGTCAAAATTTCACAACGAGATGCAATGAAACGCTGTAAGCCGCAAGTAAACGCTGCATGAACACAATGACCGGGGCTATGTTCATGATTTCTGCTATAGCTGCTATTAGCTGCTTTTGTATGCTTTTGTGTCCAAAGCAACCAAAAAGCTGCTTTCTCGTGCTTGCCATTTAACACTAGATCTGTTCAAGATTTTTAAAAAGCTGCTTTCATAGCTGCTTTTTGTTGCTCTTACTCCGGACTGTAGCAAGAAAGCAGCTATTGCAATATTCATATGTGTGTGTAGCTGTTAGTTTCGTCTCAACGTCATTTTGAATGTTTAAAATGGAAAATGATGTTTTATTAACAATGGAAATAAGCGAAAAATTTAAGGACACTGCTAGTAGTGCTCATTTCCACTTTATTTTATTATAATATTTGTCAAATGTTACGCCAACTTGCGAACGTATGTGTCGAACAGCTATTGTAAGCTATACAAGCTGCTTTTGGCTGTCCAAAACCCGAAGAAGCTATTTCTTGCTATGGCTGAATTCGACAGTTGCTACAGTCTTGCTATGCTATGCTTTCAAGCAGCTATAGCTGGCATCTTGAACACACCCCGGATTGAGTTCACAGTTCTATCAGTGTCAATAATCAAAGCGAAATTGATATGGACGCAAAAATCGGTGAATTATTTTTAATGCTCATCGAAATCTCTTTCATTTTCCATTTTATTATTTTCTTCTTTAAATAATATAGTTCGTTTTAGGTTATGATATTGTCATTTGACATTTCAATGCGTTACTCTTGAGCGAGTGCAGAAAAGTGTAGAAAGTAAAACCTATTAGGTTTGTTCTTTTTTCATTCACTTTCTAGCCTTTTCTGCGCTCGCTCAAGAGTTAGTGCAGAAAAGTGTAGAAAGTGTATGCAAAAAGAACAAACCTTATACTTTTCTGTTCTTTTGGACGGAGTGGATCCAGAGGCAGCTGTTCTTTTTGTCGAGTGTAAATAGAAAAGTGTAGAAAGTTTTACGGCCGCTCGAGAGCAGGCATAAGAAAAACTGCACGAAAGTAAAATCGACTTTTAGCGTTTTAGCATTTAGGAAATTATTGTTAAGGAGATTGCATATTAATACATTTAGCATTGTCAGAATTGAAAGAATCATGGTAAAAGATCAACATTTTATCTCCCAAAACACGAGAATTTTAGTGTACGAAAAGATGTACACCACACCTAGCAAAAAAGAACAAACTTCATTTTGAGAGCTGTGTATGTACAAAAGTTCAAATTTTTGTCATAAGCCGCAGTTTTACGACGTTGAAACTACAAAAATATGGCGGTATGCAGCATCTTAATTTAGGCCATAGCCTTAACACCTTTCAAATGTGATTTACTCACCACACCTTTTTCATCCACTTAACGACTGCAGCTCGATGGGCTGTACAAGAAACTTCCAGTAAGGGGCTGAGGGGAACGACCGGGGCAAGCAGACGACAGTTCAGTTACTCATTCCTCGTCGTCGCACTTCTATGTGTGTGTGAATCTGACGACAGCAAAGTGAAAAAATTCTTGTTGACTTTCGAACGCGAATTTCGAGGCGATTCGTCGCTAAAAGTGCCGTAAATATACCAAACGGACGCCCAACTAAAGGCGTCCGTTCGTCACGTTCTACCCGACTTGAAATTTCGCCGAAATTCCGAGCCGCTGTTGCGACGCAAAAGCAAACGAGAAAAAAATCCCAACGGGAATCGACGACAGGCAGACAACGAACGAGCGAAAGAAAAATCGTCGCGCTTTCTTTGCGTTGGCGACGAAACGTGTGCGTGCTCCGCTCATCCCCGTTTTTACAGCTTATTAAAAAAAAAAAAAAACAAAAAAATATCGCGAACGTGAGTAAAAAAGAAAGTGCGCGGACGGACTTGTCGTCCGGCCCGACAGACGATTCGTCTACGGTCCCGGGCGGCCCCAATGTGGGGACCCATTGCCGCGCAACAGCAACCGGACTTTGTCGTGTATTCGATTGATCGGCGCCTCGTGCTCCGCTACGAATTGTCGCCATCATCGCCGTTTCTTCAATCGGCGAGTAAATTGCGCGCGGTTCGCCGCCTTCCCGTTCCGCCGTTGTCAACTTTTCTTTCTCGTTCTCGAGCGCCAGTGGGAGCTTCAGCGTCGCTTGAAGCCCGCGGTGGACGCCATTTGATGGAACAATTATGAACCAGGAGCCCCAAAACGCAGCGCTAACGCAGATCAGTTATTTGGTGAACAACTTGACCAAGAAAAACTTTGCCCCGAATAGCCGACATTTGTCACAGGTGAGTGAAAAGTGAACGTCGGTGTGTGGCGGCTGGAATACGAACGATCAGACGGGTTGGTTTGCGTATTGGGAAAGTTTTCCAATCGAAAATACTCGCAGAATTGTACTAGATGCGTCCGATAATTTTTATGTGTCACATTTCAAAAACAATTTAAATTAACAGGTAAAAGTGATTTTTCTGATGGCCTTTGGAATGTCTCCCGAATTGTACGAGAAAAGCTGCGAGTTTAGAATGTGCGGTCGACACCGACGGGAGTCTGTAAAAAGATTGAAAGTCTGCAATCTTAGGATTTTTTTTTATAGAACCGGTTTAAATTGTGATAGGAACCAGTCCTGATCGGTGGAATTTCGGGGATAAATAAGTTTAGGAGTGGAGAGAAGATGCCCTAAGTGAACGTCGACGTTACACACAAAACCTTAATTGCTACACTTAGTCAGGACACAGGATAAGTAGCACTGCATTCCACAATCGGGGATGCCACTGTAAGATCCACCGCCCTTTTACCTAAAAGTTTCTCTGAATGCGACTGAAAGGATATTTTGGAATGGATCTTGTTGAAAAGCCTGAAGAAAAACGCAGGAAAATGTTGGTGTGAGTGGAAGTGGAGCCCACGACCTGTGGGATGATAGAGTAGTCCGCTCAGCGCTTACACTAGCCTACTGAGGTCACCACGTAGGTGGACCGACGCAATTAAATTCTTCATTAAATTTTATGATGCCAAAAGCCCAAACATTTCTGCGTTGCAACCGTGATACGTCTCATTTTCAATGGCGCAATCAATGCTACTTTTATCAGAAAAATGGGATTAATACACAGATTACACGACAAACAACATTGAGGTCTGGAACATTTCGAATAAAATAAAGAGAGCCAAGGATAAATGCTATCATGTGGAAATGGGGACAGATTGGTTACTACCCGGTGTAGCTTTTTGCACTGGATCACCAATAAATCAGTCTTTGGCAGATTTGGAACCAGCCTGGACTCTTTTACCTCGGTTCTTAAAAAATGGGGTTTTCATGTCATCCTTAATAAAACACTCCAGCTATCAAGTAGTTTACAGTATCTTAAGGGAATGAATGAAAAAGAACCAGGTCTTAATCCTCTAAGAGGAACATCTTCGAATGGGACACGAGTTTCATAAACAATCAAGAGCCTTGATTGGATTAACTTTTAATTTAAAAGCTTCTGGAAGCCTCCATCGGTATTTGGTTTGTTGGTTTACATGGTGTCCGGTCAGTCGAAATCGGGCCCAATTAGCACCGTTTTGATATCACAACTCGCTTAACCTGGTCGTTGAGCGCTGATGAAGTAGATACAGAATTTTACAGAGACCTGGGGTTGGAATGGATTATCATATCATATCCAGCTGTTTAAAAGGATAATCAGTTCTGAAAGAAAGGTTTGCCTAATGCACGAAGTCTGGCTCTAGCTAGGGCCGGACACTCGCAAAGAAGGTGGACAACAGTTTCCCTCTTATTTGCATCCCCGCAACTGCGGCAATTGACTTTAAAGGGAATACTCGGTTTGCCCGCGTGGTCGCCGATTGGCCAGTGACCCGTGCTGACCGCCGTGACTCTGGAGACGTCTACACGACTCCTGCTCAAGAGTTCCGGCAGTAGGATGGCCATATCTTCCTAGATATGACGCAGTTGGTCAGTTCTCTCAATCTGGAGTTCGCGATTGTAAGAAAGTGGGGTGATATTTGGCGCTTAACAGTTCCTAGTGTGACTTGAATGAGTTTCACGAGAGTTGTCTGAAGAGCAGAACCTTGCGTAGCTAATTCCAAAATTCCTGGGACCCAAAGCAGAGTAACTCTGACTCAACTTCCTAAGTAGGCTAGCTCCTCTCGGCACTGTTCGTCGAGTTTAGAGGAGGTGGTAGCCGAATCCAAGGCCTTGATTGCGGTATTTGAGACAATTTCGAAAAAATATAGAACTTCTTGAGGTCAGATACGTAAACAGGAAGGTCTGTTCGGTAATTAACTTGGTTCGAATACTTTCAAGCTCCTTTTGTTATTCTGGCTACATCTGATTGTTTGACAGTTGCTTGAACACAAGCGTTTTGAGTGAAAAATAATAAAATTGAAATTCGCGGTATAATTCAATTATTTTCTTTTCCTGGAAGTGAAAAGGTGAAGAAATTCATGAGAGGATTGCTCCAACATTGGGTTACTCATGAGAGCCAAAATAATATTATAGTTTGCCACGATTTTTGTTGTGAACGGATTCCTTGGAGTGACTTCAAAAAGTCAAAATATTCGAAGGGAAGCTAAGGTACTAGGAAACAGTGGGCCAATTCCATCTACGTCCGAATTGGTGGCTGAAGTTTGAGCTGGAGCGACACGCTTGCTGGGGTCAAGGCTAGCTGCGGCTGTGGGAGGGTACGTTGCTCGAAAATCAGACCATAAACCCTAGGCCTGTACAAACAAAAATTAGTCGCGCCGACTTACCCTGTGAATTAAAATTTGGGATAATTTTAAAGATCGTTTGCATTATTTTTGTAGTAAGTCTTCGTAAATCTTCGCATGCAATTCTTCATCTCTCGAACGATGCAATTATGGAATATATTTCCATCTTCCCTGTTTGTAATTAGTTTAGTTTTCAGTGTTCTTAAAGTTAACGCCCATCACCTCACCTCCTGAGGACCAATGTGAACTCCCTTTTAACGTCTAAGTTCTAGACTGCTGGCAGTCCAGTGGAACTAAACCCAGATGCATCATGCATTCCTTTATCTAGCCCTCCATTGATGTATTGCATAGCATCAATTAGTGCTGCAGTCTTTTCCTGCAATCCATATTGGTATTAAGAACACGCAGGAATATGTAGGAAAATAGAAAATAAACAAATATAAATGCTAGTTCCTCTTCGACCCTCGACGTTCGACCCTATTTTTTTCTCGTCCCACGCTTGTGGTAAATTTTCAGGGCCAAAAATAATCCCCGTATTCTCGTGACATAAAGCCTGGATGAAGATCTCCTGAAGCACCAATTTAACATCCGGCGATTCTGTCGATAGTGAGGCCATTACAATTCCCCCTCCTCCTCCCTGTTTGCTTGGGACATCACCGCAGTCTGCATCACGCAGAACAACGCCAAACCACTTTTAACGTGTCTTAATTTTGTTTTTCTTCGGCTGTTTTTCCATTTTTTTCTTCTTTTTTCCCATGAGTAAACCGTTTTCAAGTTTTATTTTTCGGAGTTGAGAGGTTATTCAACAATTTAAGTATTTTCGGTTCGTTGCATCCTCCAGAATAAAAGCAAAAGAGAAAACTGAACAGTTTCAATTTTATTATTTTTAAGTTTTTCTTGAACCCCTCGCATACGAGCTTGACGGTTGTGTAAGCGGTTACCGTTGAATTTGTTCTGAAATTATTTGTTTAATGTGTAAAATTGATTATAATTTAGTTACAATAAAAAAAACACGATTTTTGGCAGTTTATCTGTTGAATCTCCGTCGAAAAATCCTAAACAAGAAAAATTTCAAATTCTACCCATCGCCATACTTTTCGTGTGAACTGTACGAATCGTACCGTCACTCGCGCATCTACTACAATAAAATGTACCGCGGCAACACCGCCGTCTCAGTAAATAGCAGCCAGCTGTTTGCGTGTTGAATTCGTCGCGTCGTTCTCGTCTCGACCGAATCCGAACGTAACGCGACGGCACACGATAGGCACCGTCGAATGTACGAACGACACGACGACGCCATGATTGCTGCCTGAAAACGTTTTTTTTTCTCGCATCTCTTTGTCGAACTCTTGCAATTTTTTCCTCTTATTTCGTAGTTCAATCGTTTAAAATGTGTCCAATTGACGTACGAATTGACCGGGTCGCCAACAGCAGTTGTTAGTTTCTTTGAAAAGAATGGAGAAAGTGTTGAAAACGTTTGGGAAAATGAACAAAATTGAAATTCATCTGTTTGACATTTTCTCGGTGGCCAGTTGAAGTGTCACGCACAGTGTTGTTGAGCGAGCGTGTGTGTGTGTGTGCGTGCGTGTGAGATTGAGTGCGTTCCGGGTTCCGAAATTTTCTTCATAAATTTTATTTTTATTTCTCGACGATTTTTTGGGCTTTTCCGACTCCGGCGAAGGTAATTTTTTCCCATAATTTTTATACACGTCAGATAAAAAAATGTGTAATTTGGTTTTGTAGTTTATTTCACACGCCGGATGGAAACATGGAGAACAAAATCGAAGAAAGCGAGAACATCCCACGACTTTATTCGTTTTTTTTCTTTGTTGTCAAGTCGTAAAGGAGTTATGTGGCCTACGGCTACGGGGGCTTCCCTTTTTCCTTAAGAGGACAAACCGTCAGACGAACTGTAGCGGATCGAGTTCCTGTTTTCTGGATCGACCTAATTAGGGCCTGAATTAGACTTTGTCTTCAAAGACGTAGACTGGTTCGGATATCTGGACTCATTTCAAGACTCCCTCGAGCATGGTGGAAATGTCGGAGTACTAGAAGTTTGCTATCGATATTTCCAATGCAAACGAACAAATGACCCAATTCCTTCCTTCTAACATTTCTCCCGGCCGTCAAGCTAACCGCACATGCGACTTTGCTGTCCAGTTCTTTCGTGCGGGAACAATAAAGCTAAGGCAGCCTTTCATCACCCTGACCCATCAAATTTCGAATACTCGTCATTTCGATAATCCTTCGTTAATAAATCAATCCGCTTGTCAAGATGCCCTTAAAAAACGCTACTCTTCTTTGGATGAACCCCTTCGCAATAATTCGAACGTTCGTACTCTTCTGGGAAATTTCCTCGTTCGTGGAAACTAGCGAATGTTCAGACTGTGCCTAAGAAGGGAAACAAACCTAATCCTGCCCCCATAGCTATGACTACTATTCTATCAAAAGTGGTGGAAACTACAGTCAATCGTATGATTGTGCAATACTTGGAAAGCAATAGTCTTTTAGACGTCCGTCAGTACAGGTTTTCGCCACGGAGGTCTATTGGTCTACCTGACCAGACTGTTGAAACGTTGGATCCATAAATTAAAAGAGGGTCAGGTTCTTACATTTGACAAAGTTCGGCTCAAAGCCCGTTTTTCTAAACACATTTGGGATCTTTCTGCATTACATGCAACTCCGACGTCCCTCCAGGCTCAGTCTTATTACCAACCTTCTGTCATTCACTCTCAATCCAATCCCTAGCTTTGCAGTTGATAGAATACTTGATAACAACTTCAACTCGATTGCAGGGGTTCACAATTCTTCGGTACCCTCTAAATGTAGTCAGTTAATTGGTTCTTTAAACCCTGACCCAGCTCAATCGTGGAATCGAGCAAAATACAAGTCTGTCACCTTGCCCTCAAGTACGACACGTCGGTGCCTGATCCTTCCACCTTCTAGGAATTAAGATAAGTAGAAAACTTTTATTAGAGTTCAGCACAAATCGCATATTTGGGCCGGAGCACCTGAAACACATCTCTCATTGCTCGATCACATTCAAAGGTTTGCCTTCCGACTTATTAGTGTCGATGTCACCATTGAACTGTGTCGAAAATTAGTCGTCTCTCTGGTTCAATTCCCTCGTAATACTCGTTCAGATAAATGCGTTGGAGCTACCAAAACTTCGTACAGTGAAGTTAAGGCAGTCGTTTGTCTCCCGTGCGACTTGAATGTGGATCGCATTGACCTCGTTTATGTCGGCCGCGTATAACTTACTCTTCTTTAATTGTAACATCCAACTACTACGTTGCTCCGATCATTTTTAATAGTATCCTCTTTTTTTTAATGTTGCTTCCTGATCTGCCTAGACTGTTCATAACTGTATTAAAGGCTGACCCGTAAGTCCAATTCGGTTCTATAAAAATAAAGTGAAATGTAACCTCCAGTAACTTTTCTCTTCTGTAGTAGTAGAACATCGCAGCAAATCATTAGCGATATTAAGTTCGAAAATATACATGATCGAAAAACACAAAGTGACATCATCCTCTTTTCATCGTCAACCGTCGACCGGAGTACTGCTGTACTATTATATTATACAATTTAAATTTTGAACTTGGATTTAAATTAATTTATTGTTTTATTCAATAAAAATATCTACTACACTTCAGTGCTTCCAGTTTAAGTCGCGTATGCCACTTTTTTCGAATCCAACTGATGGCATGGACCTGCGCTTTTGTTGATACTGAATTTGCCTAACTTTTCAACAATTTCCATTCCCAATTATATCCTTCCTTCCAGTGCGGATGGATCCTCCCAAAACGGTCTACTTCTGTCTACTTGCGGCTTATCCAGCTGTCGGTGTATCAGTATAAACGTCCATCTCACTTTTTTCGCACTATCCCAATGTCTTTGTCATTTCTGGATGCTGCGCCATGGCCCTTTTGGTTACATTGCCGATATCACTCCGATTGCCTCATCGGAAACTGTTCGAAGAACACTGGCAGCCCTTAGTGCGCTAAGACGATAGGTTGGTCGGCTTCCGGCTATACGATGTCTTCTTCGTTGCATCTGTCCAGATCGGTGCAGCGTATAGCATTATGGAGCTCGTGGCTAAAAGTTTTCGCCTGCTAGATCGTGGCTTTACAATGTTTACCATGATGCGTGAGAGTGCACCATTCACTTACAATTTGAAGCTTTTTCGGTGGTCGCTAGAAGGACCTTGAAGGACATCCCATTGTCAATTAGCACCCGAAGATATCGCAGGTTTGGCTGGCATTTTAGCAATTGGTGTCGCTAATCTGATCTCCTCTGAATAAGGACGTTAAACCAGTGATTAGGCTTGGCTATTTTCAATCGCAATTGCTGGTTCAAATGCTATCATTTTCTAAACTTTAAAAAAAAGAAAAAAGGTTTAAAAGAAATATTCTTTATATTTTCAGCTTGTCCAAGAATTCGGCTTAGAAGCGGATCGTCATTATCTGCGTTGTCTACTAGCGGCAATCGATTTTACTGAACCGTCTTCAACACCGCAACACTGTAAAATACTTGGCAACGAGCTTAACGAACAACTGAACAAGCCGTCGCTGATTTCAAACCTCTGTTTTGCCATCGAGAACAATACGCAAAAGGTAACAACAACAAAACGAAAGCGAAAAAAAAAAATTAAAAACAGGCCGATCCTTTATCAATTTTATCGTTTCTTTTCCAGACACTAAAACCGTCAGCCGTTCTCATATCGCAAGTGTGTAAAGCTGCCGGCAGTTCAAAATTGCTCGAAGTTTTAATCGCATTAGCGCTAACCCATTCGAATAACATCGAACTATCGAGATACGCTAGCGATCATTTGAAACGATCGCTACCATCCCTAATCGAATCGTATACCGAAAACGAATCGAATTCGGAACGAAGTCTAAACGATATATCACCGGACTTACTACAATTAATTCTATCACTGATTTGTCACGATCGCTACAGTAACTACGGCCTCAGTCGCGACACATTCGAGAAATTTATAAAGAAATTGTGCGTGGAATTCCCTCGGGAACGTGTCCCGTTGATACTAGCACCGTACCTCTACGCCGACTCAGAGGACGAAATCGACGGAACCACACTGTTGGACAATTTTAGCGAATTCTTCGCAACAAATTCCAACATAATGGACACGTCGTGGTCGAATTTGATTATGGAAATCGGCTATGCTTTCACCACGTCGGTCGATGAATGCAAAAATCACTTGGTTAAGGTGTGCGGTCGAGAGCTACAGAGTCAGGATGTGGCCAAGGTAATTGCGCTCATGTGTCGGACGCATACCAATCTGTCCGATTGCAACGTGAATTTACCGACGCCGGCAAACTTTTGGCCCGGCCAGCAGGCTGTGAATGATGCTAATGGCGGAGGCGGCAGTGCCGACAAGAAGGATCTAACTAAACCGGGCAGCGATGCAACGCAAACATGGAAGCCTGATGTTTTCGTCCAAGCGTTGAAAGAAGTCGCGCCGAACATCAATTGGAAAGAAATTTGTATGGGATTCGATCATGCCGAATTCGTGATCAAAGATCGGACTGGCCTGAACTTACTCGTCAGCATTATTCGGCATGCCGGCAATCACACCGTCGGAATTTTCATCGAATGCTTGTACAGACATTGGCAAACGGTCGAGGGACAGCTGTCGCTGCTAACGTTAATTTTAAAGTGCCCGGACCTTATTTCATTCGCCGATTATGTTGTGGCTGCCGTGCCCATGGAACTGCTTAAGACGCCACCCGAAACCGACAACAAAGAAATCGGAGCTTGGAAATCGCTACACTTGGTCGAAGTACTGCTTTACATTGCAGACAAGGGGTACAACAGTCAGGTACACGACATCTTCAAATTTCCAGCGCAGCATTGTCCCGACGTTCTCTTTATGGCACTGCTGCAAATCAATCCGCCAATGACAGCGCTGCGCCAGGATCTCTTCTCGAACTTGATCCCAACGTTTCTCGGCAATCATCCAAACTCGGGTGTAATTCTCCATCACGCCTGGAACTCGGTTAATTTCAATCATGCACTCCGCGTTATTATAATGCACTCGATGTCTGAATGGTATCTACGCGGCGAGAATGATCAGTCCAAGTTGTCGCGAATTCTAGACGTAGCACAAGATCTAAAAGCACTATCGAGCCTCCTGAATGCTCGATCGTTTATGTTTGTCATTGATCTGGCGTGTTTGGCTTCACGACGCGAATACTTGAAGCTCGAGAAATGGCTGAGCGATAAGATTCGCGAACACGGCGAACCGTTTGTCCAGGCCATTGTAAAATTTCTTCAGAGACGATGCCCGCAAATCACCGGTGCCAAGATTCCCGACGATCAGATTCCGAAGGCAGCACAGTTGCCTCACGAAACATTAACCACAATGCTGACGTGCTTGCAAGCCTGCGCCGGAAACGTGCAGCAGGACCTCTACGACGTGATCGTACAGATGACAACAAATTGCAACATGATAGCGCACAAGGCTCGCCAACCTCCGCCAGCGGGGGTTATTCGTGGGCATCGCGGCCTGGACGCAACACCCTTCAATACTAATTTGAATGCACAACAAATGTTTGGGGCGAACGTTGAATCCATGTCGGCGCTCAACACCAGTATGGCTGGCTTGAATTTAGGGGGACCAAATGGCGGATTTAATTTCAGCAACGTGTTCGGCAACTTGGTGTCGACACCCGCCTCACCATCCAGACTATTGACTGCACCATCGAACAGTCCATTCCCTCCGACATTTCCTGTTGCACCACCCAATGCTAACAGCTTGGCCCGGATTCAGCCGACTCCACCTACTGGAGGTGGATCACCGGCTGGCATTACCGACCTTTTGCAGACTATCTCGAAGGAAGTCGACGACGAGGCAAACAGCTACTTCCAGCGAATCTACAATCATCCGCCCCATCCGACCTTGTCTATTGACGAAGTACTTGACATGTTGCAGCGTTTCAAAGATTCGAACATCCGTCGCGAGCAAGAAGTCTACCAGTGCATGTTGCGCAATTTGTTCGAAGAGTACCGTTTCTTCCCGCAATATCCCGACAAGGAACTTCAAATTACCGCTCAGCTTTTTGGTGGGATTATCGAACGCAATCTCGGACCGACTTGTTTTGCACTCGGACTTGCTCTGCGTTTCGTCTTGGAGGCTTTGCGTAAACCCGAAGGCTCAAAGATGTACTACTTCGGCATAACGGCCCTGGACCGATTCAAGTCGCGACTTCATCTCTACAACAAATATTGCGAATACGTACGCACGATTCCGCATTTCCAAGACTTCCCTCCGCACCTTATCCAGTACGTGGAGTACGGACATCAGAGCTTAGAACCACCGAACAAGCCTCAAGGATCTGTCTTGCCGCCATCAATGGCAAACGTTTTGCCGCATCCGGGACAACAGCCGCCGCAAAATGAGCAACTCTATCGCAGCAATTCTGTTACCGGAAATATCGTGACGACACCAACACAGTCGGTAAAACCGGTTTCGCTGGCCAATCAACCAATTCATCAGTCGCGCGTCAAATCAATCGCAACCGCTACAAATATCGACACACTGCTCGTTGCCAACGCGGACCGCGAGGAAAAGATCACAATTCCACCGGATAGTGTCCAAGACAAAACCGCGTTCATTTTCAACAATTTGAGTCAACTTAATCTGCAGCAGAAGTGCGAGGAAATTAAGGAGATTATGACTAAAGAGTACTGGCAGTGGTTGTCGCAGTATCTAGTCTTGAAACGTGCCTCCATCGAGTACAACTTCCATTCGCTCTACTCAAATTTCCTCGATGCCTTGAAAAATAACGAAATCCTCCGGATGGTCACGCGCGAGACTTTCCGCAACATTCGCGTTTTGCTTCGATCGGACAAGGGCATTGCCAACTTTTCCGATCGCAGCCTGCTGAAAAACCTCGGTCACTGGCTTGGTATGATGACGCTAGGTCGCAGCCGTCCCATTCTTCAAATCGACATCGACTTGAAGTCATTGATTGTCGAGGCGTATCATAAGGGCCAGCAAGAACTGCTCTACGTTATTCCGTTCGTAGCGAAAGTGCTCGAATCGTGTGCCAAAAGTAAAGTTTTCAAGCCTCCGAATCCATGGACAATAGCCATCATGAACGTCCTGGCCGAACTGCACGAGGAACAAGACCTTAAATTGAATTTGAAGTTTGAAATAGAGGTGCTCTGCAAAACACTGAGCATTGACATCAATGAACTTAAACCGGCCGTCTACTTAAAGGATCCTGAAAAGGCTATGCATTTGGAATACCAATTGTCGTCGAAACAGAAGCAAGATGTGGTCGCACTGGTCGAAGATCAGACGCTGGTGCCATTGAATACGAGCTCGGCTGCAACAACATCGCCAAGTGCAAGTAGCGAGAGTGCCGGACAACCGGTAATTAATTTACCCGAGCCACGCTTCAATTACGTGGACATTATCGTGACCAACTATTCGGCGATTGCCCAACATGTTGTCCTGTCGCCCAACATTGCCATCCTCCATGCCAATCCGAATCTTAAGCACATCGTTTTGGGTGCCATCGAACGAACGATCACCGAGTGGCTGCAACCGATTGTCGATCGCAGCGTTCGGATCGGAGTGAAAACATGCGAACAAATCATCCGAAAAGATTTCGCCTTAGATCCGGACGAGACACGAATGCGAACCGCTGCTCATTATCTAGTTCGAAACTTGACGGCCGGCATGGCCATGATCACGTGCAAGGATCAATTGACTCAAGCTCTGTCCGGAAATATCAAGAAGGCTTTTCTGTCCGCCCTCAATCCACCTCCACAAATTCAAGATGCCGAAGCGGCAGCAATGCAATTGGCCGGTGACAATGCCGAACTTTCGTGCGCATTCATTCAGAAAACCGCAACCGAAAAGGCCATACCGGAAATCGATAAACGCTTATCTAACGATTTCGAAGCCAGGAAGGTTGCCCGAGATGATGGAAGGTAAGTTTTCTGTGAAAATAGGCAGTTGCGAGTTTTATTGGTTGTCTCAAATTGCAGACGATATTGCGATTCGGAAGTTCTAACATATCAGGCCGATCGTATGCCCGAGCAGATTCGTTTGAAGGTGGGCGTCGTTCCGGCTACGCAATTTGCCGTTTACGATGAGTTTGCTCGGAAGATTCCTGGCTTCCAGCCCCTTAATGAACGCGATGCTGCGATCTTTGTACCCAAGACGACCATTCCAGTAAGTAAATTTTAAATTTTTGGCTTTATCATTGGGTTTACCCCCAGTTTTTTTTTGTTTTTTTGTCTCAGCAGGAATTGATTCAATCGAGCGGAACCGATGAGCTTGGTATCATGTACGCAGAACTTGCCACCAAAATGGAATCGTTTCTCCACAACACGGTCAATATTTCCGCACTGCAATTACAAGCGAACAAGATGCACGTTCTGCTCAATACTCTGGTTGCAGCACGCCGGCATCGCGAAAGCGACAATGCCATTAGCTTGCTGACACGCGTCATCGAAGGCCTCATGGAAGGCCTTGTTAATATCCCCGATCAAACCGAACCAATGAAACTCTATCGCGACATTCATCTTCGCATATTGAACATATTGCGAAATGTTTTCGGTGCCGCATCGACCGAACGGGCTGTAACAAAGTGCGTCTTCGAAACGAACGAAGAATACCGCTACAATTTGGAGGCTATCAAGTTGCTGATCAATTCACGTTTCATTAATATACCGCAATTCGATCAGCTTCTAAGCCAGGCTATGGACAACGGAAGCAACTACTTGGCCGCAACATTCGCCATGCAATTCGTACAGCATTTCTTGATCGACGAGCGCGTCAATAGTCCGTTTACGGAACAGGAAATGTACTGTACTATAGATTTGTTGGCAAAATTGGCTGCGCATCATACCGGCCCCGAAGGCTTGCCGCACTTGATTGAACTGCTGCGAATCAGTCACGATCCGAATTCTTTTATGACCGAGCGACCAGTCGGTCCGTCGCAGTACATCCATTCCGGAATTTTACATGTCCGGGTAAGTTACCGCTAACGATTTGGCTTTTAATAGACTTTGTTTGTTTCTGTTTTTCGAATTGTTGAGTTCGTTGATGCGTTTTAATGTTTAGGTAGTAAAAAAAAGCAATGATAAGAATTAGGGAATAAAAATGGCTGTAATTAAACCGGTTGGCCGTTGGGTGATATGAACACAATTTGGGTTTTAATTCGCCGAATTGGCAATTCCACCGGTTTTTTCAAAATTCCAAATGACAACTGCATCATTGTGCCTCGATGTGCAACCTTTTGTGCGATCGGTTTTATTTTCATTTGGGTGTCTCGAACGCTCATAATTTGTGAGTGAGAAATGTTTGCAAGTAGCACATTAAAAGGAGGGGCCTACGTCTTGGAGAGATTTTACGTCCACTGCAGACGCTGGAGTCATCGATCTGGCTACGAAAATAAGTGTTATCCCTTTAATTTCTTTGGCGAAATTGCTGCCTTCATTCGTTTAACGCCTTCTTTGCATCCAGCGCTATCCTTCTTTTTAAATGTCAGTTCAGTTACAATATGAATTCAGGGGACAACACTACTCCACACGATACTATCCTGTGCGAGAGCCATGATCTTTGACCAGAACTTATTTACTCTTTGTTTGGTTTGAGCTTGTAAAAGTCGAGAAGATGCTCGGCGGCGAGTTTACTCTAAAATCCTACTTTACTTAATTCTTAAAAAACAATCAACGTTTTTCTCCTTGCTCATTCCAGTCAAATGAATGTGACGATCCCCCAGGCCTACAAGAGAAGACCGAATACCTGCTCAAAGACTGGTTCCAAATCTACTACACACAATTGACCGGACGCGATCCCGTCAAAGCGTTCGGCTTGTTCATCAACAAGATGAATATGTACGGAATTTTGAAAACCGACGATATGATTACCCGTTTCATTCGGCAGGGAACACAATTCTGCATCGAGTTGGTTTATCGGAACTTGAATGATCCGGGCAGTAATCAAGGTATTGCCAAAACAAAAATTTTCCAATGCATCGATGCGTTCGTGCGACTCATTGCGCTCTTGATTCGTCATTCGGGCGACGTTGGCAATCCGAACATGAAAATCAATTTGCTGAACAAAGTTTTAGGCATTGTCCTTGGAATTTTGCTTCAGGATCAGGATTTGCGCGGTACATCGTTCCAACAATTGGGCTATCATCGATTCTTCATAATGCTCTTCTTGGAACTGAGCTCGCCGGATCCGGTACTTGAAAATCTAATGCTGAACATTGTGACGGCTTTTTGTCACACGTATCATCTGCTGAATCCATCGACGGCGCCTGGTTTCTGCTATTCGTGGTTGGAATTGATCTCACATCGTGTCTTCTTGGGACGAATTTTGGCTATGATACCGCAACAGAAAGGCTGGTCAATGTACTCGCAGCTTCTTATGGATTTGTTCAAGTATTTGGCACCGTTCTTGCGAAACGCCGAACTTGCCAAGCCAGTGCAATTAATTTACAAAGGAACGCTACGCGTACTGCTGGTACTGTTGCACGATTTTCCGGAATTTCTGTGCGACTATCACTTCGGATTCTGCGACGTAATACCGCCGAATTGCATTCAAATGCGAAACATAATTTTGGCAGCGTTTCCACGAAATATGCGTCTTCCCGATCCGTTTACGCCGAACTTAAAGGTCGACATGCTGCCGGAAACGGCAACTGCTCCTCGTATTTACACCGATTATGTCAAGAACATCCAACCGCTCATCTTCAAAAAGGATTTAGACTCGTATTTGAAAGCTCGTGCACCGGTCACTTTCCTCTCGGAACTTCGAGGACATTTACAGATTTCAAACGAGCCGGGCTCACGGTATAATATTCCGTTGATGAACGCACTTGTCTTGTACGTGGGAACCCAAGCTATCATTCACATCAGGTAGGAATTAGCACATCCGTTTTACCGGTATCGAGCTCTTAACCGAATTTTTTCTTCATTACAGAAGCAAGAATTTAGTTCCGAACATGACAACAATTGTGCACAGCGCTCACATGGACATCTTTCAGAATTTGGCCGTCGATCTCGATAACGAGGGTCGCTACTTGTTCTTGAACGCAATTGCAAATCAGCTACGCTATCCGAACAGTCATACGCATTACTTCAGCTGTGCGGTATTGTACTTGTTCGTCGAGGCCAACTCCGAGGCGATTCAGGAGCAAATTACCCGTGTACTCTTAGAACGATTGATTGTCAATCGGCCACATCCATGGGGCCTGCTGATCACTTTTATCGAACTGATAAAGAATCCAGTATACAAATTCTGGGAACATGAATTTGTCCATTGCGCTCCGGAGATTGAAAAGTAAGCTGATTTCTTTTTCAAACCTGAAATCAATTTCACGCGTGGGTTTTTTTTTAATTTCAGACTTTTCGAATCAGTCGCCCGCTCCTGTATGGTAAAAGCCAATCATCAGCAACAAATCGCTAACGTCGAAGCCGAGCTTGAATGCAACTAAAACTAAACCAATAGATGATTACATCCTCATACTCATAATGTTGACCAAATAACATAAATGTCGTCTACCCCACATCCTACCTGGCTGTTGTGTCTATACATCCGCGAAGAATTTAATTTCTTAATTAAAAAAAAAAAATTTAAGAATGGTGAAGTATTTATGTTTTTCAACTATTTTTCCGTGTTGTATGCTTTCGATGTAGTCACCTCACGTCATTATCTCCATCCAAGTCGTTAACGCGCCCAACACACATTCTGTTTGGTCCAATCCGAACTTTAGAATGAAATCGCCAAAAACTTAAAGATCTTCGCTGATTATATATTATAACAAAAAAAAACCTTTAATATCATCACTGGAAAAGAATTAATTGTATGTGTAATACTATGATAATTTTACAAAATTAGTTGTGCATAAATGAAAAAAGAAATGTTTATTTTGTCGTGCACGTCGACGTGTGCGGACTACATCTGAAACGATAGCGGAATTAATTTTTTTTTATGATTATTGAGAAATAAATTTTTTTTTAAAAAACGAACAATAATGTGAGACAGAATTTTTCCGTGATCTGCTGTCGTTGAGGAGAGTCGTGTGCGTGCGTGTACGGACTATCCCTTTTTTCTTATAGTTTTAAGAGTTATACATAATATAAATATATATATAGAAATATAAATTTAAATATAGGAAGTAACTGTAACTATAACTAATATGATAAAAAGCATTTTTGGAAATTTCTTTATTCTTTACAAGTTGATTACGAAATGATTTCGGCTCGTTATTCGTCGAATCTGTAGAAGTTGGAGGTGGTATCGAATTTGTTTCAGTGCATTTTTTAAGATTTTGTTATGCAAACAAACTAAAAACCGTGTTGGTAGCCGACGTTCCTGAAAGACGTCTTGAATTTTTTGAACACAATCCACCGAGGCATCTGTTTCAAAATGAACTTCCCTTTGAAACAATTTTTTTTATTTAATGCTCTAAATTGATTGAGCCGAGATGCAAAATTATTTCAAACGCTCTGACTTTCTTTCGCAGTGAGTTATTTTTTTTGCACAGACCACCGAACTTCAAAGAACTTAAATAAATGTCTGCTTTTCATCAATTGTGAAAAGTATCTTTTCATATGACCGGAGTTCTGTAGGTTTGATTTTGGGAAAAGATCGAGCAGTGATTAATCTGTAGAGGGCTCTTTGACTATCTGTTGAGACACCATGCTGTCTGTTTATTTTAGTGGTCCTTCATCCTTCAGAGAATGAATTTGTCTTCCCACTTCTATCCCTAAAGGGACAGTAGCCTAATTAACCAGCTTTGAATAGTTCTCAAGATTTTGAAAGATGAAATTGATCATACCGTGCAATGTTTTCAAGAAAAAAAATATTGCTAACCTTTCTAAAGCTTAGAAGAAACAGTTTTGACCTTATGCGAAGTTTTCTTTACTTTAAATGACAGTGTTTGAGAAAATAATAACGTGAATTGGCTTAGCCGATACTTTCCTGCTGAAATTCCACTCGGTCAATAGAATTTTTCAAAAATGACCAAAAAGAGTTATGCCATACGACCTTACTTTTATTTTGCCAACATTTAAGTACGAAGAGGTCATAAACTACCGTCTCATAAAACTTAGTTAACGACATAGGCAATAATCGCTAAACATTTTTAATAATGTTAGGTAACAGCGATACAAGGGTATTGTTAAGCCTTGTTCTAAGAAAGTGGTACCTTACTTTCCAGCCATCATGTAAACTCCGATTAGGTTTCTCACAAGACCTGAGATATTTCGAAGTACGTGAAAAAATCGGTATCTAATCCGATCCAAGAGATATGATAGAATTCATGAAAACACATGCAACCCCTTTACTGGTGAAAAATTAAAAAAACCTTAAAAAAAAGTTCTTGGGCATTTATCTGAAGAGCACACAGAAATAATTTTTTTTCGACCTATCGAGGAGGCCTTGTCGGCTCAGGTGTAATTTAACATTTATTAAGAATATTAGTATTTTCACAGACATCTAAGCGGCAAGAAAATCCTTGAAATCGGACTCGTTCAACATTAAGCGTCGTCGTGCAATGTCGATCATCTCTGAAGAAAATTGCAGAACAGTTCCATATTCATCTCTGCTGGGTGCTGGGACACATATATTCAAATTAACTGTATGGATGACGAACTCGCTCGGCACGGTACTTCCCTTCAGACTATATCGGAATCTGGGTGTGCCTCTTTCCACATGTAAGCTTGTACCAGTGATGCCAGATGAAAAAAAGTAAAATCGTAAAAAGTAATGAAGTTCTGAGAAACAGGTATTAGTAATCTATATATATAAAAGAGGATGTATGTATGTATGTACGTATGTTCGCTATAAACTCCTAAGCCGCTCAACCGATTTTGATCAAATTTTCAGGGAACATGTAGAATAGTCCCGGGATAGTTCCTGTGAAGTTTGGTACCGATGGAATCAAAAACAATTGTTTTTTCGACATTTTTCCAATTTTTTTTCGCGATTTTAGTAGTACCCTGGTGCTCTTAATTGCTTGTTTGTTTGTCCAGTATGTATTCCTAAACCATTGATCCGAGTGCGATGAAACTTTGTTGATATGTTGAGCGCACGCCCGCGAAGGTTTCTGCGTTAACAAAATCATTTTCATTTGGTGGTACGCGAGATATTTCACCATTTGAGTGTATTTCATATAGTTTAGCGGCAGTTCGTTCGTTTTCGGTGTATTAGTTATGCGTTCCTATTACTAAATAGTAAAGTTGGACGATGGATGTTGGATAGGTGATAGAGGATAGTGGATGGAGGATGGAAGATGGTGGATGATGGATAGAAGATGGAGGATGGTGGATAGAGGATGGAGTAACGGGAGCAACGGAATCAACGGAGTAATGGGAGCAACGGAAGTAACGGGAGAAATGGAAGCAACGAAAGCAACGGCAGAAATGAGAGCAACGAAATAAATGGGGGCAACGGGAACAACGGAAGTAACGGGTATGAACTTGGGGTTTCCGCTTTGAAAGAGTTTATTTAATTTGTTTATGATAGAAAATATGTAATTTATAAATTTTAAATAAAGTTCATTAATCGGATCTTTCAAATTATTGAGGATTATTTGCGCATTATCAATATGATCGACATTGACTGCAAATGAAAAATAATTTTTTAACGGCTCATACAAGTGTAAAATTCGTTTAACAACGCTTTCCAATGAAAGCCATCGCTTTTGGTTAAGGTGCAAAAATTTCTTTGGCGTCTCTTCTAATAATCACACAATTTCATTAAATTGAGCGATGCGTTTAGGGCTATTTTGAATATCGTTATCTAGTTTTCGACCGGCTATGCATGAAGTGTTTAAGCAAAAAAATGAGTACTAACTTAAATTCGAAAGCCATAGGAAATACAAGCATCCAAATATGGAAAAATATGATTACATATTATAAATTTAAAATCGTAGTTTTTGTACTAATATATAAAAAAAAAAAAATATTTTAAAAAATGTAATAAAAAAGTGTCGCGTCCAACAAAAAGGGATGATATTCACAGAGTCGGTTTTCTTTCTATTAATATTTCCACTTACGCTTGTATACAAAATTGTGATGTTCATTTTCCCAAGAAACTCGACAATGCTCGTCGTATGGCAAAAGATGATTTGCAAAGTTTACTTTTTGGTTGCTTTTAATCTGGAAAATTTGGGGGGTGATATGGTTTTTTTTTATATCTATATATCATTTCTTTTTGTTTCCCTCTATCTCGAACATTATACTTATTATGTTATGTTGATAACAGGAGCCACAATTTTAGAAATTATGTTGTAAAATTCTAATGATTTATTCGACCGATTGACCTTTTCTAAACATGATTTTTATTACGGTTTTCTCACTCTTTCTCTCTGGTTTTTTCCAATATTTACACTAGAAAACAAACAATAATAATTGATAACACTCTTCAACAATCTTCGACTAAACTCTGATGGCAGGTTCAACAGAAACAGATTTGTTTCATGTTTATTTTTTCTCACATACATTTCAAGCTAAATAAGCAAGCTTTATGGTAAGCAGGTTCGTGCATAAACTATAAGCTATGTGGGTTTAAGCAAGTAAGCTTTATGCTAAGTAGGTTCGCGCATAAGGTATTTGTGCACCGGAAAAAATTGAAAAACTGAAAACTAAAAATCATCTGAGCTTTTTCCAGTTTTCACGCATACACATGCGAGAAATGTATGGCGAGTATCTAGAAAGCTCTCATGTACACAGCATACAGATAAAGCCGCCGTGTCCATGTGAGTTCTGTACATTAAAGATAGTCCGGTCGGTGCTTGGACCTTTGAACCCGACAAGCACATTCGACCGAACGTCCTGAGCCAATTGTCAAAAATCGTAAAAATCGTATTACAAGCTGAAAATACGATAAATCGTAAAATCTGGCATCACTGCTTGTACTTGAATTGAACTCGTTTGAGAAAACCATAGAGCTACTGGAGACGACAAGCCACTGGTTTTGTATAAAGCGCTTTGAAGCCAAAAACACGATGAGAAGTGAGACAAAACAGGGTCGTTGTTATTGTTTTAGCGTGAGAGTGAGTGAGTCAGAACAGGTTCGTTATGTCAATTGTTGTTGTTTTTGCGTGCAAGTGAATGCGACGACGTCCGCCTTCAACTCAATCGCTGCTTGTCATCTCCAGTATATATATCTCTATGGAGAAAACCAACTCAAGATGGACAGAGTAATTACATGTCATACTGCGAGACAGATCTGGCACAAGCAGCGACTGAAACGTTCTAGTAGATTGATTTCAAAAGCACCACAGTTGCTACATGGTAAAAGACTGGTTTTTTTCAAACGACTTCTGTAGAAGCTGCTTGGATGAGGAGGACGAGACAGTGCTTTACCTTCTCTGCACCTGTCAAGCTCTATTCGCTAGGAGGAAAGCTAACCTAGGAGCCTACCTCCTTCAACAGTTTCAGTGACCTTCCCGCAACGGAGGTTACAAGAATCCATTGCAATTCATTAGTAGTAGGACCAGATGCATCCTGATGTAATACAACGGTCCTTTAAGGTCGAAAGTTGTCTAAGAGATATGACGAAATTCGTGAAAATACATTCACCCCATTTCCACAAAAAAAATTGTTTGTTTTTGCTTAAATTACATCAACATATACTTATCATACAAGTTTCAACTTTCTACCATAAGGCATTCCCGTGATAGAAACTGCCACCCTTAAATTAGGGGGAGTGTTGTGTGCCCTATCTTCTGTAAAAATTCTAGTACCCTATCTTAATCAGTTCTTGAGATATGAAACGTGTCTAGACTTTTTTATCCCCCCCCACTTCCGTGCTCAACTGGCTCCCGCTCATGCACAAATTGTTTATTCAGCATACCCCACTTATACATAGGAGGGCTGTTCAATTTTGGAAGATGTAGATTTCATATTGATCATGGACGTGTAAGTGTAGTGTAATCCGTCTTTAAAGGATAGTTCGACGATTACCTTGAACACAGCCCCAATCTGATTATTGATTCGTTTCAGAGAATATCAATCCGCAGGATGCGTCCTACAACTATTTCCACTTATAGCGCTAAGTAGAATTAATTGCTATTCAACAGAAATTCCGATAAGAGGGAAAATGCGCGCATTAGCTGTGTACATCGCAAGTACTACTCTTGTTGAGGAATTGACAGAACTATGTTAAGAACACCATTAGCGATTCAGCCTTGAGGTGCAATCAATAAATCCACGGCTGACTAAACTTAATAAAACTTACATAAGCCGAAAGTTGAAGAAACAATTTGTAGCCGACCACAAGCCAGTAAGAGTACAGTACGGCAATAAGTACAATTGTACGGAACAGGTGAATCGATGAAATTACCACAGAGGCCGTGCGGTAGGGATAGCACACAGAGGGCGGTCTTGGGTGGTTCCTATCAGCAATGACTAGTCTGTTTTTCGTTTGAACACTGGGTGTCCTGTATTAGTGGGAAATCAATTATTGCTGGTTTTTAAATGCCAGAGGTAAGTTTCAATAACAACTAAAGGTTCTCTCTTATGATTTCTTATTTTATAAATTTCTAAAAAACAATGTGGAAGAACGAAGGTTTATTGAAACTCAGGAAAGGCGCAATGCGCAAATCTGAATAGTTCCGGCTGTCCTCTTGAAACCTTAAATACTGGAGGTCTAAAAAGGCCTGGAAGGCAAAAAGTTTCATATCAGTGAGATAAAAACCATACCGGTGAAGAATATGTGAACGATATGCCTGTGCACCTTCGCTCTACTGTGAGCGTTATAGTCCACGCAACTTTAAAGGTCAAAACAGAGTTCTGACTTTGGCAGCGTACATGCCTCACACTAGTTCTAAGGAAACACAGTTATGGTGATTAACATACATTATTCTAACAACAACGGCACGGGAGCATGGCGTCAAAGTCATGTCCTATCTCAAATCCCGATATCGACACACAGACAGCTTGAAGAACGTGAACTATTAAATCCGGTTCTTCATATTCTCAGTAGGTAAAGTTGCCGTCGCAATTCTGTACTATTTGAGCGGCACGGTCGGACTTAAAATTGACCGTCGCAGCCCCAAGTCAAGATTGGAATTCTGTTTTTGATACTGAAGCGAAGAGAAACAGACGTCCTCGGTGTGCGTACAACTATAGCCTATTGGCGCATCACAGAGGTCGTGAGTTCGACTTCCACTCTTCACATGACCCTACTTTTCCTTGTGTTCCAAAACTCCATTTCGAAGTATACTTTCCTTTCGAGGTTGGGCGATAGGCTAACAACTTATTCCCGGAAAAAACAGCAGTGTTGCTTCGATAGAGCGACGCAGATGTCCCGAACGAAATACGCTCGGAGGCAAACTATTGAAAAAGAAGAAAGAAATGACTCTAACATTACTAAAAATAACCACCCTGTATATTTGGTTGATACTTTTCAAGGAGTTCAAGGAAGTCTTTATTACGCTTCACTATCGATAATCTGATTCTATATAATTAACTCGCTATCATTGTGAGAAAGATGATTTCGAAAAACATTTGGATGAACGATTGATTAAAATATTACGAGGTGCGACCTGGCAAATAAACAACTTGCTTAGATCAGGCCGATTCTCTGTATTAATCAAAGTAATTAACGACATCGGTGGGAACCGGTTCAAGAAGTAAATACATCTATAGAGGTGGGTCTCGGTATAGTTACCATAGCAGTGCGATAAAACACTTGACGATAGTGCAAACTATTGGCGCATATACACAAATTCCTTGAAGCCATCGATTGCTTTGGCTTCGAGCGAACAAGACAAGAAATCCATGTCGGAGCAGTTGAAACAGATTACGCAATCTCACGTTTATTGGCTATAAATGAACTAGCGTGCGTGTACCTTAGCTGAGGTGCACACTACGAGTATATCAGCTATCAGAGGTTCGAGATGTGGGGTGAAGTTGTGTCTTATGTGGCTAATAGGTAATCTTTTATCCAAGTGGATAGATGTGTGTAGTCAGAGTTGAATCCCAGCGGAAAATGCAATGCTGAATCAATCAATGCATTACGGAAACATTTATTGAAGAGCATGGAAGCCTTACTTTTCGTTTGCATAGGTGGGTTTACAGTGGGAACAAATTTTCACTCTCACTACTTACTCCTGCATTCTGAAAGCCGAAGCATTCGGAGAAAAGAACATCTGATTATCGGAAATTAAGGAGACATTAGACCCGAACCCTAGTGAGAGCTCTGACTGGACATTGTTACATGAGGAAGCATCTCCATAGGATTGATCTCTCTGAGACCCAAATATGCAGAATTTGCGATGACGAAGACGAAACACCAGAGCACATCCTCTGTGAATGTGAGGGATTAGCTCACAAAAAACTTCGTCACTTCGTTCAGGGTTCCATGGAACCATCGGAATTCCTGACCATTCCTCTTTGTCAAATACTAAACTTCTTTGAAAGTGCAGGGATTGAAGAGGAATCATAGATAATACAGGGGACGTCACAATGGTCCCAACTGAGGCTTCAGTGACAGAGGTAGCCAGACCAACCCCATTTCGTAATCTATCTATCTATGTTCTCCTGTATTACCAGTACGGTTCACGGAAGCATTCCAAGAAGTATTACCAGTAAGCATTGCTTCTGTAAATTCAACAAAGGAAACTGTAAGTGAAACCATCAGATTCATATTCCATTTTACTTGCACTAGATTTAGTCAAAATTATCCCAAAATAGACCGAATTGTAAATGACTGACTCAAATTTGTGGTCCTATGAAACTGAGGAGTTCTGAATATCCACTAGCCTTCCTTACATGAAAGGCCTATCTTAAAATACATTACCGATTCGTTCCCAGTAAGGCTACTTTTTCATTTTCCTGGTAATGCATTACTAGTATTCCCGCTGGAGAAGCACAGAAGCTAGATAGTATAGTATAGTATGTTATTTTCCCATATGAAGAGTCGGCACATATTTTCTATTTAGCTTTGTTTAGCGTCGGATAAAACTGCCGTGACCGAGTCATAACTACAACAACACGAACATGATAATTAATGAAGAATCGCTTAGGTTGACACATTTTTATTAAAATAAGAAATGAAAATAAATTCTAGATACGAAATAGTCAACAGCAGTTTCTTATGAATCTGATAATCCATCGGGTAAACTGAACATTGCTACAGATTCGAATTTATTAAGGCGATAAGCTCGAAATGTACTACATTTTCTGTTTATTTTTCCGTTCGGTACTATAGTAGTTGGTAAACAGTACTAGCTGAAAGTTTAATCCAATGTAATGGGTATTGTAAATAGGAGGGTTTATTTCAAGAAGTCGGCTGGAAGTACGACTGTATTCGTTATCACACAGTCGCTGCGAACATCATCAAGTCAATCAGCTTCACAAAAAATGTTCTGTCCTCCAGAAATAGTTTCCAAGGTACAATAAGCCATCACGATCGCAACTATCAATATCTAATCACCACTTTTAGGAATAGCAATTACATTCGATAGATGCTACTCATGAATAATACTATCAAGTAAACAATTAGCTGCTGAGAGTACTCTCGAGAGTAATACTCTCAGGTGAATTAACATTTAAACTCTTTTTATTCGTGATACAGAAGAGTATTGTTCATTCTTTCCATCCCAGCTTAATTAGAGTCACCATTATCGTACAATCGGGTCCGCATTGCATTTTCATCTCCAGACTAATATCAAGAGTTAAAAAAAATGAACACCACATTTGTCCTAAAATCAGAAACGTTTTCATGTTTAGTCTTCATATCTAGTGGCTTCTAAACTCTTTGTGATAGTGTCGTCTTCAATTTAAAAAGAAATCCTTAAAAGTTAGACGACTATATGTGGCAGTGTGTGTAGAAGGAAACTACAAAATCTATCTAGGTGCTAGAGAAGTGGAAAATCAGGTCAACATTTAAGCGCATATGTGTACCCATTTGGAGACAAGTTGTCACGGTGATGGGATGAGGACAGGGAGTGCAAGGACATGGAAAGAAAACAATTTTTTTGCCAATTTCAACTCTAATAGATAATGTCGACGTCGTCGTACTTTGTATGGAAATATTGTGCCTATAGAAGTTGCTGACAGGCCTTCCTTTACAGCCACCATCGGAACAGGACTAGGCATTTCATATCAAATGAAACTGGGTCGTTGTGATTCAATTCCACCGACAGTAATACTATAGCAACGAGATAACCAATTCTTGTGCTCCTAGATTGCTCTTCTTAGATTGAATTTTATTTTTATTTCCTCATTTAGGTCACATCGAGAATTGTTGCTTTAGCTCCGATGAAAGGAAACTAGCATAGTGGCGACATAGCCATTAAAAATCATCTACTCGTGATTTTGCTTGAAAATTACTTGCAAGCGATTTAAAAATAATTTCGATCTCGTGCCTAAGCTTCACTCGTCCATAAACTATAACGAAAGTCTTCTTTTGATCTTAGGAATTCACCAAAAACAAAAATTACAAACAAGAAAGAACACTTGCTGGCCAGATGGGATTTTATCTATCGATCGTCTCTAGATGGTCTAGTTTTCTGAGAACATTTTCTGGTTAGTTTTAAGATATGTGTAATAGAAAATCGGTTAAAATACTACACTTGTATCTACATGATGATGTATCGGCCATGAGGTATGAATAATATTGGCAAGATATTGCTTGCACTCGATTGCTTCGCAATAAATGACTATGTGATGTATACAACATACATTCCCTCTATAGACGAGACTGTGATAATACCAAAAAAAACACATTTTTTAGATAAAAATCAAATGATTTTCAAGTGTACGAATACTTTTGTTAACCTCATTATCGTCGCTTATATCATTCATTCTTAGTCAGTCTCGTTTTTTTGTACTCGTGGCTTTAAAAAGAAGCGAGGAATTGACCGTTTTATAGCAACAATGTTTTTGTTTTATCATTTTCAAAATTGTAACACAAGGGAAAGAAGAACTGCTAAACAGTTAAAGAAGTTAAAATTGTTTGTCTCATGTATTTGAATGAAGATCAATAACAAATCTACATAAAGAACTAATCCAAAAAAATCTAAAGTTAACGAAAAAAAGGTGTGCGAAGTCTTATTATTTTTCGAATCGAAGTTCGGGAAGCGGTTAAAGTGGGGATGCGATAGGATGCTTACGCCCCTGCCAGATTTAACACATGAATTACGTAATTGGACCATACTCTGGGACGCTGTCAAAGTCGGAGTGTAACATCGGTTGTTTCAAGACAAGACTTATCTTAGTTTGAAACAATGATTGTCAAATATGTAACTAAAACTTGAAGAGAAATTTTGAAGAATTTGAAAAGGCTATTTAAGCCCCGCATATCATAGGAACTAGCGTGAGTTTCTCATAAAGCAGTTCGAGGACGAAAAAGGAATGAGTGAAATTTATAGTCGCATGAAGATCAAACCTAGCAGGTGTTAAGGCCAATAGAAAATATGAAGAATCGTTAAAGAATGCTCAAAAAAGGCATATCTCGAAAACGGTTCGAAATCGAGCATATGTTGTTTGCGAGGGTAATTCAACATACGACATTCGACCGCGAATGTAGGCGAGTGGGTGTAGAAGATGTCGCAAGGTATACGGTATTCAGCGAGAGAGTTCGGCATTATGGTTTCAGAACTGCGTATTATGGGTCATCGCATCATTCGGCTACTCATGAAATTAGATGAATCGTTACAGTTTAGGTAAATTTGAACATGTGAGAATGACTGGCTTGACCAGATTCCACTGACCAACGTCATCATCTTTAATCTCAGCTCCGCAACTAGTTTCTTTTCTCGCTTAGCTCTACTAAATCCGATAGCTTCCACGATCCAACTACATCAACTACTGACCTAGAGATAGCCCATGACCGTCTTTAATTAATAATGAGAATAGTAGCCCATTGTTTCGAAACTTGACTATGAGATCGCTCGTTGGATTCACCATTAATTTGAAGAAAAAAGCTTTTACACAGGTACATAAAGAAAACGGCTTAAATTACCATCCGTTGATTAATCGTTTCCTGCAATTAAATCGTAATTATAATGGCTGCTTGGTTTGAACCTAGCCATAGTCAGTCTAGAGATTTCTAGCGGCACTCAAGCATTTTGGGTTTGACCTGAATATCGGTAGCCGTACGTGCGACTAAGTGCGTTACAATTCGCATCGAATAACCTAGCGAGTAACTAGGTCACTCCTTGGTCTTGACTTGATCTTTTATCTGGATTCTAGAGATCGAGTACGACTCTACGAAAGTTCAGCGCTTAAAAGCATCGGTATAAGTTGGCATATGACATTAATTCGATTCTGGAGGTCACTTGTTTCAATCACAACCAGCAGCATTTTGTACCTATACTCCTCGCTGGTAATATCGTCATCGCTGGCAGCAAGCATCGGCGTACTATCGCGATGCCATTTGAAAGTCGGTTCCATGTTAGTTTTCAAGTATGTTCTACAGACAAGACGAAGGCGGGTGCAAGGCAGCGAGTAGTGAGTTGTGTGACGGGTAAAGGTACACCTTAGGAGAAAAAACCCCTGCCTCGACTATAGATCGCTGCAGTTCCAAAAGCCAAGGAAGACAATCATCAATCACTCGAGTTTGCGCGACTGAGGTCAACTAGCTTGTTGCTAGAGTCGGATGCGGATTGCCTTTGTGCATGTTGTGTTGGAGTTGGAGTTTTGCTCTAATACATCATTTCGAAATGCCCGAAGCTCATACAATCTCGGAAGTATTCAAGTCGTCGAAAACAAACAACGCAACGAACCGAACCAAACCAAACTACCAAAATACCAAATCTTTGAAAACCAGTTTTTTTTTGGGAAATAGGTTTACGAAGCTGTTCGGTCTTTCGACATTGTGAATCCAACAAAAACTTAATTTTATGGACTAAGATCCCGGAGAAAGAGATCTTAGATCTACAGTAGGTACCTTGACTACCTGGTCCGCTTGAGTATGTTGTGCGCTAGCTGCTAGATGTGTTCATTTGACGCTCGAAATGAACACACCGACAAAAATTTCAAGAAACAACCTACTACCTGTAGTTTGTAGTATAACCAACTAGCTTAAGATTGTTGTCTTGTGGTAGGGATATGTACTCGTATATGGCGTCATATCTCGATCTGTGGATTTTTGAGTTAAAAAAAACACAAGTTAACTGTAGCATAATAATTTTATCCGAATTTCGTCTGAAAAGTTAGTAATTTTACGGTCCATAACTCGAACAATTACAGTTGTGTTTTCGTTTGTTGAAATACTCGGAAATTGCTTAATTGTGATTTCAGCATATTTTTTTTAGCTTACAAGATGACTGAGCGTTTTATTTGTTCCAATATTTTATCCACTATCCATGAGGAAGTTACTTTATGGTTTGTCAAAAAATTTGGAAATCTTGTTGTTATTATTTTCCCTACGAAGCATGCATAACTTGGAGCGATTCAGACGGAACGCTCTTCGTTGCTTTTCCTTTGCCAATGCTACACTAGATTCGCATTATTCCTAATTGCTTCCTGACAAGTAGAAGGATTTTCTTATCATATGAATGAGATATTCGATTTATAGCTACTTCTATACAAGGGTGCCCATACAACTTCTTCCAGAGGGGAGGGGGCAAGGCAAAAGGTTTATAAAATAACCCCCACACTCCATTTGGAATATGAATGTTTGGTTAGATTTTTAACGCTAAGTTCGTTAACGGGCACAATTGTTCTACTCCTTCGGCTCCTTAAAACATGCGTTCAAGAATACTAGCCGATAACTTCAGAACGCTTAAATCGCTCAAATCCCAGTCGTAAGTATTTCCTGGAAAATCCTGTCTTCCCTCAATTTACGGAACTCATTTTAACTCAAAAAAACATGTAGTAAGAATTTTATACGAATTAAATTTGTTTTAAAATGAAGTTCGGGTTTATTAGTCAGCAAAATTCCTCTTCTCCTGCGGGAACCTTCCACAAATAAAGTCCCGATAATTTGGCCAATAACATCAGAACTCTGTAACTTGGAATTTAAAATTTTGCACAACTTAATATTTCAATTGCTAAAAGGAGTAAGTCTTTCGATTAGCTGCTATATAAACTGCCTTGAAAAATGTGTCCCTTCATTCATTGTAATTAGACAAATTGTCGAGCTAGGAAGTCATAATTTTTGACAAATCCTTACACTTGTTCGGGTAACACTCATACACAAGTCCTTAAAACAAATGTCCATGAGTATTGGCCTATAACTTCATGCTTTTAGATAGGAACTTCAAATTTCGTATACGTTAATTTTACTTTATTATTTTAATAATAAAGTATTTTAATAGTTCCAGGTATATTATATATTGATATATTGAAAATCAAGTGATTCCTTCTTACAGGCACCTTGTGAAAGTTTTTTTTTGCGGTGATTACCTTAAAATTCCAGATACGGTATTAAAAATGGGAAACACTATCCAGCTCCTTCGACAGGCAACCAAGCGATAGTTCTTAAAAAGGCTAACCTGTAATTAGCTTAGTTAGTTCGGACTCTCACGTAGTAGTAATTATTACACTACTACTAACAGTAAAACTGTCACTGCTATCTTCTTCGATGCGTAATATTTTTGATAAAGGAATACCTATCTTTTGTCATTGGATCTGTCGATTTTTTTTAAATACTTTCGTATATCCATTAGTTAATTTTGTATTAAATACTTTGAACTCTGGAATAAATAACAAAATTTTGAATGATTCAGCTTTAGAGTGCTTTTTGTCCTTATAAATCAAAATTATACGTTCTAGCGTCGTGTCGACTGTTTCGTCGCAGATAGAAATGACGATGACAATAATGTGACGGGACACCCGTTTTGGCAACGAAAAACGGCGGAGATGGAAACGCACCCTTAAGCTTTACAAACTGAAAATAATAAACTTTTTTTGTCTTGGTTGTCTCGAAAGAAGATAAAAAAATATATTTGTTAATAACAAAAGTATAAATAAGAAAACTCTTCACTTACATGGATATATATGCTTGTCACTTACAATCCAGCCGAATATTTATATTTATAAATAAATATGTCAAGAAAAACTAGCAATTCAACTATTCGAAAATCGTAACGAAAAATCTTGTAAAACACACGCTTGGTCGTTCGATTTGGAAATACACTGCAGTCTGCTGTGTCGTGCCTGATCTGATTCTTCTTGAGTGCGCGGCCTTGGTCAATTCCGAAAAAGGGCTAATTATCTATATCTATAGCTTGATTTGAGTTTCATTTTAGTGTCATTTTACTACGTTTATATGGAGGATCAAAAGATCGAAAGATCCAAATTTGAATCGCGTATATGACTACATCGGATCGAAAGATCGAAACATGGGAAGATCGAAATGACAAGTAACATAACCTGAAATCTTTCTTTAATCGTACAAGTTCGAAGTGCAGTGCATAAAAATGTCAAATTTAGCAGTTTTATGTGCTAATACTATGAAAATGATGGAAAATCAATTTTTATTGTTAATGAATATGCGACGATCGAACTTTCGATCTTTCGATCCGCGTTTACATGAGAAGTTCGATCCGATTTCGACTCGATCCAGGTCGAGAAGTTCGTTCGGATCGAGTCGATCTCATTCCACGTTTACATGAGGTTTTAGAGGATTGAATCCTCCATGTAAACGTAGTAATTACTAAGAACTAAAGTCGAGGCATGAAAGATATGAACAATAATTTTACAGTGAATGGCAAAAATAGATGCAACAACATTTGGTCTACAAAATGTAGGCAAGTGCCTCCTTCTTGCCACCCTCCCCACCTAAGAGCGCACTTGCTTCTATACGAGAGGAAAAATATTGGTTCATGGTTATTTATTCGTTGACTAAAAGTTTCTTTTTGGTTTTATTAAATCTCAGGTCGCCATCTTTAATTTGACGGTAAGTACCAATAATTTATTCAACTACCAAGAAAAAGTTTTTAAATCGACACAGTTTACCGTTTTCAATTAAAAATTACTTAAATCAAAAAAATTTTTTTTTAATAGTTTAATGGCTATTCATCAGAATTTTTTCTTCAGTGAAATACAATGAGATGTCAGGAAAATGTGAAGGCTACTAGAAACTCGTACTCCCGAAGGCTTCTTGAGAGTAGATGTCCATCTGCTCGCACTATATTTGAACGTTTAGGTAATAATGACTTTTTCCTTCTCAGTTGCACTTTAAAAAGAAAGAGTTGCTATATTACAAAAATGTTTCAGATTGATGGTGAATAACTTTGAAAGTTCGTAAGCTAGAGCAATAAATTGACATTTGTATGAAAAGAAATAAAATAGGGTTTCTCAATATTGGGGAAAAAATAGGTATATTTTTATTTTATTACAAATTGTATTACTTAGAAAATTAAAAAATAAAAAATAAATAATTAAATTTTTCTTATATACGAGGTTTTGCAAAAATCTATATTTCAGCAGCGCTCCTTTTGGCAGCTCTCAAATAGCTCTTCCCCAACCATAGTATAGAAGCTGTTTGCGGTTACTACTATTCCTGAGCCTTTAAGTTCACTCAAGAAAACGCATGCACCTCCTTATTTTTAGATACGTTTGTGCGGTCATTACAGGCAAGAGTGCCTTAATCTCACCCTTATTCTCGTTCTAATTGTGTTCAATAACATACGTGTTTTAAGGGCCCCATAGACGATCATTCTTGCGTGTCATTCATGCGTGTCATGCATGAATTTTGATTTGCTATACACGTTCATTCCAATCAGTCTCGCTTCAAAACTCAAAGTGAAAGGGTCGACGTAGTGGCTTGTACTCTCGTAACCGACAGTGTTTTGGACGATGATGTTCAGAATAAAAAGGGGAGAACAAGGATGAGAAATAAAAATATAAATAAAAACAATTGCATAAAGAATAAACAATAGTAAATGACTACGACAAAGCGCAAAAATAACAAATTGTTGTACCACAAGAATTGTCGCGGCTTGTCCTAAGCACAACTCAAGAATTTTATGACTATCCTTATACCCTTGTAGCCTTCTGATAAAGAGATTTGTTTGAGATCGGGTTAAAGTTTAATTATTATATTTAATATTTAATTTGGATATTACAAGGATGTGGGTAATAAAAAGATGGGACACAAAAAATGCTAAAAGCCGGATATCAAAGTATTTTTTGTCTGCGTCGATCCACCCGTACCTGAGTAGGTGTCGACATGGCGTGGTTTTATGACAAGTAATAAGCGCTTGGCAAGAAACTTCGTAGGTCTAGTGCAATAATACGATCATGAAATTCAAAGAATTCTATAACCATAAAATCACAGGTTTCAATCAGAAATAAAATTTCGATTGCTTAATTTCCAGGAACAAATCTAAAAATTGTGCGTAATTTAGCGATCATATCATTGCGCTAGCCCTATGAAGATGCACGCAACGCACCTGGTAATAAGATATTTCTTTTCCGTCAGGATACGGAACAAAAATCAAAGAAAACATTTTCTTTCGCCTTCAATGAGCCGTCGTCCGCATTCGATAAATGTAAAATTGGAATGACGATCGCCATAGACCCACAAGCATGTTGTTATGCGCGTTGGCTCCGCCCACAAAAATCAAAATGATTTGATTTCCATCATGGTGGATTTACACTCAACGTTTGAGGCGCGCCTCTATCCCCACCATAAAATCAACCAATCAGAGGACTCGTGGAGTCGCAAGAGTCTAACATTCTTCAACTTTTTCTCCGACGCACGCTTCCATATGTGTACACACATACACTGAACTGTGGCAGCACACAATTCGCAGCCATCGTATTTCTGTCGTTTCGCACTTATAGGCAAGTTGCGTCGCAGAGACATGTTGAGTGTAAATTGCTTTCAACACAGCAAAGAACACAGCCGACGAAAACCGGTTTGCAATGGCCTGATGGGGGTAGAGGCTCGCCTCGAGGCGAGCCTCCAGTGTGAGTGTAAACGCACCATCATGCCGCATGACAGCATGCATGAAATGCCATCATACAGCCCCATACACGATAGATTTTCGAGAAAAATTCAAATTTTCATGCAAGAGTGACACGCAAGACGGATCGTGTATGGGGCCCTTAAAAGACTTTTGTTTGAAAGCCTCCACAAACCACAAGGTAAACAAAAATGTAACTAATTAATATACTAATGAGGGGGACTACGTTATGTTGCAACTAATCCTCTTCTTGAATTCTTCTTGGCTAATTAAAATCTTCAAACAATTTGTAGATCAATTCCGTGCAATAAAAATCATTTTCATTAATTAAAAATTATTATTTCACTTTGTCATAAAAATTGATAATAAAATTTTCGACATTTAACATGAACTATAAAAAAATACAAATTAACTTTTTAATAAAGTTAAATTTAACGAAAAATAAATTGATATATGTATGTATTTTTTATACTGATTTGAGTAAGTTAAATATTTTGGATAAAATTTAATTTTAATAATATTTAATAATTATTTAATAATAATATTATACATGAATCACTTCAAAGATCAAATTAGACTGAAAAAAACGAATTCAATTTTTTGAAAAAATGAATTCGTTGACGACTTTGATTGTCTCTAAAAATCCAAAAAGTCGTCTAAAATTGTAGCTGTATTGACAGTGGCAAAAACATTATTTAGTTAACGAGAAAAATATCAATATCGTTAAACGCTACTACACCTAGGCCCCTTCTCCACTCACACCTGCCCCACCGAAATCATATACAATAGCAATTACAGGAATTCAAATTTTACGAAAATGCAGTACTGTATCGATATTGAGAACCAGAGCATAGTCAGTCACGGAGTCCCGAATGAATTACTATTTAATGAACTTATAAGTAACCAAAAGTTTCGATAGGATTCTGCATGTTTCCGTATGAATTCCGACGTCCATCGAAAAAAAATTATATGAAAAAAAAAATATATATAAAACTTACAAAAAAGAAAATTAGAGGCTTGAAACTACTTAAGACTCGCGTGTACGTTCTAATAAATTTCACTTTATTTAATTAATTCGAAAGAAAACAAAAATTTAAATTGTTATCATACATAAATCCCTGAGGTGTTTAGTGTTTAAACACATTAAAACATTGCTCGCCGTTTTGTCCAGAATTTTTGCTATTATACCTCCATATCGTATGGCGCGTATGGGTATGCATAAATAAAAGTATAGGTATGTATTATATATTAAAACGTAGGAGTACATGTGTAGAAAATTTTCACGACATTGTGATGAGTGTGTACACTTAATTTTGACCGCACCTTCAAAATATAACAATCCCAGCTGTTTGAAAGAATTAATGTACCTAGTCAATAAACACTATGTTCAAAATAAACTACAGAAAGAAAAGGAAAACCTTTAGGTAACAGTGACAACATACAGATTGAAATTGCCTACACCTACGCTTCTTGCGGTACTACTCTACAGCACTTTGGACTATGGCTACGCTAGAATATAGTATTAGCTCATAGAATGAGTCTAAGTACTGTAGACGCTAAGCAGGTGTTGTCATTCACGACAGTGTCATCATCGTTTTTAAAGAAATCGCGTCGCGTCTCGTGGCATCGCGTGATTTCAATTCGAGTGGCACGAACAAATCTCATGGCTTTAGAGCTAGCCAGCTAGAGCTAGCAGCTAGCATGGAGTCACACTAGATGACTAGATTCACTAGGAAATTTTGTGTACATATTTTCAATTTCATGATGATCTCATCAATTTACATCAGATGCTACACTAGCTTTTGGCTCGGCCACTATTTTCCATACACCGACCGAGCCATGGAGTACGCCGCGATTTTACAAATGGTTTTTCATTGAAACAGCCAACAAACAACCATACGACAATCGCTGGGTTTTCCTGTAGGTAGACACTATAATTATATTAATTCTGCTTTTAACGCTATATATCTACATAACGCGATGATGTGAATAATGGCGGAAGTACATTATCGTTTGCTTTATGGTGAAGTCAAATGGACTGAGTACTTTTTTGCTTTCGGCGGTAGTCATTTTGGCAAACGATTTCAAAAATCGATCTGCTTGCGATGTTTCTGTCCACTCGTTCTAATTTCCTTCCAAAACCCTCTTTATTTATTCGATAATTAATCCATCAACGTTATTATTACTGAATAACACGGACGATATGAAAGTCTTATTACAATAACGTAATAAGCCACAAATAATTTTAGTACCGATTCAAAATATTCTAACTAAATAATAACAAGAATAATAAATTTATTGGCAGACCACGCAAAATTATAATCTTCTGGAATATATTCTAAATATGTTATATGTTCATCCTGAATCAAGTGGAATAAATGGCTTCCAGTAAGAACTACTTTCTAATACTTCGTTAGAATAGCGTAGAAAGTTGTACACACTTTCAGAATATTCCACACATGCCACCGAATGTGCTCGAAAGCTCGTCTACGCACATGCGAAATAAATCGCACCAGGGCCAATGCATTGTTGATTGATTACAATTGCAATAAATTTTAATGAGGTATTTTTTCAAGGCGAAATGAATTTTGTTTTGCAAATCAGGAGGTCAGTTAGTACTGAACGTAGATACCGGTACAGTATTACGGTTTCAGTGAAATTTTAATAACATGGTTTTCTACAGATTTTTTTTTATTGATTATTTTTCTTTTTTATTTATTAAAACAATGTAATATGTGTAAATTAATCATGCGTACATCTACTAGAATTCCAACCCTGGACCGCATCTTTTTGAAGACAATACTCTACTAATGATGCTGTCATGTTATTAGGCAATAGTGAATATGAGGTTCCAGTCTTTGTTGTTTTAGGTATTGATACAGTATTAAATTTATGAGTTCGCATATGGCAAGAAGCGAAGACAAGACAATAAAAAAGTCAGTTTCCATTCAATTTTTTTTTGCTTTATTTTTTAATATTCTAAACCATACAACAATTATGGACTCCAAAACAACACGAATACCAAGCATCATTCAGTTTTTACAGTTTGTCTGCGGTACTGAAAAACAGAATTCATTGACACATGGCTTGTAAATACTGATGCAATTCCGATCCAGTATTGATAAAACAAATTGCCGCACAGAAAAGACAAAAATCCGAAATTTGATGAGGTCAGTACCGAAATTGTATTGACTAGACGAAAATTGAATTCATTTTAAGAATATTCATTCTGGCGTTTGAATTCTAGTTTATAATGGAACATTTTCAAGGTCCCGATTCAAGAGCGTAAAAGTAAAAAACTTCGGATAAAATGGACACTCGCTTATAGTAGATGACCACTAACGGTTCCATCAAATCAATTTTAACCGAGTTCTACTGTAATTGGACTTCGTTTAACAAGAACCAACAAAATTAATTAGCTTCGATTTTAATATGATCAAATTCTTTACCAAATATACGCAAATTGCAAAAGATTGAATTAAATTAACATGGTGCAATAAACACATTAAAAATACTGCAAAAGTTCTCCAATTGCATTAAAACGACGACTGAGCAAGACTTGTACACGACGATCAGTTCTACTGTGAAAATTAGACCGAGCGATATTCATCAATAACATGTCTCGTGTAAAGCTCCGGAGAGCGTTTGTGCAGTTCAGCCGCGAAGCAACTTTTGAAACTGCCAAGTGTAACCATAATTGAACGCGATAGTAATAAAGCGATTTGTGATTTAATTAATTTAATCGAATTGTGTTGTTATTTGAAGTCCCATCTAACCTTTAGCAGAGAACAATATAAAGAAGAATTTAAAATTATGTAATGATAATCTAAATGAAATTCAACAACGTTAAGGTAAATAAAATATTGAGGAAATGTGAACTATACACAAAAGCTTCTGCCAATGTTCAAAATTCGTCATCTGTCCCTTGGTCGATAAAAGGGTCTGCCAAAAGCCCCAATTTATGGAGACGGGTAAGACTTTGGCGTGCATGATGGTAGGATTTGTTTGACACTAATTACTACATCTCTGGGTCAGAGATTTTGTAACCCGGCCTGCCTTGCGCGAATGACAAAACAATATCTCAATATTATCCGATGAAAACGTATGACACCAAAGAAACCTAATTAAATTTGAATTTCGTAGTTTCTTTTGCAACTTTCACCGCCAAAACCTTAGACTACCAAAATTTAAAAAAACTCAAAATGGATGCTAAAATTTTATAAAAGAATGTTCGTATGGGAATTGTTTTTTACTAACATATTAAAATTAAAACTCATTTTTCATAACAGAAAGCTACAGCACTTCAGTTGGTACACGAAAGTTTCACTTTTGGTCTGATTGCATAAAAATGTCACTTGAGGTTGAGTCTTTCTTGCGATAGGAAGGAAAACTCTTTTTGAAGAGATTTGAACAATTTTTTGTCCGTCGAGCCGGATTTGCAGTCTGTGGAAGAAGAAGTGAGCTAAAATTTTATAACAAAACTGAAGCAAAATAGTTGAGCTACAGCTAGTTGAAAAATTATTTTTTTTCTATTATTTTGCACTATTTTTTTAGAATTAGTGAAATACACTGCGTCGAGAAACTGGCTGGTTCGATTCCTTCGCAATATAAATATTAATTGTCGTATGTACCTATAGGCAATAAATAAAATAAATGTAATTAAACAATCTGTTTGTACTATAAATTGCATCTAGAACACAGTCCACAGATCATAGCATGCCTATTAAAAATACTGGAACTAGAATTGATATAAAACACACCACACAAGCCACAACAACCCGCCATATCTCTAACCCATTTTCATTATAAATTCTAACATAGTGACTCTTTGAAATTTTGCCGAGTGTTGTATCGTTCGTATGTGTAGTCGCGTTTAGTCTAGCTGAGTGCATCGTCTCTAATTAAAATTAAAGTCCGCACAACATACGCCTCATTTTTTCACTGATAACGAACTAATTGTTATTTGCCCCGAGTAAAGTTATCACTTGACATGATTTTCGTGTATGTGTACTCGCAGTTCGACTAGAACACACCTTTCTAGTAATAGTCACCGCTTTTAGAAGATTGGCAGGTTTCTGTAGGAATAGGGTGGAAGGTTGGCCCTCCTAGTTTTCAGCATCATGCCCTTGTATGTATTTCTAATTAATTTTTTTTTCTGTTCAATATTGGAGGTAGATACCTACTTTTGATGTAATTAAGGATATGACCTTGACATCTATATCTAGAAAACAGAAGATCATAGCTGCATCTACTAGATAGTTGATTCAAGCACTGCGCTTTCAATATACCATGTCAAGTGCTCGAATCCGACTTGAAACGTATTTTCATTGACCCACATGACAAGTATCCTTAAGAATTTCTATCGTATTCTTGGATGCCAGTTTCGCTTCGATAGCCTTGCGGATATTCCGACTCGTTGTTTCCACGACGAGTGATTCTATCGCTCGAGAAGCCAATAATTTGATCAATTACATACTGATGTGTTGACCATTAAGAAACTGTTTCCTTGACCACACTCCACACTGAAACAATGCGAAGAGAAATCTATGCCAGAAGCATTTTTCTCCGCTAACCACTTAGACGGCACCAGCAGCTAACTATTAGCAACTAACGAGTCGATAAAACTATCTTCGCTTTGATGCTAGATTCAACTATGGTTGGAACAGTCAGTCGACTTTAGAATTAAGCGTGCATTTGCAGGTGCATAGCGAACATCGTTGTAGGCCTCGGAAGGTGATTACAGCTTTTAATTTCTGGATCCCTAGGCTGTTCTGTAACCTGAAAGAGACCAGTTCCATTCTATCGCGGACCTAACCTTGTATTCTTAAAATTCTTGGACAGAATTACCCAAAATTACAGTACGCATATAAAATTAGGTCGTAATGTGCAAGATCCTTGAGACAGTGCCTCGATATCGATTTAGTCGAATTGAACCCATTCATCTCCGCCCTTACTGGGAACGAAGGCATCAAGGCACATTCTGATGCCTCCATGGCTGCAAAAACCAATTTCCTGCACTATAGCTTCGTTAATGTTCTTAGTTTCTGAAAAGACGAATCCTTCGACTATCTCTAGACCATTAAGCTGGAAAATCAAGGAGAACGGGCGGAAAATCCGCATAAATGTAGACATTGCGTGCTAAAGTACTAACTTCGGGTTGATGGGAGCTACTATCGCTTCATCAAGATCTCAACGGCTTCTAGTAGAAAAATAATAAAGTAAAATAGGAAAAAACCCGAAACCGTCTAAAGGCGTGTGAGTACATGGCCAATGGTGGAAACTATTTCTTTAGCCTAGCCTGGCTACTTGCTTGCTAGCGTTTGTTGATATCTTGTATCTACGGAGCAGCAAATTTATGCTAAAAGTAGGTCAGTTGAACTGAGCTCTACGCTCCACCACTAAAGCTGAAGTGCTGCTGTCGTTGGTGAGTAGTGGTAGCATATCGTTAACTTTGTACAACCATGTAGTGCCACCTACTGTACTATAGTGTGCTCCAGGGTACCAGATTTTCTATAGATTGCGGACAGAGATATGCTTACGATTGGAACTATATGAGCACACCTACGTTATGAGTGTGAGCACTAGAAGTACATATGCTTATGTTGGGTATATAAAGCTAAGCGAGCATTAGATTACGTATTTTCTTTATTTTACTAATTATTCTGTAATCCACAGGAAATTACAAACTAAACTTGCTACCCTGAAATTTCATAGTTTCGCATTTTAATACTAGACCCAAAAGAAGCGATATTAAATTTATTGTCCGTTTGTCTGCCGTACACCGTAAAGCTTCATATTGTATGCCATACTCTCAAATATTTGACTAAAAAAATTTTACGAAAAGTACAATAAAATTTTTTCCGATAAAATAGACTTTGTGTAGAGCAAATAAAATAATATGAAAAACGAAAATTTGACGATTACACTATCTGACTGAATTTTTTTATTCCACTGTTCGAATTATTATAAAACATAATTTACCGGCGTTTTCTTTTATTTCTTTTTCTTCTTTTTTATGATATCAGGGCGATAACTGATAACATGCAATAAAAAAACTTAAAACCAAATTTGTACTACAAATTGTAAAAAATGCGCCTGGAATTTTGTGGCAGCTGCAAAACAGTGCAGCTCTTTCTATCTAAGGGATCAAAACAAGATGGCGTCGCATCGATAATGAAGTCTCATGATGCTATTACCATTGCAACTATAAACATTAAAAACTAAATTATTTAATAATACAGTTGCTGTACGAGCGAATGGAATCTATAATAGTACGCAAACATATTGTCTTTTGTCTCTAATTGTGTTTATAAAATGCATAATTAAATACAGTGGCGTAGTGTAGCCTTGGGTTAAGTACTGGGTATGGGTATAGGAGAGGGCGGTGTAATCGTTTCGCGAATCATTCGTGTCGCAATATCGATTGAATTTTTGTTAATTACTCTAAACACGTAAGGCCTGTTCGCTTTTAATTAGCGCAATGAGCTGATGTGATCGTATCGTTTATTTTGCTGTGGAGTTCAGAAGATGAGTATGTGGCGTTTATCATTTTATATATTTTAGATTGATGGCAGCTGCGTGTTGTCTTTAGTATGTATCACTGTTTGCCAGTTAGGATTTGGGCTTTTCCGAATAATTTACTAACTATAAACTATACATACTATAAATGCTGTGTATTTAAAGTACTGATAGTGTGATGATCGTGACGCCATGAGGCAATTTAAACTGTGAACTGTGATCACATTAGATTCATCTACATCATGTTTGCAAATTGAATATTGTGCGTTTCGAAACTTTCAAGTATTATCGAGGGTAATTTTTTGTATTCCTGCGATCCCACTAATACTTTTGCTTTGCGAGGACATTGTTGATTTACTTTTCGCTTTGGCATTTTTATAATTTTGGCATTTTTGACGAAACAGTCAAAAAATTACCAAGCGAAAATTGTTCAAAATCTTCTGCAAGATCACCATGTAACGTTCTTTAACATTGTAAGGTACACAGGTGAAAATAACAAGACGTAGAAAAAATCAGATATGTGAGCATAAGTGCAAGTAGATTAGCAAAGGGTCACTCGTAAACCGTTAACATCAGAAATTTCGAACGAAAACAAGTTTCTTCTGAAAAGAACTAGGTACGCGATACGAAATAAAAGCTATTGGCCGGTTCTGTAGTTGCCCCCTCGATTTCGGAAAAAAGTAAAAGAAAATAAACGCGCGCTATTTCGAACAGGGGAAACAAGTTTTTCATTATTTTTGGGCATCGCATGAACAACATCACATTTCACGAGATCCGCGATTTTAAAGGTATTGCCCAATATATCGTTTCTTCGGCCCTAATCCCACCGCTGATGCGGCACATTGGTACAATATGGGAACAAAGCGCGTCTCTGTTGAACTGGTGGATTCGTAAGATGCAAAAGATCGAAATTCGAAATGTGTGTTCTTTAGAACGAAATCTACGAAATTCCTGCATCTTTAGTTCTGGCCTCACACCTGGGTAAAATTGACGCAAAATAAAAACATCATGGGTCTATTAATGTCTTGATTATTTCATATGACTTAAAACTGTTTTTCTGACCATGCACAAGAAACAACATTTTATTGTGCTTAGCTAGCTTAGCAAGCACCGAAAAAAACTTGTTTGTTACCTCGAACTACCTTTCTTGTAGTGTGGTGGAACAACAAACGTACATATGTATGTACAAAAAAAAACCGCGCGCCTATTCCGATGTTGAAGAGAGTGATGACATCAACTTTTGGATTATAAAATCTATGAGATAAGTGTAGGGGAGAAGGAGCAATGACGTACAATTGAACATTAGGGTAAAATGTAAACCGGGAAAGATTGGAAAATTCGGATTAGACTGTTACCGGTAGTAATCATGTGAAATACGAAGAAAACGTTAAGTGTAAGAATCTGAAATCCACTAGCTGTAATCAGTGGCGTACGAAGTAGGCGCCAACAATCTCAAGAAATGCCAAATTTATGTATGAAAAATCTTCTCTTATCAGTTTTCCTATCGAAGTAACAGTTGGTGTAAAAGTGAATTGCATTACAATTCGTCAAAGACGCCTAAAGACCCTAAGTTTAATTCCTAACTATGTCCAAAATTCTATTTCTATCCTACTGTGAACCCTTGTCACATCTCGCATTCTCAGTCCACAAGAAAATACAAGCAAAGTGCAAAAAAATTAGATTTAGATAAATTTTTACTTGCATACCTTTTATATCAAATTTCAACTTCCTAGCGTAGACTTTTCCTGAGATTGAAAAAAAAATATTATTTTACTATCCCATCTTTTGAAAAAAACTTTGGTAACTGTCATGCATATTTAAAAATGGTTAATTGTGCAAGCAAGATTAGAGAATGTTATTGTAAAACTAAAAACCACAAAATTTTCTTTGTTACATGCTGTTCCACTTTGACTGCCGAACATTTTGACAATGCTGTTTAAAGTGGTAAAAAGCCGTTAGTAATGGACGAAAGTGTTAAGGAACATTTAAAATAGAACTAAATAATACAAAAGAAAGTGTAAACAAGTAAGAAATATATTGTTGTTTTAAATAATTTGAACGTTAGATCGATTTAATTGCAAGCGCGAACAAACAAAGTGTTATTCCGTACTTTGACAAATTAATTTGTTATAACCGAGTGTTCGTTTTAGAATAGTTACAAATGATTTCTATATTCTACTAAAGGCCGGTGTATATTGTCATTGGTACATTTATTTATTCTCGGTGATCGATAAAAAGGTCGCACGAAAAACTGGACTTAAATTAGTTTTTCAAAAGATCGCGTTTAGAAAAAAAAGTGCTTTTAAAATTTTGCGTATGAAAATTGTCCATCTTACAATATCGCCCTAATCTCGTGAAATTCAAAATTCGACCATTATCTACAATTGGAGGAAAATTTTTTTTACAAAAAGCAAGAAAAAAAGAACGCGAATAAAATAATTAAAAATAATCAAATTAGTATCTTCATCATTTGGCTACAAAGATGACAATTTTAAATTCAAACGCGCACAACATAATTATTATATTATAATAGTGCACTTTAAATTAAACGATAGGCAGCTCAAATCAAAGTTTTTATTTATCGTTTCTGATTTTCAATTCTAATTATCATTAAATAGAACTCTCATTTAAATCAAATCGCCTAATTTGAACTATTTTGGATTTGATTTAAATAACATTCGTTGTTAAATTTAGTAGAAATGTATTAAATACTTACGTTAAAATCTTGTACGTTTTCTAATAATAGATTACTTGCTGATTTTAATGATATTAATTTTAAATTTAACTGGAATATCACTTAATAATTATTCAAATATTCTGATCATTTTTATTTTATTTATTTATTAAGTCTACATTTATAAATAAAATAAGAAATTTTTTTTGTTTTATTTTCAGACATATAATTATATATATTATTATTTATTTTGAAAATTGTTAATAAATATTACATACACAGATGTAGATCACTTAAACAATATTTGTAGGTCGCTGGTTTGATTTCCACAGCCGTTGCATTTCTGCGTCATTGCGTCGAACGCAACAATCATCCAATCAGAATATTGTACATATAATGTTTACGTCGCTAGTCGCACTATTCTCGGTTTGTTGCGTGACGCAAAATTAAACGTTGGTCACATTTCTGCCATCGCATGTTTGCAGGTTACATTATGGAATTGGTTTCATATTTTGCGCCCCCGATTGAAATTGTTTTGTTCTTAAACCAAAGTTTATTTATATCAATTCAGTTTTGATGCACTTAGATCTTTTTTTCGAGTAAAATTTGATTGAACACGTGTTGGGGAATTTGAAATGGTCCGTGACCCAACTGTTCGTCTCATTTTTACATTTTTGAATCACGTAGATTATACACATACCTATTATTTCACTACCTTTCTTCAATTACATATTAAAAATGAATGGATTTATCTGTAAAGTTAAAATAAAAATACATTACGCTGCGTTGGAGAAGATTCGCCCCGTCTAAAAGTTCCAAACCCAAAAGCGCCTAACGCTATGTCGCAGAAGTGCGGCGACAGTGAAAATCCACCTTAAGAATACCTGGAGACTTTCGACTTTTAGTCGGCCGACAGTTTAGTTGAGTAGCTAATAGCAATGCAGTTATATCGAGGTACGCACACCAACCGATTCGAAATCGATCCGACTAAAAGTAGCTGCATTTGGTCGTGTTCTGATACAACCAAGTGCAGCGACCCTGTCTGGTACGATGCAGATTACATCGTTGACAGTTTCAAGACTTAATTTGTCTGGAGTACTTGATTGTTTGATAATTTTTTCGCAATAATACTGCCAGCGGTAGTGATAACAATATCTGGTAATCATTTAGCAAGCAGATAATTAATCTCACAGTTTCAATCTACTGTAACTATCGATATCGGCCAACTAGTTTAAATGGTATGCGCATGGACTCCGACTAAATAGTTTAGTCGGGCAGTAAAGAGTTTGCGCTGCTTGATGAAATTACAAAGTTTCCTGACTGAATAGTCTGTAGTCAGCGCTAGCCCTAAATGTTAAAATTATACACGAATCTTTAGTGATAGTGACATGTTAACAATGCTCATATGTTCCATTTTTTTAAAAACACCGTTCTTTTGATATAAATAACAACAAATTTGTGAAGAGCAGCAAAGAAAACAAAAAAAAAATACCGTTAGACCACCCACCCTGTAAAACTGCGCTAGTGACGAGTTGAGTCGTTGGCCAAATGTGTCAAGATGGCTCTTTTTTCCTACATTACATACCGGGAAAATACCTTTCACATCTAGACTGGTGGCTAGAACTCGAACTGTTTTGATTCCGATATCCCAGTGATAGGGGACTAAATATGAGCTTTGACTGATGCCATATAAGAGCATTTCTTTGCTTCTCGATTGGTGCCTTTCCTCTCCTCTTTAAAAGCGACCGAATCCTGGAACGCCACTGTTCGCCAGTACTGTATCTGCGTCTCTGTGTATACAATTCCTCAGCATAAACGCACTACGTGGCTTCCCTGCTTTATATATAAGTGTATTTAATCGAAAATACATTGTATCGCCATTTCTAATCCATGCATATAATCTAAAATGGCGATTCAAAGCAAGAAAAACCCCCATCACACAACTCTTGTACCTACTGTGTTCTACTTTTCATCCCCCTCGAAAGAACATAGTGCGTATTTGAACTCGCATAACAGAGGGGTGTAAATACGTACACTACACGCGTTCTACTCATCAATGATATGCGTATTAAAATGAAGGTCAAGTTCAGTCGCAGTACCTACACACTGCACACTCTCTCCCTCAACTCACTCACCCCTTGATTAAAACACTCGATCAAAAAACTACCAGCATGCCGTCCAATCAAAATTCGAAAGTAGAGTTTCGGTCAGGGGCTCGAAAAAGCCAAAGACGGGAAAAAAATCAGCCCTCCTTCATATTATCGCATACTGTGCCAACATGGAAAATGCGGGAGTCACGTCACTGTTCAGATTCGAATCTTTGAAATATGGCGGGAATTAGAACAGAATAAATCAAAGGCTCTCTCCACACTATAATTTATTTTGGTATTTCTCAAGCTTGTCGGGCATGTAATTGGGACTCTGTTTAAATGCTCGAAGAAGAACAAGACACGAGCAAAAAAAATAAACTCAGTTATGGCTAATGTCCAATAATTTACATAACGAATAGGTCGATGGAAAATAAAAAAACCCCAAGCAAACTCGGCTAGAATTTTTCCACCACTTGGGGCCTGGGTGAACATCGCGATAAAGAGGCACCAGCACACCACTCATTTTGCTCGAAACGAACATCGACAACTCGACGTTCTGGCGTTTTTCAGTTCGGGGCTGGTGAGTGTTCTGCTGCTGCCCTGCTCCACTGGTGCCTTACACACAATTATGCCGCATAGCAACAAAGCTCTCGAGTCTCGACCAGCAGTTCGCTTCCCAGCAGAAAACACGAACGCCAGAAGAGCTCCGCCGCCCCCGAACCAACTTCTATCGACTTCAGTTCAACCAACCAACCAACAACAACAGCGACACTACGGTGAAATTGAAGTTTTCCACACAAGCTTTTCCTGCTTGATTGCGACGTACAGTCGCTTCGACTGGGAAGGGGTGGCGTGGAGGGTAGGCAGTCAACACGGAACAACCTCCACTTGGAGTTCTGGTGTGCACAAAAAAGTTTTCTTATCATTTTCTACGTTGGCGGTCGATTGTACTGGAAAGAATTCGCTACAAGCTACTAGAGAAATTCCAGAGTGAATAATTCCCTAAATACAACATGGCAGCAAACCCTACACCTCCCAGGTCACGCTTCGACCCTTCACGAAGGATTACAGCTAAAATGGCGCTGCTTCTGCGCAAGAGAGCCGAATCGTGCACAAGTCGTACTGCTGTCTTTAGTTCTTCAGGACACGCGGGGAAGAACTGGCGCAGCAAGAGAGCGGTATCACAAAGGACTCGTAATACATCTCTTCTGTTCGCATCCAAAATCGTCCTTTCACGGAATCCAGCGGCGTGGAAGAGCGAGAGAAGTGAATCGGGAGAAACTAGGTCAGGTGGTTTCTTAGCGATCGAACGAAAAGGAATCAAGCGAACGGATGTTTAGTTCGTCCTTGAAAGACAGGGCGAGGTTAAAAGAACAAAGGAATGGCAGGATACCTTAATAATTGATAACCTTCGAATAATTTATTTTACGGAGCCACTGTACAAGGCTGGAATTACGTAGGCTGTGACTAGTAGCAGTTCAGCATGTTACCACCCGAACAGACAATTAAGAATTTAATCAAAACCGTGGCAAGACTAGAACAGGACAGTGAGAAATCTTAAGCTAAAATTAAGAATTCAACTTTGGGATTTCGGTACATGTGGGTGAGCTAGGGATTCCTTTTTTGAATCACAGATTCAAAGATTTCACTGGACAATAGCCCAACAGGCTCTGAAATGACATTACCATTCTTTTTTAACTAATTTTGGTACGCTGAATACGAATATGACACTGAAAATCGTTTTTTAGTTCTAGTTTTGACGATTCGTGACATAATGCTAACTAAGGATTTTCACGGTGGAGCGGCTACCTTGAAAACATGGAACGAGCAAAATTTCGGAAAATTCCGAAACTTTACTCGATCCACACTCGTTCAAAGAAGAATCTAATTAAAAATATAATCTTAAAAACTAAAATTTTAATACACAGAGTTAACTTTTTTTAATTAACGCATTTTCCAGCTTTTAAACTACTGTATTTTAATAATATTTAAGCAGCATTCAAGGACGTCCTTAAATTCTACTAAATAAAATCGACAAATCCGCAAAAAAAAATTGTTTAATAGCTGATTTACATCGCCAGATTTAAGCGACTAAATTTTAAAATCTAAAAAAGCGTTTACATCGCCTTGAATAGATTTGTTTGACATTTAATTATTTAGTAGCTATCTCTTGTCTTTTTTTAATTTATTTTGTAAGATTTTACGCTTTCTGCAATGGAAGATAGACCAGCATCACCAGGGATCAAAAAAAGAATATATTATTAAATTCCAAACCTTGCATTCCAAGCACTTGCTTCTTTAAAATATGTGACAGTGAACATTGTGGTGAAATGTGAACGTAGTGAAATAATTTTTTCGCGCCTTTGGGTACATTGATAAAAGAAGCATAAACGCAAAAATGTTATTCTTCGGGTCTTCGAAGGTACGTTATCATGTCAACAACGATCCATAGTTTGGCAAGAGTGAACAAAATTGTTACATTGAATTCTCTGTGCGGTAAGTATAATTCGTCACAAAATTTTCCAAAACCGCAACCTCACAATCGAAGTCACAATTTTACCCCTTCCTATAAAATGTTGTATGAGCGCCCCTGAAATTTGAATCTTTAATTCTGGATCTAAAGCGGAACGTTCGAAGAATTCAAAACGCACATTCTGAATCTGAAAATAAAATTGGGAATTGCATCAAAAAAGCTCGCCACGCCTTTTTACTTTCCGAAAAAAAAGGATTCAACCACAAATATTCAACCGATTTTTCTAGTGAATGTTTTTTTCAGAATCGCGTTGACGCTAGTCGAGTAGCGTCTTCCTCCAGTCGCAGTTAACGTTGCATCAGAAGACTTTCACAGATTGGTCTACTGAAAAACATCCTACAGAAAAGAAGAAACGGCAGTCTACAAGACAGAGGGAACCCCATGGGTTTACCTTGGTCTAAATAAAAAGTACGATATTCGAAGAAGAAACAGTGCCTCACACAGTGTCGTAAGAGGGTGGCAGAGTAGTTGCCTCCTGGTCCATGGGTTTGATTTATTTTAAAGAAACTTGTTAATTATTGCATTGCATTTGTTTTATTTCATTTGCAAGAAATTTGATGATTTGATGGAACGGGCCTAATTGAAGCCGTTCTGTCCCAGGATGAAGGTTGTCCAAATATCGAATACTTATTTTTATTTAATTCACAGAAAGACACCTGGATTTAACCTATAAAATTAAGGTTACCAACCGTACTACTTACTACTATTTTGTCAGCACTGTCTTGGGTAAAACAATAACACAAAATCCAGTAAACGTAGTGATTTTTGAAACTCATCAATGGAATGGCGGTTTGATTTGAATGTGGTATTCAGATGTTCACATTGACATTGAAGATGAACCTTTCTAATTTTGTTATTACTTGTATGACGATTTTTCTTTTTTGTAGGTTTACTGTGAAAAAAATATTGCAGCAAAAGAAATTAAGCCGACTCACCTTTATTTGCTTACAAGTGCTTCTGATTTTATGCAAATATTGGATTTGACTTGCCAAAGTAAAGAGTCAACACTTTAGTAAATCATTCCCGGAGGATGACGTAATTGAATAAAACCAGAAGTGCTCATAAACAAAATCAATAGGTCTGGTTTTAACAATTAAAAGTTATGGGCTTAAAAATCATATCGAAATAATTTCCTGATTTTCTACTGTTGGACACCTAACAAGCAGGACAGAAACGTCATTTACGAGATGTGCTGAATTTGAAAATTGACGAAAAACCGTGGCTTTTTCATTTACGAAAACTCTGCCTTGGGACCGGTATTTCAATGTGAAGTTAGCTTGTAAGTTTGGTAACTAATACCAAAAAGTTAACTCACAGTTAACTGACAGTTAACTTGTTAAGCGTATTTCCAAAAACGTTTGTTTTCAAGTTTGTAAATTGTAAGTAAGTGAGTATACTTAACAGTTTAAGTAAGTAAGTATACTTAACAGTTTATCCATAATAAATAAATTCAATAAACAGAAACAATTACAGTCAATTTAGAAATTACTTAAAAATTTTTAGGTTATCAACTGACAACTGTCAGTAAAATATAAGCAGAAGTTAACTCATGCCTGAAGTATTAGTTATCTTTTACTAACACTTTGTAGGTTATCTGATATTAAAATACGGAAAATTATTTTAACTATGAGTTAATCAAAACCACTCGAGTTAACTTTATATTGAAATACCGGGCCTTATGCTTGAGTCACATACAAAGTAGAATGAGGCAGCGCGACGCAGCTTGACGCCGCCAATAAATAAGCAAGTCAGATAACTATTCACTGTCTGCGTCAGTTTGAGTTTTGAATAAATTTCAAATTTTCTAAAAAGCGTTCGTATTCGTTCATACGAAGCAGCGAACAATTAAAAACGATTTTTAAGCTAATTTTAATCAAGTAACAATTCGATGTTTTAAAGATAAAAAAGTCACTTGTCGATTTCGAGGTTAACTACAGGCTACGGAAAAGTTCAGAGTTGACGAACATTTTTTGATGGCTGCGTAAGGCTGCCTTCGTCTACGTTCGTTGTGACTATCACAATGGAAATACACCGCGCTCAACTTTTTGACAGCTAGTCTGCCTCGGACTGCGTTCCCGTTGTGACTTAGGGGTTAAAGACACTGTATACAGTGTTGCCAACTATTTTTTTGAAAATCAGTCAGATGACAGTTCAAAATCGGCTAGATATTCTTTTTTGTTCTAATTACTTGATCGTAACCGAATCACAGGAATTTCAATGGTCATAGATTTTTGGAAAGTCCCTTAATGTATGGAAGATAGTCGAATTCTAATGCTGAATGGTAACAGAAAGTATGTTAATGTAGCACACAAGCATTGAACTGAAATCTGTGAAGTAAACATTAAGTGCGTTTATGCAAAAACCTAATTTGCTCCGTAGGATTTTCAGATTTCATCCCCTACTACACGAATCGGCTATATATTCGGCTATCGGCTAAACTTAAATTTCTTGAGCTAGATCTTGATGAAATCGGCTAAATTTAGCCGATTTTTGGCTAAATTGGCAACACTGACTGCATACTCTTTGAACTGCGCGACTAGAAAGCATTTAGATGCGTGAGAAAAAATGTTTTTCGCCACCCTCAGCGAAAAACAGAAGGGACGTCCCTGCGAAAAATCCGGATTTTGTAATTCCGCGATCAAAGCAATTTCAATACCTAAAATTTTATAAATTTACTCCGCACCAACGTATCAATGAAAAATATCTGCTACTGCATCGAAAAAACGCTGTCTACCGTAATTGCTTTCACCCCAAGCTGCGTTTTAGAAAAAAAGAATGTTCGCAGTGCAAACACGCAGTGGACGTTTGGTATGAAAAATACAGATCACCAGTGATGAAACATAAATTTCAGGGCTGTCCAAGTCAGTTAATTTCGTGTTGGATTTACACAAGAACCAGTCATTTGCAGAGGTTTTAAAATCGCTCACATGTACGTAAAATCTAGTAATTTCGATAGAGATATGTCGATTTCGCAGAATCCAGTACGAATTCTTGCGATGTACATCAGCCATTAAGGTGAAACGATTTAAAATGGTTATTTCAAGTATAGCTTGATATTTTTTAGTAGTAATTAAAAATAAATAAAATCAGTCAGTAGAGCTTCGTGAAACCTTCGGAAATAGAGTGGGATTCGCTATACTTGAAATAATAGAAAAACAAGGTGGTTCAAGACGGAGAAGCAAAGTCATTCTTGGAGGGTAGGGCCAATTCGCCCACCCGCATTCTTAAAAAGTGTATTGTAAAATGAGGAAAGTTTAATTCTCCAATCAAATCCGCTCTCAATTTTTGCCGTTCATATTTAGTGTAGAATTTCTGTTCTCTTCCCTGTTAGCAAAATTAGCATTCCAATCACAACTTAAGGCTTTTAAATTTAGTAAAAAAAACAGTAAATTTTTAGAAGGAAAATGAAAAAAAAATTATCAAGTTGAAATTGATTTTCTGGAAGTAAAATGACGTTTTCTTCCCTAGCATACGTACGTTATTTTTCCATGCTGTCCAAAACCTCTTACGTGTATTTGAAATTTTTTTTTATTAATTTCGAAGGCATTAAAATTCAAATGTATATTATCGATTATTGCGTGGTTATAGGCTCCTCTATTCGTCCTCTTCAAAATTTAGTTGGTCCCGTCTAGGTTGAATCATTCTTTACGAACAGCTCAAAGTACATATATTAATCCAGAAGCCCCACGATTACAATAAGCTCCCCTATTCCTTCGTTATTCCTGTTGATGTCTTTGATGCCGTCCCCGTCATACTTTGCAGGTGTAGTTTGTAACTTGGGAGAAGAACGAGTAGGTTTTACTTTCGTTTTCAGTTTCTATGGCATACTTTCGTAGATTTCACCACCCCTACTCTTGTCTTGACTGGATGTCATTGTGGCATTGGATATTGGAATCGACGCCAAAGATAGTCATCCTCGTCGTGCCGTAGTATTTCACATATGGTTTCTAATTACTAACGTCGATAATGTTGATTAAAACGCGACAGTAGCTTACAAAAGTGTTACAGCTCAATTTATAGTTCAATTAACGCATTTTCTTTTTCGTCAAATTTGATGAAATACGAAAACCGTTAAAAAGCTTAGCAACACTCTCGACTCCACTGCTCTCTAGAGCTGTAATACAGAAGAGAAGAAAAAACACACAAAGCCAAAATCCCTCGTTGACCAATCAACACACCCTGTGCTCTGACTCTGACCCAGCATTTTCGGGCGGATGAAACATGGGAACGGGAAGGAAAATTTCGGGCGCGATTTCCGCGCGCGTACGCATGCGTCTTGCCCGTTTCTGCAACGTTCCACCATTCGTCCAAAATTAGAAGGCCTTGGGCACCTCTCCTCACGTTGTATCCGTGCACGCTATTGTGCGCGCTTGCCGCTGAACACCCGCAACTTTTATAGGAGAGAGAAAAAGACTGACTAGTTTTCAACTATACACAGCAAGCCTCTATCTCACTCCCACAAAAAATTGAGGTCTGTGAAAAAGTACCTAATGCGAGGAAAAAAAAAGTAGTATGCCAATGTAATTAAATTTGTCTTTTAAATTCGCGCGCGCACAACCGCCATTGCCCGTTTCTTTTATATATACATATCCACACATACACGTAATTGCGGAATGATGTCATCCGCATCACACCAAGTTTCTAATTTTCCACGAAGTAAAAAAAAAAAAAAAACTTAAAAATTAACGACAGTCCACAATTAGTATGAATTTGCCAATGAAAGAGCGAGACAGCCAGCTGCATTTCCCGTTCCAATTAACCGTCCACAAGAAAGCGATAAAAGGGCGGGAAACCGCATTTCAAACCAGAATACGATTAATTTTACCATATCTCCCCCCACCCACCGCACAACTTAATGTGACCCACTGTAGATTGATTTCGCAACAAATTTCATCACTTTTTCTCTCCAAAATGGGGGTTTCGAGAAAAAAAAAATCAAAAATTCAAAATGGCGGCGCTACGCTATTATCCACATATACACGCACACTAAGCGCCTAGTCACCAACACATCCATTATGCGGAAGTGGGAAATTAGGTCGCGCGAGTAAAACTAGTTTTAAAACTAAACGACGAAAAAGCCCAGGTTTCTTTTCGCTCCGTCTCTTTCTGTTGCTGATTTCGCGTTGCGTAATCCACCAAACTATTCAATCGTTTCCGAAACGTGTCCGTTTTCGCGTAGCTTCCATTCAAAATTTAAAAAAAAAAACGGAAAAAAATCATACAAAAACTCACTTAACTCGAAATGTGCATCGCAGAGAATTTCTTTTCGTTAAAATCCGGATAAAACAGTAAACAAAAAATAAATAAATAAGAGAACTTATCGGATTTCTTTTTATTTGAAAAAAAAAAGTATTTTCATCGTGTTTTCTAATAAAATTTATCACAGAAATTTTTGTAGTACAATATCCAAGTCAGGCCACTCTCCTCCCTTTCTAAGTCACTTTACTGCTCCAAAACTTACGAAAAACCCGTCCAAACACCACCAACTGCCACAACCGAATGAACTCGCAAACTGAAGTAATCGTGCGGTGCGGAATCGAAAGCCAGCGGCCGAACGAAGCACACAGCGCGATGAATCTTACGAAAGCGGGGCCCCCTCCCCCTTTCGCGTAGTTCCAACGAAAATGAATACGAGTACAGTTGCTGGTAACCGACCGTTACTTGCCCCCCTCGAATATTCGAAAGCTTCGCAATGTTTCGCGCAATTCATTGTCGCTTTTCGTCTCTTTCGAACGGCCGTTGCTCAGATCAGCAAGCTTTGCAGTCGCACTGCTCCGATGAAGTGCGCGCATAAATCAGGAAAAGCTTTTCGATGGGCAAATGAATTGTGTGCCCAGGTTTTTGGTATGGCGCGAATTCATCGCGTCCTGATTTGAATTTTTTACTCGACGAACAAAGGTTTCTTTTCTTTCGTGCTCCCTAGCTGCTCCCCCGTTCCGCCCACAAGAGAAATGACCTAGTAATGGTTTTTTCTCCCTTTTTCGTGTTCCCTTTCGCATTCACATCGCAATGCTCCACTCCAACTCCAAAGGCGAAGGAGTGCGATAGAAAATTCTACGAAGATGAAGTGAACCAGTGAACGTTCCCCTCTTTTCGCTTTGTGTGGCAGTGGGCAGTGGCGTGGTGGATGAATGCGCGCAATGCAATCGATTTAAAGAGGAGCTGAAGCTTTTTTACTTCGTCTTCTTCTTTTTGGTAGCTTCGTTCTTGTTGGTTTTGTATTTTGTTCGCGCTTTGTGTTTTGCTGTGCGCCACGGAAATTGTGTCAGCAGAGTCTCGCACAGAAAACGAGCACAAATCCGTCCCTTTTCCTCTGCCGCTAGAACGATGGTCCCGAAACACAAAAAACCCGAAGATCTTTGCGAGGAGATGACATCACTGAAAAACTGACATTTGTTGCGCAATTCCTTCATTTTTTTCTCTAAACGTTTCGTTGAATCTTGAATGTGTTCGTTCGTTGCAGAATGGGTGATGGAGTTAAAGGGGAGAGCAGACGAGAAGAGGTAGCTATAGAGCGCGGTTGTAAATTAGTTTTACATACATTTATACGGGAGGGGGCGCGATGGCATGTTCCAATGGAAAGTTTGGTCCGTAATGCAGTGACGCACGTTTAATATTGGTTTTGGGTAGTGGGAACTGTCAGGATTTGGCACACCTCTGCTTTGGTGGACACTGTTTAATTGTCGCCCTAGTAACCTACAACAGGGGAGGAGGACGAAAAAGTTCGGGTAGAGACTGGGGGCTCGAGTACAATGGGCAATCCTTGTCTGAGTGCTCAAGATTCGTTGCTTTGCTGCGTGTCTTCCCCCGCATAAAACAACAACCTACAACATTAATTATGTTTCTCTGTGGGCTAAGTAGCTCGATTTTTTCGCTTTATTCCAGATATCGACCACAAATTGGTATATCATTTCTTCCATGAGCCTGGTAACGCACTTTGATATGAAGGAGTCAATCCTAAGAGCGCAACTCATCTGATTACCGACTAGAGCCTGTACGTACACAATTAATATCAACACGCAAGTCAATCATAAGGCCCTATTAGTTGGTAACTTCGATTAGCTTGGCTAGTTTTAAGACAGCTGATGAAGCCAGCAAGAAAGTAGACTTAAACATTTTTTTATGAAATAAAAACAAAAGATAATAATTTTATTTTCATGTATTCTTCTATGAAACTTGCCAAACCCTAGCAAAGACTTGAATAATAATAATTTCCACTTTGATCTAGGAGGGGTTATCTCAGGTTTCTAAACTATTGTAACAGCAATGCACCCACGTGACGTCAACCTAGTCTTAGACAAAGCTCACAATCGGAACAGGTCGTGAATAACGTCTTTTTTTTTATAAAATGATTAATGAAATATTCAACTTCATTTTTTTTATTATTACTTTTTTCATTACAAAGGGTTTATAAGCCCTATGCATATGAAAATGAAGGTGGTGATGGATTAGGCGCTAGATGGGAGAAAGTTGGACAAAAAGTAACGATGGATCGTTGTACGAGCATTAAGAGTCTTTCTCCCGCCCCTCCATCTAAGAGGTCAGACCTAAACATGCCACTGCACTATGAGAATTTTTCTCAGTGTTACTTTTAGCCAAAATTAATTTAATTTGCAACATTCTAATTGGTGAAATTAATGCCCATTTCTAGCTAATAAACATTCTAAACCGTAAGAATCCTAAAGAAATTTTAAAATTGTTTCAGGTAGTTAGGAGAGGTAGATATAAAAACTGGGAAAATTGTAAACCCCTATCAATCGCTCCTGAATTTTGTTCAAATTGAACGTCAAATTAAATAACAAAGTAGGTAGTTCGTGGTAAAATAATTTAATATGAAAACTAGTGCTTCAGATAAAGATATTTTATTTAAACAAAAATACCTACTTATAAAAGGTAGATTGCTACTTAATTTGTTGACAGAGTGAAAATATATAAATATGGACCTGAAAGACGAGAGATCTTCAAAATTCTTGCGAGGATGCCCCCGCCTTAGTTTTGACGTGAAATCAAAATGCGCACGACGAATAGATGCCATCTAGTTATTGAGTGGTGCCGATCATGAAGATGAGCAGATAAACTCGTTGAAAAATATTGAGGTTGTTACAGACGATATTAAGATTTTGAAATTTGGGGAGTCTGTTCCTTCGCTTACATCATAGAGATATATATACTGGAGACGACATGCACCGATTGAGTTGAAGGCGGACGTCGTCGCATTCACTTGCACGCAAAAACAACAACAATTGACATAACGAACCTGTTCTGTCTCACTCGTCGTCTCACGCTAAAACAACAACAACGACCATGTTTTGTCTCGCTTTATAACCAGTGGCTTGTCGTCTCCAGTAGCTCTATGGCTCACATCAATAAAATATTGGGTGGGAGAATTTAAATGAGGTCATACGTGCTGTCTCGACGAACATAGTAGTGGTCGACCAAATGAGGTGACCACACCAGAAATGGTGAAAAAAATCCATAAAGTGGTATTGCATGACCGTCGACTGAAAGTGCGCGCGCCATAGAGATATAAATACTGGAGACGTAAAGACGCCGTTTTTGTGTGAAGCACTTTGAAGCATTCTGAAGCCAAATTGAACGTTTTTGTATGGAGCCTTTGATGCCAGGTGGCAGTGCAACGCGTATTCAAATGTTTGGCGTTTTTTGTGTTCAAGACCGGAGTATAACATAAATGTGAGTAACATGCTATAAGTAGCATACTGTTTATTGTCCGGCTTCAAAACAGTCGCTACTCGTCATCTTCAGTACATACATATATCTCTAAGGCGCGAACTAACAGACATGATAGGCATTTCAAAAAGTCCTGTACATCGGATATTGACTGAAGATTTGGTCATGAGAAAGCTGTGCGCAAGATCGGTGCAGCAAAAGAGTGATAAAATCAAGAAAAAACTGCCGCATTTGGCGAAAAAAACATGTTGCTTCATCAAGACAATGCATCAGTTGACACATCCGTTTGGCGGTGGCCAAAATCAATGAGTTAAAGTTCGAATTGCTTCCTCATTCACCCTATTCGCCAGATTTAACCCTCTCGGATTATTTTCTCTTTCCAAACTTAAAAAAATGGCTTGGTGTTAAGAGATTTGCCAACAGTGAAGAGGTGGAGTCTGCGGTTGACAGCTATTTTGAAGAGCTCGACAGTTCTCACTGTAAAGAGGGTATCGAATCCAACGTCGCTGGGAAAAGTGTATCGACCTAAAAGGAGACTATGTTGAAAAATAAAGATGTTTTTTGTCAAATTTTTTCTGTTTTCCTTGTGGGACTATCCTCGTAAATGGCACAATATTACATATTTTAACAGGTACTAAGTTCAATCAATTTTATCCGATTTGTGGTGCAATATAGTATTAATTCTCTGCATGGATGGATACGTTTTTTTAGAACGTATTTTAACTATTTCGTATCGAATTTTAATAAAAGAATATGGCATTTTGCATGATCAAAGATCAATCAGTTGATTTAAAAAGGCGACAGAGGACAGTACAGAAAATGCACAAGTATAGAAAATTACAAAAAAAAACGCAATTATGCAAATAATTTTCGGTCAAATTTGCTCGTATAAATTAATTTAAATAAAATTTGTATACCATAATTTACGCTAATTTAAAAAAACAGGCATATAAATCAATAGGCGGTCATCAACCTACTCGAGCCATGTAAACTATATGTAAAAAGAACATACAACATATCAAATAAAATTTCAGATCTTTCATATTTGAAATTTATGAAAAAAAACGTGATTTAGTTTTGAATTATGTTGTTGTGCGAGATTCGACTACAGAGAAGGCCTTCTACCCGATGAAAATGCTTTCATTGGATGATTTATGGACCACACAACCAACAGCTTAATCAGACGATAGCATCAGTTATCAGTCGCCAACTTGTTAACTAATCAAATTTACGTGCTAATTTTAAGTGGAACAGACTTATTGACTTGATGTATAGTCGTATGATAAATAAATTAATTTCTTTTATATGTTTAATGGTTGTAAAGGGATTTGGTTTTAGTCAGAATTTTCTTTTAAATGCTATAGCGGTCTGGAATGGTGAAAGCGGTACGGCTGAAAGTGTTAAGGGTACAGCGAGACGAAAACTCAATTAAGTAATGGTGTTCTAGAGTGTCGAGACTTTTTGTTAAATTGGTAATCTAATCTAATCTAATCTGCCATGAACACCCTAAACTTAGATAGCCTTATTCCGAAGTGCGTGTAAGCCTTCTGATGAGTAAGAGCAGACTGTTACTTACTGTCACTAATCCGCGTATTTTCACACCAAGTACAACTCATTGATCTGGCTTTTCCAGTGATTGTACCACATCAAGGGCTGATTATCAGATTGTTGCAATCCGAGTAGCGTAATTCGAGGGATTCGGGAATTGGACTTTATGTTCCATAGAAGCCTTGGGTTGGACATAACCGAGAATATGAAAGACAGATGAGACTAAAAGCGTCAAGAATTGGATGAAATAGAATTTGCTAAAAAACTTGTAGTGGATTAACATATGTCCTTTTTAGCCCAGAACGTTAGGTCGATGGTCGTTATGGTGGACATAAGTATTATGGAAGTCCCTATCTAGGCTACCGCATTTCTTAGGTGAGCAATGTTGTCTCACTGCGCGTCCAATAGCTAGACAGAAATTAGTTTCGGAAGGCAGTAGCCTTCTACAGCCGTTGACAAATGGGCACAGCTAATTTCTAAGAATTTACAAGATGAGATAGAGGGTTTAACACTGGAGACTAAACAGTTGGGCAACTTTTAAATCGCATCGACCTGCGCACACACTTACCTGCCTGACTAATGAACACTAGAAATAAAGTGGGACGCCTGAACCAATTGGGAAAAGGAAAAAAAAAACTATCTCAAAACGACTAATGTAGAACATTTGGAAAGAAAGCTCTTAATCGATTCAAGAAAGAAAGAAGTAAAGCAATCAATGGCCTTAAGTTTAAATAGAGTGTAGATGGTGGATAAAAAGTGTAGACAACGGTTTTCAATAGGTTAGCGAGTGCGGACGCAATGGCTATAAGGTGGATCAGTTTCGCTTTATTTCTTAGATATTGGCTGATTTTGTGGAAGCGCTCTGCATCCTAACTTAGTAGAAAGGAATCCGGAAACATTATTCAAGTTTAAGCACTTTTCATTTGCCTATGGAATCTCTAACATCCTCTGCTCTGGATAAGCCATTCTGAACGTCCATACAGTTCCTGCAAAATTTATAGGTAGTGACTGTGAATTTTGTTTTGATAATTAAAACCTAATCATCCCTATACTAAGGAGCGGTCCATCAAACTGATGTTAGCAACGGATGGGTCCAGAATTTTATAACATAACACTCAATTTCAATTTTGTAATGCTATATTTCGTTATGACTGGGAGGCGTTGGTCACACTTCCGACCGACCTGGATACGCAACTGTAGGGCGTAGTCGGTATTTTTCAAAGTTAATAAGAACTTTTCAGTTCCATGTTTGAATGCTCGACCATTGTTTGAAGTTGGGACCATTAATTGCTTGGTGGTTCTATCCTATGAAAAAGGATGTTCACTCACACAAAAGGACAAGCTCTCAGAGCACTACTGACCTCATTGCCTACTTAAGTAGTTGGTGACGACATCGGTTTTTGCGCTATACCCTAAGTCCTGGCCGATCCGATCCGGGTTCTCAACAATTTTAAAAATACTTTTTACAGATAATTACTGACTCACTCTCGTTAACTAGTCAATTTCTCAACTAATCAATAAAAAAAACGAAGATTTCAGATCCAATGTCCAATCTTAAACCCGAACAAATATTTCGTCAACAGTCCATCTATCAAAGAAAAAAAAATGGTATAAGCTCGGTATTACAGTGCTACTCAAAGATCTAGGTCACATGTTTACACGTCCATGTTGGATTCAAAAAAAAGTATCCACAACATACTTGTACAGAGTCTAAAAGTATGCATGTGGTAACCGCAGGGAATGTAGCTACTAACGTTAATAATAAATTAATCACCATTTATGGCAGATAGGAAAGTAGACGCTCTTATTGCTGCTTAAGTCACAAAAAAATGACTAATTTAAAAAAAAAAACGATAGGATTTTCTCTAAGGCTGGGAATAGAAGCATCGAGAAGAAATAAAAATGATTGCACCGCGTGTAATTGTGCGATGAAACTTTTCATAACGTACGAGTGTATGACTTTATGAGGCCAACAATTATCTCAGCTTGAATTGCGCAGTTTGTGTTGATAACTTTCCAAATACACTGACATGTAATGCATAGATACTTCAACCTCAGGCTATAGCACTGTCAGCCATTTGTATTTAATCTTTAATATTTTACAGATGAAATAAGAAATACTCGTAATGTTATTACCTAGGCTAACTTATGTGGATAGATAGCGAGCTTAAAATGGCATAGCAGGATTGCATGTTTCAATGCATTTTTAGTTTCGTTTCTATTTTTACTTTTTTTTCATTTCCATAATGTAAATATCTTATGTAACATTCGAGCTTGCCAGCAAGAAGCATTATTCATTTTAATTTTTTTTTATTTACTATTTTTCATATGTTCATCGAAGTACTCAATATATAGAAATTTATATTAACCAAAAAACACTCACTTATTTATTTTTGAATTTCAATTTAGTTTTTTTTTTAAAGAATTAAACAATTTTTTCCACTATTCGATTTCGATAAACTCATTCAAAATCACGACAAATGTTATTTTATCTTGTTTTTTCTTTTCACAAATATTTTCACTAACGTTGCCATTCGAATTGTTTGGGAGAAAAAAAAATTATCACGTTCCCCTTGAAGGGTCTAGACCCTCTGGCGACCTCTCAACACAAAATTTCTTAGTATTATAAAACCATGGTCGAACGCAACGACTACGTCCAACCAATCAGGCAGCCAACTTCGTACAACAAGCAACCAACTTCAACTGCATCATGTGAAGCTTTTCCTCACGATTTTATTTTAAGAAAGAACCAAAAATTTCCGATTTTTTCCCATTAGTAGCAGCGTTTTAAGCGTGTGTATTAAACGCTCGGTAGTGTATAAGTACATGGGGTACCAAAACGCTGATGTAGCTGGGCTGGTAGCGCTGCTAGGTGCCTACAGCTTGCATTGTATTTTCTGCAAATTAGTGCGGCTGTTCGGAATCGAAAAGGAGCAATGTCCATGCGCGGGAAATATGTGGAGCATAGCTTTGTAGATGTGTGGTTTCTATAATATTAAGGAGTATGAGGTTGGTTGGTTGGCAACCACCAGCTCCACCGACATCGCAGTATTCCCATTCGGGAGGGACCTGGATCAAAGTTTCAATTCTGCTATATGGCGCACATCTCACGTATTCATATATGTCTTCCCATTATTCATACACATTGTTCCAGGAGGAGCACTGATATTCTACATCCTTAGAAGCGTTTGCATGTAATAGCGGCAAGATATACCCTTTTAAAATCAACCCAGATACAAATTACTTCAGCGATTGTCGCTTTTATGTTGATGCGCTCTATTTAAGAAATAGACTAGGTCCGTATCAAATGCAGCATGTCTTTAAAACAAACTCATTTAAGGCGTCCTTATATTCGGTTGGTGAGAATTCGAATTTAATGTTCGCTGAATTAGCAACCTACGAGCCCTTTGGGTGATTTGTAAGTCCGATTCTAAGGTGACTCTATCAGTTTTAAAGAGTACTTGCCCAGCCTCCATTTTCCATAACATTGTTCAAATAAATTCTTTTAGTAGAGAGTTCCAGAGAGATGGTTCAAAAGAATTTTATCTCGGTATTTCAGAAGAAGAAGAAGTTAACTTTTTAAATCTTCCAGAATCCTTTTTTTCTATGGCGCGACAGCCAAAATTCGACCTCCACGGTAGTCCCATTTTCTTCGAAGTGCTAGACTAGACTAGAATCACTCACGACTCTAGAATTCTTAACTCCGTCTATATGATGGCAGAAGTGTGATTGCAAAACCAGACCTACACCAACTAGAAAGATTTCTGAGAGATGTAAAGTCTAATGGACGAGGATATCATAAAAACTCTGGACGCGGAGAAATATCTCGGCCTCCGATGAAATCTATTCTTATCTAATATGACTACAGAGCTGCCTGTCTTAAAAGCAATAATATAATATACAAGAATTTCATGTTTTGGAAGATCCCACACTCCTACAGCTGCTACAGCTCCTACAGTTCTGCCACACGTTAAGTCAACGCTGTATGATGGACTGTAGAATCTACAGCTAATCCTGTTTGCTCAACAAATTCGGAAATGAACTCTGGGCCAAAGGTTCATGACTTGTAACCAAAAAAGGTCAACGAATTCTTGAAGCAGGAAGTTCTTTACATACGGATGGCTTTAATGCTATCGTTAGAGGACAATTTTCGACTTCGAAAACGGTAAGTCACCAAATGAAGTAATTAATTCCATACTGAAGTTTGGGCATCTTGAGTTTAGGAGAGTTTAGGTGGAGTGCATCAGATGAATACATTTTTACGTGCTCGCAGAGATTGGTGGTGCAGTAACTAAGCACGTTAGTCTGCAAACACTGAGGGTCTAAGTAAAATTAATGATATTAGAAGCTGTAATGATGCCTCAAAAGAGCGCTGGGTCATATAGGAACTAAAGCAGGTCTGGAGTCATGAACGCTAAAGTTGGTTCCAACAATATTGGGGTTGAGCTCATCATTGAAAAAAACATGGGACTATTTATCGCGATTAAGAGATAGCAGTTATTTCTTTCAGTTTTCCAACACACAAAGAATTGTCATTAAATGAACTGATTGCTTGACAAGAGCTTCCCCTGATAGAGCTCCTCAGAACCAAATATGTCACCTATGGAAAACGTGAGACACAATCATCACTTGATCCTGATAGTGAATACTGTGTATTGCAACTGTCCAAGGACTAAAAACATGAACTTAAATAGCATACAACAAAATAATACAAATATAATACCGTCTTTAGCGACAAATACACGATATAACGATTGTACCAATTATTGGCTCGATTTGTCGTTGTATACGACGATTGTATCGTGTATGTTCTTATGAACGACGATTGGACCGATACGGCACGGTTTTACGCTTTCACCCGAAAATCATGCGGTCGCATGCATATTGCAAGAAGATTGCAAAGAAATCGTATCGTGTGTACCGTTCATACAACCGTTGGACAAATATCGCAACATAAGTCGGTACAACTGTTGCATCGTGTATTTGCCGCTTTACGCAGAGGTAATTTTCTGGCAAGGCAATACCTGGGGACGATTGTACACTAGATATACATAAGCATTGGCGGGGGTATGCATTCAGAGTGTTAAGATGCAATTCCCAAAAGATTGGCTAGTCTAGTTATCCATTCCCTTAGGGATTGAGCGTAGCGAAGGTCTATCCAATTATACAAGCCACCCATATTGCTCAGCAATAGGATTGGACTGTTAAACTCATCTATATTTATTCGGACACCTAAGCAACCATTAAAGCCCCAAATTCGACACCATTCGACGAGGACCAATGAATTGCAAGATTTAGGTACATTCCGACATACCAGGAAATAAGAAGATTGAATCACCGCTTGGGCAGTATCGGAAATACCGTTCCGTGATCTGGTCCAAACTGGACCACTACAGATAATTAAAAACGTTCTTGGCTGGGCCAGATTCTAAGTAAACCATGTTTCTTATAGAATGCTACCGAAGGTACCTTGTTAAAATGGTTGCGATTGTAACAAACTTGTGCGCTGAATGCGCATCTACAGCTTCTCCCTTATGTGAACGATGCAGTGAAAATGATGAGTCGGTGCAACACATAGAGATATATATACTGGAGATGACAAGCAGCGATTGAGTTGAAGGCGGACGTCGTCGGATTCACTTGCACGCAAAACAACAACAAATTGACATAACGCTCCTGTTTTGTCTCACTCACTCACACGCTAAAACAACAACAATTTCATATATCGACCCTGTTTTGTCTCACTTCTCACCGCGTTTTTGGCTTCAAGGAGCTTTATACAAAACCGGTGGCTTGTCGTCTCCAGTAGCTCTATGGTGCAACACATTTCGTGTGAGTATACAACTTTTGCTCATCGAGCGCTAACTTCATTATAACTGAAGAACTGTCAGATAACCTAGCCTTGTGGTCAATTCCATTAAGAAGTCAAAACAGTTTGGAGAATTTAAAAGCACTCCTAAAGAATTACACGCTTACATCAAAAGAAGCGACAAGCTTGTGGACCTGGACCTTGGCTTGTGTAAAAGAAAGAGCAAGAAATCGTGCCGACTAGGTTTGCCAAAAGAGTATGAGCACCTTTAATCTTTTAACGAAAGAGGGTGGTACATTCAGTGATGCCAATTTAGAGCTTTCAGCGTTAAATTTGGTGCCCAAAATTTCGTCTCAGCGGACAAAAATTAGTTTTACCGCTTGCGCATTATTTGAATATTCCTGCGATTGATATGAAAAAATACATTTTTAGTCCCTTTAAGTTGAAAATAACGCTCAAAATTTCATATTTTAGTGCTCAACAAAAAGAAATACTTGGCTACAATAGGTACATTGGGCCTCTTCATTGACTCGGGAGAAAGAAAGTGGGATCAGTGCGATACAAAACAAAAGTGGATTCAAGAAGTCACTCGGTGAGTGAAGCGAAGAATTTTTGCAATCAATTTTTTAATGTTCCGAAGAAATCTTTTTTATGAATTTAGAGCATCAGAACGTTGATTAATGACTTTCGCCATAGGAGAGGGTTTAAACGCTGAGGGTAATTCGTTCGTACGGAATTGAGACAGGAACCACGCAGGGTCAGAGGTTGTAGTTGGGATAAAATTGACCAATGGACTTATAGGCGACTCAGAGGTGGCTCAGAATGCTATCGCGCAGTTGGTTAATGGATGCTGCAGTGGCTAATCTTCAAACACTGAGGTCGTGGGTTCGAATCACACCTAGTCATGGTCTTATCACCCGTGGTCGCACGGAGCATGGGGCGAATATTGCCAGCACACTGTATATTTCATTTTTCCTTTCGATGAGGTAATACTTGAAAACTTTCAATTTCAATTTTCGTTTTCAAAACGAGTTAACGTTCGCGAGTTCGCCCTTTTTGTCTAATATACGGGATACGGGTACATACCTGACACAAATAAGCACCCACTTCTCAAACAGACACTTTAAATTGTTAATTGCCCAAAGTTACAGCGATTATAAGACCGACGTTACGAAGAACTTCCTGTAGGATAGAACCGGTGAACCAAAACTGATGGTAACACTGTCACTTACATGCACCGAACAAAGGGAGCCTTGGCAATAGTAGGACCAGCGCCGAACATCGTACGTCCTTCATTTGTCGTGCATGCGTACACCTTGGCTATGACGCAATGAAGGGATTTACCCTTCGCGAAATGTTTTCCTTTTTTCATATCTTTCACAAACACTAGCAATTTTTCTGTTTCCATTGTTTCTTTTAACGAATTAAAGTCGCGTTTTTAATAAAATTACATAAAAAAAACTTAAATAAAAACTTGTTGCAATTAAACACCGCGATGGAATGAACGCACTTACGGTAGAGAGTACGACGACAGCAAGAGTGCAACTGCAGGAGGGACATAGCAATGAAGCGCACGGACGGCGTACAAGAAGAAGCCCAGGCCCAGGAAGACGACGAAGGAACGAATAAAAGTTAGTGCTGCACTGCATATGCACGTGTAACCTCTGCAGAGGTCTTTGAACTCGTCGAGTCGTTGAACGTATCGCCTCTTCTTTTCACGATAGCGCCATCCCGTTTCGACTAAAGCACGTGCTTGTGTCATATATCGACGAGCATCACACGGTCGAGGAAAAACTTGGGAAAAAATGCATGACGTGTGTGCACACGCATGAGAGTTGACTTCACGCAACACAACACGTTTGTTTCCATGCATTAAATTTTTTTCCGGTGGGGTGACCCAACGGTCGTCTACTGTGTTGACTTCGTTCGGAGCGAGTAACGGTACATGGAAACATCACGGGTTTCGTTTCGTACAGGGTACCTGGATCGGTGGTAATCGAAAAGATAAACTGAGACAGGTAAGGCTGTACGTCGCGGCCACTAGTTAGGCTTATTTTTAGATACCTCTTTTTTCAGATATTTCCATTTTCCGCACGTGCACTCACACACGAGACCGGAATCCAATCGAATGAGTGAGCCCTTTCTTTTCTTAATAAAATTGCGTTTCAAGTTGATGTTGATGATGCCATCCGCAGAAAAGAAAAAATTACAAAGAACTTTCTTTTTGTTGGCAGGAGCTCGTCTTTTACGTAGTTGAACTGGGTGGTACCATCAGTGCTTATAGAGGGAATCTTAACAACGCAGATTATCATATTAACGCGAACTTAGTCATACGATAATCCGTTTCTTGAATTCGTCATCGTGCTGCAGTCAGCTTTAGACATTACTGCTGCAAAAAAGTACAGCCAAGCCTCTGTAACTCTAACCTTAAAAGAATCCATTTGCAATAATTTTCTGTGATATAATATTAGCCAATAAGATTGCAGAGTCTCTGATACGATTTATTGCAAGACGCAGAATCTTCAATTCTTCAAAATTCCGGTTCAACGCCTGTTTTCTTCGCTTGTGGCGCCACGTAACTTAGCAATAATTTTTCACGTTATTTCGTTATTAAAAGCAAAATATTTTTTCTCCAGAATAAATGTATGATACGTAGTTATGAGTTTGTGACACAATTTAAGTCACAAATGTAAGTGGGTAATCCACATGTTCGACGAATTCAAGCTGGGCGCTGTATTACACAAAGCTGTCGCAGATGGAAACCCAACCTTATTCCTTGCTTATTATCCGAAATTCGAAGTCTCTGTAACTCGAATTTTTTTTTTCAACAGACTTAAGGAATATGTCGGAATTCGTGAAAATGTGTACAGCCGTTTTACACTCAACAGTATGAGTTGAATCAATATAAAATAATCCTGAAAATGGTAGAAGTAAAATTATTCCGATGAGGTATGGATTTTAGAATTTTTCGATTTTAGCTTTCGAGCTCTCCAGACACATTGTTATGTTCCACCACCAATGCTTACCATTTCCATACAAATGGCTCCTTTAACTCTATATAAAGGTGATGAACACAAAAGCCATTAAATAAAACGAAAAACGATTAGAATTGACTTTTCTCCTTGCAAGAAAGAAAAAGGGGAAAATGATTCGGGGTCAGTTCTATTACTTATTATTAAAATAAAATCAGTATATTAAGCATGGGCGTAAGGAACTTCTTAGTTGGTAGACGTACTAAACGATCTCAGTATTTTTGCTGTAGTGTACGGCATGATAGGCAGTATCTGAATTACTTCCAAGTTTTCATTTTCTTTTTTTGTGATGAAGGTATTTATAAATTTATGATGCTAATAGAAGCTATCGATATCAAAAACAATAAAACTTAATGTTACATTCGGAATCACTGAGTCTTAAAAAAAGATCTACACCTCTTCTCGGTACGCCCATGGATGCAACTGTTCATTAATTTCTTGATCATCTTTGCATATTCACACAATTACTGAAATACGTCCAAAATTGGTTGTGTCAACAAACGATTTATAATATTGATTGATTTTATTTCCAAAATATGTACATATGTTTTGGTGAATGTTTTCACAGTACATGTTGAAATGAAAATACAAGTTTTCCGGGTTCAATACTGTTCTTATTTATTTTGCGTGACGTTTCGGACTCGACTGAGTCCTTTATCAAACTGATCGACAATATCTTTACAAACTGTTTTTATATGAAAACAGGTAGAAAAAAAGGTTACAATATTTAAACAAACGAGTCAAATAAAAACAAAGGGAAAAATTACGTTAACAAGGGTAGTCATAAAACTATTAAAAGGAGCGGAGTTAATTAAAGGGGGATATTTATGAAATCTAAGCTTAATTGGTTTTTGGGATCGATGATTTTCGATAAACCGTGTTTTTCCCAAAACGTAGAGCAGGTAGCCAAAGTGAAGAGAGGTTGTATCCAGCGTCTCGGTTGAAGTTTTGTGGGTGTTTGGCTATCTCAATCGCTTCCCTTACGATTCTTTGATGGTAGTGTTTTGTCTTGGCCAATATTTTAACGTTGTTAAAATCGATTGAGTGGTTTTCTACCGCTACATGTTCCGCAATTGCCGATGAGTGGACCTGGTTTTTTTGTGTACAGCGCTGATGTTCACGAATCCTTGTTCTGATGGTCCGTCCTGTTTCTCCTATGTAGACTTTGTTGCAAGACCCGCAAGGAACTTTATAAATACCCTCCATTTCCAATGGGATTTTATCCTTTTGGTTTCCTAGGATGCCTCGAATCGTAGTTGCCGTAGAATAGGTCGTCCGTACGTCAGCTTTCTTGAGTACCCTGCCGATTTGATTTGTGGTACCTTCTATGTAAAGTAATGTTACCCACCGTTTAATAGTATGGTCATATGAAATTCATAAATTCAACAGTGATCAGATTACCTTATGGTCTTTACAACTTCAATATTATTTTTTCGCATATAGCCCTTTAGTTTTTTATTGTCATTTTATAATCTTACGATACAAGGAAAACGGAGTGAAAAACCTTATGTTTAACTTAAACTAAATTAACCTAACCTTAAGCTACTGATTTATAATATTGATTAACAGAGTGATGCTATCATCATATTAATGTACGGATTCTTAGTTTTGATGCATTTTGTAACCCTGATCAGCACTGCATGTATACGTATTCTAATCAATTATTATATGGAACTGCTACAATTTAATATTTTTATTACGTACTCGCTTTTTGTTTTTTAAATAAAAATAAAGGTTTCCTAAGAGGGTCCTTTATTACGTAAGATTTGTAGGAACTTTACAGCCATAAAGAAACCAATGCAGTATCAAAGCACCATAATAACAAAAAGTCAATAATATACTTATAGAATTAGATTATCGATCGAATATTTTCAGGTCGTTTGCAATTTGTTATATTTATTCTCCTTTATAGGTACTTATATTTTGAGTAGTTGGTAAGGATGCAGCATATTAAAATCTTTGTCAATATGAAAACATCGAATTTATTTATAAAGAGCCAATGTTATCATAGTTAACTCACCAAATGGTATCCAAATTTTTTTTATTACTGTTTTCACAAAATTTTTTTTATTTAATTTAATTTTTATTAAACTGAAAAAATTTGTTTTTTTCCATTCTGACGTAACGCTTTTGTAGTTTAAAAGTGCAGGGAAGAGAAGAATTATAGCGTGATTTTGATGTATATATCATGTTCATCAAAATTGAAAAAGGGTGTCATATATTCATTCTCCTTATGCAGGTAGGATAATAGCTTTTCCCTTCTAAGTCGGAGAGCGAATACTCGACTACACAATATAATTTAAAACTAGTGTAAACTTTCATTATTTTAATTTTTTCTTTTTACACAATTTTAAAGTTTAAACTTTGTCTTATTCCTTGTATATAATTTAAAACATAGCCTGTATTGTAATTTAAAACTTAGTCTTGGACATAGTATTATAGCGAATATAGTTAAGTCTAAACTAAACTTGAATGAGCTTACTTCCCTACTTGCATAAATGGTAAGTGATTTGATGAATATGTGCTTCGTGTGCATCACTATAAAGATATAGAAAAATTCAGAGGATCCCATGTACGTATTCTTCAATATTACGAATGTGTTCATTATCTCCATAAACATAATTCTGAAAAATGTTTAAACAGAACTTGAACAAAATTAACGTTTCATTAATACGATGAATGTATACATCAACATTTTGTAGTTGTTCAATAAATGTGATTGATATTGATATTTATTTCGTGAAAAAAATATTCGACGATTTTGTACGTCGTACCAATTTTTTATTAATTTAATAAATTTTGTTTATTAAAAGGCATTTATTAATACAAATGTCAGATTTATTCGAAATATTGGTTTGGTACTGCGAGAAGAAAATTCCGACAACTGCTTACTAGGATTTGTTCAGATCGATATCTAATTGTTATTATTTACGTCTTTACATAGCTAGATTTTTCAAGACGTAGGTGGATTCAGGACTAAATTTAGAGCAAGCAGCCATTGATTAATTATTATAAGGACCTGATTAGAGCAGGGAGGCACCATAGAAAATATTAAATGATACTCCTTCGTGTAGCACCCGCGCGAAAGTCCTTAAAATATGTGCTTGCGACTATTGCCCAATAACTTCAGAGCGCTGCAAGTTTGGAAACTAAAATTTGGCATATGTTAGATATTAAATTATTCAAATGTCGGGAATGAGTAAGGCGAATGTAAACTTCTTCATATAGCTGCCAAACAAAAGTGCTTTAAAAATTTGTGCAAACACTTGATGGATCGTATTAATAGCTCAAGAAATCGTTTAGCTACGAAACCAAAACATAGAGGTATTAGTTTTGTGATAAACATAACCAGAAATTAGTAACTGAGGGAAATCAATTATCCCTCTTGATACTTTCACTATTGAACGATTACGCGTGAATCACGCGTGATGCCCTAAGGCTCGAAATTTAAAATATTGCCCACTATAATCTTTCGCTATGTACAAGTATGGGAGAAAAAACCGTCAATATGAAAGTACTCCTTTTAGAAATTGTTATTTAAATTTAAATGAAATTAAAATTGAATGCTTGCATTCATCCGAACTCGAGAGTGGCTTAAGACGTAAAGCTCACGTTTAATGATTAAATTTAGGATAACCAAAAATGTTTACTATATTAATGAGAAAAATCCCTACCACAGATCGCTTATCGAAGCTTAGTTCTAGCTCTAGCACACTCTCTATTCCTCCCAATAAAAGATTTTTTAAAATACAATACAATACAATTTTTAAACGATTATCAAAACACTCGCAAATCTAAGATTTTAAAATTAAATCTAAATGGCCTATAGGGGTCGAAAGGTGTGCGAGTGGGTGGGCGAACAATGCGTCCAACACGCTTGAAAGCTGGGATTGAAACATACTAAAATCCATATCTCCTGAACGATTGATGCCAGGCGGCTTAAACTTTGTAGTTGTCTTAAGAGATACTAGGAGATTAGAAAAGGGTTAACATTTTTAAGGGGGGTGGTGAGATATGGGGGTGCGGGCTGAAAAACTTTGAATTACAATATCTCCCGACTCAATTGTGCCAGGAAGATAAAATTTGTTTTTTGTGTATAGAATTACCAGTGGAGTCTATTGAATGTAAAATTTTTGAGGGGTATGCGCAGAAGTTGGGGGACAGTAATTTTTAAAAAAATTAAATTTTTGTATCTGAAGAACCGTATCAGATATGATCTTGACAATTTTACAGGAGTTAGAACCAGTAGAGCTCTAGGCGAGAGTGATGGTGGGAGGGGGTGGAAATGAAAAAAATTCTGATTTTAATTTCTCGAAAGCCTCAAAGGATAGAAAGCTAAAAATTGAAAACTTTATAGAGCTACTATAGAGATATCCCAGAAAAATAAGTATTTGATAGGGGTAGCAAGGTCGGGGGTGGGGGATGGTTTTTCATATCTTAGAAACGGCTTATGGTAGAAAGTTGAAACTTAGTACCTATATATAGATGTTCAACTAGAGTAATTAAAACTAAAAAAAAAAATGCCAACAGTCTGGGCGCAACTTTATTATTTTATGGGTAGAAGTCCGAAACGTGTTTAATGCTGAAATGCGGTGTAGGTGACTATGGGACTGACAACCTAAGGAATAACCAGGAGGCTATTTGGAACATTATTTTTTAGGTTGCCAGTCGCATAGTAACCTACACCGCATCCCAGCATTAAACACTTTTCGGACTTCTACCCATAAAATAATAAAGTTGCGCCCAGACTGTTGGCAGATTTTTCAAAAGCGACGCAAATCTCGTAAGTCAAACTGTCCACAATACACCATTCTTGCATTTAAGCACTCTATTTGATCATTTTAAATCAAATAAATTCATTTATATTGATCAATTTTCTTGGCATTTTAGAAGAATCCTTCATCAAAAGTTTTCCAGAAATTTGTTTTAAGAAATTATTGCATGGTGCTTTGTGCCTTCTGTGAAATTTTTAGAATTCGACTTAAATCGTCTTTGCAGCGCCGACTGTCGATGCATTGTATTAAAATTCATCGAAAAACAATAAACACGCAATGTGTAATCGCTAAAACTGGACTAGTTCTTCAACCTCCTCCAAACCGATTTCTGCGTACTCAGCTCCAACCAATTAATTTATTCGATCTATCAACTGCACACCAAAAATGAGTACACAAAACACAAGATTAAGGAATGACATTTGAGCACTGGTACCAGAGTCATTTTTCCTCGATGATTACACTGTATGACACACTCGCCAAATTTTTCTGCCAAATTAAATAATTTGTCACTAAAAATATGTATGAATGCCAATGATGTCAAATGATGTCAGCGACAACAGCCAAATATTTGACTGCGTGGCATACAAGACAAGGTAATAAATGTTTACTCCTGGATGACTACTCGTAGTGTTAGAGCTTGTTTTAAGAATGTGTTTTTACAAACAACAGTCCAACTTTGATAAATCGTATCACCTGATACCAAAATATTAGTTCTAGTTGTCAAATTGTATGACACTTTTATTCAAATTTTAATTTTAATTTTGTATTTTACTTTTATTTTTTCACATTTATTGTAGACAATTTTATATGTATGTATTTAGTGATCCAAAGTGTCAAAGGCCCCATAGCTTAGTTTGTATAAACATACCAAACATGAGTGTGTTCAATGACTTTTTGATTGACAAATATTGCAAATTTTTAATTTTTCCGCTACGAAGCTTACTTAAATTTTCACATTTTTGCGTAATTTCCTTGTTAGACGTGATGAACGCTAACCCAGAAACAGAAACAAATAGTATCGTGATCGAACAACGTTCCACCCATTGTACAATGTACACACGAGCATACAATTAACTATTCATCTCAGATTCCCGAAAAAGTACAAAACATAATCAACTTTTCCGTTCAAGAATAATAGAAACAGGTCGTCAAACTGCTTGTCACGGCTATGATTTGTGGCCCCAAAAATATTAAATTTTAAATTAGACTGTCCCACTGGTAGGGGGACTCCCCTTCGTGTCGCCATCGTCATCTACCATCAGCTAACCATGGAACCATGCCCCTGGTCTCCGTATAAAATTACAGGCTTTAAGTACGCTGGTTTGTTTAGCGGGAAAAAATTTGTTATACGTTTCAAAAAGTAAACACACGACAAGTGTACGTCGAGCGTATGTGCGTGGACGCGGAGTTTGGGTGTCCCGGACAAAACCACTCTATCCGGCTCCGTCTAAGCTTCAAAATTTGAAAATAAAATCAAAACATTGAGCTCAAAAATGACGAGTGGACGTGATAGAAATTTCTAATTTAGTTCTTTTTTTTTTTCTCTTTTTAGTGCACGTAGTTTGTAAGACCTCGACGTAAATATAAACAAACCTTCATTCGACGAAATAATAACAAATAAGGAGTGTGGAGGAGGAAAGCAATAATAATTATAATTTTAAGTTGAACTTTCAAGTTCACTTAATTTACGTGAAGATATAATTAAAATACGAAATTAGAAGTGGCCCAATAGTACAGCTACCCGCTGTAATGTATACTGAGTACTTTTATAATCAATTTCCAAGCCTTTTTACTTGAACTTTGGCCGACACTGGCGTATTTCTTTTCTAACTATCGTTATTCGTTCGTAGAGGAACTTCTATAGGGTAATTAAATACGCAGCGAAATAAAATAAACTATTAAGAAAATTTATAAGTCGCTTGTTTACACTGGTCTCAAATAAATTTTGAATTTGTAACTATGCGGACTGATTGCGATGACTGCCTAACTTTTTGGTTTTTGTGTGCGGTCGTAAATTTAAGAGTAGTCTTTAACATAATTTTAATTTAACTAAAATATTTTAAGTTAATCCATCAGTTTCTAAGAAGGTCGAACAACTAAGCCTTAAATTTGTAAAGTACCTACTTCTAGAAAGTGTGGTGAGTCTCAGTCTCAGACCGCAGTAATCAAAACTGAGCGTTGTTCAAAAAATGAAGCCTAGGGTTAAAATCTCACCACCTGAAATCGTATTTCAGGAAGAGGAATCTGTAATATACATTCAGGACAATCAATGAAGACATGTGGTCCATTATACTTTTCTGTTTCAAAAGAATAAGGCCATCGAAAAGGGCTCTTGGTCTCCAATCTCGGTACAGTTATAGCTGGAAGTAAATCGTTCGAATTGAACTGTTGGCCGTCGATGAAGTTAGTTTTAGTTTTAGTTTTAAGAAGGGGCGAAGCGCTCCGCCACCGCGCACACTAGGCACCAAATGGGCCCATAGCGATCCCTTCAGAACCTCGTAGGTCACTAAACATCCCCTAAACAACCCAGATCCCTAACGAACTTGACTAGCTTATCATGCCCTATTGACCTCAGGTCTTCCAAATTCTCAAAGAAAAGACTGCCCAGCCACCTCAGTCGCCTCCTTGCAACCGCCTGACACTCACACAAAATGTGGGTGATGTCCTCCTCAGCATATAGGTCAAATGAAGTCGATGAAGAAAGCAAGGAATTTCTGCAATAGAATTTCGAACGAGTATAATCAAAATCCCTATACTAACGAAGCAATTGGCGAATACCAAGGTGGATTCAGAACCGGACGATCTACAGCAGACCAGATATTCTCGGTGAAACAGGTGCTTGAGAAATGCTGGGAATATAACACAGATGTGCACCAAATCTCCGTAGATTTTAAACAAGCATATGACAGTATCGACATGAGGGCACTGTACCAAATCATGCTTGATTTTGGAAAACCCCCAGTCGACACCAATGGGACACTACAATTCAAGTCCACCCAACTAGTAGCATACGCTGATGATATAAACATCCTCGCAAGAATCTTCCCTAGTGCTAAGGAGATATTTGTTATTCTTGACTTCGCCGCAAAGGAATTCGGGTTACGCATAAACGAAAGTAATGACGCAAACAAGAAAGAGAACACCAATCAGACAGAATATAACAATTGCGGAGTATAATTTGGAGAGTGTGGACAACTTTATAGATCTTGGGGCTAATCTAGCAAAAGACGGCAACGAAACGGACGAAATCAATCAACGGATCGTGCTAGCAAATAAAACGTATTATTCGGTACTTCCAATAATAAAATCCGAGAAAGTGCACAGGAACAATAAGCTGCGAATATATTAAACTAATATACGACCTTATGGCAGCGAGACGTGGACATTAACGCAAACTTCCTAAAAGCAGTTAACGCATTCGAAAGAAAGGTCCTCCGAAGAATTTTGGGACCTGTGAAGGATACAACTATGAGCTGTATCAACTCTTCGAGGAGCCAGAAGCTTCAACGTTCATCAAACTACGTAAACTGCAGTGGGCTGGCCATGTAGAGTGAATGGAAGATAGAAGAATCCCCAAACGTGATCTGAAAGGCAAAGCCAGTGGTAACAGGACACTAGGCACACCACGCAAAGGATGAGAAGACTCGGTTGAAGAAGATAGCAAAGCCATCTTAAAAATTAGTAGCTGGAGGACGCGATCTTTGAATCGAGACGATTTGGGCTGTCGCGCCATTGATGATGATAACGAAAATCCGCGACAGAAGATCGACGATGCCCCAAAGCTTCCAGATATTATTCTCAATAAACTCTTTTTAATTTTGACCGAATCATAGCCGACTCTGTCAAAATTAGATTTGGTTACCGGAAACTTTGTACTCAACTTTTTTCCACCAGGTGGCTGTTTGAAATAAACGATTCTAGGCTTCAACCTATATCTAAACTGCAGGCTTTTAATCTTTGCGATCATTCGTTTCCGTCTATTACTCAGTCGACCCATCCAATACCTATCCAGCATTTTCTAGTGACAGATGACAGTAGCCTGTCACTTTCCATTCAATGCCTCGAAAACAGCGTATTGTCTCTAAATGGATTGGGAATTGAGTCGGCTTTAGTAACAGCTGCAGTTAAAACTCTTAATACTTAGTGAACATTTTGCTAGGTGTTACCAACACTTCCATGCCATTCCTCCAATCCTTTATCGATATCTTAACGGTTCTTAAGCCTGTACCAATGTCTTATGCCTCTGCCTATAGCTTACCTGTATGTACTGGCTGATAGATGAACCTCTAAATTATTTCGATGGGGTTAAAAATGAAGAAATGTGCGTAAAGCGACACACGTGAACTAGGATATTTCCAGGAACTTTTGGTTACACAAGTATTGAGAAAGGAGCTAAACAGTTTTATACAACCGCAAAGTAATCTTATAGGAGGTATTGCTGTGTGGTAATAACTAGGAAGCTTAGAGGTGACTTCCAAGGTCATCAGAAATGGAACTTGCTAACCATTTCACATTAAGTCTTATATCATAAAACTAAAACCATTTTCTTACTGAAAGAAATAGAGGCGGAAGAATCGGACAGAACTCCCTAAGTATTTAAATTGGTGCTCGTATTCAAATCTCATCCAGGACCAGGAAACTCCCAACAAAACGCTCAATATGAAAAGAAATTGCTTCAATTATGTAAAAAGGGGAGCACGTGCCACTGCATTTTAAATAACCCTCTCCCCTGGATTAGTATAATCTCATGCACTACGAGTATTTGTCTGTGCGCCCCCATGAATTATGGCGCTCAGCAACAACACAAAATCAAGATCATCGATGCTATTTAGTGCGGTGGAAACTAAGCTAAATCCGGTGATGCTGGTTTGTTGGCTAGAAAAATAAAGACGCCCTCTGGAACATCTCATTTTCTGTCGCCCCAATTAAAATTAGAAATGGAGCCGCACTGGATTTATGTATGCATACATCGTGCTCGGCTCCATCATCGTTCATATCGACATATCGATTAGGTGCGCGCGCACTCCACTGGCTAATGTTCGCGTTCGGCCTGGTTTGGGTTGGCTGGCAGTTGGTAGCTTAAGGCCATGCTCCACCGTCCCCATATGTTTTCGAACGGAAAAAAAGCTTTCCATCTGGTTAACGGTGTATAAGTGAGTTGGAGCTTCACATATACAAACACTTGCAAACCAAACGTATCCAAAACGCTATCCGAAGCCGAAAACTAGGTCACGCCAAATTTACATGCAGCACACACATGGGCATAGCGACACTGGACAGATTGGAGCGAGCTATGCGATGGGGCCTGGTGCGCAGAGACAGGGGCGGCACTCTAAACGCCAGAAAAACTAATTTCAAATAATGGAATGCGGCACAAGCACGTGATTTGAAGCAGAGGCGCACCACCATCGTTCTACGTTGTTTTGAGCCGTGGTACGGTAACGTAACGTGTAAAAACGGAAAGGAGGAGTGAAGGGCGGATATTGGTGGATAAAGCAATTTATGGGGCACTGTACTATTTTCTACGAGAATAATTCTACAGGGCGTATGCAGTGGCGGCGAGAATAAGCGTGAACGATGTCTGGTTCCCTTTGTGTAACTTGGACAAATGTGGGGCATTAATTTGAGGTTTTTTTCTTGTAAGCTGTAACCAGCTGTCGAGTGTGGAAAATTAGCAAACCATTTGGAAAAGTTTTCTTTGTTTCCTGTGATACGAGTACAAAGGCGACATGTTTGTGATGTTATAGACGTCCCATTTATTATAATTCGAAACTCGCCTTGCATAGACGTGGCAGTAACCAAGTCAGCATTCGTGTTGAGCCCTTCACGAACTCTTCTAAAGTGTGTATGACACTCTATGCCACTATATCAAATATTTGCCTATTCTCGCCTGCAAATACAGTCAGATATTGTAAACGTAAAATTTTTGTTCGTCACATTTTTTTAACTGCTCTATTATTCCGGAAAAAATTGAACTGAACTTATCGTCAAATTTTTGACATACAAGCGTCGATTTCCGAAAAATCTAAATTATTTTATGTTATAAATTTTCTAAAAGGTGCCGACATCCATTCACTCAGCCACAAACTTCCCTGCGATTAAGTTTCGAACGATAAAATAAACTTATTTAAATGGCGTCAAACCGAACTGGAACGTAAATTTCCCAATAGTTATTCTATTGCTCAGTAGGTGTCGAATAGCCGGTCAAACGATTGCGGTACATTTTTGTAAATATGTTTGATAAATTAATTACACCATTGCTAATATCGCACTATGAGATGACAACTATAATAACTTCCTGAAACAGTTTTTGAAATCATTGACAGTATCTGACATAAACAAAAACGCGGAATTTTCAGATTTTACAAGAAATATTTGCATCGAATTAAAAAAGTCACCATAAAAATAACGATACCGCCACATTGAATTGAAAAAATCGTTGTAGAAATAACGAAACATTAGGTTTGTTCTTTTTGGCTACACTAGTGCATGAATGAAAAAAGAACAAACCTAATAGGTTTGTTCTTTTTTCATTCACTTTCTACACTTTTCTGCACTCGCTTAAGAGTTAGTGCAGAAAAGTGTAGAAAGTGTAGCCAAAAAGAACAAACCTATTGATCCAAAGTACCACGTCGAAATGCATTTAGTTCAAGGTATTCATTTGAAATTAACAAGACATTTTCTACGAAACGTGATTGACAATTTTTAAGATATGTCAAATATTTGACCACAAATATTTGACAAAATACTATGTCAAATTATATATAACAATTCCGCAAAGAAAATTTGACGATTAGACTATATAAATACATTTGCGAGTAAAACAGTCTAAAATTTGACGAATTTAGTTCATAGAAAATGCATTAGGTGGTTCATGATAAATTCAATTTGTTAATCAATTCTTGGCTACAAGGTTTAATAGCATACACATGTACAAGATGGAGAATATCAATGAATCCTACTCAGGAGCACTGTTCCGGCTTTTATGCCCCGTAGTGCGTAATTACTGCTATCAACAGAGCTAGCTGAGGGTTAGGGAAGGGGGATCATTGTCAACGAAACGCACACCCACAAATTATTGATATGAAATCACTTTGCCGCTGACAATACCTTTACTTGTATTCAGTTTTAGCTTATATAAAAAAATTGATAACAAGAACATGTCGCATAAATGTATACTTCCTAGCTGAATATTACGTAACCGCTTTTTTATTTTCTTGGAAATAAAGTAAAAGGGTAAGGGTGGGGGGAGTAACGAAGAAAAATATGAAAGCAAAAAAAGCCTTATCAACTTAATAATCGATACGTGATTACAAACATTCTACTGCTACTCAGTCACAAGCTTTTTTTGATATCGTCGACTAAAAGAATTATCTATCATAAATTTCTATAACTTTATTGTGCTTAAATATTTACTTTGTAGACATGTTAATGCGTGTGACAATATTCAATTGGAATCTACCTATCCAATTTAAACGTTCGCCAAAATCAACTAACTAAAGTCAACCAGGAAACTTCTAATTTTGCTCCGTTCCATGAGAAAAACTAGTAAAATAAAGATGATTGCTGAGCTATAACCATTGTACGACCAATGGTTATAATTTTGTTGTTATTTGGTTATAATTACCAAATATGAAATTCTAGCTGGTGATTACGCTGCTGGAAACAATATGGCGGTTAGAAACTAAAAGTTTCGTAAATAGAAATAAGTAAGGCTATATTAACTGTTGTGGAGAAGCCAGCTTTACCATTAATGTAACAATAGTGAAAGATTCGTTCTTCAATTAGTTTGTGCATCTGTGGCTGTGGTTGCTGTGGATGCTCGACTAAAGTCAAAAGAAAAGAGGACTCGATTTCCAACTCGTATGACCACAGATGTCCATTATAAAATATGGAATGCAAAACGTATCCTCTTTTATTACCTAGATGAGACTTTATATACACATCACTAGTGATGAATAACGCACATGATGCTTGCTAACAACTATATTGTGGCATGGAAAATTCCCATAGCTAGAAACCTCATGCATTCTAATTAGTCAATTTGTGGCGGTATACAGACTACGAATTCTATATTATAATATCATAAAACTCCAAGAGGAGAGGGGAGAGGCGGAATACCGTCAAAGCCTCAAGGCTTTAGGAATCCAGGCCTTCGACGTCAGACATGAAGCCTGTGTCGCCAATGAAAAAAATGTCCATGCGAAATTAAAGCGAAGCAAAAGCGAAGCAAAAGCTCTCAAAACTAATTAAGAAGAAGCGAGAATTCTTCCGACAATTGACCTAGTTCTTTCCATGCAACTCCACCCCATTTGTCCTAGTTTACGCGAACCGTCCTTCCGCCCGTCATAAAACTCCCTTATCACTTTCCTACTCCTTTGCTATAAATTCTATGTAATCGTTATAAAAGAAGCCTCTTCCACACACCCTGAGCTCAACATCCTTTCCCCAAAGTTTCGTCGTCGCAGTCTTCGTACTCGTCCTTCATAACCGCAGAAGAAACACCCCTACCATCACCAACCCTTGATACATAGTTTGCCCAGTAGGAAGGTATTCATCCACACCATCAGAACAGAGGAGTGGAGTCGTGAATTTGAAACTCACACATGTGCAATACAACTTGTATTCTATGCCTACTGTCAGGATAATAATGTTGGGAGCGGCACTTAACTAGGTCATTGGGGAAGATGGTTGTTGGGCTGTTTTGGTCGATAAAACAGCGTCGTTGCCGAATTGTCGGGCTTCCTTCCCACCTTCCCAGTATAGACGCAGGAACTACTATGCGGATATGAGAGCACCACAATCTCACCGATCTAGGTCAGAAGACGCTATTTTCACAGCACTATTATGTCATTTTGGGTGTCTCGCAAAGCATAAGGAAATATGATATCTACGGGACATTCAGAAGGTGGAGTGGGTCATGAAGCCCAAGCGATTGGGATAATCGTAGGTCTCGATTACATAATTTTCCATAAGGTGCAGCCACAGGGATGATATGATATCAAATGAAATAGAAGCATGCAAAACAACATCTAATAAAAGGACGTTAGGTTTGTGCTATGTACTGAGTTTATGTTGAAAACAATTGATGGAATACTACTAGGAAATGGGCAATCAGTGTTAGACAATATTGACAATGTTACCAATGCTCTGCTATTTACATATGTTATGATTGTGAAATTACTGTTCATTTTGTCCGGGCTAAGTTCTTCCGTAGGCTATAAGGGTGTTTCAGCTAATTTTCACTGTGACGGATACCGCAGGATATCCAAACCCAGTTCTCGAGGAAACATTGGTGGCTAGCAACTTCCTTATTTGATAAGTAAGGAAGTTGGTTACTATACCGTTAAAGGAGGGCTCACATATCCAATGCTACCGAGATTTCATTAGTATGCACAAAAGAATGTGATGCGCGTTTGCATAGCATCCTTAAAGGGAACATATGTATCTATATATATATATCCTTAGTTAGTCGTCAGTCCAGTCCCTAGGATAACGAGATCATACCTCTTGAAGATCATAGGCTTGCTTCTACCCGAAAGAGCTAATGTTTATCTTCGCAAGTAGGATATAGGTTTACTTGAAAGAAAGGTCATACATGATACGCAATGGGAGTGTTGCCATTTTGAAGTGTTGGGGGTTAATTAGGACTTTTCGTAGCATCTGCGGCGCGGTAACCCAAATCGGTGCTTTTCAATGATATTTTTCCAATGGAATTGATGCCATTACGGTGGTCCTTTGTCGGAATATTTTCACCTCAAAATAGTGATTTTTACGAAAGTAGGTTGTTATCCTATCGCTCAACCTGGTGAGGGCTGTATGATTATTAGAAATGAGACTTTAGTCTGGTTCATCATGCTTTCATACTGCGGGTAAAAATTTCATAGTTTGAATGAGATTCCAACCAGTGACGAATTAAAAAAAGGGGCTGGTGTATATGTGGGCTCTAACCTCGAGGTAGTATTTCAGTTTATTTAAACCCATGTTAGTCTATGGGACAATCCTATGTATGTACAGTATACTGTACATGTAAACAGTTCCTCAACTGCAATGGGTGCACATGTACACCCATTGAAGTTTCTAATCTACCATGGGTGTGATCTAGCCGCCTTGTTCGAACACCCATGGGGGTAACACCCATGGATGGTATCCAAACGTCCATGGCTGTTTCTCGAAATAGAGGTTTACTACAATGAGTATGTCTCAAAACACCAATAAATATGGGTGTATATTGTAGATGGTGGAGGACGGTCTAAAAATATGTGGTTATAATCATGGCTATTATGAAACATCCATGGGGTTTGTTCGACCAGGAGAGCCACGGAGTTATTTTAAAAGAGCTCCCTTATACAAAACAAATTCACGGTTATTCCACCATGATCTCTAGTTCTTCATGCTTGTACGAGTATTCCCTAATGTTGCCATACATAATGCGTGCCTAACATAATGCGATATGACAACAAAAACAAAAACAAAAACAAAAACAAAAAAAAACACGCATATACGAGTATTGCAAAATTTTCGGTTTCCCGCACAATTTGCCATCCTTTGAGACTATTTTTGTATTTGGCGGTGTCAGTGCAGTCTCCAGAAATCGCTGCACGCGCGTATCCCAGAAAGGTTAGTGATATATTTATCAAAGCAAATCTAAGCCATTAAGAGTATGTCAGGTGAAATATTTCCTTGAACCGAAAACGAAATTTTTTGACAACGTGTCCGCGATTGATTAGTGTCCGCGATTGATTAGGCCACACGCTTGACATTGCCGTAGCTTCATTTTAACGAAAAAAATGCCAAATATAGCGACAAAGTCAATAAAATGGTAACCAAGTTCCTGATCACATAGGCTGTTCAATTGTTAAAAGGTCAACTGATATTTGACTATTGTCAATTTGTTGAATTTCATGTTTAATCTCAAAATTGTGCATTAAAATTACGCTGTTGAAATAACTGATTAACGACGTTGAACATTTTTTATCTATAAAAGTTATTTGATGCTGTTTGGCCCCTCCCCCTTATTCCAGCAATCTGTCATTGGATTGCCACACTCTTTAGTTACATGACGCTATTCGGCTTAGAATTAATTTAAAGTTAATATTCACTCCTTAAGTTGTCTCTTTATCTAACAAAACTTCGATTTCTGCAAAGAGATTCAGTAAGACATTTTTCGGGCTTTTCTTATTTTCTAGGAGATAATGTAGGTTAGGTATTGTTGCGAGCTAGAGGTTCGCCGGTATTTCAAGTAAAAATACAATTCAATTCAAATTAATATAATAAAATAACAACACTTTCTTCAATCGCGTTCAATTATCACACTATTGGCAATTCTTCTCGATTTCATTTGCTACTTAATCGCTATTATCAATCACCTTACAAATACGCTTTCGCGTCGTCTCATTCTCTCAGTAGAAAAACAAATCCCGTACACAAGCTCTGCGTCGCTATATACCACATGTGTTGAAGCGAGAGATTTTCAGCATATTCGTGTCTGTTTGGGGTACATGCGAGAAGTGTGTAGAGTTCGCCATGCTATTCTAGTTGAATATTGAAAGGTGTAGTTTTGTCTGGAAACTTTGATGTTATTGGGAAGTGCGTGGTTCGGGTTGCCAGGGTACGCATGCAACAGAATTTAGATGGATACTATAATTTTTCCGTACTTGAGATTCCGGAACTACATATAGGCGCTGTACACATTGCACACGACCGAACGAATTTTCCGATACGAATTTTCGTTTTTCTGCTTATTGTCAAATCTTCAGTTATTAGAAAATTGGTTGAAATCGTTAATTATAACATTTTCAAGAATATCATAAAAAAATTACTAGGAATTTAAATGTTGATTGATAATATTAAACAAAGTTCGTCTGTCTGTACGAATACGTCGTACGAATATTTTAGTCGTACGACGGATTCATTTTTCTTTTTATTATCAATTAAAACTACAAATCCCTAGAGATTTTCTTTCATGATATTCTTAAAAATATTATAATTTACGATCATAACTAATTTTTCAATAATTAAAGACGATAAGCGAATAGGTCGAAAAAAGAAAAATCGTATCGGAAAATTCGTTCGGTCAGGTGCAATGTGTACAGCGCCATACATAGTATGTAGGTATATTACATCTAACTCTGCACTAAACTGGATAAGGGCGCAAAAAACACTCCGTATTTTTAGCGTTTCCTTAGACATTTTGCATCATTCGCTTGCATTTCTCTACTTTAGATTATTACCTCTAAAAGGTCTTACGGATATATTATATTTTTACATTTACTAATTTTTTAGTTGTATCCCCTCCCTGATCTCTCGTTTCTCGAAGATTCTTATGAGTTTGAATTAAAAAAAAACAAAGAAATTAAGGCCAATTTAAAAACAGTAAAACTAATTTAACACATCCATTAAATCTAAACCCAATCGAAAACTGGTTGCGTGCGATGGAAAATGTGACCACGGATCGGATCTATACTTTTCAGCTGGGAAATTCCGAATCATAATAAAGCCAATCATGGTTACTCCAAAAGTAACAATTACAACAAACTTCCCAAATAAATACAAAAAATTGTTATGTTAGTATAAACTCAACTTAGCGATTGTTTATCCAAATAAAAAAAAACGGAGTGAAAGTAGGTCAATTGCACGTGTGCGATGGTCCTAATTTTTTCCTTACCATATCCACACACATGTACAAAAAATGCCCCCATCAAAACATCAAAAAGTTTAGCGACACTGTAGAGTTGAGATAAACATGGGTGACAAAAGCACCCCACACACATACCGAAACGGAACGAAATTGTTTATTTTTCTTAACCCCACGGGACCAACACTAGGCAAACTTTGATGTCACAAAATGTTGCGCAACACCAACGACCAACGTTTCTTGAACAAACTTTGCTCTCCCTCTTTCTCTTTCTCTCTCTATCTTTCTGGTGAATATGGTAAAGCAATTTTTTTTTCAAAACGATTATGAAAATTTCTAATGTCGTGGCTGGGGCTGCCAGATTTTCGTGTTTATGCTGTGTTTAGCAGGCGTAGTATTAGTAGTAGGTGGCTATGCTAATTTTCAGGGAGACGCTTTGCTGAAGAAAAAAGTTCAAACATGGAACATAAAATATAGTTCAGTAGGTCAAGCATTTATTTTTCGTTCTTCTGTATTGGATTATAGAAAAAAATATGTTTTTTTTCTGTTTGCTGAGAAAAGATGAAGATATATTGTTGCTGATGCGGTCGTGAAATCTTGGCATAGAGCCCAGATTCTGGACGATCCAGCAAAATGATTGAGGTTATTCTAATGATGTTTCAAGTTGTTTGTGAATATTGAAAAGAGATTATTGTCGTTTTGTAGAAAAAAATACATGATGTTGTATATTTTCAGTTTTACGTTCTGGTTCAGAAACAAAAAACAAATAATTTGGCATATATACAAACTTACTACATACGGCAGGTTTTGAAAAACAGCTTGTCAAACATGTACCAAAATCCAGTGTGTTTACTAAAAAGTACTAAGTAATGTCTTAGTCAAACGTCACTGAACTGTCCAGAGGCACTAGTGGTTTAGAAAGGTTGCCTACAAACGTTCGAATCGGTCTAAAAAAATAAACATTAGGAACAGCAAACCGCTTCTCAAAATGCGCTGCTCTTGACTATTCGCTGCTATTCGGACCAAAAGTAGGCTGGTAAAAAGTGATGGAAAATTAAGAAATAATTTACTGACATAAGGATAATAAAATTAAAGAAATATGTAAAAAACAATAACATCGAATATATTTTTGTAAAACAAAAATTTAAGTTTGGATTTACGATAATGTTAAGATACCTTCAAAATAATTTCTTGGGAGTACAACTTCTAAGCTCAAGCCTTCTATGCCGCCACATCCTGGATGGCTGGTATGCACTAGGGTCACTAGATACACTTAACATTCTCTAACAAGGGTTTGGAAGATACGTCAATTCGGTTGTTTCTGTACTAGAAATTGTAATTTAACCTCACAACGGATATCGCCTGTTTATGTACTAGTTCGCCTGTTTTTGTACTACTTAACATTGCTACCAAATTCCGTACTTCTTTTCCTTTGGTATGCAAGTATGTGTGAGCGAGATTGTGGTTTTCAGCGGAAAATTTCCGTATTTCTTTTATGTGAATTTACAATTTTGCAGCGAAAAGTCAATCATTTCGAATGTTTATAGAGCGAATTCCTATAAACAAGAAAAAATTTAAACTTACTGGTTTTCACCTTGGTACGCATCTGCCATACCCCTCTTAGAGGCTGTTTTGGTGTGCATGCGTATACAGTAACCCTAGTACGCAGTACGCACTAGCTCACTGTCAACTGCAGCGAGAAGCGGCCATGTCCGTACGAAAGCCTGCATGAATTTGAATGCTAGGATATTTAGATCCGGCAATCCTTAGGGCCGTGACACATTAAAAGCAGAAAGCAGCGACAGAAACAGCAGCGTCGTCAGTGCTGATTTTTGCTCTGCTTTATGAATTTATATAAAAGCAGAAGCAGAGAAGAATGTGTCCATGCTAACTACCACCGAAGGTAGAAGCACGGAATAATGTGTCCATGCTAACTGTCAACAGTCACAAGTATTTTAGTCTCTTGTTTGAGCGGACGAAAATATTTTTTTTCCGTTGATTTTTCTGTGCTTTTCGCTTAAAATTAAATAAATTAAATACGAGTATATGGAAACAATTTTGACATATTTAACATTTTCATTGCTGACAACATTCCCAATTCTTAAGGGATTTACGTTGGCAGTACTGAAGCAGAAACAGCATTTTATAATTTAGAACGAAAAAGCAGCACTGTTCCCGTCTCTGCTTCTGCCGCTGCTTTTATTTAAACAGGCGCCATATGATCCTGTGCTTTCTAAACCAATTCTGCTTCTGCCGCTGCTTTCTGCTTTTAATGAATGTGTCACGGCCTTAAGGTAAAAACCGCAAAACAGCGACATCTGTCCTTAGCACTGATCTGCAATTTTTCTTAGACTATTTCTGTTCTCTAATCGGAACAGAAAAGTGTTCCTTGAGCATTTTTTAAATAGTAAGGATTATAACGGAAATTTCATGGCTCTTGAAGATGCCCGAAATACACAAAGCCCTGCGTTTTTTATATGTAAACTCTTTTAGCGTCTTGTAAATTAAAAAAGTTTATTTGAACAGTTAGTGCTGGATAGGTAAAATAAGGCGTCATGGCTACATGTTTTGATATAAAGCGCAGCAATGCGTGCGGGGCCTCCCTTAATTTATGAAAACGCCTTCCGGACCCCTGTTTTGTATTAATTTATCAATTTCATTAACTGGTCTCGAAATGGACTAAAATTATTTATAAAAAAGCTTCATTGCGATTAAAATTTAATTAGAGCTGTTTATAATTGCATTTTCTATCCCTTTCATTATGAGCTATAAATTTGTTGATCGAAAGTAAAGCAATTAGGTCATCGCATTTCTACCGACCGAGAGCCACATAATTTATCTAATCCGAATTGAAAGATCTCCATTCCTTCATATTTGCTCCATGTGATGATACACAATTTAGTCAGTTATTCGCCGCCACATTGGCGTTTCCAATTTTTTTTTTACCAAAATAGCGAACCAAACTCGCACATGATACGATGTTCCATGTTTGAAAGCATAAGCTTATTGCATCGCACTATCATCACGCATAAACATACCTCACCCCCTCCCTTCTAATTCATTTAATAGATATAAAATATCTTAACATTTGCTTGCGAGAGAATATATGTATGGTATGTATGGTATGTACTCTGAAAATGGGTCAATCAATAGGCGTCGTAAAAAGTTTTAAAAAGTTTAATATATGTTGTGCGACTTGGATTATCTTGGACACTTTCTGAAGAGCTTTCATGCCAGCTTTTTGATACATTTCTTGGCAAAAGTTTTACGCTTGGGCCACATCTAAGTTAACGGCTAGCGAATGAAAACGCATTAAGCTAACGCGAGAAAATATTACTCACTAGTGTAGCCACATAAACTTGTGCCAAAAAGACCGCCAGTCGATCTATCGTCTAACGTCATTAATAACACTGTTTGGAATTTAACACACTAAGGCGTGGCTTATGTTTATAATATATGGTTTATTATCACACTGTACAGCACGCTGTCAAATATTTGATTTAATAACAATATTTGACAAAAATATGTTTTACAACATCTGTATTAAAAATAACTAACATTAATTCTAATGATAGCTTGCTATGAGATGCCATGTGGACGACAGAAGTATTTGGAAGGACAAAGTAAGTAGTCGCGTTTTAAGATTTTTCCAGAAAATAATTGGCATTAAATGAAGAGAAATTTGAGATGGTCTCTCACATTTACTGTATTGCAATTTTGGACATTTTTCTGCTCTAAAATATGGTTTCAAACACCCGGAAAAGAGGTATTTAAAGTATATCGATAAAACAGTTTCCGAATGTTTTCAATGGTCGCATATGCCGTGAATGGGCATCGAATATGGACCACATAGTCGGCTGGAATAGAAAAGCAGCTGTTTTCTAGAATAAGCGTGGTTATATAGCATTCATGGTACGGTTGCGAAGACATATATATTTTGACATTTTAAATTTAATTGAACTCATTTTGGAACTTGTCAGTCTGTCATTTACTTTTGAGATTTAGCAAGCAATGTCAGCACTGGCTTGCTAACTCGAAAATGAAGTGGTTTAGCATTGCTTTCGCTTGAAGTCGGATTTAGATAAATTTCCAGTTTCAGCGACGGAGACAGCGTAAGTAATTGTAGTTGCAGTCAACTTTAAGTGTTTTATTGCTCGTAAGATAGTTACAGAACACTTCACAGTTCCGTCTGAAGTTAACAACTGCTATCCAGGGATTCCAATTACATTATGTAGTGTTACTATTTAGAGAAAAATTGCAGTAAAACGCAAGAAGTTATTAAAAACTAACTATCGAAAACCTCTTGATTTTTGACCACACCATACATTTTCAGGAAAGTTACGAGTACTTGAAGAAGATATCAGGGCTCCAGAAAGCGTCAACACATATGCTGGTCTTCAAAAACAATAACAATTAAAACGGTATAATATATTACGAGTTGCAATTTAAAAAAACAATCCGAATGAAGGCCATTCAGTTCCTAATCTTATCATACATTAATTTTCGTAGCTTCCAACATAGGCACCACATGCCGGGCAGAAATGGTCAACGCTTTGGCAACATGGTGTACAATATGGGATGCAAATGCAAGGCCAGCAACTGAAAGTAATCGGAACGAAAATGATCCAATTAATTTGCGCAAATAAATTAAAAAAGTTTTAATTGCCGTACAAGAACACGCAAAGTAGAATCGCAATAATGTGCGTTTTGCTATTGCTCCTAAAAGTGGTTATTGTTTGAACATGTTGATGGCATGATGGACACTCGACACAGGCAGGGTGTGGTCCGACTTGTGAAATTCTGAAATTATATTTTCTCAATTGCAAAAGAAATGAAGAAAATTTGATACAAAATACCGGGTATTGACATTTTGTCCACTGATTCTACAGATTTTATGGCATAGATTTTTATGAAAGGAAATAAATATTAAAAATTATTACAGAAAATTTGTAATTGAATGTTTTATAAGTGTTTCTGCAATGCAGAATATTACGAACTGTCATATGTGGCTAATAAAGCTTGAAATGTCAAATGAATTTTGATTTCATTTATTAAAAGTTGCACAGTGTTTTGAGTTGTGTGGAAAAAAAATTGACAAGACGGCAGTATTTTCACTGAAAATAAATACGAGAGAGAAAGGTAAAGGAAATTTGTGTGAGAACAACATTTGCTCTGTGTTCGATTCTGCCTGTGATCAAAATTTCTGTTACAGCAACTTTGAAAGCTAAGCAAAGCTGCAAATGTGAAATTAAGCCATATCAAGAAAAAGCTGCTACGAGCCTTGGGCAACCAAAAGCTTCTTCTACTGACATGACGCATTGAAATTTTATTGTTTGTAATAATTTTGTCTTATTGCTGAAAAATATGGATATTAATTAAATAATATAAATAAAATTACCGGCGAGCTAGTACTATTAGTAACTGTATACGAAATAACACAAACATACAGCTAGAACAAGATCAATCGGCTAAATTTCAGAACATTTGTGGGGTTGAACACAATATTTGCGGTTTAATTTGAAGTTTGCAGATTCCTAATTTGACCAAATTACACGTTTTAAACATATAGAATGTATTACGACTCTCGATTGTTGTATACAGAATGCATCACCCCCCTGTTATTTATTTCATAAAAAAATTTTCGTGATGAGTTTCATACATAAAAACCAAATAATGGCCGAACTTGTCCCATGTTAAGGGTACACTTTCTCAGTACGAAGAACTAGAGGCGGTACAGTTTAACAGCTCAACGAAAAATATCACCAGATTAACATACTCATGCTTTATGCTGAGATTGAGCTCAATTTCATGTGTCATAAGTACAGTCCTCAGTCAGTTCAATGAAACTGGTATTAGAGGTATCACAAAATGTCACACCCACCTAAATAAATGAATTAAATGAACTAAAAATGAATATATTAACTTAAAAAAATATTAATAATAAAAAAAATTAAATGGTCTAATCTCTATATCATCCCAAACCAAATATTTTTCACTCATGTTAGCATCTCGAAATAAATATCTATCTATCTATCTATCTAAATGCAAATGCAAAATAATAATAAAATAATAATAATAATATAATAATAATTAAACAAAAATCATGCACAACAACAAAATGAACCTTCACAATTCTTTCTTTTTTTTCTTTTTTCTTTTAAATAGATAAATATACATACATTTTTATTTTCCTTTTTTTTCACAACTTTATAATGTATGGAGCTTAATGAATATTAAAAAAAAATCTTTGTCAAAAATCATGTGTTCTTTGGTCAGATGTGTGCATAACTACATATGGTACATAGTTACAAGCAGTAAATGTAGCGGATGGTTTCCCAGCTAAAAGCGTATCCAACAATGATTTAAGTAACCTCCGTAGGTGGGGTATGTACCTGGGGTACAAATACCGGGTTATTAACCAATCCACTACTACATGGAAAGTTTTTCTTGTACCGATGTGTAAAATCTGTAACCAATCTAGCGATTAAGCGTTTCATTTTGTTTAGTTTAGTTTTATTTTGTTCCGTGTCGTATGTATATGTATATTGAGGTTTATTGATGATTTTTAAGCCTTAAACCTTGTGTACACTAGCAAGTAACTTTTGACAACTCTTCCTAGAGTAATTTGCTGTAATGTTTACACTAACTGCAGAACTTGCTTATCCATATATGTACATACGTTTCTCGTGTGTCAACTCCCAATATAAAAATGTCAATGCAACTGACTTGCAGAAAAATGTCGAAACCGATCGGAACCTTCTTGCGCGATTTCAACGGTCGGAAGTAGACGTGTACAGTCACAACTTGCTTGAAACGGCAAGCATTTTCTGGCTAGAACTAGCGTTACCGTATTACTACATATATAGCAGATTTACTACATTTTTTTTAATTTTAAAATATACTGCACAACTATTTCAAGTCATGAAACACTACATTTTTGCGATAATTCTCGAAAGTTAAATTGAAAACAGAAAAATGCAACGCACAAGAATGTAATCCATTATTATTTTACATTACTATATGTTAATGTTATTGTATTATTATTAAAAATCGGTTTCTACTACTTTTTTTTTGAAAAAGGTAGCAGATTTTGCTACCCCAAAAAACCGCCTCGCGGTAACACTGGCTAGAACTAAGCCTTGGGCAAACGCGCTCTCAGAACCGTGTACACATAGAGCAATAAATGTCTGAGAGCGACTTTAGCAAGTTTTACTTGCTAGCGTCCACTGCCCTTTAGTGAAGTGGTGCCTGGTGCAGCGATAGTGGAGGTGGTGCAGTGATAGTTAAGTGGTAAAGTGGGGATGCAGTGTTGAATTGATAGTTCCATCCTACGAAACCACCTAGGGTTACAGTCATAACTACCTAGCCTACTGTACCCAACGTTTTCATGTGATAAGTAGACTGACTGGATTCCTGCGATGGCCTTTTGCTTATTCTATTCTTAACATTTCATCACCAGCATTGATAGGTGGCTACGATTTTCTGGGCTACTATCGTTGGGGAATAACCAGCATGTCGGCAGAACTTGTGTTCATCGCTTGGCTTCTCTTATTTCCCCTTTTATTTGCAGGGAAATACATATTTTAGCACAAAGCGGCGATAAAACCATCATCGAGCAAATTGGCGTACAATTTTTATTGTCCTTGCCTATCAGGTCCTACCAGTTTCAGCTTAGCTGGAACAGGGTAAAAACTCCACAACTTACAACTCTTCTGTTAGTTCGACATTTAAATATTGAAACAGCCGTTACAAGGCCTTGGATCTTAAAAAGCTCTAAGATCACGCATTTAATAATATGTTTTTCTCCAATTTCCAAATTTCTTCCCTTCTCATCAAGCCACTAATTGGGTTTATTTTATCTGTTTCAACGTCGATATGACGCGAGTAATAAGCTATACTTATACAATTAGTTGTTGTTCGATCGATAGATACGAGAAATGTAATTAAATATATAATATAAAGTAGACCTACTCGTATGTATCCATGAATCATACTATGCATTATCTCTAATATACTTGTGAGCGCAGGTGTTTTATATAAAAATCAACTGACGAATGAGTAAGCACCTCAACTAAACAATCCTATCGAAGTTCACCTATTGTTAAACAATTTCGCCATGTCTCAAACAAATTTATATAACACTCAGCAAAATGGAACGGTTGGATCCAATACATTTGCCAACTTTAAAGGGGAAAGAACACTGTTTGTCTATTGTTTTATCTGAGCCACTTCATTTTACGTCACTACCTGGCGCGATAGTCGCACCGATGTTGTTATCATTTTTCATTTCATTGATATCTCAATTTCCGAACGCATAGCCAGTCAGTGAGGCCACGAGTACTTAATAATCGAGTAGAACGCGATTTACCTTTGTCAGAACAGTTTCAACGATCGTGAAAGATGGACGAAAAAACAGGATATCCGTACCAGCAGCCACCGCCATCTTACGCCGCGGCCCAGAACATTCCTCAGCATCAACCCTTACCCCAGTTTCAACCCTTACCTCAGATTCAAGTCACCCAGCCGCAATTTCAGCCAATCCAGTATAGCGTACAACGTAAGTTGATTGAAGTCAATCGCAATATAATTTATGACTAATAACCTTTTGGGGTTTTTTCTAGCGAATCTAATTATAAACCAGGTCGGCCCACATCCTTGCATGGTTACCTGTCCGTCCTGCCGACAGTACAATATCACGCGTATGGAGTTCGAGCCTAGCACCAAAACGCATCTAATGGCCGCTCTTCTTTGTCTTTTTGGGTAAATTTTCAAATTTTAAATTATTATAATTATATAATTACTCCTTTAATTTTGTACACCTTTAGCTGTATTTGCTGCGCCTGTATTCCTTATTGCGTAGATAGTTGCATGAATGGTAATCATTACTGTTCGAATTGTGGAGCTTATGTCGGAACCTTTAGCGCATAATGGAGTTATTGGCTGCTAATATCTACTAAGCGTAGAGAACGGTGTAAATAACTACTTAATAATAAATACTATAGGTATTAAGTACATACGTACCTATAAATATTGCAAAATGAAAAAAGAAATCGGACGGAATTCGAAGATTGCGCTATCTTCGCTAAAATTGTAACAACTTGTGATAAGCGCCTTGGAACGAGATAAGGAATGATCGGGAATTTTTTTTACTGTAAATAATATACACATTAAAACAAGTAAAGTGAAATAAATATTAAATATAACTAATTTATATACATTTAGCTGTTAATGTACATAGCGTGGAGTTCGTGCGTAATATTAATTAAAAACAATTTTGCTTCTAGATATTAATATGGGCATTTATTTTATCATTATGACATTTTATCTAGTCCAATAAAGATAAAAGCAATTAATTTGCTTTATATAGCGAAAACCAAAGTGGAAAGTCATTTAAATAATAGATTTGTGGAAAGAAATGTGTCGTTCAGTGGCGTAGTTAGATTTTAGGTAGCTGTTTAGCTGTTTGGGGGCCCTTGGCCAAGCACTTTTCCCTACTAGAGATGGTATTGCAATAGAAAAAAATATAATTTTCGAGCCAAATGTTACTCAACAATTTATTTATTTACTCCATTCATATTCGTTGTAAGTTTTGCTCACTTCTTCTAGTGTTTTTGTATTAAGCTTGTATTATACTGAATGCCATGCTGTCAAATATTTGACTAAAAAAATTAGACGAAAAGTTTAGTCAGATTTTTTTTCCTGCAAAATAGACCTTGTGTACAGCAAATAAAATAATGTGACAAACAAAAAATTGACGATTACACTATGTGACTTTATTCTGCAGTTGCCAAATATTTGGCATAGTGGCATACAGTGTAATATGAGATTAGGTATTGGTGAAAGTATCATTCCCATTACAACAACTGTACCTTGGTTAGTTTTAGTTCAGATACATAATATTTTTGAAGAAAGTGTAAAAATTTTTATGGAGTAATACATTTTGTATCCGAAAAAATAATAAATAAATTTTTCAAATGCACGAAGTTTGAGGGGGGAAGTGGGGGAAGCGTTTTAGACGGAAAATTTTGGTTTCTAGATCTCAGCAACCGCTTACCTTAGGAGGCTGAAACTTAGAATTTATATAGAGCTTCGATAGTGGACTCATTTGTAAAAAAATTGACGATATCGGTGAAGGGGTGTGGGAGTGGGGGGAAAAATAATGCGTCCGAAACGCAAGAAAGCCGAGATCGAAACATTTTAAAATTCATATCTCCTAAACGGTTAATGTCACGAAATTAAAACTTTATGAATATCTGTAGATATACTAGCGGGTCTATTACGAAACTCGAGTCGAGTGAGTAACTCGATCCACATTTGAACTCGACTTGAGCTAAAGTTGGTATTATGAAACTCGACAATTGGAAAGTCACTTCATTTCCAGTAGTCGAGTGAATTTGACATTTCTTTCACTCGCGTTTTTTTTTCGACTCAAAGTTGAGTGAAACTCGACAAGTAGGCACTCGTCGGGTTTCATAATTGCAGAATGTGAGTTTTTTGGTCGAGTCGAGTTTCATAATGAGAATGGATCGGAAATAAATTTTTGAGTATTGGAAGTGGCGTACGGGGGTGGGGGGTGAAAAACTTTAGATTACGATATCTCACGAACCAATTGCACTAGAGAAATAAAATTCAGTTTCTGTATTAAGGTTTACAAATGAAGTTTGCTGAAAGTAACATTTTTTAAGGGGGCGGTGGAGCATGAAAGAGGAAGGAACAAGAATTTTTCTAAAAAATCACGTCTCATATCTCAAGATCAGTGTATTATGGATGCTTAAAATGTTTAACAGAAGTAGGCCTAATAGACCCCAATCAGAAAAAGGGTGAGGGCGAGAGTGGGAGAGGATGAAAAGGAAAAGGTTCTGATTTTTATATCTGCAGAACCTATAATGATATAAAGCTGAAAGTTGGTATTTAGATTGAGCTATATTAGTAGCATGTTGGAAAAATATAATTTTTCATAGGGGTAGTATGGTACGGGGATGTTTTTCCTATCTATAGAACGGCTCATGCTACAAAGTTGAAACTCGGTGTGTATATGTATGTATATTAACTAGAAAAGTAAAATGATCAGTGAAAATGGAATGCATATATTTTCACGATTTTCGTCATATCTATTAGGTCTTCCCAAATATTGAATTTATTTTTATTCTACGGTTTCTTCATATAAATACCTAGAAAGTTTTTTCAGGATTTTTTGAAATTCTATCTGTAAGGGTGTTTAAAGGGGTTGTATATATTTTTACGAATTCAGACATATTCTCCAGGTCTGATTAGATATTGACTAACTTTTCTCTTTCACGGGCTTGGGTAATAGTCGCCTCAAACCAGTTTTTAAGTTTTTTCCTTTTTCAGCCCCTAAGAGGGGCGTCATTTCTTTAAGAAGTGATAAGAAATTGAATTGGTTTTTACTTTTTACTTTTTGGTTTTGGTTTTTACTTTCTTTCACAAATTGTTTTCACAAATTTTTCAAAATTCCTCGTGTCTCATAAGATATCAAGTTGCTTCTTATGAAATCGTTTCAAAACCTGTTTCAAAATTTTTTCGAAATTCAAACCCAAGTGGAAGTAAGGGGTTTTGTTGTGTTCGGAGACTGGTTTACGTTTTAACAATTTGTCATATCTCTTAAGTCTGATAAGGCAACAAATTCGTTTTTACTTATATGGGCTTTAGTGTACCGAAATTCGAATAATCTACACGGGCCGATTAAACATTCGGCTAAAAATATCTATTTTAAATATTTATACTCCAGATGAAATCATATAGAGTATTATAAGTTTAATCCAGCCCAAAAGTTTGTAACGCATAGAACCAAGCCTCGGACGAAAAAAAGTTATATATTATTTTTTGTTTATTTGTGGCCAAAAACCTCAAATCCGCCTGACGTCCGTCCGTCCATCCGTCTGTCCGTGAACACGATAACTCAAGAACGCCTTCACCTAGGATCTTGAAATTTTGAATTTGGATGTTTGGTTGAATTTATAAGGCTAAGTTCGTTAACGGGCAAAATTGTCCTACTCCTTCGGGTAGCTGCCATACAAAATGTCCTTAAAACACGTGTTCAAGAATATAGGTCGATAACTTCAGAAGGGTTTAAGCTACGACTTTGAAATTTTGTACGTGTTATTTTTCCAATAGTTAGAGCTAAATATATGATTATGAAGAAAATCCTGTTAGTCCTTCGTGTAGCTGCCATACAAATATCCTGTCAAAACGTCTTCACTTAATTTATGGAACTTACTATAACTCAAGTAATCTTTTAGCTATGAATTGGAAATTTTGTACAAATTAGTTTTGAGTAAAAACGAAGTTCGAGTTTACTAATCAGCGAAATCCTTTTACTCCTTCTGGTAGCTGCCATACAAAATGTCCTTAAGACACGTGTTCAACAATATTTTTCGATAACTTTTGAACGCTTCAAGCTACGAATTTGAAATTTTGTACACATTCATTTTTAAATGGTTCCAAGGAAAAGGATTAATATGAAAGAAATCGAGTGAGTCCTTCCTGCACCTCCCATGTGAAAGTCCTTCAAAAAGGACATTTTTTTTCGATGACTTACCCAGTTCAAGATATGAAATTAAACACTGAATATTGTCTTTTAGTTTTGAGTAGCAATCTAATGGTAGTCCTTAATAAAGGACATACAACATGCACACACGTAATTTTACTTTATCCCCAACTACAATATAAATCGGAGTTCAGTATTCATCTAGAGTATTATACGATTGGCTTACAGCCGATCGTGACTGCAGTATGTTTTTGTTTTAAGAACAATATTAGGTAGGTAGGTACGCGTGGCTGCCCGTGAGAACACGGACACACTTAGACCTGAAAGGTCCGTAGTGTTACCACAGGATCATCGAATCCGGTCCTACTCGTCGAACCATTTAGAGCTTGCAATGAAGCGTTGGATTCTCGCGACCTCCATTGCGGCAAGATCACCGAGACAGTTGAAGAAGTAAGCTCCAAGATGAGCTTTCCTTCTGACTGATAGAGCTGGACAGGTGCAGAGAAGGTGAAGGACTGTCTCCTCCTCCTCCTCATCCAGGCAGCTTCTACAAAAGTCGTTTGAGAAGAGGCCAAGTCTTTTGGCATGTCGACCAATAAGACAGTGTCCAGTCAGGACACCGACTGTGGTGCTGATATTCGCCCTTTTGAGCAAAGCCAGTTTTTTAGAGCGTTTTAGATCCAGCTCCGGCCAGATCTGTCTCGCAGTGTGACATGTAACACCATCTGCCCATCTTGAGTTGGTTTTCTCGATTGAGTCCAATCCCATATCTCTAGTAGATATTACATTACACCTCAGCTAGGACAAGGCCTCCTTGAAGAACAATATTAACAATATTATTATGATTTCTTGGAAAGAACAATATTAACTTTCCAAGAAATCATAATCTCATAATCTCGAAACAACTGATGATATAATCCGACTTTGACCGCTCCCGAACTTTGACCCGAAAAATAATAATGTTTCGCCCAGACCATTGGCAGATGTTATACTCTAGATGAAATCACATAGAGTATTATAAGTTTAATCCAGCCCGAAAAGTTTGTAACGAATAGAACCGAGCCTCAGACGAAAAAAAGTTATATATAATATTATTTTGTGTTCAGTTGTGGCCAAAAACCCTAAATCTGTTTGCTGTCCGTTTGCACGATAACTCAAGAACGCGTTGGCCTAGGAAGTTGAAATTTTGTTACCACCTGTAAAATGGAAAATGTGAGGCTAAGTTCATTAATGTGCGATATCCTACCACTCCTTCGGGTACGTCCCATACAAGAGTCCTTAAAACACGTATTCACAATAATTGCTCGAATACTTCAAGTTAGGAACTTAAAATTTTGCGTACTTAAAGTTTACAATGTTTAAAGCGAAAGTTCCGAATATGATGCAAATCGAATAAGTCCTTCGTGTAGCAGCCTACAAAAGTCCTTCAAAAATTTATGCAAGCTACAGAATCCATTATAACTCTAGTACGAGTTAAAGCAGGGATTCAAAATTTTACAAGAATTAGTTTTATATCAGAAGCAAGACTGAGTTCATTAATTAGCGCCATCCGTCGACTCTTTCGGGTAGCTGTCATACAAAAGTCCTTAATTCCCTCACTAACGAATTCGATGTGCAATTTTTTTTTGTTTCATTGCAAATTTGGTCTAAAATTTTATATATGCGACAAAAAAGACTGATTCTTGAACAAAATACATTATATTCTATTCGTCACAAATAGTTCAGTCTGTATTAAACTGTATGCCACTATGTCAAACATTTGACTATTTTCGCGGCCAGACTGCGCATTCCCTTTAACGTCAATTGCCGCAGTTGTGGGGATGCAAATGAGAGGGAAACTATTATCCACCTTCTATGCGAGTGTCCGGCCCTAGCTGGAGCCAGACTTCGTGCATTAGGCAAACCCTTCTTTGATAACCTTTATGAGATCTGAAATAAGATTGGTGAACTTATTATCTTTTTAAAGAGCTCCGGATGGATATGATAATCCATTCCAGCCCCAGGCTCTGTAAAGCCTTGTATCTACATCATCAGCCCGATACGACGAGGTTAAGTGAGTTGTGGCATCAAAACGGCGCTTTCTGTGCTAATTGGCCCCTGTCTCGCCTGACGGGCCACCACATAAACCAACCATTTTCGCTGGCAAATGGAGATAGTGTCGCAACAAAATTTTTCCGGGGATGGGTTGTTAGACTATCGCCCAACTCACTGGGTGGTAATAAATAAGTAATTTATTATTGTTACTTAAGAACAAAGTGAAAAGTGTGTATCGTATGGTTATCAAAACTAAAAAAAATTGTAATTCTGCTAACGATTACTCAAAAGCAATGAATGATTTGAAGAAGTTTTTGTTCTTGATACTGCAAAAGCTTCTGAAACAGTTTGGCATGACTGATTTGTTGGTTTTGTGTTCCCAAGAGCAAATTCTGTTATTTTATATTTCAGTATTTTTCATAAATGTGTGACAGTATTATATGTAGATAGTATACACTGCATTCACTGCTTATAGGTTCCAATAAAAGCACCGCATGTTGGGCAGTTATGACTGACAGCTTTGCATGAATCCATACAGTACGGTATTGGAGCACAGCAGCAACACCTACAACAGTAAAAAAATCATATATTAAGGATACAATTCACTGAACAAGGACCTACCCTCCAAGACACAAAAGTAATGCAATTAGATGCGTTCGTGTCGTCGAGGAAAATTCAATATTTGTAACGACTACATTCTGACAGGAAGGACACGTTATCCTGCAGGCTTTATTTCCAACTGGAACGTTGTGATCTTCAAGTATAAAATCATAAGAAAATTGTTTAATTAGAATTCCGCGACATTATTTTTTCCGTACTTTGTATCATAATAGCTGGTTGTTGTTGTATCGGCAACGTTGGCTGTTCTGGTTGAATCGGCTGAACGGTATGCACCTCTGGCAAATTTGGATACATAGCAAGGTTGTAGGTCGGTGGTAGATCTTTTTGATTCAGTTCTATTGGAGGTGCTGATTCCTCAGGAAATTTATTATACCTGGACATCGTTAATGATTTTGTGAAGAAATTTTTCTGAAAAAACAATAGAATTTTTTTTACCTATTTCTTTATTAGGTGTGCTCTTTTTATCCAGCGTAGAACAAATAGGCGAACAGAGGAAAAAAGCAATAAAGTTAGTCTTGTGAGCAGAGTAGACCCACCCCACACCACTGCCTAGACTAGACTGGCTACTCCGCTCTCGATTAAAATACAGAGTCTGACACATACAAAGCGCTGTATGACATTTCAACATGAGAATCTCTTTTATCAGGTAAGAAAAAAAAATTATTCATTGCAATCCAAAAGTCTGTCGTGTTTGTTGCTCTTTTTATTCTCAGGTTGAAAAAAAATATTGAGATAATCTCAGAATATTGTGAATGGCACGGTTGGTATGCCTGGTGCTAAGTTTAAATTTCTTCGCTGAGGTTCCACTGTCTGGAAGTTGGAATTTTTTCTGTCAACGCCGACCGTAATCGAACCCATGCATCTGTATGTCGAAATATGAATGAAGAACAGATTAGCTCAGAAAATAGCGATATTCTATCCGGATTATAATATGCACACATTAAGTCATAACAAAGACTTAAGGGTTGTGGACCAGGGGTTGAATAAGGGAGAGAGAATGAAAAACGTTAAAAGGAAAACTTTGTAATTTATATCTTTCTTGTTTGACTAATGTTGCAAAGTTGAAACATCGTTCGTGTATCTACCTATAGTAGAACACAAAAAAAATAAAAATTAAAAATTAACGTTCCAGCCAGTGGTGTACGGGAAATTAAATAAATATTACCTATTAAAATTCCCCTCAGTCTCTCAAGGATAGATGAACATTTTATCGAAAATTAATAAGATTGCGCTCACACTTTTATCAGATTTTTTTCCAATATGACAATATTACAGGAAAATTACAAATTCATTAATCTACAAAAAGTATTTTTAACACAAAAAATCAATTTATTTCTATTCTTGAACAATTAAAATATTTCAAAATAGCAAAAGTTACAGAATACATAATACCTACAAGTCAATAAAAAGATTATTGTTGCAAAATAATGTAAATAATAAAAAATACAAATAACGTTAAGATTCTCTCCGTCTTCATAGATGGCTTAAAAATGTAATCTGTTGTGACAATACTTAAGATTCGTAAGATCCGATGAACGCTTCACATTTAGGACAATAGTGATTTGCATTACGACATGAATCCGTGCAATATGGGATGCATACACAGGGCAGGCATCTAGAAATAGGAACATTTTATAAAATATTGAGCATACTTTACGCCTAAATGTGTCGAAAACAATATTCCACCAGATGGCCACCTTGCGGAATTTTTTCTTCGTTAACCATCTTATAAATAGAATATTTCTTACAGACAAAGGCACAATATCAGTGCAATAATATGAGTTTTTGTGGTTGGTTCGTGTTTCACTTGAGTTGTAATTGGGTGACGGCATGACGGGCAAGAAGTATTTACTGGATTTGGTCCAACTGGAACTAATGTCAAACAAGAAAATAATAAATATTAAATTAGGATTTTTCAATAGATTATTCAAGGCTTGTAATTACCGGACATCTTTCTGGTTTCTCGAAAATATTAACGGTGAAAAGTAAGTCACAATGTTTAACTTAGACGAGTTACTTTTTTCTATAATAAAATTGTTAGGAATCTGTTAAAATTGATGTAATTTTGTTATGTCTATACGTGGTTAATAAACAAATAGTAGCTCTGACTTATCTTCTATTTAGCAAAAATCTATGCGATACATGCATATCTGGAAACCCCATCTGATCATGTCCTATCCAATCTTATTCGATGGTGCTGAACGAACCAGGACTGGGTTTCTTACCTGAGTCTACACTAGCAATTTATCTGAAAATGGCAATGACAACGGCAATATTGCCAGACACAAATAGACAGTGTAGACACATCGAACGCATATGCTAATGTTGCTCTCATCATTGCCATGTAAATTATAATTAAATAAGTTAGCGTCGCTTGTCACCAGGTAGGAATAAGTTATATTTTGCTTTGATCGAAACTATTGAACTTATCAACAGTTTTTTATTTTTTTTGCAATGGCCGACATTTTGCTTTGCTTCACAATTTCGAATTTACTCGCTCCAATGAAAATTGCCTGGCAATCAAATGCCTACTCATTACGATTTGACATTTAACGCAATGAAAATAAATTGCCAGTGTAGACGAAGGGTTAGAAAACCTTTCTCTTTTCTGTCTATCTCTCTCTGTCTTCTCCTTCTCTTTCTCTCTCTCCCTATCTTTCTCGATTGCAAAGATCTTTGATCCAAAATTGGAGCACACATTAGAAATAAAATCTTAGAGCGATAAAGTTGTAAAATTTTAATTGAAAGAATATAGATGCTCTCTAGATTGCATACGCATGCAAACCTGCAATGGAAGATGCCCAATTAAAGCATAGAGTCAGTTTGTCACAGCTTACTCTTACTTAAAGAATGTTATCTTAACGAAGAGTTTGAGAGAGAAAGAGAGAGAGTAGAGCTTTCCCAGTCCATTGGGTACGTTTTCAATGTTATAGTTGAATGCGGTTGATTTTAAGCACTGAATACAAAATAATCTTAGAGATAATTTTTTTTTCACAGTAAGACCAATTCAAAGTAGCTGGAATTTTTATCGATCAGCAAATATATTTATTCGGTTCCATTTGGAGCAGATAGGGACACAAAGGAAGATGTATGTTCGTTGTGAAGCCAGATAATAAAACTAGTTGATATTAAGAGTTAAATTTTCATTGGTACCTTCATACTTCTTTCGCACTTAATGTTAAGACATCCATCGTTCGTTTGGAAGAAGTTAAAATAAAACCAATTACTCAGATAACTAAACATATCTAAGTGTAAAAAAGCGATGGATCGGTAATTATCCATCTCATCTCGCCATTATAATACAATTTTGTTCCATTTTTTCCTCAAATGTTCGGTCACAAAAACTTCTTTGGAATTCCTCTAATTGCAGGAATTATTCAATATAAACAAAAAGACACAACGGCTCAAGGTGAGCCAGTCGAAGCAGCATCCATAGGGTAAATGCGTATTAATTTTCGATTTTATTCGTTTCTAAACAAGAATTGTTACTGGGGAACATCCGACTGTAGTTTTTATTGCAATTTCCTACAATTCAGTGGTGAATAGTTTTGTTACGTGATAGTTTTTTCTAACTTGTAAAAATGTTGTATACGAAATTAACCGGTTTTTTAGATCAAGAATGATTATGGATATGAGAAATATGATTACATGTAAATAGATGTATCTAATAAAAAAACAATATTGCGAAATGTGTTATGAAAGAGTCGTGCTGATATATCAACTACGTATATATTAATATATAGTATTAAAATTTCTATGTCCCTAATCTCGACAATACAAATTTCAATCGCAACGCGTTTTCAAGGTATCGTGTACCGGAGAGATAAATAATTTTTTTTGACCTATAGTACTACGTATTTGAAAATAAACCCATGCAAAATTCCATATTCGTAACTTAACCCAATCAGTCTGACAACGGTTTTTGACCCCTTTAAGTAGCATTGTCAAATTTTTGACAAAAAGTTGCCAAAATATTGACGCATTCTCAAGATATCGTGCGGACAAATGAACAGACTGGGTTACATTAAAAAGTAGTTAGATAAGTTAGGAAGACTTAAACATTTTTTTGTAACGCTTGATTGTATGAAGTGCACGACTTATTTAAATAAGTCTAAGTTATTCAGAAGAGTAGGTAATTTTGAAGATGGTGTGTGTTTCCCCAAAGTGGTATAAAGTTTTTAAAATCTTAAGATATGTCATTTTAAACTCCACTCATATCTCTTTGTTTTCATCGTAACCTCTAAGTACTCTTAATTTGATCAAGATAATACTCGTATATCAAGGTTGCATTTAAAAGGGTTTAAGAGGTATGAAATGAGCCTCCTAATTCTAATTTGAATGAACGAGTACATCCTCCACTTCCTTCATCTTACTAAGAATAATAAATGGGAGTAGGTATTATATATCTACAGAAAGAGAAAATATAAAATTTCTGGATAGATTTTACTTTATTATTTTAATAATAAAGTATTTACGTTATAACTAATTTTAATAATAAAGTATTATAATCGAATTAAAAAAAATTGCCAAACCTGACTTTTTTTCAACCTTTGTGGACTAAATTGTTGACTTGGGTAGATGGGTATGATAGAATTTTACAAGAGATTTACCTGAATATTCAATTTTTCCGGGAGGGGCTGTGGACTAGGAAGTTGGGGAAAGGAATTTATAAAAAAATCACGTCTCAAATCTAAATAACTGTTTAAGATAGGATCTTAGAATTTATACAGGAGGTACGCCTGAAAGGTACATAGCAGATATTTATATCTCGTGAAAGTTTCACGAATTTCGTCATATCTCTTAGGTCTTGTTTTAATTTTACTTCTATGAGTTCTTCGGATAAAAGACTGGAAACGGGTTCTACGATTTTTTTAAATGCAATCCCTTAGGTGTTGTATTCATTTTCACTAATTCCGTCATATCGCTTAGGTTTAATTTTTTAATTTAACGGCCTTTTTTATAATCGCTTAACAACCGTTTTCAAGAATTTGTTCAACCCCTAAGAGAGTAGGGTGTGTGTGGGTTGCATACGTTTTGATATTTTGGCCATTGCTTAGTTTTGATGAGATATAAAACTGATTTTCACTTCTACGGGCTAATCGTCTTAAACCGGATTTCCCGATTTTTCGAAAACGGTTTTCACAAATTTTGAAATATCTTTAAGATCTGATGAGGTAACAAATTGATTTTACTTCTACAGGTGTTTTATATAACCACCTAAAATCCTATTTCAGGATTTTCTGATATTCAACCCCGAAGCGTGTGTAAAGGGGTTGCGTAAGTTTTCTCGAAGATATTACGAAATTCCAGCTGTCTCAAATTTCATGTCGAATACAATAAAAAAATAAAATTCGTTCTTTATTATTGAAAAAAATAATAAATTTAACATTTAGAAAATATCAAGAATTCATTGCAATTCTATCGCATTCCAAAGTTTGATCCAAAAATAAAATAGTTTCGTCCAGACTGATATATTTTTCGTCGAATATAAAATTACAATAATTGAAATTTCTCAATTGATCAGAAAATTGATTCAATGCAATAGAGCTTAATACGAGAATACACTGCCACTAATAACTGGTTGTTTAATATGTTGGCATGTGAAAACAAAATTATTTGCTTTATTATCAAAAGAATACATAAATTAAAAAATGGGTACGGTCCCACAGAGTATCTGGAATTTTTTTTATCACTTTGGGGCGTTTAATTTCATAGCTTGAAGTTATTTTATTTGTTTTTTGCGCGAAATATTTTTATTGGCCTTATTCCGGTTGTGAAGATGGGGTATCCCATTTACGAAATAAACAAGTTGTTTTTGAATTTTCAAAAAAACAATTATAATTATAAAAAATTGTTTTTTTTAAGTTCGTTATAATTTTTAAAATGAATCCAAAGAATCTTCGGGTCAGTAAAACACACCACTAAAGGACTTAATAAGAAAAACTAGTTTACCTGAGATTTGTTTTCACTAAAATGTAACTACGACTACCACGGGTTAGTCGTCCGTTTCTAGTCTGAAATAAAACTAGGTGACTAGATTCAAGTGCACACCAGCTATCTATCGTCAGCTTTGGAAGTCGTTAGCAGGAAAAGTAAAAGCACAGATAGTTAATGGTCAAGGACATTAACATAATTAAACTCTCAGTTAGAGCAGGCAGCAATCCAACTGAAAAAAAAACACTTTTTTATTCAATATATTCGTGCAATCCTTTTAGTGCATAGAATTGAGCCTTGCAAATTGCACAGTCCGAACCGAACGTGTCCTTTATGCACGCAACTTGTAATATTGCAGTGTCCCAGGTTGTCCACATTAGATAAAGGTCAAAACAGATTAAAAATATTGATAAGGATTGTGGGTGTATTTGCTTAGAAAGGGGAAGGTCCACTTAATGGAAATGAATTTACCTGGTGCTAAGGAGGGTCTAACAGCCTTGCAGGCTAGAAAATAGGGTGGGATATCAAAAATAGAAAGCACTTTCTGTCGTATTTCTAGTTACGCGTTCTCAAAGTTCGGAAAATATTGAAAATATTTTATAAGAACCTACTGATTTTTACTACACTGAAAGCTGGACACACTTGATATGATACACTGCGTAATTCTTTAAGACGCTGGGCACTGCGGTGGTGAAGAACTCCTCTTACTGGCTGGGTTGCACTGTAACCGAAATGAAGATCAAACTGAACTGAAGTGCGATAGCTCGGATCCGATTTTAAATTGAAGCAGGCAGCACAGAAATTGTTGGATATACGAGTATTGCTGGTGATGAGTTCATGGATCCACATATGTAAAGAACGAAGCATAAGCAGAAGCGAGTCATATGTGAAAAAGATTATTTAAAGACGTTCGGGTGGGGTGATGCGAGTTCTTAGCATGATTAGAGTGAAAAAACTTCTTGGAATCGATTAAAAAAATTCCAATTGATATTTGTAAAAGAGATTTTGTTTGTGCGAATGACCATAAAATTTTTAGTGTTTACATACGAACCGACGAATTGTGAACACGTATTGAAATCCGTTACATCCACTTGGGGTTGAATTTCGAAAAATCGTGAAATTCGTTTTTAGGAAATAACATGAAATTCCCGTAGAAGGAATAGCCAATTGTACTCATATATCTCATCAGAACTAAGGGATGGCAAAAATTGTGAAAACATGTGCAACCCCTTTACACCACTTGGGGGTTGAATATCAAAAAATCCTAAAACTGTGAAAAGTGTGCAACTCCCTTATTTCCCTTAGGGTTGAATATCGAAAAATCCTGAAATTAACTTTTTGGCGTAAGGCTTAGGAAGTAAAACTCAATTCGATATCTAATCAGATCTAACTAATATGTAGGAATTTGAGAAAATTTATGCAACCCCTTCACACACTTTGGGAGTTGGATATCAGAAAATTCTAAATCGGTTTGTTGACTATAAAAATTCTTCAGAAGTTAAAGTCTTTTTGATATCTCTTCAAACCTTAGAGATATGGCGAAAGTTATGAAAACATATGCACCCCCTTACACCTGCTTGGGGGTTGAGTATCCAAAAATCCTGAAAGAAGTTTTAAGATAAATATAAAGAAAGTCCGAGGAAGTAAAAACACACAAGAGATATGACGGAATTCGGGAAATTATGTTCAACCCGTTTATACTATCTTAGGGGTTGAAAAGAAAGCAATCCAAAAGTCGTGTTTTAGGCGACTATAAAACAAGTTTGTGGAAGTGAAAAGTTATTTGATATCTATTCAGACCTGAGAGATATGACTGAATTCGTGAAAATTTGTACAACCCCTTCCTGAAAACACTTTCTAGGCATTTATGTTAGGAATCCGTTGAATAAAAATGAATTGAATATTTCAGAATAATAAGAGATATGACAAAATTTTTGAAAATATAATATGTATTCTGTTTTTACTGATAATTTGTGTTTCCCCCTTCCGTATACCAATAGATATAGCTCTATATACATGAAAAGTTTCAGCTATTCATCATTATGGGTTCTCGAGATATTAAAATCGGCTCTTTTTCTTTTTCACCCTGTTCTTGAGACATGAGACGTGGTTTTTCAGAAAAAATTTCCCCCACTTCCACACGCCTGCTTGAAAAATTTTTATTTTCATCAAACTCCATTTGTTGACTTGTATACACACACCAAATTTTATTTTTCGCAATTGCAATTGGCGTAATTGGTTTGTGAGATATCGTAATCTAAAGTTTTCCCTCTCCACCACCCCTCCCCCAACCCACGCACGCCACTGACTCTCTTCATAATTTTGTTTCCGGTTAATTCTCCTTGTATGGTATACCTACAGGGTGACTAATGTGGAATAGCGAGATTTCTCTTGACTTTTGTTATTTCATGATATCATTTAGCTCCCTTCAAACTGCTCTCAAATACGATATGTATTGATATACTCATATATTATTTTGGTTTAACGTGTTGCTTAACTACATACTCCGAAACATGTTTTTAGCATGTTTTATCAATTACAAGAAATAGTGAAATTTGTGTAAATATGTTAGGGTAAATTTCCTACATGCCTCAATACTGGATACTGTTCCCAATTCTGGATATCCAGTATTAGGGTAGTATCCTAGCAGTAGCTAACAGACATGGTAGGTTGGTAGGCTCTTCAAAATGTGCTGTACATCGCATATTTACTGAAAATTTGGACATGAGCAAGCTGTGCGGAAGATGGCTGCCGCGTTTGCTCAATGGAACAAAACAGCGTCTTTAGGATGTTTCAATCGAGTGTTTGACCATGTTTCACGGCGATAAAGCGGAGCTTTTGCGTTGATTCATAACCATAGATGAAACACGGGTCCATCACGAAACGAAGAAACAGTTAAAACAATGAACTAACAGGGGAGAATTGGCTCCAAAGAAGGCGAAGACAGTCCCATCCACACGCAAGGCCATGGCGCCAGTTTTTTGGGATGCTCGTGGGATAATTTTCATTGATTATCATCAAAAGAGTAAAACAATTAATGGCGAGTATTATTAACTTATTGCAGCGTTTGAATGATGAAATCAAGGAAAAACGCCGCATTTGGCGAAAAAGAAAGTTTTGTTTCATCAAGACAACGCACCCGTTCACATATCTGTTATCGCGGTGGTCAAAATCAATGAGTTAAAGTTCATCCTATTCGCCAGATTTAGCCCCCTCAGATTATTTTCGCTTTTCAAACTTAAAAAAATGGCTTGGAGGCAAAAAATTTTCCAATACAATAGAGAAGAGGTAGAGTCTGCGGTTGACGGTTATTTTGAGGAGCTCGACAGTTCTCACAATAAAGAGGGTATCGAAGCTATCCAACATCGCTGGGAAAGTGTATCGATCGAACAGGAGACTTTGTTTAGAAATAAAAATATTTTTTCTCAAATTATTTGTGCCTTCTTTGTTAGGTCGGGTACTTCTGGGACTACCATAGTAGATACATGTCCCAAATATTGGATATCCAGTATTGTGGTACATAAGTTTATATTATTATTTTTGAGGTCATTTGAAAAAAAATAATAATAAGGAATTGAAGAAAATCTATATTCTTATTGGATTATTTATCTTTGTTAATATATTGAATAAAAGGTTTTGAATATAATTTCATGGTTTTTTTAAATTTTCAAAAAGTATTCAGTTTTCGGTACAGCTCCCTTATACATTACTTAAAAATTAAAGATATGGTATTCAAGGATAAAGGACAAAATAGTTATCCTAAAAAAAATTGCAATGATTATTTTATATTATTATTTTTTAATAATAAAGTATTTATTTATATTTTTGAAAAAAAAAAAAAATTTATTTTTATTTTTGTGTCACTAAGAATGAATCTATAATAAAAGAATAAGTTGAGAGAAATTCACACTTTTTGCATGAAGGGGACAGTATACTGCCTTATCTAGAGGATGAGTACAAACGTCACACGCTGCCCTCTTTTCCACTCTCACGGATCTAAACCGAGTGCGATATACGCCACGCGATAAACATTGGGCGACATATGTCAAATCATATATATGGATGGAACTAATCCAAAGTCTATGCGAAAACGCCGGCGGGAGAGATGTTCCATGCTATACTCTTCTCGTAATCATTCCAACTCACAGACATCTCATCCGATCCTAGATATATGTCGGAATTCGTAAGAACGTACAGAACCCCTTTATACCCCTTATGAATGGAATATCGAACAATTCTGAAAACAATTTATTGCTTATATACAGAGCAAAAGTAAAACATTTGCAAAAAATTCAATATCTCGAAAAACCTAAGAGATATGTCGAAATTCGTAAAAATGTTTGCACAGCTCTCTAGCATAAGCCGGTTTAGAAATAGGAATAACAGCTCACACTCCATACCGTACTCCTCAAAAAATTTATAGAACATACTACTGCAATACTGCTATATATGGTATGTACTTAAATTCTAATTTTCAGAGTTCTATCATCAGCGGTTCTCGATATAAAAAATTTGAATGTTTTCTTCACCCCTTACACCCGTAGCTTCAAAATTGTTTTTTATGCTAAGGGTCTATGAAGTTACCTTCTACATTCTGTTTTAAACAGTTCTTAAGACTTCATATAAGACGTGATTTTTAGAAAAATTATTACCACCCACTTCCATTATCCACCTTCCCTCTGTGAAATTTTAGATTCAGCAAACTTCCCTCGTCCGTGTAAAAACACAAACCGAATTTCATCGTTCTGGCGCTACTCGTTAGTAGCGGTTAGTATCGTAATCTAAACTTTTTACTACATCACTTCTTACCCCTGGTCCTCTTCCAAATCCTTATCATCGACATTGACAATTTCTATTCAAAATGGCTCTACTGTTTTCGATCTGTATGAGTTCCAAGTTTAAACTTCCTAACATAAGCCACTCCTGAATTACAGAAACCAAAATGTTTCGACTTACACACTCTCCCGACTTCCCCCTCACAACCTAACACAAGTCACCACATAAAGGTGTATAATCAATCCAACCCCCCAAAAAATAAAAGTTTAACAGTATGAAGGGTTTGGGAGATACGGGTCTTCAAAAGCGCTTGCGTACGGCGGACAGACGGATTGAACATTTCTTTTCCTAAAACGTAAAACAATATTTTCAGGTTAGCAAAAAATTATAAAATCTATTGGGAAATTATTTATGAATTAATTATGAAATAAAGTAAAATCGGTCTAATTTTTGAAAGAATTTTGAAAAGATGAAACTCTCTGTGTATTTGAACATGTTATTTCTAACGGTCAAAAATGGTTAGCTATGGAGATACAATTTTCAATGTTTGATATTAAGAAGTAAGATTAATTTGTTGAATGAACTAAATCCGCTAAGCTCCCATACCAATGTCTTTGGGACTTTTGATCAACAACGAATTGCACGGAAAATATGTAGTGCCAGGAAGTTCAAATTTCTAAGATTGACTTATTTTTTCACCACATGATGTTTTTAATCTATAATTATTTCAACTTTTAATTATCATCAAATGAATCATTTTGCGTGTAAGACATGTTCTTGTTGATTAAATTGAAGTACAATTCATTTTACTCTATTATTTTAATATAATAAAGTATTTCTATTTGTTTATTACTAGTCTAACAACGATTTGATTGAATTAGCATAAATCATCTGTCTCTGATAACGCAAATATTAATTACTTAAATTGTGATTCACCGCCGATTAGTATGCCGCTGATTAGCCAAAATCGAAACTAAAGGGAATTCTGCCCAACGAATTACTTATTTTTAGATGTGCCCTCATCACGAATATGAGATTTATTTTGAAAAGAATCAGGGATCATATTACTGCTGAATTAACAGCATGAAGCAATGTACCGTCACCGTCGTTATCTTTTGCCAGAATTAAACTCATTATCTCAAATGTATGGTAACTCTTCTTTTTTTTAATTTACTGTATGGTACACTGAAATCATGGCGAAACTTGGCCTCGTAGTGGTTATGTTTGTTCTTACTGATATTGACTTGAACTTAAAAATACTCGTATGTACGTAAGTCAAAAGCCCAAGATTAGATAAATTAAGAATTTATAACAAAATTTTTGTAAATCTAGAAAACAATAAAATTAAAAAAATGTTCTTTCCTTTCGTGGAGTCGTTACGCAAACAATTTTGGAGGCATAGATACGTCCGTAGTCAATCACTATGACTGGTAGGTTCCAATAAAAGCGTCACAGTTCGGACAATAATGATTTCCGTTTTGACACGAATCCATGCAATACGGCAAACATACGCACGGCCAACATCTGTAACGAAAAACCGACGTTAATCAGAATATGAAATTCGATTCCGGTCAAGCGGAGGCGGGGTCACCAACAAATTAATTACTTTCGAATGGTTTTACTTACATAAAGCAACACAGGATTAACGCTATAACGTGAGTTTTGGTATTAGCTTCGTACTTCATTTTAGTCAGAATATGAGCACCACAGGACGGACAAACGGTCCGAACCGGTTCCGGTCCAACTGGAACAGCTTGCTGAACAACTACTTGGGGTTGACCCGGTGGCGGATACGGATAACCACTCATGTTTTTCTGTTCCATTTAAAATTAATAACTTTTAAAAATGTAAATAAATCGGAATTGAAACGTTTCAAACCGTACTGTAGCCTTCGCTGGTATGAAATCGAGACGCAATTGCACAACGAATCAACCCAATTTAAGAAAAAAATAATCTAAGTTGATAAGGTTGAAAAACTTGGCGTTCGGCAATCTTATCTAGTATTATTTAATCAACACTAGCATAAAAAATATGGGTACTTGTGGGTTCGAATATACGAGCACCGGTATTCAAGTACCTGTCCGATATCTTCATTATTCTGGTAATGGTGTACAGGTAAATAAGCGAACTTTACTTCGAATCGGAGAGGAAGAGTTGACGGAGAGTGCGAGAGAAGCCGCAACACCTAGCGAATTATTTACTATATTAATTTACCTACTTCGTATATTCGTCGTGATTGCAAAAATATCTACTTTTACATTGGATTCGTTACGCTATTGATACAGTGTGCGTTCAAAGTAATTGTCCAAAATGTATAAACAGCTTATAAAAAAATTACATTGCATTACAAAATTAAAGTCGTAATTGTTGGTAAAGTAAAATAGCACATTCCTAAGGATTTGGCTAATTTTTTTGAAAATAACGATGAGAATTTTGCTTAAAACTCTGTCGGGAATACAGCCAATAGGATTGATTTCCGGTAGTAGTGGTGGTGGAGGAATTCGATTGGCGAGATCTTTGGAGCAGTCGCTATATTGAAGGTGGGTTGAATCTGAAATGTGGAACTTATGGAAACAATTGCTGAGAAAAATAATGCTGCGATCAACGTTTCATTGATGGTCAAGAAAGTTAATGGCTATAATTGAAGTCTCAAACGGTGTTCGGGCACTGATCACCCACTACGCAAACCTATCGATAATATGACGAGAACAAACGTGTTCTCAATAACCTGAAATTCCAAACTATCATGAACTTTTGAATTTTTAATAAATTTAGATGAAAAATATGGTTCTATAGATCCTGAACGGTTTCTGCTGTGAACTTCAAACTTTAAATTTATATTTATTAATTGTAATGCGAATTTTCGTAAGATAGAAAGTTGAGATTTATGCCTCAGCTCGTTCTCCAGCTCAGATTACCGGAAGCAATTATTTTTTAAAAACATAGGTATGGTAGCTATTGCAAGGTATTCTGTGATTTTTCTCAGTTTATGTAAAAAGCGAAATGTTATGAGTTTCAAGCCAGACGCGAAATCTTCGTAATTGGTCAATAGTATAACCAATTGAACAGGTATCGGAACGGAGGTGATACAATGAGTTTATTTTCATCACGCCTTGCATTTTTTTGAGTATATTCTTCATTTTACTTTATTATTTTTTAATAATAGTTATTGTGACCGAACTGAAATTTAAAAAAAATTTGCCACCCTGAAATTTTTTATTTTCACGTTTTAGGACTAGTAAACAGCAAAAAAAACAAAAAAAAATGTCCGTCTGTCCGCCGTACGCTGTACGCAAAACCGTTTGAAGGTGCGTAGCTCTCACACCTCTTGAGATATTAAGCTGAAATTGTTATGGTAAATAGAATGGGTGAACCCCTACGAGTGGAATCTTTTGGAGGGGTGGGGGTATCAGAGGAGAAGGGGCGAGAGTTTTAGATAAAAGATTTTGGTTTCTAGATCTCAAAAACAGCTTATGCTAGGAGGCTAAAAGTTGGAACTTATGTAGTACTATGATAGTGGAGGAATAACCAGGAGGCTATTTGGAACGTTATTTTGTAAGTTGTCAGTCGCATAGTAACCTACACCGCTTCTCAGCATTAAACACGTTTCGGACTTCAACCCATAAAATAATAAAGTTGCGCCCAGACTGTTGGCTGATTTTTTACATCTGTGAAATAACTTTTGATACTGGGTGTGAGCTATTTATCTGTGGAGCTCGATACTCCGGGGTTCTCTGTTTATAAACGTAGACCGCAGGTGATTCACCGGGTAGTTTATTTATTAAGTGTTATAAAGATACATATAAGATTCTTTGAAATGAATAGGCTTGCATATTTACAATGACTCATACTGATCATACATTGATGCTTGAGGAAAATTTTTATATCTGCAATGTGGTTTATATTTCACAGATAAACTTTGACGGCCTGTGCTGTAAAAATCAACTAAATCTCGCAGAAGCTTCCGTTTAATTAAATCACTACCGATCTAGTGAATATGTTAGAGCGTTCGAGTTAGCTTTATAGAACAAACCAGCAACTAAAAGAAAATTTAAAAATCGAAAGCGAAATATTCAGTAATTGTGAAGCACTAAGTATTTAATTAGTGTTTTAGTACGAGTATGGCATGGTAATAAAATGTTGTACAGTATTACACAGATGGATTTAGAAGGCGAAAATTATATTTTACGTATTCGGCCTATTGATAAGCCAAACATACACAACGCTCCGTAACGAAACGGTTTCAGAACAAGTCCAACTACAGTGGATGCCGCTTGTCGTAATCGCGGATAATGTTACAAGCCGCATTTTGTTATCAAAACAGTTGGGTTCCATTTTCCACAAACAGAATTCATCGCTTATTTTTTTTTCGTTTATTGTTATCACCCGGTTAATGTTACTGTTTTTGGCTGGTCCCAAAGTGATTACAATAAGCGGCATTCACTGTACTTCGTTATGGATTAAGTTCGGTTTGACACCAACCGATTGACGTCGTCACCAGTCGGGGATTACGTGCAGTAGACCCTTATCTTCTATATTCTATACACCTATTTCAGGCGCGTAGCGTGAATCTTCGTAAGTCTAGCGCAACGATACGATCGCTAAATTTTTGATTACTTCCTGGAGTTTAGCAATCGAAATTTTATTTCTGAACGAAAATTACGTGTTTATGGTTATAGAATTTGATGATCGTGTTATTGCGCTAGCCCTACGAAGTTTCACACTACGCGCCTGACCTATTTGTACACCTGTTTGTACATTACGGTAATACGACTGAATAGGATTTGATGAATTTAGGGCCATTATTACGATCTTCAGTTAAACTCTAACTGGAACTTTATCTGAAAGTTTTGTATGAAAATCTGTCAGTTAAAGTTCCAGTTCCAGGCCTTAATCTTTTTTTTGATTAGCGTCAAGGAGATTGTTGACACTAATACTGAATAGGCATAATAAAAAATAAGCTTCAAAATATATAATCAGAAAAGTATTATAAAATTAAAAAAGGAAATAAAATATATAAAATCGAAGGTTAAAAAGTTAATATTTCATATTGAGGTAAAATTAATTTAAATCAATTACAGCGTAAAAGCTCCATTACATAAAAATAAAAGCAATAATTGCCTATCTAATGAGAATGATTTTTTTTTAATATTAGCCTTTAGGTACAAACATGTGATTGGAATTAACATCCTAGTGAAAAATTAATATAGGTTTAAGTATGAGGTGAAACTCAGTGCATGCACCTTAATTATAAAGTACTATGAAACTAAGTACTATGAACTTAAGCTTGCTATAATTCGCAGTAATTAATTTCGGTTCAGGAATGCACATATGTAGGAGTCCTCGACTATACCAACAGCAGTAAGGATGTTTCGGATATGTGCATGATACACTCTCTACTGCTTCAATTCAACCCGATGATTAAAAGCTATTTCAGACTCAGCTCAACTCAGTTTTAAAACTGAACTTTCCAGTTACGGATTTTTTAACTGTCATGTCCCCAATGACAATAATAAAGGCTCGATCAATTTCTGTTGGGATGTTTTGTGTGGTGTTCGCAGAAGAAACTCCTCCGACGCTTAAAAACCAGACAAGCAAAAATTCGCTATCATTAATAGCCTGAAGAAATTTAAGTACAGGAAACGGAATTACGTACGACAATTTTTATTGCCTCTTTTTTCACATATTTTTTTTATCTCATTTTTATTTTTAAATCTATTACAGTAATTTACGATGACACCTATATACCTATTATGTAATCATAACCCATTTGCAAATATACTCATTGTTATTTAATAAAGATAAACAGTTAAGTGAGGAAATTAAAAAAACCCAAAATCTTGATATTGTTTTCTAATCTTGGGTGATTTCCATTGATACGAGGGAATACTTTTATCATAGATTAGTAAGTCCGTCACAGTATTCTAAATTTGTTCATTGAAAAAATTAACTATATTTAAGTTAAGATATAAAGCGATCGGCTTCTAAATCTAAATATATTTAGTACGAGTGTAAAATACTAATACCTATAAAACGACTTATAAAATCAATTTCGAAAATCTTATCAAAAAGTCGATTACATAAACTGAAAACACTAAATAAACTGAACATTTATGGCTTTATTGCACGGTTTAGTTGTATTATTCACACCTTCATATTTTTCTTATTAGCGAAAACTTATCTGCGTCGTCTATGTCTATGTCTGCTATTAAACTAGTTTGAAAAAGGCTAAACCGTCTAGTCGGATTCTTACTTTATGATTCAGACATCAAATTCAAAGTGAAAATCTCACAATGCAAATCTTATCTAGATTTTGGAAAATTTCCCCCAAGTTTGAATGGAAATCCCAGTAAAAAATTATTCCGTCGTATTTACAGTTTCGTTATTTTTTATCTAATAAAAATTATGAAGACTACCCTCTCCTAAACTTTGTTAGCTGTTTTAAAATTAGCCAAACTCAGTCAAGACATCAACAAAAATTTAATTGGGATAGGTCAGACGTCATAAACTGTTATAACTAGAAGTTGACGTAGACGTAAGCAAAAAATTCGATTTGAGTGTTTACAAAATTAACAAAATCGTATAAAATCTAGTATTTTTGTTCACCTAAAATTATTCATTTTCGAAATGATTAATTTTTTGTACTGCCGAATTATCACTTGTTCTTTCTGCTATAATTTTTGCTTCTATAATTATTTAGTTTCAATCTAAGAATTCAATTTCATATTTTATTATTTTATATTTTACGTTCTATCTACAACTTCAAAATCTTCTAGAGTATAATCGATGAAAAATGTTCAAATCTCTACGCAACACATCAGACACTAAAATGCAAGTACGGTAAAAATTGTTTACAACACTTACCGTTGTCAATAATAATGTAAAAGTAAAATTTCATGTATTTTTACATTCTAATTGCTATTTCAATTAACATTTTTTAGTAAAATTGCAAACGAATAGTAAATATGAGTTCCATGTAAAAGAAATAATTGTTGAAATAAAATTTTGGTAATATTTTCCATTGACAATATAAAAAAAACAGAAATGGGCTGTCATAAATTAAAAAAAAATAAATTTTTAATAAACATTAGACATTTTTGTTTTAATTTGTATATTTATTAATTTTTATATTTATTCATATTGTTTTTCTACTAATAATAAATTGCGAACCGTTAATGATATTTCCATTATTTTTTTTTCGTTATAGGCAAATAAGTACTTTAAAAAAATTGAAATATAAAAAAAATAATTGTTTGTTTTGTTTATTTTATGTACCTGGATAGTCGCGTTCATTATGATCCGGAGGAACAATTTTTAGTTCACGGTCACTTATCGGAAAAACGGGATCGTTGACCAAATATTTTTTTTTGAATTTTTTAAATCCCATTTCGTCACCTTTTATTTCAGGGTTTAGTAATTGCTCTAGGTTCAGCGCTTTTGGCGTTATCTTCCTTTAATACGATCCATTTTCGCACTTCAGTAATTGCTTTTTTTTAATAAAGTGCTACTAAGAAGGAAAAACCACTTCCCGCAAAATGTTCCACACCGATACAACTTAAATTTTTTGGTACCGATATTTTGAGCAATCGACCTTTAAATTTGACTTAAATGGCAACTCTCTCTTTACTGTCATGAAAAATGCTTTTAAATTTAAAGAAAAACGATGCTTCGAATTTAATTTTATTGGAAAATAGTAAAAGGTGTCGATTCAATAAATTTGTGTTTAGTAGATTAATAAATTATCTGTGATTGAACCAATGAACGGTTTTAGTTACACTTTATTAAAAAACGGAATTACTCGAGTGATGAAGTGGTTTCAGTTAAATAAAGATAACTTCTGAACTAATTATGCTGTCGCGATAAACTTACCTTTAAATTAAAGGTAACAAAATGAGGTTAATTATATAACCTCATTTTGCTTATATTAATAAAGAAAACAATTTCAGTCAACGATTGCTAAATGGCAATTACTTTTGATGGCGACATATCTTTTAAAGAGAAATAATTTTTAAAAGCGATATAATTCGAAAACGGTACAAAAACTGGCGTATGTTTATAGGAATGTTTTACTGAGTTTTGCAACATATGTCCCGATCCTAACTCTAAAAATTTTTCCTACGAAGCTTGATTTATGTTGAGGGCTTATCGATTCTGCCTGGTGTTATTGTGGAAATAAAAATTGTAAATGTACAAATGACAACATGTTTTTTTAGTTTCTAATGGTAAAACTGCAATTTATATTTAAGTTTGCAGCTGTTGTGCATTTTACATAGATTTTCATAAATATCTTTGAAGTTTTCCTACTTTACAATTAAGTCTACCTATTGTGAAAATTGTGATTGTAAAAAACATGATTATATCTGACGCAGGAATTACCGAAAGGTTTCAAATCCGATCAGAACAATGTCACTGAAGAAGCCAAGGTCCACTTTGGATTGACACGCCATGGAGTAGAGAGAAGAAAGCCTATTAACAACATTTTATTATTTATTTATTGCATTACTCATCGAGATAAGCAAAAGTCATCAAGATAAACAAAAACCACCGAAAGGAATCCGCCTTCAATACGTAGTGTTTTAATCGTCGAATGAATGATAATGCACCTACGAGTATATTACCGAAATTTCGATTAAAAAGTACGATAACGATAAAGTTGTTAGAGATCCAAGTGTTAGAGGATTGTTGTTAGGGGATTTACAAATTCACTTTTGTTTAATTTTAGAAATTGTATTAATTAATCTAACCATTTATTGATTATAGGTATGAGATATTAGTTAGTTTCAAGTAATTCACAATAATTCAGGTGTTATAATAAATTATAATTCCTTATATGCAGGGTGTCCGGTACTTAGTTGGCATTTTTTTCAGGGGTGATTCCTTGATATATTTTGAGAAAATAAATGTTGTATAGGTTGGTCAAATTTTCAATATCCGCAGAGACACAGGGAAGTAAAAAAAGTCGATCGAATAAGTATCGTCACTCATATAAACCATTATATATTCAAAACTAATCATCACAACTCAACATGTTGTAGCTTGTGTTTTTTTGATGCAAATTACCTTTCATATTATAATACCATGGATACACTGTAGGGATGTTCCGAATAACCGTATTCGTATTCGTTTAAGCGAATATTCGCCAAATTTTATATGTATATTCGTATTCGAAACCGTATTCAACAAATTCAACCCAAATACTCGAATACTATTTGAATACTAAACAAGGTAAAAAAATAAATAAAAAACTGGTTGTTGATGATAAAAAAATGAAATGCATTCATTGTTTATTATTGTTTCGTATTTGAAATTAATAAAATAAACATTTCCTTTTTTTTCCTAAGATTACAACATTTTCTTTGATGAATTTAAAATTTTCTTTGAAATCAAATCACGAGTTAATCATTCTAAAAAGAAATTATGTACTCATAATCAAAATTTAACAAATTTAATCTTTAATAAATAGCAATTTTATTGCCTTTTCGCCCTGCAGTCTTGTTCGTGAGGGATCGTAGATAAGTCCGGCATTACTAAAAAGTTGTTCGCATGCAACTGAAGTAGGTGGAGCTGATAGATATTTTCTAGCTATGTCTGCCAAATCTTGAAATTCTTTTAAATTTTTTGGACATTTTAGACACACTACGCAAATAATGAATGTAAATCTCAACGAGAAATTATATAATATTACAAGCACAAAAAACAAAACGTTTCTGCTGCGTGCAGGATGACGAAATGAAACAAATGCACGTGTTTAATGGGTACAAGTCACTCGACTGATACAAATTTAAGCAATTTATCATGCGTAACCGTGTAACTCCCGACTGCCGAGAGTCCTTACTATTCGTCAATACTATTCGTATTCGTATTCGTATTTGCGAATACAATGAATGAATATTCGTATTCGTATTTGTATTCGCAAATACAGATTTTAGGTATTCGGAACATTCCTAATACACTGCTGGTATGGATATCATAATATCGTCAATACCAGCAGTGTATCACCCAAAACTAAGTATGTACGAGATAAACGAACTGGTATATCCAGTATTGAACCTGTTTCATGGTATACAAAGGCGATAATTTTACCTTGTGTACTATGCATTTTACTGCCATTCACCAATTGTGTGGCGAGTATCGCAACTAAATGTCGTTGCTTGCTTATATCAGATACTGTCAAATCATACCATATGTGCAGTGTATCATATGCAGCTAGTTTCAATACTATGATTTCAATACCATGGTTTGTATATTAGCTGTGTATCCATGGTATAAGCGACTGTAGTTATGCTACTCTATGCGTATTAATTTGACATTTTGTATAAAATTACGCATTTTGCATGTAATTTTGATACTTCATGCGTAGTAATTTGTTTTTTGTGATATGTATTAACTTGACTGCTTCGTTGTTTAATTCACTTGTTTTGTGTAAGGCGTGATTTAATATTTGAAAAGAAAATAATGTTTGTAGTGTGTGAAGTTTGTGGCTTTACGTAAAACAAATAAATTAAATTTATATAATAAACATGTATAGTGTTTTATACTTTCTACTCTTTTTGACCTATGTCCTGGGTTTTTCTCAACTATCATGTGTTGATTGATCTCATTGAATTTTTCCAATTGTCGATTGCCTTTGTCCTTCAAAATACGTCTGGGAATTCATCTGCCGATCATTCGCTTGTAGCTTATTCATTTATATTATCAATAAATTAATAATAGTAATAAGCAAACATAAACATATCACATTTTTGTAGTAGGTACCTACATATTAGTTTTTCCGCGCCGTATGTAATTTTACGCATACCAGCAGTAAATTTACACAATTTTTGCGATTGATTTCCACACTTATGTGTGAATTTCCGCATTAATAGTAAAAATCACAAGAGTGCGTAAAGAAATTTGACAATACTAATTTTACTGCTCTCAGAGTAGGCATTAAATTGCCTTTTATAGGCACTAAATTGCCAACTCTGAGTAGTAGTTTTTACTGTGTACTTAAACATATTTATTCCGAACCAATTGTACCAGGAAGATAACATTTTATTTGAGTATATTGGGTTACAAGTGAAGTCCTTTGAATCGGAAGGTGAAGGGAGAGGTAGAGCACAAAAATTTGGGATAGCCATTTTTAAAAAAATTGAAATTTTATATCTCAAGAACCATACCACATATTATCTTATAAATTTTACAGAAGTTAGGCTCTGTATACTTCAAGCAGGGTGGTGATGGTGAAGGGGGTGGTGGAGGGAGGGTGTGGAAAGGAAAGATTTTTATTTCTCAAAAACCGCAAACCACAGAAAGCTAAAAATTTAAGACTATATAGAGCCACTATAGAGGATACAATCTAAAGAATAAACAGGAGGCTATTTGGAAGGTTATTTTTTAGGTTAGGCGACTGCTTAGTAATTTACACCGCATCTCAGCATCAAACGCGTTCCAGACTTCTACCCAAAAAATAATGAAGTTACGCCCAGACTGTTTCCAGATTTTCTTGCATGGTCTGAATGCCAGTATCGATGTAGCGGCAATAGAGGTAAGGCAGCAGTTGAGGAGTGTGATTGCTAAGACAATACTTGGAAAACGCATTTTATCGTCCATTAAAAGTTGAAGGTGGCAATTTCAAACATTTACTATAATTAACAAAATTTTAAATAAACTATAAAAACTATAATAATATTCTTTCAATCCAAAAAAGAGTGTTTCTTTTTTGCATAAAAGTAGAGTATTTTAATATATATTTTTTTTAAATTATGAAACTTGCAATTTAATAGTCAACTATCGGGTAGCGTTAGCGAGGAGTAAAGAAAACAGTAATATTGAATTAAAGTGGTAGAGAATCATACGCATGGACACCAATATGAAGTATGAGAGTTAATCTTATCTGAAATTGTTTTACGGAGTCATAATTAAACTTATAAATATAATGGCGAAGAAATGTGCATAGTATTTACACACGTAATGCAAAATATGTATATTTTCCGATAACAGGGTGTGTCATGATATAACGTATATCGTTGAGATATTCGACGTATCATACATATATTGATATTCCGTGTATTCAAATGATGTAGTTGCTAGAAAAAATACTCATGTGTGAGCAATCAAACATGGTGTTTTAGTTACAAATCAAGCCATACTTAATTTTCCGTGGTGATATTAAGTTAAACGCTTTGGCGCGAAAAATCAAGAAATTTTTGTTAGCCAGTTTTATGTACTTATAATATTGGGCCACAGGAAGTTATATTGCTTCCGATCTGGTCCAGAAAACGGACAGTGTTGAGTCGGAAGGAAATTTCGTAAAGACTAATCCTAACCGATAGAAAGAAGGCTTAATACCGAAGTTTTTAAATGTTTTTCAGAAAAGGTAGGCCTTTCTAGCCACTTTGGTCGATAAAATGCAGAAACACAATTTTCTCAATAGTGACAAAAAAAAAACATTCTTATTTATTGGAACGAAATAAATACTATCTATCTATCTAAAAAACATTTTTCACCAAGAGCAGAATGTAGGATCTCAATAATTTCAGTGCTCGTTTACATGCGGTATGTTGTGTCCGCATCTAGAAAGAAAAATCTGCCAATAGTCTGGACGCAACTTTGTTATTTTTTTGGATAGAAGTTCGGAACGAGTTTAATTTTGAGATGCGGTGTAGGTTACTATGTGACTGAAAACCTAAAAAAAATTCGTGAAAATGTGGTTTTACGGACATTTTTTTTAATCAACCTCTGAACACAAATAAAAATCTGAACTTTTTTTTTGCTTTAATTACTCTAATAGCACATATACATATACGTAAGATTCAACTTTCTAGCATAAGCCGTTTCAGAGATATGAAAACCACCCCTCACCCCCGTACCTTGCTACCCCTATCAAACATTTTTTTCTAGGATGTCTCTATAGTGGCTCTATATAATCCTAAATTTTAAGCTTTCTATTCATTACGGTTTTCAAGAAATAAAAATCAGAATATTTTCCTTTCTACCCCCTTTCACCATCATCATCACCTCCAACACCCACACCCCCAAAATTGTTTTCCCTACTAGAGGTTTACCGACCCCAACTCCTGTAAAATTTTCAAGATCATACATTTTTCGAGAAATTGCTGTCACCCCACTTTCGTGCTCCACCTCCTCCCTCAAAAAGTGTACTTTCAGTATACTCCTCTTGTGATCCCATATACAGAAACTACATTTTATCTTCCTGGTGTAATTGGTTTGGAAGATATTGTAATTCAAAGTTTTTCATCTAGAAACCAAAATTTTTAGTCTAAAACGCTCCCCTCTCCTCCCCCCCTCATACCCCAACCACCCAAAAGATACCAGTCGTAGGGATTCACTCAATCTACATACCATAAAAATTTTATTTTAATATCTCAACGGGTTTGGGAGCTCCGCGCCTTCAAACGATTTTGCGGACGGCGGACAGCGGACGACGGACGGCAGACGGCGTCTATGGTGGACGTCCTAAAACGTGAAAATACAAAATTTCAGGGTAGCAAATTTTTTTGAAAAAATAATAATTTTTTTTATTAAAAAATAATAAAGTAAAACAAAAAATAGAAATCGTAAGCAATTGCGGAAAAGCAATTACTTCGACATCTACAATTATATGTCTATTATAAATTATTAATTTAATTACATTAGTGGAATGGTCGTCGATATCCAAGCATTTCAATTCATTATCGATTTTTATAGCTGTGCATTTGCTGATTATTTTACTGTACTGAAAAAAAACCCGTATACAGGCGACCATGAGCACCTAAATTCAGGTTAATTTCTTCAACCATACTATGAAATTTAACTCCTACTTACCAGTATAAAGACTTCAGAACCAAAAATAGAGTAACCTATGTACATCAGAGGTTTTTTAAAAACACACTTTTTGCAGAAAGTCGTTACTATAACGATGAAAAAGAACAGACCAGAACGTCTAACATTAAAACACCGCTTTTGCTTGCACCGCTTCCGAGACTATCTGACCATTTTGTGCAACCCTGCGTTCGCTAGTTTCTGTTGTTTGGGACGAAAAAATCGTGATATCCTGCTCGGTCTTTGGAGGACTTCTCTTTCACTTTCCTCGAAACCTCGCATATATTTTTGTTCTATGGGTTATGGTATGCAGGCGTGCAGGGACAAACAAACATAATAAAGACTACCTGTAAGTATACTTGTAGCCAATTTTAATCCACAAACGTTGTTGCTAATTCCTGCACTGTAACACTTGCAACATTAATAAGAAGAAATGGGAAAAAATCACCGATTACGTGTTCATTGCATTCGAATTTACGTAAATAATTCGAATTTATGTACAGTGGCTCTAGAAAGAATTTGGAGGCTTATTGTCGTTATGCCTCAATGCGATTATATATATAGTTAGTCTCAGGTTTCGAACTATATTGGCAAAGAAAACATTTTCTATTATATTTATTTAATTAATACATAATACTAAGTCGCTTCATATGGTCCGACAGACTGTCGATTAACTACTGAACTAACATTTAAATTGTAGTTAGGGATAATAAAATAGTGGGGGAACCGATTGCTTTCATGGCGGACCAATAGAACGCAAATATCATTTTAATGAAATATTTATATAGTATCTTCACGGAGGTGTACTTTAACTTTAATAATAATAATCAATGGCACAACAGCCAAAATTGGGCCTAGGCCTTGCAGTAATGCTAGAGTTACTTCATTACTAGACCAACGGAAAACTACGAGGTGAAGTGGTCAGCCACACGCTCGTCCGTGATTACCCCCGATTTTAACTCAGATACTCATTTACAGCTGAGTGAACTGGTAGTCCGGCACCCAATCCCATTCTCGAAAATTACTTGTCGCCAAGCAGATTCGAACCTGGTACCAGGTGCACCCAGCCACCCAGCCAACTTTTACTTTACCTATCCTTTTTTAAAAGGAAAAGGATTGAAATGGTAAAGCCTCTGCAAAATTTTAAATTAATTGGGAGTTTTTTGATAATCGTACAATAAGTGAAAGTAATTCTGTGGTAAAAAGCGATAACAGCTTATGTCGAGATAAGAAAAAATAATTTTTCAAGTTTTCAATTGAATTTTTTTTAAAAAAATTGCCATTGTTTGATAGATTTTTATCTCAGATAATATATTATTATTATGTTGTATTATTGAAATAAAATCTCCTAATATGTTTTTTATTACTTTATTTATCAATTTTGATACACTTATCTTCCTAATTATTTTCTCGACTTAAGCTGCTATCGCTTTTTACCACAGAATTGTTCTAATGACATTTCTTCTCAAGAAGTAGACGGTTTTTATTACAAGAACCTTAATTTTTTGACCTAAACTTAATGATACAATATCGAATTTTTGTTGGTAGCAGTTTCCAATATTGATAACATATGAAGGGTAGTTACTAGCTGTGTCATTTAAAATAATGATAAATTTTAGTGTGTAATCCTCAGTTACAATGGCTCCGATCCGATCCGATCTGGAAAACGGACAGTGATGAGTTTCTCCGTCTGACACACATCTAAAGGTAATTTCGGAACGACTAGTCACAATCGTTCCGTTGATTAGCCGATACACAAAATCGAGGGGTAAACGCTAAGAGGTGAATTATTGAATTTCACCACATCTTTCGCCTAACTGAAAATAAAAATTACACCTCGATAGTGTCACCTTGACGGATGTCGGAACGGAATCATTGTGCCTAGAAAATTTTCTCCTCCGAGGTTGCGGATCGGATCGGAGCCATTGATACAGTACGGTCCGGAAGATGAATGCAAAAATTTTCCAACGACCTTTGTATGGAATCCGAACTGTTTATGCTTGTGGCAGAGACGTCATTTCAGTTTTTTCTGGGGGGGGGGGGGGGGCAAGATGTTATGTTTGTATATATTTTTATATATAAATATACATATGTTATATATAATCTATCAAAATACATAATTCAGGGGGGACAAATGCCCCCCCTGCCCCCCACAAATGACGTCCCTGGCTTGTGGGCTTATTTGAAAGATCCTTCTTTTTTTGTTGTACCTACAATATTTTAACATTTTTTCTTATTATTGATTTGCTGTAGAAACAATAGAAACGTGTCGTGAAAATATTAATTGATCCGTTGTCATCAGATTTATATGCTTTTTTCGGAGACAGTTTCAATTATAACCTTTATGGCCGACCAACTGAATAATTTCCCAACATTTTAAAATTGTTGAACTAAATATTAAATTCGCTTTAAGCTGCTTAGATGTAGAAGATTGTGCAAGTTGCTAAACCAATACGAGGTACGACTGACCTTCACTCTTGAAGCGGCACTAGAACACAATGAACAAACAATTAGCATAAATTTGATTATTCAGGAAAGATGGAAATGATTAATTTTCTTGCAGAAAGCTTTTTTGTAGGCGTTGGCGGCGGTTTTTTCCTTTAATTTATTTTTATACGAAATGAGAAACGTCTTTTTAATAGTTCCTTGGCTTCTAAAAAATTCTCTCAATTAAACGTTTTTTTTTTTGGGTTTCGTCTAATTTGCAAAAATTTTAACTCATTTGAGTGAGTTCTCTTAAAGTTTTCAGTAGTCAAAAAAAAATAGACCACAAGACTGATTTTCTTAAAAATACAACAGAAAAGATACTTGCGGGCGCGGACAGTCAGATCGTGTCATCGAAACTAATAAAAACGCTTGTGCTGTGAGCCAAAGAAATTCGTTTCGCTTCAAGAAAAGTAATAAAAAAAACGTTGAGAAAATATTTCTATTCGGAAGTCTTAGACATTTTTAATATAAGATACACCACCCACAGATCAATTTTTCGTTATTACAGCCATTTTTGGATATCTTATAATAGAAATGTCTTCGGCTTTTTTCTAAAATTTTTAATTTTGAGTGTATTAATAAGATTTTTGAGTTAATTTTGAAATTGTTATATTTTGTTTCCTTAATTGGTTGAAAGTAGAGCTATTGTGCAGAAAATATTTTGATTGTTTTCAATAAAGTTAATTGTGTACATAAGAACAGTCACCTGTACAAAACCTGTCTACCGGCTTGGAACTGTTTTGCTGTTTTTAGTCACATGCAAATTTCATAGACTTCCAATGACGTATTTTTTTCGCTTGCAATCAACTGTGACAAACTCTAGAAGTTTGCATAGGAAAATACGTCATTCGATTACACGTAAATTTACGAGACAATGCTCGTAAATAAATTCGATCTGAAAATAAAATGTTTATTTTGGAAATTCAGTTTCGATTGGTCTAGGACTAAAATAACAAATTTTTAGAAAAGAACAAGTGGCAGACGTGGCTAAAAAATGTTTAAACTCAATCAATCGAATTCTCAAAAAAATTTGTTATAGCCCCCTTCCTTGGAGTGGCATAGTATAAACACTTTTACGTTACTATTTAAATTTTGTTTAGAAAATTTGAATTATTTATGTGCCTTTATGTCTGATATTTCGCCCTAAAGTTTTAGTTTATTTTCTGTAGAGTTGCGTAGGATTTAAAGGTCGAAATATTTGAATACAAACAATTTGTTAAATGTTTTTATAGTGCTATTTTGGTACTATTAAATTAATTTAAAATAACAAAGAATCTAATCCAATAATTCTTATTTATGATTGCTTGTATTGTTGCAGCTGTTAAAATAAATAAAAGCTGATAATGATCTAAAGATTAACTCAATGGGTATTAAATCGACAACACGCACGATGGTTCGAAAAATATATATTTTTTTTCAATCTTAAAACTCAATCCTCGTAAAACTTTCTCTGTGCCTCTGTTTTTCAATTTTCTCCGTACCTTACTATCAAATATTCTTTAAACATGTAGTTAATCGTATTGCATTCTAACTGTAGAACACGTTTCGTACCCATCAAACATTAGGCGTGGTTTTTTGCTCCCTTATCCAGTACAGAGTAGGTTAGCGACGTGCGAAAACAACCACAAAGCGCGAAGAGCAACCAAATCACTTCTTGCAATGGTGTAGCTATTCTGGTCCATGAAAAATTCAAAGCTCAATGCTCAAAGCTACTACCTTGCTCTGCATAAAGTCGCAAAAAAACACGCCTATTATTCAAAAGTTAATCACCAAAACGAATTATAGCTTCGGAAGCGAATTGACCAACGAGTTGGAACTGACTCTGACTGACGGAATTCGCATCCGCTTATGAATCTTTATTACTATAAAAAAATAATTTACCTAATCTTTACAGAGACGAATGTACATAAGGCTCTATATAGTCACTGTGGTGAACGTTTAGCGAATTGTTTCTGAATCATTTTATAGATTCGTAAATGAAACTACTGAAAAGTTGATTTTGAATCAAATTCAAATTCATAGTGAATCCATTTTAAAGAGAAACACGTACTGTGGCTGGGAAAGGTCACAGCCAATCGAGTGGTACTGTACATGAAAAAGAAAACTCTATTCACATAACGATTCCTTGTAACAATGCTGTAGTGCTTCAGCAATAAACTAACAGATAGTTACAATATTATGATTATTTCAACAAAACAATATTTGTTCGAAACTTAATGTCCAAATTCAAAGGTAGTTAGAGGTAGTTCGAGTAATAACTTCAGTTACACTTGTCACCAACACTTTCACTTGGTTTCAATATATAGTCACCATTAATTGCTTCTTTCTAATTCCTTGGCATGCACTTTTTTTTTATTCCACGAAAAAATATTAGTTAATATTCTTCACTTTTTCTTCATCTTTGGTGAACTTTTCATATTAGACTCTTTAGCACCTTTGATAAAGGTTGTTGACTACCTTAGATTATTCTTCTTTCTTTAATATTGAGCATTAAAACCACATATTTTGATGAGTGAAAACTGATTGGATAAAAAGAAGTTCAATTATTTCTAGCGTGTTTGTTCATATCTCGCGACTCATTTTTCGATACTTCATACAATTTTTATCTTTTTAAGATCCTTGATTGCCGTTCTCTTTATCACTACAACTGAGACCTTTTTTTACCATTTTTAAACAATATTGGAACCATCCTAAAAATCAACCATACAAAAATACGATCCGCCCCACTTCATAGCAGAAATGTTTGGAATACGTAATTAAAATTTCGTATATTTTCGAAAATGAAAACGACATTTCGATTGTCACTCAGTTTACGCAAAATCTGGATTTCAACTCAATTGAATAACTTTGAAACATAGTCGAAATGAAATTCTATCGATGCATGCACCATATAAAAAACTCCTGGTCCTTGCTGTTGAATAACTTTAGACTCTTTTTTTCCAAGAGTGAATTTTTAATTAACTTTATTTCAATGCCTTATTCCCGAAATTATTTTCATATTTTTATTTTTCATACATCATCTGTAAATAAAGCATTCGTCATCATCATCTTGCATTAATAAATGTAAAAAGAAAATGGCGGAGAAAAATACGTCCAAGGGTAAAAACTTTGCAGTAGGTCCTTCCGCGCATAAGGTAGTCTGTCCACATTGTGGAGATTCGGTTCAGACCAAGGTCGACTATAAGCCAACACTTTGGACGTACGTCATCTCACTGTTGCTTTGTCCAATTCTGTAAGTACACGTTAGATTTGAAATTTTACATTGTGTACTTACCGCTAATTTGGCCAAAAATTAATATTTCTAGATGTTGCTGTCTGCCATGTTGCTGCGGATGTTTCATTGATATCGAACAGCTTTGTCCCAATTGTAAAACATATCTGGGAACATATAAACGAAATTTACTTAAATAATAATTTAATTTATTGTTAAGAAGTAGTTTTATTTTGTTGGCTTTCCCGTGGACACGACTACCTTGCTAAAAGTTTTCTACTTGAAATTGATTTAAAAAAAATTGTTATTATGCAAAATCGACCATAGTTCATACCAAAGTGCTACAAATTGCATAAAACATAATAATGCAGTAAAAATTGGTAATTCAACGATAAAGTGGGCTAGTTTGGTGAAGTGTGATCCGCAGATTGTGGATTCAAATCCCACTTCTGCCGTGGTCCCGGTTTCTTCCTGATATTCGATTTTAATTACTTTTCAAGAACATCTGTTCACAAAATTTAATTTTTACAACAAAAATTTAGATGTCTTTTACACAGTAAAAAATTTGTTCTACTCTCAGTAGCCACTAAATTGCAGTAAAATTATTTTCAAATTTCTTTACGCACTCTTGTGATTTTTACTATTAATGGGAAAATTCACACAATCGCTAAAAATGTATAAATTTACTGCTGGTTGCGTAAAACTACACACGGTGCGGAAAAACTAATATGTACTACATTTGTGCTACAAAAATGTGACATGTTCATGTTTGCTTATTATTATTATTAATTTATTGAAAAATTCAATCAGATCGTAAAATTTTTTGGAAAAACCTATACATGTTTATTATATAAATTTAATTTATTTGTTTTAAAGCCACAAACTTCACACACTATAAATATTATTTTCTTTTTAAATTTTAAATCACGCCTTACATTAAACCACGAAACAAGTGAATTAAACAACGAAGCGGTCAAATTAATATGTACAAATCACAAAAAACAAATTGCTACGCTTGAAGTATCAAAATTACATACAAAATGCGTAATTTTATACACAATGATCAATTTTACACATTAAATGTGGAAAATTTCATGCGGTATTTCAATATTACTACCCAGTTTTAAGAATTACTCTCAAATTTGTTAAATTTAATGAAAATTCGTAAATTTACTACATCAATGCGGAATATTTTACTGCTTAAAATTTAAATTTTTTACTGTGTTGTTTTAGGTAGTAGGTTTTATTAATGTTGTTCAAAGGTTATAAAGGTGCTGAGTTCTAATAATACTTAAAAGGGTTTGGTTGTTACTCCAGAATTTATCACTTTAAGACCGTATAGCAATATAAATTCTGATAAGACTTATAGCACATTTGCAGCATTAATAAATCTCTTACATGAACTCAAGAAGATTACAAAAAACGGCTTAAAACCAGTGTTGGCTACTATTTTTCCGAAGCTTTTTCGACTATTGTATGCAACTCTGATAACCCGAATATCGGTAAAAATGCACAAAAAATGTATTTCTAATAGACTTCACTAGGAATCACTAAGTTTAAACATTGTCGCATGAACCGGCAAGTTTTCGAGCTCTGTTGGCACATTGTTTTGCTCGCCCCTACCAATTTCCAAAGTTCTTCGTCCAAATTCAATTTTTTGTTTCAAATGCATCCAGTATCGTATATCTTTTATGAATTCCAAGTTTCAACTTTTTAGTATAAGCGATTCATGAAATACAGAAAACAAAATAGTTCGTCCAAAACCATCCCCTACCTCTCTCGCATACTCCTAGCCGCAATACATTACCCCACGTAAAGGAGTTTACTCAATCTACCCAGCTTCTACCTTTTTTGCATTTATGGGTTCGCCCATAGAGATGTATATATATGGAGATCTTGATTTCTATCTCACATAGCCGACGTTTTCACGTGTCAATATTTCGAAAAAGTTGTCCATGATGAAGGGTGTTACAATAACTTGTTCGGAAGTTAAATTAAAATTAAAACAAGTGGATGATAAAGTTAATGAAACTTTATTTAAAAAATGTTATTTGGTCCATGGCAATTAAGTATGGAAAAGAATATCACTCAAATGCTTGCCACGGCACACCTCGACCCGTTTGTCCAAATTTTTGATGACATCACGGCATAATTGCTCCTCAATTAGACTAATATGGTTTGTTATCTCGCTCTTCAGTTATTGAATGGTGGTTCGTGGTGGGTTTATTGGCGTAAACCTTGCTTTTGAGATAACCCCAAAGAAAGAAGTCCAACGGAGTCAATTCTCACGATCTCGGCGGCCAATTAATTTCGCTATTTCTGGAGATTATTACCCGCGGAACTTCTGTTGCAATAATTCCATTGTTGCGTTGGCTGTGTGGCACGTCGCACGATCTTGCTGGAATCACATATCGTCGATGTCATAATCATCCAGTATTGGCCACAAGAAGTCGGTGATCATGGCATGGTACCCAGGTACGGGGACTGCGACAGAGTTGCCAGCTGCATTTTTGAAGAAAAACGGGTCAATCACTCCTCCAGCGCAAAATGCACACCACACAGTGGCTTTTTGTGGATGCATTGGCTTTTCAAAAAGTGCTCTTGGATTTCCATCAGCTCATATTCTGCAATTCTGATTCTGACGTAGTAACTGAGATGGAAATGAGCGTCATCAGAAAAGAAGATTTTGGTCGCAAAACCATTGTCAACTTGGTTTCGGTCGCCAATTGGAGAACGTAAGGTGCTTTAAATAGTCAGTATTCAATTTGCCAAAGACTGAACTACCAAAATGTCAAAAATTATTTGACGTTTAAGCGGAACGAGTTATTGTAACACCCTTTATGTCAAGTTTCAGGTGATGTCAAAATTCAGATGATTTTAAACTTTGTTTTGTTTTGGAATTGGCAATAGAAATAAAATAATTTTTGATTGAAACATTTCTGTTGGTTTTATTTTAAGTTTAGAGAAACTGCGAAAGAAATCGGGGACATAAATTAGGATTGTGTCACGCATTACCTGAATCTTGAGAAAGTAAGAGTCAATAACGTAGTATCTGCATGTATTAAGGGGTGATGGGAAAAAATGACAGCACCATCAGATTAGGCAACATTATCGAGTTCGGAAAATGAAATTCGATCTTTTCGATCGGTATTGAAAGAAAATCAGTTCATAAAATTTCAATTATACTGTAAGAGAATATTGGCTACTGCAGTTCGAATATAGTGCCATTTACTGACCAAAATGACGCCAAATTAAAAAAAACATATTACATGCTTAAACGTTATAATTATTGCTGTAATTGGGATTTCACAATTTTTTTATTATTGAATAAGTTGAAGTTACAGTGGACTATTCGTTTTGCATTTTCTATATCAAAAAAGGAGTGCGTTATTAAAAATTAATCAATCATCAATCATAATGGAGTAGGATATTAACCTGTGTTATTTATGTAAGAGATAGATATTATATTCCCAAGATTAAACTTTTGCAGAGATGTCAAATTCAAAAGTTAGAAATTCGACCAAACATAGATTTAAAATTCCGAGATCTTAGGTCAAGTAGTTCTTGAATTACCGTGCGTACGGACAGACAGCAAGCGGACTTGGGTTTTTTGGCCACTAATAAACAAAAAATGAACTTTTTTTTCATCCGAGGCTCGGTTCAATGCGTTAGAAACTTTTGGGCTGGAATAAACTTATAATATTCTCAGATTTCATCTAATGTACAAAAATTGCAATAAAATAGGAAAGTAATCTAATTATTTAGTGTTCCGTGGAATTAAACACTTGATCTTTGCTTGTATTTTTTTGGTATATAATTTGCACTGCTACTTTCATTTGTAATTTATTTTTAATAGCTGTTTAGGTGAAGAAGGAGAATGATGTCAATGTGGGATGAACCTGAAAAGGTCAATAAGCCACGACCACATAAAGACGCACTAATGATTTCTTGTCCGTCATGTGGACATTCAGGACTATCCAATGTCTTTGATGAAATTGGAAAACTTCGGGCAGTTTGTTTCCTCATTGTAAAATCAATTTTCACGTAAGTATTTAGTGTTCGTGTTTTTTTTTTTAATTTCACAAGATATCATATCATTTCCGCCGGATTCATTAACGGTGCCTAACTTTCATGAATAGACTCACTAATTTATGCCCTTCTTTGAAAGTATTTAAAAAAATAGATGTTTTGTGGCGTACAATAAAAGAAAGTTCTTAGAATTCTTGGAGAAATACCTTCTGATTTTTCATTTTCGTAAGCGGTTACTACCAAAAATTTAAAATTTAAAATTTGAAATATATAATTAAAGTGATATGAAAGTAAAAATAAAATTATAAAGACTCTTCGTAAATTAGTTATTAAATCAATTCGTGATAAAAAGCTACTATACTACTACTAAGAATTTTAGTTGCCCTTCCAATTGGTTAAATTTTGTCAAATTCTGAGAAAATGATTCGTGTTGTTCTAAATATGCATGGATTTGAAATATATCTATTACCTCTGTCACCCTGAATTGATTAGAAGAAAGAAAGGTATATATTTCTTGAAATTGGACTAGTTGTGTCAAAGCACACCATCAATCACCCAAGCCTTTCTCAATATATTATTATACATAGAAGGTTACCTTAAAATATATGACCCATGCGTTCCTAGTAATGTTTTTTAGATTGTTTTTTGGCAATGCATGACCTTGAATATTGGATAGGTTCTAAAGAGTTGACATAAGTGTAAATAACAGTTGATTCCGCTTGAGAATGAACAGTTTGTCATTTCGATATCACTTCATTGTATTTACTCTACTCCTTAACGAATTATAAATGTATTTTTTTATTTAATTTATAGTGGAGGTACTATTCAGCTAAAAAAGAATGAGCTGCCGTATGGATTTGAGCGTAATCATTATTGTAATGAATGCGGCTGTTACATTGGGACATCTGGTAAAGTGAGATAAATACAATTACACGAATAAACTACATATATGTTGATAATACATCAAATAAAAAGTTGGAATTACATGAATAAAAAATTTAAAGTATAAAAAAATGTTAGAGATATTTATTTGGGCTATGAAGAATTTTAGTACCTACACTGTTTTAAAAAAATTTAATTTTCAATCCAATTTTTACTTGAAATTTTTACAGGTTCGATTCTTACCTACAGCCAAGTGTTTTATTGAGAGTAAGTAAATAAGAAATAATATTAGAAGTGGAAATAAAGGTATCTTAAAGAGTGCTAATTATAAACTTTTTTTAGAATGTAAATTCAAGAGAATATACAGTGAATTTTCTGCTTTCGAAGTTGAAATTTACTGATTGCAAATTCAATTTTACTAACCGAGAATTTAAACTTACATTCAAATTGACTATTACATCCCCATGTAAATTTACTTTACTTGCCTACTATCCAAAAGATGTAAAATTCAATGGAATTTTTTTACTGTGTACTTATTTTAATTATATCGGGTTACAATAGAAGAATACGCATTTTTTTAATGCTTGTTTTTTTGAAACTTTTTCCCTCTTCGCAATTTATTGTTTTCTCCTTTTCTCTCCCTTTTAATAATTTTTTTTATATTATGTTGTTTTAGTTTATTTTATTTTATATTATTTATTTTTTCATTTCATTTCATTTCACTCCGTTTCATTTAATTTTATTTAATTTATTATATTATATTTTATTTTAATTCTTTTTTAAATAACTATTGGGCTCGTTGTTGCTATGTCCAATATCAGTAATCTGTACTGACTTGAGAGCAAATCTGATCTCACATATCAAGATGATGTCGGCATACAGCACGAGAATGTTATGTAGAAAGGCTAACAGATTGCGATTTAATATGGTACATATACTATATGTATAGACATTTATTAAACAAACAAATTCGTCTAACCCATATCGCGCTTTACTCGCTTTTAGACATAGCTGAAATTTATTAAAGTCACGATATACGTGGTACGAACCCTTTAGATTCAAATTAGCTTTTCGCCAATATTTGAAATTTGTTTTTAAATAATGTTTTAATATTTACATAAACAGCTTTGCGTTATACTGTTTTTCTCAGAAGGTATTCAAAGCTATAAACAATATCCAAAAATGTATAATTAGTTTATTGGAGTGCAACATGTCATGGCAACTTGTTTTAAATTTAAGACATACAGGGATCTAACATATATCTAATCTGAAAAGGTTGTTTAACTTTTATCGTTTAAATAGATTAAATTTATGACCAATTAGTCATAATTCAACCAACTACCTACATGGATAATATTTAGTTACTTAAAAAAACCTAAATATCGCCTTGACAATTTTTTTTACTTTGTGTCGAAATTTCGATTTGTTTACAGGTATGACAATTAAAATTTTCAGTTCAAAAAACTTTTTTTTTGGAATTTTAGGTTTTATGTTATTAAATTGTTGTAATCATGTTAATTTGACTAAGATATATTCAGTAATTAAGAGTTCACTAAATAGTAATAAATTAAATGGCGGACAACAATTTAGCCAAGGTAGAAAATTTTGCAGTAGGTCCCACCACGCATAAAATTATTTGCCCCTTTTGTGGTGAATCAGTTCAAACGGAAGCGTTTTATAAGGCAACGGTATGGACGTATATCATCTCAGTGTTACTTTGTCCGATTTTACCAATAATAATATAACAAATAACAATTTAGAAATTTTATTTTTCGATTAGATTGTGTGCAATCTTATCTTGAATTTGGATTATGACTTTTATTGATGTTGCTATTTGCCGTGTTGCTGTGGATGTTTTATTCGCATTAAACATTATTGCCCTAATTGCAAAAGATACTTGGGAACATATGAATCGAATTTTATAACGCGAGATCATGAAGGAGATAATTTATGATAATAGTTAAATTTTTCTTTTTTTTTATATTTATTTGTGTCTATCGAAGTGTTAATACAAAACTATTTTTCACTTAAACTTTTTTGTACTGGGACTTCAATAGTAACAGCATCTAAGGCATTTATTCCTAACAGCCTGTTATAAGATGTCTTAATTTTCTTAGATTCTAATATACAACACCAATAGAAGATTACGCAATTAGCAAGTATCACATCTAGAATTTTTGTTAAATTAACAACACAAATTAGCAACACACACCTCCCATGCTTGATTAATATTTTCGTTTTTGTTGACCGAATTCGGAACTGTTCGACATTCTGATTTCAATTGCAAAACGTACTGCGGTCACGATCGGCTACAAGCCAAACGTATGGTACTTAGGGTGCATCATCGTTTCCATCTGCGGCGAAACGCTCGACGCGACGCTAAAACATCAGATTTATTATTTGTTAATAATAAAGTATTTTTTTCGTCACCATAGATACGAAGTTTGGATCCAAACCAACCCCCTATCGAAGGCACATTAGTATCGGCGCTCGCCGAAAAAGTTGAAGTTGAGTCAACTCCGGACGATTACCTCGGCGCGTCATAGAGCTCGTTTTTTATGTATGTAGAATGTAGTCGGCGACGTAAAACGGCGGAGATGAAAACGCACCTTAAAGCCCCGTTTTCACGGTGATAGTTTTTAACGAAAGTACTTTCGCGAGAGCATAGCACGATAGTGTGAGAGTGCGATAGTGCGACAGTCTGCTGTATACACGGCGCGATAGTGCGACAGTGAAATTAGGCAATAGTTACATTGTTTATGTTGTCAAACGTTGCGGTATCAAATGAAAATGTTTCAAGTAGAGTTGGTTTTAGCGGGAGTTACTGGTGAAGCTGTTTAAAATAAAACACAAAGCGGGGTAGTAGTCTGTATTTTAGTCGACGTAGACAGGGACTAAAATCAGTTTCCGTCCACTGAAGGGTCCCCGTGTTAAATACTTACTCTCTTCGGGTTTGTTTCACTACATCTCAAACAATAAATAAATAGTACACAATTGAAATAAAATAAATTTTAATTTTGTTAATTGCGTTAAAAAACTTTCGCTATTTTATTCTATTTATTTATCTTTATTACTTTCGTTTTCCACTTTGTTTCTTTTAGTTTCAACTGAAATTTGTTCATCAATTTGTGTTTTTTTCTCACTTTCTTTTTCATCTTCCGAAGCTTTCTTAGCCACTTTTGTCTGAACATTTCCGTCCTTTCGATCAGTTGCACTCTGACCGACATCAAGAGTGGCTGGAACGCTACCTGGTTCCGATTTGATTTGTTCTGTGAAAGGATATAGCAAATTCGTCGTTCTTATCCTTCAATGCGCTCGTCTGAAGCAGCCTTATATTTGAAAATTTCGCACTTAAAAAATAATCAAAAGTTTGTGGTTTAGCGTACAATTAAAGTTATACTGCTTTTAAAGGACCTACTTCCTCTGCCGATTTTTCGATTAGTTCGGAATTTTTTCTGGGTAGGGGACCTCGAATTCGGTGTACTTCTTTTCGAATTCTTCGACCATTGGTAAAAATTCCGGTCTTACGTTTGCTCTGTAGTACTCCCAGTTAATGTCTTTCTTTTCTGCTGGCAGAGATTCCACTCTCCTATTTAACGAAGTTGTGATCAATTTAAATTCGTTTATTTTAACTAATAACTTACTCAATGTAGGACTTGTTCTTTGCTTGTACGCTTCGAAGATTTTGCACCTGGTTCTTGGAGCACCTTTTAAATAATTTCACATAATTGACCGAAGCTGTGATAAGCCTTTTCAAACTAATTGCACGTGTTTTAATTATTTATGTAAATTTCCAATGACATTTTCGTTTCTATAATAAACGGGGCTTCAATGTAAACTTTGTTTTCAATTTTATTATTTTTTTTAAATTTTACAAGTTCAATTTAAAACATTTCATTTAAAAAAAAAATTGTGTGACCGAATTTGATAAATATTTTTTTTTGTAAATGTCAAAATAAAATTTTTCGTCTAGTCAAACATAATAGTGCGATAGTGCTATCATGTTAGCGCAAAAGTAACTATCGAGAAGTTTACATGATGAGAGTTATGATGATAGTAATTATCATGACATCAACTATCGCAAAAACTATCACTGTGTAAATGGGGCTTAAGAGTAGTAATTTGGTATAGCATTATTTTGACTGATTCATGAAATATTTAAATTTCCTCGATTTAGAATCGAATCGCCTTCGATAAAGTCTTGTTTGTCAAGTTATCGGTGACATTTTGAAAATGGTGGAATTATAGTGAAGATTATAGTGGGCGAAACTTTATTATTTTGTGGGTGGAAGTGGGGGTGAGATAGAAAAGCGTAAGCCACTGCTAACCATAAGGCACTTGACTATAAATTGTTTAGCTTCATTATAAGGCTTAGAATTTTTGCCTTACACCATGGAAATGATCTTAAAATGAAGAAATTTTAAAAAGATGTTCACAGTTTTAACGAAATTGTTTGAAATCTACTAGCTAATTTTTTTTCTTATAAGAAAACCAAAATTTTTCGTGTAAAACGCTGACTCTACCACCGCTCATACCAGTGCGAGCCTACGAGTCACTACTTAAATGAGTTCACCCTATCTACTTATCAAAATAAGAAAACCAAATTTTTTCGTGTAAAACGCTGACTCTACCACCGCTCATACCACCGCGAGCCTACGAATCACTACTTTAATGAGTTCACCCTATCTACTTATCAAAATAATTTGAACTTAATACCTCAAAGGGTTCACGAGATGCCTTCAAGAATGAGAATATTGCCGATAACTTCAGCACGCTTTAAGGTACGTACTACTTTGAAATTTTGAATACGTAGATTTTCCAATAGTTGCAGGTAAAGCTACGACTAACACTAATATGAAGTAAATACGATGAGTCTTTTGTGTAGCTGGCAAAACCCATTCTGTAAAAATGGCTTCACTGAATTTAACTTACTCACTATTTCTCATGAAATCATTTAGCAACGAAGTCGAAATTTTATTGAAATTAGTTCTGAGTTAAAATTAATGCCGAATTCATTAGTCAGCAAAATTTCTCCATTCCTTCGGATACTTCCCATACAAAAAGTCCTTAAAACACGTGTTCCCCAATATTGGCTGACAAATTGAAGCTAGGTAGATGAATTAGTATGAAGAAAGTCTAGTGAGTGCTTCGTTTATGGGCATTCATCTTTCGGAACCCACTACAGCTTGGATTGTTATAATTTTTTTAGTTTTTCTTAAGTTAATTTCGTAGTCATTTAGAAAAAACCAAGGTATCCAAGATAAACCTGTCAATTTCAACACAAATTATCGAAGTATGTAGTTATTTAAATCAAACTAGTTCTGAGTCGAATCGAAAAAATTTTTGTATTGTACGTCAACGCAGAAACCCGAAAATTGAATCCCTTGCGTTACAAGCATCTGATCGCAACTGCCTGTCAATCTCATAGATGATTACCAAAGTCCATTTCTAAATGTCAGAATGTCAAGATACGCTTCGTGTGCGTTGCCTCCTCTGCTGTCAGGTCCTTCAATGCAATCGTGCTGACACCACTGCTCTGGTTTATCACATCCGCGAAGCTCATCCCGAGGTCACATTGCAACAATCGTCAGATGAATTTCACCAAAGTTCTGCGGCATCCTTGGCAGATGTCCGTGATCAGGTGCACCGGAGATCGGGCAGCGCACACGGTAGAAATTTCGTAAGTGCACTATCCACTCATAATTTACTCGAAGAAGATAAGAAAGATACGAAACCTTTAGAACAGGGTACGTCTTGTGTTATTATTCTTGACAGTAACCATAAGGTTCCTCCGCATTTTTGCAGAAATTTTAGATACAATCAAAGAAGTAGGTCAACGGAAAAAGACAATCACAGTTGATGATCTGGCTCGCACCTTGCCTAATTCACAGGAACAAAATATGAACACTAGCGAATCGAGGAAGTCGATCGATAAGGACAAACCCGCCGAGAGCAAAGAGACTCAAGTGCTCTACAAGCGACACTATAAATTCAAGAAACCGTTGACATTCCATCGGTCCGGAAAGCGGAAGCTCTACAGGACTTCGATAGAAAAATGGCGTCCGGGTCGTTCCACAATTGTTTGTCCGGAATGTGGAGCTAACAAACGTCCTATGATCAAGTCCCAAGTAGATAAGGCATGTTTCTATTTCCGAAAATTATTTAAACCCGTCGAAAACTTTCCGATTTTCTTTGTCAGGTTTCGCATTCGCCAATCGGAGCTGCATTTATTCTGACCTGTTGGCCATTCTGTTTTCTGCCATGTTTATTTCCGCCGCCCACCAAGGAGTACCTTCATTGTGCCGTTTGCAATCATTTCCTGGGTATCTACGATCGGAAAACGGAAGTGATTAATCCGAACCAGGATTCGCTGAAGAGTCCACATGACGATATGACGACTTCGACAGACGTCACGAAAATCGAACAAACGCAAATCCTTGAATCGTAGTTCGAATAGAAATGCTTTCGAAATATATACGTGTGATGAATGGAGAAAAGGACGTTTTATTCGAAAGATAATTGCGAAAAGTTGCATCCGTGTGTTTCGGTGGTAAGGATATTGGATAAATTGTGAAGCTTTCGAAATGGGGAACGGGGCTTTTGGCAGTGGCGGCATCATATTTTTTTATTTATTTTTAATAATGAATATTTCATTTATTTTACCTGTCGTCCGATGACTTTCACTCGTCAAAAAGAAATTATATGCTAACTTCGTAACTTTTACCTTTTCGTGTAGCTCCCATTCAAAAGTTCTGAAAAAAGTCAGTCACAGCAAAGAACTCGAAAAGCTACTAACTTAAAATCTTGCAGATCAGAATTTGTCATCATTTAAAAGTATAAGAACAAAACCAAGTAAAATGAAGATACTTCACCGTGTAGTTACCACACAAAATTCGTTAAAAAATGTTGTTACCGGAACTATCAAGAATGTGTTGCACTATAGAATTAGAGTTACATGCGTTCTATTCCATTATCACAGGTCGTGGGTGCTTAGGCTTTTTCTTATACCTAGAATATTCCTTACTTTTCAACTTTATACATTACCAAAAAGCTCAATTACAATTCCGTTTCTACTTGTCTTCGGGCGAAGGGTGTTTGGCGAGAAGCTAAAAATATATCCCCAGGAAAAAATTAACTTTGAAATTTTAAGATATTTTGTATTAAGTAATGAGTTGCAGATGACAATTATCCCCCCATTTCTGTGATCCACCCCCTCGTTAACATCAAAAACTTTACATTTATCTTATTCCACTTATACGCTGATGTACACAAACCAAAATTTATTGTTCTGCCGTAATTATATCGAAAGATAATGCAGTTCGAGGAGGGGGGGGGGTTAATACCCCCGAAACGCGGCCATAGATTGTCCCGAGCCCGGTTGAGAAAGGTGGAGAGAGTGTGGAGTTAACCTGAATGGCCAGTAACACAAGTGCGTCTGAGGAAAGTATGACAAAAAGTATAACATAGCAGCATAGCTGGGAGAACTTCATCATGTCCTAGTTAGCTGAAAACTCTCACCCTTTTCCTACCGGGGTGTAATAAATCCAAGTCGGGGGTTGGGCGAGGCGTCTACCACGCATCACCGGAAACGAAACGGGATGAACATGAGGCCAGGGCCCGATTTGGGCTGTCGCGCCATTGATGGTGAGAGGTAGTTGAAAAACTACGGCAGCGGTAGGGGATTCCAATGACGCGAACGGAATCTGGGGATATTCTGGGGATATCGAATTGGAGGACGCGATCACTGAACCGAAATGACTGGAATCACAGTATAAAGGAGGCCAAAGCTCGATAATTGTTGTAGCGCCAAGATGATGAATTTCACATCAGCTCCTTTTTTGATAGCTGGCTCATTACCTGGCTAACAGAGTTGACTAGAGTTTTGAGGTCTTGTAGGCAGCCTCATGTCAGTTTGATACTGAAGGAGGTTGTTTGAGGAGCAAGCAATGCTTTTCTCTGCTCTCAAAGAGGATATAGGTAGATCTTATGATTCAAGTGTATCCTCTCCTAAAATTTTCCTTAACGCATAGTTCAAATTCTATGAATTTGAGCGTAGAACATCATTTTTGACTTGTCGAGGCTGAGCTATGCCCAGGTACTCTTGATCTTGTCTTATAGACGTCCCTAACGTCGTCCAAAAATTACTAATCAAAAAAGTGTAACATTTTGATCCGAAAACCAACAAGAATTTTGTAATATCTGAAGCAGTTTCATAGAAAAGAGCAAAGAAAATTTAAGTTTTACTGCCTAAGGTAAAATTCATAAAATCATTAATTTCAACTCAATTGGGTCTGAATTGGGTACTAAAGGTTTAACACTTTTGTTGACAGAGAATACGTCCTTTTATGGTTTTTCTCAAATAATAATTTATTAATAATAATTCGCTAAATGGTTTAACTTATTACTCTACGGAATATTGTTCAATTTTCGCGCAATTTAGAGCGCATTTCGCATTCGTTTAGATGAGAAATGGAAAAAGAACCACCGTACCAAAAACCAAATCTACAAGGATTTTATACGATGTATCCTTAATGTGTAATGCCATGCGATTGATTCCTTAATCGAATATTTTTGGAAATTTTAGTGTTATGAAAAACTAATGACTGTCGTGCTTGGCGGTTGTCATCAATCAGCCATTTTTTTCGCCAAATCATTTTTTAGACTATCATCAATCATCAGATGAAAGTAATTTCTTAGAATTTTTGGTTAGTGCTCGATTATTTCGCGACGAAAAGAACATTAAAGCGTATCACCCGGAGGCCATATTTCTATTGATGAAAATTGAGGAAAATTCATCGTTATGGTGGTTTTATTCCTCAAGGATAACTAGGTCAGACAGCATTAGTACGGTTTGCAATTAGGGACGAGTGAGGAATTGTCTAACTATTCGAAAGGTTATCCTTCGGCTTATTGCACTTATTGCATGTTGGGTGATCCTTTTTTCGCGACTTCTTTTGATCGGTCGGTTTATCCATCTTGGGTGGTTTCTTGTTCGACTCAGGTTCCGACGCCGCTATGGGGTTATTGATTTTACCGTCCTCATTTCGACAGATTACTGCATACATTCGATTCGTCCTTCGCTTGCAGTATCCTGCACGGTGACTGCGAATTTCAGGTTCGCTCTGAATAGATTCACTCTGAAGTTTCGAAGAGTTTTTGTAGAGGTCCTTCACCATTAGATCGGTATCGGCCTTTACTTTTGGCTTGGTTCCTTGATATTTAGGCGTCGGATACTTCAAAGTCGACTTTAGTGATGAAGTGTCCGTAGTGCTAGATTTTCGCTCTACTTGGATTGTAGGCACCGCTATAGGAACTACATTCGGGATTTGATAGTAGCGAAGAGCGAAGTATGGTTCCTCTTCATCGTTGTTCATCTGAGAAGAATCAAGGTCGACCAGATTGTGTACCCCGACACTTTGTTTAGAAGGTACACGATCTGGTGCCTTGAGCTCCGAGCTGTTCTCCTGAGAAGTGTCCTTCGAATCTTTTGGTTCCAACTTTTCCTCAGGCTCTTTGTTCTTTAGTTCCTTTTTCTTCTGTTCATCCTTCTGCGGTGCCGGAAACAGCTTAAATTCGGAAACACCCAGCTGAATGCGACAAAAAGGACAATAATGCGTTACTGACTTCGAAAATTTAAAGGTGTACGGAACCCAAGTCATCAGAGCCGGCGTCAGTATGGCGGCCAGAGCATGAGTATGCTTCGTAACGTATGTTTCTTTGACTGTACGCTTAACAGCCGTCAAACAGTTCGGACAGCTCAAGGTAACTGGTTTCCGCTGTAGATGATTCTTTCGAATAAATGTTGTTGGCGGGAAACTATTTGGCTTTCTTTTCTCCATTTTCTTCTTCTTCTTGCGATTCGAACTGAATTCAAGAACGTTTGAGACTTCGGCGACCGCTACACGAAATAAATAACAAATTAATTCAAATATACGTTCGAATTAAGAGTAAGTTACTGCACCATAATTGCTCCTGGAAGCGACTTCATTTTCTAATGCTGGCATGTGACACCAAAGATTAAAGGGTGGTGTAAAAATGATCCTACTTGAAAATTTTGTGCTTAATGTCAAGAGTTCAGTGATGTCAACCGAATAAGCCTTCGGGCACAGCCCACTTGTTTCGGGACACCCAAATTATGATTTATAACTATGGATGATCTCAGGGCAGGGTTAAGTCGACGTCTTTATCAGACACAACCCAACCCTACCAACCCTTATATCACCTAATACAAGAAAATTTTATATGCAATAGGTAATCCTCGCTTTGTATAGTCGGGATCAAAATCCTTTTCTCCGGCGAATGTCCCTCTTTGTCAGATCCTGAAAATCCAGTTTACCGCACACATACACGCCATTTCGACTATTATAATCCCGGACCCGTAATTTCTCAATTGATTTCTGAGGGAATCTAAACATTTGGCAGAAGGAAAATCCTTACGTATATGCGTCGATAACTCTTGCGAAATGATTATCCTTGAAAGGATTTTCCCGGGTTCTATAATGGTGGCATATGTATGTTTAGAAGGACGGGCGGAAAAAGAGAAATCCGAAGGATATTTCAATTACATGGACACAAAATGGTACGATAATTCCCATCAATGCCTACAAATCAAGATTTTTATTCTCTTGGGTTTCTGACCTTTTACGATGGAAAAGTTAAGATGCGATAGAATTTCATCGAACAATTGGGACTGGCAATAGCAATCGAAAGTATTGACGAAATTTGGGACAATTGAGGGTTGTTAAATATTGGGCTGTTTGATACCTGAAATCTCTATAAAAATGTAGTGCCATCAGGACTTTAATAGCCATTCTTTTTTTAGAGATAAAGGAAGTGACGAGATTGAACATTTTCACCGGGAAACCTCGAGGCAAAAATAAAGATTTCGTATTAGTTGGTATCTACTGCAACTACAAATAAACCCAAAGAAAACTTTAACTCATTACCAACCAATCTATACAAAATTTCAAAGTCGTAGATTAAGGCGTTTTGAAGTTCTGGGCCATTATTCTTGAGCACCGGTTTTAAGGACTCCAAATAAATTCCTTCGAGGCTTGGTTCTATGCGTTACAAACTTTTGGGCTGGATTAAATTTATAATACTCTCAGATTTCATCTAGAGTATAAAAACGGAGGCAATATGTTTGTAGGCTGTGAACAAAATGGTTTGATAATTGTTATTTCTATAAAATAATTGAGAACCACTGATGTTCTTCGATTTTTTTGAACCCAATCCAATTGAGATCCCAAGTTAATTTTTTGGTATGTTTTGTAAAACAGTATAACCTACAAAATGTAAAAGAATAAAAAAAAATTAAAAAAACGCATTTTGAGATATTCAAGGATAAAGGACAAAATCGTTATCCTTAAAAAAAAACTTTCAAGGACAATTTCTATTCGTATTTTTTTATACTTCAATAATTATTAAACAGAAATCTTTAAAATAAGCCCTACTTTATTATTCTAGGATAAAAATTACTAGAGATATGAATTTTCAAAGAAGACATGGACACCTTTTATGCGTAATCTTTAACATACTATAACTACCAAAAAAAATTAAATAGAAATAAAAAATTTAAAAAATATTTTTTTTACTAATTATTCGAGTACATAAATGTCAAAAGAATCGTCGATACAAAGGTTACACTTTTTGCTATTCTTGATGGAATGACCCTTTTTCTATAACTTAATTGAGAAGCACTGATGTTCTTCGACTTTTTTGACCCCGATCCCATTCAGATCCCAAGTAAATTTTTTGGTATGTTTTGTAAAACAGTATAACCTATAAAACATAAAAAATAAAAAAATAATAAAACCGCATTTTGAGATATTCAAGAATAAAGGATAAAATCGTTATCCTTGAAAAATAAGTTCAAGGATAATTTTTATTCGTATTTTTTTATATTGCGACAACCTTCCCCTTTAAAATAAGCCTTATTTTATTATTCTAGGATAAAAATTACCAGAGATATGAATTTTCAAAGAGGACTCGGACACCATTTTTGCGAAAACTTTAACATAATATAACTAACAAAAAAAATGAGATAGAAACAAAAAATTTAAATAATATTTAAAATAAATATAATAAAAATAATAAAATATATTTAAAATTTGTGGCAAGGTTCTTACTATAAATAGTTTCGCGATAATGCGCGCGCGACGCGATTGTGCCATAGTTCGCGTCGCGCCCTTCGCCCTCACTATAATTATATCTTTAGACTCCTATAAATTCCGGCTTGACAGGGTCCGCAAATTATGAGCATGCTATGACCGTGTGAACAAAATCTTTTTTAGAAAATCATTAGATTTGACTGGACCAATTGTTTTTATCGATAATACACACACAATATACATATAATATATTAAAAATAAATTCGTGAAACAGGACCATCTTTGTTTCAGGAGTTTATTTTTAATATATTATATATTTATTGTGTGTGTATTATCGATAAAAACAATTAGTCCGGTACTCCAAAATACAAATACCAAATGCGATCAGAATTAGAACAGTCCAAACTGCATTCGAATAATTCTTAGAACATTGTTTCCTTTTTATGGGATCGTTTCAATTTTCAATGACAACAAAAAAGCATGCAATCCATCCAACCATTTTATTTTCGATCCTTACCTTATCATCATACGAATAAATTATAAATAGAATATGGAAGACCAAATTTGTAGTCAATATGATTCAAACCAAACAGTTTGATACAAATCTCTCAACGAGTTCGCAAATACCATTGGCAATACCCAATTAATTTTAACTGGTACTGAAAAACGATACTGGAAACAAGGAATTACCCCAACTAAGAAGTTTGAGGAGGTAGTAGTGTTGTCTAGAAAATCAGTATCGATAAATTAAGCTTGGTGAAGAATTCGAATTCTAGCTTTTTCGATCGAGTTCAGATTTTCAGAACATATTATTACGAGGGTAACGTATTTTGCAATTTCTACTTTCAGTTCTGTACCAGTTCTGAATGAATTATGCTTTTAATATTTTTGTTCAGCATCAGTACTGAATGAATTTTGCTTTTAGGAACTGATCTTTCCCCTCCTCCTTCTAGACTGAAATTACTTTTTCTTTTTAATAATTTTAGATTTCTTACATTTAATGAATTCTGGTATAAGCGATGTCCCAACAATTTTAAAACGCACGTTTATATTCAAGAGAATTAATTTTTTTCCAACAATTAGGTATATAAATATAAATAGTCGCGAATTTACATCAATGCAGAGACATCGACAGCTACAATCTTCTACAATTTGGATAAATAATCAATAATTGATTGGAACTTACAAAACAACAACAATTCTTTATTGAAGATCGCATTGCTAATGATGCTACCCCCCCCCCCCCCCCCCTAAGTTGTTCTTATATTAATTACAACAATCCTAATCCCATTCATAATTTTCAGCAAATTTTACAATTTATTATTTTGGTAATTGAAATTAATTTGTGGATTTTTAAATATGGACTACGTCTGCATACAGTACTGTATCGGAACTAAGTTTTTGCTGTATATCACTTAAATACTTGTAAACGAAAGCGGTTGGTTGCTCAACGAAAGAGTCTGGAGATATTCAGTGTTTAAATCTGTATGACAATATAGAATTCAAATGTTAAGGGCATAATTAAGAATTACAATAATACAGAATGAAATATTTAAATAGACTGTGTAAATACAAAACAAGTAAAAAGCATATCGTAACATCAACTAAACAATTTACTTTAATTTAATTTTTCAGTTTCAGTACCGATTACAGGAATTCCAATTTTTCATAAATGCAACTAAAGTCAGTACTGTATTGGAACTGAAATGTAGAACAAAATTCAATTATGACGTTTTGTGAACTATTTTTTTATGAATTTGATGATAACCGAAATGTTTCGATTGGAAATTACCATGTTTGAAAACTCATTAAGAGATGAATTCTGCTGGAGCTACTTTTGAATTCGATGTGTTATGCGACTAGGAGTTAGCAAATAGCACAATGTTTGCTTTATTAAACACTCCGAATATTTTTATTTTTCAAAAGATTTGATGCTCGGCTTAGAGTCCTCAAAACTTATTTATTTTATCAGAACCTTAGCTGTGTAAATCCCAATTTAGTTTCACAAAATATTATAAAGAATTTGATTCTTTGATTCCCAACAAATCTTTTAGAACTCTCATAGAAATTTGCGCAAAATTGAAAAATAAGGACAAAGTTGCAGTAAGCTTCCATTGTTACCTCAATTTCCCAGTTTCCAAGTGGTTGCCTGAATAATTTTCAGATTAAATTCAATCTGACTTTCAGTTAAATTTCAATCACACTCAAGTAACTCTATTAAGAAAAGTCCTTAAATCACAGGCAAAAATCGTGCGATAGCTGACATTTCGCATGTTGTCTGCGGCTTTTAATAATCCACCGAGCACGGATGATAAAATCCGTTTTATTTCTCTCCGTTTATGATGGATTCCAATTCCAGGCCATTTATACACATTCTACATTTTACGAACGACATGAAACGCTTAGAACGCTACTCACTTTATGTCTTATCATGAATTCGCCAAACTATTGCCGTATCTAAGGGATGTGACTGCAGCACTAAAATGGACCACAATAAGAACAAAAATGTAGTTCACATATCACCTTAACTCGATCCCTGATTTTCGTAGCTATTCTACGCCTTCATGCGATTTTCTTATCAATGATGGGATTGGAGAGGACATGATCCCCTTACCAGGATTGTTTGGCCGGCCATTAGGAAGTGACCTTGCTTTTCGGAGTCCAGTAAACTAACAAGATTTTGGGAAGTGTTTCGAGAGATTTGGTTCAAAGAAATTTAACGTCACAACCAGAAGCTTGCCTAAATCCTGCAGATAATCAGCAGGAGAGTTAATTAATGAAGGCAAACGTGACACCTAGCTGGAGTAGATAGCACACACAAGGACATTTCTATGGTCATCCTGATAGCAAGCTGGCAAGAGCTCTGAGCCTGGATGAGCCGATACATTAAAAGTTTTAAATCCCGACGACATCATGGGCTATAGCACTAGGATGGTTAAGACTTGGATGACGACTTGTTAATTTCAGTATGGAATCCGGTGGACCGAGAAGGACATAGACAAATTCGCTTTATTTATGCAGCTATAAAAATATCTCTATCGCAGATAAATACGTAAGTTAGAGGAACTACAACCGGAGAAATCAACGTCAGTCGTCAGAATACTTTTGATTCTGATGAATCTCCAAATAGACGAATTTCGTTCAAAATTTGAATAATTTTGTTATTCGTAGAAACTGCACTTGAAATGGATTACACTTTGCAACTGTCGAAAGTTTGCGAAACGATTGGGAATGTAAAAGTTTGAGAGATCTGGATATGAAGACGTTTAACTTTAGATATGAACCACTAAATAAACGAAGAGTAACTACAAATCTCCAAGAAGTGTTTGCCGGATTTCATCAAAGCAACAATAAAATTTTTGAAAACCAACTTTACAGTGCCGAATACAATAATTGGGCGCAAAGATAGTATCCTCATTCCACTCTGTTCGACTTTTAACTCTGTACCTAAAGTTTAACATACTCCATAGCCAGTACAACTTCGAGTTCATAACCTCAAAACGGATTTTAAATTTCTACTTTCCAAATGACTTAACATTTAAACACCCAGCCCGGAAACAGTTTGGAAAAAAACATTTCCAGGAGAAAACTATTTCGGGTACCCAAAAAGCTTAAAATGTCCAAATCACCCTAATGATGCCTCCGTCGAAAATTTTATAAAAGAGGCCCAAGGGGTTAAACATCCCTGAATAGCTAATCATGGAAACTTATGGACAAGTCCAGAATTTAAATTCCACAATATTCAACAGCCATCAAGCGTATGGATCCCAAAGGAAATTCTGGGTCCTGTCTGTGTAGTTAGAGGAGTCTGTCTCACATATGGAGAAGACATTTTCACTCCTATTCAATTTCTTCGTTTTATTGCTCCTAAGCGTCCAACAATGGGATAGAGGAATCGCCACAAGGGACCAACAAACCAAATAAAAACTGGAAAGAAAAAACTTTTACAGTTCGTCCTTTTTTCGCGCCGTGATAAATTAATAAGAAATAATCAATAATTCCGTCGAGGACCGGAAATAATTTAATAGTGAAATAGAAATAAAATAGGTCCTTAAAAAGCTTATCGAGAGAAAGGAGCCAGTTCAGTTTTATTTGTCAGCAGCTAAATGATTCGGGTATTTTTCACACGTCCATAAAAAAAGGTACAGTGAAATCAGACTTCGTATAAAAAGGGAATATCGTGTATGTAATTTTGTACCGAGTCACATGTGAAGGACATTGGTGGGGTGTAGCTGGCGGACTCGATTTCGTTTGATTTATATTTTAGGCGCCAACCAATTCGAATTTCAAGTAGGAGCCACCCCCATCCATACGATGTCCGATGGTAGTGACAGAGGACGTAAATTATTAGACACCCTTCTTGGGTACGAGGTGTCTGTGATGAGTTCGACTTTTGACCCATTTCAAGTTGGTATCCTGTGATGATGATGTTCAGGTCCGGTAATTTTCAGCTCTTACATTTCTGCATAGTTTTTTAAAGGGGCCACTTGAAAATTGGGGATTTTCTGTGGTAGTGACAGAAGCTTCAAACGTACATACGTCTGCAATATGTTTCGCTATTGACTGGTTTTGCATACTTGTTTTGTATACATTTACTACCTGTTCACCTAGAAGCAGCTTTTGAAACAACACTGACCTATTGTAGCAAATATACACAAAAGATCAGTATCTGTGAATTTGTAACAGGTACGATTGAAATCCAAGATTACATCAGGTTACCAGATTGCTGGACACTGGAATTATTATAAATCAAGAGTTCTGGGGAAGAAAGACCGAACATGATTAATGGGCCCTACTCCCTCTCGCTTATGGGTAAGTCACTGGTTATAGTTTCAATCAAGGACCATTGTCTTCAAAATGAAACTTGACTAAGAATCGGTTAAACAAAGGGTTCGACAAGTCCTTGATTTTTCTCAGCATCTCCATGAACTACAACAAAAAAGCTACTCAAGTACTAGGAGTATCTATAGAAGTTTCAATTAAAAATCCTATCCAATTTCAAAGCTACACTTGAGCAGAGTGAAAAAACAACATCCTAATTGAAAGCAAAGGTCACAAGGCATCTAGCCATCGATTTATCACGGTGTCTATTCAATCGATTCACGGATATTGAACAAGACTGAAACAGAATAAAACAGGTGATAAGAACGATGTCGACTAAGTAAAACGTATCGGCATAAGTATAAACTCACCTCTTTATAAGAACGTTTATTACGAGAACTCTTTAGTACTAAACTTTAGTACACTTGTTCAAAGGAATATCAAAACTGCAGCAGAACTTCAAGGCCGGTAAAAAATATTCCACCTGCCATCAGCAGAGATGCCGGTTGGTAATTAAAAATGAACGAAATCCACAAAGAAACACGATGTAAATAGTTAGTAAGGACTTAGTAAGGATTTCCGCTTTGCAGAAGAATAACAAAAATGGCGCGCGTGTAATCAGATTTACAGTAAACAATTTCCAACCGTACAACAATGCCGACTGCAGAAATTTTTTTAATCTGAACCTCAAAAGCATAAATAAGTACAGTGAGGTGGTTTTGCAATTAGCGGTAATTTTCGAGAATTTTGTACCAAAGCTCTGTGCGTTTGTTTTCAGTCGCAAGGAGAGTTCTTGTGGGTGGACACAGAGATGGAAAATTGAAGGTGAAACTCATGGAATCGGACTTAATTTAACTATTTTTATGTGGAATTTGTGCACTGTCAAGTAAAAGTTTTCTCGTCTGCGCTCAAAAGATGTTTAATAGACTTTCGATTTGACCTCAAAGTATTCTCGATGATATTTCTTCCATTTGCTTTTCAGGAACTTGATAGCTCCAAGCAAAGAAGGATGTGGCAATTGGACAATATTGATGTTGTATGGAAATGGGAGCTCATATCCTTTAAACTACTCCTCTACGATGACTAGTTCTAGATTTTAAGGCTGGCAGCACTTCACTTTATTTTGAACTCACTAAAACTTCACTTTTTTACCATTTGAGCTTGAGCCTTCGTTGCTATAATTACATTTTCGAAGAAAAATAAATATTTGTTTTGTTTTTGGAAACGAATTGAACATTTTTTGATCCGTCGAGCCGAATTCGAACTAACGACCAACGGAAGCCAAGTTAGCAAAAATTTAACAGTGAACTTTGAGCTAAATTTAGGTTAGGTTAGGTGAGTAGCAGGTAAAGGAAAGTAGGAAGAATTTTTGGGGAAATGCAAGGGATACCGAGCTTAATCGGTTTTAGAGATGGGAAGATCAGGAATCGGATCGGGTATGATAATGTACCAACAGGTGCTAATAATAATTTTTACTGGTATTGACTGGGATATGATCTACCAGAACAGCAAAGTTGTCTACAGCAAATCAACTATTGTCTGGCACTGCTGATCGTGATCCTATTAAACATTCCGCACTGTTCATATTCCGAAGCATAGTTCAAATTTGTTCTGCACATGGAACTATGCTTTTAGATTTTAGTACTTTGGTCTAACGAAATTAAAGAAAGTAAAGACAATTATTCATTTAGCAAAAACAAAGGGAAAACAGTGAAAAATTGTAAATTTCAATATTGGCTAATATTGTAAAGTTGAAATGTGGTTATTGAAGTTGTTGTTATTTGTATTTCGTTGTTATTGAAGTAGAACACTCTAAAATGGCAATGGCAATATTTAAATAGTTTTAGTTGAATAATTTCTATTTTTTTAAGTATTACTTTTATTTCATTTTTTTTTCTATCAATCGACTCCATCGTTAGACGACAAGTAAAATTTAATTACGTTCTCTATTACGCCAATGCATCATTGTGAAATATAGTTTATTTGATGACGTGTATAGAGCCATTCAGAACTGTTGAGGTCATTCTGGATAACAGATTCAGAACTGTTGAGGTCTTTCTGGATCTTTCAAGGAACCTCGATTTTATTTTTTTCTAAATGATTTTTTTTTCGCTCCGTTCCTTTGTGGTTGGAAAGAAAAGAGAACCACAAGAAGACGATTCTGAGGAATAGGTTCGATACTCGTAGCCAAGTGAAGCAACTATTCTATGCAGATTCGGTGCCCCAATTTTATATAATTAAGTAATTCGAAATTTTGTGCCTAGGCACAGCAGAATTGCTCATTCTTCAGTTAGGGTAAACTCAGGATAGATGACACTCTGGGATAGATGCCCCAGTTCTAAAAGATCCAACTTCCATAAACAACATCACATCAACTTTGTAATCCAAGCTTTGATCTCAGACTACAACCATATTTTTACTGATCGACATCTCAGGTACAGTACGCGACAAAATTAATTCATTTTTATAAAGTGCGTGATAAATTAATTATATATAACAGACATTTTTTATTTAATCGCAAAACTCCGAGGGGTCGACCCGGTTTTCGTGATGAAATCGGCATAATGTCTTCGTTATTGTCATCCGCCAAGTGTTTTGTTTGCTCTCAAACATTTATTGAAAATAATCGCATTGATTGCGATGGAATTTGCGAACGCAGCTATCACATTGATTGTGCCAAGGATTTACATAATGTCACTTCACTGATAAATTTTACTTGCTCCGACTGCACTGCCATTAAGCCGTGTCACATTCTACGCCTCTTAAAAATTACGGCAACTCGCATTGACCAATCTAACATGGCTTTTAAGGACATCAAGAACGACTACGCGTTTATTGCTAATAAGGTAAATAAGATATCAGATTCCTTAGTTACTTTCAACGATTACATCGATGGAATCCGGGATTATGAGACTCATTTCGATAAACTGCACGCTTGCTGCAGTATGATTCAGCATGACATCGCCAAATTGACGAAGAAATGTGCTCAATCCGATATAAAACTTAATACACTAATTAGCAACATATCTGATACCGACTCATCTTCGAGCGTATCGCCGAATGCGGATATCACTTCACACTCGACTGGCGGCGCAATATGCCGTAAATTAGAAATCATCCACGGAGACATGAAGTATATAAAATTAACTGCACAAAGCACGGATGACTCTCTTCTGAGCATGTCTGCCCACTTGATTAGCCGCGGAAGTGATTGTCCAGTTCCACAGGTTACAAGCGTTCAATGCCAGACTTTGGAACTGCCTTCAAGTAGGACTGCAAAATCTTCAGCTAAGGGGAAGAAAAGAATCCTAAAACGAACGTATACTACCGAAAATAGTATGAACATAAAAAACACCGAGACTGGTTGCAACAATGAGGAGATTCCACAGCAATCTAGAAGCTTATCCCTTTCGTCATCTTCAGGCCACGAAATTGTTATATCCCATGATAGTTGCGATAATGAGGATACTATAGTGCACCCTAGAAGTGCCTCTCCAGGACCTGAGAGGTTTATTCCTCAAGAGCCACGTTGCTCTCTTAAAGCCGTTGAGAAACCGAAGGTACTTTTCGTATCACGGCTTGATCCAAATACGTCGAAGGAGGAAGTTTGCAATAACATCAATGCGATTTTGCAATCTAGTAAGATTAATTTACCGCAAGGATCCATTTCTTGCAAGAAAATTGTACCAGCTGCGCACATTGGTAATTCGCGTGTGGCTTCGTTTAGAGTCGTTTTGCCTATATCCTGCTTTAAAACAGTTGTAGAATCAAACTGCTGGCCTCATTCAGCAATTGTTAGAGAATTCGTCCCGCATCGACGCAACGCGCATCCCGCCACTCGCTGTACTACGGCAACGTAAGTGGCATGCGGTCTAAGACTAGACAACTGTATATCTCTGCTGCAGCCTCTTGTTTTGACGTTATCTGCATCACTGAAACGTGGCTTTGCAAAAACTTCAGAGACGCCGAGCTGTTTGATGGCGATTATCAGATCTTTCGTCGTGATCGTCATCTTGACATCCAGGGTGCTCCGGTTGGCGGCGGAGTGCTTTGTGCAGTAAATCGGAAATTCACCGCTGAAGTAATTGATATTCCTGAAGCTAGCATCATCGAGTTGCTCTGCCTTGCGCTGACTTTTAGTGACAAAAAACTATATATCATCACGACGTACATTCCTCCGTGTACGTTATCTTCTGTATATGAATCCGTTTTCAACGCTACGGATAGAATCTGCAGTTGTATGCGTCCTTGCGATGAACTACTCGTTCTCGGAGATTTTAATTTACCACTGGTAACGTGGTCCCGATCTGGAGATGAAGACTGCCTTATCCCGTCCTTCGCCTCATGTCCTAGGCAGGATGAACAATTTCTGGACTGCATGCTTTCAACAGGCTTGCACCAGATCAACACGAAAGCTAATACCTCTGGACGATACTTGGACCTCGTTTTCTCTTCCGATGTAACCCAAACAACAGTCAATCATTGTACATCACCACTGTTACCGGATTCGAATCATCATCCAGCACTTCACGTTGTTTTTAATTTTGATTCACGAATTAATCACTTATTTCATTCTGAAATAACATATGGCTATAATTTTAATAAAGTCGATTTTTCTGCTTTAAATCGCGACATCTCTACATGTGATTGGTTGGGTGTACTAAGTGAGCCGGATGTTGAAACTGCCACTTTAAACTTTTATAACACGATCTTTCGTAGTTTCGCGCGATGTGTACCGGTCACATCTACTAGACAGCCTAAGCGTTTTCCGTGGTTTGACGACGACCTGATACATCTGAAAAATTTAAAAACGAAAGCTTGGAAGACATATTGTCTCTCAAGGATCGATTCAGACTGCGTTTCCTATTCAACCTTACGCGACCTGTTTATTAGCCGGTCTAGTGCGGCGTATACCTCGTACGTCAATAATGTTAAATTATCGATTAGGGATAGACCTAAGCGGTTCTGGGATTTCGTCAATTCAAAAAGGAATTCCGACGGATACCCCGCTTCTATGTCTTTTGATGATGTGGTCAGCGATGACCCTTTAGTCATTAGCAACTTCTTCGGGAACTTTCACTTCTTCTAGCTGTGATAATAGTTTTAAGGATCATAAACACTTGACAAAGTTTCCTTCTACTTCATTGGAGATGAAGGATCTGCACATAGACGAAGCTACTGTTTTGAAATTTATCTCAAATATTGCAGATAGTTTTTCTGTTGGTCCAGACGGCATCCCTCCAAGCGTTCTAAAACGATGCAGCTCTTCCCTAGTAGCACCCTTGTGCTATTTATTCAATTCTTCTCTTCGTTCAGGGGTATTTCCCAGTTCATGGAAATATTCTACTATTAAGCCGTTATTTAAGAAAGGTAAAAGAATGGATGTACGAAATTATCGGCCTGTCGCCAACCTTTCTTGTATTTCGAAGCTTTTCGAGGCTATTGTTTGTGATGTAATGAATTTTCATTGCAAATCAATCATAAGTCCGTCCCAACATGGATTTACTAAGGGTAGGTCTACTACCACAAATTTAATGGAATTTGCTAATTTTTCCGTTAAAGCGATTGAAGGTGGAAATCAGGTGGACTGCATTTACACTGATTTCAGCAAGGCGTTCGATAAAATGAATCATTCCATCCTGACTTATAAGCTACAATTACTGGGTTTTCCATTCACGTTTATTAATTGGATCAGTTCGTATCTACTTAATCGCACTCAAAAGGTGTTTTTTCGTGGAGCTCTTTCATCCGATATATATAATACTTCTGGAGTACCTCAGGGGAGCCATTTGGGTCCGCTTTTATTTATCCTCTTCATTAATGACGTGAGTTCGGTTCTCTCCCACTCTAAAATTTTAATGTATGCTGACGATGCAAAGATTTTTCGTAATGTAACCAATGCGGCTGATTGTTCTCTTCTTCAGAGTGACCTGCAACGGTTTTATGACTGGTGTACACTAAATTGTATGCCTTTGAATATTAGTAAGTGTATCACTGTATCGTTCTCTAGAAAGAAAACTCCAGTTACATTTGAAGGAAACCCATTATGTAGAATGGACAAAGTGAACGATTTAGGTGTATATTTTAATAACGAAGTTACTTTTAATGACCATTTTGATTATGTTGTCAGTAAGGCTAACTCCGTCTGGGGCTTTGTGCGAAGATGGTGCAGGGATTTCAATGATCCGCATGTTACAACAATGTTGTACTGCACAATTTGTCCGTTCTATTTTGGAATATGCCTGCCCGGTATGGGCTCCATACTAAGAGGTTCATAAAAATATAATTGAGTCGGTTCAGAGAAGATTCTTGCGATTCGCACTTAAAGGTCTTCCTTGGCATGATCCACTGCATCTGCCTCCTTACCATGAGCGTCTTAAACTCCTGCTGATGGAGTCGTTGGTTGATAGACGAGATGTCCTTAGAGCTGTTTTTGCTTTCAAGGTAATTACTGGTGATATTAACTCCCCGTCATTGCTGGAAGCCGTTACTTTCAAAGTTCCATTTCGATCCTTGAGAGACTATGTGTTGCTGGATATTCCCCACCATCGGACAAATTACGGCCAACATGAACCAATCACATCTCTTTCACGCATTTTTAATTATAATTACAGTCAAATTGACTTTAACATTTCTGTTCAACAGTTAAAATCGGCTTTATCAAATAAATAATGTAATATTATGTTTAGGCATTTATGAGTGTAATGATGTATTTTTGTACTTATTTGTTGTACTTATTTTTTATTTCTTCTAATAATTTTATATTTTGTAATTTTTCTTATAAGTAAACAGTATTTGATGAATTTGAATAATAAATAAATAATATATTGCAAACCTCTCGACTATGCCCATTCTGTCTGACGACGGCGTTCATGCGAAGTGAATGTATCATTTTCTTTTCAGGACATGAATATTCTCGCGTTTAAAAATAAATCAAATAATTATTTTGCTTCTCTGAATAAGTTCAGTTAATTTTTTTTTCAGGTAAAATATTTATGTATTTAGTTTTGTCACTCATAGTATAATGTTAAGTGCACGTTAAAGCGAGTTTTATGCTGAATATGTTGTTTTACACTTTTAAAATTGAGCAGGCATCTATCCTCCACGAAAAGAATAGTTGCCTCGTTTGGATAGTTGCCCTTTGGGGCATAACCATGGATGTGGCATAACCCTCAAATGCGGCCATCTTAGGTGCATTAGTTCTAAGTTTAAAAAATAATGTTGTGCCTGCTGTATTACAAATTTTCCTTACTTTTACCTTTTTATTGAAGTACAAATTTTTATTTAGCATGAATTATTTAACATGAATATCTGATTAGGTTTCTTGATTTTTTTATCTTCAGTTAAATTGATGAAAAATTGGTTCATTGTTCCGTACCCAATAACTCAAAAGTAATAAAAGTCTTAAAAACATCTTGCAGCTTAATAAAGATTAAAAAATTTATAAATGTACTGTCTTTTTCCCATTGGGCATCTATCCCACATGCTCGATTACGCATCGGGGCATCTATCCCAGGCTTTAGGCATCTATCCTTCTTATGACGGGCTTGCAAAATATGTTATAATATTTAGGATTATTTAAATTAATTATAAAAAAACGGTTATTACTCTTTATTATGAACTAAACCAGCTGCTGTATAAAGCTTATGACATTGGTCTTAATAGTTTTGCGAATATATTACTAAAACGAAAACTGGGGCATCTCTCCGTAGTTTCCCCTACATTATGTATAGCAGTAGTAATCCAAAGTTCAGGGATTTAAATCTCCCCAATAGCATCTGATTGCATACAAATTAATATCTAGATGACGAATGACATAATAGAAATGTGTTCCAATTTTGGCTGGCAAACGTTTGCAACTACATTAAATCTTTCACGCTTTCAATAAAATATAGGATCGAAATTTAGCTGTACGATTTTAGCTGTTCCGGCTATCTCTCTCACACTACTGTCTGAATTGAATGTAAACTCTCTATCTCTCTTCATTCATTTATTATTTGATTGCTGTCTATTGTTCTAAAAAATTCGAAATACAACCGACGTACCCGCGTGACGAAATTAGAAAGTAGAGTATCAAAGCGACGCGATTGGAGCGATGCGACATACATTCCAATCAGATGTCGCGGCGTCGCATCGCTTAACGCGCACGTCGTGTTCTACTTCCACCTTTATTTCTGTAGAAAAATTAAGTTCCTGCATTGTTTTACCGGAAATAATTTGAATCCCAATGTATTATTGAAGCCAAACAGCCTTCGAAAGCAACTGAAATTTTCTTCCGTGTTACGTTAACATTAGGGTGACCCCTAAGTGAACAAAAGGGTTAGGTGGTGGAGTTCTTACAATGTAGAGAGAAACTTTGAAAACATTTCGGTTTCATTTCATCTCGGAATCAAAAAATTGTTGGCAAATTTCCATTCAAAGTTTTTAAGGAGAAATATTTCAACAACAACGAAATCAATGACATAAAAATTATTACGAAGCCATGTCTTTCCCGATGTTGAATTTTACGACATATTCGACATATTTCATAATGTCGACATGTCCTTTGCCCCCTTCTGTAGGATAGTCGTCCTTTTTTTAAATGTTTACTTTCGAACAAAATGAAAAACACGATAAAGATCTTTGCATGTAGTCGAGCTGGAGACATATTTCACCCTAGTTGTTTTCGAAATTCTTAAAATTTGCAATCTTTCTGCAAATCCTTGTTAAAATATTGAAAGTTGTTAAAAGTATTGCACGAGGACGTGAAAAAGCACATCCTACTAAGTGTGCGCTTACTTAAATATCTTTAGAGTTTGATAAGCCTATCGCACCAACGTCATACCCTGCAATTAACTACGTCAATCAGCGAAGCTGTCGGGATTAGAGTCCTGCCGGGGTGCTTGCACAATATGCGATATCGCTAAAAGTCCTTGTATTTCGCTGTTCCTTTTTATCATAGGCCAAAGATAAATGCTGAAAATGAAATAAAGGAGCGTAAATGTATCAAGGGGCTGCCATACTTGAGCACAGCAAACGTTGGAGTGGTGTGATCCCTCGGCTATGTTTAACCAGGACCTTTCTATGGATGTTTCGAATGGGGGTTGGTTTGCTTATAAACAGCTTGTGTGTGGTTATGATGGAGCAATTTTGTCGCAATGTTGTCGCAATTTTCCAATTACGCCCTGCTGGTCTGGGGCTGGGTGGTAGTAATTAGTCGCGCCGCGTGTAAAAGGCGACGAATCGTTTGTTTAATGTGGGCATTTGCTATTTACTCACGTTTAATTCATGCTTTTCGGTGTCCTTCTCCTGCCCGTATTAAATTATTATTTAGTGATCCCGTCCTACTACACTGCACACATAGTTTGCATCGTTGTTATACCACCCCAACAACCACACAGATGAAGCTGAAGTTGAGCTCTTCTCGAGCCACAAAAATCGATTTAGGGGATCCCCCGGAGTACACCATTGTTGACATCCAGCTGAATCCACAAAGGAGTTGCTGAAGACAGCGTACAGCATTGTGATAGCTATCTAAGGAAGAACAAAAAAAACCATAATCTGTCTATTGTTCAAAAGGGCTCACTGTGAATTGAGCTTAAGGATGGATGAACAGAAAAAAGGTTGTAAATATTCGAGGTTTGCTTTTTGACTTCAAACGAATTAAATGTAGGTCATGGTCCTGATTTTGCTACAGTTACATTTGATGTTATCTTCGGAGATAGAATAAAATAAAGTTTGTTTTCGGATGTTTGAACAATTAGGGCGGCAATTCGTTTTCTTTATGTTCATGTTCAGTCACATCTAATTAAATAATATTCGACTAACGATAGGGTTCGTGAGTGCTCAATTGGAGCTATTTCATTCGTCTCTTAGCTTGGATAAGGCAGTTTCCGGCACACAATGAAAAGTTTTCCTTGCACTAACTTTATTCCCACGCCAATTGATGCCACAGACAACGATGGAAAACCAAGATATCTGCAGAGTGTCTGAAGTTTTTGGTAATTACAACGTGTCCAATCGTCACCTAAAATCCAGGACATAGCCTGCAACAATTAAAAAAATACTATACACAGTGCGACAAATAAGTTCCGAGACTCGAACCATATCTGAGTAACTAGTAGGACAATCTATGTGTACAGAACGGCGTTTGAAAGCTGTGGCACTTCTCTTCCCGGTTATACCAATTTTGTTTAAATCGGTTGATAGATAGCAAAGTTATGACAGTTCTCCCAAAACAACTTTATTGTCGATCTTGAAATATTAAAATGTTGCTCAAACAATGCTCATTACTTTTTTCGATAGCAAAGCAATTGTCCACAGGGAATTCGATCCAACTGGCGAAACAATTACTGGCGCATTTTATCTCGAAGTTTCGAAGCATGTAATGGCCAGAATCCGTCGTATTCGACCCGAATATCGTGATCCAGAGAACTGGATAATGCACCGAGTCACACCTCACTCATTGTTCGTAAATTTTTGGCTTAGAATCGCGTACCCCCCTACGTACCCCCCTACCCCAACGTACCCATCCAGACTTCCGCTCTCCAGGGCGCTAATTATTTTGTTTTTTAAATCTGTTTGCGGATTTGAAAAGGAGACACCCGCACTTTCAATTTAAGTGGTTACTTGTAAAAATCTCAGCCTATTTGCTCACGGTACGTTGGTAGGGTACTGAGGGGGGTACATAGGGGGGTTTGTGTACTCTCCCAACGTACCCATCCAGACTTCCGCTCTCCAGGGCGCTAATTATTTTGTTTTTTAAATCTGTTTGCGGATTTGTAAAGGAGACACCCGCACCTTTAATTTGAGTGGTCGCTTGTACGCGTACCCCCCTACGTAACCCCCAATGTATCATGAGCAAATAGGCTGAGATTTTTACAAGTGACCACTTAAATTAATGGTGCGGGTGTCTCCTTTTCAAATCCGCAAACAGATTTAAAAAAAAAATAATTTGCGCTATGCTATTTTAACTAATGAGATACATCAGGTGTATCATGCCTACTATCCGAAGCACCCATACTGCTGGTGGTATTGCTGAGGATTTCTAAATATATGGGACATAGAACCTAAAATCATATCTGCGAATTATGTACGTACTTAGTGTAGCGTAGTGCAGTGTTACAATTATGGACTTTATTCTACCCAAAAATATGGTTTTAAACACCCGAAAAGCATGTTTTTTCCAAGTGTATCGATAATGTAATGTCCGCATGTGCCGGAAATTGGAATCCAATGAGAACTGCATTGTTGGCGTGAATAAAAACAGCCGTTTTCCAGAACAGGTGTGATTATCTTTTAAAACGTCCCGAAAACGCAGAGTTTTGTTCCATCCCCTCAAACGGGCTAAGCCATATTGAGTGTAAGTAACGATTCATTTCAGGACTCTGGACAACTCTCGAAGCGCCAAATCTAAGAAGTGATAACTTATACTGACGATTGAAAAGATGGTATTAATTAGACGAATATAGTTCTCAGAAGGTAGCATATCGCAGGAAAGCAGTACCGTCAATTTTTGTAGGAGTCCTTTTTATTTTCCCCAATTAAACGCCAATTTCAGTTGGCATTGATTTTAACTTTTCCTACAAGGAAAATCATTTTCACCTTAACTTTCCCCATCATCTTTGCAATTACTCCAATATTCTGCTTGGGCAAAACAAGGACGAAGTTAAGGTCACGAACTAACAACTCTCGACAGCTTTCGAAAAATCGGTTATACTTCCTAAAACCGTTCAGAACATCTCATTACCAATTTTCCGTCTTATACATAATTTGGAAACACTTCAACTTTTCCAAGTTTCTACTTATCGCATCACAATTTTGACCAATCCGAATGCTTTGAGCTCTGCTCGTTGCGACTCTAAAAACAACAATAAAATTAATTATTATTATAATTTCGGTGCTGGATGTACAGCAGTTTTGAACCGAAATATCGCAAATTGTTTTCTCTCCGGAAAATCTTTTGAAACGAAAAAGGCTCGGAAAATTTCTAGGTCTTCATTCCAAGATTTGCGAACGGTCAGCATATGAAAGAGCTCCTTTACAGAAAACGAAATTATGAAATTTAAATTGAGCGTGCACTGGAAGTTCCTTTGCTTCCGTCATTAAAGTCCTCAGGAACAGGAAATTTAACTTGTTAGCAATGAAAGGAAAAAAAGAAGGAGCAAAAAAGCATGGAATATTTGGATGAGTCACGACTACGTTGTTTTGCGTAAGACACGTCCCGGTCGTATCCTGGATCTCGAGGGCGATAGATTGTAGAGTCGATTGAAAAAGGTTCGTATCTCCCTTCATCAATTCTTCGAGCGGTTCAGGAAAGAAGGACTATTTTCAAGGACTAAACGGTGTCGTGATGAAGTCCATGATTCTGGTATTTAACTCTCACCTTTGGTATTTTTCGAGGAACGACTTGAGGTAAACGATTTGCGAAGCTCACGTAGAAACCCACTGACGAAGTCGGTGGCAGGTACCTACTTCATTTCCAATTACTCAAATGATGCCTTGATGGAAACAAAATGATGGAGCTACTCTGCCACTACGTTGCGGATCCAATTTCCACAATTTTCTGCATCGTTTCGCCCCCCCAGTTTTCAATAATCCACTGTCTTAAAAACTTGGGAATATTGAGTAGCAAAAATTAATGACTTCGTCGCTAGGGTGTCTTATGATTCGGTCGATTCCAAAGCCTTCGAATTTCAAACTTATGCTTGTCGTACGAGATTCGTTCGATTTTCTTCCTTACCGTCGCCATCGCCCACATTTACACGCCACTGTAAAGTGAATAAAAATTGACTTAATGGAACAAAAAGGAAACATCTTTTACGTGCTTTTCACATGTACAGAACAGGGAGCTACGTGCGATTACTGTGAACAAGGAACTTGGATAACGTAGACACCGAGGAAGAAGGAGTCCCGGCAAAGGATCACGTGTGAGGAAAGGTCGGAAATGTCTGATGGCCGTCTATTATCCAGAAAATTGTCAGGACCAGTAACTAATGGTTTTTCAGTCAGCAGTTCGAATTTGTGCAGTTCGTAAGTATCTTAAAGTTCGGGCTCCAAGGATATTGACCTTTCGTTTACAAGCTTTTGAATAATGTTTGTGGTAATAAAAAGAAGATTCGAGGACAGTTTTTTGTAGAATTGTGTTAGGTTAGGTTAGGTCGCTAAGCGACCAAGCACATAGACCGCCAATGGGTTTGTTGTGATTCCACATGTACGGGAAGAAGCACCCGTGTGCCCAAGACCACATCCTAGGTAAACCACCCTACCAGCCTGACAAACTGCAGCAGCTTGTCTAGCTTAATGTTTGCGAATTCGCCCAAGTCCATGGCGAAGTACGTTCTCGCCTCCAAGCCACACCAGGGCATTCCTAAAGCACGTGGAAAATACTTTCCTCGGCATCGGGTTCACTACAGCTGCGGCACAGATCTGCAACGTCCGCAAACCTAGTCTTGCCACGTCAGTACACCAATTAGGATTCGAAGAGTATTCCTGTCTCCGAGTAGAACAAACTTGGTTCTGCTCCTGTCCACGAGACATGATGTGAGGCCTGACCACCTAGTGTTAGCCTCCGATAAGAATTGTGTTAGTTTGTAGTGTTTAGTGTTGTTTTCAATACTGCGTAGGTAACTTCTGTCGCCGGTTAGCAAAGGGTGTGGTTCACAATTACCCTATTTTCCAGCCGTTGCTCGGGATTCGCTGACCTAGACCTAGAAAGAATCACTCATGGTACTACTATATTTTCTATTTGTTAATAACAAAGGCTAATAATGAAATGAAAATAAAACAACAACTGTTCAATACACGATGCACGTGTTTCAAAAACATCACACCATAAAATAAACCCATAAAATTCCTATGAAATCATCCATTTTTCCATTTTTCAATTTCCAATGATAACAAACTCATTTTCGATATTCGTCAAATTTTACGAAAAAAAAATCATTTCAGAGAGTCTTTAATCGAATCAATAACTCATTCGAGGTTTTCGCAATATGTGGAAAAAAAACTTGGCATAAACCCGATGCTGATGGATGAGAATCGAGAAGTGTTTATAAGTGGTAGTCGGAAAAATATAAAACCTTGATCCAGAATAATTGTTCTCGGGTTTGATAGATAGGCCTACATAAACCACATATAGCCTTGGTCGAAAGACAGGCCGTTTCCGTGTGTGTTATATAGAAATCGTTATAAACCACAACTGAGATAAAATTAAATACTAATTAGTTTTGTTTAAAATTGCTCCACCTAGCCGAATATGGAATAAGCTCATCAGGCTCCGCTCCACTATGTTTCCAGATCGACGAAACATCCAGATTTTAGAGCAAATTTAGTGGATCCTTTACACAGTAAAAAAAAACAATTGAATTTTACATCTTTTGGATAGTAGGCAAATATACCACACCTTTTCAAGTAAATTTACATTGGGATGTAACAGTCGATTTGAATATATTTTCGGTCAGTAAATTTCAATTTGCAATCAGTAAATTTCAACTTCGAAAGCAGCAAATTTACTGGATATTCTCTTGAATTTACGCTCTAAAAAAGGTGTATAATTAGCACTCTTTAAGATACGCTTATTTCTACTTCCAATATTATTTCTTACTTACGGCTGTAGGTGGGAATCGAACCCGCGATCAATTCTAGTGTTTCGCCGTAGGTTTGGCGCGCATAGCCACTGGGCCACCGAAGCGTGGTTTCATATATCACATGTTTTTCGTCGTAAAATTCAAAAAGATAAGTAGAATTACACGAAAAAGAACGTAATTTTCAATTCATATATAAATATAGTTAATTTTACACGAAATGTTGCGTAATTTTATGAGCCTTTTCATGTAAATTGCACCGTTCAGTTGAAAAGTACATGAATAATTTACTAATATCCGTAATTTCGTGGAAAAGTGATTGAAATGTATACTTTTATTTGAAAAAATTAAATGCACTGAAAATTTCAAGTAAAAATTGGATTGAAAATTAATTTTTTTTTAAAAAGAGTGTAGTTGATGCATTCAACCGTCTTCTGGTTCTGGTATCAGATATGAGCCAAGGTTTCGTAATTGCAAATGTGCTAGTATATCTATCAAGGTGTCGCGGACTCGAACCTCTGCTAGTTGTTTGAGAGTCTGCTTGAAAATTGTTGTAAAATAAATGCTGCAGTTGCTTCAGTTTAAATTTGTTCTCAGTAGATCGCTTTTTTTAAACAGAAAGTTGCCAGCATCATCTCAATTTGTTTGTAACCCGCATAAATCGTTTTCTTGTGTGCTTCAAACTTTTAAGGTTCATAAACAGTGACTCGGTGCGCATCTCCACTCTAGCTGTGATTTTGCATGAATCTTATTAATTGTTTGTTTCAAACTCGCCTTCTATTATTTTTCGGGTTAAAATCTGGAACACTGAGATGCAGGGTAGGTTACAATGTTGCAAATGACTCTACGATCGTAGTTCTTTATGAATTCCAAGTTTCAAGTTCCGAGAATAAGCGATTCATTAGATAAAGAAACCTAAATTTTTTAACTTAATATTGCACCTGCTTTGTGAGATAAGAGTCTGGAAACCCGGTTGTATACGGTGCACTGTTTTATCTACGGCGGTTAGACGGACTTTTCTGATCTGATAGACGATCCTTATCAGGTTGCTGACCTAGCTAATATGTGCTATCCTGCTTGCTGGATAGTGGAGTATTTAAGTACTGGTGCATGACCTTCATGTCTATCAACATGGAAAGAGAAAAACTAGGTCATCCTTTTGTGTCCTGCAAAGTGCAAAATAAAGTTTCCATCGATTTAAACCAAGACGACAAACTTATTATTAAAAGCTAGTGCCGCCAATTAGTTCCTGTAGCAGCTACTCGAACATCTCAACCTGTTCGACAGGCTCAATTTGTTCTCCTGGAAATTGAAAGTCGCCCCATTGCTGAAGGGATTCGCATAAGAACATAGAGTTCTTGACCTATTTTACATGCTGCCACAATCATCAATTTCAAGTCAATTGGTTCGGTTCCTGTCTTTCGGTTTGTGCAGTATTGAATGTCGTTAAGAATCGGCCATAGTTCTTCTGTTTGATTAATTAAGGACCGTCTTCAAAGGACTTTCTTATTAGACTGAAATAATTGTTAGCAGGAAACGATACTCGTTGAGATGTTTCAAGGATGTAGGTATCTTGACTAGTTTCAGATATCGATAGGGTGTACTTAACAACATCTAAGAATAAATATCCACTGCTCCCAATCCGTAAAGCTTACAGTATCTTCTTCAAAATCGATCCCCAAAATTTCAGGCGTGGCCTTCCTCTAAAGTTCAGCACTCTTAGAACAGGAAGCGGTCGACCACCCTTGTAAAGAAAATCGTTGGCTTCTTTCATTTCTCGCATGATGAATAACTTTCTTAAATCCTTCATTCAATAAACAGCAAATCTATGTCCTCAACTACGGAAATAGATTGCCGTCGACGATGTTTTCAACTTGTTGAAATCATTCATCAAATTCATTTGAACTCGCTTTTGAACCTTTTGATGGCACACGCATTTTTCAAATTGCCTGATTTCTAAAGAAATGCTGGTTTCTTTGGTGACTTCCTTCGCGTGCAAACCAAATCAATTTTTCAATAAAATAAATTTACTTTCTATGGTGTCGGTGATTTGCATCACTTTGTGCAAATACGAGCGATTTTCCTTGTTGCTGTCAAAGAACTACTTTGCTCGAGATTAAATGGACTTTTTTCGAATCTGGGAGCAATAAATTGAAAGATTTTTATATCGGGTTGCGAATTTAACTAGACACGAGCCGGTGTATGAAAAGAAATAAAATTGTACAAACTGATATATTTTTTTAGATATCGTGAAAAATGCTGGTTTGAACTGTTGATATAATTCAACGTTGTTTCTGGAATCGTTTGTCTGTTCGTTTGAGCAATATTTTGATTGAGTTTGACCTCTACCGGTATTCGTCAAATACTGAATCTCCTTACATCGCAAACTCATTATAGTCTGTCTTCTAATCGTATGATATGCCTGCTTCACTTCACTCCAGCAGTTTCTACAAAATTACTGTGAGTTTAGCAACGAAATGCACCTGATTTGCATAAGCGTATCCGTAAAGCAGTAACCAGTATTCAAACGTAGTACTGCAAACTGGAACTTAGCCGCAATTGCATGCTCTGCCACCTGTCAGAAAGAATCCAGGAAATCAGTACTGATGATAAGAACTTAAAATGGATCCCGATTTTCGAAACTGTTCGGTGAGAGCTAAGATTTCCAAAATTCGTCGTTAAGAGAATAGCAACGCCGAATTATAACTTCCAGTTGAAAGCAATGCAGAATGTGCACTACTGCTTCCTTTTATCAAGAAGTTTTAGTAGTGATAAAAGTATTTCTTTAAAATTTATCAACTACCAACATAATTGCACTACTTTTTGCTCCACGGACTACGTCAGGTGCCATGATTCTATTTCATTATCCTTCTGCATGTTCTTTTACATTTTCCTGTCAAACGGGTGGGAAATGGCCCGGGGAGAAGAAAACACATAAAATGCGATTACAACGGCAATAGCAGACGCTAAATACGCTAAAGCTAAAGCCGCGAGTACAAACTCCGATTGCAAAGTGTAAAGTGGGCGCCTACAAAACAGCTTTATTTTTTCCTACCCTTAAAAAGGGGCGAATTGCAGAGGTGCGGCATTCGTCCTTTACAGCGTTCCCTCTTTCGCACTAGTGCAGCCATCCGCTGGGCACACTCGTGACAACAAGTAGAAAGCAATTTCAAAGGTGGTCTTCTGGTCATCCGAATCGTCCTGGTAGTCTTTGGGGTGGATTATGAAAAAAAAACAACTATGTATACAAAAAAATTTTAGTCCTGTAATGAAAAGGTCCTATTTGCATATTCGTTTTGTTGACCGGTAGAGTTCTCGGTATTCAACTTGAAAAGTTTATTTAGGACAATGGTTGCGATTGTAATTATGCGAGAATAATGGACTTCGTCCTTCGAAACTTATCGTAAGCTTCCACTTTGTATGTACTGGAAAAAAACTTTGAATTTTTATTGAACAGGACGAGAAGTGTGGCGCTCCTCTTCCTTCCCACTAGTTTCCATCTTCGGACTATAATTCTTGGAAGCGGTTCGAGGACTTGAACTCGCGAAGTGCACAGTTCGTCCAGAGCATTTTACACTTAAGGTTTATGAACAGTAAGAAAATACACCATAAATGCAAATTTTTATCTAAAGGTTTTTAGTAATCGTTCTTTTTTCGCGTCGTGGCTTTATATCACATTCTGGTACAAAGTCGATGGATTTTTCCATTGCTTTAAGGTAGGAATTAAACTAGCTGCCGCCAGAGCAGACTAGACTTTTCATGGAATCGGCGCGACGATTCACTTGCTTCCTTCAAAAGTGGTTCGAATTTTCTGGGGTAGGACATCGCCAATCGGGATTTACGGTGCAGACATCAATTTATTTTTTTGCTGTCAGACACTTCTCCTCATCTGTGACTTTATGTATGCAGGCGTGTATTAAGTTTCAATTTTCTAGCATAAGGCAATCGATAGAAATCATGGTTCTAGTCGCCAAACTCTGGAAGTAGTGACTTCGTTCTTGCGCTCCCTTAGCACTCTACTGAAATTTTTTTATGCCAATTAGTCCGCTATCACTGTTATAAACTTAACTTTTTAACTTTGCAGGATTAGAAGTTCCTGAATAAAGTTGTAAGGCTGTAAATGAAAGTCCTTTGGTATACCTAACTTTTCATTGGCACTTCTTCAAATAATGCTTCCAGCAAATATAAGTTTGTGCAGTTTTTCCTCAGATGTACTTTTTTCAAAGTATTTTGCCAAAAACATGGCATGCTTGTTTCGACCACTAGAAGATCAAGTTCTAAAAACAATCAAACATTCTTCACAAAACCAATACTTCTCTGATGATAAATTTTCCGAAGAAAAGTTTTTGAAACGATCGCAGTGTGAATCACCACACGAAAGTTGGTAACAATTAAAGCAAATTTTGTTAGTCCTTTAAGGCAATGTGCAGCAATAAAAGGACACACACGCGAATAGACCGAACGTATGAGTATAATATGTTTGCGGCATTTCGTGCAGTGTTTGTCCTCTGCAAAAATTACGCATCGAAAACTTTTCGGGACTTGAAACGAATGTGGTGGGTGTTCAGCTTGAGCAAATTTGTGATATGGTGTGGTTGGTGCGGTTTAGTTTGCTTATATTAGTTACGTTCTAGGAGACAGCATCTGGTGAAACTTTGTCCAGTTGACAATTAATTTGAGATTACATAAAGTGTAGCTACTTGCAATTTTATCATCGTCGTCCGACAGAATGTGAGTTTGTCCACAATCTACGAGTGTGTTTAAGAAGTAAGACATAATCAGTATAACGGTCGTTACATGAAGAAGCGTTCTTTGATGGTAGTTCACGGTATGCAGAACCAAAGTCTTCAGGAGAAGAAAATTTATCTCGCTACCAAATGAACTACAATAGTTTACAATTTCTTCAAACTAGAAAATATCCTTCTTAATTTCCTGCCAATTGAATTCATTGCCGATGCAGGAAAAATGGTTCAAGTTGAATAGGGTGATCAAAATGTTCCAGGACTGGAAAAAATTACACGTTGTTGGACATTGTTCCCTTGAAAGTACTGCCATTGGGAACTATACATACATTTTTCACACTAGCGTTTCCACTACTGGAAGGATCCTCAGTAGTCATCTTCTGGAATGCTGTTCATCTCCTTTCACCAATTTCTTTTTAATTTCGTTATTTGAGTCAAATCTCTGCCCTTTAAGACTCTCTTCAGTTTTGAAAACAGGATAAAGTCCGCAGGGTTACGTCTGGTAAATACGAAGTCTGGGCGATGACGGCCTTAACGTTTTTGTGCAATAATCACGAATGAGCAACGCAGAATAAACAGGCGCGTTGTTATGGTGCAGCAGCCACTCCCCACAGCTCAGGTTTGTACCTCATCACACCCTGGCTCAATTGCCTCAGAGTTTCAAGGCAACACCTTTCGTAGCAGATAACACCTTTCAGTAAAAAAAAAAGTGCGCATGACTTTGATATTTAATTTGACTTGACGAGATGAACTTTTTTGGGTGTTGGAGAGGAGTTTATCGTTCATTGCAATGATTGGAACTTTATTCCCACGTTTCATCCCCAGTAAGGACACGTTTAAGGAAATTTCATTTTCATTTACCATTTCTGCTGAACTCGATGTTGTTCTTGCTCCTAGGTGAACAGTCACGTGACAAACTTTGCCGCCACTCGGTACATCAACACGTATTCAGTTAAAATTTTTTACATGAGTTAAATGAAATGCTGCGTTCACTCTGGTAACAGGATCGTCGTCAGCCGAAGTTCAAGTGCGTCCTGAACGCGTATTATATTCTGATGATGTCCGGTCTTCTTTGAAAGTTTCGGTAAAAGTTTTACCCACCTTCACACAAAGCTTGACATAAACGCTTTGCTCTTTTGTGTTGATTCATTTGCCAATCAAGCCAATCGTACCAGTGGAATATCATCCAACAAGTCCTGTAGATCATTTGATAATAAATGTAAGTAATTGGAGCTATTTAGAGTAGGCGGAAGCCTAATAGGTCCAAGTAAATCGTTACCAATCTCACCTGCCCATAAATTGACGCTGAATCTGTGCTGAAATGATGCCGCTCTTCTTGTGTGTGGTATTGCTCTCAGCCACCGTATGGAGGTTGTGGAAGTTTGTGATACCGTCTCTGGTAAATTGGGACTCATCCGTCCACAGAATATTGTTGAAAAAATTGTCGCCATCTATTTGTCGTTCAAGGAGCCACTTGCAAAACTCCATCCGATTGGGGAAATCAATGGGTAGCAGCTCCTGTACTGGTGTGTGATGGTAGGTATGGAAGCGTTCTACTTTTAAAATACTCCAAACCTTCCAAGTAGATATGTTAAACTGCAATGCCAAGCGTCGGATACTGATCGATGGATCATTTTGCACTGCTTGCAGTATTCTTTCATCAATCTGAACAGCGATTATAGGCGCAGGATTTGCATTTACTCTGCTTGTTCTAACGCTGCCAGTTTCCCTAATTCTCCTGTAAACGTCTTGAAATACTCTCCTGCTAGGTATCCGTCGATGAGGATGTCTCTGGTGGTAAAGCCTTCGCGCGGCTCGTGCATTTTGGTCACACTCTCCATAAATTAACATCATGTCAGCATATTCTTCATTGGAGTACTCATGCATTTTGAAATAGTTTTTTAAATTCTACTGACACCTTCTTCTCTTAGCAACGTAACTAAAACTGAGAAAAATATGAAGGTAGTTTTGCTTTTATAGGCTTTTTATTTTGTAAGACACCCTATTCAAAAAGGCATAGTACCGCATCCAGTAGTACCTACCACGTCCAGGTAAAAGCATCAATTATGTTGAAACTCACTTACATTTCATTGTTTTTAAATGTGCAATAAAAATACTGTAGTACTACCGACAAATTAAACAGGTTTTTAAACGTGGTCCACTTTATGGCACTGACTTTTAAATATTTAATTTTTATGCGATATGTATTTTTACCTGTTACTTCCAAAATGTTAATCGTAACTCATACATATGTATGCAGCTTTTGTAGGTAATAATACGGTTCATAAAAAAATAAAATTAAGATGACATTTTTATAATGGGATTTTCTGAGAAAAACTACATTGACCACTGAATTCTTAGGGTTGACGTAGCAAAAATTTGTGTTTTCGAGTAAATATTTCAAGATTGGGTGCAATTACAATTTAGACTGTGACATCCATTGGCGAATACAGGGAGGACGGAGGGGGCAGCCGCCGACCCCCCCCCCCCCCCCCCCAAGAGCAATTCCGAATTTTCTAAACAAACATACTTCAACCGTTCTCCGATTTTTTTTACTACACTGCAATGTGGATTGTAATTAGCATTTCGTCATCGGATGGCATAGACTCGCCAGAGGGTGTATGTATAGTCTATGCCATCCGATGACGAAACACTTCCTTCGGACCCAGTCTTATAAAAACTGGCCTATCCAGTGAAGGTTTTCCAAGTGTCATGCCCTCAGGGACAGCGATTAATCAACAGTCGGGGATTTCGCGTTGGGGTTTCACACCAGAAACTCCACTTACGCCGGAAAACAACAAAAACTTAAAACAAATTTGCTTCTATGGTAGCTTCTCACCATGAAAAAATTCCATTCTGATAATGATTTTGTCCTTTATCCTTGAATATCTCAAAACGGTTTTTTTTATTCACTTTTTTCCACTGATATTGAAAGAACATTTTTTTTCTCCAATATCAAGGAATAACCCCTTACAAGGTGGCGGACGGTGTGCCAAACACCCTGTATATATAAATTGATTACAATATTTTTAATGAAATGAAATTGATAGTATCAATGTACGGTTCATATATAATGAAAAATATTTGATGATTTTCTACATTGTTTTTCATTAATCCGAAGAATTTCGTTTAATGAAAGGTATTCATTAATATTAAGAACAGTATTTTTTTCAGTGTAGTTTCACAATATCGTTTGTCACTTTACTACAAAGGCTATTGAGAATCTACAAAGTCAACTAAGCGCAGGAGGAGTCACACCATCTAATGCTGCCAACCTTACCGCTCTTCGACGCTTTGTTGGCGCGCAATTCAAAAAGGTCACTCCTCGTATTTCGACAAAAATTTTCTCTTTAATTGATGTACCTATATTTTTTTGGAATGAAATCATCACGTAATTGATGGTGTTACTGATTGTTTAATATTCAAAACTTCCTGAGTGAATCGACCGCTCCAAAATCATCTTACTTCTTCATAATTTGCTACATTGTATGGTAGTTCAGTTTACATGCAAATAAAATGAATTGAAGTAAATTTCCTTTTTTAAAAAAAACTAACTCCAGGTTTTACGATGTATATTAAAATGATTTATGTACGATAAATTTTCAGATTTCAGAATATTTCGAAACTACTTTTCCATGTATGGAGATGTTGAACTAATTTCCAACATAAAAGTGTCGAGTATTATTTCGGGATACACGAGAACATAATATGCTTTGCTGCGACAAGATAATTTTGCTATTCGCCATCGTGGAAAATCGTAAGGGCGTTTTTCACACACTTGTCTTTCCAGCCAGTATACACAGTGGCATGTGCCATAAATTATAGCAACTTTTACTTTATTGTTCTTGTATTCTGACCGGGAAAAAAAAAGTGCTGCAGTCTGGGTTAAATTTTATTATTCTTTAGATCCGAGTTGTAGATGAGGTCAAAGTTTTAGGAGGCATAGAACGCTATTCATATTTAGGTTGATGTATCGGGCGTTTAAAGATAAGTTTTGATCTCAAGAAGGGGGGGATATTCTGAGTAAAAGTAGCTGTAAAGAATAAAACTCGAGATAAAGTTTCGTAACATTTTCGCTTCGGGACAAACCAAAAATCACTTCTACGGTGTGCAAAAGTTCTTTTTTCCTTGAAAATGTTTCATCTCACATGTTAGGTTAAGGTTGTTCGTAACATTCACAAGTTTTTTTATGGTAAACGCATATCACAATTTTTTATATACTCGTACATACATAGATTGTAGATGGTGGAGGACGGTCTAAAAATCCCGATTTACTGCGTCCTCGGTGTGCCTATTGTGATTGTCCTCCCTTATTATAACTCACTCAGGACGGTTATATCAATCAATTTTAATATGATCTTGAGTGAGTTAGACATGAGTTCCAATGGTATTAGGAAGTAATATCCAAAAAGTTTGAGTCTTCTGTGTACAAGTTCTTCACAATGGCATGGAATGTGCTCTGCGGTTTCCTCTTCTTCTTCACACAATCTGCAAATATCGTCTGAAACCAGTCCATCGTATGCAGGTACTTTTTAAGCTTACAGTGTCCTGTAATTAGCGCGATCAAACGCCGAAATTGATTGAGGCTCAATTTGAGCAATTCGGAGGTTCGTTCCTTGGAGTGACCTTTCAAGAACAGTTTGGACTGTCTGCACCGCATTGTCCCTGACCAGTGGAGGTCAGCTTGGATGTTAATCCAGTCCAACAGTATTTCTTTCGCCGCAGCTGTTGACATTCCACAGAAGGGCACTGGGTCTGTGAATTTTAAGTCAGCTCCCTCTTTCGCTAACTGGTCCGCAAACTCATTGCCTACAATTTCATTGTGTTCAGGAATCCATACCAGTATGACTGTATTTGAGTTCGCTAGTTTTTTAAGTTCTTGTAAGCAGTCCACAGCAGTGTTATGAGGTGTTGGAGTTTAAAATTCCCACGAAAAACGGAATTTCAGATCAATTTTCCACCGGTTGTATTAAAAAATTTCCACACATTTTCCCACAACCCCTTTACTTAATTAATTGTATTGAACACAATAATAATAATTAATATAAAGCTTCTCTCTAATAATATAAATAAATACAGTGGATGCCGCTTATTGTAATCACTTTGGGACCGGCCATAAACAATAACATTAACCGGATGATAACAATAGACGAAGGGGAAAATTTTTTTCATTTATTTGCTCGAAGCATCTAATATTATTTTTTTTATTCATTTAGAGTTATTTACAACTCTAGCTTCAATGTTTCACAAAGTTACAGAGAATATGAAATACTGTTTCCTCTTCCTCCTCATCCAGGCAGCTTCTACAGAAAGTCGTTTGAAAAGAGTCGCCGTCTTTTAGCATGCCGGCTTATAAGTCAGTGTCTGGTCAGAACACTTACTGTGGTGTTGACTCTCTCCCTTTTTAGCAAATTCAGCCTTGTACAGCGTTTTAGATCCAGCTTCGGTCATATCTGTCAGCTCAGCGCGCCACTTCTATTAAACTGTCTCGAAAACTTACTCGAAGTTGAACTCATTCTGTTGAACGAGATCAGCATCAATAGTTTTCAGAAGCTACGAAAAGACTAAAATTTCTCATAGTAATCTATGATATGTATCCCCTTGTGTTCACATAAATGTAAAACCAAGAGCAATCATCTTTAATTTTGATATTGTTTTTATTTAGCCTTTTTGATCACATTCACATGAAGAAAAAAGAGGAGCGATTAAGAATACAGTCACAAAACTTGTAATGTTGTATGGAAATCTGGCCCGAATGATAACATAAAACGAATTTTTATTCCAATAAGCGATGAATTTCGTTTGTGGAAAATGGAACTAACTTGTTTTGATAACAAAATGCGGCTTATAACATTATCCGCGATTACTATAAGCGGCATCTACTGTAAAAACAAAACATTTTCATAAGGCAAAAAAATCACATAATACCTACCTATCATAAAAAAAATGTATAGTAGCGTTTGACTAGTGTAAATTTTGCGAGTTGTGCAACTTATAATGTTTGTCAGATGGTTCAAAATTGAAACAGGTGATATCTTCTGCCTTGAAAGCTGAACGGATCGATTAAACTGCATTTAGTGAATCTTCTTCAATTCTGTTTCGTTCTGAAGTCTTCACGTCGGCAACAATGCAAAATATCCTTTCCGAGTCGGCATTCGATTGCGGCAACACCATAGCAAATTTTACAATTCTATTTAAATTTGGAAATGTATAAATATCTTCAGTATTTTTCTTCGAGCCAATTTCGTTCCAAAATTCTTCTACAGTTGATTTATTAACATCTCTTTCTCATCCTTTCAAAAAGTAACTGACAAGTCCCTTCATTCTACTTGTATAGCAGATTCGCTGCATCCACCATTCTTTGCAATTATATTTAATTTCGTCGAATTCATACATTTTGTACTGTCAAGGGCTATTTGTGGATTCAAGAATTCAATTTCTTTAAAAATTGGATCGTCTAATGGTAATCTGTTTGAAGTTCATTAAAAGCTGCGATATAAAATTCTTTACCTGTTTCTTTTATTTACAATTTTAAAGGTCCATCTCGTATGTAGAGAGTAAAGTCATCACTCATCAATATTGTATTTGCCCAAATTCCCACGAATTTGTTCGAGAACAGTCAATTATTCCCTTTTTTAATTTTTAGAGGTCGAAAATTCCCACAATATGTGAAATTTCCTACGATCTCACGCCACTGGTCCACACTAAGTGGTATCTCAAGCAAAATGCAAGTAATGCTGTTCTCAGAGAGAATATAGAATTTTTATACAAAGCCGTTCTATTCTCGATGGCATCCTCAGTAGGCTAGTGTACTCATGACACGAAAGAAAAAAATTATTGAAATCGAAAGGAATAGTACGCAAAAAACTTACAACTACATAGAGCCACTAAAGAGGTAGTCAAGGAACGGGGGGCTTAAACTCGTATCTCAGAAACGGCTTATGCTAGAAAGTTAAAACTTATATGAAGATTTATTACAGGAGTAATTAAAGAAAAAAAAAGCTCAGACTTTCACTGGCGTACAAACGTGGAGTAAAATAATTGTCAGTGAAAAGAGTTTATTTCACATTTTCACAAATTTGGATAAATATTTTGACGTGTCGAGCTACGAGTATCAAATTAATTTTACTTGTGCGGACTCTTTGTATGGGTCTAAAAACATTTTTCCAAATTTTTTGATATACAACCCCTAAGAGGGTGTAAAGTGGTTGAGATATCGAATTCACTTTCACTTGAAAAGGCTTTAAATTTAATCGAAGATAAAAAACGATTTAAGCATTTTTAGACATTAAACTTCCTTGGGATGTAGGGCATTGTTCAAGTTTTCACGAATTCCGCCAATTCTTTTAGGGATGATAAGATCGAATTAGATTTATTTCTATGGGGTTTATATACATATGTATAATAATCTTAAAATTAATTTCAGGATTTTTCGATTTTCAGCCAGGGTGTAAAAATGTTGTGAATGTTTTTGCTAATTCCGATACATATCACTGAGATGAGATATTTTTAAATTTTTGAGTTCAACGGGCTTTCTATACAATCGCCTACAAATAAGTTTCGGAATTTTTTATATTCAACGCCTAAAGAGTTATGTCGATATTTTATCACTTATGTTTATACTCTAGATGAAATCATATAGAGTATTATAAATTTAATCCAGCCCAAAAGTTTGTAACGCATAGAACCAAGCCTCGGACGAAAAAAAGTTATGTATTATTTTTTGTTTATTTGTGGCCAAAAACCTCAAATCCACTTGACGTCCGTCCGTCCGTCCGTCCGTCTGTCCGTGAACACGATAACTCAAGAACGCCTTCACCTAGGATCTTGAAATTTTGAATCTAGGTATTTGGTTGAATTTGTAAGGCTAAGTTCGTTAACGGGCAAAATCGTCCTACTCCTTCGGGTAGCTGCCATACAAAATGTCCTTAAAACACGTGTTCAAGAATATTGACCAATAACTTCGGAACGCCTAAAGCTACGACTTTGAAATTTTGTATGTGTCACTTTTTTAATAGTTGGAGCTAAATGTATGATTATGAAGAAAATCCTGTTAGTCCTTCGTATAGCTGCCATACAAATATCCTGTCAAAATGTCTTCACTTAATTTACGAAACTCACTATAACTCAAGTAATCTTTTAGCTACGAATTCGGAATTTTTTACAAATTAGTTCTAAGTAAAAATAAAGCTTGGGTTTACTTGTCAGCGAAATCTTTTTACTCCTTCTGGTAGCTGCCATACAAAATGTCCTTAAAATACGTGTTCAAGAATATTGGCCGATAACTTCAGAAGGGTTTAAGCTACTTCTTTGAAATTTTGTATGTGATATTTTTCCAATAGTTGGAGCTAAATGTATGATTATGAAGAAAATGCTATTAGTCCTTCGTGTAGCTGCCATACAAATATCCTGTCAAAACGTCTTCAGTTAATTTACGGAACTTACTATAACTCAAGTAATCTTTTAGCTATGAATTGGAAATTTTGTACAAATTAGTTTTGAGTAAAAACGAAGTTCAAGTTTACTAATCAGCGAAATCCTTTTACTCCTTCTGATAGCTGCCATACAAAATGTCCTTAAGACACGTGTTCAACAATATTTTTCGATAACTTTTGAACGCTTCAAGCTACGAATTTGAAATTTTGTACACGTTCATTTTTAAATGGTTCCAAGGAAAAGGATAAATATGTAAGAAATCGAGTGAGTCCTTCCTGCACCTCCCATGTGAAAGTCCTTCAAAAAGGACATTTTTTTTCGATGACTTACCCAGTTCAAGATATGAAATTAAACACTGAATATTGTCTTTTAGTTTTGAGTAGCAATCTAATGGCAGTCCTTAATAAAGGACATACAACATGCACACACGTGATTCTACTTTATCCCCAACTACAATATAAATCGGAGTTCAGTATTCATCTAGAGTATTATACGATTGGCTTGCAGCCGATCGTGACTGCAGTATGTTTTTATTGAAATTTTAAAAATTGTAAATATATAAATAAAAAAAATCAGCCAACTGACGAACGTGATACGTTCAAATTGTGCAAGAAAATTGGATTCCTTCACTGTAATAGTTTAAACTTCTCTTTCTTGTTGTTCATAAACTGAGACCAAGACTTTTCAGTTTTGAAGCAGAATTCATTGGCTGGAAATAACGTCACATACATAATATCTTGGAATGTGTTAGAAATTAACTAAACGCAGAATCCTAAAGGTGCAACGATTTGAAAATTCCGTAGGGCAAACTTAATCGATGAAAGTCATTCAGGATTTTAGCACAAATCAGATATGTATGTAGAGTCCTGGCCAGTACCAGCTCATATTTGTACTTTTGCCTAAGTTTTAGTTGCTTGAGTAAAATTTGGCCTAAGTTTTAGTTGGTTGAGTAAAATATGCGCTAGAATGTGAAACGATTGTATTGTTCACATCTAACAAACTGTAAGTACTTTATGTAAACAAGGAAACAAGTGATCTGATAAATTACTTTCGAGTTTAGAGCACTTCTTCGAAAGACCAGACTCATCGACCACACTATTGGAGTAAATTACAATGAAAATCCCATTGGCTTTTCATTACAAACTTTACTACGAATCGGGTTTTTTGGTGACTCTCTGCAGTGAGTACAGAAACTGCAATCTGCAATGCGTTCAATTTGAACGGAAATCCACAATCGTGTACAGAAAAACTGTGCGATTGGACACTTTCCAAGTCCCTTAATGGACGTTATTGATTTGCAATCACTCTAGAGGGTACCTCCTTTTACAAACTAATAAAAAAAATCCACCATTTCGTTTGCCAATTTTATAACGAAATTGGAGCAACGGTTATATCAAAATATCCTTTCACTTCCCTTATCTTATCAGTATAAAAATCGGCGAAATTGCTGAGTACGTTGTACACAAAATAACCCACTTCCTGGCTAATGATCCGGGAGAAAATTTCCATTGATCAGGGAAACTGTTTCGTACGTACATCGTAAATTTGGTATTTACGAAAATCAGGATGGCTTATGCCATGCGTGAATTTCGAAACTCTGGCGCCAAACAGAAGTGTAAAATTGCACAGCAGGTTGGTTCATTTTGAAAACTGAACGTTTCTAAGTCGAAAACTTTTATAGTTTTTATTCCTGATCCAGAATATGAATGCAACTCCGATGAATTCTATGAAGATCCACACCACACGTTATTCACGACTGGTAATAATTTTTCCTGGAATGAGATTCTGCATGTCTTTTCTAGTAAAAGTTTTTCACCTTTTCATACTAGTAAATTAATTTTAATTGGCCCGAGCTGAGTATCGTGTTCTCGAATCGCGCCGTGCGTTAATTTAGAAGAGGAGTTTCTGATGCGAACACGAAAGTCCGACTGGGCCTGATCGGTGTTCTGGCTACTGCCATTGAGGACATAACAGTTGAAAAACCTTCACTGGTGCTGGAGTTTATAACTGTGTTTGACTTGGCCCAAAGGAGCTGTGTGGTCATCGAATGACCTTGACTCATGTGGTTCAGTTCGACCAAATGCAAGTATACCAAATATGTAACGACATTTGCATGGTAGCAACTCGAAGGAGTCCCACGATTTTGACCTGCTTTGGTTGTATGCTATAATTATAGTTAAGGCCGGTTTACATGACGGTTGCAAATAATTTTTACTGAGATGGATTATCTCTACTGAGAAAATGATCAGGAGTGAAATGAACAGATATTATATCCAGCAAGAAATATTGACGATATTTCTGTGAATGTTGTGCCAACATTTTTTGCAGTGGTTGCTTCTACTCCATTGAAAATTCGATAAGTTTGCAACCGCCATGTAAACCGGCCTTTACACGAGCAAATTTTTGTGATTTCATTTTTGCTGTAATCTCCGGTAATCGTTTAATAAAGGCAAACAAATATTTTAAGGGCTTTTGTATGGGAATAATCCGAAGTTAAGTTTACTCTTATGCTATAATATTCCAGCATCAAGTATTCTGAAGCACTAAGTTATAAGAAGTGAACGCAAGTCGTAAGGAATTTGCAATAGAAGCCATACGAATAGAAAAAAAAAATGCTGGTCAATTATCGAACTCAGCGCCATAAGGGCCGAATTTCTTCACTTATTCAAACGTATGGAAATACAATTAAATGAATTCACTTTAAAACCCCTTCAAGATTCTGTAATTTTGTTAAACGGAAGTTCTACCTTTTCCCCTCGATTCCATAACCAATTCGTAATATTATGTATTTTGGGTTTCATTCAATTTTCCTCTCAATTGGACCTTTTTTTAAGGCTGTTTAAAAAATATCAAGAACAACTGCGAACCGAAAAAGACCGAAAAAGGGAGAATTTAATCGAGACAGGATGTCATTTATTGGTAAAAAATTCGAATTTATTTTTTTCTTCCTTTCTAAATTCAAATCTCTCCAGGATATCGAAATTTTTAAAGAATTTTTTTTCTTTCGATGGGACCAACGATGCGCAAATTTTATGTAGTGGATTTTCAAAGGCTGACGATCCTGAAGGATTTCGTTTGAGTAATTCAAAACCAACGCATTAGTTGAGTATGGATATTGGTTTGTCCCTAGAGTCCTCTAATTTCCCCGGAATTAAGGACATTTTCGTTGGAAAGCTCTTTTTACCCGTAGTGTTTGTCCAATTTTTGTTCGCGTTGAGGATGGGAGCGGACTTATAAGGTTGGCACATTTAAGTTTGTGCGTTTCAAGAGATTGAGAGAAGTTTTTTCCTTTTTTAAAATCAAAGTAAAGCTATATTCCAATTGGTTGCTACCCTGTGTCCAATCTTTCTGCACTTGGTCGGTATATTTGCGGCTGAATAACTCACAAGGACACTAACGAAAATCTGCTAAGCGTATCTTTGTCTTAACAACATTTTCTGTTCGTTTTATCTTGAATTCGTTGTGTTGCCATTAGTAGGGCATTCAGTTCACCAAAATTGAATTCATTGAACAGAGAATTTTATCCCTTGAAATAATTTTTTTTCTTCGTCCTGTTCTTTATATTTTTTGTATCTTCTATCGGAGCAAATATATTCGGAGTGGCTGGCAAGTGATGAGGGAAATTCTTGGTAATGTTCTTGAATTTACCTTCCAGCAAATGATGATTGCTCGCAATACGAGGAGCTACATGAACCTGGAACGGAGCAAAAAAAAAAAAGGAAAGAAAAACGTCGCAGAGTGGCGAAGGGTCGGAAAGAAATAAGCGATTTTTATTTCAGAACTCGGTATTCGACAGTAACTCAATTGAAACACGTTCTATTCCAGGTTTCAGGAAACTTCTGCGGAGTATGTCGTCCTCGCGATGAGAAGGACGGCAACGGTGTGGGTGAAGGCCTCGGGCATTTTCCTTTCAATTTGCAAAGATACATCTTCAATTTTCACAAATAAATTTTTCTTTGGATTTTTTTCGGATTTTCAATTTTTTTGGAGGATGTTTCAAGAGTCTGATTCAAAGTGAAGTGCTTTCAATTTTTAGACACAATAATTTTATGCCATAAATGTATTTATTAAGGATTGGTTTCCAATGGCTGTAAGTAAATGATTTTCATTAGTAAGAGTTTTTTTTACCTTCTTCGTAAGTAGTCTATTTTAAAATATCTATGAAACCAAAGAATTTTTTTTGAATATTTCAGCATATACTTACTTTTGAGCATATACTTACTTTTTTCGTGGCTTTTCACATATTCTGAAAAGCTTCTAGATAGTAAGGAAAGAACTTTTAACAGTTTTCTTTAACGAGGCTCACTTTATCGCTTATTAAATTTTTAGCATTTACGATTTTCGCTTATTATCTGCAAAATAGTAAGACCTAAGTCATACATATGTATGCAGCTTTTGTATGTAATAATATGGCACAACCAAAAATGCAATTAAAATGATATTTCAATAATAGGGTTTTTTGAGAAAATAACATTACTCAAAGAATTTTAAGATTCACAGTAGCAAAAAGTTGTATTTTAAAGCAAATTTCTCAAGAATTGGTACAGCTACATTATCGACGCTTAGACAGAATAAAAGGTGATTCGATTTATAAAGAAGCTCCAACATGTTAAATTGTGATTATTAGTTTTAAATATATAACACATTATGTGAGGGAAGACTTTTGTGTACCGGATATTGAAAATTAATCCACCCTGTACAAAATTCTTTTTCTCAAAATATAACAAGGAATCACCCCTGAAAAAAGTGTTAACTAAGTACCGGACACCCGGAATAGAAAACCTGTTAAGGTAAAAAGCAATTTGATATCTCTTAGAGGTTGAATATCGCAACATTTTTATACTCTAGATGAAATCATATAGAGTATTATAAGTTTAATCCAGCCCAAAAGTTTGTAACGCATATAACCAAGCCTCGGACAAAAAAAAGTTATACATATTATTTTTTGTTTGTTTGTGGCCAAAAACCTCAAGTCCGCTTGACGTCCATCCATCCGTCCGTCCGTCTGTCCGTGAACACGATACCTTAAGAACGCCTTCACCTAGGATCTTGAAATTTTGAATCTGGATGTTTGGTTGAATTTGTAAGGCTAAGTTCGTTAACGGGCAAAATCGTCCTACTCCTTCGAGTAGCTGCCATACAAAGTGTCCTTAAAACACGTGTTCAAGAATATTGGCCAATAACTTCATAAGAGTTTAAGCTACGACTTTCAAATTTTGTATGTGTTAATTTTCCAATAGTTGGAGCTAAATGTATGATTATGAAGAAAATCCCATTAGTTTTTGTGCAGCTGCTATACAAATATCCTGTCAAAATGTCTTCACTTAATTTACGGAACTCACTATACCTCAAATAATCGTTTAGCTATGAATTCGGAATTTTGTACAAATTAGTTTGGAGTGAAAACGAAGTTTAAGTTTACTAGTCAGCTACATCCTTTTACTCCTTCTGGTACCTTCCATACAAAAAATCCTTAAGGCACGTGTTCAACAATATTTTCGATAACTTTTGAACGCTTGAAGCTACGAATTTGAAATTTTGTACACATTAATTTTTGAATGGTTCCAAGGAAAAGGATAAATATGTAAGAAATCAAGTGAGTCCTTCCTGCACCTCCCATGTGAAAGTCCTTTAAAAAGGAAAATTTTTTTCGATGACTCACCCAGTTCAAGATATGATATTAAACACTAAATATTGTCTTTTAGGTTTGAGTAGCAATCAAATGGGAGTCCTAAATAAAGGACATACAACATGCGCACACGTAATTCTACTTTATCCCCAACTACAATATAAATCGGAGTTCAGAATTTCATCTAGAGTATCATACGATTGTCTTGCAGCCGATCGTGACTGCTGTATGTTTTAATTAATTTTTAGGTGATTGTATTAAAAGCCCATAGATGGAAAAGAATACGATATCTTATTAGACCTAGAATATTTGCCGGAATTCGTGAAATCTTACACAACCCCATGCGGCTAAATATTGAATATTAGATCTACATATATACATATAATTTCAAATTTCAATTTTCTAGCATACGCCGTTTCTGAGATATAAAAAATCACCCCCACCGCTGTTGTGTTCCCCTGTCAAACATTTTTCTAGCATCTATGTATATAGACATCAATGTTTAGGTTTCTATCTTTAGCGGTTCTCGAGAAAACTCAGCATTTTTGCTTTCCACTCTCTCCCACCAGTCACCACCATCTTCCAATTTTTTTTTCTTTGCTAGAGGTCTACTGGGCCTAACTTCTGGAAATATTTCAAACCCATATCTGGTACGGTTCTTTTTTTGGAAAAAAACGCTTTCCACCTCACCCCTCTCTACTGGTATTGGTTTGAAAGATATTTTAATCCAAACTTTTTCCCCCATTCCCACACTTCCTCTTAAAAATTGTAGTCCATATCCACGCTTCTACAAATAATCAAAAAGTTTCAACTTTCTCACATGAACCGTTCAGGAGTATTGCTTTTAGAATGTCTCAATCTCAGGTTTCGCGCGTTTCGGACGCATTGTTTTCCCCACCCCCGCATCCCTCCACTCATATCGATAATTGCAATACACCATTAAAACCGATGCCTGCTATTTGGTCCGGTGTAAACATTTTACTACTTCCTCCTCCAAGTTTTTCATGTTAATTTTCCCCCAGGACTCCACCCACCATGCGATCAGAAAGCTTCGAACTTAAACAGTTCGATAATAATCCGACATAAGTGAGAAAATTCTCGTCCTTGAACTTTAAACTATATGTCGGTTTGCACTTAACCATTCCAATCGAAGTCCTGGAAATGCGCAAAAGTTCTTCAGATCCTATTGTCGGTATCATGCACATCCACCGTGTAGCTACACATAAATCAATTGCTCTTCGTAGGCAGTTGTCCTCGGAAACAAGTCAAAGCTGCTGCATATCCTTTTGCTTCTAATTCACTCCCAGTTGTTGTCGGGATCGATGAATGGGCGTCTGATATGGCAGGAGACACCCGTAGATGTTTGGTGTCTTCATATGTAATTTGGCTATTTTATCCTGGGGTTGTTTTATTTTCATCAAAGGACCTAGCCGAATAAATGAGGTTGTTGGCCCGCATCTGAAATTCATATGGATTTGGTGGGTGTTGCAGTTGAAAAGGACGAAATTTTCACTGGATTTTTTTTTTCCAGAAAAAGTTTTTCTTCGTTCAATTCTTGGGAGCGACTAGACGATTATTAGATGATTTTGAAAATATAAAAGCTAAAGTAACAATCGAAGAGGTCGTGGCAGATGGAAGTTCACAGGTTTTTGTGTGCGAGGTACACGTGCTCCATTCCTTTGTCCTTTCAAGGATGACCAGCACGTGAACTAAAATCTTGGTAATTTCAACACCATTTTACCTAAGGCTTAAGACATCTTTATGGAATCCAACGAACCCTGTTAATAGATCCTCCGGTATATCCAGTTCTGGTATGACCTTCTCTTTTTTATATCTGATGAAATGCAGGAAATTTGAAATTTCTCCCGATTGGGATAATTCGCAATCTTGTCCAGTGCTTCGAAAAGTGAAGTTAATCCATTTGATGGTATGACAGAAGAAAAACTTTCAGGCTTGGATTCCAGTTTGGTGGTGTTTCTGATTTTGCTTCTTTTTGGTTAACTTTTCACCGAATGGGACGTTTTCAATTCTAGACTTGGACTATCCATTCTTTGGATAAATCGAAAATAATTTTATAAATTAAAAAATACCACATCCCAAAAATCTCTTAATCATTATCCTAAAAAAACCATTGTACCATTGTACTAGGATTTTTTGAATACAGTGAGATTTTGGATTACGAATTTTTGGAAATACTGGTAGGAAATAAATACCCAACTTTAAATTGTTGTTGTTTTTTAATAATATGTAGATGAAAAACGACATCTTTTTTTTAAATAAAATAAGTTTTATTAAAACGTGTTATTTTCTCTCATCGTTTTTTAATGCTCGTTACAAAAAATATCTTATTTATGTTTTGTTGTTGTTTCTTTTTGTTTGTTTTTCTAACAGCAAATAATTAAATAATTTTATTTACTAAAATAATCTTTTTCTTTAAATAATATTATAGTTTCAATTTTAAACCTCATTTTATAAATAAACTAGCGTAGCTTTTCTTAAAAGCCTTTTCATCACGTTTGTTTTGTTTAAATCTGTTGTTTTTTTTGTTGGGTTTTTACCTAATTTAAATTTTAATATGTCAATTTTTGCACCTTCATTCATTAACAACTAAATTAAGTTAACTTTTCTTTTTTTTTTTAATTTTATTTTCTTTCAATTTAATTAATTGGGCTTAATAAATTTTGTTTTACATGATTCGAATATTACTTATGTAATTATTTATATAAACGGTAGTTTAGATAGTTTCCGGACCTAGCTGTTAACAACAATATAATTAAAATGTTATTTGTTTGTTTCAATGTTATCGGCTTATAGGCTATTTGGTTTTAAAATCACATCGTAACTGTGAAAATTTTTAGTGTGTATATTAAATACTTTTTGTTTTTGTGGTTGGTTTGTTCGTTTAGCAACTTTTGATTTATTCAGTATCAATTGCGTACATTCTTTCATAATGAATTATAAAGTTATAAGTAATTCAAGTAAGGAATTCGATTTATTTAAGTGCACCATTAGTGAGAGTGGAAAAGCTAAAAAAATGGCCTGGATTGCACATAAGAAGTCGGCAGCAAATTGTATCCATATCCATTAGGTAAAATGGATTTTATTTGGGTCCTTCAAGTGCAGACTCCTAGCTCGGTTGCCTAGTGATAAAGTGTTCTAGCGTAAAAAACAGAGTTCTAATCCTAGTAACCTAGTGATCCGTCCCCAGAAAAAAATATATATAAGAAGCAGAAATTTAAAACTTCAGAAGGAAATTGCTCTGCCTTAAGACCCACTAGCGATCAAAAACACAATTAATGGTTGATCGCTCTCGTCGCTTGCGCCCATAACTAGTTTGCCACTGGCCTTACAACATATACAAGTACTGAAGTGAAGTACTGGAAACCGAAATTTAACCAGAATTTAAAGCACCGTAAACTGTCAGTTAAAGTTAAGGAAATCAGTACTAATAATTAAAACTTAAAATCAATACCGAGTCTTGAAATTATTCGGCGAGAGTTCAGATTTTCAGAATTCATTACCAAAGGATTACCAAAGTGGAATTATTAATTCCAATACTGCATCAATACTGGATGAATTTAAACCTTTTGAAGCAGATGTTTCATTACGAGTACCTAATAAATTCTGCTCTTCGTAACGGTTATTAAGCCCTTTTCGTTCTTAATTGTCACCCTACAGATCTGCTACAGCTCCTAGGTTCTCTTTTCGCAACCCAAAAGTCAGGTTGCATATTTAGACATCCGAATTGCGAGGTACCTCAACAATTTGGATAAGTCAAAACCTTTTCTTTCTGTATCAGAAAGCATCTGCTCATAAATTAGTTACATCAAAATATATTAGGTGTTAGGTAGCTCCATTGTGAAGTCCAGTATTCAAAATCGGGAATTTAGATTTTAAATCTCCGGCAACTGGGGCGATGCCAATGATAAAAAAATTGCAAATAGTAAAAAAATGGTTTTTATTTTGTAATTTTAGTTTTTGTTTTCAGTACGGTTACAATACTGTGATCAAGTACTTAAGAGGAATTGATACTGACTGAAATACTGAACTGAATTGCTGTATTAGGATCGGGATCCAGAAAACGGTCACTCACGGAGTTCCGAGTGAATCACTTTTTAATGAACTTATAAGTAACTAAAATGTTCCGATACGATTCTGTATGTTTCCGAAACTCAGAAAAGAATGAATTCTGTTGCAGATTCGTGTAAGTTCCGATGAGTTATACGGGTGGCGAGTGCGTTGTGAAACAACACGAACGTCTTATCTGCACTCTCAATCGGAGCCCATTCCTGGCGAGTGTGTGTTTAGCTGACATAAGAAGTGTAACATTCCTTTCCTTTCCTGATATGCCCTACATTGGGCGCCGCAATAACTAACCAGAGTTTCTAACTGCTGCAAGAGGAGACGGAATATTTTTCTGTCTCATCACGGGTTAAGTTATGTAATCAGATCACAAAGTTGAAAAAAAATATGAAAAGTAGACATTCTTCGGTGATGCTGAGTATTTCAACATTTTAACGATATTAAAGTAAAATATTCTTCTTCTTAAATATACAAATTCCATAGTACATTTTTTTAATTGAATTACTTAGTACCTTTCATATAATTTTCTTCTTGTTTTCTCCTCATTTATAGTATGACGGTAATTTGTATTTAAATGTAGCTCTTTTTTATAATTTATTATTAAAAATATATTTGTTGTCGGTATTCTATTTTAATTTACAGACTGTATAAATAGTTTTGTTTTGTTTATTTGTTGTATTTAATATGTGTATTAGTATAACATTTTGTTTAAATATTTCTCGAGTTGCTATTCGAAAAAAGTGTGATCTTAATTGGAATTAATATTGAGATGATTTCTTACGAAGCAGTACTTAAGTTTGGTACTATAAAAATAAATACTTCTTTTCAATAGAGAAAAACTATTTTATTTATTTATTTTTTGTATACGTCAGCATTTCTTTGGGAAATGGTACACAGTCTATTTTTAGGTTCGATCCTAGAAATGCTGGAGAATATAATTTTCAACTAGTAATTACTAACTATTCTGAACAGCCTTTTAATACGCTGCTGGTACTTATATCAAAATATCGTCAATACCAGCAGTGTACCACCCAATTCTATGCATATACGAGATAAAAGCACTTATTTTCCAGCTGGCAGTAATTATATTACGTTTACTTTTAAAGTGGGAATCTGGCAGTTAATAAATATGAACAGAGATTTTAAAGAAACAAGCGCCGATTCCTTACTACGCGCGGCTAATAATGCGAATAATGATCTTAAATCTTTTAATTTTATATAGATTGTTGTCAAATCACGTTTTGTGTATCATCCGTTAGTTCGTATACCACGATTTTAAATCAATAGCATAAGTCATACTATTCGTTGAAGAACCCCTAAACTAGCCATGCTATTCTTCTGAACAACCCGAGCAGAACTCCTTTCAGGATATTAATATGGATAATCAACCTCAACCATTCATGTTCCTGAAATTTGTACAAAATTCGTCCATTTATTTTACTTGTGAAAACGATTTACTTTTTATGTCCATCCTAAAATATGATCCAGCAGTTTAACACAGTACTGGCAAATATTTGGAGGGATAAAAGCCACATTGCTCCTAACCGTACCAATTTAATGGAACTACCAACAGCCACGTGTGCACTACAAAGAACCCAAAAGTATCTACAAAACAAATTTCCAAACAAATATTACCCAAATTAATGCCTGCAAATAAAGTATATAAAATGCCCGTTTTGCTGTAATTTCTTTTACTTTTAAATTTGAACAACTAAACAAGAACAACAGTAATTTGCGTCATATATGTATGAAGGAGCCAAACAATAATTGTACGTGTCTATAGACGTGAAAGAAACAGAAACCGCCCAGAAAATAAAGTCCTTAAACTCGAATTTTTTTCTTTGTATTCAGGACAAGTTTTCTTCTAATTTGCCCATGGTTTTCATTCACATTTTCCATTTTCTTGGTGTTGTACCGCGAAAAAGTTTAAGAAAACCAATTCCGAAATTGTGAAAAATGATCCGGCTGCTATGATACATAACAAACACGGGGATGGGTGGTGGTTCAATGGTAAGGAAAACTTTTCTATATCCCTTTAATGGTTTTTTTTCAGATGAATTAGTAGAAGATGAAATCGGAAAAGAACAGGTAGTCTGGAAAACGCCACGTGTGAGTGCTAGACGGGAAATCTTTTCGAAAGCCAACAATGAAAATCTCAAATTGAAATTTTTTTTTTCGATTTGTCAGCAACAATCAAGTCGATATGTCTTTCAAACCACCATTGTACTTCACTTCTTTGCAGTGGGAGGGGGTGAATGGAAGGGGTGAAGAACGATAAATGTTAGAAAACTGCATTTTCTGAGGGTGGAAATGAAGTCGAAGTGAAATATTCGTCGCCATATTGCTAATAATGGGACAATGTTGAAAGAAATGCTTTTCAGCTTGCCTTTGTTCTATTTTTTAATAATTTTATTCGGAAGTACCGCATTGTATGTTCTAACGAAAGATGGTATTAATTTTCATCAACGAATCTTACTGGATTTTAAAGTAAAATCAAATAATTGACTCAATCATTACGATTCACTTTCTTCACTATTTTTTATTTTATCTAAGGACGTATAAAAATAGTTTAGTAGTTTATGAAGGCAGGCATAGAAGATTTCTGTCCCTATTAAATTTTGGTTGGTGTCTTGGCTTAGCTTGGCTTGTTTTAAAACAGCTGACGAAATTAAGGAGAGAGTAGATTTAACATTGATATTCCTTTTTTTGTTGAATATATAGGGAAAAAATTATTTTTTTATGGAATTTCTATTTGATAAAATTTGTCGAAATCTAGCGAAGATTTGCATTATTACATTCCCACTTTGAAGCCGTTTAGCTACCATTTGAACGGGTAAGCTTGGCTTTTTGTAAGCAGGTATAATAGCAATAAACCAACGTGGTCCTAAACAACTTTAGTTTTTAAAATATGATTTCCTAACTTTTCATTAATCGACTGTCACACAATTACACTTTCAGTCTTACGTCCGAGATAAATTTTTGATAATTTAAGATGGTAGAATTGTGGGCATAACACTTTTTAATAATAATTTAGAACAGTTGAAAACCTCTAGTGCATTCGTATTATTCCCAAAGCTATATATATATATACCAGAATAAAGTATCTACTTAGATGACAAATAAACATAAGCGTGAGATTCTTGAAGTTGAAAAAAAATTCAAAAATTTAAATTACTTTTAATCGACCCCTTCTATGTCAGCGATCAAAGAGCATTAGGAAACAGCGGAAACTAGCTAGAGCACCGCTGGCTATACAATATCTACATTAAAAACTCTTTTTAACCCAAGAACTTAACTAAGTACTTTAAAAGTATCTTGAAGAACTTTTCTATTAGAAGCTGCGATATTTTTCAATGGAAACCCATTAAAAATTCAAAAGGACCTCTTTATTGTTTTCTGCACATTCACATCTAAAAAAGTTACTCGAACTCGAATGTAAACAGAAAGTACGTTTACAGAACATTTTTTCCAGATAAGACATTATTATTGCGTCTTGTGACAATATAGGAAAAGAAAAGGTCGATCCAATGCCATTTCATTCTGCGCAATTTTGAAAGCGTCAATGAACAATTAAATTTTTCTTGATTTAATTCACGTATGACCGAGACAGAACCGTTTTTTGCCGTCAGTGACGGTACCGCATCCGTACTGTATCCGCACCGTATCCGTACCGTATCCGTACCGTATCCGTACCATATCCGTACCGTATCCGTTCCGTATCCGTACCGTATCCGTACAGTATCCGTACCGTATCCGTACCGTATCCGTACCGTATCCGTACCGTATCCGTACCGTATCCGTACCGTATCTGTACCATATCCGTACTGTATCCGTGCCATATCCATACCGTTACTTTTCATACCGTGACGCAGTGTGTCAGGCAATAACAAATAAGTCGGGTTCAAGCTCCAAATATCGACGGATTTGGGTGAAAATGCTTACTCAGTGGTTTTCGGGGTCGCCGAATTCAAATTTTTGATCAAAATGTTAAAATTCAAAAAAGCCGCGAAAATATCAAAACAGTGGGGGTTGGCATTGCTTAGAACGAATCTGTGAATAAAATGAGATAATTAAACTTCGATTGGAGATGGCGTCAAAACTGGAAAAAAAATTGACGAAGTAGGGGTTTTTAGGGTCGCTAAATCCGAATATTTGGTGAAAGTTTAAAATTTCAAATAAGCCTTAAACCAGTGTTAATGCATCTATGTCAAATATTTGAATAGTCTCACTGGCAAATGCAATCTGGAAGTGTAATCGTGAAAGTTTTTTTCTGCAATATTATTTTATTTGATTGAACTTTTCGTTAACTTTTTTTATTCAAATATTTGACTACACATTTCAGCCGGATATTCTTGAGGTTCAAAAAATATTATTCCGATTAAAAAAAAAATTCTAATAATTTTGCATTTCATTTGACCATAATATTAAAAATTCGGCTGGGAGAAAATTATTCAAGAGGCTGTGGCGAAATTTTGGCTATCACAAGCCGTAGAAAAATCGGCCTATTTCTAAAATTGCGTTAAAAAAATTAGTTATCAATTACTCCCACTTATACAGTGATACAAAGTTAGTTCGAAAATAGCAAAATAAATTGCAGATGAAGACAGAAATGAACATATTTTACGACCCGCTAGTTACGCTACTGAAATATCGAACAAGTATCTTAATGAGATCCTTTCATCAATCTGAACAAAGAGTTTTGTCCTTAGTTTGCACAATTTTAAAAAAATAGAATTCTTTCCAAAAGAAGCTAATCTTAAATACCCCCATCTCAACGTAAATCCAAATGTAGACCACACCAATTTCTGAAACCATTTTATTTCGCAGGCTATTTTTTAATCCTTTCTAGATCCGCATTTCTAATTATTTTCAGTAATTTCCACTGAAATTCAACGAATTATTGAGTCAATTAGCTTCACTTCATCAATTAATTTATTATTCATATTGGTTAGTGGATAGCTCATTAATAAGCTAACGTTTATTTAATTTTATCTTTCTACCTAAAATAATAAACTCGAAAAATAGAGCTCGACTTGCCAACAAAAAACAAATCAATTTAAAATTATTGTTTATAATAAAAAACTGAAGGTAATTAGTTCTTAAAATTTAGTTTATCGTTAATTCGTTCGAGGCACATTTCGTTATCAAATTTATGTATTTTTTGTTTGTTTGTTTTTTTGATTTTGTTTATTTGGTGGTTACACCAAACACAAGAAAATATTTTTTAGTAACCATAGTTATCAATAATTTCTAATCTATACACTAAATCTGAATCCTTAATTAAGAGTTTGACACATTTTTACATGGAATTATTTTTGATGGATTTTAGAGCTGCGTCCATTTCCAGCCAATTAGAAATTAATCAGTCCGAGTTTGAATACGCTTTTTAATTTAATTTAATTTATTTTATTTTTTGTATATCCTTTGAATTGGCTGGTATCTGTCTGTCTCTCTATTAAATTTAATTAATACTTACAGAGGGATAGAAATTGATATAGGTTCAGTTGGCTGAGGGTTACCAGCAGTGTTCATAACGTATTTTGTTTCGCATTACTGGCATTTGATGATGTGGCTCGGGGTTTTTTTCGTTTCGTTTGCAAGGAATACAGGCGACCGGTTCTTGAGGGCGGTTGCTCTTCCTCATACGTTGGCGATGTTACCGTGTGGAAACTGAAATTGAATATGTGGAAAAACTCATTAAACATTTATTGGATTTAATTTACATTAAGAGAAGATTGCCTACAATCTTTCAATCTTTATTCAGGTAAAAGGTGTACAAATTACTTAACACAAATATTATATTAACGTACATATTATGACTGGTTGTTATATGAGCTAATTACGTGGGTGGTGATATTTAAGTTCACATAGAGAGGGCGTTAAAATCAGCCACTACTTTCGTCATATTAATAAGTTTACACTTCATATCTTCAAGTCTTATACGTCAACCCGATATGTTCTGTGTGTTGATTTCATTATCTATTGCTTTTGACTATCTCAAGTTGAAAAAAACAATGGAGATAATCTTAGACTATTGTGAATAGCACTGTTGAGATTTGGTTGAGATTTCTTTGCTGTCATTTCACTGACCGGAAGTACGAATTTTTTCTATCAACGCAGACTGTATTTCAATGAGCTAAACTGAATTGCACAATTGTGCACAGATCACATATTTGGGGTTTGAAATGTTTTTGATGGGGTTTTCTAAATGAAAATTGATTCAACAGCGTCATCTAAATGTCAAAATTGGAAGGAATAAGCCTAGTCCGGTAAAGAAAAATTGATTGTTATTTCCTACCGTCAGATCGGATCACACAGAAGCTTAATGCAATACTTAACAAAAAATTAATTTCTTGCAACCAATTGGTGTACGTCTCTCAATCATAAAGAAATAGCAATTTCCGTGAACATGTATTTTAAGTACATTTTTTAGGATCTATCCTTGAGAGAGGGGATTTTTCAGTAAAAACGGACCACGAATTTACTTATTACTTGAAACTAATTCGTGTACAATTTAGACTTCCTCAACTTCCTGCCTGAACGACGCTAGATGTTTGGCCAAATTTTTCAACGACTTATGTGTGGTAGGTACATATACAGAGGATTACCCTGAGCAAATTGAGTGTGCCGTTTATACATAGAAGCATTACCTGATAAACTGACAAACATTTGGCAGCTAGCGAGTCTTGAGTAAGAAATGAATATGAGTAGTGGCACTGCCCCGGTGTGATCAATCATATTAGCCGTCAAGTAAATAAATGAGTGCGATTGTTCCGCCATGAAATAATCGCAGCGCAGCGAATAAAACGCGCTAGTACATGAGACCGTAAAGGTAGAAATAATTCATCTAGATATAATTTTTGACATTTTCAGGGCAAATGGTTTTTAAGACCATGTCGCATTAAACCTTTCCCGAAACCAGCACTCAAGTACAATAAAATAGGTAATTCAGTTTCAAATTTTGTATTGCCACTAAAATTTTTCTTTAACATATAGACATGTCAAAAAAATACTTAAAACTATCGAAATTCAATCTTGATTGCAATCTATCAATAGTAAATTCTACACTCTTCAAGTATATTCTACACACACCAACGAATGAACTCGAGATCCCAAAGCCTGGGTCGGGGAGGAGTTACTAGGTACGCCCTGATTTTGAGAATTTAAGGGAAATGTGAACCAAGAAATATGTAAGAATTTGTGAAAACATATGCAACCCAATTGCACCCACTTTGGGGTTGAATATCCAAAAATCCTGAAATGAGTTTTTTGATATATATTAAGAAAGCCAGAGGAAGTAAAAACTAATCCGATGTCTTATCACTCCTAAGAGGTATGACGTAATTCGAGAAAACGTGTTCAACCCGTTTTTACACTCTTAGGGGTTGAAAAAGGAAAAAGCTTGAAAACGGGTTTTAGGTGATTATTAAATAATCCCGTGGAAGTAAAAAGTTATTCGATATTTAGTCAGACCTGAGGGATACAGATTTCATTCGGGAAAATGTATACATCCACTTTAAACCACCTTGGGGGTCGAATTTCAAAAAATCCGGAAAACACTTTCTAGGTTTTTATATGAAGAAGCCGTTGAATAAAAATGAATTCAATATTTGGGAAGACCTAATAGATTTGACGGAAATCGTGAAAATATATGCATTCCATTTTCACTGATCATTTTTTTGCCACCCTTCCGAACGCCAATGGATAAAAATTTTTTTTAAACAAAATTACTTTTTTAGTTGAGTTACATATAAATTCCAAATTTCAACTTTCTAGCATAAGCCGTTCTATAGTTAGGAAAAACACCCCCCACCACCATACCATACTACCCCACAATGCTACTACTATAGCTCTATCTAAATATTAAGTTTCAGCTTGATATCATTATAGGTTCTCGAGATATAAAAATCAGAACTTTTTACTTTTTACCCTCCCCCACCCTCACCCTCTACACCCACATTCCTGAAATTTTTTTCCTGCTGGGGGTCTATTAGGTCTACTTCTGGTAAAAATTTTAAGCATCTATCTTACACTATTCTTGAGATATGAGACTTGGTTTTTTAAAAAAATTCTTACCCCCTCCACTTTCATCCTCCACCGCCCCCTTAAAAAATTTTACTTTCAGCAAACTTTATTTATTAACCTTTATACAGGAACCAAATTTTATTTCTCTAGTCCAATTGGTTCGTGAGATAACGTAATCTAAAGTTTTTCAACCCCCACCTTCGTACTTCACTGCCTCCTCTCAAAATTTTGTTTCCAATCTATTCTCCTAGTATACCTACCTAGATGATTATTTAGTTTTAATTTCGTGACATTAACCGGTTAGGAATATCTCGATCTCGGATTTCGAACCTTTCGGACGCATTATTTTTCCCCCACTCCCACACCCCTTCACCCATATCAACAATATTTTTGCAAATGGGTCCACTATTGAAGCTCTATACAAATTCCAAGTTTCAGCTTCCTAGCATAAGCGGTTGCTGAGATCTAGAAACCAAAATTTTTCGTCTAAAACGCTTCCCCCACCTTCCCCCTCATACTCCCACCCTCCAAAAAGTGGTCACTTCAAGGGACCTACCCAGTCTATTAATAAAAAAAATTTCAATTTAATAGCTCATAGGGTTTAGGAGTTATAAGCCCTCAAACGTTTTGCGTACGGCGGACGGCGCACAGACGGACTGAAAATTTTTTTTGCTTTTTTGTTGCTTATTAGTCATAAAACGTATAAAAAAAAATTTCAGGGTAGCAAATTTTTTTTTTTTAAAAATCGATAACAATACTTTATTATTAAAATAATAAAGTAAGATAAAAAAAAATTTGCCAGTTTTAGACTCATGAAATTAAAATCAAGCTTAAGGGGTAATTCTTCTATCAAAAATCAATTGATGCAAAAAACGCTGTGAATTCGAACATTGGTTCTATAAAAAATGTGTGCACAGTTTGAAAAATTATATCTAGAATATCTTTTATATCTTTTTTTGCTTCCTTTTGATTATTGGTAAAAAACATTAAAAACTTCTCTGACTGATTTCTAGATGGAGTGATTTGTTTTCAAAACGTGCTATTTCTGTGCTAGAGAATTGGGTATAAAATCGTTTTAGCATGCTTCGATACTAATGGGTTTAAATCGAAGATCTAAAACTCGGATGAGTAAGGGTAGCATTTTCTAACTATAATGGAAAATCAGTGCGATCAAAACTTTTAGGTGACTTATTACATGGAAATTAACCTTATTTTTTGCGCAACATTGTGGCGACCAAAGTAGAATCTCTTCAACCGCTAAAAAGATTTTTTATTTTTATCTAAATTCTTTTTTTTTCAAAGAAGAGCAAAATAAACTACTCACTTTAGTTCTAGCTTAGCAATCCTCTGCTTCAGTTTCGCTTGGCTCGCCGAATATTCTGCCAACAGTCGCGCCAGTCTTAAATTCAAATTCTCTACAGCATGTTCCAGTTTCTCTACGCCACTTTCAAGGGTGTCCTGAACTCGTTGTGCGTCTGTAAAAACAAAAATAGAAAACATTCAAAATATTTTATTCTGTAAAGAAAAGGCGTTAAGATCGACTTACTTGCAAAAACTTCCTCGTCTAAGAGACCGTCCTTTCTCAGAAGCTGGCAGCCTCGTTCCGTTAACGAGGCCCTAGCTTCGGGATAGTCTGCCAGTGTTTCCCACAGATCTCGTTTGGCAAGACAGAAAAGATCTGAGTATCCTAACGACCGGACATTGGCCGTTCGTCGATTTCCCGTTCGGTTTCCGGCAATTTCCAGAACTGAAACCTCGCCGAATACGGATCCTGCTCCCAGAGTTGCTAGAACCGTAACTCCGTCGTCTGCTACCACCGAGAGACGCCCTCTTTTCACAATGTACATCTCTTTTCCGACGTCACCCTTCCGGCATATGTAGTCGCCCGGACTGAAAACTTGCAGTTTCAATTTGAGGACGAGCGCTTCCAGCAGACCCGGTTCGCAGTCTTGGAAAATTTGCACCTGCTTCAAGGTATCCATGTGCACACGAATAGCAATCTCGGCTTTTAATTTGTCCGGAAGCGCCGCCAGGACTCGCTCCTCATCTAGAGCGCCACTCTGCGACCATGTGTATGCAAACCATCGAATCACACGTGCCTCTAACTCATGGCCCACTTTCCGGAACGCCATATACTGCTTCACCCCGTCCATACGATTCTGGAACTCTACACGAGCAACGTTCATGTTGGATATCATGGAACCGATATTTCCTAAAAAGAAAAGTTTAAGAAGAAAGAAAGGTCATTTCGAGTGATTGATGGCTCCCCGGAATGTAAGTGGCTGCCGCTACTACTGATGAGCATACGGAGCTCCTTCGTTCTCGACAAGCTTGCAAGGACATATCAACGTACCGACAATGGTGGCGAAAATTAGCACGCCGGCAAGGAAGTCAGCAACTACAAATAAATACTCCGTGTCGTTTTCTGGAGTCGGCGTTTCCCCGATTGTCGTCAGCGTTAAGGTCGACCAGTAGAAACTATAGATGTATTGGCGTGATAGCGATGCATTCTTGGGACCATTCAAATTGTACACCCAATTGTCGGTACCGAAGCCAAGGACATAGCTTATCGCAAAGTACATGCAAGCGTTCCAATGAATGAGCACCAGAATGGCCAGGACCACTTTGCAGATACGGAATGCATTCGGGTATCCAGTTGCGGTTTCCGTCCGATCGAACCATTCCCACATCCTTGGAAGACGGAGCAAACGATTGAGCCGAACGATAACTGGGCACGGTACGGTCGCATTACAGGAACTCGGTGGCCACCAAATGTACGCCAGGTCGGTTGGAAGCATCGAGAGGACATCGAGACGCCATCCTTTTGCCAGAAAATAATGTTTGCGTAGTTTGTAAGCATCTCGTACTAGGAGTCCTTGATCTAGGTAACCTGTTTGCCAAAACACAAAAAGGGGTGGAAATTGTATAGAAACATTATAATCCTTTCGCCACTATACGGCTTGCAGTAGACAATAGCTCACTGGATGGAGTACAAGGGAAAAATGGAATTTTTTGGATGTTTACTTTGTACAGGACGAGGACATCAAAGGCATGTTAAAATTGTTTACGAAACTTTCTCCTCTGTACTCGTATCTTTTGTGTGAGACCTCGTGGAATAACTCGTTGTATTTAATAAATATCGAAAGAGTTTGCCCTGCAGAAAGAAGTACAAAGTTTATGTCCTTTTGTCTGGTAAGAATAGTTGCGAAATTTACAAGTTGAACGACTGCAAATTTCCATCACAATACATTAAGAATACTAGGAAATTTCAATGGATATTTGCATATGGGTATATTTATTTAACTGTGTTCGCACAAAATTCTTCTAGGATAAGAAGTCAAGAACTTCGAGAAGATCTATAGAAGGAACACTTTATGATCTTTCACCCTCTCAAATGTTTGATAAAGGACTCAGTTGAGCCTGAATAACGAATAAAATCCAACAGTACTTTTGCACGAGAAATTTGCTTGTTGTAAAGTCTTTCACCATGCCTGGAATACTACCAATCTTTTTTTTTCGCTTCTATATGACTTCTTATTGAAATAAGATAGGGTGGATTTACTGACTACTAAGTACTAAGAGCACTGCCTATATATAACTCGCTACTCTGTTCTGTACCTTCGAAACTTCTTGTTTCGACCTCACCTCCTTAACAACTTTATTTTTGATCTTTTTGAAAAAAGTGATTTATCTGGATGTTTCTCTGAACTCTTCAATTCAAAATATCGATTGACTAATACAAATTTCTAGCATAAGCCATTCCTGTGATAAAAACATCATCTTCATCTCGCACTAGACTATCTCCATCAATACTATCAGAATTGATTAAAATCGGCACAATTTCTTTTACTTACTTTCAACTTTTTAGCACTAGCGGATCATGGGATAAAAAATAATGGCATTCCCAAAATTAAAGTGATTTTAGATTTGGTTTTCTGGACAATATGTTATAACCCCCATCTACGTGCTACTATTACCTTAAAACAAATCTGTAATATTCGCCTTACTCTGTTTCCCATACACACAAATCAAATACTAACTTCTTATCTTATTTCGATTATTGGATATCGTAATTCAAAGTTATTTCGGGTCCCACCCCGTACGTCACTGTAATCCTCTAATATTTTTATTTTTGATATTAAAACCCCTATAACAAAAAAAAATCTGCCAACAGTCTGGGCGCGACTTTATTATTTTTTGGGTAGAAGTTCGGAACGCGTTTAATTCTGAGACGCGGTGTAGGTTACTGTGTGACTGAAAACTAAAAAAAAGTTCGGGAAACGGTTAGAATGGGGTCGCGATAGAATACTTACGCCGCTGCCACATATAACATATGAATTACATAATTGGGTCATACTCCGGGAAGAGGTCTAGTCCTAGTATAATATCAGTTGTTACGCCATTAGAAGGTTTTTCGTGATTTGATTTTGGACCATTACATGAAATCGGAAATGCGTTTGTAGGCGATTATATAAAAAGTCTGTGGAAGTTCAAACCAATCTAATCTCATCAATCCTGAGAAATATGTCGAAAGGCTTACATCCTATTGGAGTTGAATAACAAACATCCTGAAATCAACTTTTTGACGATTATGTAGGAAGCCTTAGGAAGGAAAAATGAATTCGATATCTCATTAGAACCAAGAAATATGTAAGAATTTGTGAAAACATATGCAACCCAATTGCACCCACTTTGGGGTTGAGTATTCAAAAATCCTGAAATGAGTTTTTAGATATATATAATGAAAGCTAGCGGAAGTAAAAACTAATCCGATGTCTTATCACTCCTAAGAGATATGACGGAATTCGTGACAATGCGTTCAACTCGTTTTTACACTCTTAGGGGTTAAAGAAGGAAAAAACTTGAAAACGGGTTTTAGGTGATTATTAAATAAGCCCGTGGAAGTGAAAAGTTATTCGATATCTAATCAGACCGGAGGGATACGGCTGAATTCGTGAAAGTGTATACATCCCCTTTACACCACCTTGAGGGTCGAATTTCGAAAAATCCTGAAAAGACTTTCTAGGTATTTATATGAAGAACCCGTACAAAAAAAATGAATTCAATATTTGGAAAAACCTAATAGATATGATGAAAATCGTGAAAATATATGCATTCCATTGTCACTGATCATTTTTTTTGCATCACTTCCGAACGCCAATGGATATTTGAATTTTTTTTACTCAGAATTACTTTTCCAGTTGATTTACATATACGTACCGAATTTCAATTTTCTAGCATAAGCCGTTCTATATTTAAAAAAAACACCCCCCACCCCGTACCATACCACCCCCATAAAAAATTATATTTTTCCAACATGCTACTAGTATAGCTCTATCTAAATACTAAGTTTCAGCTTTATATCGTTATAGGTTCTCGAGATATTAACATCGGAACTTTTTATTTTTCACCCTCCCCACCTCTACACCCACATCCATGAAATTTTTTCTGCTGGGGGTCTATTATATAAAATATTTAGGAGATATGGATTTTAGAATGTGTCGATCTCGGCTTTCTTGCGTTTCGGACGCATTATTTTTCCCACTACTCTCACACCCCTTCACCCATATCAATAATATTTTTGCAAATGGGTCTGCTATTTAAGCTCTATATAAATTCCAAGTTTCAGCTTCCTAACATAAGCGGTTGCTGAGATCTAGAAACCAAAATTTTTCGTCTAAAACGCTTCCCCTACTTCCCCCCTCACACTCCCACCCCCGAAAAGTGATCACTTCAAGGGGCCTACCCAGTCTATTAAAAAAAAAAATTTGAATTCAATAGTTCATAGGGTTTGGGAGCTATAAGCTCTCAAACGTTTTGCGTACGGCGGACGGCGCACAGACGGACTGAAAATTTTATTTTGCTTTTTTGATGCTTATTAGTCATGAAACGTATAAAAAAATTTCAGGGTAGCAAATTTTTTTTTTTAAAAATCGATAACAATACTTTATTATTAAAATAATAAAGTAATTTATGTATTTCGCCATTTGATATCTTGTACTTTCAACAGTAAATTTATTTTTAACAAATTCCCCTACAGTGAGAGCGATGCACGCGGTGACTCGTGCACCATATCGCCACGTCATTTATAGCGAGCGAAAATACTTAAATACTGCAATAAAAGTCTGCAAACGTATTACCTGTTTTACGGTTTTGCATACGTATTGCATACGTATTTATTGTCTTGTTGCCGAAGAAAATGTCAAAATCGTTCAACACGAGTGACGAAATTAGAAAATATACAATCAAAGCGACGCGATTAAAGCGGTGCGATTTCAGTATAACTGGTTACACTAACTAACACGCATTTCAATCAGCTATCATCGCGTCGCTTTGCTTAACGCAAGCACGTCGCGTTCACTATAATTCAACCTTTACTATCTAAATATAAGTTCTTTATTTCAATTTATTAGCATGAGGTGTTTCTGTGATAATAAGGTAAAAATAGGAGATATTTTGGAGAAGAATATACGGACGTAGGTTGACAGATAACGTAAAAATAATCGCTTTTATTTTTTTAATACCGAATTCCAATTTTTAAAGAATTAACTAAAACTATTACAAAACTACTTCAAGTTGCAATTGGTGGAAGGTATGAAGTTTTGACTTCTTACTTATATTTCTCTTACACAGTGCAACTGCGCTTTAAGTGGGTCTGAAATTAGCATTTTATAAACTGAGACCACTGAATCATAAGTGCTGATTTCAACGAAGGCCCCTTTTAGATCATATGTAATTTAAAACATGTTAGCGATAGCAATTGTAATTTGGGTATACTAGGCAGTACAGGATAATTGTAGGAACTCAATAAGGAAAGCGGATATAAAAATTACATAAACAAATAAGTTGTACTTACCTTCATGCATATGAACTAGTGTGTCTACAAGGTAAATAAAATCACAAAGATAATCGAGGAACCACCACAGTGCCGTTGCCTTTCGATTTATTTCCCAGAAGACGGCTCTTCCCACCACAAAAATGATATTGTACAGGACAGCTACTGATACAATAGCCAGCCACTAGAAACCGGACGAGAACAATACAAAACAAATTACAAATCGATTTGTCCGACTACAATTTCCGTTTCGGTCAAATGAAAAGTGTGCACATTGCACACAATGTTCAGTCACCGAAAATTTTCACAGTGTCATAGTCATAAGTCCCAGGTGAGATGCAACACCTGACCTGGAAATTCGTTGAGAAACTTACCCGATAATGGGATGGCAGGGACGGATCAACCGAAAGCCTATTACAGAGGCTTTGCGTGGTCACCTCCGCTGAAGGCACTGTCCCAGATATTTTTCCATCTGTTGCATTCGAAAATTTGTCGAGAAACCAATCGGGCGGTTTTGTCCGACCTCGCTTTGTTATCCTATAGCGAAGGGCGTTCAGTGTTCGTCGCAACGCTGATAATTTCGTCCTTCTCGGTGGATCCTGGAATAGAAATCAGAGGGAAAAAATTTTAGTTATGAGCGTTTTCCTTTATATTGAAATTAATTAATGGGAGTCATCTTGGTGCGAACAATAGTATCGGGTAGTACTGAGGGTCGATTTGATTAGTGTTCTCCAAAATGCAAAAACAAGATGTCTTCATCGTCATGAAAAATACTTCTTTGAATTTATTTTAGAACTAACAAGTAAACTTTAGTAAAACCTTCAAACGCGGTGATGATGTACCTTAACTTAATCGCCGTATCAAATTAATTAAATTGAATCCTCAAATAATTCCCCAGTCATCAGATTTACTATCAATCATTGAAAGATAGCTGGCAGCACCTAGAGCCTAGGCAACCCATAGATGGGATGATGTGATGAAGAAACCAGCTAATGGCTAGGATTAACTGTCTGAAGGTCTAATTGATGCTCCGCGAGTGATGTAAAGAGGAGCATCTATCGCATTATCTACAGCTTCTACAGCTTTGTTTTCAGGTGGCGCATTAAAGTAGTTACGGCGGTGTTTTAGATCGCCGTTATGGTGATGAGCGTTCCCTTGGGAGCAATTAAGGTGCTTCTTGATGTCGCACTTAATATTTAAATTGGCGATTAGATGCCGTCGACGATTAATCAGACTAATTGAATTCAGAAACTTTTTTATACACGCAACGTGCCATTCTCTGTGAAGACACTTCTCTACGAATGTCCAAATGGAGAGTTGCAAGAGTGGATTTTAACTCTACACTAATCCTCAAATAATAAACAAGACTAATCTATTGATTCGGCAGAGCAAAACCTCTTTTCGATTACAGGGCAATAGTAACTCCCTCTAACTTGATATTAGTTGATGCCTTGAAGTTGTACCAGAAGAGCAAAGCACATATTACAAAAGTCGTAAAAATTAAGAATTTCAATTGTAAATTTGGGCTCATTGGTAATTTAGATATACCGAGCAAAGCCATTATGGACATAAAATACAAACTCACTAGTTCTAGACAAGAGATGAATTGACCGATCACATTTTATAGATGGAGAACTCTACCCTGAACTGGATGGAATTTGAAACTAGAATCTCTGTGATAGGCATGGCTCATACGATATCTACAAAACTCTTCAATCATCACATCAGACAGTCCAATAGTTCTTCTGTTCCTGTTTCTCCTTGGAAATTGTTCCAGGAATTTTATTAGGTACCACATGTAAAAAGGGAACATTAAGGCTAAGTTCGTTAATGGGCGAGATCCTTCCACTCCATCGGATACCTCCCATATAAGAGTCCTTAAAACAAGTATTCATAATTCTTTAAGTTAAGAACTTGAAAATGTTTGATGCATATACTCCGAATATAATGCAAATCGAATAAGTCCTTCGTGTACCAGCCTACAAAAGTCCTTCAAAAATGTGTGCAAGATACAAAATCCACAATAACTCAAGAACGCGTTAGATCAGAAGTAAAAATTTTACAAAAACTATTTTTGAGTCAAAAGCAAGACAGACTTTATTAATTAGTAACATCCGTCAACTTCTTCGGATAGCTGTCATACAAAAGTCCTTAAAGCACGTGTTAACCAATATTGAACGATAAATTCAGGACGCTTGAAGCTGTAACTTTGAACTTTTGTATACGTTAATTTTATAATTGTCGCTAAGGTTACGTACTCCCTAAAACTCAAAAAATGGTTTAGCCACGAAGATAAAATTTTGTACAAATTAGTTTTACGTGAAAATTAAGTTGGAGTTTATTAGTCAGCAAAATCCCTTTACTCCTTACAAAAGGTCCTTAAAACACGTGATCACGAATATTTGCCGATAGCTTCAGAACGCTTCAAGCTAAAAATTTGAAATTTTGCTCAATTTAATATTTCTTTGGTAGCATACAGACGAATTGGTACGAAGAAAATCGTTTGAGTCCTTCGTGCAACTGTCATACAATGATTCTTTGAAAATATGTGCATTCAAATATTGAAACCTCGAGAAATCGTTGATCTTGTCTAAATTTTATAGGAATTACTTTTGAGCTGAAAGTAGGATCGATTTTGCTATTGGGCGAAATCCCTTCACTCCATCGAGTAGCTCCCATAGAAAAGTCCTTAAACACGTGCCCATGAACGTTGGCCGATAACTTTTGAACGTTTCATGCTGGGAATTTGAAATTTTGAACACATTAATTTTCATATGGTTCAAGTTAAAGTCATAAACATTCTAGAAATCAAGTTAGTTCTTCCTGCAGTCCTGTCACATGAGGACTGCAGGTCCTCGAAAAAGAAAACTATACTTTTAGTGATTTTCTTAAAGTTCTGGATATGAAAACGGAAAATACTATGTTTCACTTTCGAGGAGCAACTAAACCAGAGTCCTTAAATAAGAGCAAAAACTACATGAGCACACCTTATTTTGCTACAAGTTAAGTATTTCATCGGCTTACAGCCGATCGTGAATGCGGTATGTTTTATTTTATTTTTATTCCTATTTTTATTTTTATTTACATTTTTATATTTTTAAGTTTATTTTAATTTTAATTTTTTATTTTTATTATTTTTTTATATGTATTTGCATTTTCATTTTTATTTTTAAGTTTATTTTAATTTTCATATAATATAAGAATAAAAATAAAATTTATTCTTATTATTATTTTTAATTTTATTTTTATGTTTATTTTATTTTCTATTTTTATTTTTAAGTTTATTTTATTCTTAATTTTTATTTTTATTATTATTCTTTTCTTTTACTTTTATTTTTATTTGTGTTTGTGCTTTATCTGAGCAGAGATTAATGGTGGATTTACACCGAACATCTGCAACGCAAATTTAACCCCACAGACCATCTCAAACCATGTTTTCCTCCGAACAGTCGAACACTGTTAGACGTTTTCGTCGCCTGATTGGTAGATTTTTATGGTGTGGGTAGTGTCGCGCCTCAACGTGTTCGATGTAAATCCAGCATCAATGCTTAATTGGTTTTAAATTATACCATTAACAAATGAAACAATATTAAAGGTCAGGAGACGAAAATTTAATGATGACTTTCGATGTTCACCCTACCATAGTCCATAGGCTTTCTTCTGAACCCCAAGATTCCTTTCCAAAATTACCAGGAACCGCTCCCAAAATTGTTCTTCATCGATTTTATAATCGCTTTTATAACTACCTCCACACAATTCCGAAATTTTGTGTTTGCCATGGCTAAACGAAGCAAATATAAATAGATTTAGCGCGCATAATTCATAATCTTCCCTGTGTTTTCTGATTCTGATCTGTTATGCTATTTGTACACGTGTCGTACACGATTCCTTCGAAATCGTCTTCTCTCTGGGTGAAAGTCCTTTTTTAGCTTTTCTTCGTCTAGATTTCGTCATTCTCTCGTGGTTCTGCTAAGAGGACTAACCAGCCGATGACTTTCATAGCAAGAATAACTTCATTTATTTATTGTAGAGTGTTGACTATGAAATCAATCACGGGTCGGTTCTCACTCCTGGACTAACTTGCTGAAAATGATCCTAAATCTGTGATGGAGCACGTTGGAGGAAAAAACCAGAAGCGTTCTTTCCACCCAAAATGATTGATGGCAGGATTTCCGCTCCTGTAACTGCAGTTCCATGGGCACATAACATTACCATCATATCGAAGATTGAATATCTGTACAGGGATGAGGGAGCTTCTCTGGACGTCTCGGGGTGTGCTGTTCTTAGACTCAAGTCTACTGGCTGGCACTTAAAATAGCGATAAATTTTATATCATCATGCCAGAGGATTATTACGCAACGAATATTCAATGCGCGTACCGGATTTTCCTAACATGGAGCTTAGTTCTGCGACTGTGAAAAGTTTAAAGATCTTTGAGATGGCGATTTTATAAGTTGCTAAGATTTTAAGTAGTCCTTGGTAAGGAATCAGGGTAGGACTTGACTGTCGATCGTGTAATGGATGAGAAGGATAATGGTCAGAAATTTCGAGTTAATGGAATAAATTTTCGTCCTTTTGAGATGGATACTCTACGTCTTTCAACTTGAAATGATTGAAGCAATTCGAACACATCTAAAACATGTTCACTTTGCAGCAGTGATACACAGAGTACGAAGCAAGGAGTTCACAGAACAAGTTGGCAGCCAGATTAAATTTTAGAGGGGCAATTAATTCTTTTGTACTAATTTCTATAGGATATTGAAGTTTAAAACTGTAGAAATGCAATCAGTAAAACCTCGAGTCAAAGCATTTTAAGAAGCAAATTGGTTCGGGTGAAATGAATACGTGTCTGTTGTGAAATCTAGAGATTACCATCTCTAACCAAGACTTGGAACATATTCTGGAAGGCAAACTTTCCTAAAGACAATTAATCCTGACTCACAGAAAAGCACACTTTTTCCGACTGGGAGATTCTTTGACTCGCCAGGCTTGGACATTTTTGAATTTAAATTTGCTTTATCTTGGCAACTTCTCCACGTTATCAAATTGAAGTGCGAGTAGAGGTACACGTGGTTCTTATAATCAAAGTTTTAAATATTATTATTTAAAGGTCAAAGAACTTGAGAAACTCGTATTTTCAAATAAGAGCGTTTTTATTTTGTAAGGAACAGTGAAAAACAGCAATGGTAGAGGACTAAAGAACAACAAGTCTGTGGGGAGTTGTTTTGCGGCCATACAACTTAGGCCGAAAACACTCCTCACAAACTGGATCACAGATCCAAGAACTCAGGCTGTCATTTCGATTCCTATATAAGGACGAGAAATCGAAGTGGCAGCCAGTCGTTCGCAGACTTTAGATTCATGAAATTTTAGTGATCTGGCAGAATTTGTCTTTACAGCTACGGTATAGTTAACATTTATTTGGTGAAACGTGTTGTCACTCTTATATGTACAACACTTGTACTAAACTTCAACTTTCCAGTGGATTCAAGAGATATGAAAATTAGAATGAGATACTTTTATTCATCCCCAGGTATGTCTCAACTACTATGTCGCTATACGATTCTCATCTTTCGAGCACAAGCAGTACCTGAGAAGTAGGTATCCAAGTTTTTCGTCAAATCCATCTCACCACTTTACACCTGACACACGGACCTATATTAGAGTTCTCCGCGTCTACATATTGATAACATTTCATTACTTTAATTATGTATTGAATGTCAAAATACTTAAGGTGAAATTACAGTGAGATGAATGCACGCGATAATCCAATCGCACTGCGCGCACACCACTTCTAGTGACCGCGCCGAATCGCTTCCCGCAACTGCCAAATAATATTCGAATTATAAAAAGACTATCAAAGCGACGCGATTGGAACGATGCGATATCACTACAACTGCACTATTTTAAAAAAATTTCCAATCCAATTTTTACTTGACATTTCCAGTATATTTAATTTCAAGTAAAAGTACACATTTCAATTACTTTTACACGAAATTACTAGTATTAGTAAATTATTCATGTACTTTTCAACTGAGTCGTACAATAAAATCATAAAATTACGTAACATTTCGTGTAAAATTAACTATATTTATATACGAATTGAAAATTACGTTCTTTTTCGTGTAATTCTACTTATCTATTTGAATTTTACGACGAAAAACATGTAATATGTGAAACCACGAATTGTGACGCTTCGTTCGATTTAGTTTTCTACTGAAATGGAAATGAAACGCCTTCGGTGGCGCAGTGGCTACGCAGCAAAACCAGAATTGATCGCGGGTTAGATTCCTACCTATGGATAAGGGTTTTATTAAGAGTAAGTAAGTAAGAAATAATATTAGAAGTGGAAATAAGTGTACACTGTTTTAGAAAAATTGAATTTTCAATCCAATTTGAAATTTCCAGTATATTTCTTTTTATCAAGTAAAAGTACTCATTTCAAGCAGTTTTACATGAAATTACTGATATTAGTAAATTATTCATGTACTTTTCAACTGAACCGTACAATTTACATGGAAAGTTTCTCAAAATTACGCAACATTTCGCGTAAAATTAACTATATTTATATTTGAATAGAAGCCCTTGGTGGAATAAGGGTCACCTCAGTCAACTCAGTTTTTTAACAACATAAGAAAACTCGACTTTTGTGACAAAAGCTGGAACTTTTTGTTTTTTGTTGTTGTGATATTGAAATTTTAACCCTGTAATCAGTATTTGTTGCAGCTTTACTAGAACTATTGGAATGTAGAAAGTATGATGATTTATAATGATTATTTTTATACTTTCTATTTTTTTTTAGTTAGCCCCTTTTTGCAGACAACTTTTTCCTAAAACTGAGAAAAATGATAATTTCAGTAAGGGGTTAAGTTTTAAACTATGTTAAAAATTAACATTTATAACCTTTTTGTACACATTTTGTTGTTCGCCACACCTCCTACCACTTTCATTTGTTTCAAGCACCTTATATTTCAATATTTTTATAAACCACAACACGTTGAACCAAACTATAATACGTAGTGGTTATTTTTTGATTCACAATAAAATTATTAAAACTCAATAAAATTTGGTATTACTATTATTATTAATAAGAACTGCGTTTAGTAAAATAAAAATCTGTTCAACTGAAATAAAATAAAACTATTCTAAAAGTAGGTTCTTATAAAATTCTTGATAGCACTGAGGGATAAAAGGGATTTGTTTTTGCAAATCATCAATTTTTTGGTTTGGCTGGTTCATGGCCACTTTATTAGTGAAAATTCCGTTCATTGCATTTCGTCTATTGTACATAATTCCCTTCCTTTAATAGTTTGACTACTTTCCACTCTTCGTTTTCGTTAAAACTGTATCTGGAAAAAGTATATTTCAGGAAAGATTTTTTGAAAGCAATGAATATCTACACCCGCATGCCATTCTAAATTGGCAAATCAAAATAATTCCCTGTACTTAACTTAACTTAAGCTCTTCGATCCGAATCCAACGAACGTTCATGAAGTTTATTTTCTCACCATTCTCACTCTTCTTTTCATTAAATAGGCTCAGTGCTTAAAAACTTGTCCCCCAACCTCACTTGCTTAAAACGATTGTGTCGCCTGGAACAGTTGAAAATATTTTGATATTCGTCAACCGTGAAAATGTTTTCAACTTTCCAGATCTCATTCTCCACCATCCCAACATCTCTGTCGGAATCCATAAATGTATGCCCAACCTCTGGAAACCTATGATCAATGATTTTGAAGCGTCCAGACTTAATAAGATATTGCCAAAGACATATTACAAAAAAAATTTTGTTTTGACCCGGTGCAGAGTCACTACATGCTATGAGGTGGTTTGCTGTCAGATGCAGGAAAGTGCAGAGTGAGCGGTTAGGAAGTAGAAGGGCTTAACTTAACTTAAAAAATCTGCCAATGGTCTGGGCGAAACTTTATTATTTTCCGGTCACAGTCGGAATATATCATCAGTTGTTTCGAAATTATGAGGTTTCTTGGAAAGTTAGTTTTGTTCTTAAAAAAGTATTTAAAATAGAGATTTTAACTAAAAAACTACACTAAAAACCCATAGAAGTAAAAACGAATTTGTTGCCTTATCAGACTTAATGATATGACGAATTGTTAAAACGTATAAAAACCCATCATATCCACTTGCGGTTTGAATTCCGAAAAAATTGTGAAAGAGGTTCTTAGACGATTTCATAAGGAGCAACTTGATATCTCATGAGACACGAGTGATTTTGAAAAATTTCTGAAAACGTAAGCAAACCCTTCACACCCCTTGGTTCTTGAAATTCGAAAAATCGTGAAATTGGTTTTTAGGTCATTACATCAAATGCCGTAATAATCAATTTTATATATCATAAGGGATGGCAAAAATTGTGAAAACATATGCAAACCCTTGGGGGTTGAATATCGAAAAATTGAGAAATGGGCTTGTAGGCGATTAAATAAAAAGTCTGTGGAAGTGAAAAGCGATCTAATATTTCATCAAACCTAAGAAATATGTCGAAGCTTTGAAAAGCATACAACCCCCTTACACCCGTTAGGATTGAATATCTAAAAATACTGAAATTGATTTTTTGGCTCTTATATAGGAAACCTTAGGAAGTAAAAATGAGTTCGATATATCATCAGATATGCAACCTCCTTACACTTGGGGGTTGAATATCCAAAAATCTTGAAAGGAGTTAATAAATAAATATAAAGACAACACGAGAAAGTAAAAACCAAATTAATTACTTATCACTTCTTAAAGATATGAGGGATTTCGTAAAACGTGTTCAACCCGTTTATACCCTCTTAGGGGCTGAAAAAGGAAAAAACTTAAAAACAAGTTTTAGGTGATTATTACGCAAGCCCTTGAAAGTGAAAAGATATTCGATATCTGATCAGACCTGAGAGATATGGCGGAATTCGTGAAAAGTATACAACCCCTTTTCCACCCTCTTAGGGGTCGAATTTAAAAAAATCCTGAAAACACTTTCTGGGTATTTATATGAAGAAGCCGTGGAATAAAAATGAATTTAATATTTGGAAAGATCTAATAGATATGACGAAAACCGTGAAAATACTCGTAATGCATTCCATTTTCACTGATAATTTTGTTTGCCCCCCTTCCGAACGCCAATGGATATTTGAAATGTTTTTTTATCTAAATTACTATCCTAGTTGATTTACATATACATGCTGAGTTTCAACTTTGTAGCATAAACCGTTCTATAGATAGGAAAAACACCCCTCACCTCCGTACCATACTACCCCTATAAAAAATTATATTTTTCTAACATGCTACTACTATAGCTCTATCTAAATACCAAGTTTCAGCTTTATATAGTTCTCGGGATATAAAAATCGGAACCTTTTACTTTGCACCATCACCATCAACACCCTCACTCACTAAATTTTTTATCCTGCTAGGGGTCTATTAGGTCTACTTCTGGTAAAAAATTTTAAAGATCTATCTTACACTGTTCTTGAGATATGAGACGTGATTTTTTAGAAAAATTCTTATCTCCTCCACTTTCATGCTCCAGCGCCCCCTTAAAAAATTTTACTTTCATCAAACTTCATTTATCAACCTTTATGCACAAACCAAATTTTATTTCTCTAGTTCAATTGGTTCGTGAGATATCGTAATCTAAAGTTTTTTACCCCCCACCACCATACGCCACTGCCCCCACTAAAAATTTATTTCCGATCTATTCTTCGAGTATTCGTACAGATATCCATTAAGTTTCAGTTTTGTGACGTTAACCGTTTAGGAGATATGGATTTTAGAATGTGTCGATCTCGCCTTTTTTGCGTATCGGACGCACTATTTTTCCCCCCACTCCCACACCCTTCACCCATATCGGAAATTTGTTTGCAAATGGGTCCACTAGCGAAGCTCTATATAAATTCCAAATTTCAGCCTCCTACCATAAGCGGTTGCTGAGATCTAGAAACCAAAATTTTCCGTCTAAAACGCTTCCGCTACTTCCCCCCTCACACCGCCACCCTTAAAAATGTGGTCACTTCAAGGGGCCTACCCATTCATAAAAAATTTCAATTTAATAGCTCAAAAGGTTTGGGAGCTACGAGCCTTCAAACGATTTTGCGTACAGCGGTCGACGTACGGCGTACGGCGGACAGACGGACTGAATTTTTTTTTACTTTTTTCGTGTCTATTAGTCATGAAACGAGAAAAAAAAATTTTTCAGGGTAGCAAATTTTTTATTTTAAAAAATCGATAACAATACTGTATTTGTTGAAATGCAAAAAGGGTCTAACTCTTGAGTTAGCCCCTTTTTGATTTTTTTAATTGAGATAACCCCTTATTGCATTCGGATGAAATTCAGCTGATGCAGTTAACCCCTTACGATTTTTAGTTTTAGGTAATTGGCGCATTCTGTTGACAATTTTTGTCAAACTACACCAAAATACACTCATCTGCCATCACAAAGACGTAATATCCACACTTTTCAAAAATTCGGAGTTGACCCCTTATTAAACCAAGGGCTTTAAATGAAAATTACGTTCTTTTTTTGTGTTCAAGACCGGAATATAACATAAATGTGAGTAAGATGCTAATAGTAGCATAGTGTTTACTGCCGGTCCTTTGCGAGGAATCGTCCGGCTTCAAAACAGTCGCTGCTCGTCATCTCCAGTACATATATCTCTATGACTATAACCTTTAGGCATACGGCGAATACGGCGGAAATATTCCTTGTCTTTTTTGTGGTACAGTATTCTGAAATCTTGAAAATACAAAATTTAAGGTAGAAAGAAGTTTCAGGAATGGAGAAGGACAGGTCAGGTATGACAGTGTCAACAGGTAAAATTATTTCAAATATTATTGGCTGATATGCTCTTCAGCTGTAAGTTTCATTTATTTCTTAATTTTATTTAATTGTAAAGTTTTATACACTTTACAATTTTATTCTGCTTTAAAGGGTAATAGAGTAGGTTCCTTAATCCAGGAAAAATTGTTTGCTAAAAACTTGAAACTTGGTGGTGAATTAATTCGTAAGGTGTTTTTGATCAAAAAGTGTTTGTATGTTTGCGGCTCAATTTAATTGACTTAGGCCCGGTTTCACAGTCGAAGTTTAAATCAAAAATTTTCTTTAAACTTAGGATCAAACGAATAATGCGTTTGGTTGCACAGAGGTTGTTAAACTCAAGTTTTATCCAATCCTAGGATTAAGTTAAACGGTAGAAGTTCTTTGGCTTATAGCTTGGATTTACGTGTTTGACAGTTAGTCGATTCTACTCTAATTCAAAGTACAGTGATTGTCAATATCAATTGAAACGATCAAAATTAGTGAGTTTAAATAAAATATAAATTAAATAAAATTAGAGCTTCGACGAACTTGTTGTTTTTCCATTTTTCAATTTTAAATATTACAAAGAAATGAAATGACAGAAAAGGCAGAGTATACCAATGTAAAAAAGATTAATTTCAGCTAAATTAGTTCACAATGATTGATAACTTCAGATGAGTTAATCTTAGAATATTTTTTTACAGTGAAATCGGGTCAAGATTAAAGTGCAGATTATTTCTCAGTTTAAGTTTATCTAAACTTCAGTTCAAATTTCTACTGTGAAACCGGCCCTTAGCAGTTGAAAAATAAATTCTTTTGCTAATACTCAGATATTTTTATTGCCGATTTGTTTCAGTTTACATCAGCTGCAGAAATGTGTTTAGATAAATTCTATTCTATGTTAAATCTTGTAGCGAATGTGTTACTATGTTTCATTAGTAAGAAGATTAAGATGATAAAGTTAAATTTGAAATTACCAAATCATTTCCGAGTACAGAAATGTCGAAATGCCGAACCATCCTTTTCGTCAGCGGTGTAACGCTTTATTTTTTGTTATATAATCCTTTCGTCAGTCGACGTGCATAGGGACTTTGCTGCGAAAGGATTATTTCACAATCTTCGTATTGATGATAGTGTGATGTCGAAAAGCCTCGTTCGTAGTCGTTGTTATCTTAACTGGAATCATTAACACCATTTCTCACATAATGTTTCACAAAAAACACCACTGATAGCACGTATTACATTACGGCGACTGTTTCGAATAAATATCCTGGGGTTATTGTATTATCCGCAAAATGTTCACTTGACTAGGCACAGTCGTACTTTATCTAAAATTTGTACGGTTGTCGGTTTACCCACGCGGAAAATCCTCGTCTTTAGTCCTCCACGTGGGCGCCTGCTGGTAATGATTAGTCGGGATGGATCTGGTTTCCACTCGATTGGTCAGCTAAGACTTACACACACGCTTTCAATCGAGTGCTGTGGTCATTAAGACTGAGGTACCCAACTGTGTGTTTTAACCTCCCGTGCCGTCCTCCCATTACCTTAGTATTCCCATATCCAAGTCAAGGTGGAAATCATCGTGCCGATGACTGCATGGCTGAGGGAGAGCTCAGTCGCGAACGATAGACTCCAGATACCGGGCGACCTCTGGTTTTAATTAGCCTTCCCATGGTAATGCGGTGCTCTGCCATGGGCGACCATCCCCTTCACGCGCTACTCGTGGGTCCAAGATGAATAGTAACAACAACAAAAACAACACAACAACAACAACACAGACGATAGAGAGTCTCCTGGAAGAGGTACTTGAGAGAAGTCTCGAGGAGCTCGACCTGAGGAGTCCTCAGCACACCATCGATGCTGAGATGGAGGAGAGACTGCTGGAGCCGGCAATCTCCTCGGGAGAGGCCAAAGACGGAAACGGCGGAGCAGCCAGTGCCAAAGAGATGAAGCCGACAGAGTGTGCCATACGGCCTACTGAAGGAGATTCATCTGGGCAGCTGGAGGCTAATGCCGGGAATACCGAGGCTGCTCCCGCGCGTGTGCGTGCCACAGCCAGGCGCCGTTACTCGGAAGCCAAAATGGCCAATAGGCGCTATAACACGAACAAATTTTTGCTGAAGAAGATCCTGGAAAAGGATCCGGCTTCCCTAACGGAGCGAGATCAGAAAACGATGCAGAGGTTAAAGGCGCGTATCACTGAATACGAAGCATCTAACCCCGTTGCGGCTCCGGGTTCTAGCGTGAACCGAATTCAGGCCAACACAAAAGATCGGCCAACGAAAGCCAGTGCTAGTAATAGTACAAGGCGCGTAGTCCGGCACGCCAAATCAGCACCGATAGCAAGTACTAGTGGTAGTACAATGCGCGGAGTCGAGAGGGGCGGTTCGGGGCAACCCGGGTTGTCGCAATCGCAGAACAGAAAGGGGGTCGGAGCAGCGCTGCCAGTTGGCGATGCGCGAGTGCGTGCGGAGAAAACAAGAGAGGAGTTCTCAAGCAAGAGGCTCCGGTCCGAGGAGGATAGTCCTAGAGACCCAAAAAAGCCGAGGAAATTGCCAGGCCAAGAAGGAGAACGGCAGACACTCAGCTCAGTTGTCAGGGAGCACCTTAAGGTGGCCATCATCGACCTAGGCCACAGCGAAGGTAGAGTTTCCGAAGGCAACTGGAAGCTACTCCTAGCGGCTCTACGTAGCGGGTTGCTTAGCCGCTTCAGAAGCAAGCAGGGTCTCCCGGCTCCGCAGTTTAGCGCCACAGGATGGCACAGAGGGTTCAGGACGATCGAATGTCTAGATGAGCCCTCTCTGGAATTCGTGAAGGCGACGATATCGTCATTGGTGAACCCGTGGCCAAATGCACGGTTGGCTGTGGTGCAACGAGAAGACGTACCCGATAGGCCTAAATGCAGAATATGGGTGCCGGCGCCAATTATGGCAAAGGAGGATGTCTTAGACATGCTCCAATACCAAAATCCAAGGATCCCGCCGGGTGACTTGGATATTTTTAAGGCGGAGGAACCAACGGAGGAAGGCCAACCCTTCGTGCTGCGACTAGGGCCAGACGCCGTCTCCATCATCAAGGAGAACGGCGGGCGACTGGTCTTCGGTATAGCGGTGGTGACCGTCAAGTTCTTTGACAAGAACATGGTTCACACCTCGGAAGTGGGATCGGTAAGCGCCAACCCAGGCGCTGGCGACAAACCGGAAGTGGGGTCATCAAGGGCCAATCCAGGCGCTTGCGACCAGCGAGATATAGAAGGCACCAGGGGTGCCCAGGTTGAGTGCGCTCTTTCCGATGTTCCGGATAGTGCAAATAAACCTGCAGCACTCTAAGGCAGCCACTGCCAACCTTTGTGCGTTTCTCAACGAGGAACGCATCGACGTCGCTCTGATCCAGGAGCCGTGGATAAACAGAGGTAAGATTCAAGGCTTGAAGTTGAAAAACTTCGTGTTATACCACGCCCGCGGCCACAATAGGCTAAGAGCGTGTATTCTCGCCAAACGTAATATTAACCTGTTTCTACTTTCCTCCCACAGCTCAGAGGACCTTGCCGTGGCCAGATGCGAGAGAGGGGGGAGCCTACCCCCTTTTCTGGTGGCCTCGGCATACATGGCACACGATCGCTGTGCTCCGCCAGACGAGCTGAAGACACTGGCAGAGTATGCTAGTAGGCAAGGAGACAGCCTTTTGGTAGGTGCTGATGCCAACGCTCACCACATCCAGTGGGGCAGCTCGGATATCAACGACAGGGGTGAGTCTCTTTTTGATTTCATAATAAATTCCAATCTAGCAATTTGCAATACGGGTGTGGAGCCAACCTTCGTGACTAAAGCCAGGAGGGAAGTGCTGGACATCACGCTCGTCTCGGATTCCAATGTTATCAGGGTGAATAAATGGAGGGTGTCGAGTCGCGCATCGTTCTCTGATCATTGCTTGATTAGGTTTGATGTAACAGACAAAGCCCCCCCCAATGCGCCTTTCAGAAATCCGCGCAAGACAAATTGGACCAGATTCGCCAGACAGGTCTCAAAAAACTTGGCAAAACCGCCGACAAGCCCTATAGAATCCGGGCCAGAGCTGGACAAAGAAGTCGACACGCTGACGGCGAAGTTGGTCGACGCTTTTAACCGGTCGTGCCCTATTAGCAAACCCCCAGGGAAGACATATCCTCCGTGGTGGGATGCCGATGTTAGGCTGTACAGAACCATCTCCCGCAAATTGTTCAACTTAGCTAAGGACAGTAATCTGCGGGAGGACTGGACGGCGTACAGAAACAGTCTTAGAGATTTTAAGAAGACAGTCAAACGGGCCAAGCGAGAGTCTTGGGGACGCTTCTGTGAATCAATCGAGGAGACAAACGAAGCTGCTAGGCTGAGAAGGATTATATCCAAAGATCCAGTCGCACCGAGCTACCTCCGGGACTCCGCGGGGGGTTGGACGGAGTCCAGTAGCCAGACTTTGGAGCTGCTAATGAGCGTGCACTTTCCGGGTTGCTCCGAGGTACCACAGGACAGCATAGACAGTCCATTGAACGAGTACGTGGGACAGGAATCCTGCAACTCTATTGTCAGCTCGGGGAAGTTAATATGGGCAATCAGGTCATTCCTGCCTTTTAAATCGCCAGGAGTAGACGGGGTTTTTCCAGCTATGATGCAAAATGCGCTGCCCTGGTTAATTCCCTGGCTACTGGCGATTTTTAGGGGATGCCTTGCTCTCGGCCACATTCCCTGCAAATGGAGGGAGGCACGAGTCATCTTCATACCCAAAGCGGGAAGACCAAGCCACATTTTAGCGAAGGACTTCAGACCCATAAGTCTGACCTCCTTCTTACTTAAAACCCTCGAAAGGTTGCTGGAGATATACATCCGCGACAAAGCGGGGGTTATTGCCCTGTCGGGCTCACAACATGCCTATACGAAAGGTAGATCGACCGAAACGGCGCTACACCAGGTAGTTCTGGAGATTGAAAAGTCTCTGTCTTTTAAAGAATTCACTCTCGCGGCCTTCCTAGATATCGAGGGTGCCTTTAACAACGTTAAAGTTAGGGCGATCAGCGATGCACTGAGGGATGTGGGGGTGGAAATGGGGCTCCGTAACTGGATAACCGCAATGCTAAGCAGCCGTGTCATTGAATCGACACTGGGCAGTAGCACGGTACGCAGGTACACGGCCCGGGGTACGCCACAAGGAGGTGTGATTTCACCACTACTGTGGCTCTTGGTAGTCAACACGATTTTAACTTCGCTAACCCGCCAAGGTGCGAAGGTGATCGCATACGCGGACGACTTGGCAATTCTGATATCGGGTAGGTTTCTGCCCACTATAAGTGACCTGCTCGAAAGGGCACTCACACTAGTGAGCGCGTGGGCGGACAGCTGTGGACTGGGGGTCAATGCCTCAAAGACGGAGCTAGTTCTCTTTACGCGTAGAACCAAAGTCCCAGAGTTCACACTCCCTAAACTGGGGGGTCTCACCCTACAGCTTACAGACAATGCTAGGTACTTAGGTATAATCCTGGACCGGAAACTTACCTGGAGTAAGAACATCGACGAGCGACTAAGGAAGGCTCTAGTGGCCCTTTACGCTTGCAAAAAGATGTTCGGGAAAAAGTGGGGGATTCAGCCAGGGATGGCTCACTGGATGTACACGGCCATAGTCAGGCCTATCCTAACCTACGGAATTTTGGTGTGGTGGGTAGCGCTGGAGAAATCCACCTACCTCACTAAACTCACCAAGGTTCAACGTCTAGCTTCCACAGGAGCAACGGGCGTACTTGGCACCACACCTACAGCGGCACTAGAGATGATCCTTCATCTTCTTCCGCTGGATATTTATGGGAAGAGTGTAGCAGCAAAAAGTGCCGTTCGCCTAAGACAGTCAGGCAGCTGGGTATCTAGACCCGGGGGGCACAGCAGCATACTCGGCCGGTTTAGTGAATGTAACCCGTTAGAGGATACAGACTACTTGATTCCGCAGCTCGAATTCTCTAGAAGATTCTCAACGAGGATCCCTAGCAGAGAGGGGTGGAATGTGGATCAGCCCCACGAAGGGGCCTGTCATATCTACACGGACGGTTCGAAGACAGACGCGGGTACAGGTGTAGGGGTATTCTCCGCCGACTTGAACCATAGCGAGGCATTCAGAATACCGGACTGCTGTAGCGTATTTCAGGCAGAGATGATGGGAATCGTTCAGGCTTGCAATCTGCTAGAGGCTTGTGCGATGCAGAACAAATCCGTCGTCATCCTAACAGATAGTCAAGCGGCGATCAAGGCGCTTGACTCACACTTGATCAGATCCCGCCTCGTGAGGCTATGCAGGGATAAAATTAGTGCTCTATGCACCCTCTGGAACGTTACAATTTGTTGGGTTCCGGGTCACAGCGGGATTCCGGGTAACGAGGCTGCGGACGAACTCGCAAGGAGAGGTTCGGCGCTGAATCAAGCGCTAGCTCTTCCAGTGATGAGGCCCATAGAGGACATTAAACATGCTATCGACGTGACGGCCATATCAGAAGCTAACACAAGATGGTCAGGCCTCACATCGTGTCTCGTGGCCAGGCAGCTTTGGCCGACCCTAAATGCGAGCAGGACAAAGTTTATCCTACTTGGAGATAGGAATACTCTTCGTATCCTAATTGGTGTACTGACGGGCCATTGCCTGATCGGCCGGCACGCCAGAAGACTAGGTGTTGCGGACGTTACAGATCTGTGCCGCAGCTGTGGTGAACCTGACGCTGAGGAAAGTATTTTCCACTTGCTTTGCGAATGCCCGGGTCTGGCCTGGAGGCGCGAGCGTACTTTAGGTACGCGCTTCGCCATAGACTTGGGCGAATTCGCAAGCATCAAGCTGAACAAGCTGCTGCAGTTTGTCAGGCTGGCGGGGTGGTTTACTTAAAATGTTGTCTTGGGCACACGGGTACCTTTTTCCCGTGCATGTGGGATCACAACGGACCCATTGGCGGTCTATGTGCTTGGTCGCGAAGCGACCACCCACCTTACCTAAACCTAAACCTACCCACACGTACCACACGCTCTATATGTAGACAAAATCTATGAACTATTAATTACGAAAAGATTATTAATAGGAAGCTTAAGCATTTCCTTTGGCAGTGCTAAGCATTTTCTGAAAATGATTAAGATTCTTGACAAAATTTTACGATTTAGTCAGTTTATTATTGAAAAAGGCGACACAATCAATCCTTGCGCTATAACCACAACATTAATAAATAAAAAAAATTCAATAGTATTCCACTAATCGGGGTTGGGCAAGAGGCTAACAGTCTATGCCCGGAAAAAACTCAACGTATGGGTCGAGAGAAAACACAAATCGGACGAAGGGATAACAGTAATGTCTGAAATTCGATCTAAAAAATATAATCAGAGAAGCCAAGGTCCCTTTTGGGCTGTCGAAGAAGATTGAGATTAGGGTGAACATTTAAAGCTGAAAATAATTCGTAGCAATAAATTCAATCATTAGTAAACAAAAAAATCTGGACATTGTTACATGAGGAAGCATCTCACTAGGATTGGTCTCTCCGAGACAAAAATTTGCAGAATTTGCGATGACAAAGACGAAACACCAGAGCACCTATGTGAATGTGACTTACTCACAAAAGATTTCGTCACTTCGGTCAGTGACCATTCCTCTTCGAAAAATACTAAGCTTCATTGAAAGCGCTGGGATTGAAGAGGAATCATAGAAAACCAAGGGGACATCTCAATAGGGCCAACTGAGGCTTCAGTGTTAGAGGTTAACCAGACTAACCCCATTCCCTAATCTAATCTAATCTAAACAAAAATCTCGAAAAAAATCCAGTCCAATCTTACAAGTCATTCATCTGCGTTCCGATAGTCATGAAACAGTTTCTCTGTGGGCAACGTGCATTGCACTGATCTGACCTTTACTGCACAGTTTTTCACTTGACGTACAAATTTGCCTGAACATAGCTTGCTTTTTCGACTTCTCCTGTCGCAGAATACGTCTAGAAGCCAAAACAAAACACGCTGAACCCAAAACACAAGAACAGAAATCCCTAGATTCCCTTCTATTTTGTATTCCAAATAAATGTTTTAACATTTTGACTGTCACATATCGCAAAACTTGATTACAAAAACTTAAGAAATTGGTAAAATATTATAATAAAATGTAAAGTAGCAACTTTAAAAGTTTATGTCTTACGGGTGGCATGCAAGGTGCCAATAATAATTCGGTACCCTTGATTTTTTATTGGAATTAAACCAAATCCGTTCAATAAATTGTTAGATTTTTTTTTTGATAATTCACGCACATATCGAAACACATAGGTGCCGATAAATTCGAACGTGTTGTAATTCATTTTCTCGGAATAGTTTTCAATTGATTATGCCGATCAGGTACGAATCCGTAATAGTCAATGAATCTCATGTTGTGTATCGCATATAAGCAGAGTATTGGACTTTTGTTGGGTATAATTTTGTTTTATTCAAAATAATTCTGGATTTAAGGGTGAATTAATAAATTTTTATCATCGGTTTTTTATGGTGTAATAATTTAATGATATCGGTTAAGACTCGATAGAACTTTGGGAGATCACCAAAAATTGCTTGGATTTAAAAAGGAACTTTGGTGGTCAGATACTTAGTGTAACTTTAAAAACAAAATTCATAATGCACAACATCCTTGTACACTTTCGGGTGGTCGACAATTCCTTTGAATGCATCGTCAAAGCTATTATAAAATAACTGAAGAACGCATTGAGCTAAGAATTAAAAATTTTGTTAACATTGTTTTCTAACAATTGCCAATGAGAGCGCGTAAATGGCTAAAACCCAGCTACTTACCCACGCCAATCACTCCAACTTTTTGATAATATTTTCTTATTATTTATCTAACTATAGCTACAAATGATATAAATCAATTTGTTAATATTTAATTAATTAATTTGTTCGTGAGCCCGTTAATGTAAAAATCAAAAACCAGTGACTGCAATACAAAAGTCCTTTAAACACAGGGTCAATCCTATTGAACTAGGAACCTATAAATAGGCAACTGAAATTTGAAAAAAATTTCAGAAGTACCAGACATCGGGCACCTTCATTTCTATATCCTTGGAACACAAGACCTCATGCGTTCAAAATTATGAAAATTCAAATGTCGAAATTCAAATGTTGGAAATCGGAATGCCGAAAAATCAAATCGTCTAAACTTAAAGTATTCAATTTTTGAAATTTTATTTAATAATTAATAAATAGAGCTACTTTTAACAACATTTTAAGATAATAAAGAAAGAAGAGACATTAACCTGGTTTAAAAAATTACTTCAGGGCTGAATGGATAAGGATCTCCAGCTCTCCCATGTGTGATCCCAATTTTAGCTTGAACGCGATATGCCCATATTGCGCGCCGAGCTCAGGAGGTGTGTAACTCGTTAAGAAGTCAAACAGACTTATTAGGAAGGAAGAAATCAAAAATCTGGACCGAGTCCATGTCTGAATTTTGCAAGACTTTGAGCCGGATTGGGAAAGTGTAGGTCCACCTTTAAGTTTCGCAACGAAACACAGGGTAGTACAATAAGTCTCTTCATTGGTCTGAGTGACAGTACCATCAATGTAATCCCGGAAAATACAATGAGGGAAAACTCATGTTGGATAAGGCGAGAACCTTAATATCCTAAATTGCATCGTAAAAATCTTATCGAATAAGCCTGATTCGGGCTGTTGCGCCATAGAAGAGAAGGTCCTTTTTAATGATGACGCACAAGATAAATCAACTGTTTTTGAGTTTTCAATTTAGGCAACTAATTCTTCTAAAAATTGAGTAGGGTGAAAATTTCAATGTCGAAAATTGAAATACATCAGAGAATACTGAATTAATGAGAAAACAAAATAATGTTTCTATTGCCAAGCTGAACACTTTAGTCGCATTTAAGAACAATATTTAGGTAATTGCCATTAAAAGCTCATCCCTCCTCAGCATTTTTTAAATACCTACAACAATACAATTTATGGTTTCCCAATTAACCTTCCACTTCCATTTCTAATTAAAATCTATAGGAGCAGCGTATGTACGTACTCGTCTAGAGTAATGCAATGCCAATTCTCTGAACATTGAATTTAAAATTGCCCGCCAAGCTCACACAATAAAGAATAATGTCGGTAGTCAAATTATTTATTCAACGGTTGCCAAAAGTGGATTAATAAATGGCGTCAGTAAATTTTACAATACAACGCTAATGACCAGATGTGACCCAATGCGGTGGTCATTATTTTGTTTATTCGGCCTGTCGATAGATTCCAATAAATTTTTTTAATTTTATTTATTTCGCCGGTTAAATTATGAAAATGACTAAATCGACGTCATCGGCCTCTAACCGTGACACATTGACGATTAGATGAAAACTTTATTAAATTAATCAATTAAATTTGTCTCTAATTTTTACCTTGTGTTTGCAGTTGTAGACAGTAAAAGTCATAAAAATGTCTGTAATCACAAGCAACAAGCAAATCGACAGATTTAATGTCAAGTTTAATTGTTCGATTGGAAAAATTATTAATTGCCCGATTGTAAGTCAATTGATTTACGTGAAGTGCTTATTGGAAAAGTACTGAGTTTTCCCGGCTAGTCCTGAACCAAAATTATTACAGGTGAAGTTGGTGAGTAGTTCTTAACAAACCGACTGCCTTTAAAAGCTAAAGTTTAAACAATTAATTTCCTGGGAATTTTACTTTATTATTTTTTAATAATAAAATGTTATGATCGACCTGGATTTTAAAAAAAAATTGTCTTTCTCAAATTTCGTATCTTTATATTTCAAGGTTAGTACTCGTAGACCCCAAAAAAGACAATAAAAGAGTTCGTGTGTCCGCCGTACGCAAACACGTTTGAATGCATGTAGCTTACAAAATAGTTGCGCTATTAAGTTCAAATTTGGGTGGACCTCATAAGTCGATATATCTTGGGGATGGGGCTTGAGGTAAAAAGTTGAAACTTTGAATTTATATAGAGCTGTGATAGAGCAGGAATTTGGAAAAAATTTGGCGGTTGTTTGTAGGTGTACCAGGGAAGTATATCAACAATGAATATTTTATAGCTGTTCAAGCAGTTTTGAGGAGTGAAGCAGGGTGAAGCAAAGAATTTGGAGAGCTAAGAATATTTGTGCGAAATTAAGTGGAGCATTTTAAAAACGATTTGAGATAAAATCTCGGAATTTGGAGTTATACTCGTAGCTAAAATTGACATCGGCTAAATTACGAGTAGCAGTAATCGCTTCCACTTTTCTTCAAATTTTACCAAGTAGTGCGCGATCCACTTAGTTTAACGGAATATAAATTCTACCTTTTCATTTTAATGAACATTTTTTCAAAGATAATTTGAAGAATCTTCTGAAAATTCACTTCTTTAACATTTGAATTATGTATCTCACTTTATTATTCAATTTTTGTTCGGGTGGGGCATAACATGTTTCCTTTCACAATTTATAAGGGGTCTATAATAACATAATAAAATATGATTTGATGAACAAAAATTTTTTTATTTTAGATGAGAATAACTTCGAGTACCTACAACAGGTATATTTATTGAATAATAAAAGTGAAGCCGTTAAACACAATTTCAACGACACCTTAAGTATTTTCTTAATGATCAACATGTCCTTCGTGAAAATGAAATTGAATTTAAGAACGTACTAATAACGTTATTAACATGCTCAGTATTGTTTCAGCTATTATTGAAGGTTAAGATAGGAAATTTATCGAGAATGTTGTGGCCCTCCGCAAATGTATTGCCTGTTGTTTATACTCTAGATGAAATCATATAGAGTATTATAAGTTTAATCCAGCCCAAAAGTTTGTAAAGCATAGAACCAAGCCTCGGACGAAAAAAAGATATATATAATTTTTTGTTTATTTGTGGCCAAAAACCTCAAATCCGCTTGACGTCCGGAAGGAAAATCCTATTAGTCCTTCGTGTAGCTGCCATACAAATATCCTGTCAAAATGTCTTCTCTTAATTTACGGAACTCACTATAAGTAATCGTTTAGCTATGGATTCGGAATTTTGTACAAATTAGTTTTGAGTGAAAAGGAAGTTCGAGTTTACTAGTCAGCAAAATCATTTTACTCCCTCTGGTACCTTCCATACAAAAAATCCTTAAGACACGTGATCAACAATATTTTCCGATAACTTTTTACACATTAATTTTTGAAAGGTTCCAAGGAAAAGGATAAATATGTAAGAAATCGAGTGAGTCCTTTCTGCACCTTCCATGTGAAACTCCTTCAAAAAGGAAAATTTTTTTCGTTGACTCACCCAGTTCAAGATATGAAATTAAACACTGAATATTGACTTTTAGGTTTGAGTAGCAATCAAATGGGAGTCCTTAATAAAGGACATACAACATGCACACACGGAATTCTACTTTATCCTCAACTACAATATAAATCGGAGTTCAGTATTTCATCTAGAGTATCATACGATTGGCTTGCAGCCGATCGTGACTGCTGTATGTTTTTATTTTTTATTTAATTTATTAGCCATTTACCGTCTTTTGTTGTAAAAAATTCAAAATACAACTCACACAAGTCTCATCGCGTTACACGCTCGACGAAGCGAAGGGATTAGAGCGTTGTGATTAACTGGTTGCAGTCACTAATATGCATTCCAATCAGCTGTCATCGCGTCGCATCGCTTAATGCGCCCGCGTCGCGTTCACTATAATTCCATCTATAGGTTTAGTTAAAAAGGGTTATTCTCGGAGTAAATGGAAATGACTGACGACATACTGTAGACGGAATGTACTATGATGTAGATAAGATTTTGAATAAATAGGTAAACAAGCAAATGGATTAAAGAAGTACAAAATTTGGAGAATAAATGCCACAGACAATCAACTGGAAGGAACACCAGTTTAACCACGGGAAGGGATAACCAATTCCAACTAGTCAGTTCTCGTATGACTCTTGACAAGATATTGGAAACCATCTTGTTTCTTCACAAGAAGCCTCTGCCTTTATCAAGTCTGATTTGAATTTTCTTCTCGATCGTTCATTTCCAAGTGTTTCACGGACGATCCATTATACATTTTCCTTGTAGATACCATTCCAGAGCTGATCTGGGGAGTTTTTTGTAGTTTTCCTGGCTGGATCTCATAGTTTCAATTCGGCTTTTCAAGACAATGAATAATATCATCATGGTTTATAAACAAATCTAGTTAAAAATCCTTAAGTACGTTGAAATCGAGATAAAGGACCCAATCCGGACCACCTAACTATCAATGAATTTATTAAAATTTATTGTACAGTAGTGAAAATCCCTTATATGGCGAAAAATCGAAAAGGAGTAGTTAAAAAGTTCTGGCTGCAGAGGAGCCTGTTGCAATTCCTTTCCAGCAGCTGAGGTCACTGTCAACAGGAATTAAAGATAGTTTTTCGTCAATATATGAACTCCGAAACTGCTTCGTCAAAAAATTGGGCGGTAAGTATAAGTAAGCGAATAGGCAGCTACGCTAGCTGGAGATATAAAAACAGGAATAAAACCTATTGTATGGTACCCACTCAAAAAGTGATTTCACCCTTACATTCTGAAATTTTAATGAGAACACAGTTTGAAATATTTTCTTATTAAAAATAATAAAGTAAAATTTCGGATTTTTTTCCTCTTATATTCCGAATTTACACATATTTTAAAGACATTATGGGGTTCAAACCCCTTCGAACTTTAATATATAACAGTTTTGGTTTATAGCTGAACTTATTCTCGATTTATCGCAAATTTGATCGAATACAAATAATTTTTTTTTAGACTTCTCACTTTTAATATGGAGAGTACCCGAAGTAACTTTATTTTCTTTGATTTTTTTTCGGTGCAATAAGTTTAAGCACGAAATTTAAGGACTTACGTATAGTAACTTTCCGAAATGGCGGATCTCACTAATTAACGAACACGGCCTTACTTTTTAAAATTTTCGACTTCCTGGCTCAATTTCTTGAGTTCCGAAAAATATACCCATCAAAATATATTTTAGGGACTTTTGTATGGGCGACAAATTTTAGAAATTTTATTTAACAACATAGCTCATGCGATCTGACAGACTATCGGACGGATTGATGGACGGACGAATGCAAGCCGTTTAGAGGTATTTGACCAACTTGTTTTCCGACGTTTAGTACCACACGTTACAATGCTTTGGACTGGATTAAAATTAAGCGTAATATCCTTTAGATTTCATCTACTCGTAGCATGGAATTGATCTGATTTAAAGTATAAACCGTGTATCCATAAAATCCAATAACGGATATTTTAGCTAAATTGAGCCATGGTACCATGGATGGATATCTGCAATGATTGATTGGCTAATGGATCCAACATTTCAATGGCTTGACATTGTAATGGTCCCTGGTCAGCTCAAACGTAAATTCTGTTGTCATATCAACTTTAATCTCAATTTAAATCACAATGCCCACCGAAAAAAACCGACTGAATACATTTTATCATTGATAGACTCCCGATTGCAAAAGTAACCCGAATAATAAAATATTACAATTTTCAGGGATGTATTTTAATTAGTTTTTTTTTTAATTGCTCTTCTACTGAAGCATTATGTTGATGTCGCATCATCCCTAAAAAATAATTGCTTTTAACCCTCTACAGTCTCGGATTTTCATGTTTTTTAGACGTTCTTAAGCTCAAACACCCCATTAAGGCAATCATAAATCTTAATTTTTTTACACTCTACCCGAAAATTGAAAAGAAGTTGCTCCTTTTTAATACTCTAGTGGTACGGTTTCTTAAAAAGAGCAACGTTTTTTTTAAATAAGGGAGAAACAAAAATCTTTTTCACTTTACGAAACGATTTACCATAGTCGGAACACAGGAGAATTTTATCGAAAAAAAGTTGGGTTCACTGTTTTCTTACTAGATTTGATTTTAAATTAAAAAAAAAAAACAATTTGCGTTCGTTATCGATTTAGATATAATATCTAAAGATACCGACCCCGGATCCGGAATTTTCATTAAAGAGACGTCTCTTTAGACGAAAGAAGTTACACCAACTGACTTGCCAATTGTCTTAAACGCAATCGAACCGAATCGGGCTTCTAACTATCGCCAAAAGCACGTTATTTTCTATAATCGAACCGCCAAGCAAACCGCCATGACAATTAGCTAGAGTCGCAAAGTTTACACAAAAAAAGTCGAAGTCGACGTTGACGTTCTCGGCAAGGCTAAGCCGTTAATAATCGTCGTAGCAATCGTTCAAAGACCACACCAAAACACTTTGCCTACTGTTGGACATCCGCGAAGAAAACCATCGAAATACCGATTACAGTTGTCATAAATAATGTTTAATTGCTCGCAATTAACCCGCACCCTTTGATCAATTGTGTGGCTGCCTTAAGGACTCACCACTCACCTGATATCGAGTATACCGATGGATTCCGTCAAGGCGGTGGTGGTGGTATCGTTCAAATCGTCCGTAAGCCCCATGATTTCCTGATGGCAGTGACTCCTCCCGTCCGTCTGTAATTGTTCGGCCAGCCCAGCTATTGTTTGTTTTGGTTGACTCGCTATAAAGCGTTTCCTTTTGAAAATCGCTCACCCTGCGGTTCTTTCGAAGGATGTGTTTGCTTTCTCGAACCCTCCAGTGCTCGAATGTAAACGGATATCGGATCGTTTTGGGAATTGAGTCCTGGCCCCAGCTCGTTATCGTATGTGTGGGATCCAAGCCGAACATGGTCACGAGGTGTACACTATCGCAGCTTTACACACGACATAATATCCGATTGGACAGCAAAGCAAATACGACAAATTAATCCATTTGGCAAGGACACGGGACGACGAACGACTCTGGCAGTTGGGTTACGTGTGGCATGAAAAGTCCACATAAATCGACTGTTTGGACATAATTGAATCTCCGCTGAGACCCGACGACATCCTGCACGGATACTCTCGGTATCGGAACGTTGAAACCTCTCTCTTAAGTCGCTGAAGATGTCTTATAAGATTTTATTTGATTTAGGATATCAGGACAGAGAATGGAACGATACTCATTACGACATTGGTTCCCTTCCGTTTCGATGTCAAGATAGAAGCCTTTTCACGTGCGTGCACTGTCGAACTTAATTAAATACTTGACTTGATACAGATACCAGAAGTTAACAGGTTCGAAAACAGATAGTAAGTATCCCTTATCCTAATGACATTCATTTGCATAAAAGGACCTTCCTTTGATAGCTGGATGTGGATCCAATAAAAAGACACCCACAGATCTGAACTTTATCCAGACTCTTTTCTTGAATATTTAAGATGTTACTTTGAGGATACTTCTAGAACAAGTCATGGTTTAGGGTCAGTGATTTGGAAATTAATCATTCGATTAGAAATTGGACAATCAGTTTAAAATTTAATTTTAATTACAAAGGCTTAAAAAAAACCGACCACAAGTCTTATGGAAAATAGGACAATTTTGAATGGAAACATCATCCAAATGGTACCAATGAAGTTTATAATTTTCGTAGTAAATATAAAACAGAACGTATTCTACAATCTCCAGAAGGTTGATTTTCAAAACTATCATCAAATTGATTCAATATTTATTTATTAGAATATACGGACAATATCTTTTATAATGTAAAATAGTATACAATAATTTATAATCATCATATTCTGTTTCTTCTATGGCGGGGCATCCTTTACCTTGTCTCTTAGATAACATTTTTTCCCGATGGGATTTGGAACAAACGTAGTTTGTTTTTCCGGAGAAGGTTTGTGAGCCTATCGTCCAGTGGAGTGGGGATTTTGTTCATTAGTACATCGAACATATTCTTTGGGCTTGAACTTAATATCATAACGTGTTTGCTCAAAATTGGGTGATCTCGGATGAAATCGAATATTCATACACCTATTAAAGACATTTGTAAGGCTACACTAAGAAATACTTTTTAAATATTTCTGCTTGGGCTAGACGATTTCTTACGTAATATTCCATTTTGATAAACCGAAAAAAATAATTTGTTGGCAAGAGATTGCTTCAATAAAATTTTCATTGCAGCAATCGCAGTTCATTTATGATAAGAATAATAAGAATTAAAGGGAAGGACATATTGATGTACAGACAGAGTAAGCCAGATTTGGAATTTTTATTATTTTTGAGCTAAAAGTCTGCCAACAGTCTACAGGGTGGGCCATCTAGTGGTTTCTTTTTAAATCATAGGTTATTTTGACACTGAAAGCAGTTTCCCGCTCGAAATCTTGACAGAAAGTCAAGTCAAGTCGGAACGAAATGAGTCGCTTTACGCTTTAACAACGTTGGGAAATATTGAAAACTTATTTCCAAAGTGAGTGGGAGTGGAAACAACAACAACGTTTCGGTCAACGGTGAACGTTACAGAGCCATGTTATCCGACTTTTTATACTCTAGATGAAATCATATAGAGTATTATAAGTTTAATCCAGCCCAAAAGTTTGTAACGCATAGAACCAAGCCTCGGACGAAAAAAAGTTATATATTACCTTTTTGTTTATTTGTGGCCAAAAACCTCAAATCCGATTGACGTCCGTCCGTCCGTCCGTCCGTCCGTCCGTCCATCCGTCCGTCCGTCCGTCCGTCCGTCCGTCCGTCTGTCCGTTAGCACGATAACTCAAGAACGCCTTCACCTAGGATCTTGAAATTTTGAATCTGGGTGTTTGGTTGAATTTGTAAGGCTAAGTTCGTTAACGGGCAAAATCGTCCTACTCCTTCGGGTAGCTGCCATACAAAATGTCCTTAAAACACGTGTTCAAGAATATTGCCCGATAACTTCAGAAGGGTTTAAGCTACGTCTTTGAAATTTTGTATGTGTTATTTTTCCAATAGTTTGAGCTAAATATATGATTATGAAGAAAATCCTATTAGTCCTTCGTATAGCTGCCAAAACGTCTTCACTTAATTTAAGGAACTTAATATAACTCAAGTAATCTTTTAGCTATGAATTGGAAATTTTGTACAAATTAGTTTTGAGTAAAAACAAAGTTTGAGTTTACTAATCAGCGAAATCCTTTTACTCCTTCTGGTAGCTGCCATACAAAATGTCCTTAAGACACGTTTCCAACAATTTTTTCGATAACTTTTGAACGCTTCAAGCTACGAATTTGAAATTTTGTACACGTTCATTTTTATATAGTTCCAAGGAAAAGGATAAATATGTAAGAAATCGAGTGAGTCCTTCCTGCACTTCCCATGTGAAAGTCCTTCAAAAAGAACTTTTTTTTCGATGACTTAACCAGTTCAGGATAAGAAATTAAACACTGAATATTGTCTTTTAGTTTTGAGTAGCAATCTAATGGCAGTCCTTAAGAAAGGACATACAACATGCACACGCATAATTCTACTTTATCCCCAACTACAATATAAATCGGAGTTCAGTATTCATCTAGAGTATTATACGATTGGCTTGCAGCCGATCGTGACTGCAGTATGTTTCTTTACTGAAATTGAAGATATGGATTTGGACGACCTCTGGTTCATGCAGAATGGCGCGCCATGCCACACAGCCCATGCCACAATCGATCTTTTACGCACCAAATTCCCAAATCGTGTTATCAGCCGTCTTGGCGATGTCAATTGGACGCCTCGGGGCTGCGATTTGAACCCTTTGGATTTTTTTTGTGGGGAACCGTGAAGGACCGATGTTATGCCAACAATCCAGAAACGATTCAAGCACTTAAGGCCAATATCATCCAAGCAATCCGTGAGCTACAGCCCGAAATCATCAACAAGGTCTTGTAAAATTGGTGTGACAGAATGCGCTACTGCGCAGCCAGCCGAGGCAGCCACTTGAACGAAGTTGTGTTCCATCATTAATGGGAATGTTTACTCTTACTAATAAAGCCATAATACATGGAAAAATTTTTATTTTATTTTTTATTTTATTGCATTTTTAAAAAGAAACTTGTATTTGGCCCACCCTGTACATCGATCTTCATTATTTTTGGTGTACAAGTACAGAACTCGCTTAATGCTCAGATTTGGTGAAGGTTACTTTGTGACTGTTGTCACACTGGCAATCCGAGAGACGAAGATGAAGTTATTTATGGCACTAGAACCTAAAATAGTAACGTTTTGACTAAATTTCTGGTTATTTAGACAACAGTCAACTATAGTTGGGCTTCGGAACTCATTTCTAATTTTTGTGATACTAACCATTTTTTTTTTAATTCTTAATCTACATCTAGAGAAAGTTAATTTTAATTTTACTATACGTTTATGAATTATAGACGATGGCTTAAAATATATTATGATCGTCTTCAAATTTGTAAAATTAATTAGATTTAGAACTGGTGGGACCTCCTCTCTCACAAAAGAAGTGTCCGTACGTCCGCAGTATACCCTTCCATTCGATGCATATCCTTCTAAAACCATGCCAAACTACAAAAATCTTAAACCACAAAAAAATAAAATATAAAATTAAGTCCGTTCAAATTTAGTCGAAAATGAATGTGCGCAATTGCACAGGAGTCCCAAAACTAATAAAAAGGAGTATGTATAATTTAAATGTATAATTTTAATAATAAGTACAAAAATATTATCTGCGCTAAAAACTTATATATTCAAAAACAATAAAAATTTATATATTTTGTTTTTGATATTTATGTTATACTTTCCGGTTTAAGAAGAGAGCTATTAAGGTTTCTATAATTTTTGTTACCGAAATGAATAACTTTTTTAAATCCCCCAATTTAATTAATTAATTTTTAGAATTTAATTTTGTAATTTTTTTGCTCATCAACTTTAATTTTACTTTATTATTTTTTAATAATAAAGTGTTGTGATCGATCTGAAATTCACGTTTTACAGATCGATTTTTCGAAGCTCACAAGGGAGGGTAGAGGGTGGGGTGAAGAATTTTGGATTACAATATCTTTCGAACCAATGGTACTAGAGAGATAAAATTTAGTTTGTGTAGTACAACTGGAGTCTATTAAATTAAAAAAAATTTAAGGAGGGGAGAGGAGATAGAGCAGGAAGTGAGGAGAATGCATTTTTTCAAAAAAATGTATTTTCTGTCTCAACCGTACCAGATATGGTTTTGAAATTTTTATATAAGATAGGCGGAGGTGTAGGGGTGGGGGTGGGGGAGAGTGGAAAGCAAAAAATTTTATTTCTAGAGAATCTCTAAGGAAGTAAAGCTAATAATTTATGGCTGTATAGATCAGCCATAGAGGTATCATATCAAGCAGAAGAAATGGGGTGATGGCTGTTTATATCTCAGGAAGGGCTTATGTTAGAAAGTTGAATCTTGGTATGTATATATCGCTCCTCCAGAAGAATAGTGTCGTAACCTCAAAATGAATATTTTGAGAAAAAGTGACTGTTGTATGTTCCATACGACAGTATTTTACAAATTTTAATAAATTTATTCACGTCGTAATTTCATTTTTAAGGGAATTCTTTGTGTTGCAGTTACGACAGTACTCTAGTAGTAAAGACAACAATGGAAAAACATGTAACACGATCCGGATTTCTACATAAAAAATAATAAAGTTGTGCCCAGTCTGTCGACAGATTTTTACATATTGTATTCAGGGTGACTTAGAGGGTGGTTCAAGGTAGTTCAAGCTTAGGTCAATGAAAAAAAAAAATTGTTAACATTTATTTTGGTCTAGTTCATAAAAAATATGATTGCATATATATTTTTCTTTAATTTAAAGACGTAATGTTTCAAACAAAATATTTTAAAAATAATAATCTTTAAAACACCTTTCTCTTAATCTTTATAGCCTTACTTCTTATCTCCCATATTTAAGTAGGAATTCAGCTTTTTCTAGAGTATTTAATGCAAAACTTTACTGCAAGGGTGCACGTATAATATTATGCAGGGAGGGGTAACGCTATAGTTTAGGACCTGTTAAAATAGTCAGCTTCGTCTAAGTGTAGTTATAACAGTTTATGATGTCAGTCCTAGAAAAGTCTCGCTACAAGTTTCACTTGGTTCGTTTCTTGGCTTCATATATTTACGGCAGCTGACGAAGTCAACGAGAGAGTAGACAATATAACCTTTCTAACTCATGAAGAAGGATAAATTTAATTCTTTGAATAATTTTTTTTCCTTCAATGCAGACGTAATTTCTGCAAACTTTCATTATGTGGAAGAGAAGGAGATGACTAATTGGAAGGGTTAGCTCAAATTTTTTAAACTATTATAATACATAGATATAATAGCGATGTAGTGAGGAAGGGAGAAAGATGGAGAAAGGTTGGTAGAGAAGGTATGCAACATACAATTTAATATAACAATTGTGGTGAATCAGACACTTCTTTTTCACTCTATTCGAAAAATGTACTTGCCTTAAAAGCGTTATTTCATGTGATGGGAACGTTTATTTTACTGACACAAAACTTACAATAGAGAGTGTAGATAAGGGAACAAACAAACAAACATTGAAACTAAATGATGGAGTAACATTGTACTTTTCACATTCTATAACACAATTTTTCAGAATTGTGCCCTTCTTACATGATCTTCAGGCGCCCTTGCTGCATTGTCGTGACGGGGAGTGTTACTTTATTTTTCAAATTATTAAGAAGTTTGTTCAATTTGTGAGAAGTAGGTATCGTATTGTTCAAGGACCTTCGAAAGTTATGAATCACTATCTGGAAGATCTTGCAAAACTTATTGCTATGTAAATGCGGTAATGTGGGCAGAAAAGGACCCGTAATTATCTACCTACGCACAGCCGTTAACTTCAATATTTGTTGTCTAATTTATTACCTTCATGATACGAGTATCGTCCTTGACAAGCTCGATATCGCCATATAGTCGATACTATCGAACTTTTACCAACTTTGCTATTACGCCGTAAGGACACAACTAATACAAAAATTTTGTTTAGCACGTGCTAAATGAAAGGTTCAACTACTGGACAAGGGCAAAGTTGAAACATGGTATTTGCTAGTTAATAGGAAGTGTACAGACAGCTTGAGGGTCACCTGAATGAACGCGACGAAGGTCGCGTGACCCCTTAATATTTTGGGAGAAGCGGGGACAAACCAACTGACATCATCACGTCATCCCCATCCTACTCCAATCTGAACTACTGTCGCTCTTTTAATAACACCCTAAAACAAATTTTTTTTTAAAACTCATTCGATTCGCAGAGATGAGCACGAATTCGCTCAAGTTCACCGTAAATTCACTGGACGAAACTCAGGAAGTCGATTAGACGGGGAGTTTGAGGACAGGATATCCCTTGGGGATGTGCGACAGAAGGGGCGGAAATAAACTTGTAGAAAAGCCATCTCCGATTTCTGGAATTTAATTGAGTAATTGAGCGCAAGAAGAGTAAAGGTGGAGACAACGACGATGCGCTCGATTAAAATCGATTTAAAGCGTTATGACGTCACGCAAATACATTTGTCGACTGATTAAAAACATTATGAGCTAAGGCGTCTTACTTATCGTTTATTTTATTAATCTTCTTTTTTTTCAGGTTTGTGGACTAAATTGTCGTTCGTTTTCAATTTTAAGCCAGAATTGACCTTCTGCAAGAAAGTAATTGAAAGTACTCCTTCAATTACTGCGACATTGAATCGAAAATCGAACGTTTATTTTTGGCAAAGGCACAAGGAAACTACATTTTTGATATTATTTATAGCATGAACAGCCCTGAACTGTAGTGTGAGAGTGGTCCTAAAGTGGATTAGAGTATCTATCAAAGTTAGTAGGTGGCTATGTCTTAAGTTTGTGCTATTGTTTAATGGTGCGGAAAAGTTGAAGGTGAACTATGACTCCACTGTAAGCTGTTAAGTTGATTGGAATTCTTAAAGGTAGGAGAGGTCACTTCTTTAATTTCCCATGAGAGATATTAAGCACTGAGTAATTTACATGACTCTCTTCCGTCTCGAAACAAATAAATTTGCAATAAAACTTTCCGAATTGAGAGCAATTTTCATATACGAGTATTTTGACCAACGTTTGTCTTTAATTTCAAATTTTTCGGTGAAATTTTTTGATTTTGCAATACCTTTATGTTTTATAAATTGTTCAAAAGTCACGCTTGTCCACAATAAATTTCAATTTTCAAATATATAGTAATGCTTAAAAATAATTTTCCTTAAAATTACTTTCATCTTTCGCAAACTGAGTAGATCTAATATATAAACATACAGCAGTCACGATCGGCTGCAAGCCATTCGTATGATACTGTAGATGAAATACTGAACTGATAAAGTAGAATTACGTGTGTGCATGTTGTATGTCCTTTATTAAGGACTCCCATTTGATTGCTACTCAACCCTAAAAGACAATATTCAGTGTTTAATTTCATATCTTGAACTCGTGAGTCACCGAAAAAAATTTTCTTTTTGAAGGAGTTTCACATGGAAGCTGCAGGAAGGACTCACTTGATTTCTCACATATTTATCCTTTTCCTTGGAACCTTTCAAAAATTAATGTGAACAAAATTTCAAATTCGTAGCTTGAAGCGTTCAAAAGTTATCGGAAAATATTGTTGATCACGTGTCTTAAGGATTTTTTGTATGGAAGGTACCAGAAGGAGTAAAATGATTTTGCTGACTAGTAAACTCGAACTTCGTTTTCACTCAAAACTAATTTGTACAAAATTCCGAATTCATAGCTAAACGATTACTTGAATTATAGTGAGTTGCGTAAATTAAGTGAAGACATTTTGACAGAATATTTGTATGGCAGCAACACGAAGGACTAATAGGATTTTCCCGATTTTGCCCTTTAACGAACTTAGCCTTAAAAATTCAACCAAACAGCCAGATTCAAAATTTCAAGATCCTAGGTGAAGGCGTTCTTGAGTTATCGTGCTAACGGACAGACGAACGGACGTCAAGTGGATTTGAGGTTTTTGGCCACAAATAAACAAAAAATAATATATAACTTTTTTTCGTCCGAGGCTTGGTTCTATGCGTTACAAACTTTTGGGCTTGATTAAACTTATAATACGTTATATGATTTCATCTAGAGTATAAAAATGGTGAAATGTTTGTTTGTCCCGTATGCGTTCCTATACCATTCATCCGATTGCGATGAAACTTTTCCAAGTGAATTGGTAATAGTCGTCACAAAGTATTACTTTCGCTGTCAAATCAATAATGCAACAAAAACAGACAAGGGATTGGTCGATCTAGACTTCAAGCACGAACGAAAAAGGCATCACGAGCTTCAGAAACAGCAACGAGAAGCAAGACTGGAAACTGCTCGCACTTACAGAATTGAACAACGGGAGCAACGGAAGTAACGGTAGCAGCGGAGCAACGGGATTAATGGGAGCAACGGAACAACGGAAGCAACGGAAACAATTGAGCAGCGGGAGTAACGGGAACGACAGAAGCAACGGGAGCAACTGGAAGTAAGACTGGAAATTGCTCACAATGCAACGCATGTCGGGGTATTATTTTGTTGTGCTCCCAAACGAAAAACCCATTTATTTGCAACTATTGGAAGTTCCTCATATTGTTACATGCGTACCCTGGCAACCCGAAAAACTAATTTATCAATGACACCGGTAATGTCCAACTGGAATCACGTAAGGGGGTCTAGATACTTCTCGTATGTTGTAGACACTTCTTGCATGTCATATAAACTTCTTGTATATTTCACACAACCAAATATGCTGAAAATCTCTAGACTCAACAGATGTAGTATATAAACGGCGCATAGCTTGTACATAGGATCAGTATTTCTACTACAAGAGTGAGACGACGATTTTCATTGATTACAGCGATCAAGTTGTAAAGGAGATCAAGTAGAGTTGCCAATAGTGTGATAAATGACTGAGCGATTGAATAAAGCAATTTGCATTTTTATTAATTTTAATATAATTGTGTTTTACTTTAAATTCCGGAAAACCCCTAGCTCGTAAAGGTATTGAAAATTTCAGAGTCGTAGCCTAAAGCATTCTGAGATTATCGGTCAATATTCGTGAATACGAGTCTTAAGGATTTTTGTATGTCAGCTACTATATGTAATTCATTTCTCGTATATTAGAAGTAATAGTTGAGAGTAGAGGTAGTGGCGCGGCGGGTGGCGGTAATAAACTTTATTTCATTATATCTCGCGAACAAACTACAGTGGGATGATGTAAATTTCTTTGGTAATGAAGGAGGGGGGAACAAAACTTTTGACGATGGTTGTAGAGCACATAAATGGAGTAATGAATTTTATTCTGAAAAGTCACGTGTCGTATCTGAGGACCTCTTTCAGATATTGAAATTTATTCAGGAAATAGCCCTTACTAGCAAATTTCGGGTGTGGACTATGAGGGTGGAAAGTAAAACAACCTAAACCGGGTACAGGTCAAAGTTACCTCCAAAACTTTAGGCCAATAATTTTACTTCCGGTTATAAGCAAAGTATTTGAAAAGATTATACTTCAGCGAATACAATCCTTTCTCAACCAAAACTATTCGAGATTTCCAATTCGGGTTTAGAAAAGGTCACTCAACTTGTCATCAGCTATTTCGAGTCACGAAATTCGTTAAGGATACATTCTATGAAAGAAAATCTGTGATAACGCTTGATATAGAAAAGGCTTTTGATACAGTCTGGCACGAAGGGTTAATTTTTAAATTAATTAAACTATCACTCCCGATGTATCTAGTGGAAATTGTTCAGTCTTTCCTATCAAACAGATCATTTATAGTTAAAATTAACTCTTCCCACTCTGATAGTCGCCAAATCTCTGCAGAGGTCCCACAAGGATCATGCCTAAGCCCAACGCTATTCAATATACTATACTTCCAAAGACTTCCAAAGACTTTATCAATTCTACCACCGGTGGAAAATTAAAATAAATCCCGCGAAAACATAAGCTATGTTTTTTACCTAAAAGAGGAAACGAACAAACCTTCACAGTCGGGAAATCAATTTTATTGGTGAAAATATTCCGTGGTCCGATAATCTAAATTACATTGGTGTTATGTTAGATAAGAAACTCTCTTTTTGCTGTCACATAGATAACATATGTTTCAAAGTCAGCAAGGCTACGTATGCTCTGTATCCAAGAGGATACAGAGCATACGTAGCAATAGAAAATCACAATTTTCCGAGAAGAACAAGATTCTATTATTTAAAATGGTAATCCAACCCATTATCGCATATAGCTCTCCTGTTTGGGGTCATTGTGCAAGCTCACATATTAAAAAGCTTCAGGTTTCCCAAAATAAGTGCCTCAAAAGTCTACTACTACTAGAAGTCTTCATGCAGAAGCTAAAGTGCAAACTGTTCTTGATTTAGTTGCAACTAGATATTCATCTTTCGTAACTAGGCTGGAACTAGTCGACAATCCGCTATTATTATCACTTATATAATATCCCACTACTTGACATGTTTTGGAGTCAAATATTGTTTTTCAGTTTTAATTAATTATCTTTTTACTATTTTTCTTTATTATTTTTTAATAATAAAGCATTGTGATCGACCTGAAATTTCAAAAAAGTTTGCTACCCTGAAATTTTGTATTTACACGTTTTAGAACTAGTAAACCCCAAAAAAGCAAAAAACAAAATGACCGTCTGTCCGCCGTAGACGCCGTACGCCGTACGCCGTACGCCGTCCGCCGTCCGCCGTACGCAAAATCGTTTGAAGGCGTTGAAGGTTTGAAGGAAGAAATTTTTATGGTGGGTAGATTGGGTGAACCCTTACGACTGGTATATTTTTGAGGGGTGGGGGTACAAGGGGAGAGGAGAGGGGAGCGTTTTAGACGAAAAATTTTGGTTTCTAGATCTCAGGAACCACTTATGCTAGGAGGCTGAAACTTTTGAACTTATGTAGTACTATGATAATGGACTCAATTGCAAAAAAATGGTCGATATTGGTTAAGGGGTGTGGAAGTGGGGGGGGGGGGGGGGAAACAATGAGTCTTTAACGCATGAAAGCCGGGATTGAAACATTCTAAAATCGATATCTCCTGAACAATTGATGTCAGAAGATTGAAACTTTGTTGTTGTCCTTAGGGATACTTCCAGATTAGACAAGAGCTAAAATTGTTAAAAGGGGTGGTGGGGGTGAAAAACTTTGGATTACAATATCTTCCGAACCAATTACACCAGGAAGATAAAATTTAGTTTCCGTATATGGGATCACAAGAGGAGTCTACCAAAACTTACATTTTTTGAGGGGGGAGGTGGAGCACGAAAGTGGGGGGACAGCAATATTTCAAAAAATGGAATTTTTATATCTCAGAAACCGTATCAGATATGATCTTGAAAATTTTACATCAGTTGGGGTCGGTAAACTTCTAGTTTGGTAGTGTGGGTGTTGGGGGTGATGGTGAAAGGGGGTAGAAAGGAAAACATTCTGATTTTTATTTCTCAAAAACCATAATGAATATCATAATGAATAGAAAGCTAAAAATTTAGGATTATATAGAACCACTATGGAGACATCCTAAAAAAATAAAATTTTTGATAGGGGTATCAAGGTACGGGGGAGAGGGGTGGTTTTTTATATCTCAGAAACGGCTTATGCTAGAAAATTGAAACTTGGTACGTTTATGTAGATGTACTATTAGAGTAATTAAAGCAAAAAAAAAGTTCAGATTTTTATTGGCGTTCAGAGGTTGAGTAAAAAAAATGTCCGTGAATCCACGTTTTCACAAATTTCGTTAAAACTTTTAGACATGTCGAGCTATCAAAGCAATTTTACTTCTGCGGGCTATTTATATAAGCGCCTAGTAACGGTCTTCAAAATTTGTCGATATCCAACCCCTAAGGGGGTGTAAGTTGGTTGTGTACATATTCACGAATTCTGATATATTCCTAAGGTATATTGAGATTTGGAGTTCACTTGTACTTCTATAAGCTTTAAACGTAGTCGGGGAAAAACCGATTTAAGTATTTTTCTCAAACCCCCTGGGGGTATTGTTTAAGATTTCACTGATTCCGAAAATCTCTTAGGTTTAATGTGATCGAATTCGCTTTTACTACTATGAATTATTCTATTTTTAAAAAAAATTCGTAAATAAAAAACATACTGCAGTCACGATCGGCTGCAAGCCAATCGTATAATATAATACTGAACTCCGATTAATATTGTAGTTGGGGATAAAGTAGAATTACGTGTGTGCATGTTGTATGTCCTTTATTAAGGACTGCCATTAGATTGCTACTCAAAACTAAAAGGCAATATTCAGTGTTTAATTTCATATCTTGAACTGGGTAATACATCGAAAAAAAATGTCCTTTTTGAAGGACTTTCACCTGGGAGGTGCAGGAAGGACTCACTCGATTTCTTACATATTTATCCTTTTCCTTGGAACCATTTAAAAATGAACGTGTACAAAATTTCAAATTCGTAGCTTGAAGCGTTCAAAAGTTATCGAAAAATATTGATGAACACATGTCTTAAGGACATTTTGTATGGCAGCTACCAGAAGGACTAAAAGGATTTCGCTGATTAGTGAACTCGAACTTCGTTTTTACTCAAAAATAATTTGTACAAAATTTCCAATTCATAGCTAAAAGATTACGTGAGTTATATTAAGTTCCGTAAATTAAGTGAAGACGTTTTGACAGGATATTTGTATGGCAGCTACACGAAGGACTAATAGGATTTTCTTCATAATCATATATTTAGCTCAAACTATTAGAAAAAAAACACATACAAAATTTCAAAGTCGTAACTTAAACCCTTCTGAAGTTATTATATATTCAAAATTTCAAGATTCTAGGTGAAGGCGTTCTTGAGTTATCGTGCTAACGGACAGACGGACTGGCGGACGGACGGACGGACGTCAAGCGGATTTGAGGTTTTTGGTCAATAATAAACAAAAAATAATATATAACTTTTTTTCGTCCGAGGCTTGGTTCTATGCGTTCCAAACTTTTGGGCTGGATTAAACTTATAATACTCTACATGATTTCATTTAGAGTATAAAAAAAAATCTGCCAACAGTCTGGGTGCAACTTTATTATTTTATGGGTAGAAGTCCGAAACGTGTTTAATGATGAGATACGGTGTTGGGTACCATGCGACTGACAACCTAAAAAATAACCAGGAGGCTATTTGGAACGTGAGTTTTTAGGTTGTCAGTCGCATAGTACCCAACACCGTATCTCATCATTAAACACGTTTCGGACTTCTACCCATAAAATAATAAAGTTGCGCCCAGACTGTTGGCAGATTTTTTTGTTTTCTTTTAATTTAATTTAGTTTGTGAGTTAGGTTTAAACCCACTACACAAGGTTTTTTGTAGAAATTTTTCCTTGCATTTATGTCACTAAAATTCTCGTAGATGTTTTTGCTTTGCTGTGCTAACTAGGTTTAATTTAGCTGCTAAGATATTGAATTATCTGTTCTCTGAATGATAAATTATAAGATGGTAGACATAAGTGAAAAAACTAATAAACATAGATTGAATTTTAATTTGAATAAAATAACCTAATGTTTTTCCTATCTCGGGAATGGCTTATGCTAGAAAGTTGAAAGTGGGCGCATGTATGGGTATATATCGGAAAAGTAGTTTTAATTTCAAGATTGTTCATATATGTTTACGAATCTCGTCATATCTCTCGTTCTATAAACGTCTAGCATTTTTTTCTGGATTTTTTAATATAATACCCCCTGAGAGATGGTAAAGGAGTTGAATCCCGATGCACATTTTTTGAACTTGTGCTGGAAATGTTGATCATATCTTATCGAGCTTAAAAGGCTAAGAACAAGTGTTTTTTTCAAGTTATTTTGTCCAACCTAATTTTAATTTTTTAAGTATGGTGTTGTATCTCACAATTATTGATAAGGAGGAGACCAAACAAATTATTATTTTTTCATGATATCAAACCAACGTGGCTAGTCGATACACTTTGGCGTCCATAGGTGCCATAGTTCTAGCCAGGTAAGCTCCACACATCGGCATCTCCGGATGCCATGAGTGAACGCGAACTCTTTATTTTAGGAAACAGGCGCTACCAGGAGCATGCGTTGACCACTACAATGGATATCAAAACCAAAATAAGATTATTGCAGCAATTTGACGAAATTCCGAAATTTCGGTCAAATCCGCTGAGAAACTTTGCAATGTAAGAATGGTAGGTAGAAATTAAAATAAATTCTCACCTGTAATCGGCTCCCATCCTCCAGCACATTGTCATGATATCCATCGTCATCGTCTTGAACGGCACTTAAGTTTTTGATCCCGCTGGGCAGGACACCGTCTGCAATTTTTGCGACCGGTGTACCTCGTCCGATCGTTGTACTCGTCTCCTTTTGATCCTCGGATGACAGTGACGTTCCGACATGATTGGACATCAGAGCATTGGTTCGAAGTTCGGTATCTTCACCACCGCCCGAAATCGATCCAAAAAGGATTTCGTGGTCGTCATCGCCACCGTGTTGAGATGCGGGCGGTGTAGCGGCCGCAACAGGATTTGTATGTATGTAAGTTGTGTGGAACATTTGGTGGTTATTGTAAGGATACTGGTAGCTTCTACATAGGCTTCCTGCAGCACCATTTGGACCATTCAGTCGTGGTATCCGATGATTAATTCCGTAGATCGGTCCCGATAATCTGCAAAACGGATGACGGTAATTTAGGCTCGAATTCAAAATGTTTCAGCCAAAGTTAACCAGAACTGAAATTCTTCTAGAATTGAAAACCCTTAGAAAAGGATAGGTTTCAAAACTCAATTATCCTTCACATGATAGTCGATTACAACTATTTGATTAGTTAGGAAACTGTACACAGTTGGTTAAATTTTTTTTTGAAATTCGTAAACACGAAATTCTTCTAAGTTGGGAGCTTACCGTGGCGAATCATCGCGTCGTCGCGATGAAATCATTGAAGATGCCCGATCTCCACGGGCCGCAGCCATCATGTATGTCCACATGGCGGTTCATGGCATATCCTCCTGTCCGAAATGATGTCTTTAGGCTAATCCTTCACGACTTTTTGAAACTTTCACAGGTCTCTGCTAGAACTTCCACTAACTTTGAATTCACGTAAATAACTGATAAGAGTTGGCAAATATATTGTACGAATAGTACAGATGATATTCACAATATTCACGTATACACCTGAAATGATATGCAAATTAAGAAGTTAGTATTTATGTCAATGCTGATAGGTGGTGTGTAGCTAGAGCCAGGTGATATAGAAGCTAGCGAGATGGTAGACACAGTGAAAGGGAAATCAAGTGAACACTTCTATCCGACGCGGGTTATTTGAATTTTCAAAATACTGACGTCACGTCCCGCTGGGTGATTCCCCTTGAAAAGTTTTCTAAGCCCGAATTGATTTCAATTCGATTAGAATCTAAGAGCAGCTAGACTATAAATTCTGTTTTTTTTTGTGGGTAAGTGATTAGGTTTGAAGGTAGCACGTACTCGCATATGTCACCGGCTCTTCGTGTAATCGAATTGGGACACTGACAAATTCTTAAGTTCCTACAAGATCTGAAGTATTATCTCAAATCGTAAATCGCTTGTGTTTTTTTTCGGAAAACACTGGCAGGGACATCTATTACCTGAACATAAAGGTGGTATCGTACGTCGTACTGTGACTAAATTATAGGTAGTGGTCGTTTTATTGAGTCTTCTGCTTTATTTCACACCACCATTCCCTTTAGATTCAGTCGGAATAGACCCGGTCTGAACTGGAGTGTATTATGCAAACTATGTCGATGCTTCTGTTTGGTATTCCATCTTGAAGGTCATTTCATTAAATTGCAAATCGTCCTCCTCACCTTCATTTACTCTCTGTTTCCCATTCCATGCACATCGCTATCCTTAATACCGTCCAAGGACTTTATTTACCTTGAGTCGATCAGAACATGTTTTCCGGATACGATACTGGAGAACAGTAGTTCCTGGTGGCATACCGCCTCATCGAATGCACTACCCTTGCAGCTGCAACACCCAAAGGTCATTTCAAGGCTTTTGATTAAAAGCGGAGCGTAGATGGGTTGGCCGATTTTTCTTGTAAGACAGTTTTATAATAGAATCGATTCAATTTATGTGCAATTGTACAGTGATTCGCATAGTTATTCGAACTTCATTAAATTGCAGTTATACTTTAAAACTATGAACACGAAATACAAGAGTAAGAGACAGGTGGCCTCCTATCGTTTTGCTAAAAATGAAAGGACTAGTGAATTACCATCGCAGATGCATTCTAGACATGACACGAGAGTAATGGAAACAGGTCGTCTCCACGATGGAAAAATCTCGTAATATTAAGGAAAAGAACATGACAATGAAATTTTCTAGATATTGAAGGAGTTTCAATCATGTGGTGGACACAGGTGCTATCAAAATGGTATTGGATACAGTGGATGTTAGCTCATTTATCAAGTGAGGATGGGATCGCTGCGAGGAGATCAAATTGACAGATTGAACGCTACTAGAGTCCAGCACAGGGGACAGAGATTGTACTATCTTGTATACTATCATAGCATCATGACGATGAAATTCAGAATGCAGTCTCTCAAATTTTGCTTAATTTTCCGATACACTGAGCAATATATTGGAAATAGGACTTAAGTCCCTGAGTTATTAGACCAGTAACTCCGGTTTGAGTATAACGAGAGAAAGGGATCAAGCACTTGTTATTAAGATTACAACTGAGCACAGGATTGAGAAGGTGTAAAATGTTTATATACGACGCATGTCCAAAAATTATAGGAAAAAATCTGAGGACTAATTCCGAAGATGGTTCGGTTCATTGGATATACAATGCAATCCTAATACCAGTTTGGATGTTATGAGACAAAAAGAAGTATAGCAAATCAGTACCAAGAAAAACGACGTGAATAAAATACAAAAACTGATACATATTCAACAACACATGAAGTGTTGAGTGGAGTACCACAAGGCTCAGTCTTAGGTGCTATACACTTTATGCACAGCTGATTTAAGAGAATACTAAAATTTATAGGAAACCGCTGACAACTAGTATTGAGTTACAATCGGACTGAAATAAAAGAATTGAATGGTCTAATAAATAGTGTACATGTCTAAATGCTTTTAAGTGTTCAGTGCTCCATGTAGGTGTAATAAATCCTCAAATTCAGCACTTTTGCAATGGAGTTATTCTCACATCAGGTGATAGTTGATAACTACACTAAAAATTACTTAAAAGGGGGAGACTATTATAATGAACATCGCAAAAATGATCAAATAATTATTATATCCGATTTAGAAAAACGTTTAAACATATTAATTTGGACTTGTTCGTAAATTTCTAGAATGAATTTAAGATCATCTTCTAAAAAGCACATAGAACTACTAGAGCATGTTCAAAGGAATTCTTGACAGAACTCTATTATTAGGGCGTTTAATGCTGAGATGCAGTGCAGGTTCCTATCATTACTATCGTGACTAGTAGACACGAAAAAAGCAAAAAAAAAATTTCAGTCCGTCTGTCCGCCGTGCGCCGTACGCAAAATCGTTTGAAATTTCGTAGCTCCCAAACGGTTTGATAAATTAAATTGAATTTTTTTTATGAATAGACTGGGTAGGCCCCTTAAAGTGACCAAATTCTGATGGGGTTCTGAAGGGTGGGGGTGAGGGCGAGGAGGGGGGTGCGTTTTAGACGGAAAATTTTGATTTCTAGATATCAGCAACCGCTTATGCTAGGAGGTTGAAACCTTAAATTTATATAGAGCTTTGATAGTGGAACCATTTGCATAAAAATTGTCAATATGGGTGAAGGGGTGTGGGAGGGGGGAAGGGGGGGGGGTGGGTAATTAATGCGTCCGAAACGTAAAAAAGGCGAGATCGACACATTCTAAAATCCATATCTCCGAAACCGTTAACGTCACAAAATTGAAACTTAATGAATATCTGTAGGTATACTAGGATAATAGAGCGAAAACAAAGTTTTGAGTGGGGGGCAGTGGCGTACGAAGGTGGGGGGTGAAAAACTTTAAATTACTATATCTCACGAACCAATTGCATTAGACAAATAAAATTCGGTTTGTGTATAAAGGTTGACAAATAAAGTTTGCTGAAAGTAAAATTGTTTAAGGGGGTGGTGGATTTTGAAAGTTGAGTGGATACGAATTTTTCTAAAAAATCACGTCTCATATCTCAAGAACAGTGTAAGGTAGATGCTTAAGATTTTTGGTGTGTGGGTGAAGAGGGTGAGGGTGGGGGAGGGTGAAAAGGAAAAAGTTTAGATTTTTATATCTCGAGAACCTATAATGATATAAAGTTGAAACTTGATATTTAAATAGAGCTATAGTAGTAGCATGTTGGAAAAATATAATTTTTTTTAGGGCTAGTATGGTACGGGGGTGGGGGTTGTTTTTCCTATCTATAGAACGGTTTATGCTACAAAGTTGAAACTCGGTATGTATATGTAAATCAACTAGAAAAGTAATTTAGATAACAAAAAAAATTCGAATATCCATTGGCGTTCGGAAGGGGTGCGAAAAAAATTATCAGTGAAAATGGAATGCATATATTTTCATGATTTTCATCATATCTATTAGGTCTTCCCAAATATTTAACTCATTTTTATTCTACGGCTTCTTCATATAAATACCTAGAAAATGTATTCAGGGTTTTTTGAAATTCAACCCCTAAGGGGGTATAAAGGGGTTGTATACTTTTTCACGAAATCTGCCATATCCCCCAGGTCTGATCAGATATCGAATATCTTTTCATTTTCACGGGCTTGCGTAATAATCGCCGGAAACTTGTTTTTAGGTTTTTTCCTTTTTCAGACCCTAAGAGGGTATACAAGAGTTGAACACGTTTTCATGAATTCCGTCATATCTTTTAGAAGTGATAAGAAATTGAATTGGTTTTTACTTTTTCGTGTTAGTAGTTAGTCTTCATCTTTATCTATTAACTCCTTTCAGGGTTCTTGGATATTTAACCCCCAAGTGCGGGTAAGGAGGTTGCGTATCTGATGATATATTGAATTCATTTATATTTCCAAAGGTTTCCTATATAAGCCCTAAAAAGTCTATTTCAGTATTTTTAGATATTCAATACTAAGGGGTTTCAAAACTTCGACATATTTCTTCTATATTAGATCGCTTTTCCACAGACTTTTTATATAATCGCCTACAAAACCATTTCTCAATTTTTGGATATTCAACCCCCAAGGGTTTGCATATGTTTCCACAATTTTTGCCATCCCTTAGTTCTGATGAGATATAAAATTGGTTATTACGGCATTTGATGTAATGACCTAAAAACCAATTTCACGATTTAACGAATTTCAAAAACCAAAGTGGTGTGAAGGGTTTGCTTACGTTTTCACAAATTTTTCAAAATCCCTCTTGTCTCATGAGATATCAAGTTGCTTCTTATGAAATCGTCTAAAAACCTGTTTCACAATTTTTTCGAAATTCAAACCCTAAGTAGAAGTAATGGCTATGTATACGTTTTAACAATTCGTCATATCTCTTAAGTCTGATAAGGCAACAAATTCGTTTTTACTTCTATGGGCTTTTAGTGTACATTATATACCGAAATTCGAATAGTCTACACGGGCTTTTTCAATGTTTAATCGGCTAAAAATCTCTATTTTAAATATTTTTATTTTAGGAACAAAATTAACTTTACAAGAACTAAAGATAAATCCTGAAATTAATTTTTAGGCGGTTGGATTTAAAACACTCGTCTTTAAAGTGGTTCTCGGGAAATAAAAATTAAAATTTTTTTAATTTCACCCCCATCCGAAATTTTTTTTCTGCTAGAAGTCTGGGACTAAATTGCAACTAACAAAGTTGATTGTTTTTTTAAAAATTGTTATTCCCCCACCGTAGCATTTTTTTTTAAATTCAGTTCGATCACAATCGGCCCTATTCTGAAATTGTGACCGATCACAGGTCACAACATACGTACTGTGACTAAAATTTTGTGACTGCTCTTCGATCGAATAGTTTTTTCGCATTCTGGAGTCACAAGAAAGGTCACAATACTTTTTCCACATATACAGTAACAAATTTTTACTACTCTTAAGCAGGGAATACACGGTACAACGGTTGTACCAACTGCTGGCCCAATTTGTCGTTGTATGCGCTTATAAACAACGGTTGGGCCGATATCGCACGGTTGTATGCTCTCAAGCGAAAACCAGCGGTCGCATGCGACAGGTTGTATATATATTGTATAGTGTATTATCATGAATACAACTGTTGTAGCGATTTCATTCGTAAACTTTTGGTGCTTCTGTGTTATTAAAAACTGTATAGGGAATAACTATGAAATCTTGTTGGAATAAAATTGTAAGCAAATCGCATCGTGTGTTCCGTGTATACAACCGTTGGACAGATATCGCAACAACACACGTCGGTACAACCGTTGTATCGTGTATTCCCTGCTTTAGGATCATTATTATGATCGTCAGTTAAACTTTAACTGAAACTTTAACCGGAAGTTTTGTATGAAAATCTGCCAGTTAAAGTTCGAGTTAGAACGTAACTGAACATCGAGTAGGCAATATAGTGCATACTCTAAGTATAAAACACTATACATGTTTATTACATAAATTTAATTTATTTGTTTTAAAGCCACAAACTTCACACACTATAAACATTATTTTCTTTTTTAAATTGTAAATCACGCTTCACAAAAAACCACGAAACCAGTGAATTAAACAACGAAACGGTCAAGTTAATATCATACATAATCACAAAAACAAATTACTACGCATGAACTATCAAAACTACATACAAAATGCGTAATTTTATACACAATGATCAATTTTACACATTAAATTTATGAATTAAATGTGTAGAAATACGCAGTTTTAAGAATTACTCTCAATTTTATTAAATTTAATGAAAATTCGTAAATTTACTACATCAATGCGGAATATTTTACTGCTTTGAGGATAGTAATTTTCACAAAAATGTTTACTGTGTAGTAAAAGACATGTAAAATTCTTGATGTGCTGTCAGTGTCAGTGATCAATTCGCCCCTTGCAGGTGTAAAATACAGAGTTCTGAGCCTTAGTATACATCGAAAACGTGAAAGTCTGAAGTAGCTCTCAAATGTATTGTCGATTAATGAAAACGAATCACTTGTGTTCTTCAACTTTCGGAGTGTTGCTCTTCTTAACGCCCATAAATTTCACAAAATGTAAAATAGTCATCTAAATTTACGTTAAATTACTTTTGTTCCAGTTTACAACAGCAAATATAACAAGCGTTCCAATTTTCAACATTAAGTATTGAAACTTCACGAAATGTTAAATTTGATTGCGTGGCTCGCCATTGTAATAACCTATTTCACTAGTCACAAATTTGTGATGTTTTTTTAGAATATGAAAAGTCACAGATTTTCTAAAATTGTGACTCTCCGCTAAAATTGTGACTTGTGGCTGTACACAGAAGAGACACAAATATCTTATTAGTCAACAATAATGTGGTAAAAACGGTGAAAAAATAAGGTTAGATTCTCTCGGTGCAGTGAGATCACAACATTTCCAATTTCCTAAAGCGGCTTATGGATTTAAAAAGAAAACAGAAAGGAAAACAGTTTTCCGGGAAAGTGGAATTTTAGAAAGTTTTATTTAAGTTATTCAATGCCTGTTCTAATAATTTCTGAATTCAAAGTACCTTTTTCTTGTTGAATTTAAGAAAACTTTTCCAAACAATTGAACAATTTCCATTTTATGTTATCATATCATTATTGATGATAGGATGGACGATGGACAAATAGTAAAGTCCAAGTACGAAAAACTTAAAGAAAAAATCCTTAAGAAAACTCTAAAGAAAACAATAAAATATTTCTCTAGTTCCCATTATACGAACTGCACAGCAACCCTAGATTGTCCTTCACAGAAGAGTCCTTGTCGTCAGGAAGTATAATTTCGTATCTGTATCTTTGGCTGTATTTTCTTCGTTACAACTTCCACTCGATTATTTGGATGCACTCAAAAGGAAAATCGACGGAAAGCGTTCCGGAAATTCAGCCTGCTACATTCACTTGCTTTCTCTATGCTCTTATTTATTTCAATTCTTTGCGGGCATAAGACCTTGGACGCAAGAAGAAAACCATTGTTATAAAGAATTTATGCTTAGCTGAGATCGTAGCTTTGTATGAAGGAACCTAAGGTTAAATGTTGAAGATGGGAGTTGCTGTCAAGTTCATGATAGGGAGGTGCATAAACACAAATTTGAATATTTTCTGAGCTAACGATGTTTACGACTCTAAACCTTTTGTCCTGTACGATTACATACTAAAGAGTACGGTAATACGTTTTTTACAATTATAGTATATTACATTATTTGTTGTAGTTGGACCAGTTTTGATGTATCTTGCATTACATTTCAGAATTTCAGTTAAGCTTTTGCAGAAGAAGCGGATTTCATGGAAGAATTTATAAGCGTATCGATATTAATACCTGCGAGTACCTACGTTGAGGTAACGTAACTTCTTTTTAGTATTTAAACAACACCTACACATGAAGCTCTAGAGCTGAATCATTAATCTTTGAAGAAGTTTTTTCTGAAAATTATAGATTTACTTGCATTGCAAAGTTACGCAGAGCACAGACCGTAAAAAACGATACAGAGCAGAGCAGTTGGCTTTACTGTTCACACTTAGATGGCGTTGTGGTTGCGTTGGTGTAAAATACTGTTAACGAAGTAAGTTTTTGTTTGCTGACCTTTGAAACTGACAAATTATGTTATGAATGCTTCAGATAACACAATCCATGAAGCTTAGACAATTTAGACAATTATCCAATAAGTTCGTTTTTACTTAATTTAGTTTATTGTCCGAAACGTCACAATCAGCTCATAGTAGAGGATTAACTGGCAGCGCATTCTTTGTGTTAAACTGTGCATTTTTTTTATAGGGATTATAGTATCCATTCAGTCCCCACCGCTGGAGTTAGTAGTGTGGCTAGTCTGCTCACAAGTTAAACTATGTTACTCTGCACTGGATAAGCGCGCATAAACATACACCTGATATCTATTGATTCTAATACATTCTGGAATTATATAATGTTCCTAATTAGTAAAAATCTTATCCAACTTTTTATCAACAAAAACCCCAGCTCAATTAATATAACTCAAAGCCACACAAAATATTTAATGGACCGTTTATTCACTGCAAAGCCTTTATATCGATATAATGAAGTAGGTACCACGCACAGGATTGTTTCGAAGAATAAATTCCTGCTTTCGACGATCGTTTCATTCGTGACTAATTAGGTTTCCCTGAGATGACGAGTGTTTTTAGCAAACAATGACCACTCGGAAAATTTCATCATCATCATCAAACTGTAGGTCATAGTGCCACCATATCGCAATACGATTCCAAGCTACGTCCTAAAAATACATTTTACACTGGTCCAAAAAAAGGACTAATTGCCAGGCGTCCCGGACAATTACCAATCGTTTTTAATATTATACATTCAGTCTGCTTTAATTGAATTAGATTTCTTTTTTAATTTCATACGCATTTCATTTCATCAAGTACTTTTTTTGGATTTCATTCCTTCAGGACTGTAGCATAAATCCCCGTGAGAAGAAAACAGAAATATGATTTAAAAGCTTTTGAGGCTTTCATTTGAAAAAATTGTGGGAGTGGGTCTAGTGCCTACGTACATTGCACGGAAATTCTTTCCGACTTTCTGGGAAAGTTGAGAAAAAAGGACCGCATTCGAAAAAAGATAAAATTTAAAGTCAGAAACTTTTATTATGTCTTTGAGCTTGGACTGATGTTTTGAGTGGATGGTGGTCTCTTTTCGAGGGTTGGTGTAGTATGTACTTTTATCGTAATCAGAATCCGGCTTACTTTTTTGAATTCATTTCTTTTTAAAGGTTGTGCAACTTTAATTTTGAAAATCACTGGAAAAAAGATACGCGAAAGTTCGGAAGTAATAATAATGGAAGTAGTTAAGTTTATTCATCGACATTGCGAAATTCATGCATATGAGTTTTTGAAATTTTCAATTGATGTACTACCCGACGTTTAGATACGGGAATCTATGAGGTTGTGACTGGTCAAATTCGGCGTCCGATTGTAACCAAAGATCTGGTGCCACTCTGGCTTGATTCGGTTTTTGAACGAGGGTGCTATCCAGGACGAAGAAGCTCAATCCACACAACTTTACAAGTCCTCCATTGTCCTGTAGAAACATCTTTCTTTTTGACTAAGTCTCTTTGAAATCTAAATTATATCTTGAAAGTCGAGACTATGTAGCTAGATCTCAACGAAAGAACTGATTCCTGGAAGGCCAAGTACTTGCAAAACTTGACTTTCCAAAAGCGTTTGATAGAGTTTGGCAGCAATGTTCTATGTGAGATGCTCATTGTATTAATAAAGCAGCGAAAGTTCTACTCTACAATGTTCGTCACTGCGGATTAGGCTTTACCTGCATCAGGACTGGTTAACTGTTTCAATTGACTTCATGCTCTATCCAATTTATTTCTTCTTTGTAGATTACAGCCCTTTGGAGATATTTCTCAAGGTACGACCATGCATCACTCCTTTGGTCTCAGAATCCAAATGTCAAACTTCCTCTACTTAGTTGTCAGTAGATAATCGTTGGAGAATATGTCTACCCGGAATATACCCGCGAAATTCTTAATTTCTTGATCAGCGCGGAACTTTTAGCTACTGAAGCTCTATTTTTGAATGATTGTATTATATAAAAAATCTGCCAATGGTCTGGGCGGAACTTTATTATTTTTCGGGTCAAAGTCGGAGTATATTATCATTTGTTTCGAGATTATGACGTTTCTTGGAAAGTTAATTTTTTTCTTAAAATAAAAATATTTAAATTAAAGATTTTTAGCCGATTAAACAATAAAAAGCCCGTGTAGACTATTCGAATTTCGGTATATTATGTACACTAAAAGCCCATAGAATTAAAAACGAATTTGATGCCTTATCAGACTTAAGAAATATGACGAATTGTTAAAACGTATACAAACCCATTACTTCCACTTGGGGTTTGAATTTCGAAAAAATTGTGAAACAGGTTTTTAGACGATTTAATAAGAAGCAACTTGATATCTCATGGGATTTTGAAAAATTTGTGAAAACGTAAGCACACCCTCTTGGTTCTGGAAATTCGAAAAATCGTGAATTGGTTGGCCGTAATAACCAATTTTATATCTCATCAGAACTAAGGGATGGAAAAAACTGTGAAAACATATACAAACCCTTGGGGGTTGAATATCCAAAAATTGAGAAATGGGTTTGTAGGCGATTATATAAAAAGTCTGTGGAAATGTAAAGCGTTCTAATATCTCATCGAATCTAAGAAATATGTCGAAGCTTTGAAAAGCATACAACCCCCTTACACCCCTTAGGATTGAATATCTAAAATACTGAAATTGACTTTTTGGCTTTTTTATATAGGAAACCTTAGAAAGTAAAAATGAATTAGATATATCATCAGATATGCAGCCTCCTTACACCCACTTGGGGGTTGAATATCCAAAAATCCTGAAAGGAGTTAATAAATAAATATGAAGACAGCACGAGGAAGTAGGAACCAATTCAATTTCTTATCACTTCTAAAAGATTTGATGGAATTCGTGAAAACGTGTTCAACCCGTTTATACTCTCTTAGGGGTTGAAAAAGGAAAAAACTTAAGAACAAGTTTTAGGCGATTATTACGCAAGCACGTGAAAGTGAAAAGATATTCTATATCTGCTCAGACCTGGGGGATATGGCAGAATACGTGAAAAAGTACCTTACCACCCCCTTAGGGGTCGAATTTCAAAAAATCCTGAAAACACTTTCTAGGTATTTATATGAAGAAGTCGTAGAATAAAAATGAATTAAATATTTGGAAAGACCTAATAGATATGACGAAAACCGTGAAAATATATGCATTCCATTTTCACTAATCATTTTTTTTGCCCCCCCTCCAAACGCCAATAGATATTTGAAATTTTTTTTATCTAAATTACTTTTCAAGTTTATTTACATAAACATACCAAGTTTCAACTTTGTAGCATAAACCGTTCTATAGATAGGAAAAATACACTCCACCCCCGTACCATACTACCCCTAAAAAAATTATATTTTTCCAACATGCTACAACTATAGCTCTATCTAAATACTAAGTTTCAGTTTTTTATCATTATAGGTTCACGAGATATAAAAATCGGAACTTTTTCCTTTTCACCCTCCCCCACCCTCGCCCTCTTCACACAAACTTCCAAAATTTTGTTTTCTGCTAGGGGTCTGTTAGGCCTACATCTGGTAAAAATTTTAAGCATCTATCTTATACTGGTCTTGAGATATGAGACGTGATTTTTTAGAAAAATTCGTATCCCCTCCACTTTCATGCTCCACCGCCCCCTTAAAAAATTTTGCTTTCAGCAAACTTCATTTGTCAACCTTTATACACAAACCAAATTTTATTTGTCTAGTGCAATTGGTTCGTGAGATATCGTACTCTAAAATTTTTCACCCCCACCCCCGTACGCCACTGCCCCACTCAAATTGTTATTTCCGATCTATTCTCCTAGTATACCTACAGATATTCATTATGTTTCAATTTTGTGACATTTACCGTTTAGGAGATATAGATTTTAAAAAGTGTCGATCTCACCTTTTTTGAGTTTCGGACGAATTATTTTTTCCCCCACTCTCAAACCCCTTCACCTATATCGGCAATTTTTTTGCAAATGGGTCCACTACTGAAGCTCTATATAAATTTAAAATTTGAGCCTCCTAGCATAAGCGGTTGCTGAGATCTAGAAACCAAAATTTTTCGTCTAAAACACTTCCCCCTCCTCCCCCCTCACACCCCCACCCCTCCAAATTGAGTCACTTCAAGGGGCCTACCCAGTCTATTCATAAAAAAATTTTCAATTTAATAGCTCAAAGGATTTGGGTGCTACGAGCCTTCAAACGATGTTGCGTACAGCGGTCGACGTACGGCGTACGGCGGACAGACGGACTGAAGATTTTTTTGCCTTTTTCGTGTCTACTAGTCATGAAACGTAAAAAAAAAAATTTTGAGGGTAGCAAATTTTTTTTTTTTTAAAATCGAAAACAATACTGTATTACTGAAATAATAAAGTAAAATGACATTTGAGCGTGAGTCGTTGGAAGAAAAATTAATGGTCATTTTGTTCCGGGAAAAAAATCAATGGCTTTCTATGAAAGCCAGAAAGTTTTAGAGTGAAACTGAACTTTTTTTGGTCTGTCGAGCCAGATTTAGAACCCTAATTGAAAAATAGTTGAGCCACATTTGGTTCGAATATTACACTGTTTCTAATTTCATAATTTATTTCTCAACTATAATATTTTGGATTAGTGGATTACAAGTGCCCCACCGAACAGTGTGACAACAAGGGGCACCGGGTGTTCGGTAACCTCAAAGTTTTCACGGGTTATACAAAAAAATAATAATAAATTTGCAAGCGCAGACAAGTACGGTTTGTTATGGCGAGGTTTTCAGAACCAACACGAAAGTCCTGTCAAACTTGGGCGTGCTCGCCTTGTCTCACTCAAAAGAGTAACGGGTGGCTTAAGAGATAACTCCCATACGTACATACGAGTATAGGTAACATATGTATTTTTATAAAAATATTAATTTTGTGGGTGACTTAAGGTGCGACAGAAGAATGTCATCTCAAATTATGACTGGAAAAATAAAATTTGAATTTGAAAATTTTTATTTGAAATTGAATTTATTTGAAAAATATATTTTCACCAAAAATTGAAACAAAAATAAATCAAATCAAACTAACATACGTATTTTATAAGACAAAAATTTCCCTGTTGTGATTACGAAACGAAAATATAACAGAAGAAAGTGACACGGTTTCGGCCCACCTGCCAACTTTATTTTAGGGTTGTATGGAATTTCGTCAATAAATCGTCGTATTTTAAGAAAACATTTGGAAATTGCCCCCAGCTTTCCGTCTTTTAGTAACATATTTTATGTGGTTGTTGGCAAGAAATTTTTGTGGAAATTTCCCTGTTTTTGTCTAGTTGTCTCCCGGAAGTGTTTGTATACGTGCAAACGGTCTTCGAAATTGGATCATTTTTTCTTTTATGAACCTTTATGTATTTAACATCGTTAGCATTTCGCCTCTACTTGTCCTTGATATTCCTGGGGGTTCGTATCAAGGTTTATGGATAACAAAAACACCGTCAAAAAAGGCAAGCAAATTCTGTCTTATCTGGGGTGAAAAGAATATGCAAAGATTCGATCGATAGGTAGAACGAAAGCAGCATAAGGTTCGTCCCACTGGAATATTTGTTTCAAAAGGTGGTTGAATCGCTTTTTTGAAATATGACTGTGGTGCTGAAAAACAAACACCTTAGAAGCCCTTTAAATGCCATAAAACAATTTCGCCGGCAGACAGACAGTCGCATATGTTTGCCGCTCATATAGAGAACCGAAGGATGTATATCCAAAGCCTCGGAAAACCAACGAAGTTATGTTCCAGTTGCCATAAATCCTTAAGATGTCCCATTTTTACACACACGCCCAAAGTAGCGTTGGCGTTGATTACACATTTGAACTTGGCTCGTTTCCTTACGAGAAAACTCGATTAATGTGTCGGGAAAACTTTTTTTATTTTTATTTATGAACGGCGCGATCGTATAAACTAAAGGTCACAGTTTTGCCATATATTCTCGAAAATACCTTGGAAGCAATTAAAAATTAAAGCCTGACAACTTTCAATAAACTTTAATCGAAAATTAATGATCGTCTTGAAATAGATTCGCTCCGTCTTAGATAAAAATGGACGCCAGACCGAATGAATTTATTTACGCTCTTAATAGAGTGTCTAGAAAATTGTTCAACAAATTAAGTTGGAAACCAATTGACTGACATTGAAATAGCACTCCAAACCAAAGAACATTCCGATGTTTATTAAGCCACTAGGTAAAATCTTCTTGCTATAAGGATCTAAGAGGACTAGAACAGAAGAGCTCTACACTGAAATAATGATGATTCTTTGAAGTCAAGTAGGGGACAGTGTGGTGAAGCGTACATATAGGAAATAATGACACCAATGCTAGTAGTAGCTTCTACTTCTAGTTTGGTTACCTACATATCTGGAAACTATTAACTACCCACAAATCGCTTTTCACTCACACTCGATTGCTTTTAACCCTATATGACCGCAAACATATTTTGATTCGTTTCTAAATCATTTCCCACAACATATGGAATCAATTCCCAAGTTTAGATTATCTGGAAGTTTATCATTCAATTCATTCGGTTCATGTGTCGGACTGCATTCTCGAATTCCGGATTTACGTACTTCCTTTCATATAACAAAGGAGCAATTAAAGATTCCTGAATCTTTTAAAATGATGAAAAATTTTATTAAGTCTTAGAAATGTAAAGGTCACAAATTTGAAATTATAAAAAGTATAAATTGCAAACTACGTTTTTGTTGTAGATCCTAATCCGGCTCAAACTAAGTTATATTGGCTCGTTGTTGATAAAGCAAAGAGAACTAATTTCTTGGAGACCCTACAACAGTTTTTTGTTCATCTATATTATTTTAACATTAAAAGTACATCCCGCTCTCCCCTACCGACAACTGAATACTAGTCGTCTGTCGCTTGTGTGATCATTGAACTAAATTGATCCTAGATATGAAAACGCAGGGAAGCAATCACCAACTTTACACCATTCTCCGATTTCCAATTCGACTTCCAACCAGCACCTTAATTGGAAATTAATTTTCATTGAGAGTGGTGCAAAACGTGACACCCATGATTTTATTTTCTCCCCTTTCTTCGAAACTCCCCGTACGTTTTTTTAGATTACGCTTTCGGATGAACGTAAAGCTATATCTGGAACCCTATGGAATCCTGTGGAGTCCCGTGAACAATTTTCATACCGGCTGTTGGGATTATGTTTTGTGTTCGGAGACGATATGTGAGTGAAGCGATTAGTGAATAATGAGGACAATTTTATGGGTTAATTAACGTGAAGCGTATTGAGTTTGTCATTAAGGATGGAGGTGTTGAATGTTGGTGACCTAGATACAAATAATTTTGGATACATCATATTTCCTGACAGAGTTACTCTGTTAAAAAAAAGAGTTGAAACAAGAATCCAAATTGTCGTCATAACATAGCGTTATGTCGTCAGGATAAAACATTTCTAAAAATCAAGATAAATGGTCAAAGGCGATAAGAGAACAGTTACATTGTACGACATTTGTGCGTTGTAATTTAAGTATGTAATTCGTGACACGTCTTTTAGTAATAGCACTAAAGTGGACATTCCAGATTTACCTGCTACAGAGGATAACAGTCGCAATTGCGTTTATCGACCAGTACTCTTGAAGTTAGGGGTAGACTCAGCATATCTATTAAAGAATGTGAATTGAGCAGGGTTTAAAAAACTTTTGAAAGTATCGGGTGTGCCGCATACAATTTTTAACTGTGCTCTGTCCCACAAAAAAACTGCAAGTCTCGCAAAATAAGTCGCTAAAGATCATTTTAAATAAACCATATTATTAAATATCTCGGAGTTTATTTCGACGCTAAGCTTACGGTCCACAATCACATTTCGGAAGCCTGCTCGAAAGTATTGAAAAGCATCGCAATACTCTACCCACCAATTAACCGAAACTCCAAACTATCAGTACCGAACAAACTGCTAATTTACAAATCTGTCATGAGACCAATATTTTTGTACGGCGCTCCTACTTGGAACTGCTGTGCCTCATCTCACAAAAAACGCATGCAAGTAATCCAGAACAAATGCCTAAAGACCATTCTAAATAGGCCATGGCACTTCTCAACTCGCGAACTACATTTTATTGCGCAACTACCAACAGTAACTGAAGTAACTTGTAAACAAGAAGAAAATTTTAAAATCAATTGCGAAAAGTCAAGCAACCCGTTGATTCTCTCTGTACTCTACAGATAATCCTTTCATTTACTTATTTAGTTGTACCTTAGTTTAAGTTTAGTTCTAAGTTTTAACACATAAAAATAAGGTTTTTGTTTCCCTTTTCCTTATAAACTGTTCTAATTTTTTCAATCATTATTAATAACAGCTTGTAGCTACATATGTAACTATGGATGTAAAGTTTGCTAACTGACCACCTAATCAACCAATTTACCAGCAATGTCTAGTTTTAAGCACCTATATTGTGGAAATAAATTTATTTGAATTTGAAAAAAAGAAACCATATTATTATTCCTCTAGTCTCTTCTTTGGATAGTACTCCTACAACTAGAGTTGTTTACTTTATTATTTTAATATATTTTTAGTTTTTGTCTATGTTTAAGTAGTGTTTAAGTTAGTCATTAAGGTTCTTTCAAGCAACGTTTTTGTTAACAAAATTTTTCCTTGAACATATTACTGTGTCAGATTAACGTAAGTTTTTGCAAATAAATTGCAAATTTAACAATTGCAGCTGTAAAGATTAAGATCTAATCACTGAACTATTTTTACTTGTTTCAATAAATCAATATCTATCTACCTATTTATATATCAAACCAATTTTTTTTGTCTATGGCGCAAATATTTTTTATCAATATTGTATTGGAATTCGTTAAGTACCTACAACCGAGTTCTGAAGCAATTCTATGTTTCAGTATCGAAGTAGAACTGTAGAGTGATACCAATGTAAAATTATTAATGATACATAACTGAATGCGTCTTTGACTTCGTAACGTTTTGAAGGTGACAAATTTGTGCCAGACTAACATCCCCCAAAATAATTCAATATACGAAATAATGGCTTATGGGGTACAATTTACATTTGTCAACAAGTAATGTCAAAAACTTCCCACAAAAGATACAAAGGCTACAAAAACCTCGCTTTTCTGATTTCCCAAATTATTGGAACTATTAACAATAGGTTCGAATTTCACTAAGTTGGTAATTTTTCGCTATAAACTGCTTGTGCTTAAGTAAGAAAATTTTTTTTTTACAACTTAACTTTTCTCGAGTTCAAAGCCAGAACTGTGTCAGCACTGATAGTAAACTAAGTAAAACATTCGGTCCTAGAATGTTAATAATTGTTGTCTACCGATGTAAATGGTATTGACATTGAATCTCCGAAACCACAAAATTCTCATCCATGGTAGGGAAATACAGTTAATCAACTATTATTTTATTCATTCATTATTAAAGTAGCAGATGCAACAACAAATAATAGCTATGAAAAAAGTTATTTTTTCTAAATTCAGTACTGTATGGCGATCACAAACCGAATTTAAGTGCAGGAGCAGTATAGAGATTCACTCTTAAATCACTTTCTGATAACAGAATTAAGCCAGTTACCAAAATTACCCGTTGAAGCCCTGCATGTTCAGTATTGGGAGGGAAAAAATAATTTGGTTCGAATTTCGCTGGAGAACCGATGTGTTATTTAAATGTTATTTAATTTATGCAAGTTATAGAATCCACTATAACTCTAGTACGAGTTAAAGCAGGGATTCAAAAATTTTCAGGAATTAGTTTTATATCAAAAGCAAATCTGAGTTCATTAATTAACGCCAACCGACTCCTTCGGGTAGCTGTCATACAAAAGTTCTTAAAACACGTGTTCACCAATATTGAACGATAACTTTAGAACGCTTTAAGTTACGACTGAAATTTTGTATACGTTCATTTTATAATAGTCGCAGCTGAAAGTATTAATATGAAAAATATTACATAAGTCCTTCATGTAGGTGCCATACAAAAATTCTGTAAAAATGTCGTATTTCTATAAGAAATCGTTTAACCATCCATCGAGTAGCCACTATACAATAGTTTCTACCTGGAAGTAAAAGGTCATGCAATAATTGTATGTGCACTCCTCATTGTTTTGATATACATATTCCCAACTAAAATATAAATCGGAGTTCAGCATTTCATCTAGAGTATGATACGATTGGCTTGCAGCCGATCGTGACTGCGTTATGTTTTACATCTGATTTCGAACGTGTGTATAAAAGTTTCCACCTACATTCAGCAAAAAGAACAGATGCCTCTGTCTAAGAGAACAGAAAATTGTACAATTCCTGCACTAGTGTAAATAGTGCAGCCAAAAAGAAGAAACATATTGTGGAATCCCGCTTTCTACTGTAACGACTTGTTTTCGTGCCTGGGTAAGTTCAGCGGTTGGCATGGTTCGCTTCAAATATTTATTTACGTTTGACTTCACTTCATTTCTTTTTTTTTCATTTTAAAACACATTCAAATTCAAATTCATCTCGTCTTAGCTCACTGTATTACGTCTCTGCCCGTCACGTAATACGTCTCTGCCCGTCGTTCGCTCGCTTCCGCTCGTCTGCTCTACTCGCCTTGACATGGTCCTGCTCAACGTGATTCGACTGTGTGATTCTGTGGGTACGATTCTGCTCGCTTTGCCTTGACCCTCTCTGCTGTGCTCTCTCCCTGTCTTCGTCTCTCTGTGTGGCCTTTGCTCTCCCTGTCTTCGTCCTTCCCTGTCTTCATCCTTCCCTGTCTTCATCCTTCCCTGTCTTCATCCTTCCCTGTCTTCGTCTCTCTGTGTGGCCTCTGCTTTGATCGTCTTAGCTCTGCTGTGTCTGCTTGTCGTGGTTTGGCGTAGTTCGTCTTGGCTTGTCGTAGCTGGTTTACTGGACTCCTGGCACGACTCTGCTTGCCTTACTTGACCCTGTCACTGATCGTCGTCTCGTCTCGGCTCGTCTGATCTGCTCTGTCGAAGGTTTCTTTGCTCTGTTCGCCTGCTGTGCTCGTCGTGGCTTGCTCTGTGCTTAGCTCTGCTCCTCGTGGCTCGCTGTACTCGTCGCTGCTTTGCTCTGTTTGTCGTGGCTCGCTCTGCTCATAGCTGCTTCGCTCTGCTCCTCGTGGCTTGCTTTGCGCGTCGTGGCTCGCTCTGCTCGTGTGGCTTGCTCTGCTCATTGCGGCTCGATTCTACTTTGCTCGGCTCTGCTCTGGGCTACACTCTGCTCTGCTTGGCTCTGCCCTGCTTGGCTCTGGTCTGTATCAGCTCTGCCGAACATCAGCAATACAGCATTAAAACTGTAGTACTGGTCTGGCAAAACACTATAGCTAGAATTCCAACAATTTTCACGCAGTGGCTAGGTTATAAATACATAAAATAAAATTTAACAACGCTATCACATTAACCTTAACGGGCCCAGTACGACTTCGAACTGAATAAAATAAAAGCAACTTTTATATCAAAAACGAGCACTTTATTGACAATTTCTTCCGTTTTCAAAGAACCAATTTTATTTTTCTCATCTTTAAATTTCTCTCATAACCATCATGTGTGTAAAAAGTGTACGTAATAAATTCCAGGTAACGTACACAATAACAGTGGCAACCATCAATCCTGGCAATCAAGACCAAAATTCTGACTCTACAAAATTTCCATAATTTTGTCTTGGAAGATTCTTGTTATTATTTTCTCGTTCAATGTCCTTTCTGATATTTTCGGGTTTCTCAAGATATGGACCACTTTATTCGTCTAAGACGCAATTGAGAGTAGCTAACTGGCCTACCGCAGGCCTTGAGAATAATTTGGAGCAACTAAAACTTCATTAAAATCCTTAAAGCTCATTATTTCAGCTTTTCTTAAACGGATTATTAGCCTACACTTAACCGTCAAGTTTCAGGCCGAACATCTCCATGTTCGGCTTATTTTCACGCGCGAACATTTGAATTCCGCCGGTGTGTGTCCTGTGGTCGGGCGGGAGAATGATAAATTACTGTTTTGATGAGGATAGCAGACCAACTCTTGTGGAAGAATTCGAATTAAGTCTCAACCAACTTATCACCTTGATGAAGAGGATTCGGATCCAATTATAAGTGGATCAGTTGATTAGTGGGGAGAGTTAATAGTGGGCGTGAGACACCATAAAGGTGTGCCAAGAAACAGCTCAAATTTAAGATATTCGAAGCAATTAAACACCTGAGTTCAGGTGTTGCGCATATGGCCAATTATGACGAGGTTTAATACCTCATATCGAGTGCACACAGTGATTTATCACATTATCACCTTTCACTCCCACAACATACACGTGCCTGTTTCGAATCGTAAAAGCCGCTACTACGATTATGTGTGACACAACGGCTCACCTTGATGCGGAAAATTTGTCACACCGATATGGGGTTTGACCTTCTGATTTAATCCGAACCCTTCCATCGGGAGAGGATTTACGATTCGATTTACTGCAAATTTCGTTTCTTTTACTGACTTTAAAGTTAAAACCCCTCTTTACTTTATATGGCGCGAACGTCGTGTATGTCGTACATGTTTACAGATATCGTCATGTCGGGTTCGGTTAAGTTTTACGGGTCGACACACGTGTGGAATAAAGGTGGAAACGAGGTGGTAGCTTTTTTCAAATCGGATTTTTTTCCTGAACAACCATAGAAAGTCGTTTCCAATGTTCCAGAGCAAATAAAACGAAAACCTTTAAATCCTGATAGGTTCAGGGCTCACAAATCTAAACAACGTAGCGGAGCTACGAGTCGTTGGTGGAACATTTTGTTACTTTGTCGTCCAATTATCGGATGCACGTTCGGCAAATTTCGAATAAGTGAAAAAGCTGATTGATTTTGCTTTACTGATTTGTTTCGTAGAAATACTTTTAATTGCTGTTACATTACTTTATTACAGCTTGAGATTAATTGATACAACCTTGCGGAAAAATCGTACTGGCTTTTGGGCGTGGTAAAAAAGAGAAAAAGCCAACACGGTATTCCATGCTGAAAACAATGAAGAGAGAGTCTGTCTTTATGCACCTACTGCACAGAATGCTTCCAGTGCTACTCATGTAATTTCCTAAGTTATCTGTTCTATTGCACTGCAGTGTGTACATTCAAAGACGACAAAATACTAAACTCGAGACAAACAAGTGGCGTCTTTTGATTTTTTTTATACTCTACTCTGAAATGATGAAAAATTTTAATGGCCAAAGAAAAGAAAAGAAATCTGTCTTGTGTAATGAGACTCCCACAACCAATCCTAGGAAATTGCGATTAAATCACGTACGGACTTTGATACCATAATCACTTCTTTGGTATAGAAAAAAATTACTGCTTTCAATAATCCACAACATCTCTTCTTGGAACGACTCATAATTCGTTGAATTTAAGATGGGGAAAAGGAAAAGGTTCCTTATATGAGACAAACTGAAAAATGGTCAACGAATTGAATTTTTAACCGGCGATATTTAATGTTTAAAACAAACTGTGATCTGTTTCAGTTTTCTGTCGATCAAATACCACTGATTTCTGCTCAATCGATGGCACTAAATCGACTTTATTGGAATATAACCCTTTAACTTATTTTTTTAAAAATTTGTCGAGTTAACAATCAATGTTTAATCCAAAATATCTCGAGGAGTATATGACTTATAAAAATCCTTGTCACCAATATGGAAAGAAGAACTGCAATTAAGTTCAAAATCGTTACTTTACAACTGTGTGCAAAGGCCATCGGTCAAAAAGTGCTGCGAAGTCAAAGTTAATCTGATTAAGTGTTGTTGGAAAAATAGCTTGAAAACACTAGGAGAGGCTCAGTTTGTTCCTTGTTCTCACTTTTTGTTCACTTATTAACATAAATAAAGAAACAAAGAGCTACCCGTTTCATATAAGAAAAGCATCGATTGTTATAATCTATTTGCACTACTTAACGTATTTTGTTGTGCCAACAGTATCTCAAAACTACACTACACTATATATACACTATTTGCAAATATTTTTCATCATAAATTCCTTCTACCAGTGGTAGACCTAAGGGTGGCTATAAGGGTTTTACAACTCCACCAACAAAGTTTATTCGATTTGAAGCCCAGCAGTTAGTCCAAAGAATTAGGAATTCATTTGTTGTTTTACTTTATTATTTTCTAATTATACAGTATTGTGATCGATTTTTAAAAAAAAAAGGTTTGCTACCCTGAACAATTTTACTTTATATATATTTTAATAATAAAGTATTGTGATCGACCTAAAATTTCAAAAAAAATTTTCTACCCTGAAATTTTGTATTTACACGTTTTAGGAGTAGCAAACACCAAAAAAGCAAAAAAAAAATGTCCGTCTGTCCGCCGTACGGCGGCGGACGGCGTACGGCGTCCGCCGCATGCCGTACGCAAAATCGTTTGAAGGCGCGTAGCTCCCAAATCCGTTACGATATTAAGTTGAAATTGTTATGGTGTGTAGATTGGATGAACTCCTACGGATGGTATCTTTTAAGGGGGTGGTGGTGTGAGGCGGTATGAGGGGGGAGCGTTTTAGACGAAACATTTTGGTTTCTAGATCTCAGGAACTACTTATGCTAGGAGGCTGAAGCTTGGAACTTATGTAAAACTATGATAGTGGACCCATTTGAAAAAACATACTGCAGTCACGATCGGCTGTAAGCCAATCGTATAATACTCTAGATGAATACTGAACTCCGATTTATATTGTAGTTGGGGATAAAGTAGAATTACGTGTATGCATGTTGTATGTCCTTTATTAAGGACTCCCATTAGATTGCTACTCAAAACTAAAAGACAATATTCAGTGTTTAATTTCATATCTTGAACTGGGTAAGTCATCAAAAAAAAATTTCCTTTTTGAAGGACTTTCACATGGGAGGAGCAGGAAGGACTCACTAGATTTCTTACATATTTATCCTTTTCCTTGGAACCATTCAAAAATAAACGTGTACAAAATTTGAAATTCGTAGCTTGAAGCGTTCAAAAGTTATCGAAAAATATTGTTGAACACGTGTCTTAAGGATATTTTGTATGGCAGCTACCAGAAGGAGTAAAAGGATTTCGCTGATTAGTAAACTCGAACTTTCTTTTCACTCAAAACTAACTTGTACAAAATTCCGAATTCGTAGCTAAAAGATTACTTGAGTTATTGTGAGTTTCGTAAATTAAGTGAAGACATTTTGACAGGATATTTGTATGGCAGCTACACGAAGGACTAACAGGATTTTCTTCATAATCATATATTTAGCTCCACCTATTGGAAAAATAACACATACAAAATTTCAATGACGTAGCTTAAACCCTTCTGAAGCTATCGACCAATATTCTTGAACACGTGTTTTAAGGACATTTTGTATGGCAGCTACCAGAAGGAGTAAAAGGATTTCGCTGATTAGTAAAGCCCGACTTCCTTTTCACTCAAAACTAACCTGTACAAAATTCCGAACTCGTCGCTAAAAGATTACTTGAGTTATTGTGAGTTTTGTAAATTAAGTGAAAACATTTTGACAGGATATTTGTATGGCAGCTACACGAAGGACTAAAAGGATTTTCTTCATAGTCATACATTTAGCTCCAACTATTGGAAAAATAACACATACAAAATTTCAATGTCGTAGCTTAAACCCTTCTGAAGTTATCGACCAATATTCTTGAACACGTATTTTAAGGACATTTTGTATGGCAGCTACCCGAAGGAGTGGGACGATTTTGCCCGTTAACGAACTTAGCCTTACAAATTCAACCAAACATCCAGATTCAAAATTTTATGATCCTAGGTGAAGGCGTTCTTGAGTTATCGTGCTAACGGACAGACGGACGGACGGACGGACGGACGGACGTCAGGCGGATTTGAGGTTTTTGGCCACAAATAAACAAAAAATAAAATATAACTTTTTTTCGTCCGAGGCTTGGTTCTATGCGTTACAAACTTTTGGGCTGGATTAAACTTATAATACTCTATATGATTTCATCTAGAGTATAAAAATGATCGATAGTGGTGGAGGGGTGTGGGAGTGGGGGGAAAAACAATGAGTCCGAAACGCTTGGAAGCCGGTATTGGAACATTGTAAAATCCATATCTCCTGAACGATTGATGTCAGAAGGTTGAAACTTTGTGGTTGTCTTCAGGGATACTTCAAAATTAGACCACGGCTAAAATGTTTAAGGGAGATGGTAGGGTGTGGGGGTGGCGGGTGAAAAACTTTGGATTACAATATCTTCCGAACCAATTACACCAGAAGGATAAAATCTGGTTTCTGTATATGGGATCATAAGTTGAGTCTACCGAACGTAAATTTTTTGGAGGGGGAGGTGGAGCACGAAAGTGGGAGGGTAGCAATTTTTCAAAAAATTCAATTCTTATATCTCGAGAACCATACCAGATATGAACTTGAAAATTTTACAGGAGTTGGAATCAGTAGACTTCTAGTAGGGAAAAAATGTTGAGGGTGTGGGTATAGGGGGTGATGGTGAAAGGGGGTTGAAAGGAAAACATTTTGATTTTTATTTCTCGAAAACTATAATGAATAGAACGCTAAAAATTTACGACTATATAGAACTACTATAGAGACACCCTAGAAAAATAAAATTTTTGACAAGGGTGGCACGGTACAGGGGTGAGGGGTGGTTTTTTATATCTCAGAAACGGCTTATGCTAGAAAGTTGAAACTTAATACGTTTATGTAGATGTGCTAGTAGAGTAATTAGACCTAAAAAAATTAGATTTTCATTTGTGTACAAAGATGGAGTAAAAAAAATTTACGTAAAAAGGGTTTTTTCTCACATTTTCATGAATTTCGTTAAATCTTTTAGACTTCTCGAGCTATCAAATCAACTTTACTACTGCGGCCTCTTAATATAAGTGCCTAGAAACATTTTTCCAAATTTTTCCATATCTAACCCCTTACGGGTGTAAGGCGGTTATGTATCATTCTTTTTCATGAATTCGACATATAGAATTCACTTTCACTTCTAAATGCTTTGAGTATAGTCGGGAAATAAACCGATTTAAGTATTTTTTGATATTAAACCCCCTTTGGAGTGAGACATTGTTCAAGTTTTGACGAATTCCGATTTTTTTTTTAGGTTTAATGAGATCAAATTCACTTTGACTTCTATGGAATATTCTATTGATAAAAAAATGCGTTAATAAATAAAAAAAAAATCTGCCAACAGCCTGGGCGCAACTTTATTATTTTATCGGTAGAAGTCCGAAACGTGTTTAATGCTTAGATGCGGTGTAGGTTACTATGCGACTGACAACCTAAGGAATAACCAGGAGGCTACTTGGAACTTTATATTTTAGGTTGTCAGTCGCATATTAACCTACACCGCATCTCAGCATTAAACACGTTTCGGACTTCTACCCATAAAATAATAAAGTTGCGACCAAACTGTTGGCAGATGTTTACTTTCTCGTGCTGTCTTCGTAGTTATATATTAACTCCTTTCATGATCTTTGGATATTCAATCCCCAAGTGGGTGTAAGGAGGTTGCATATGTTTTTACAGATTCCTACATATTGCTTAGATCTGATGATATATCGAATTCATGTTTACTTCCTAAGGTTTCCCATATAAGAGCTAAAAAGTCAATTTCAGTATTTTCAGATATTTAATCCTAAGGGGCATAAAGGGGTTGTATGCTTTTCAAAGCTTCGACATATTTCTTAGGTTTGATGAGATATCAGATCGCTTTTCACTTCCACAGACTTTTTATATAATCGCCTACAAACCCATTTCGCAATTTTTGAATATTCAACCACCAAGGGTTTGCATATCACAATTTTTGCCATCCCTTACTTCTGATGAGATATAAAATTGGTTTTTACAGAATTTGATGCAATGACCTAAAAACCAATTTCACGATTTTTCGAATTTCAAAAACCAAGGGGGTGTGAAGAGTTTGCTTACGTTTTCACAAATTTTTCAAAATCCCTTGTGTCTCATGAGATATCAAGTTGCTTCTTATGAAATCCTTTAAAAACCAGTTGCAAAATTTTTTTTTCGAAATTCAAACCCCAAGTGAAAGTAATGAGTTTGTATACGTTTTAACAATTCGTCATATCTCTTAAGTCTGATAAGGGAAAAAATTCGTTTTTACTTCTATGGGCTTTTAGTGTACATAATATGCCGACATCCGAATAGTCTACACAATCGGGTAAAAATCTCTTTTTTTAAATATTTTTATTTTAAGAACAAAATTATCTTTCCAAGAAACTTCATAATCTCGAAACAACTGATGATATACTCCGACTTTGACCGCTCCCGAACTTTGACCCGAAAAATAATAAAGTTTCGCCCAGACCATTGGCAGATTTTTTAAGAACCTTTCATAAATTAACTTTGTTTCTGCAGATTTTTTGTTGTTTCGTTGCAAGGCGTCGGGTTTCTATTGTGCGAAATAAACACACGTCTCTTTCACCCTGCACTTTATTTCTGTTCAAAGATGAAAACTTTGGTTTTTGTAATTTAAACTGGCATAGAGTTATTTCATTTTCTCTGTAACCATTTTTATTAATTTTTCGTCTTTATGGTTTTATACGGTTCGACGGACTAAATGTTAAGAATATTATCGCAGGTTGTAAATACGATCGATATTTCATTTTTTGTAATTTTATCTGGTCCATGGATCATGTTTTATTGATTTTTACATTTTTATTTTTTAGTTTTATCCGGTTCGACGGACCAAACGTTATGAATATTAATGCAGGTTGCAAATCCGACCGATATTCAAATTCATTTCATACAGCTGTAGCATTTTTAGTAAAACTTATATACAAAAGGGATACAAGAATTTACATACTAGGATCATATGTATAGATATGATATCAATTTACTTAGTTACATTCCCGAATGCTAAAGTGCTTACAGATAACTTTTTAATAGTTTTAATTCTGAAAATTTCGTTTTCTACGGTAATGGTATGCTATAGAAAAGAAATGTTAAAAAAACTTAATTTTCTAGTAAGCAACAGATGTCAATGTTGGTAAAAATCTCGAACAGTCAATTTTTCTTCAGGGAATAAGAATTCACTCAGTTATTAGTTTTAGTTTTAATATTACATTTATTGTGTAGTGACACTGATCAGATTGCTTTTTGTGGTGAAATAGGTTTTAATTGAAAACATGAAACACCGAGCCAATTCAAAAATAGCAAAAGCTAACCGTCCACAGTTTCATGACCTACTGTCACTTTTTCTAAAAGAAATGGGTTGAATTTTTTTAAGCAAATTCCTTGGCTATCCAATTGCAAGGAACTTCTCTGTTTGCATTCGATTGTTTAGTTGGTTGTGTGCGAAGGGCTAACATTGCTAAAGTTGGGCAACTTTTTAATCAAATACGAAAAAGGAGATCACTTTGCCCACTTCAAATTGGTCGGTGTATGCCTTTCCTAATAGCTAATTAGAAGTCTCTAGTATACGCTTGCCCTGACTATGAATCTCAAACTGTAGCCAAAAAATAATAAAGTTGCATCCAAGTGTTAGTAAATTTTTTAATTAACATGCAGAACGTAACACAATTTCGATGAGTCAAAAGGAAATGAAGCCTGCAAAACTTGTACTGCTTCCTACTAAAAAGATCAAGTTTCATGGAGTTAAAATTAAACAAGAAACCAGCAGTTGTCAAACTAATTCAACAAAGTTTCTCTACAATTTACTTGATACACAAACTTACATACTAAGTGTTAAATTTCATTGCGCCCATTAACAGTTTCTGCAAACTCTACTATCGCGTATTAGTCTATTCTCTCGAGATTTAGCCCAAACTACCATCCCTTCGAATCTGGCTAGTAAATTTCCATTTACCACTTGGAAACTAATTAACATTCCGAACCAAATATTCCATTACTTCTATGATCTCCTAAATGAACAGGTTCGAGGTTTAGCCTAAATCCCGTCCTCAATCTCAACTCCTCCTCACAATCTACTGCAAGCCCAACTATAATAATTGAGGTAGTTGAATAGAATGGTAAAATGGTACATATAATTGAGGTAGATATCCAGGAACAGGTAACGTTGTGTCGTGGCAAGGAGAAGATGACTTGTATTTCAATGGTATGCTAATTAAATTTGCATTATAATCACGTGAAGTTGGTTACCTCAAAGAAATTACATTCTACCGATACTCGTAGTATGGAAAAGTTTGGTTTCAACATGACATCAACTTTCAGGATGGTATAGTTTGCCAAAGACTATAGTCATCTGCAGGTTCTCAAGGTTCTTCCTGATTTCCTAACAGCTCGATGACATATATAAGACTCGTCCTTATCGTGATATGAATAGCTGGTAGCAGCACTGTTTGGACGATGTCCCAGCCCTCCCCGTCCGATGTATTTCATAAAATTAAAAATAGGAACACTACCATATTATCCAGAATAATGGGTGTGGGCGACATTTCAAGAATTTCTGCAAACACATCACGTAATTCGTCGGCAAACAATCGAACGGGGTGCTATGAGCGGACGACTTTCCTCATAATACTCGTATCCACTACAACTAAAATGCTATGTATACATCCGGACACTTATTCTATAGACTCGATTAGAGATGACATCGTCACGGACCTGTGCAATAGTCGACATGATATAGGCAGGCACCTCAAGGTCATCGAAAGGAGTTTCCGCCATTATCCTAGCAATACGTGCACGGTTTCAATTTCCATTAGCAAATTAATTGCGTACAAGAATGACATACCTCTCAAGTCTATATGCAATCTGAAAATACTTGTCGGCTGTATTGGTTTCCTGAGCCGCTACTTGCTGCGATAGTTAATAAATCATCCTGACATCCTTGAAACTAGTCCTCATGTTTTCTATCCCTTAGCCTATCCGTTAATGCTTGTCTTTTCTGCTCGAATATGGAACGTTGTATATTGCGTTTTTATTTTGGAAAACAGTGTGCTACTTAAATTTATATTACGAACAATATCGCGCCCCATTGTTAGATCCTTGATATTTCTTCAGACGCTCCTTGAATTCGCAGAGGGCAATACCGCCCTCACTATCTCCTACATATCTGGAATGCATAAGATATGAAGACGAATTTCGGGAAAGTCCTTTGGCTCCTCATGTGAACACTCCCGACTCATGAGTGGTCTCATTTTGTATTCTATTGTTGAAATATAGAGACTTGGCTTAAACATGTACAACGTATACGTCTTTACGAACAGCGTACACAGAATGAAATGGAAATACTAGCGACAGGTATCACGAGATATGTGTGCACCTATTCTTTAGGCTGTCTTCAATTTCACTTAATCGCAATATAAGTAAGTTGGTCCTAGGGCACTGCGTACAGGTATTACTTTGCCGTAAGGACTTCTTTTGGGATTTTTTCTCCCCAGGAATATTTTATTAGAAGACTCGTGGTATTTTGGGATGCTTTAATCAACTTACGAAAGTTTGAATATAATGGAAACGAGAGGATTTACATAAATATGAAATGGAACAGCTCGGCAATGAATCGGATGAAGTTGGCAATAAGAAAGTCGAACATATTTTTGTTATTGCTCGTGTTAATTTCAGTGTCTTTATTCTCAGAATATCAGTTCTTCCAATTCGACTATGTAAAAGTAATTCAATAAGTGGATTTAGTCTAGATCTTCGTTCCAAAAATTCTACGCATTACTAGTAACTGCATATCTTTTGAATTATTTTGTGCATAAGTATAAAACTACTTCTAAATTAATGTTTCGATCTGGCTATGGAAAATGGGAACTGTAAAAACCGTACAGGTTTCTTAAAATTAATACTTTTGCCTTTACGTAGTATATGGTATTGTTACGTGTAAGCCTGGCAACCGCGCAACCGTGCCACTCGATCGTTTCACATAATGGAAACAACAACAACCGAATACCTAGTTGCAAAATAACCCAATCAGGAACGTAGTATATAAGGAGAAATAACACGACTATATTTCCCCTCTAATCGAATGCGATCGAATGTATTGGAACAGCCTAGAAGATCACATGGAATGCTCTCAAGCTTTCCAGCATATTCTACACACACCACCGAACGAAGATTCAAGAACAGTCTCGACCACAGACAAGTGGTATAAAAACAGATAAAGCTTTCAGCGAGGGACACAGTAATTTTGATTACGTCGACTGTGACAGCCAGCGGGTACACGCGACCGTGTTGGTAGAGAGCGAAAGTGAGCGAGTCAAGCGATATTTGGCATAAGCGGGCGGTACTGCCATACAGTGCGAATTATTGTGCGAATAGAATTTAAAGTGTGATTAATAAATAATCACTTATTTTTATTTTAACCGAATTGCGTTTTACTTGAAATCCCGGCGAACCCCTAGCTCGCAACAGTATGCTATTATATTCCTCTCCTTTTACTTTATTATTTTTTAATAATAAAGTATTGTGATCGACCTGAAATTTCCAAAAAATTTGCTACCCTGAAATTTTGTATTTCACGTTTTAAGACTAGTAAACCCCAAAAAGGAAAAAAAAAATGTCCGTATGTCCGCCGTAGGGGAGGAGGGGGCGTGCTTTTGACGACAAATTTTGGTTTCTAGATCTCAGGAACTGCTTATGGTAGGAGGCTGAAACTTGGAACTTATGTAGTACTATGGTAGTGGACCCATTTGCAAAAAAATGGTCGATAAGGGTTGAGGGGTGTGGGAGTGGGAGGAAAAACAATGTGTCCGAAACGTTTGAAGGCTGGGGTTGAAGCATTCTAAAATCCATATCGCCTGAACCGTTGATCTCAGAAAGTTGAAACTTTGTATTTCTCTTAAGGGATACTAGGAGATTAGACAAGGGCTAACATTTTTAAGAGGAAAAGTGGGACGTAGGAGTGGGGGATAAAAACTGTAGATTACATTATCTTCCGAACCCATTGTATCAGGAAGATAACATTTGGTTTCTGTATATGAAATCACAAGTGGAGTCTACTGAATGTAAAAATTTTGAGAGATGAGGTGAAGTACGAAAGTGGGGGAATAACCATTTTTCAAAAAATTTCTCTCTTTATATCTCAAGGACCGTACCAGATATGATCTTAGAAATTTTACAGGAGTTAGGCCCAGTAGACTTGTGGCAGGAAAAAAATGTTGGTGGTGCTGGTGAAGGGGGTGACGGTGGGAAGGGGTGGAACGAAAAGGATTCTGATTTTTATTTTTCGAAAACCGCAAAGCATAGAAAGCAAAGACGACTATATAGAGTCACTATAGAAGTATCCTGGAAAAATAAAAAAAAATGTTTGATAGGGGTAGCAAGGTACGGGGCTGGGGGTGGTTTTTCATATATCAGAAACAACGTATGCTAGAAAGTTGAAACTTAGTATGTACATGTAGCAGTACTATAGGAGTAATTGAATCAAAAAAAAGTTCAAAATTTTATTGATGTACGAGTACAGAGCTGGAGTAAAAAAATGTCTGTGAAAAGGGTTTTTTCCAGCATTTTCATGAATTTCGTTATATCTTTCAGACATGTCGAGTTATCAAATTAATTTCACTTTCACACTTTCACACTCTTTATATAAGCAGCTAGAAAAATGTTTTCAACTTTTTCGATATCCAACCCCTAAGGGGGTGTAATATGGTTGTGTAAATTTTCACGAATTCCGATATATTACTTAAGTCTCATTAGACGATATATCGAATATCGAATTCACTTTCAATCGTTAAGGCTTTAAATATAAAGAGGTAAGCCCGATTTCTTCGATATTAAACCACCTGGGGGAATTCCGAAAGTCTTTTACGTTTAATGAGATCGAATTCCGATAGAAGAATATCCAGGAGGCTATTTGGAACGTTATTTTTTAGGTTGTCAGTCGCATAGTAACCAACACCGCATCTCAGTATTAAACACGTTTCGGACTTCTACCCAAAAATAATAAAGTTGCGTCCAGACTGTTTGCAGATTTTTATAAGATTTTGAACTCCTAGTTGAGATCTTAGAAAAGTTCGTATATCTAAGTATTTTGGGAATGGAGGAAGAATGAATTGCTCACCCCTTCACAAATGACGACCGTGGCGAGTGCATACAATACACATTTTAACACCGAACCACATAATGCGTATAAGCAGTGGCGTAAATTGAATCCCTTCTTCACCAAAAAACGAAAGGGACTAAGGGCCATTATTCCGATCGACAGTTAAACTCTAACCGGAACTTTAACTTGAAGTTTTGTATAAAAATCTGTCAGTTAAAGTTTCAGTTAGAACTTAACTGAACATCGTAGGAACGGGCCTAAGCCGACTACACCTACAGTAAAAAATTCAAACTGATATAGTATATCAAAATGTCCTTGTGATATGAACCTTCTTCCTGGTGATACATTTTGGCGACCCTTCCATACACATCCTTATCCCTTCCCACAAGTGTCATAAATTTTTATATTATGCTATACTGGAGTGATACCGGAAAATAATTTTGAGAAGAAGATGTAATTTTAATTCATCATGCTATTTCTAAAGCCTGAAAGCCAATAGCCTATTCAACAAATTCAAATTTAACTTATAAAACGGTGATAAAAAATCTAAATTTTCCTTTTTATAAATGTTTACCAATTTAAAAATAAAGGCAATTCTTCTAGCTACCATACAAATGTTCTTAAAATATTAGAGCTTGTATTCGACCGAAGTTAATATAAAATGAGGATATGATTAAGTTTAGTTCAAAAACAGAGATACATTAATGAGCAAAGTTGGTATTACATATTTCTCCCATATACAACTGCTTACAAGTTAAAACATGTCTTCATTGCACGATTACCAAGTAACCCGCTAAATTAGGTAAAATTATCAAAATATTTCGTGGAGTAACTACCATACAAATGTCATTAAAAAATTGTTGATTTCCTTACAATATTTAGTTTTTATATAATTTGTTTTATTCATTTTTGACGGACGACTGGACCATTCGAGACCAGCATTGATATGGATATGGAGTATGAAGCGTATGTGGTAAAAACAATTCCAAATCGACTCTAGACTGGAATTCGCAAGGAAGAAATCAGGACGTTCAAAAGACATGAACGCGAACACTCGAGAAGGAAATTTAAGCAGTGAGTACCGCAGATCAAGGCTGAAGCTCCGAATTACATTTTGTTGAAGAGCACGGTGGCTGCCATCCGCATATGTCGGTGTCATACAGGAACTGAATTATTCATAAGTTAATTTTTTCTTTGTCCTCACTATCACTACTCCATTAAATCATTTTACCTTGATATAACACTTTTTACTCATACCAGTCAGTCCCTAGGTAGCATGCCAATTCCATGTGAATACTGCCTAAAAGTTAAGTGCTTGTGGCAAGTTTTACGCTAGACTGCTAATCAAGTATGAACATAAGCACTTCTACGATAAGAAATCTTCCCGCTGGCATAAGCAGTAAGTAAAATCCATCCATACAGAATCATGAGCATGAAATTTATTCAATTTATTGGCTTTTCTTCGGGCTCGCTGGGGCATTTTATCGACAGACATCCGTACGAGTAGCTCACAATCTAGCCAGCATCCAGCATGAAGTATCGCTTCTGTTCGATGTACCCTAAGAACATTCCTATCGCTATCGAAATTCCTAGGTTTATTTTTTTTTTAACATAAACTTCTCACCGTACGATAGGAGCTAGGTACATCGACTTCATTTTGCTGTTCATCTTTTATATACTCACTTGAATATCCTTCAATTTTCTATACGATCCCCCTTTCTTCCGCCCCTGCCTATCTGCCAACAAGAAAATATTTCCGGACCTAACTTTATTTCTGGCGTTCACTTCAAATGAAGGTATTTGTTCGCGGCAGCTCTGCCAAGATTTTACCTCCCAGGGGAGTTATTAATAATGGTAAAAAAAAATTTCTCTCGATTTAAGAAAAGGCCCAATAATCCCGAAATATGCTCGACGTGCACGAAAGATGGGCCAATGTATTTCCAATACATCGACTTATCTTACGTGGACGTGGTGGAGTAAATTCGCAGAACCATGTGACTGAAGCATCCGGGAATCCAGACTAGCTACTAGCAGAGCACAATAATCTTAATAGCGCCTTTGAGTAGCTCATCTTGGCTTGGTAAGCGGCAACTTTGTTAACGTAAAATACCTTGCCTGGATGAATTTTGTTCTCTGATAAAGGCACAGATTCAAGGATGAACGGGTGGGAACGAAGACAGTGAGTGAATATTGACGGTACGTGCCGGAATTTTCTATACAAGCTGATTTATTGGGAATTGCACGTCTTATGCTGCCGAATTAAACAGGATGAGGAGAAAAAAATTAAATGACTAGACTCAAACGAATTATTGGCTACGAGCATAGAACGTCACATCTTTTCGGCAAAAATACTGACATGAATCGTGATCTTTCATCTAAAAACCGCTAAATAGATTTTAGATTTTGTGTAAAGTTCCCGTAGAACTGAAAACTGATTGAATATCTCATTAGACCTAAGAGATATGGTGGAATTCGTGAAAGCTTAGTTAACCCATTAGAGGTGGAAAATCGAAAAACTAATCTTTATTACCTTTTATTAACATTGCGTAGAATTAGGAACTGATTCAGTATCTTTTCGGGCCTAAGACGTGGCGCGATTCGAAAAAAAATTTGTAACTTAAGGTTGAGTTAATGTGAACGCGACGCGATGTCAGGTGATGATCAACTATAGGTTTGTTGTCGATCTCTCATATATTTTCAAGATGTTCGAGGCTTTTTGTTGACAGTGTAATGAAATTTCATTGTAAATCAATCAAAAGTTCCTAGCACGGGTTAAACAAGAGTAGATCTACAACACCAAATTTAATGGAAATTTTAAATTTCTCCAATGAAGTTATCGAAGTTGAAAATCAGATTGATTGTATTTACACTGATTTCAGCAAGGCTTTCGACACATTGAGATATTCTTGTAAAATTTTTTAATTGGTTCAGTTACTATCTAGCAACATCCGAAAACTATTATTTCACGGAGCCTTCTCATCTATCATATTTAATACTTCTGGAGTTCGTCAGGGCATCCATTTGGCCCCACTGTTATTTATTTTATTTATGACTGACGTGAGTTTGATTTCGTGTTAAAAAATTTCAATGTAGGTATTCTGACGATGCAAACCTCTTTCATGACATTACTACTGTGGCTGATTGTTCTCTTGTTCACAGGGGCTTACAATGTTTTTATGACTACAATAAATTGTATAGCGTTAAATGTAGGGACTACTTACCTAAACTAACCTAGTTTCAATGACCATTTTGACAACAGTATTAGTAAATCTAACTCCGCCTGGTGTCTTATGAGAAAATGGTTCAAGAACTTGGATGATCCCTTTGTATTGAATTTTGATCGTTCTATTCTGTAATACGTCTGCCAGGAATGGACTCCATACTACGAGGTGCATAAGAATAGGATCGAGACTGTACTGAGAACAATTTTGAGATTCGAGCTTAAAGGTTTTCCCTTACAAGACACATTGCATTTAGCTGCGTCTAAACCTGCTCCCAATGGAGTCGCTAGATGATAGACGTGATGTTCTTAGAGCTGTTTATGCTTTCGAGGTAATTTCGAGTGAAATCGATTCTTCACAATTGTTAGAATCTATACTATGTTTAATATTCCGTTGCGATCCTAGAGAGAATATGTGTTGCTCGATAGCCCCACCATAGGACTAACTATTAACAAAATATACCAATCTACTTACTACCGACTAATCTTAGACTACTGATTTACAAAAAAAGAAGTTCTATAGAATTTTTTTTTTGTTACGTTAACACAAAATTAACATATCTAAAGTACAGATAATGTTTTTTTAAGACAAGCGCATACCGTTTTTTCTACTTCCACTATACCAACTAAAGTTTACTGAATTTATCTTAAAAGTTAGAATCTAATTAGATTGATCTAATTAATCCGACATGTTGCACTACTGCCAGATTAATTAGGAGAACTTCTGGTTTCAATAAAAGTACGCTTTCAAGGTTTCTATACAATTTTCATCGATGTGATGAAAACTCTCATAATGAACAATTTTTACTACACTACCTTCATATAAGTTCCAAACGAAACACAATTTTCCGACCCAACTTCAGAACTACAGAACACCGTTCGTATGCATGGATAACGAATACCAGCTTTCCGGACAGAGCTGACTGTATCCTTTTAGAAAGATAGAATTTAATTGAACAAAAAACCGTATTTAATAAAATGTTATCCCATTTTCCCTTTTTCGAAACCATAACCCTGGATTGCCGCGGTTAAAACATTTCGAAATAAATTTAAAGGATTTGATTGCTCCATGCAAACATAATCGTTTTCAGCAGGTACCGACTAACTCCTAAACTCCCTTTTAAAATCCTGGACAATAGACTGATGAATCGATTTTCATACTTCCGACGTCGCAGCTTAACAACTTAACGTTCTTCTTGTAGATTGTTTGGACCAACTTTTTACTTTTATAGGCACAAACTAAAAGGGTTTTCTTGAAATCAATTTCAATGCCTTTGCTAGGGTAGCAAATGGCAATCTCGGACTAATAGAAGGACGACAACGATGGAGCGAGGTTATTCAGGTTCTGGCCACGATTTCGCCAGGTTTCACGTTGAATTTAGAGAGACACAATGCTATGTTCTTGTTTACGCAATAATTTTCCATCCTTTGGAGGACTGGAAGAGAAAGCCTCTTCTCGAAGTAATTAGCCGATGGTGTTGTTGTGTTTTTGATGATGCTTCTAAGTATGACCGATTTTAAGCAAGCCCATTAAATGCTAATTACACTTCAGATCAAGCTTTTAATAATTTTGATATTTTCGATAAAATGGACCCGCGTCGAGGACTACTTTCTGTTCGTACTGTTGGCACGGTGATTGAGTGTAATTAAGTTTTCAAATCCCTACGACTTTTACTCATTGCACGGAAAGTAATACCTACTCAATTTGATCTCTAAGGTTACGTATAAGATCGATTTCAAGGTCTCAATTGTTGAAAATGTTGGCGAAACTCCAGACAGTACTTCATAGATTGTTAGCTCTCAAAGTTTCATTTTTAAATCTCATCTGGATCGAATTTTGCTTTGCTATCTGAACTTAAGGGAAACTGGAGTTTTCTTCGCAGATTTATAAACAGGTGGAGAAGTCTTATCTTTCTCAACTATTTTTCAGTTCTAAAGCTAGTATTTCACTGTATGCTATGCTGTCAAATATTTCACTAAAAAATTTCACGAAAACTTCTGTCAAATTTCAAAATAGACTTTGTATAGAGCAAATAAAATACTGTGCCAGACAAAAATTCGACGACTACGCTATATGAGAGCATTTGCCAGGGGAAAAAGTCAAATATTTGACAGGTTGTTATACTGTGTAATACTAGCTTTAATAACAAGCTGAATTTCGTCTAATATTAAAAAATCTTTAAATGAAACTGCGACTATTACATCATTACGGGGTTTAGTTGATTGTGAGTATTATAACTCGCAAGATTTCAAACTGGATTTTGCGAATCTTGAGATTTCGACAAAACTCTATTAAAATCTCATACTTTTGAGAGATTTTAAAATCCTCTTGAGGGATAATAGGTGTGTTTTTTTGCGCATTTATCCAGATCAAAGTAGTGATAAAAATTTGCATTGAAAACACAATGAATATTGCTGTTTTTGTTATTTTTTATTGCTTTCCCTGTAGATAGTAGGCTAGAATATAGATTTTAACAGGAATAGCTGCGCCAGTAAGCTCACTGATGCAGCTATTCGCGATAAATTCTCTAATATAACCTACTATCTATGGAAAAAAATTATAAAAAATCATAAAAACAGCAATGTTGTTGTTATTTTGTATACATTTTTTCTAACCTACTTTGTTCTGGATAAGTGCGCAAAAAAACACACCTCATGTGAAAATCCTGTTCGAAATCCACTAAAACCGGCCTGTACAGCCCTGAAATATATCTTTCATCATATTCGGATTTCACTACAATATTCGCTGTAACATATTTTAAATAAATTTTTCAAATTACTTTACAAAACATTATAATATGAGCTACGATACGTCATCATACGAAGAAATTTTCCTGACTACGCCTCAGCTTTTAAGGCTCATCATTAGATAGAAAGAGATAACAATAAACACACGATTTCTTTTTAAAGTGCAATAAAATGAAAGGCGGGTCATAAATTTTCCAACACCTGATCGAGCATAAACAAAATTTATTTCGCTTTGTTTATATTGAAACACTCTAGGATATACTAGATGGCGCTGAATCAAAAAATATTATCTATCACAACATTTGTAGTTTTCTCTTCGAGATTCGGAGCTCTTTTTATCGCAACATTTGTAGTTTCATTTTCGAGGTTCGGGGCGCATTTATCTCGATACGTGTATTTATCCCACAAGGCACCTGGAAGAGCCTCGTAGACAAGGCGATATGAGCGCACCAATAAATTTCTAGGGGATTTTAGAAGGTTAAGTACAAAGAACAGAAAAACTACGCAAAGGATGAGAACACTCAGGATATCATCACTATCAAAATTTCTTTACAGAAAGACGTAGTTGTTGCATCAAGATAATAGAAGCGATGTTTTCTCGATTCTAAGGTCCGATTTGGGTTGCAGCGGCTTCGATCGTTGCAATAAAATATTATTTCTGTGATTCAATGCAAATATCTTAAAAACACAGCTTTAAGGGATTCAAATAATCTTCGATAAATGACCCGGATGAATTTAATGCCACCTTAATTAAAAGGAAACAAGGGAAGATTTAGAGTTTATGATTATGAGATAATTCTAAGAATTTCTAGTGAAAAATATGGTAACGAAGTGCTTGACACGATTTTCAGACTCTACACTCCATATCACAGGCCATTTGGCTTTTTTCCAAAGTGAAATTCCCGACAAATCGTTAGGACTTCAAACATGGAAATTTTTCCATCGAACCCATATTAATTTTTCATTAAACTCAAATATTTGAACCTCATTCATTTAATGCAATTTAACCATTAGTTCCACTCCGTTCTAAATCAGCTTTTCCTTGTGTGGAAAAGGAAATTTCGACTTCTTCCCACGAATCACACCCCACCGCCCCCCAACCATTCTTCCGATTGACTTACCGGGTAGTATCTATGCTATCTTATTATTACGTCAATCAGTGACGGCACTTAGAATTCAATTTGATCCGGTTCACTTCATCCGAGATAATTCAGGTGAAGAGGATACCTTAATCCAATTGCTGTGGTCTGCTGTTGCTGTTGATTTTGCCGAGACAGGGAAAAACCAAAAACCCATTTCGTGAAAAATTCGTCCAGAAATTGAGAGTATGTCCTTAATGCCCGGGATACTTGAGCTTCTTTCCCAGATATTAAAGCACTCTTGAGAATATCGTAGGCTCATTTTTATTTCGACGAGATCCTGGCACGAAGAATGGCTTCGGGAAAAATAAGATACTAAACACGAAAGGATATGCCGGTTACCAGTAACCACAGCAATTCTTGAGTGAATGGAAGAAGGCTCTTATTGTGGCTCCTCCGATGAACGGGAGAAGAAGTTCTTCCCGGTTTGGTTTTTTTACTCGAAATATATTTCGATATTTAGTTTGAGGATAAGATGTTACGAATAGGCTTACCAAGGCAGGCTCATAAATCATTCATCGGGTAAGCATTGATTTGATTATAGTCCCAGAACGGCGATTGGATTTTATGCTTCAGTTGGTGAACGCGTGAACCTTATCGTTGCTTGGGATGATTTATAGACCTGCTGAATGGAGCACTGAACTACCGTTTGTTCTGCAGTCCTGATGAGGGAGGTTGTTTATATAACAAATGACAAATTCAGTTAATAAGATTTTCTTAAAAGAGTTTACTTTAAAAAAGAGATTGTCAAGATAATACACAATGATTTATACCTTACCGTTATCAAGCGTCTCTTAATCCCTAACAATTTAAAACTGGTTGGTGCTCTTCATTCACTTGACATTCCTATACTTCTTTATATACCAGTAAATTTGAACAAACCTCTGAAAATCCTGTGGGTACATGACGACTAACTTTGAGAGCTACTCACCTAAGCTAAATTGACCCTAACTTAAAAGTACGAATACCTATATTTATAACTTTCATAATAATTTATAAAATGTACTTAATTCAAACTTCAATAAAAACCTCAGTTACGATACGCAGTAGCTAGTCGAATAATTTTAGGAAATTATGAATTTGTCAAAAAAAAATTTTTTTAATTCATTCTAAAGAAAAGCAAACCCAGTAAACATTTTTATTCAAAAATGATTTGATAGTAAATCTTTATTGTTTATTCTCAAAAGCGAATTAATAGGCGCGAATACTCAATTTGGTGAACGTCAAGCGAATCATTTTTAAATCATGTCGAAGTTTCATAAATGAATGTTCACTACGTACAGCATGCGTATTGATTCATTATATATCATTATATACATTAGTCGCATTTTCTTTTAGGAAAGGTGGGAAGGTGGGGAGCGTTTTAGACGAAAAATCTTGATTTCTAGATCTCAGCAACCGCTTCTGATATGAGGCTGAAGCATGAAACTTATATAGAACTTTGATAGTGGACACATTTGCAAAAAAAAATTTCGATGTGAGTGACCCAATTACGTTATTCATGTGTTATATGTGGCAGTGGCGTAAGCATTCTTTTGCGACCCCATTTTAACCGTTTCGCGAACTTTGACAAGAAAAATAATAAAATTTCGCCCAGACAGTTGACAGATTTTTTTAAACTCTAATAAAAATAATTAAACATAACTTGCGTTCGTGAGGTTCTATTCTATCCTTTCGGAGGAGAACAGCCTCCTTAGCTGATCGTCTTAATCCGACAATGCCTACAATTTTTAGATCTTATTAAAAACATTATGTTTTGAGTATAATAATTATGATAAGAAACGAAAACACAACAATGACATAATTATAAACCTAAATAACGACATGAACTCACATAATCTACGATCCGCATAGACTGCCGTCAAACAAATAAGACAAAGCTATAAGCCACGAACTAACCTCTGTAAGGACAAGGAAGGAAGTATCCTTAGTGACGCAGAATAAATTAAACAAAAATGGGTTGAGTACTTTAAAAAGCTGCTGAACCCAAACAGAGTGACGGCAGCCGACCCCATTGATGAGCAGGCATTAACAGCAGCCCTGCGCGACCAAAAAATACACAAATTACCTGGAGGTGATGCAATACTAGTGGAGCTCCTAAAGAGAGGTGGTTCATACCTGTCCAATCTCCTACACAAAATCATGACAAAAATTTGGATTGAAGAAAAAATACCCGACAACTGGCGCAAGAGCATTATACCTATGTCCAATCTATAAGAGAGGAGATCAACTGCGATGTGGTAATTACAGAGGCATATCATTCTTATGTACGTCCTACAAAATACTGACGAAAGTAATTCAGAAACGACTAAAGCCTTATATAGAAAGTATTATCGGCGAATACCAAGGTGCTTTCAGAACCGGACGATCTACTATTGACCAGATATTCTCAGTCAAACAAGTGCTAGAAAAATGATGGGAGTATAACATTGACGTGCACCAGATCTTTGTGGACTTCCAACAGGCTTACGATAGTTTAGATCGAAATGTACTATATAAGATAATACTTGACTTCGAAATTCCATCAAAACTCGTCTGACTTACCAAAATGACCATGGCAGACACTGAATCCCAAGTAAGGATACAAAACGAGTTTACCCAAAGCTTCCGAGCAGAATCCGGCCTAAACCAGTGAGATGGACTCGCTCCCATGCTCTTCAATCTCGCCCTGAAATATGTCATCAGAAATATACCCGTTGATACCAGAAGTACCCTACTAATCAAGTCCAATTAGTGGTGTACGCGGATGATATAAACATCATGGCCAGATCTGTTTCAGACGCGCAGAAAGTCTTCCACTGTCTAGACTCAGCGACAAAGGATGTCGAGTTAACGGTCAATGAGAATAAGACCAAGTTCATGACCCAAACAAGAAGAAATGCGCCAACTAGACAAAATATGACCATGGGGGACTACAACCTGGAGAATCATTTCTCATACTTGGGATCACACCTTGTACTCGTAATAGACGGCAACGAACGGGACGAAGTAAAACAACGGATCACACTAGCAAATAAGGTGTATTTCACGGTTCTCACGATCTTAAAATAGAAATAAGTTCACAGCCAGAGCAAATTTCGCATATGCAAGACCATAATAAGACCTGTGCTACTATAAATGCAAGCAAATGTTATCCACCTTCTTTGCAAGTGTCCCGCCCTAGCTAGAGCCAGACTTCGCGCACTAGGCAAACCTTTTTTTAATAACCTTGATGAGATCTCGAAAAACAAGATTGGAGAACTGATTACCTTCTTGAACAGTTCTGGATGGATACTATAATTCATTCAAACCTCAGGTCTCTGTAAAACTATGTATCTACTTCATCAGCCCTCAACGACCAGGTTAAACGAGTTGTGGTATCAAAACGGCGCTTCCTGTGCTAATTGGGCCCTGTTTTCGGCAGACGGGCCACCACGTAAACCAAGCGTCTGAAAAATCAATAGACGCTTTTGAATGACGAATTCTTTGAAGAATTTTGGGAGCAGTAAGAGTGAAGAGCAGGCACGTATCCGGTACAACAACGAGTTGTATAACATCTATGACAACCCAGCTGCATCGACTCTTATAAAATTTCGTGAGCTACAATGGGCAGGTCATGTGGAGCGAATGGACGACGGAAGAATTCCCAAACGCACACTGAAAGGTAGAGCACAGGGCAAACGACCGGTGGGAAAACCGAGATGACTTCAGACAATGTATCCTGCAGGCCGATTTGGGCTGTCGCGCCATTGGTGATGATAATTATATTTACTTTTGACTAAATATAATTTTTGTTTATGATACGGCATTTGTCAAAATGAAGATTTCTATGTAAATACATTTGTTAAATTGTACCTATGGCAATAAACTTAAACTTAAACTTAAAAACTTTCTCATTGAGTCAAAACTCAAAGCAATCCGAAACATTTCTGGAAGTCTGGAATAAGGTAAATTGATAGACTTGAATTTTATAGTCCAATTATACAAGTGATGTCAATTTGAAATCAGTTGATGTTGTAAATTATATTCATGCTCAACGCACGAGCTTCTATCAACAAATGTAGAGACCCCATTAGATAATAAGATGCCATTTGCAATTATTTCTCAATTAAACAAAACCTTTCTCCGGATTCACTTCCAATTCATAACAAATATTTGCGTAATGACTCCCTTGGCAAAATTTCACTTCATTGTCATAATAGCTTCCATACAAAGCAACAGAATCCGAATCGCTGTACGGTTTCATTTATATTATTTCCATTTTAAAATGCTAATTACAAAATGCCATAAGAAATTTCAAACGAACCACCTTAATACCACGTTCGCTATTAAGACACAAGAAAGCAGCCAAGTTCCTCCCATTTCTCCGTCAACCTTCTCCTTCTCGGAAGCTATTCTCCATTTAGAATTGATGTTTTTTCCCGAAAAACCTATCTCCAAGATGAATTCCATCCCCAATCGTTTCTACAAACGAAAATAAGTAAAGTAGAATCTGTGGCATGTTTACACCGCCATCAAGCAAGGTAATTTCGCAAAGGATTGCTTACGTGTAACTCCTCAATGAAAAGATGCTGGCGTACCGAAGCTACCTACAATGTATCTCATCAGGACAGGACCGCCTGACTGTTACAACAAATTAAATTCTGTAAAACTCATAAAATCCCGGTGTAATCCTAAAAACGAGAAACTTTCCGACCTTCCATATGTCGAACAATTTCGAAGCAAGGACTTGAAGGGACTGACGCTGGGAGCTGGGAAGGGTAGAATGATTCGTGGAAGCTATTTCAGTAAACATTTACTTTTCCTCGGGGATGTTTGTCGGTTGATTCTATTCGGGGAAAATTACCTCCTAAATGAAAGCCCATTCTCTTCTCAAGTATGTAACTAGTTTGGGCTCGTGATTTGTAGGTACAACTCTTCCCGGAAGTTAACATGGTCGCGATTGATTGCATATTTCACCTTATTGGTGAAGATTACAAATCAGTTCTGAATTACAGCATGCAGCTCATTGTCAGTCAATTTCATTGTCTTAGGTGAAAATGGAGTTACAATTTGGTGTTATGTGCACAAGGACTGACTGAATACACGTCCTGCAGCTGTTGCTTGTGGACTCACAAGCCGGAAAGACTGAAGCCTTTACAATTTCGGTAGCTACCTTTCCCGTTCAACTCATGTTTAACATGAAGTGTAACGTGTACTCGTACAACCTACATCAGAACTGTGAGTTCCCATGAGTACGAAATGGCAGGACGAAGGACCTTCGTCGTTCAAATCAGGCAACAATCTTTACTTTCAGCAAACCAAAATTAAGCATACTTCCAGAATTCATTGCAAAATGTAATTTTATGAAGCATAAACGTATGCACAGGTACTTCATGTTAGTCAACCAAATTAGGACGATAGCGAGCGTTTTCTAAACTCGAAAACAAATTGTTATGTTATGTTCAAGGTACGTACATAGGTATACATGTTCGGTTTCCGACATGTTTAATGCGTTAGAAAAGCCCTTGGGATGGAATAAATGAACAGCAATTACCGAAAGTGAGAAATGGGGATAAATTTTCGATTTCACTTGTTTATTTTGTAATCAAAAATTATTGTGACCGGTCTGAAATGAATAAAAATTGATAACAGATTTGCAGCGCCAGATTTCAATAACTAAATTTTTAAGTCTTGTAAAACGCCATGCTGCTATGACAGTCACTAGTCTTAAAGCTGAAAAGTAACTAGAAAATACGAGTGAAAGGAGGTAGCATTCGAAAAGCTATAAGGCTGTTCAAAAAATTCACCAACATATTGCATTCGCGCAGTGTTTCGCAACATTCATGCAGAACAATAAGTTTTAGCCGAGATGCGGTGTAGCTTATTATGAAACCTCTTTATAACCCGTTTGGGTTGAATATTTAAAAATCCTGAAATTAACTTTCTGGCAAATTTACGGTAAGAAATAAATTCGATATCTCATCAGATCTAAGAAATATGTAGGAATTTATGAAAATGTGTGCAACTCCCTTACACTACCTCGGGGGTTGGATATCATAAAATACTAGAATCGGTTTGTAGGCAAAAAATTCTGAAATTAGTTTTAAGATAAATATAAAGAAAGCCCGAGGAAGTAAAAACCAATTTAATGTCTATCAGTCCTAAGAAGTATGACGGAATTCGTGAAAATGTGTTCATCCCTTTTATACCCCTCTTAGGGGTTGAAAAGACAAAACCCTTGAAAACGTGTTTTTCGCGATTAAAAAACAAGACCGTGGAAGGGAAAAGTTATTCGATATCTAATCAGACCTGAATTATATGGCTGAATTCGTGAAAATGTACACAACCCCTTTAAACCCCCTTAGAAGTTAAATTTTTAAAAAAATACTAAAAACACTTTCTAGGCCTTTATATGAAGAATCGGTGGAATAAAAATTACTTCAATATATCAGAAGACCAAAGAGATATGATGAAATTCGTGAAAATGTATGCATTTCATTTTCACTAATACTTTTTTGGAGCCCAATCCGTACGCGAATGGATATTTGATATTTTTTAATCTAAATTACTTTTCATATACTCACCAAATTTCAACTTTCTAGTATAAGCCATTATATAGATTGGAAAAATACCCCCACCCCTGTGCCATACAACCTCTATAAAAAATTATACTACTATAGATCTATCTAAATACCATGTTTTAGCTGTCCATCATTATGTGTTCTTGAGATATGAAAATCTGAACTTTTTCTTAATCACCCTCCCCCACCTTCACCCATTCCACTCTCACCGAATTTCTGGTGCAAGTGGTTCGTGAGATATCGTAATCTAAAGTTTTTTACCGCCTAACCGCAAACGCAACTGACCCCCCTCATAATTTTGTTTCCGGTCTATTCTCCTAATATACCTACAGGCAGTCAATAAGTTTCAATTTTATGACTTTAATCGTTTCAGAGATATAGATTTTAGAATGTCTCAATCTCAGCTTTCGAGCGTTTCGGACGCATTGATTTTTCCCGCGTACGTTTGCGTACGGCGTACGGACGGACTGAAATTTCTTTTTGCTTTTATGGTGTCTACTAGTCATGAAACGTGAAAAAAAAGGGTAAAAATTTTTTTTTTTAAATCGATAACAATACTTTATTATTAAAATAATAAAGTAAATCTGCCAATAGTCTGGGCGCAACTTTATTATTTTTTGGGTAGAAGTCCGGAACGCGTTTATTGCTGAAATGCGGTGTAGGTTGGAATCTGACTGACAAGCTAAAAAATAGTATTCAGCCTCCTGGTTATTATTCAATAGAAATATATGCCAAACGAATTACTACGGTTGCAGGAAAAGTTCCTATCCCATTGTTGGAACCGAAATTCTGGGTTGGTCGAACCGAATTTTCGTTTATTGGTATAGAATATATTTTCCGATAACTGAATTATTTGTCTAGCCAGCCAGAATCTCTTAAAATTTTGATTGCCACAAATGCGCGGGTTGTTGGTAAACTCTAAAAAAATGAAGTTATTTGTGTTAAATCCTACACTGAATTCTTTTTTGTTACCAAGGAGGAGGTAGAGAACTCTTCTAATGACTTAAAAAAACCCATGGCTGTAGGTAGGAATCGAACCCGTGTTGAAAGTTGTTGGATTGGTGCGCGTAATCACTGCGCCACCGAAGACCTTTCATTTTCATTTCCCTATGTGCAATTTAACTTAGTTTGGATTAACTAAGTTACCGCAACATACATTCGGTTGGCGGAACACACATTCGGTTACCACAGCGGAATGATGCCGAAAATCGTTTGTGATGAACAATAATCTATCGCAACAACCAACATTATATTGCGGCAATCAAAATTGAGTTGCTAAACATTTTTCTGTTCGGTTCTTTCAACAAAATCGCGCAAACAACATAAGTTTTGAGATTAAGATTGTCTTGACAGAATGGTTCTATTGCACGTATTACGTGTTTATTCCCTTAAACGAATATTTTTTGTACAACCGAACATCTATTGCTCCAAACTAATTCTTATTAGCGTAAATGAACTTCGATTGCTGCAATGAAAATTTTATTGAAGCAATCTCTTGCCAACAAATTATTTCTCTCAGGTTGTTGAACCTCTTGACCATTTATGCAAATGGGTCCTCTATCATAGTTCTACATGAGCTCCAAGTTTCAGCCTCCTAGTGGTTCCTGAAATCTAAAAACCAAATTTTTTTGTCTAAAACGCTCCCCCCATCTCACCCCACTCCACCCCAGATACAACTCGTACGGGTTCATCCAATCTACCTACCATAAAAATTTCAACTTGATATCGCAACGGGTTTGTGAGCTACGCGCCTTCAAACGTTTTTGCGTACGTCGGATGGCGGACTGGGTCTACGACGGACAGGCGGAAATTTTTTTTTTGCTTTTTTGGGGTTTACTAGTCCTAAAACGTAAAAATACAAAACGTTATTTTTCAGGTTGTCAGTCGCATAGTAACCTACACCGCATCTCAGCATTAAACGCGTTCCGGACTTCTACTCAAAATAATAAATTTGCGCCCAGACTATTGGCAGATTTTTTTACATAAGTAGCCTGTAGAAGAAAACACAAACGCAATATCTTATCAGGTTTAATTTTCTCTACCATTTCAAAAAATCGCTTCTAAGCTAGTGCTTAATTTGAAGAACGAATATTCTGTCGGGATTTTATGTTTGAAGTGCAGTGGTTTGGGATAAGCGTTAATACGTTCTTTAGCCACGTTGCTGGCAGAGAATCCTTCAAGAGAATCCTTTGAGATGCAACTGAAGGTATTTGGCTCAATATACGTAATCTCTTCCAAATAACTGAAAAAGAAGTTTTCTCAATCAGTCAGAATTTTATTTTCCAAAAAGTTTGCCCGTTCGATATAAAGCGATTCTTTTCTTTTATTTTCAAACACTTCAACAATAGGAAGCCTAGAAGAAGCACCAATTCTTGTTACAGTGAATAGAACCGAAAATAAAAATGTTAGTCGTACAACATACCTACCTACCAAATGTATGGATATTGTGCGATTTAAAAAGAATGAAAGTAATTGTTTATCCGCCTCCAGCCAGTCAATTTCTTTACTCCGTCTGACGTAATCGACATCGTTTACTCACAGTCGACTACTGCCACTGTACCTACCAAAATATCTTGTCGAAAGCCTAAAGAAGGTATTATTTACCCCGCAAAAAGGTTTTTCAAACAAAACGGTTCCCTCTGTCTCGGATTTCAAGGAGCATTCAGCCAACGTACCGACCCCAAGTATGTAGGTTTAATATCAGAAGAATCACTTGACTATTATACGAGGGATGCTGCAAAGGATGCTTATTGTAGCCGTCGAGAATAAAAAGTCGACAACAAATTTTATGGTTCGACCTTTGTAGGCAGGACGAAAGGAACAGCCGCTGTTGGCTCGCCAGCCTATTGATCAAATCGGCTTTGGCCATATCTGAAAGGAGAAGCGTTAGCTGAGGAGCTCGCAGGAATCATTACGGCACCAAATCAACCATAAACGCTACGATAAAAAGTTACAGGCGTATAAATCAATCGATAAATTTACCAATTTAAGGGCTTTATGATGGGTGAAGGCTACCGGCTATCTGCTGGTTCTCGCATTATACCAGGACGAGAAGAGCTGAGCCAGGCTTTAGGGCAATGTAGGGCATAACGTGTATGAAGTATTTAAGTATCATGTTCAATGTACAGGGTGCTTCAAGCAAGATACCGCTTGCGTGGATAGTCATTATCGTCATCCAAGAAATTGTCATTCCGCAAATATTCCTTATTGGAGGAGATTACTCCTATTAGGGTCCTCGATAGTCACTTGAGGGCTAAGATAACATAACGCTAAGATACGAGTGCCTTGGGTATAAAAAATTAATTTTGCATCGACGCTCGTGGCTGATATTTTCATCAAACCACTTTTAAAATACAAAAAATGGTAGCCTAATTAAAACACTATCGTCTTTTACATATAAAATAGGAAAGACTTTTCGTATTACTTAGCATCGTTCTTAATTCGAATTAGGCAAGCCTGATATCAATTGTCCGATGTTCAGAAATGCTTGTAAGACAAACGACGATGAGCCCACTCATCCTTTTGCTTCTTATTAGGGTTGCAAGCATTACAGATCGACGATTGCCATCAATGTTTAGCAGAATCAAAAAGTCTGCTGATTCATTCTTTTGTTCCAACTAATTTAATATTCAAAGGCTTGTGATAGTTACGTCACTACAGTTTGATTATGATTCATGAAATTTCCCATTTTGCTGACCTTAATCAAGATTTAATATTAGGCAATTATATGTTAAACTCATTTCTTCATTCTTTTTTTCCCTGGTAAAAAATTTAATTGGTGCGTATTATGTTATTTTTTACATTCTGAAGAGGATAGGCTCGTTCGCCAACTTTATACTTCAACAATAAAAAAAACAGAACACGAAAGGGTTCTTCCAGAACAGAAAAAAGAACCATTTCTACGCTTATACTGTTGGAATCGAATGAATACCCTGCTTTGAATGGCATTGATTTCATTTCCGAACCACGACTTGCAACTGGAACCACTTTCCTTATTCTTTTGACTAAGTTGAGTTAATTCCAAAAGTCTCATAATAACTTAAAGTTAAAAAAAATAGATACTATTGTTCTAAGAGGTATATGGTGCAGTTCCAAATAAAGGTATAAATGCAGGTCATACGCCGATTTTCAATGATTTTTGGTTCAAAATTTTCAACTTCTATAAGTTCTTCTGTAAAAATTGAATATTGTTACTCATTTCTTTTGCCTTTCATGCATACAGTTTCAAAATGCTCGCGAAATGAAAGTAGCGGCGACAAAAATGCTAACGAAATTATTCATACACCTTGAAATCATCAACATACGGTAATTTTGAAACTAATGCATTTTATTTTCAATACGCACTACCTGCATTCATTACAGTGGAGATTACATACCATGTTTTAACTTAAGTAAAGAATGAGACTTTAAAGATATGATCTGCTTTGTTAAACTAAGTGCCTCGAAAAATATCTACTGGACGTAGATTCCACATATGAGAGCGTGAAAGCAAAATCGGTGTAACCCATTTCTTCATAGAAATTACTTAACTTTCTGGAAAAATGCACAAACAATTATTTTACCTAAAATGTTAAGTGGGACGAATTTTATAAAAAAAAACAGAAATTTAGAGCAAACCGATAACGATAATGACGATAACGTTCTCATACGTAGAAGTCGGCAATCGATAATTGATCCAATAAATTTCATTGAATGGCCAAGTAAATGTGCTCTTACACGAGCAATTTTTCAAGCAATTTATTGCCCCACGACTATTGTCAAAACTAGTGGAGCGATTAATAGAGCAATACAGGGCAATATCATGCTAGTTGCGGCAATATGACAATGTTTTCAGAGATTGCTGGTATTGCTCGCCCTATAGTTGCTGTATTTCCACTAACTTGGAAAATTCTGAGCAATTGTCCTCGTTCGGTGATTTAATTTTCAAGTTTTGTTTTGAGTTTTGCATTTATTTGTCAAGTTTCGTGTTTCGTGGCTTGGAATTCAAATATTTGCACGTTTTATTTTAAGTTTTAGATTTGTTTGTCAAGTTTGCTTCTGTGTTGTTCATAGATTGAATTCGTCGTGTAAGCCCTTATTGCCGAATTGCTAGATATTGGTCAATATCGATCATCACAATTCAGCAACGAGTTGATGAAAAGGTGATCCACATCGCCTGTTGCTATGTGCTGCTTCATATTTTCGTGACGTCAAAATTGACGAATATTGCTGCAAAATTAATCGCTCATGTAAGAGCACCTTTAGTTTCTATTTTTGCTCTTCCATTTTCATAAAAAAAAAGTTTTAATTTGAATTGTGATTTTGTTTAAATCTCACTCTGCCTAGCATATTATTGAATTTATTGATATTTCCAAAGGACAAAGGTATTCCAGTCACCTAGTTTCTTAAAATTTTTAATTAAAATGAAAATACAAGCAATAACCGAACATCCACATGGTTTTTCCCTGAAATAATTTATTTGTAATTTTGTGCCAGTTGTCCAATGCGTGCTTGCTAATTACTTATATTTTCGCCACACTTTCTAGTTTTTCTGAAACGCGAATGGATAATTAATTCGCTTCAAATCCGTGTGATAAAAAATTCGGACGCAACAAGATCACAGTAAACTGGGATTTTTTGGACAGTAGGAAAGATTTCGCATCATATAAATAAAAAAAGGAATCAGTAGTTGATTAGCAATGAATCAAAAGTTCAGAAGAGCAGGCGTTACTAAATGGTATCATATGTACTCGGATTTCAGAATATGAATGCAAATTGTGCATTGTATTTTCAAAAGAAGTCAAATTTATAATAATTTTTTACTGTAATCTAAAGTTTTAATCCCGTTTAATTTAACTATTTTGCAGTCGAATCAGATATCGTTATCCTATCGTTAGTGTCTCTAAATCTGAAGTGTAACGGTTTTTGGTGTTAATCTTTGTTTTCTTATCGCCAAAAGCCAGCAGCAATTCTTTCAAAAACACCCTGTAAATCTCTGCCGGATGTTCTTTCTTTCCTGAAGAGCCTCGATGATTCCTCATGAATATAATGGCCGACATGTTGTATGGAAATTAAATTTCTGGTGAGTGAACTTTAATCGTAAAAACGTCTATCACAGTACAGGATACAGGGCAAAGCATAACAGCTCGCAAGGACTCCTACACGCCGTATAATCGCATCAACAAAAAATAACATGGAGAATTTGAAGCGTACATCTGCATACAGCATTGAAGCTACTGCAAGATTGCTGGCTGCCAGGATATTATGATCCTAAACTGGCACATCATCAAAACAGATTGCGCTTATATTTCCAGATTTGTGATTTCCATTTTTGTAGATAGGACGCAATCAGTTTCAATATGTTCTGGCATTTCGGCAAGGTCGTTTCGTTTAGTGTAACGATTCCGAGCCTGACACATCCAACTTGCAGGGATTGACCTAAATAAGCGGACGTGTCGGGTCCCCGAATACCAGAGAAGTGAACTTTTAGACATCATATCCGTAGTGTGTACGAGTATCTACAATCATTCGTCGTCCTGGAATTTATATCCTAGCTCTTAAATTTCCGACTTGGATGTGTCTTCTAGTTCTTTCTGAAAATGGACGGAGGCTGACATCAGCAGGAGGGTGTAACCATGAAAAATAGCATCTAATCTTTTTCTAGCCTTCACGAACAATAAGTCTAGGGCGTAGAGAAAGCCACACGGCATCCGGAAGTAGACCATTCATTGCGACTGGTAACATGACATGGCTACTGTTTCTGCCATGTTTCTGCGCGCTCCTTCAGGACTACCACGAAGACTATTACAAATTTTCGTCCATGAAACTTTTTGGTCATGACAGCCGGAATAGCGTTCAAGATTAGGTCTATAAGGAAAATGCGGTCTTTTCCCAACTGATTTAAAAGTATTTGAGCAAAACGGGAAAATGGAGAGAAATAAAGGATATTATACTTTCACAGCTACATTTATGCGTTACACAAGAAGCAAGGACTCGGATAGCGAAGGTTTGGTTTGGAGAGAAAAGATATTTCCGTGTAATATGATGTGCGCTCTATTATAAATTATTATGGCGTTAGATTAGATGAAGTGAGCTTTGGATTTTCTTAATGATTACCGAGAGGAAATTACAAAAGTCGTTTTTGTCAACGGATATCTAATGGATTTTGTAGCTATCAACACTACCAACAAATAACGTTATCTTTTTTCTTGTATGAGTATAAAGTGACTATACCTCTTTAGAATCATTATACTCGTAATTTAATGGAGTTGAGATTTGGTTTCACAATGTAAACTGCGTGTACAAAAACTTTACTACACTGCAGAAAACTAATATAGAGAGAGATTAATCTCTATTTAGTACCAAGGCTTAAAGGACGTTCTACATCCAAACGGATTTGGTCTAAATTTCTGAACAATGATCTCGAATGTAAAATACCGACTCTAAGTCCCGAAGCTCAAAATACCGAATCCCAAGATCCCGTAATTAAAAATTTCAATGTTCTCTCGACTACACTCATCAATCCTTCTATTCCTACATAATCTTTATTAATGGTGCCGTAACCAATATGAAGAGTATCCTATTAAAAATTTTATAATTTTGAATTTTAAGTTTTTTGATTGGGGATTTATAGTTTAAAATTTTTCGGTATTTGAAAAAACAGTATATCATAGATTCGAAATTAAGAATTTTGCGAATTTCTTGTCTGAACTTTTAATGACCAATAAACAATGAAAACATACAAATAAGTATGTGAAAAGTACAATTTATAAAGTACAGAAATAGGATGTCCTGTGAAATATAACTGGTAAAAGAATGGTACTCTAGGGCCAACCTGGAAGAAAAATAATAAAAATGATTTGACTGCTAATGTAGTAAGAGTGAGTTCTAATATTATTGTACCTTCCAATCAGATCTAATCACTTAAGGAGGCTTTTTTATAATATACCTACCACTTGAACCTTAATTTTAAATTTTAAATTTTAGCAAGGGTAAACCTTTTGGATGGTTTGTTCGGATAAGGTGTGTGCAAATTTTTCATCTAAATCATTTGGCTTTCAATAAAAACTTTTGGCCCGTGCAAACTGATTTCTTTTTTATCGCAATATTTTAATAAAAATTATGAGCAAATTAATTTTAATATCTAACTTGTGGTCATATAAGATCAACCTTTTAATTTAGTTTTTTAATTTTTTAAATTACATATTCGTTTGTATTCATTTGTTCTTGTTTAATTTTTATTATCTGTACAAGGTTTTTGACATGTCTAATTGATCTATTCTCTTGTAATCGGATCAGTTTTCAATTTATATTATTTTGGAAATTATCAGTTTAATTATTCATTTATTAATTTTCTATAATTAACTTACCATCTCCGATTCTTTTGAAAATTTTTGTACTTGAAAAGTAGTGAAAAAAATAATTGAAATTCAATTTTTTGTTTCTATCTCGTTTTTTTGTTAGTAATAGTATGTTAAAGTTTTCGCAAAAATGGAGTCCGAGTCCTCTTTGAAAATTCATATCTCTGCTAATTTTTATCCTAGAATAATAAAATAGGGCTTATTTTAAAGGGGGAGGTTGTCGCAATATAAAAAAATATGAATAAAAATTATTTTTGACATTTTTTTCAATAATAAATGATTATAAATAAAAGATTCTGTCATTTATCCTTGAATATCTCAAAATACAGTTCTTTTTTCTTTTTATTTTTTTAAATTTTGTAGGTTATACTGTTTTACAAAACATACCAAAAAATCAACTTGGGATCTGAATGGGATCGGGGTCAAAAAAATCGAAGAACATTAGTGGTTCTTAATTAAGGCTAGTTTAGTTCTCTAATAATTTAATTTGATTTTTTTGACTCCGATCTCCTTGAGATCCCAAGTTCATTTTTTGATATGTTTTGAAAAACAGTATAATATATAAAATGTAAAAAAACAAAAAAAAAGTTACATATACGCATTTTGAGATATTCAAGGATGGAGGACAAAATCGTTATCCTTGAAAAAAAATTTCAAGTATAATTTTTATTCCTATTTTTTTTATATCGCGACAATTTTTAAACAACGCTTTTGGCGATTCTTGATGAAGTGACTCTTTTTCTATAAAATAATTGAGAGCCACTGATGTTCTCCGATTTTTTTGACCCCGATCCCATTGAGATCCCAAGTTCATTTGTTGGTATGTTTTGTAAAGAAGTATATCTTACAAAATACAGAAAAATAAAAAAATTAAAGATAAGCATTTTGAGATATTCAAGGATAAAGGACAAAATCGTTATCTTTGAAAAAAAATTTCAAGGATAATTTTTATTCGTATGTTTTTTATATTACGACAATTTTTAAACAACAATCTTTAAAATAAGCCCTACTTTATTATTCTAGGATAAAAATTACCAGAGATATGAATTTTCAAAGAGGACTCGGACCCCTTTTTTGCGAAAACTTTAACATACTATACCTAACAAAAAAAAAGATATAGAAACAACAAATTGGAATTGTATTTTTTTGTTCACTAATTCTTCGAGTACACAACTTTTCAAAAGAATCGGAGATGGTAAGGTCACAAATTTCGTCATTTTTGGCGATTCTTGATGGAATGACCCTATTCGCTTGTAAATTTTAAATATTTACTTAATTTGTTAAAGTTGTAATTGGTATGTATCTGCATAGAAAGTGATCAAAATATATTTAGTTACATGCATACCCAGACAACAATACTAAGTCAATTATCAATGGAGGGGTGGTGGGTCGTGGAGTAAGGTCGGATTTTACATTTATACTTTTGACCATTATAATCTAAATTTTAATACATTAATTAATTTCAACAGCTGTTACGTCGTTAGAAAAACTAGTAAAGCTGGTTGCCATATAATATTTGTCATTTATCGAGGTTATTGGTATGCATTTTTTTACAGCTTCCCCTCCTCCACAACTCTTTTGCGTACTCCTCTGCACATACAGATTGAATATATTTGAAATCTTGCAGTGAGCTCAAACATTGAGATAAGTTTTTATTGGCAAGCGATATTTGTAACGACTCGTTTTGTAGCCGGGGTATACTCAGTGGTCGCCAGGTTTCGTTACAAAAATTTGTTCTTGTTTAACTTCACTTTCATTTGATTTGGTTTTAGATAATACATTCAAAATTCAAAATTCATTATTGTCTCCAAAATTCATGTTGTTTATTGGCTCGCCGTATCTCGTCTCTGCTCGCTGTATCTCGTCTCTGCTCGCTGTATCTCGTCTTGGCTCGACTTCTTTGTCTCTGCTCGCCGTATCTCGCCTCTGCTCGCTGTAACTCGTCTCTGCTCGCTGTATCGTCTTGGCTCGATTTCTTGTCTCTGCTCGCCGTATCTTGCCTCTGCTCGCTGTAACTTGTCTCTGCTCGCTGTATCTTGCCTCTCCTCGCTGTAACTTGCCTCTGCTCGCTGTATCTCGTCTTGGCTCGATTTCTGTGCTTGCCGTATCTGGTCTGGACTCGTCGTGTTTGCCTCTGCTCGCCGCATCTCGTCTCGTGATCCGTCTATGCCCGTCGTTCGCCCTCCGTTGCTCATCTGCTGTGCTCGCCTTAACTTAGTCCTGCTCAACGCATCTGCTCTACATGATTTGACTCTATTACGACTCTGCCTTGCCTTGACTCTCTCGGCTCTGCTTTTCCCTGTCTTCGTCCTCCCCTGTCTTCGTCTCCGCGTGTTGCCTCTGCTCGTTCTCCTTGTCTTCGTCCTGCCCTGTCTTCGTCCTCCCCTGTCTTCGTTTCCGCGTGTTGCGTCTGCTCGTTCTCCCTGTCTTCGTCCTGCCCTGTCTTCGTCTCTACGTGTGCGTCTTGGCTCCGCTGTGTCTGCTTGTCGTGGGTTTGGCGTCGTTCGTCGTGGCTTGTCGTAGCTGGTTGTAGTTTGACTCCTTGCACGACTCTGCTCGCCTTACCTGACACCGTCGCTGAGTGTCATGTCGACTCTGTCTCGCTCTGTGCGCGTCGCTGCTGGACTCTGCTCGTCGTGGCGTTTCTGCTCTGCGTGGCTCTGTGGGGCTAGTTTCTGTCTCGTTTGGCTCTATTGCTGGGCTAGTCTCTGCTTTGCGTGGCTAATCTCTGCTTTGCTTGGCTTATCGTTGCTTTGGCCGATTCCGTGTGTTTGTCATACTGACTGTGACTGGCTTTGACTATACTAAGCGGACTTATAAAGCCTCCGCCTTAGCATTGTCTCAGCGTCCTCAGGGCGGTTCCAAATTATTTGAAGTGGACTTATAAAGCCTCGGCCTTCTTATAAAATTTCACCGGTCAGTGACGGTCGTTAAGATTCTCGATTCTATAGTTTGGCGGACTTATAAAGCCTCAACACAAACATAGGTCGATTTGACCTGAAGCACAGTTTTCAGTTTTCGCTCAGGCGGAATTATAAATCTACAACCTTTGCCACTGGCTGATAGCTGCCGACTGCTTGCCTTCTGTTTGTTCGTTGTAGACTATAGTAGATCAATTGTTGGTGGTAGCGGTGGGCATCGACAGTTTCACCAGGTTTTAAGAGCTCATAGTAGACCTGCTGATCCCACCAAACGCACCACATTGTCTTCCGTCCGAAGCGATTTGGTCTTGCGGTAGATGTTGATGGTTGACCGGGATCAACCCACGATTTTCTGCGCTTTGGATTATCGAAATAAATCCACTTTTCATCGCCAGTCCCAATCCGATGAAGAAACTACTTTCTTCTGTGTCTGGCGAGCAACATTTCGCATGTGTTTTGGCGTCGCTCCATCTGCCTATCGTTCAATTCATGCGGCACCCATTTTCCGATCTTTTGAACCTTTCCCATGGCGTAGACGCATGGAAATGGCTACTTGAGTAGCATCCAATTGCTCGGCAAGCGTTTTTTGCGATTGGGTATCGTTCTCGTCCAAAAGGGCCTGCAATTGGTCGTCCTCAACCTTCCTATGCCGATTTCCGCGCTTCTTGTCGCTCAGGTCAAAATCGTCGTCTTTGAATCAACGAAACCAAGTCCTGCACGTTGATTACGCTAAAACATTGTTACCATAGGCCTCCACAAGCATTTGATGCGATTCAGCAGCCGTTTTCTTCAAATGGAAGCAAAAAAGCAGAGCTTCACACAATGCTTTTTTTCTGGCAAAAAACTAGATGAGCACAGGACAAACGTATGTTGATGAATGAAATTTGTGACGATGTGCACTGATTAATGTTAACAACTAACCAACCCTTAAATAAAAATGGCGTCCCTAGGTTGCTTAACACACTCACTAACGCCATCTATGTGTCAACGATCGTTTTAAGCTTATACGCCTGGTAAACTACACTTTTTTGAAAAAATAATATCAAAAATTGTAGCACTACTACAAATGTTACAGTTTTCCATTTTTCTAATGCCAATTGCTTATTGAAATTTTTAAAAAAAAAAAAACAATTCTATTATATTTCAATGGCTTCGCGTTGATATGCACTAGCCAAGGCAACATTTTATCTTAGACGGAAAGTTCATGTGGTAATTTTCACAGATTACTTTGACAGCGAAGACACACCCAAGGGTCTTGGGTGTGATCGATTATCGTCAAAAATGTTTCATTGGGAAAATACACCTTTTTTTCCTCATAAGTAATATAGACCAATACAACATTCCAGCAAACCGTAATCATTACAAGTGTATCACTAACGATGTATCAAGTCTATCACTAACGATTTAACAGGTCAATTCAGTTACGATTCTTAGGCGAATTGTTGGCCGTATCTTTCTGTTACTCGTAAGTGAATCCTGTAGGCGACCGGTAAGTATATCATGTAGATGGCTTGTAAGTCATGCATCTCCGTGCACCGCATTTACAATTTTTTTTATATTATATAGAGCTCTTGCATGCACCTTGTATATTCCTCCTCTGAAATATAATATTTCTTCAACTATAATGAACATTAATCTTTTCTTCTTGTTTTTTTTTTGCTGCGATGCGAGTACTTTTCTTTTTCACTCCTTAGTACAACATTTATAATATTTCCGTAACTTGAAAAAGTTTCACATTATTTTCTTGTCATGTATTAAACGTAATATTGTAGTTGCAAAGGCTCCAGCCTACTCTCTAAAATAATTACAAACTGTGTATTTAAGTATTTTTGAAATAAATTAACTATGAACTATGAACTAGTACAACATTTAGTTAGATTCACTTGCACTGAACATTGACTAAATTATTTACTGGGGCCAATAAGCTTCGCAAGTGAGTCACAAATGATTCATTTAGATGAAGTTTATGTTTACAGTTCAGTTTTTAACGATCCTTATGTGAATTTTGAATGTTTTGTTTTGTAAATGAATCATGTAAGTGAACCACAAGTTAATCTACTGTATGCAATCTCAGTAGACGGTATTTACAGTTAATTCAATTCGTTTTTTCACCCACAATGAACATTTATGCATATTTTTTAGATGCGAACACGATATATGTTTCATATAACTGACTCCTTTTCAAAATTCAGTTAGAGTCGCCTTCAGTATTCACCAAATTAATTGCTGGATCATAACAACACAAGTTCACTACAGAGAATTAATAAAGTTTAATAGAAGTGTCATATTTCCGGAACATGGTGTAGTATTGCTCCACTTTATTGCTAGATAGTAGGATGATAGCGATCGATTTTTTGTTGTAACTCCTTGAGGCTGAAATGTGACTTCTTATAAAGCTTGGAGTGAGTAAAAATTAATCCCTAGCAAAATAACAATTTTTAAAAACCATAGGCCGTCTTGAAATATAAAACTCGTGATCTTTTTGAGTGCGTGAACAACGAATATATTTTAGCTATACAATACATGGTTTACTTGTTCTCAGAAAAATGTAAAAAGTTAGTCTGAAACTGTGGTTTCTCCCTGGAGGACAAAATGTAAATAGAGCATAACCCACAAAACCTGTGCTGCAACAACTCGCTAAACAATGAAGCCTTCAAGTTCTGATGTTTAACGCAGCATAGCAAACTAATACGGAATCAGGATACATAACTAATTATATTAGAATTGATATAGAAAATTTGAGCAAATATTAACCTTAATTTCCTAATCACGCAATAAACATTTGAGTAGATCTGATCTTTATATGTTTTGAAGTTTCACTAGGATAGCACAAAATTGCTAAAAGCGTGCGTCTAGCTCAAATTACTTGTTGAACTTTTATTATAAAACGACAGGGCAACAAAATATTTCCATAGGTAAATGAACGATAATAGAAACATGAACAGTCATCTCGACCTGAGAAGCCTCAGGCTCAATTTCAATTATATTCCACCATACATGCACGAATATCCTTTGTATCAAGTACTTCGTTCTTTCCACGAAAATATTATAATGGAGAAAATTGTTTGGAAAACATTGTGATGTGAATAAGTGGCCTCGTAGAGATGTTTTGGTGGAATAAATGTTTCACGAAAAGAAAACAATCAAGAAAATCATAGAATTCAAGCACGTCCTTAAATAATTGAAAAAGAGATCTGAACAAAATATTTCATTAATACTAAGAATAAATTCATGTACTCGCAATTTCTAGTATTTGTTTTGAAATTAGATATTAAGAAAATAAATACTTCATGAAGAATAGATACTGGTAGATACTTATAAAAAAATTTAATTCTGTTTATTTCTAAAGATCATATTTATTTGTTTCATACATGCCTTATTCAAATGGAAATAGAAGAGAGCGGGCAAATGTTTGTCAGCTAACGAGTCTTGGGTGAACTATGGCTTGAAACTACAATAAAGCTTTCACGCTGAAAGGATCAAAATTTGAAAAATAAAAAATTATGCCCAAACCAAATTTCAACATTTTATCCACTTAGATATCTTAATTCAAAGTTTAGTGTACGCCACTGCCCTACAAATATTTTTAATGTTGTCCCCTATATGTACTTGTAAAATATTTTCTATACGATGAATTAAAAAATATTTGAGAGGATTGGATTTTTTATGGTAAAGTTAACGTAAAAGCTATTTTAAGAATTTCCTTGGCTGTTTTCGGCGTCAGAAAGGTTTCTTGTGTGAAACACTCTCACGAAAATCGCTACTGGGATCGATCGTTACCCTGGCTACTGCCATTAACATTATGACAGTTGAAAAACCTTCACTGGAGAAACCAGTTTAAAACTGTGATGGACTAAGTCCGAAGGAGCTGTTTCGTCATCGCATCGCATTTACGCATCAGAGGGTGTATCATCATGCCTACTCTCCGAAACACCCTTTCCTACTAACAAACTACCATCCATAAGACCTTACCCGGGATACGAGGCAGGGAAATAGCTTAGGTAAGGTTTTATGGAAGGTAGTTTGATAGTAGGGTTACAGCTGCTGGTATTACTGAAAATTTCTCTATAAGTGCAATATAGAACCGAGATTCATTTCCGCGAATTATAATCTAGTGAAACATTGTAACAATGACAAGATCAAATTCAGTCACTTTATTTTTCCTAATATTTCATAGAGGGCCTACTCCAACACAGTTTTAAACAGACTTCGTTAGTGAAGGGTTTTCAACGGGTATATCCTCAACGACAGTAGCCAGGGCAACGATCGATCACAGTACGGATTTTCGTGAGGGTGTTTCAAACAAGAAACTCCTCTGACGCCGAAAAACAACCAAAAAATTCTTAAAGTATTTATGGTTAATATTAGTTTAAAAAAATAAAAATATCTTACATTTGAGCAAATAAAAAACTAAATACAACCAAAATATAAAATAAAAATAAATAAGAAACTGAAAAACAAATAAATAGACGTATAAATATAAATAATGGGAAATAAACAATTCAGTTGGAAAGAAAATCGGCGAAAAGCATTAAGATAATTCAATTTTTGATTAATTGTTTTATGAAATTGGGCATTCGGCCAGTAACGTAGAAATATTCTAGAATCTGTTATAATCATCATTTAATTAGAGAGCGCTGGAGATCTTGTACTTAATCGATCACAAGACTTAAGGACATTTTTAGATTTAATGATAAGAACCCGAATAACAGAAACCTGTTTCTTTTCAAGGAGTTTGATATTTTCCAAAATTTTGACTGACTCTCTCCCGTCTATCAAAAATAACTTCTCCTTAATGGAAGATTGTTGCTATTTGATCTTGCTCAGATACTCGACAATTACAATTTATTGAAGTTTACAAGTACCTCCATTTAATTAATTCCTCAAAATATTCCACTGTGAGATGGGAATTTATAACGGAAAATTTTATCCTTTTCAGTTAATTTTAATAAGCAATATTAAGGTACCTCCAACTTTTCCCTACCGGAGGCTATAAATTATTGTAACGAGATTCCTAAGTTTCACCAATAATTGCGGGCAGAATATCCTCTGAAGTTTTTTCAACGCTCGCCTATCCTTTATTAAAACTTTTCCCAATTAACTATATTCAATTCGGCTAAATTTCTTTACCAATTATTTATAAAACCTGCATCGCAGCAGAACCTTACCAGAATTGCGTAGATATGATGCAAGCCACGTTTATGATATCCTTCACTCGATGGCGTTACCTGGAAATTTCAATTACAGTTTCTTGCAAAACTTTAGAAGCACTGCTTCTTTTTTTTCCCCGAATTTTTTTTAGCTTAAAGACATTTTCACCTCAGTAATCATGCGACTAGGAGTGAATTTTCACGAAATTTTCACAAAGTGAAAATTTACAAAACAATACACTAAAAACAAGAAAATTCGCACTTTGTTGAAAATCCTTAGACTTAAATGGGATATTGGAGTGCTATGAAAATTCGGTTCCATTCAGGACGACTATGGGTCGTCTAATTCATATTCATAGGCTGAGAATGGATAAAACCCGCGACACATACACATACGCTTCTCCTAACAGTTTATTTGCATCGAACATTTTTAAAAGGATTTTAAAGGATCCGATATCCTTTTGGGTCAAGCACGTTCGTTATCCTGTCAATACGAAATGGTTGTGAAAGATCGGGGGAGAGGGCTGTAGAACAAAATTTGAATTTCACATTCACCGAACAGGACACATAATAACGACGTCTCAATATCGATAACGGATCTTTGTTGCTAGATTCACTTGACCACACCACACTATTTTTTTACCATTCCGTTTGTACTGTTGGAACTGCTTTATATCCTTAATCCTAATTTGCATGTAAGGACTTTAAGGATGTGAACTTAAATGGTCCCTACAACGCTAGAAAGGTCGCGCGAAATTCTTTATATTCAGTCCCGATAGTCCTTTTTTGTCTAGGATGTGCACTCACACAAAAGTCCAATACCGAGCCGTTTTGTTGTTTTCTACGGATTGAGTCTCTTCTCCTTCTATTTCAACTATAACAGCAACAACAATCCTAGCAAGGATATATCTATAGATTACAATATATACACTAATAGGATGTAGTGGATGTAGTGAGTTAAGACCGATACTGAAATGCTTTAGATCGCCGCCACGTTCGCATTCAGACTGAATCGGATGCATGAAGATGAGTCCTTAAGGGCAACCTTCATCCAGCGTATCACCACATGTATAACGAAAATGCTCTTTTGTTCGGGATTTTAACTGAATTCACGCCGTCGCTGTCGAACATCGCAAGGATCCTTATAGTAATTCTTCGTGCTTGCCAACGATTGGGAGTTTTTTGCGGAGCACTAGACACACCACCTGTACCATACTCCACTACTTGACTACCCGTATTCCAGCTGATGAGGATGATGATAGGAACGACCATTTAAATGGCCATAAATGCTTTGCAAGAGTAATGTTGCCGAACAGGACGAAGAGAATCCTTGGTACAGCAAGGAGAAGCTCATGTTGATACGATGACGGCAAGCGGGATGAAACAATTCTCTTTGTTCCCAGTAATGTTTTGAGTATCCAACGGAAATGATTCGCATTTTTCACATTTAGAGGTTGTTGGTGTTCAATTTTAAAACGGAGGAAGAAGAAGGACGATGAAGGCTGGAAAAAGAATGCGCTTCGTATAAGGACACGTAATGAATAATAGGTTCAAGGATGGAAAAATTATATTTTATGATTGTAAGCTATTGACTGATTAACCATTTTAGATGGAGTTGAAGTGTACTCGTACAATGCAAGCATTTCCCATAATATATACAATGTAACCTATTATCAGAGGGATGTGTATGTAAGGCTACCGTAGCAATCCATCATTACAACAGAAGTCAACAATGAGTAGTTCTCCATTGCCCGAATAGAAAGCAAGGTTTCAATATCCACAATAAATTTTAATTTGATTTACAGAAGTGCCTAAATTAAATACGTTTATCTAATGGTAGCAAGGTTACTTATGTGGTAATTGAAAAGTTTTTTTTAATTTCTACTTGATCAGTATACTTTCTTCTTGATCAGTATACTGTGGCTTAATTTTTGGGATACTATGTCAGTGGCGGTCAAACCGCTAACAAATTCGTCACCCATGATTACTTTATCACGTCTGCTTTAAAGAAAAATTATATGAGACTATTAGATTAATAGATACACTAAATATAGTCATCATCATCAATGGCGCGACAGCCCAAATCGGGCCAGGGCCTGCAGGATACATTGTCTGAAGTTATCTCGGTTCAGCGCCCGCGTCCTCCAATTTGTGCATCTAAGAAGCGATCTGCAATCTGCGTCAATTGAGTCCTCGTATCTTTTCCGCGGTTTTCCCACCGGTCGTTTGCCATGAGCTCTACCTTTCAGTGTGCGTTTGGGAATTCTGCCGTCGTCCATTCGCTCCACATGGCCTGCCCATTGAAGCTTACGAAATTTTATAAGAGTCGATGCGGATGGGTCGTCGTAGATGTTATACAACTCGTTGTTGTACCGGATACGCCATTCAGTACCTTCTCTTACTGGTCCCAAAATTCTTCGAAGAATTCGTCGTTCAAAAGCGTCTATTGATTTTTCAGACGCTTGGGTGAGAGTCCACGTTTCGCTTGCATATAGTAGCACAGGTCTTATTATGGTCTTATATATGCGAAGTTTGCTCAGCCTGTGCACTTTTTTCGATTTTAAGATCGGGAGAACCGTGAAATACGCCTTATTTGCTAGTGTGATCCGTTGTTTTACTTCGTCCCGTTCGTTGCCGTCTATTACAAGGTGTGATCCCAAGTATGAGAAATGATCCACATTCTCCAGGTTGTAGTCCCCCACGGTCATATTTTGTCTAGTTGGAACGTTTCTTCTTGTTTGGGTCATGAACTTGGTCTTATTCTCATTGACCCTTAACCCGACATCCTTTGCCGCTGAGTCTAGACAATGGAAGACTTCTTAAGTGTAATGCACTTAATAAAGTATGTATAATGCAATTAAATCTGATTTTCCCTTATGTCTTTCTTTAATCCTTCTTTTGTCTCCTGATTGAAAAGAAGACTGTACTAATTAAAAATATTTCAATCGAAAAGTAATAAAATTTCAAAATCAATCTTTGGGTTGTGTGCTTTTAATGTTTGGAACTAATTTTGAAAAATTTGGATTTGGATTATGCTTGGACAATTTTCATTATGTGCATCCTAATCCTAAATTAAGACGTCAATTGTGGTAAATGCAGTGAAACACAATATCATTGCTGTTCAGGTCGGTTTGAGTGGATTTTGAACTAAGATATGTTTTCACAAAACCTAGTCACCAGAGCAGATATCAAACTTATTCAAATTCATGGGTAATCCAGTAGATCTTAATAGTTTTGTTTAACTTGGGATCTCAATGGGATCGATGTCAAAAAAATCGACAGTGAACATCAGTGCTTCTCAATTATGTTATAGAAAAATTACAATTATATAGGTCGATGGTACACCGAAAATGCCATGTATACCTAATAAATTACATTGACAGAAAATATATCTTTCGTAGATTTTAAGTATTGTAGAATAACTTAATAGCTGGGGTTATCACTTCTTCGTCGGGCCTGAAGTCTTTAGATTATGAGATAGAGGGTTCGGATTTTAATGCCCAATATTGAGTTTCATCAAATATGTATGCTAGCAGAACTAATAAAAATTAAATACTCTACTTTTCTAGTGGTCTCAAAAAACAGCTAAATTACATCCAAAGATTTCAAACTAGATTTGGCGAAATCTCGAAATTTTAACAAAACTCTCAAAATCTACTAGATTACTCATACATGTAAGATATCTTGAAGTCTGCTTGGGCTTCTAAATTTTATCGAAATCGAGATCGACATCGACTTCTTCTGAAATCGAAAATTATATTCACCAAGCTTTGGAATCAATTAAATTTATTTTCTAATTCCTACCCATGCTATTCAATTTTCCATTGCTTTAAGACAATCATGCAATACAGACATTTTCAAATTTTTGATATCATACAATCAGCTGATAAATTGAACGATGTTAAGGAAATCCCTCCAGAGCGATGTTAATACTTTTTAATATTCTGAAATTCGGCATTTACGAGATAAAAAATTGGAACGCTTTGATTCAAGCCATATATCTACCGGATCTCGCTTACGGTACACTACTACAACCTTCAACAAATTTATTTTACTCCTGTAGAATATTTACATATATGTTCTAAATTTCAACTTCATAGCATGATCCGGTCCTAGAATATAATATGTTGAAATGTTTGCTATAAACCGTAACCTTGGCTTCTGATATAAGCCTCCTCCCCATCCAAGCAGCTTCTACAGAAGTCGTTTGAAAAGAGTCCTGCTTGGGTCCATCTTAAATTGGTTTTCTCAGTTGAGTCCAATTCAAGTGCCTATAGTAATTTACACGTGTTAAGAGGCACACCCAGACGCCGATTTTTCGGCATAATCTGAAGTGAAAACAGACCATTTTTTTTCTTTTTATTTACTAGCCTCTGAGAATCTGGGGTATGGATCGATGGAGCCCTCGTCAGTTGCTAGTTTTCAACTCCACCTGATTTCTGCTTTTACATAGAAAATAGTAGAAATCGATCGATTTATTAATTTTAGCAAGTAATCCTGTTTAAAAGTAGGTACGTACATCCAAACCCTATCATTTTCGCTGAGGGCCCATGACAATGAGGCACTCCGAATTGCTAGAGTTACAGGCCCTAATGCCGACTAGACAACCTTAGTCGAGACTACTGTTAAAAAGGTCCCGAAAAATGCTAGAAGCGACAATAACAATTTATACAACAAAAAAAGGTTAAGTCCTTGTAGAATTTTTGGTATACAGGTATGTAATATGCGAAAGAGGAGCCCGTGTTCAGAAAGAGGAAAATTTCTTGCAATGTTTCGTTTTAGACCAAGGGCGATAAACTCATTGCCTGAATAGAAATCAAACCAAATAAAAGGAAAGCGAGTCAGAGCAAAGAATTTCCCATAGGGCTATTTAACTAAACGAATAGCAACGAAAATTATAAATCTAAATTAAATGCCGTCTTATTTTAATATTCCCCGTACGCTACTAAAGCACTTATTGAGAAGAATTAGCTTATTAATCCATGGACAGTTCAAGAACCATGCGATTTAATTAGATCAGATGTTTTCGATTGCTTAACGAAATTTCTATCTATTTTCTGTCCATCGCACCACCACTGCCGCAACAAAAGCAACCTACCATAATAAATTGCCTTCAAGCTCAACTGCGGTACATTAGGAAAGGACTCATGCTGGGCTCCTTTGCCATATTAAATTCAACACAGGAATAGAGGTACCCCAGTTTCCAACCGCAAGCTAGCAGTGAATAGAAATGGAAACAGTTCTTTCGGGGTGATAAATCGGTCCTTGGTCCTTGCGGTTTCTCAATCTCTTCGCTCCTTTCCGTTGCCATAATAACAAATGCTCGTTGATTTCGTGTTCACCTGGCGATAGAAGAAAACTGTTCGCCATCCCAAACTCCAATAGCAACGGCAATTAATTTCTCCAAATTTGAAATACCGAAAGACAAAGAACACGAGGATAAAGTGTTTGCTTAAAAGCGCGTCCGCCAGGACAATAATCTTCGAGGATATTATCCTCTTGGGACTAATCCCCGATGGTTGATTGTTTTTATTATTTTCCAATTGTGGAGTCGGTCTAATTGCAATAATGGTATTTAATTTAGAAAAACCCTTGACGCCGACCACCGCTTGCAATCAAGCTAATTAGCTGTTTCGAACAGACGAGGAATATGATGATATTGAAAGGTCCTTGAGAGGTGACCAGAATCATTTCTGGTGAGTAGAAACTTTTAACAAAGCCCAGCAGATACACTCTAAATTACTGTCTTTGAAGAAAATGTTTGTTTTTTTTTTAAATTGACCGACCTCGATTCAGCTGTAATGTAGTTAAGTCCCTGCAGATTGTATTTACACGGGCTGAGAGAAAAGGACTCGTATCAAGTTTTTATAATGCCCATGTGGTCGTAACCCCGAAAACTGGACAAGGACACGAACGAATTTAACAAGCGGAAATAATAAGCATCCGTAGATGCCATGATAGGGCACTCCTATGTCGAGGACCAAGCGGATGTACAACAAATTGTTGTGGAAGGACGGCGATTTGTTCAGAGCGGATCGTAAGTGAAGGGAAATCTCCGTGTAAGGACATTAGAGCTTATCGTATAAAGCAAGTGCTACGTCGCAAGAGTATTATTAATGGGTCTCGTTGTGTGATTTGTAGTCTATGTAGGCGTTCTACATAGTCGGTGCCTATGGCCTTCGGTCATAGAAAGGACTTCTTTCCATAGGCCAGGAAGTGAATAATTCCTTTCGAGATGCATAGCATTTAAAAGTCTATGATTAGGGTAGCGTTCCAGGGTATAACTATTCATGAATGAAATTTACTTCCCCTGGTTGAAGGAATACTGCGCATGGTCAAGGACTTGGCAGACGAAGAAAGAGCAATTTTCTTTCGGAGATAGATTTTCTCTTAAAATCGGAATCTGGATTTCTCCAACGAAATTTGAGATGCATGATGCTAAAGTTTAAGATCTGCATAGCACCGTTTGATGCTAGTCAGCTATTTTTTGTAGATCTAACAATTTAATATGGTGCCTTCAGCGCCTAAAACTGAAGTTATGGAAATGTTTAAAGATGGGTGTCGAAGAAGCGCAACGACAATAGAGAGTCATAGACCTGTGTGATTTTTAGTGCCAATGACGTCGACATGAGCTTAATGTACAACACATAATCCTACTCTGTAATGGACCCTTTCACCGCCTAGATGAGACAATCACTCAACACAAAGAATTTTGTGTTTTTTTCAGGAACTTCTACTCACTGCATGTACTACCGAAATGATCACCCAATTAACAATGATTTGATCGTAATTTTTATTTGATTTCATCGGTTATTTTTTAACAAATACTTCTCAAATTTATTTATCAACAACCCAGCAAGCTCCTTTATGATTTTGAATAGTCGACATAATAGGACTGACTACATTCCATTCGTACCACAATTTTCTTGGTGAAACACATCTCCAGAAATTCACTTCAATTTTTTCGGCACTCCTAACAAGCTGAGGAGTCTTGTAACGAAACGAATAATTATTTTGGTAGGGATAATCCAAAGATCAGATAAGTTTACCTCTATCGGAAAATAAATAGCATTCCATGATTTCAGCCCTTCTGTGTATGTTCCGGGTACAATACTTAGGACAATATCTTCGAATAAATGGCATTGGAAATATCCCATAAATCCGTGCAATACACAATCCTGTTCGGCTTCAAAGCGCACGTTTTTGAATCGTTCGTACTCGACATTTTGGGTACTGCCCGAACACGGAAAGGAGAACTCGAAGAGCTGCTTCGGCTCCGCGATATTGTACAATACCAACATTGTGCCGACCAATACGGACCATTCTAGCGCTTTTGCTCGTCGATGCTGGAATCCTGACATAATTGGATTTATGTACGATATCGTTTTGCTGGGAATACAAATGCCATCTGCCTTCAGATACTTTTGTACCGCATAGATACACTCTGGACAAAGCTGATTGTCGCCAAAGGCCCCGAGCAGTTCCGAAACGATTAGGTCCAGTTTTTCGGGAGGTTCATAGTCTCGAATATCGGCCTCAATGATTTCAATTTCTAACCGGTACAATATACGTTAGATTGATAGAATTTTATTTTGACAATATCAATTTGAAAAATTCACCAAAATTCGGATCCCATAGTTCCGAAGCGAGAGTTCTCAGATCAAGAATGGCATTTCGATTCTTTTCGACAACGTACAATTTCATATTGCGTTTTGTATGCGTGGAGGCATTTATAATTGCCCGGACCAGAGGTCCACGGCCCGCTCCTGCTAGTAAGATAATTTGCTGAAAATTAAATAATATAAAGGCATCCGAATACTCAAACTGATCTAGATACCTTGGATTTCTCCGGCCTTGTGAGCAGGGCATATTCTATAGCTTTTTGATAACTACCGTATTTTACAGGATCTCTTTCCATTTTAGCATACACATCACTTCCAAGATTTTGAGTAATCGGCTGCGGAGCTTTTACCAGTGTTTCAAAGTGGCTGAAACATAGCTAATCTTAAAAATTTTAAATGACTAGCCTCACAGGTCTAGCTGACAATCTTAGCAGTCAAAGTTAAAGGGACTTAAGTGCCCAATTTTACTGGGAAGCGACTGCTGATGCGACCAAAAGTATTTAAAGAGAAATAATGTGACTTAAGCGCCCTTACAGTGTCGACATTGACTCCGTCGTAAACTCCACCGTCAAAAATTTCAAATATTCACTGAATTTTCGAAAATCTGAACCGCCCGTATTAACCGATTTAATCATAAAATTGACCCGATGACTGCGAATAAACTCCTTAAACTCGACATGATCAGCTGATAGAACGTAGAATTTCAAATCGTTTCGCACAAATATATGCATCGGTGCAATCAACCAACGAACTGGTTCGGCTAACCATCGGCGCAGTACTTTCTGTGGCGGCAGATCGTCCGATGTGTTAATTTCCAAAGCAAGCGATAGTAAAGCATCGTTATTGAACGCCATCCGAAATTGATTCCACCACGACCAAGTATCGCCGCCGGATGTTAGAACAGTATCACCGCCACCATCACAAGACCACTTCTGCTTTAGAACGTTGGGGTCAACGATCGGAACTTCTACGATAATTCGAACGCCTTAGTGAAAAACAGTTATATAATCAACAGAACTTGATGGAAATGAGCTACCCTACTTTTATAATTTCGGCTAATAAGTCTCGCCAGTTGTAGATTATTGCCGGACTTCAATTTAACCAGAACATTCCCGCCCGGAATCAGATACTCGGCGTATTGTAGTTCCTGCAATAACGACTTTTCACTATGCCGCCGAATCACATCGTTGTCCGAATCGCAATCGATCGTATCGGTCAGCTTCGCTATAACTCGATCCTTCCAGGTAAGATGAGACATGATTAGTCCGGACCTTGTAAATATTTCATGATCTGTACAAATCGGTTCGCGATCAAATTCGCGCGTAAACATTGGATTCACAATTGGTGTAACGACACCGTCAAACGCATGTCGTTCTGCTTCACGTAAAACATTTTCCATGTTGGCTGGAAATTCCGTGTACCAAAGACACAAAAAATTCGGCACGATATTCTCCATATCTAAAGGGCGTCGTCAAATCTTTTCTGTCGAAATAGTCGATTCTTGCTTAATAGAAATATCAAACCTGATCGATGAATCCGTAAATTTCAGGAAAAAAACAAAAATTGCAAAAAAAGGAAGCAAGGCAAACTAAAGGCAGCAGAGAGAATATTCGGGCAAGTTTCAGAATCAAACTGAAAAAACATTTGATTGTATTTCTCGCATGTTTATTTTTGAATGATCGAATCAGTCAGTTAAAATGGAAAAAAAAATGTCGCCTCGCTACGAAAATTCACAAACATTTCTTGCTTTCATTTATAAATAGGACATGCTCTACCATTGTGGTTGTGTATGTGTGAAATAAACGGATGCGATGTGCTCCACTCATACCAGACTTTGTGCGAAGATACACACCGCCAAAAGTTCACATCGAGCGTATCACCTGCTTTCAAATGTTGCGGCTCCTGTAATATATTTCATAATTTAAAAAAAAACCCTTCTGCAAGCATTTGTACTACTTACCGTAATGGGGAAATACATTGAAAACCACGACGACAAACTGCGAGAATGGGTTTCCGGATGAATACTGAGCATAATGTCCTTGTAAAGAACGGTATCAAAATAACCAGCGAAACCATGCAAAACACAATCCTGCGAAATTTTAAAGCTGATCGTTTTATATTTTGAGTTGTCGATCACATTTTGCGTGTTCGGATGATTGAATTCAAACACGGGCTCGGGTGGCGCAATGTGGTAAACGTTTTTCAAGTAAATTACGTAAGTATTTTCGGCCTGCGTTGCATAGCTGTGCATTTTTTCACGCGGATTCGTACTCCGATCGACTACGACTTGCCGCACCAAATTGTAAATTTTCGACGACATGACCGGATTAATGTAGGACCTTGATTGACACGGTATACTTATGCCATCGGACTTTAAATGTTTTTGGGCGCCATCCAAACATTCGGGCGATAGTTCGTTGTCACCGAATGATCCTAGCAACTCGGAGACAAGAATATCGGCTTTTTCGGGTGGCGTAAAATCGCGCATATCACACGATATTATTTGAACGTCTGAAAATTGATTTTGATTTTTAATTACTTCAAATATTTTTAGTATGTTAGTGAGCTTTACCTTTATCACTCCACAGCTCTTCTTTTAATGCCGTTAGCGTTACGACTGCGTTTGGATTCTTTTCGATTATGTATACTTTGATTTTTCGACCCGTATTTTCCGAGGCGTTTAGTGCCGCTCTAACTAGTGGTCCACGTCCAGCTCCGACCACCATTATAATCACCTGTAAGTGATAAAAGGCTCACCTGTTTAGTTCATAGTTTTATTCTTATTATGGATACATTGCATATATATAAATACATATTCGTAGTTTAGAGATTAGGCTGATCTAAAGCCTTTACAACTATAGTTTATTTTGGTTGGTGCACACTTGGCAGTAAGATGTTTGATTAACCTGATTATTTGTGAATTTAGGAAAAATGAATGTAAAAAACCTTGTGAATAACTTAACCTATCGTATAACTAACTAAATAATAAGAAAAAGTAAAATAATAAAAAGAAAAAAAAAGAAAGGACAAAAAAAATAATAATCTCTATATATAAAAATGAATGTTTGTCTGTCTGTTTGTCCTGTATAGGCTCCTAGACCACTCATCCAATTGCGATGAAACTTTGGTGATTTGTTGAGGGTACGCCCTCGATGGTTTCTGCGTTAACAAAATTATTTAACAGTTGGTGGTTCGCGAGTTATTTCAACATTTGAGTGTTTTTCATATGATTTAGCGGCAGGTCGTTTTTGGTGTATTAGTTATGCCTATTCCTATTACTAAATGGTATAAGAGGATATGGATGATGAAGATGGAATATGGAGGATGGATGATGGAGTTTGGGGGATGGTAAGAAGGAGGATGGTGGATAGAGGATGGTGGATGGAGGATGGGAGATGGTGGGTGAAGGATGGTGGATAGAGGATGGAGGATAGAAGATGGAGGATGGTGGATAGAGGATAGTGGATGGAGGATGGAGGATGGTGGATAGAGGATGGAGGATGGAGGATAGAGGATGGAGGATGGTGGATAGAGGATGGAGGATGGTGGATAGAAGATAGAGGATGGAGGATAGATGATGAAGGATGGATGATGGAGGATGGAGGATAGAAGATGGAGGATGGTGGATAGAGGATGGAGGATAGAGGATAGAGGAAGGAGAATGGTGATTTGTTACGGGAGTAACAGGGGCGATAGAACAACGTGAGCGTAGCGAGCGTAGCCGCGGTATGCGGCTAGTAATAACAATAAAAATAAACGACAAACAGAAACTATGTGAGCCTTGCAACCAGTGGATTTGGAATATATTGGCATTTGCTGATAAATCTATACTTAGCTCTTTTGGCCATTACTTCAATCATTGAAACTTCCGCAATTTGGTGTAGACGTACTGTAGAGTAGTAAAAGGGCTTGTTCAGGATTAGTGTCAAACATTTATTTTACTAAGTTTGCAGTTTTTTCTTATGAATGTTTGCACAGTCATTCCATACTGGAGCGCCGTATAAAATAATGGGCTGCATTACCATTTTGTATATCAATAATTTGTTGGCATTAGATAACTGAGATCTATGAAACTGTGCTAGACCATTCAATAGATTGGCCATGAAAGTTTAAAAGCTGGTTTGGGAGATTTCTTCTATGTCGTTTCCTTGTGAAGAAGATTGATTGGGTCTTGTCAGGGTTGACTTTAATTTTCCATTTGTGGTAATACTCGTAGAGTGCATGTAGTTGTTCTTCAATGTTATAAGTTATGTCCGACCGATTTTCCGAACTTGAGAAAACACTAATATCGTCCGCGAATATTGCCATTTCACAATTGTCGTTCAAGGGTAAATCTGCGGTGTATATATTATAAAGTGTTGGGCTGAGACTGCATCCTTGGGGTACGCCAGCTGGAATTTGACGAGTGGCAGAAATCGTGGACTTAACTTTCACAGCGAAAGTTCTTTGGATGAGAAACGATTTTATTAGCTTGATAATATACACTAGAAAAGAGAACGTGTGGAGTTTGTATAATAGAGCTTCATGCCAAACCGTATCAAATGCTTTCTCTATATCGAGAACCACCATACCTGTAGATTCTTTGCGAGAAAGAGAGTTTTTAATAAATCTTGTAACTCGATAAAGTTGGTGATTTGTTGAGAGACCCGGTCTTCAGCAAAATTGAATATTAGGTAAAAAGTTAGTATTACACAGGATATCCTGAATACGATTTAGGATGATAGGTTCAAATATTTTACCTAGTACGGGGAGTAAGCTGATCGGTCGGTAGCTTTTTGGAGGGGAAAGTTTGGTTTGAGAACGGGTATCACAATAGCCTTTTTCCATTGACTGGGAAAATGACCCAGTTTTCAACACGAATTAAAGATATGTGTTAAATAAATACCGATCTTTTTTGGTAGGTTTTTGAATATAATATTGAGTAACAGATCAAAGCCAGGCGCTTTATTCGATTTTAATCGTTTAAGAATTGAAAATAGTTCCCGGGGAGTAACGTAATCACTTGGAGTTAAGTCGGAGTTCAAGGAATCGATAGTTTTAACCATGGTTTTAACTGTAAGATTAGTGGCTGGTTTACTAAGATTTTCTGAAGCATGGTGAGCGGCAAGGAAATTTTCAGCGATCAATTCTGCTTTGTCAGGATCAGTGGTTTTAAGATGGTGACCTGGGTTAAGAGAGGTGGCATTTGTTGAATTCTATGCTTAAAAATTGTATTAAGCTCCCAGACTTTATTAGAGCTTTTACCGAGTTCAGAAAGCATTGTATTCCATTTAACGTTTCGCTGAACGAAAAGCCTGAATTTGATCGTTTTAGATAATTGATTAATACGAGCTTTTGTAGCTGGATTTCTCGTCATTTGCCATTGCCTTCGCAGGTTATTACGATTTGTGATAATATCTTTGGTTTCGCTGTCGATTGGAAGCTGATAGTTGGGAATGAATAGTTTAGTTTTGGGTGTACTGGTATTCAATAGATCTCCAAATATTGTCAACGGTATTATGAATCATAACGTCGGGTTGCTCGGTGTTTGTTATTGAGCTTAGGTCGAGGTTATTCAGCGCCACATAACGTGTTAGATACCCAATAAACCTCCTCCACTTAGTTTTGCGAAAAGAATATGAAGTGTTATCGGAAGCTAATAAGGGAACATCTTTTTCGATTGAAAACGATACTGGAAGATGCGGTGAAGAAAGTGCGTAGGTGGTTATCGGTTGAGAGATTGGAATTATTCCATTACTTATTATGAGATCGAGTGTTGAATCGGTACCTCTTGCTGATAGGAAGGTTGGCTCAGTTGGAGCGTGAATAAAAAAGTTTCGCTTGCACATTTCATCGAAAAGAATATTGCCAGCCTTATTAGCTCTGCGACAATTCCAGTGCCTATGTCTCGCGTTGAAGTCTCCACAAACTAGATAACCCTGATTGAGTCCAGTTAGCAGCTTGATGTCATCCTGAAAAGGCCTAAATTTAAGCGCGTTAAGTTTAGAACCCACAAAATATGAAGCAACTACTGTCAAATTAAGATCCTCAATTTTAATCGCTAGAGTTTCGATGATTTTAGTCGGAAAATGTTGTAAAATGGTGTGTTTGATATTTTTATTGATGCCGATTGCAACACCACCACCGGTTACATCCTCTTTTCTATCGTTACTATAAATACAATAATGGGGGTTATGAAATTTGTCGTTATACTTGAACCAAGTTTCTGTTATAAAGAATAGGTTTAGATTATTGTCTGCACAAACTCCGTTGATTTGTTCCTAACGCTTTGAGCGTTCCAAAGTATAAAATTAATATTTAGAGCACTAAACATAAACAAATTTAATGGCTAACCTAACAAGTGCATTGTATTGGTTTTGTTTGTTTTTGCAATTGCGAAGGTCATGAATTAATTCTGCCGAAAGAGCAATTAATTGTTCCGGAGTAAATAATTCATTTCTCGTATCAGTTGGTCTAGATGCATAAGCTGCTGTAACATACCGTGGCTTTTCAATAGTATTCCCCTTGAGAACTTCGTTGTAGGGTCTCATCGACCTTGCAGTCTGATGGATGTGTGGTTCTTAACTCTCGGTGTATTGCGCTTACTGCCGGTGTTCAGTATGGATCAGATTGCCATGTAGCTGACTCTACTAGAACAATTGGGATCATTGTCCATATGATTGGAGCCGCAATTGGAGCGTTTTTCGCGGTACAAGGAGAGTGTTTGTGTGCGCCGCCGCATATCAAACACTTCGATTGTAAATAGGGGATCTGTTCGATTTCGGGAGTAAAAGCTCCAGCTGCCAACGGTATGCATGATAGCCTTAATTTTTCGTAGGTCAGCGATCTTAACGGACCCGCGTTGAAAATAGAGAATATAAAAGGCTTGCCCTATTTTAAGCGGTCGTTCATCTGATGCGCGGTGCGTGAAAAATTTAAATCTTTTACCTATTAAGTGATCCCGAGTTTTAATGTAATCCTCCATGGACGATATGTCGAGTTCTCTACCGGTGGACAATAGCGTTACCGTGTAACCAGTAATACCTAGCTGATCCATGAGGACATCGATTGACGGTTCGCCAAGTTCTGTGAGTTTTAGTAGTGGAGGTTTTACCTTTTTAGGGATGCTTCTCGGTGTTCGTGGTGCTCAGACTCCCCAGGAGCGCAAATCTGTTTTGTGACGTTGTCACTGCTTCATTGCCCGTTTTCCGAAACTTCAGTTGGTCACGAAGTAAAAGACCGGGTGGGGAATTATCCCTAACCCGTTTTTTTGCACTTTTTTCTGAGATTTTAAGTGAATTGTAGCCAATGGAAATAATACAAAAATCACTTAAGTTTTGAAGTTTAAAGGTAAGTACTTGTTTTATATACGATAAGGAAGGCGCTTATTTGACTTGTGTTCGCTCTGAATGATACACATTGACTCAACTCACCTGTTTATGCAATGGTTTAAATTTTATACTACAGCGCATACGCAAGGACTTGTTTCAACATAGTAAAAAATTAGATCTAGTCGCGCAAAGAGATTGAGAGATCATAACGGTTAACTGAAATATGAAATACTGTCTTAATGCTGATGAAATAGCTTTCCGAGGATCACACTGAGAATCCTTACTGAGAACCGTGAGCACTGTATGTACTAAGCCCCACGGGCAAAAACCCATCCGCGGAACTAGTTGCGAAGATGGTAAAAAACCCAAAAAGAAACAACAACTGATTGGAGACCGGGGGAGACGGTCAGAAAAATTAAGAAAGAAGAAAACGTGCCAACAGTCTGTGCACAACAATATTATTTTCAGTTTTACGGTCATAAGCACTGCTGGCTGTTGTTAACTTGTGACAGGAGTAGTGGGAAAATCAATCAATCAATCACAATCAAGGTTATAAAAAAAGTTGGCCTTTAGTGAACAGAAATTATTGAGAAACACTGGACCCGGTACGCAGGCAGACAAGCTCTCTTGGTGTTTTTTAAAATATTTTATCCAATTTGAAAAATGCAGTAACAGCGAAAGAAATACAAAGCAGTCAAATTCAAACACAATGACTTCATGGATTTGAAGAATGAACACCGGCAGAGTGGCAAAAAAAGAAATTGAAAACTAAAAGTGAAGACCGATATGATCTTACAACATAACAATAAACTTTATATTTATATAAGATTTCGACTATAGAATCCGTATACATTGTAGTAGCGTAGGCTTAGGAGCTTATTTGCCACCATCGTCCTTTAGCTGATCCCCTTCCGAAACTGGGTCTTCACAACTTTACTTCTAAGTAATCAGAGCGCGATTCGGCTAATTAAAATCCCGTGAAAAGTGTGGAAACGACGAATTTGAATTAAATATTTCTTCAAAATGCGGCAGATACACTAACCAAACCATTGCTTAAGTGAATAATTCGGTGGCATAACGGCAATACCGTGTATCATCGATTTTGGCCATAATGAGCTGGGCAATTTCATGTTTACCCTTGACCAATAAATTTAGCTGAAAACAAGAGATTTTGAAAAATATAGTGATCTTCCGGCCCTTTCGCATCTTGTGTTTTTGGGAGCATCAACTTGACCAAAAAACAACCCTGCAACGTCTGATGTTCGAATGTCGGACAATTAAAGTTTTTCACGTTAGTCCCAACAACATTAGCATACTCACAGGTTTATTGCTTATTTGGATATCAGGTACTCTGTCCGTCAGTGCAAGCTCGATGGCATTTTGATAAAATTTGTATTTGATCGGATCCTTTTCGAAGATTTCGTAGGTGTACGAGTCGAGATTGTCGAAGAGCGGCTGTAGTGGAATTTCCAGGAGATCATCAAACCTGAAAGAATCCCACAAGTCACTCAGTTCATCCGTCGAACAAAAAATAAAACGTCTCACCCTTGCATTGGATCAGGGACCTTGTATTTCTCCACCAGATGTTTCACATACTCCGAGTAGTGGCGCAGGCTCCCATCCTCTTGCGCCGCATGCACAATGAAATGCGTCCCGTTGCCGATGAATTTCCCAATTGTTTCCTGATGTCCCTTCGACAGGACCGGATAATTGTTTCTGTTGCGAAGAAAAATATTCGACGGTATAATCACACACTCGACCGGTTCGCCAAGCCATCGCTGTACAGACTCCATGCTGGGAATATCGACGCCCAGCTCCAGAACGACTTTAATTTTTGTATTGAAGTCGGCCGCCGTGCGGAACTTATTCCACCAAACCCAGGTGTCTGCGCCGCACTCCTCCGGATCTGGTTCGGGACAATCGGAGCGCCAGACCTGTTTCATGTAGTCCGGATCCACCATGGGAACGGACGCCAAGACGGTCCCTGTACAGAAAAAAACGAGGATGAAAATTAGCGGACCGTGTAACGGATTTTACAGACCGAACCCTTGATATTCCTGCTAACAATTCGCGCCAGATTAACCGTTCGCTCCGACTTGATCTTAACCATGATATGCCCGTGCTGAACGAGGTGCTCCGCAAACGACATCTCCTGCTTCAGGGTGTTGATAGAATGCCGACGAATGTCCTCGTTCGGAGAGTCGCAATCGATCGAAGACGTCAGCACCGAGATCACCTTGTGAAGCCAATCGGTTGATTTCAGGATTAGGTCGGACCGCGAGAACGCTACGTGCTGCGATTTGGACGGCTCATAGTCAAACTCACGGTGAAACAAAGGACTGACGATCGGAACTGCGACCGCATCGTAGCAATTGTTGTTCGCGTGTTCGATGCATTCGGCAAGGTCGGAAACATGCGCCTGATAGAGACACACGTACGTTTTTATCATTTTTCACGGTGGTTCCGGTGAAGAGGACTTTCGAAAACTTGAGGTAGTTCGTTTAGGAACACCGGCTTGAAACACAAATCTACCGCACTCGTACGAACGAAACTTCACTTAACCATAACCGCACTTTTCAAAAGCGGAGAGGTCATTACCGCCACATTTGTAGGGTTTTGCGACATGGCAATGCTCTTTAACGTAAACTGAAAACTTTCAACCGAGCGAGCTGTCAACTGTCAGCAAAAGCAATCAAAACTCGGAATCTGTCAAGCAGCGATCGGGGAAGATGTCGTCTCGCGATATTTTCTCAAAACATTTACCAAATGTGAAATTAGCGACGAGATTCGATGCCGATGGCAACGAAATTCAAGTAATTTGAAAGTACAGTACCGTAGACGGTCCAGGCTAATTTCCCGGTTGTTTTAGGTCGAGCGGCGCGAAGACGAGGAGCAAAACACAAAACAGCAGGAGATCTACGACATCCTGGTCGCGGCGGGTTATTACCGGGCCCGCATCAAAGGATTGTCGCCGTTCGATAAAATTGTTGGCGGCATGACGTGGTGCATTGAGTCGTGCGACTACGACGTCAACGTCGACTTGCTGTTCCACGAGAATCTCACAATCGGGCAGAAAATGTAACGGTTTAGTACCCCAAACGTCCCGAAAAATCACCCCCTTTCCCTTTTTTCACGTGACTTTCAATTGCAGATCGCTGACCGAAAAAATTGTCGTCGTCCTGCCCAAAATGAAGTGTCCGTACATCCTGGAACCACATCAGATTCAAGGCTTGGACTTTATTCATATTTTTCCTGTGATTCAGTGGCTTGTGAAGCGATCGGTGAGAACCTTTCCTGGTTGAAATCGCCAGAAATTTGACGCGATTTGGTTTTTTAGGTCGAGAATCGTGCGGAGCGATCCGAAAAACTCAAGGCATTTGCTGTAGCCGAATTTCACAATCACTTTCAGTTCAAGTCGGACAAGGAGAACGTCGAAAGGATACAGAATGCCTATGAGAATGTGAAAAGGGTTCAGGTGAGAGTCTGCATTTTTTTTCCCCTTTTCGAATGGGGTTTGGGACCTGCTTGGCTTCACGACCTCCTAATCACTGCCAATTTCCGTGGAGAATATCCGAGGGGCGGCTTGAGTTTACGTCGGCACCCTTAAGTTTTTCAGTTTATCTGAAAGCTAGTCCTCAGCCGTCCAGTTGCTAAATTCTTTAAAACAAATTCACAAAAATCCTTAAAACTGGTTTTAGTTTGCGGAGAATGTCCGCTTACTTTGCTGTGTTCATCTCCAGAACTTAGGGGGTTAGCTTTTAATGTCAGTGTAATTAGACACAGTTCTGATCGATGGATGAGAGAGGGGAATAAACCGATTAATTGGGAGTTACGGTGCCTTAGAAGGTGATGGTGTCCATGAGAGCTGAATGTAGCGGTTAGGTAAGAATACCTAACCGAAACTGGTTCCTGGCCTCAATGTAAGGATAATCTCCTCTAAATTAAAACTAAAACGCATTAATTGGTTTCAGGAAATCTACAGTCCACGACGACAATACAAACGTAAGGAGGCGGGCAACGAAGACGAAAGGACCCGAGTTCGAATTACTCTGCTCGAGTATGGCAACAAGGGTCACACCCCGAACTCCACGACACCGTCGAAAAACACTTCACAAAAATCGGACGACTCATCCGGAAGTGGAGCTGGAGGCGAGTTGGATGACGATATAATCGAAAACGAGGTGAACTTTGAGCTTGCTATCATTTTACGCTTATACAAGCCGGTTTTTTGTTTTGCCTACGCTCCGGTCCATTAAAATTTTTTTATGGACCTTCTCGACTAAGTTTTCGATTTTTTAAAATAATTTTTAGAAATAATAGCAACAACATTTTCTTGCTTTTCGTAAAAAGAATATTTTTTGTGCATGCTTTTACTCAACTTTTCTCTTTAAAAAAAATTGTCGAGCCGCTTTAAACTCGTGTTCATTTCTCCTTCAACACACAAACAAAAAACAACAAGAAGAAAATTTTATTTGCAGATTGATGTTGACCAGCTGCTTAAAAATCTTTACATTGCTAATGAGGTAATAATCTGTGGTTTTATTTTACTTTACTTTTTTTAGGAAACATGTGAGAAAAAGATCAAAATTTATTGTCCTTTTGACGATCGTTAAACACTGAGACACAAATTTTTGTTTAATTGGTTTGTTTGTTAGTTTTCTGACGAATTTGGCTAAGCAGTCGCGCTATTGATGTTGTAACTTGTGTTCCGTTTTGTCCTGAGCTCTGTAATTTGTGTCTTTTTACTGTTTGTTTGTTGTAAAGTCGATTAATTCAAGGGAGCTTCCAGCTACACGGTGTGCATTTCTGGGCTGCCGAACAGTTCCCGTTAACCGCAATCATTTATGTTTCCCATTGCAGGATAAAAAAGGGAATGGGACCAGAAGTTTATTTCAGGATTCCGAACAATTGCGCATTAGAAATGAGCCTTTACATTTTGCACAACATAAAAATGCGGAAACTATTAATGTCCATATCATAGCCTATTCGTTGTGAAAGTCCAGTAGCGGTTCGGATCAACTTCTTTGCCCCTTTGTAGCGCGAAACCTGTGCACTACACAAAATTCAAATCTCCAGTAAAAAGACATAAATTAGAATCAGTTCGTTGTTTTGTTAAGTTCAGAAATGATTTTGTGCGAACGGTTGGAAGAAAACTCAAAACTAATCTGCCTCTCACTCGTCGCAGGAGGACTTATCCGCGCAGCATCTTCTCAGCGAAAAAGAGAGGACAGCGCTCCAAAAGCACTACGCCGATTTGAAATCAGAAATGGAAATCGACACGAAAGAACTCTCCGAACAGAGTAAGATAAAGGCGCTTCAAGCGACACGAATTCTCCTAGAAAAGAAAATTCAACGAGTGAAGATTGAAAACCAGGAATTCAGCGACGAATTGAAAAAAACTAGGGCCACACTCGACGAGCAAAAGAAAATCGAAGAAGGACTGCGGAAAGAGATTCAAGAGTTCGAGAAGAAGGAGGCGTCATCAGACAAAAGGTACAAACTTGAAATCTCATTCAGCTTGACTGTACACTCTCTTTTCATAGGGTTCTTGAGAAAATCCAGAAACTAGTCGTCGAAAATGAAGAAATGAAGCAAGAGGAGGTGAAATACAAGGAGCAATGTCGCGAGGAGTTAGCAAGGCTGCAGCATGAAATCAAGTAAAATTTGAATCGAATCAAAAATTTATACGAAGTTTCTTACACTCTTTTCATTTTTCAGAGAAGCGGAAGAATTCAATCCGGAAAATGGAATCGTCGAAGGTAAGGAACTCCTCGAAAAAGAAAAGGAACGCCTCCAACACCTCAAACTGCAGCTAGCAAAACGTAATCGTACCATCGTGTCGATCCAACGGCAACTAGACAACATTCCAGACCGTACTGAACTCGCCCAGTACCAAAGAAGATTCTTAGAATTATACAACCAAGGTATCGTTCGAATTAATAGCCTCAATCCATTTTTAACTTATATTCCATGCTTACAGTCAGTGCCAAGCATCGTGAGACGAAGCAATTCTTCACCCTCTATAATACGCTAGACGATACCAAACTCTATCTGGAGAAGGAGCTCTCGCTTCTCAATTCCATCTATGAGAACTACAATGAGGGCATGACCAATCCGAATTCGCGTGAACAATTCATTAAGCAATTCGAAGCGATTGTGGACGGCGTAAAACAGACCAAAATAAAAGTTCGAAGCAAATGTGACGATGAGAAGGCGAAACGTGACGGACTTAATTCGCAACTGATGTGTTTGGTCGAACAACAACGGAAATATGTGGCGGCTGTTAAACAGCTCACCAAAGAATGCCAGAAGAACGAAGCGCTACAGTTGCACTTGAAATCGATCAAATCGTAGGCGTAATGCGTTGAAATACTCGTAGAGCAATTTAACTATTTAGGGAAACAAATAAACAAAAAGTAGTAATATGCCGTGATAATCAAATTAATTGCTAGAATTTTATTGGCGGCACACCTCCACTTTCGGAGATATTGTTTTCGAGGCGAATAGGGCATGTTTAATTATTGAGCCCTGTAGAGAAATTAGAACATTAGTTTACAAAGAATAGCTTAGAAATCGACCGAACCCTTCACGGTGTAAGTCAACCTGAAAATAAGGAATCGACACCGTCCAGGCACCAACTAAGCGAACATCCCTGCGATAGCGTTACGCGTAAACGCGCCCGCAAACATGGTTGACCTGATGATGTAGTGATATTGCATAGCAAGAAACCTAATCAATCCTTGCATAACTGATAGTATTGAGGAAGAGGCTGTGTTCCTCTTATGCCTTACACATGTTAGACTGCTAGATTAACCTGTGTTGCCGTGAAGAAGTTCTGACGATTCACACAACGACCTTCTCATAGCTACCATATGTATCAGCAAGTTACCCAATCGATAAGCAGTCTTCAGATTCACTTAGGATTAGACTCACAGAACCTTAAATCCGGATTCTTAGGAAGCGAGCGATCAGACAATGCTTTCAGTGTACTCAAGCCTATTTCGTTGCATCTATCTCTGCACCTTCGTCCATACAGCGCTCTAGACTCTAGAGCAACCCCCACAACATTGTCAGGTCTCCAAGTTTGTTCGAGGACGAGACACCTGGGATCCCCTCAAAATATAATGATGACCGTGCGAGCGAGGTGGTTATAACGAAACACTAATGTTTGTTACCCTCTTGTCATCGCATTAAAACCAAATTTTCCATCGCAGCAGGGGAGTGTCACTCCAGTTAACCGAGACTCTCGCACTTACGACGATTTAAGAATGCACAGAACGCTCCAAAGTTTATCCTTTAGGGGAAAGCAGGACCCATTGGCTTGGAATTAAAACGCACAATTTTTCAAAAAACTAAATCGCCTATATTTCAATAATTCTTAAAATGCTTGAGCCTAAAAAGTGGAACTTCTTTAACGGAGTTCCCCATCGCAAGAAAGCCGCTCGCCGGCGAAAATTCCAGCACCTTAATCGAGCCCACATTGGCCTGTTGTCCCGGGAAATTGGCAAACGTCGTCGCGGTCGGGAAGTGAATTAGTTTCATTGCGCCACGAACACTGTCCGAACAAATGCCGAGCAGTTCGGACGAATGATTGAATTTCATGTCGCTGATGGAAGTCGTCAAGTTGTAAATGATCTTTTGTGGTCGCGGTGTCTTGGCGGACAGCACGTCCGAGTAGTTGTAGACGTTTACGACACCTTCGTTGCTGCCGGTTGCCAGCATTCTACTGTCCGGACTGAGCGACAATGTCTTGCCGCTAATGCAGCCGTCATCGAAGAAAACATGCTCGATTTTCTCCTGACGAAGATCGAATATGCTTACGTCCGGTCCCGTCGAGTGGGCGATGATCTTACGCGAGTCGCCTGTGAATTGCAGAGCTGAGCAGGGATTCTCTTGCTTGAATGTATGCAAAAGCTCCTTGGACCTGGTATCGAGCAGATGAACTTCACCGAAACGGCCGCAAGCTGCCACGTACTTACCGCACGGTGAGATTTCGAATTTGTGCAGTTTCGTCATGACCTTGGGCAAGAAGACCCGCGTCGCTTCGCCCAGCATCAAGTCGTACGAATAGAAAAAGTTTTTACTGCCGCCAATAATCGCTTCGCCTCCGCTTGGCAGCAGCTTTGCACATTTGATCGGGAAATTTTTAAACCGGACGTTGTGTAGCTTGTCGTTCTTGAGTCCGTCGATGGAGTAGATCGAAGCGATCCCTGCATAGCCGGCAACAACTGCCACAGTGGACGTTGGGTGGAATTGGATTGCGGTTATTCCACCCTCCGCGTATGTGGCGCGATTCAAATCCTTCAGCCGTTTGTGTTGCACCGTGTTAGGCAGCAGACTGGCACTGGTGGTGTGCGCCAGATGTCCAACTGTTTGCAGAATTTCCTCGTCCGAATCCTCGTCGCGTTCGCGATCCAAATCGGCCCATTTCGGCGGAGCCTGCAGCCGGTTGAACTTGCTCTTTAGTAACTCACTGTATTTTTTCTCCTTGTCCAAATGCTTCAGCGAACCGGTCCATTTGTTCTCGCGCACCACGTCGCCAATGTGAAACTCCTCGTCGTCTGAATCGTGCCAGGCGGGCTTTCGTTTGGGCTTTTCATCGTCGACCTTGTCTGTCACGCGCCGAGCGGATTCTTTTAAATTCTCGAGCAACGACGTTTTGTCTCCAAAGATCAATTTCTCGAGCTGCTTTTCATAATCGGACTTTTTCCACTCGACGGCGGAGACATCCCTTTTATCGCGTTTGACTTCAACTTCTTCTTCCGAGTTCGGAGACTTCGCACGTTTCAGCTTTTGCGTTGCCAATTCGGTGGCTTGCTCCTTTTCGATTTCATCGGAAATGATTGCCTGCAGATCGTCTTCGCTGTAGTCTTCTTCAGTGATCATTTTAATGTTTTCTTTAACATTTAAGTTTAAAATTAGGGAGGCAAGGAACACCACAACCGGAGAAATGTCACTTTGGAATTTTATTTTGACAGTTGACACCACGTGTGCGACTACAGTGCGAAGTTAGTCGCGTACGGGCTGCGATGTGATTGTTAAACCTTACAAATGTTGCAAACGGGAATCCCCTGCCAATTTAACTGATTGACGTTAAATGAAAAGGGAAAATATGATATAGGTACCGTTTTTAGAATATAAATTAAATTGTACCAAAACCTTTCGACGGACATCATTCAGAGTTCCATGTTTAATTTTTGTTTCTAACAATTTCAGAACAAACCTTCGTCGAAAACAGTTTAAAAAAAAATCTGACGTCAGAGGCGTGGAACTACAATTTTGTAGGAAGTGACATTCCATCCGTTTTAGCCGGGAAAATTGGGGGAAAAACATTTTCTTAAATAACATTAACAGAATTAAAATGAAAATAAATTCTCCGAATTTTCTAATGGAAGCGGTGGATAGAAATGATTTTTTTTTGATAACAATAGGAAATTATCATTGAATAAGGAGATTTTGTTGGAAGCGATTAGAAATATAAGTCTTAGGATCAGGTGTGATCAATGGCAACTCTTCTGGAAATAATGTTTAAAATTTCAAATAATAACACCAGCCCTCGCGGATTGAAGCCCTATTCTGGTACTATGAAAACAAGAAATATAATTTTTAATTTTATTCAGAGATTATATGCCATCCATTGACATATTTTATCTTTTTTTTTTTTTTTTTATTATTCCAGTTTCGTTTTATTCATTTATAAGATTTACATAAAAATCGAAATAACTAACAGCTCACAAAAGCTGAGCTTGTGTGTGAGCTTTGAAGGGCCCTATCCAAAGTTTAAATTACGAATTATACAACTATTAAAAAAAAAAAATAATAACAAAAACATTTCATGGCAAATATAAAAGTAAAAGAAAAATAAGAAAATGAAACAATAATTCAAAAGTGTGAAGTAAAACAAAAACATTTCATGGCAAAGAAAATATAAAAGTAAAAAGAAAAATAAGAAAATAAAACAATAATTCAAACGTGTGAAGTAAAATAAAAGGTACGATTTATAATTCTATTGACAGTAGAAAAAAAAATAACAATAAAAAAAGAAAAAATATATAACAGTCTATACAAGGAAAAAATAAAACAAAATAATAACAAAAAATATAACTATTTCAACAAAAAAAGTTAGGCGGTGATATTATCAAAAAGCCTAGGATTATCAAAGACCTATTTTTTGAGCATGATTTTATAAATTATTACAGTTAGATTCTCCTTTATATTTGATGGGATTTCATTGTATAATTTTGGTCCGATAATACAGAAATGACGAGAGGTATACGCTTTTTTGAAACTTGGAATAACTAAAGGATTTGTTCTCTGTCTGCGCGTACAGTAAGTTAATTGTTGATAGTAAAAATTAGAAATGTGGACAAACATATACTTTAGTACAGAGAAAGTGTAGATTTGACGAATATTCATTACCTCAAAATCAGCAAAACCCTCTGAAGTCGAGCAGAACTTTGTTCTTTTCAGGCATACTTTTATTATTCTACTCTGCAAATTTTTAATTGGTTTCATAGTTGCAGAGTAAACAGAACCCCACACCAAAATTCCATATTGAATTATTGACTGCACGAATGCAAAATAAACCATTTTTATTTGCTCAAAAGCGAGGATGTTGCGGAGGGTCACTAGCTTAAATATAGTTTTTCTTAGTCTACTGCAAAGAGATGCTATATGCTTACCGCACTTTAGATCCGAGTCTATAACAATCCCCAAATATTTTATATCATCAACCCTGGATAAAGTTACATGGTTTAAAACTAGTTTCATGTCACTAGTCAAACTCCGTTTACTTCCGAAACAAACGTATTTATTTTTATCAGTATTTAAGGATAACTTATGGACACAAAGCCAATTAAATAATGTGTGAAGGACACTTTGTATTTCTGTGAAGGTATCTACCCAGTTGATCCTACTGCATAACAGCACCGTATCATCGGCAAATGCTACTATACGGCAGTTAAGAGGATTTTTATTTAACTTACACAGGTCATTCATATAAATAAGAAAAGGTAATGGTCCCAAGACCGTACCTTGTGGTACACCGCATATAACCTGTAGAGGGGGACTGACAGAGTCGGAAATTTTAACAAGCTGTGATCTATTTGTCAAGTAAGAGTTAAACAAAGCAAGGGTCTTGTTTCGTAGACCTATATTCCACAGCTTATCCAATAGAATGTTATGATTCACCGTGTCAAAAGCCTTTTTTAAGTCGAGAAACACTGCAATAATTTTTCTACTACCTATATCTACGTGGAATGGTCACTATGCAGGACATGATAGCTCATATAAACTGTACAATAGTTGGCGAATATCGGTGGAGGCTTTCAAAACAATGATTTAACTCTTTCATACTCCTACAGTACATCTACTTGGGTGTGAAGAGGTAACCACTTCATAAGAGTAAGACCGGTAAAAAATAAATAAAATAAAGTTCTGTCGCCGAGAATTTGGGCCTTAAGACCGCATTTGCTTAATATTTGTTTGTTTGGCATAGATATAAATAGCAAAGATTATAAGCCAGCAAACGAAGAGTGGGTTCTCGAAGCATTCGAAAAATTTCACTATTTTTTAAGTTCATTATATTCGAAGTAGATTTAAGTGCTTTTAAAAGGGTGAAATTGTGCTGCAGATAATTTTTTTACGTGTTTCTGATATGATACAATTAAAATACCAATAACAATAAAATCCAGGAACTTCTAATCGTTACTTTTGAAATGACTTGGTCAGTTACTTTATAATCTGAAGAAAGAAGAAAATGTGGCTGATTTCTACCACGGTTTACGAATTTTACAGCTTACGATAAAATTAAAAACAAAAGAAGTCACAAATAGAAATTAGACACAATAGCGAAATACACTCAACACACCAATAACACGGACAAATCGAATACGTAAGGGCTCTATATCGATTGTAATTAATTGATGAAATTAGTTACGACTATTCTATTGATAAATTGATTCAATTTAAGGTGCTAGTAAAAAAACCTGTGAAAAATTAGATACAATTAAATTTAAGTAGTTTCAAAACTCATTTGTTTCTATTTTGCTTCAGGCTATAACTTAATAAATTTTCATTTTCTTTTGCTTTTCCCACCAAATTTCAATTAATCTAATTTTTTTCGCTATTCATTTGTGATATTATCTTAATCCTCTTTGATTTTCAATTTTATTTTATTATTTTTCATAAAGTATTGTGATCGACCCGGAATTAAAAACATATACGGAATATATAGTACGAAAATGGATGGAGCAAGTTACAAAAAAGTAGTTCATACGGGAGTGAATCTCAAAACTCGAAGGCTGGTCCAGACATATATTTCGTGATCGTTTTATGCTAAGAAGCTTAAACTACACTTTTATGTAAGTAGATACATATATTACAACATGGTTGTAATGTTGTTGGGGTTTAGCGGGATTTCAAGTAAAAACACATTCGATTAAATTAATAAAATAACAACGCTTCATTTTAATCGCATGCAATTAACTCATTATTGAATATTCTTCTCGATTTCTTTTGTTGCACGATCGGTGTAATCGTGTAATCAATGAAAAACACTTTACACATTTACTTTCAAGTAAAACTAATTGTCGTCTTGCTTTGCAGTAGGAAAACTGATCCTGGATATAAGACTTGCTACTCTCGTTGACCCGTTTTCTTCTCGAATACTCCCAAATAAAAAACCGTTTTTCACTCATTTTTAAAGTTTACCTCTCGCATTTTGGTTCCCATGTTTTTTTTTCTCAAAGATAGCGTTGTTAATTTTTATGTTACAACGGTTTATAATTTTTAATAAAATAAATTACTATGTACAAAAAATTTTTAAATTTTAATTTATACTTCTTATTCAAATAATATGACAAATAATATAAAAAATTTCAAAAGCGATTCCCAGAAAGTCTTAGTTTGAACAATTCAAAAATTTAGCTACTAAAAAAAATAAGAATAGAGATGAAAGTCCGCAATCCTGACGAGTAGAATGGATGGAAATGACCAAAGATACGAAAAAAATCAATTCAATTAAAAAAAAAAACTCTGCCAACAGTGTTTAATGATGAGATGCGGTGTAGGTTACTATGCGACTGACAACCGAAAAAATAACATTCCAAATAGCCTCCAGGTTATTTCTTAGGTTGTCAGTCGCATAGTAACCTACACCGCATATCATCATTAAATACGTTTCGGACTTCTACCCATAAAATAATAAAGTTGCGCCCAGACTGTTGGCAAATTTTTTTTACTTACTTACGTATTTTTTCATCAATAGAATAATTCTGTGGTAAAAAGCGATAACAGCTTAACTCGCAAAAATAATTAGGCAGTTACGTGTATCAACATTGATAAATAAAGTAATAAAAAATATATTAGGAGATCTAATTTTATTGAATTTAATAATACAACATAGTAATAATATATTATATGAGATAAAAATCTATCAAACAATGGAAATTTTTTTAAAAAATGCAATTGAAAACTTTAAAAATGATTTTTTTTTTATCTCGACATAAGCTGTTATCGCTTTTTACCACAGAATTCATAGTAGTAAAAGCGAATTCGATCACATTAAACCTAAGAGATGAAAACTTGAACAATACCCCCAGGGGGTTTAATTGAGAAAAATACTTAAATCGGTTTTTCCCCGACTACGTTTAAAGCTTATACTCGTAGAAGTGAAAGTGAATTCCAAATCTCAATATACGTTAGAAATATATCAGAATTCGTGAATATGTACACAACCACTTTACACCCCCTTAGGGGTTGGATATCGAAAAATTTTGAAGATCGTTACTAGGCGCTTATATAAATAGCCCGCAGAAGTAAAATTGCTTTGATAGCTCGACATGTCTAAAAGTTTTAACGAAGTTTGTGAAAATGTGGATTCACAGACATTTTTTTTACTCAACCTCTGAATGCCAATAAAAATCTGAATTTTTTTTTTATTTTAATTACTCTAATAATACATCTACATATACGTACTAAGTTTCAACTTTCTAGCATAAGCCGTTTCTGAGATATAAAAAAATCACCCCTCTCCCCCGTACCTTGATACCCCTATCAAAAATTTTATTTTTCTAGCATGTCTCCATAGTGGCTCTATATAATCCTAAATTCTTAGCTTTCTATTCATTATGGTTTTCGAGAAATAAAAATCAGAATGTTTTCCTTTCTACCGCCATTTCACAGGGAAAAAAATGTTGGTGGTGTGGGTGTTGGGGGTACCCACACCACCAACATTTTTTTCCCTACTAGAAGTATACCGACCCCAACTCCTGTAAACTTTTCAAGATCATATCTTATACGGTTTCTGAGATATAAAAATTACATTTTTTGAAAAATTGCTGTCCCCCCACTTTCGTGCTCCACCTCCCTTCTCAAAAAATTTAGTTTCGGTAGACTCCTCTTGTGATCCCATATACAGAAACTAAATTTTATCTTCCTGGTGTAATAGGTTCGGAAGATATTGAAATCCAAAATTTTTCACAATTTTTTTGAAATTTCAGGTCGATCACAATACTTTATTATTAAAAAATAATAAAGTAAAATTCACACTTAAATCTAATTTCGTCACAAATTACCTATATACTCAGAACATTCTATTGTTATTTTCAAATTCATTAGCCTGCAACATCATTTGTATTCGAATTTTACAATTGAGAAGACATAATAATTTTTTAACACACGAAACTGAGGTTTTTTTTTCTGTTTCATATTCAATTTAAAAAAAATAGATTGTATTGAATTAATATAATTACAGTAGATGCCGCTTATAGTAATCGCGGATAATGTTATAAGCCGCATTTTGTTATCAAAACAAGTTAGTTCCATTTTCCACAAACGAAATTCATCGCTTATTGGAATAAAAATTCGCTTTATGTCATCATTCGGGTCAGATTTCCATACAACATTACAAGTTTTGTGACTGTATTCTTAATCGCTCCTCTTTTTTCTTCATGTGAATGTGATCAAAAAGGCAAAATAAAAACAATTTTAAAATTAAAGATGATTGCTCTTGCTACTACTATGAAAAAATTTCAGTCTTTTCGTAGCTTCTGAAAACTATTGATGTTGATGTCGTTCAACAGAATGAGCTCAACTTCGAGTAAGTTTTCGAGACAGCTTAATAGAACGCTGTACAAGGCTGAATTTGCTAAAAAGGGAGAGAATCGGTACCACAGTAAGTGTCCTGACCAGACACTGTCTTATAATCCGGCATGCTAAAAGACGGTGATTCTTTTCAAACAACTTTCTATAGAAACTGCCAGAATGAGGAGGAAGAGGAAACAGTATTTCATATTCTCTGTAACTTTGTGAAACATTGAAGCTAGAGTTGTAAATAACACTTAATGAATAAAAAAAAATATTAGATGCTTCGAGCAATCTATATTCAAGCGTATGAAAATAAATGAGAAAAATTTTCCACTTCGGCTATTGTTATCATCCGGTTAATGTTATTGCTTATGGCCGGTCCCAAAGTGATTACAATAAGCGGCATCCACTGTATTTTGTTTAGTAAAATACTGTATAAAATAATTCTCCAAACGTATAAACAGATAATCTACAATAAAGTGTTGGAGGAAAAGAAGAAAAATCTTGAATGAAATAACTGGTTGGTCATAAGCCCACTTTATTTAACAAATCGAATCCGATTTGGATAGAGATCAACTCAATGTCTCTGCCATGGTTATGCTTACGTCGAGATGACCCTCGATTAGTTGACATGACGTCGTACAGACGTCAGTGTGACGTTGCAAGAATTTTTTTTTTTAAATTTGTTTGTATTTTGTCCCGTAATTTTAGTGAAGGATATCGCCCATTAACGAACTTAGCCTTACTTTTTCCATTTTACAGGTGTTGACAAAATTTCAACTTCCTAGGCCAACGGGTTCTTGAGTTATCGTGCAAACGGACGGACGGACGGACCGACAGACGGACGGACGGACGGACAGCAAACAGATTTGGGGTTTTTGGCCACAACAAAACACAAAATAATATATAACTTTTTTTCGTCCGAGGCTCGGTTCTATGCGTTACAAACTTTTCGGGCTGGATTAAACTTATAATACTCTATATGATTTCATCTAGAGTATAAAGACCTTCCAAATTTATCTGTATTGATTCCGTATGACTTAAAATACTACATTTTTTTCGATTCTTCGAAAAATCTGTAACCGCTACATTGAAGAATAATCGAGTTTATTCAATTCAAGAAACAATTACTTTTAGAAGACAATAACCAGAATCAATCATGTTCTTGACGATTTTATTTCCCCATGGCCAGACAACTATGAAATGCAAATCTTGAGAGCTCGCATGCCGGACAATTGTAGTATGAATGTGCTCTGTACACATAAAAATCTTACGAAATACTTCAACCGAACGACAATTAAAAGATAAATTAGAGATTGGACGTCTCACAGACTGACAGTGGACCGGCCAAGATTGCTTGTGGACTATCACCAAACCGCAGAGAGGACAACATGAACTAAGAAATAGATTTCTTGTAACACACTATCCACCAGACGTAGTCTATATAAGTGAGGGCTAGCCATATACCAGGCTAGGCTAGAGGCTATCGGGGCCGACTAGCACCTTAGTGTGTTGCCCAGAAATGCCGGCAAGAGGCTCTCCAGGCATAAATCTCCTTCGGGGGGCAATCAATTCGACTGCTTTGTCTCGGGTATTTTACGGGTTGTTATAGCCAACATTTACGATGCATACCTTTTACTTAGCTTGGTTGCATAAGGCACGCATTTTTAGTTTGGTCCGTTCTAGTTTGGTCGTAATTTTTGAGAGATCCAGTCTTGTGGCCGGCACAAATCCGTAACACAACATACAAATCGTGCTACTGTCCTTTTGCATGCGATCGTAACAAACATGCAGCAACAATTTTGTTTGGCCAGAATTTGAGATATGGTAAAATGCTGACATATTGCGTACCAATTCGACAGATACGCATATCATTGGAACTTTTCAAGATAACGCTTAAATGGCTTTTGGTTGCTTAATGCGTGACGAATACGAAAATCTTGTGAACAATAGAAAGGTCATTGATTTTTGTCGGTAGTTTCTAGGCAACTTTCTACTGTGACTTGTATGATTTACGCTATAAATTGTTCGGATACCATCGCTAACTTAACTGTGAAATCAATTATTTGTTCCCATGAAGAATGTTTCCGAAAATCAAATGTTTATCATCTCCATAAAATTCTTATTTACATGATTTAAACGAGTTTCATAAGGTTCAGCTACGAGTATGTCTCCTACTCTGTTTCTCGTAGCAATCTAGTGTAGTTTGTTCAAGCATTTCAATTGCTCATAATAAGGAATTAAATAAAATTTAAATTAACCCATCACAATTTCATTTTACCATTGAATAGCGCAAAATAAGAAAAAATACCGCCAAGTAAAAATTATTTGGTAATACATGCCCACATATTAAATGATGGGAGATTGAAATAACCACGCATAACACACTACAAAAAAATTAATAATTAAAATTAGCAAAAAGATTATGCTAGGGTTTCGTTATCTGACCGAAAAAGAGTGTGCGAATCGGGAAGATGATGCCATTGTTGTTATTTGAATCTTGGCAATTTATGTAATCGCCATAATTTCGGTATTCAAGTCAATTTCAAGTCCACTTTGTTAATATGTTGGAGCCTTTTGAAACTTGTTCTGTACGAGCTGATACCAGATACAGAGAACTAATCGAGGTATTCATGTAGTGTAATACGGTCCCATTCGATTACCCTTTTCACAGAGTCTCAACAAAATTAAGTGGCAATAAAAGGCGCAAAATCGTATTGAACACAATAATTAACAAATCACTAGCACAAATAATAATTTGTGTCGTTCAGCAATCGGCATGTAGAAGTGAAAGTATTATGGCGAATGCAATAGATACGAAAGATATCGGCATTTTCTTAGGCCGAGGTGGGGAATAAATCGAATCATATTTATTGGAAATCATATAAAATTTTTAAGCGATGTGGTTTTTATGTGCGTAATTGTGATGATAAAGATTGTTAAAGTTTTTTTTTCAGATCTTTTGTTCAAATTTATTAGAATTTACGATTGGAAAAATGATTTTTGTTTTCGAATAGTGTGGTGCATGTGGATCTGATCTGAGTATGAATCGGTTTTTTGCAATTTCAATAGACGCTTTCATGATTTATAGGAAATAAAAGTCATAAAGAAGTCATCTAATTTATTTGCTACTTTCACTCTCCTTTATCTAAACTCGTAAAAACGTAATAAATTATAATAGTAAGCAGTGGGAATGCAAATTAAACGCGGTATTTTATAGTTAATACCTTGCATTTGTGAAAAAAATGTTTAAATCAAATTTCAGCTAACGGATTCTGTGGATACATGAAATAACAACTATTCAAGGGCGGACGGAGTGGGGCTTTTGGATGTTATCACATCACTTATCACAAGAAGAGCGGAAGATTTTCGTCACATGTGAGTCGGGTAAACACAGTTAAATTTTTATTTGACTCGCTTGAAGGAACCCTTTTAAAAAATATACCGCAGTCACGATCGGCTACAAGCCAATCTAAATGAAATACATAATTTGTAGAATAAAGAGTGCGCATGTTGTTTGTCGTTTATAAAGAACTCTCGTTTGGTCTCTGTTTTGTATTATACTCTTAAAGAAATCCAACAGCATGCACGTCTGTACCCAACACCTATTTATTCCACCCTTCCGGTATCATCGTTATTAAGTTAGCAACATGTATTCCTTATGCTAAGTTACACTTTGTCTTAATAATACTTATTCTTTTAGTACTGTTGCTACTCGAAAGTAAATATAGTACCTTCAGTGTACAATTTCATATCTGGAACTAGGAAATTCACCGAAATTTAAATTTACCTTTTTCAAGGACTTTCACATGAGAGGTGCAGGAAGGACTCACTCGATTTCTAGTATATTTAGCCTTTTACCTGCAACCATTTAAAAATTAATGTGTACACAATTTCAAATTCCTAGGTTGAAGTGTTCAAAAGTTATCGGAAAATATTGTTGAACACGTGTTTTAAGGGCGTTTTGTATGGAAGCTACCACAAGGAGTAAAGGAATTTTGCTTACTAATGAGCTTGAACTTCATTTTACCTCATAACTAATTTCTACAAAATATCAACTTCGTAGCAAAACGATTTCTTGGGTTATAATGAGTTCAGTATATTGACTGAAAATATTTTTACAGGATTTTTGTATGGCAGCTACTCGAAGGACTCATGGTGCACTCTTTCGTATTCATACATTTAACTGGAGCTTTTGGAAAACCGTGCTAATGTATACAAAATTTCAAAGTCCTAGCTTAAGGCGTTCCGAAGCTATTGATCAATATTCATGAACACGTATTTTAAGGGCTTTTTGTATGGCAACTACCCGAAGAAGTAAGAAGATTTTGCCCGTTAACGAAATTAGCCTTACAATACAACTACAACAACATCCAGATTCAAAATTTCAAGATACTAGGTCAAGGCGTTCTTGAGTTAACGTGCTTACGGACAGGCAGACGGATTTGGAGTTTTTGGCCATAAAGAAACACAAAATAATATATAACTTTTGGGCTGGATTAAACTTATAATACTCTCAGATTTCATCTAGAGTATAAAAACGATTGGGGACAGGAGGGAGTGGGTGTTAAGGCAGGCGTCCACTAGAGGCGGGCCGCATCGCAACGGTGCAGCGAGCATTTTTTTTTCTACGTACTCCGTTCCGTCGCGAGTCTCCTTCAGTGGACGCACTTCCATAACAATGTATAGCAGGCGAATTTTTGCGATGCGGCTCGGCCCGGCCCGTCCGCCCTAGTGGACGCCTGCCTTAAATACCACTATACTCACGCGAAAAAACTTAATGGAAGCAAAATGGTAATGGAAAGAGTGTGCCAATTTCTTTCACTAAACACAACTCAAGCTGGAGCGACCTGATAGCTGGCGTTAATTCCACCTTTTGTAGAGAGCGGTAAAGCTAACGCTTAAAAGCAGGTATTTGAGGTTTTGGATGTGTTTGACGAGTCTTAGCCCAAGAACAACCTAAGATATGAACTTAAAATTTCTAGAGTGATTGGAGGAGGTGGTCCTTATCGGATCAGTTTTTGTTGTTTTGGGTTGCTAGGGGTAGAAGGGAGAGAGTTTAAGTCGAAAATTTAATCATTTTATATCTCTAAGACGACTCACGTTGATAAGGTGAACATTTTCCATGGACATGTGGGGTGCAAGCTAAAAAGGGTTTTGTTGCCTATAGGGGCGGGATTTAAATTTTTTTTGTGGAAATCAGGGGACATATATTAAGGGGGGACATCCGAGTAGAACATTTCTTTTATCAAACATTTTTTTTTGCTCATTTTAAAGTTTGTGGTCTTAAGAACATTGTGTGTAAATTTCATATTGAAATTGCAATAAATGTGAAAGTTATGGGCAATTAACCGGAATGGACCCTTCGTGAATTTTCTATATAGAGCGTCATTCAAACGCGATTATCTCGAAAAATACTTTTCAAAGACAGTCCCCAAAATCTTCGGAAAACGGCTTGACCGATTGCTTCCAAAATTTCACATAATATTTTTGGATAGGTTTTCTACTTCGCTGCGTAGGATTTTTTTTTACTTTTGTTCTTATCAAGCCAGAAAGGTCGTTAATTCAGGTTAAAAACTGAAAATAAAGTTCAAACGGCCGTCATTTCGTGAAAAAAAATTTTTTTTCAAAAACCCTACGTAGCGAAGTTAATCATACTTTACATTTTCAGAATCTTTTTGAAATTTTTGTTTTGGATCAACCGACTGCATATAATCTTGGAAACCGCAGACCGTGCGAGTGACGGACATTCTTTGCGCCGACCATGACAGCAGCGCCACCGGTTGATACATATTTATAAAATTATTAGAGTATCTCAACATATATACTTTCGAATAAAACCAACTTGGATAAAATCGAGCAAATATTTTTTGAGATAATAATTTCTAAAATTCACCTATTTTTTCTGCTTTCTACTCGGATGTTCCCCCTTAAGAACACTCTGAAATTTTCACTGAAGGTGTAACGGTAGCGGATTTGCTATTTTTCCCTGGATTGGATTATAAAAGAGAAATCGGGGAGATTTAAATTAGAAGGTCCTGATTTTTATATCTGAAAAACGGCAAATGCCTCAAAAATCGTAAAATTTGTTACGTAAATATTATTGTTGTATTCTAAAAATAAAATTTTTGATTGGCTAAGGTCCGTTCCTACGATGTTCAGTTAAGTTCTAACTGGAACTTTAACTGACAGATTTTCATATAAAACTTCCAGTTAAAGTTCCTAAGCTATCGAAGCCCCATGAAAATTTGAAAATGACAAATTTTGTTTATTTTAACCCATTAGTGCACAAAGTTTATTAAGCACAATATCCGTTTAAACGGAGTTTGTGCAGTAATGGGTTAATTTTAATTTCAATTATTTGACCTTGACTTTTATTTCACTCTGTATATCTTTGTACCTTGCAGCGTTCAAATATTCTAAGGATTCCTATGATACAAGAATGGAAATTTTACGTCTCAAACCGTAAAGTATTTCAATACCTATGGGTTCCCTTGGTGATACAATGTTGTTCTGAGGTAGGTACTGTTATAGTTTAAGAGACAAATTTTTTTACTTAGACCATGGTTAGGAGAGATTAGAATTACCTAAGAGTTTGAAGACTAGAACACTTAGCTAATATACCATCGAGGCCCTTGAATTAATAAAGTATAATTATTATCAAAATCGGAGACGCACACTTGTGATACCAGCTACCTACCTTCTTTGTTAGACGAAACACCCAAGGTTCAATCAGCATTAACCATCAATTTTTTTTTTTCGTAAAAATTTCAACAATTTTGGAATCTAATAATTTGCAGCGATTGAGGAAATTGCCATTAATCCAGCTAGCAATTTCCGCAATCGCAGCTGTCGTCAAGAACATTCTCAAGTTGCTTTCATCCGTGAGTGCGGCATCGCCCATTCCAATGCTACGAACCACTTGATCTAATTTCATAAAACGTGAAAACAACTCTCCACTGGTTTCTGCTTAGTTACCGAACGCACTCGTACAGGTACAGCAGTTATGCATTTAAAAGAAAATCTATCCTGTCGAGTGTTACATATTCCGATAATTAATCTTTAGAGTCGGGTATTTTTATTGTAATTAAATACTCGCGTGCAATATTACAATACATAGTGAGGCAGATCAGAGCAGAGCAGAGTAGAGCATAATGTCGGCTTGGTATGTTGCATAACATCGTCGTTTTTTGCATTCAACAAACTACTGAACTACCTGGCGAACTGAAACAGTGCCCGTACCGCGTCTTAATGTCTTCCTTTGGCGTATGTGCCTCCAAATGCAAATACAATTACTGAAAAGCTTTTATATTTTTTTTGATTTTTTGTTTTTTTTTTTTCAAAATTAAATTTTTAAAGTGCGCGATTCACATCGTACAGTGCAGTAGGTAGAGTAATAAGCCCGCGGGGCTGAACAGAACTCCTTGCCTTGCCAGTTCGCCAAGATAGCGTCATGCTTCGAAATGGGACGTGTTCGTAAGATCTTGCGAAATCTTTACTCCATCTCATATCGTTCAATTAACTCTAATAATCTCTAATTTAAGTGTCGAGAGATATCAGTTCTGTGTCGGTAATCATTTCTTTGGCCCCCTTTATCCCACTTCTGATGAGTGTTGGCCGAGTTTGGCCTCCGTTCCGTAGCGTCAAGGCAATTTCACTTTTCCTTTCGTCCGCAGGCTCCGTAATACTTTGCAGTTTGATCGTGTTCTTTAGTATGGACATAAAGTGCACGGCTATTATATGGCCGGACAGTTGAAGGGGCCAATCCAGTAGTTAGAAAAATATAAATGAAAGAAAAATTTTCAAATGTGGATCGATCGTACAAACAGACACATACGGCTAAAAGTACTCTTATTATTTGTCTGTAAGACTTTTTTTTGTATGGGGATCTGTTTTCTACACTTTGAGATAAATGGTCTCAATACGATCGATAAATTAGCAATTAGTGACGTAAATAATTTGCGCCTTGCTATTTGTTATAGTCGCCAGTGGCGAGACCAGAGATAGCCCTAGTTTGCACCATGGCTACGCTAGATTTGTTGCATGTCGCTGACTATATTCGTTTACAATAGTCGGTGTATCATTTACCGGGACTTTACTTTACCTGTCTTAATCACTGCAACGTTGAACTCTAGATGAAACTTTGCGCTGCTAGAGATTCGACGGTTATTTTATTTCGATTTCAACGAGTTTAAGGCAATTTGTCATATGGAAATCGTTAGATAATCGCGTGCGAAAACAGTCTAATTCGGATTTGTTAGCTGATTAAATAAAGTTAGATTGTAAGAGTGTCCCGCTTGGGATGTGACTGTGACTATCATAACGAGAAATAATTTAAATTTAGATTTGGCAAACACTGGTATTTACAAGTGTTATTCGTATGTAGTACTAAAGAGATTATAAAAAAATAAAAATATGGGAAGACAAATGTATTTCTGTTACGACGTTACGAGTACGTATTCGGCATTAGTCTGAATTTGAATCCTTTTTTTCACTTTGAAAATGGTTCTATACCTTGTCGCGAATAGTGTGATTGAAATATGACAAACATCCCTTTCTGCGAAATTTGTTTTCCGCAATGAAAATGGACCAGTACCTATAAAATTGGATCCCAATCAATATATATTATTTTTGTATGCCTACCATTTTATAATTTGTAACGTAGAGTACAGATAACTTAATATCTTTATAACTAAATTAAAATTAGTTAGCATAGCAAAAGCATCTACAAGTAATTTACTGAAATAAGTTCAAGGAAAAATTTCCAAAAAATACCTCGTGTAGTTAACTTAGAACCGAACTTACAAACTAACTTAAATTAAAAATAAAAAGAAATTAATTTAATTAATTAATTTATTTAAAATTAATTAATGTTAAGTTATAATATTAATTAATAATATTAGCGGATTGTCGACTAGTTCCAGCCTTGATGTAAAAAATAAAAATTCAACTAATTCGTGAATAGTTTGTATTTTAGCTTCTGCATGAAAACTTCTAGTAGAGAATAAAAAGGGCTTCATTTAAGACACTTGTTTTTGGAAACATGAAGCTGTTTTATATGTAAATTTGCACAATGACCTCATCAAACTGGAGCGCTATAACCTATAATGGGTTGGATTACCATCTTAAATAATAAAATGTTGTTCTCTTCAGAAAGTCAAGATTGAAAAAAATTAGAATTTAATAAAAAATGAAAGAAAAAAATTGAGGCAAAATTACATATTTCTAAGAGCTTAATTATATTCATTTTTAAAGAAAAAAGAATTGAAAATATTCATTAATAATAACAACAGCAACATTTCAACAAAAAATGAGCTCATAGTAAAAGTGGCCCAGCTGAATAAACTATTCTAAATAATTTTAATTTTACTTTATTATTTTAAAATAACAGAGTATTTTTGGTAATATGGTAGACTTAAAGATACAATTTTCGATTTAATTAGATTTATATTGCGACTTTAAATGTTCACACACGCAATCGGTTTTTTTTGCCTTGACAACAACCCCGGTTCTCTCTATCTTCATGCGGGACGCGCTACGGTTACCACATGACAACAGTGTGTCGATATCTGTTAGTCACTCGTAAATTATAACAAATAGTGTATTGTGATCGACCTGACAATTTAAAAAAAAATTTACCAACCTCAAATTTTGTACCGTGTGAGATGGAGACAGCGGAGTGATTTTGAAAAAAAGCTATATATCTATATCTCAGGAACCGCTTAAGCAAGAAAGTTAAAATTTGGAATTCTATAGACGTATCATAGTGGCGCCTTTTGCACGAAAATGGTCAATATTACTGGAGGGGCTTGCGTCTGAAATGTTAGAAAGCTAGAATCGAGAAATTCTAAATTCCATATCTCTTGAACAGTTCATGTCACAAGGTTGAAACATGATAGTTGTTTGTAGCCTAATAGTGGAGCATATTAGAAATAACATTTTTTAGCGGCAAAGCCATGTGTGGGTGCGGGTGTGAAACTTTGGCTTACAATAGCTCTAAAATAGTCTCACATTTCAAAAACTATTTGAGATAAGATCTTAGAATTTATTCAACAGGCGGATACCAACTAAATATTGAAGATTCGAACATTTTCTATTCTCGATTTTTCTTTAAAAAAAAATGCAATAAATAACGTTCACATGAAACATACGGTCGCCACCATACACACCCCAGTATCGTGAAAGTTTCCAACGATCGAGAATGATCGCAACTTTTGAAACCTAATAAATAAAACATTCAGACGCAAGGCAAGAAAGGAAGTTGCCGTCAAATCAAATTGCCGTCCAAGTCATTTTGATTGCAACTGATCGATTTTTTCGAACCAGTTTCCATCAGTTGCCACGATTACTATCAGTGTACCAGGGTATAAAAAAATTTTGCTCATATGGCCCCGTGTCATAGATCTCCAAAGGAAGTGCTGCCCACTCGAAATCTATGAAAATCCGCTAAAAGATTAAATTTGCAATTTAACTCCAGGGCCTACGGTGTTTAATCCAACAGGAAGCGCTACTCCGTGTGTGTTCCATTCGAAAAACAGTTCGCCGCTCCGAATGGTGGTGCTTTTACTTTTATGCCGCGACTCTTTATGCGATTACATAAGAATGCACCCATAGTCGTCCAACTCTTCCGATATGTAGGTAAGTACTTGTATTTAATGCCCATACTATAGATACAGTTTGTATCTGTTGATTTTGCGCTCCACTTATGTCCACGCCACGGCAAGATAATACAGCGCGATCTTGTTCGATCGCACGCTTCCAATTGATCACCTCGTCGCTCGGACGCAAGATCGAGTATTGCTAAAAAGGAATTATCGGTTGCGCGATTTGGCGAAAGAGTAAACAAAAAAAGGCACTCGTCCGAGGTGTGGTTCTGCCTCAACACGTTTAGGGGTCAAACCTCGTACCCATGTATCTCTTGAGGTATTTCAATTTCAATTTGACTTATAAGATGTTGTTATACTTTCGATTTCCGTTAAGTAATACGACATATCCGTTAAGAAAGAGTAACTCCAGGTACCCGCGACTCGCCTCCAACTACTCGATCTCAAGAGGATCATAAAATGGATTGAAACTCTTGGCGATCGTGCGAGGCATTCAGGAGGTGTGAATTGAAGATCTCGTTGAATAAGAAGACATTTAAGCATCTTCTTAAGATCGCTTTTCGCTTCAATTATTTCTGGTACAATCGTCGATCTTCCAAGCGCACATTTCGGCATCACACATCATTCTTCGCACAAGAAGCGCTTCTTGTAGCAGCAGCGCTGTTTTCTGGACACCACTTATGTACGCACTTTGATAAGTGCGTGATATATGGTGAGCTTCGGAAATTAATTGTTCCAAGTTTAGTAAGCAATTCGATGGAGAAGTGTGGAAACATTCGATCTTATAGGTCTTAAGGGCTTCGCATTATAGCTTTGACCTTAACATGGTTTTCCTATTAAAAACTAAGTACGTACGCGGATCTTTACCTTGCTGTAATTAAAATGAAATAGAAGGAAATACACGGCTCGAATCAGTGCCGAGAAAGACGAAACTTTGGATCGGGTAGGTTGAAAATTTATCAAAACATATGTGAAATAAGATTTCAAGTATTTTCACTCAGGTTCGAATTGAAATCTTTTAGTGACATATTGAGGTAAAGAGTTACACACATTTGGTGGCGTACTTTACATTGAACAATGTCGACCGCCACTGATAATGGCTTCGTCAAGGTTTTGATAATTGATTATTTACAAAGGCTACTCAATTGGTTTGTTTATCAAGGACCCAAAGACTGAGTTGTTTTATAAATAAGTTCAATGTCTTCGAATTCGTTTCCTTTTCAATTTCGGGAAGGAGGAAGTGTTATTAACAGCGATATCAACTTTAATAAAATATTGGTAAAAGGTTAGCATTCTAACCAATAATTTATTCTAATGAAGAAAGGATGGATTCTCCTCAGAACTTTAAACGTTTATCTCACATAATGTGATCTAGCAAAAGGTGTAAACTTCATTGGAGGAGTTGATTATGTAAGGGAAAATGAAGGAGTTCCGTAGAGTTTAGGACTTAGGGACTTAGGAAGAAAGAATCCTGGCATAATAAATTAAGAACTTCTATAAAGTTTAACTCGAATGGAAAAACAAACGGATTCGTTTGAACTTCAGAAGAAGCGAGAGTGTGGAGAGAAAAACATTGCACAGTTCCTCTTCTCCCACAATCCGATTCTACCTACCAGAACTTGGAAGGTAGTTGATAATCTTTTTGGTTACAAGTATGGCCAAAAAGTTATATGGATAACTTCCTTCTTACAAATATCACTCGAAACAAAAGAAACATTACGATAAGAAGAAGTTTATGCGATGTTTTGGCCATACTCATTTACAAGAAATTTATTTGGGCGACTTCCGTACATATTGGCGTCCTTTTTAATTTTGAATTGCTGTTGCCACCAATCTTCTACTATGTTTTATGATAATCATAAAACTTTTCTACAAATTAGTTACCCTGACACATGACCGAACATAGAGATATATGTACTGGAGATGACGAGCAGCGACTGTTTTGAAGCCGGACGATTCCTCGCAAAGGACCGGCACTAAACACTATGCTACTATTAGCATCTTACTCACATTTCTGTTATACTCCGGTCTTGAACAAAAAAACGCCAAAAATTTCAATACTAGGCTACTATTTGCATTTCACCGCCACCTGGCATCAAACGCTCCATACAAAAACGTTCAATTTGGCTTCAAAATGCTTCAAAGTGCTTCATACAAAAACGGCGTCTTGTCGTCTCCAATATTTATATCTCTATGTGACCGACCAACAGTTACTTTTTTAACGTTGGCACGACGTCGGAATGACTGACTGTAAAAAAGCTACTTTGCAAGAAGCTTCAAGGTTGCTCAGAAAGGGACCTAAGATGGTTAAAGAGTATTGTATGACATTTTTCAAAGATTGGCATACATCAGGAACATCAGTGATTCAAATAAGGAGCCATTTTCAGGCAAGTCGAAAAAAGGGCACTCACAAAAGTTTGCTATTGAAGCAATAGTCATAAAATTCACCCTAGATATCTAGTTGGTGCGGGGACAAGTTTTACCAAGCTATGCAGTATTCTGTTACACGAGCTTATGAAGTCAAAGACGAAAGACTCGATCCACCATTTAAAATTTAATTAGAATTATATAATATCATTTGCTACATATGGCGATAACACTTGATCCATAGAACTGTCTATCAGCATATTCAATGCGATCAAACGGATCGTTTCTTAGATAAACCTGACACGATAGACGCAAAGCCTGACAGGAATGAATCCAGCGACTGGACATAATAAAGTCGTATAATTTCTTAAATTGAAGTCAATTTTCGATTCCTCAATCCCGATAACTACAGTAAAATGCACTAATTACGTTTTGACTCTAATCAAGTGCAGGTTGTAAATGCACGCAGAATTTGAATCGGTTTTCCATCGTCTTGACTCTTGGTGAAACATCGAAATGTAAAGCAGCGTGCCACAACGCTCGCGACGTAGTCAGAAAAAAGGGCTTTGATAGAAGGCTGGATAGAGCTGCACTAGTTCAATTACTGCCCTGATATTATTCAGAGTACGCCACCATTTAAATACACTTACTTAAGTTAGTGCTGCCCAAACACAACGTTAGACTCAGTCTTGTATATTGTAAAGGTGTGCAGCACACGATTAAACGGTGAAGCAGGTGGAAATCGAGGCGCAAGCCGGCAGCACAAGAAAAACCGCAAACACGATTGTGTAACGCTCGTTGGAGTTCTAAATAAAAAATTTCTTATGCAAAGCGCAAATCTGCAGCCTATAAGACAAATATTAACCTTACGCTCAGCTATTCAAATTTTAGTAAAATGACGGCTAACATGGACGGTGAATTTAGTTTGGCTTTTAGGCTGCTAATCGATTCAGCGGTTTTTAGTCCAACTAAAGAAAGTTACTCGCTTAAGTCTTTCGTTTTTACTTATAAATGGGATTTCGGTGAAACAAATTGATTTTGTTTTTTATTTATAGTGGTCGGTTAATCAGGGAAGGAAGCAGTACATCCTGGATGTAGTTTAAATTGCCTTTAATGATGGATACGTAATTCTACCTTTTGATCTGATTTATGATTGAGATTTTCATCACATATATTTTTAAAATGCTTCATTGTCTTTTTTTAATTTAAATTTTTATTATTGTGAAGGTCTAATTTTTTAACAATGTAGTTTTAATTGAATTAGAACAATTTTGTTCATAGAAGGTAAAGTTTTAAGAATTTTTTTGGGTTTTGACGTGAGAGAAGTTATTTTTTAAGCTGACTTCACAAAATATCCCGATTAGAATTGAAAAATACTCTGACTTTTGCAAGTTGAAGAAATTGAGAGAGAAGAGATTGCACTAATCAATGAATCATTTTTGGCTATAATTTTTTTGAATCCTTATATATTTTATGAGAAAGTTTTTTTTTAAATTTTTTACCATAGACGCAAAATTTTTAAAAATTTGTTGAGTTGTCCTTCAAAAGGGAAACATTCAGCTAAATTGAAGATTTCTTTCGTTATTTATGTTTTAATCACTGATTTGCAAAATATGTTGTAATTATTATTGTTCAAAGTATTAAATTGCAAAATTGATAATCAGGAAATAAAACTCAAATATTAAGGGCAAACAAATATAATTTTTTTAATAACGTTTAGATAATGACATTGAAATGCTTTAATTAATTTGCATAACTTTAATTAAAATACCGTCCACGACAAACGTACGGAATTCTATAATTGTATAAATGGAATGAAAATTGAAGCAATCGCCTTGCGCAAACAGCATGAAAAACTTGTGAAAATCTAAAACAATGCGAATGACAATGTGGTTGAGTAACAGCTCAAAACTTAATTTAACAAAGTTACAACTGAAAAATTGATTTATGATCTTTGCCATCTGCACTGTTTCAGCATTGTCTTCAACGGACAACAGAATGTTCCCATCAAATTCAGTAGTGGCAGTTTCTGGTCTTTTGTCGCTTCTTTTCGCAATTCGACGGAATTATAGTGAAAAATCAAATTTTCCGCAAATCTGAACATAAAATAGCTTCTACCTAAGCAGCTTAGTAGCTAAGCGGAGGATGGCTTCAAATCGAATTGATAGCGAAAACACTAAAAAGATATCGTGAAGTTATTTAGCATGACAACAGAATCGAATCGATTCACCCGGATGCAACGAAAAGAGCTCATCGGGATTCGAAATTCAAATCAAGTTACTTTATTAGAGCTGCACTCGTATAATGCACCGTATGAAGAAATATCAGAGTTGTATCGCTGTTCGACTAGAACGCTTCCGACGTTACCAAACCGCTTTATTATTAGGAAATTTGCATGGCTGTTTGTAACTAGCAGTTGTTAGCGTAGTCGTGCCTACTTTGTTATGAGACCTCAAGTATCAAAACGCGATCATTTCGAAGGCATAATTAACCCGACATGGCGTACATTTCACCGAATGAGGGAGGAAAGTTCCTGAATGGCGTCAGACCAAAGATTCTGGTAAAAGCGATTCTCAAGAAGAAATAGAAAAATAAAAAGAAAAGGTAAATAAAGGAGAAAAATATGGAAACAGGAATAACAAAATACACAAAGAATAGAGAATATTAACACATAAAATTAAATAAATTTTAATAATTAAATTAAAATTTAAACCACATAGCATTCACAAAGTTTTTGGGGAAAAGTTTGGCAGAGATAAATAATAAATGGTCATCTTTAGCAAAAAAAGTGAACTTCGACTTCCCCAGTTTTAAATCAAATGAACGATTCACTTTCTAGAAAATTCGACAGTTAAAATCCTCAATGAAATAGTCGCGTTTATAAGTTTTTCCAAAAGTATTTGGCAGAAAGGAAAATTTGATGAGGTCCTTCCCTACTATTTAAAAAGACATAATTCTACCCAAAAACGTAGTTTCAAACATCCTGAAATGACCTTTTTAAGAGATCGGTAAAGCAGTTTTAGAGTTTTCCAGAATAAGTCAATTGTGGCTCAACTATTTGCGAATCCAGATTCATCATAAACATTTTGTTGTTTTCTTTTGGGTTCGTATCTGGATCGACGGACCAAAAAGTGTTCGATTAAATAAAGAACGTTTAATATTTCTTCAAGCTGATGTAACACTTTTGTACAATCATTCCAGTCGGCAAAAGAGGGAAATTTAATTTAGTTCTAAACAGTTATTGTATAATTTTTAGTCAAATCAATTTCCATTCCAATATAGTTACGAACATTTTTCAAAAGAAATGGGAAGATTTTTTTTTAATTACTGCATCCATTTTGTGCTTAATCAAATTTTGGTGATTGAAGAAAGGTATTCCAATAAACAAATGTATTGTAACAATAACTCTAAAAATTTAGCTCAGTTTACACAACTTCTTCCTGTTTGGGACAAGAACTTTTGACTACAATTTTTATTTGACCTTTTGACTTCAAATTTTTATTCAGAATATTAATTTAGAATATTAAAGTACGTTTGTGTTTGATGAGAATAAACATTTTCATTTTAATTTTAAAAAAAAAGTTGGCCAATTCGTTTTTAATTCAGAATTTTTCTACTCTTATTCTTGACAATTTAAAACAGTTAATCACAGAATTTGTTAACTTTTTTTTCCTGTGCATAGAGCGTGGAGAATTTTAATCAAACTTCCCATTGCTAATCCCAATTTTCATTTTCGTATACTCAATTTCGTGTCCTTCTTAGCATATTTCCGGGAATTAATAGAAGAAGCAATACCTACTCGATAGTGGCTAGTAATTAAAGAGCACAGGTATCTAGAAATACCACATTAATTTCTAAACTTAAATTTATCTAAAAACTGAAGAAAAAAATCGCTAAAATCTCATATATGTTTTAAAAGTGCGTTTTTAAATTCGAAGCAGATGTAATTTATTTAAGCTCTAGAATTTTTTTATGAGTCGCCGCATCCTCTTACTTCGTCACATAAAATACCAATTATAAATTCCCACATTACAATTGAATACGCTACTACATAGAGCCAAACCGAAATGTCGTATTAATTTTTTTTTTACATATATGAGTACATACTATAAAAAGATAAAAAAAAGTAAAAGGAAAAGCTAAGCAGATTTGTTAATTTACAACTGTAAAAACAAGTTCTCAAAACCAAAAAGGTTTCATAATAATAAATTAATAATTCTTCAACGATATTGTGTGGCTGCCGTTGATTCCTCGTGATAAAAATGGGCAAGGTCGTCGCAATGTAGTGAAAAAAGTACAATACCAATACCTCTGACTAGTAGCAGAACGATGTATTATCTAACTAGGTCTTATTCTGTCCTCCCAATCCATATACTTGAGGCTATTATAATTCGTCAAGGTTGTTTTTATCCGTTCACCTATAAGAACAAGTTTTCAACGAATCGAAATAAAATCGATTTAATTTGATTAAACCAATTGAACGAAACTCTAATGTCTAATCACAATAAAGTGCAAGCAGGTGTTTTAGTTTAATTGTGTCCGGATGGACGAAATAATAAATTAAAGTCAGGAAAAAAGAAATTGATAAAATTGTACTGCAACATTTTAAAAATTTAAAGTTATTCTGAAAAATTGGCACCTTTTTTCTAATGCGGTCGTGTATCACCTGTGAACACACCCCAAGAACATATTTCTTTAAAATATGTGAGCTCTACAAATTAGATCTGCAGTTTCACGTACACTTGCTCAATTTCAAGTGGCTATAGTTCTCGAAAACCCCATTCACTCGAAATATTCTTAAAAACTTGAATGTGACCCATTTGGAAAAGCGGTTGACCAAATCAATTTCAATCGCAGTTACAAGACCGCCTCCTTTCCGAGTCGAGCGGATTTTTTTTGTCATAGGTTCTGCAGTTCCCAAGAGCAATAACGACAATACTAGCAACTACTGATTATAGACATGACCGCTTAGATACGAGTATCTTGTACTTGTACTAGACTCCCATAGGCCCGGGTTTTACTTAGCTGCAGTACGTGAACTCCAGGTATGGCTTGAAGAACTTTCACTAAGCGCTTGACCAAAGACGAACAACTGTCCAGTTGTTGTCCGAGTGTGGAGTTGGAGTTTTACACTGAGTCCGGATTCGAGCAAAATTTGATTTCAAATCCGAGCGAAATTGGTATCTTGGGGCTTACAAATTTTTGCCTTAGTTTTGATTTTAACGATTTTTCGATATGGTGGAGTCGATTGGTTCACAACTACACCAGTTTGCAAATTCGTTCGGACAAACTGCGCTATTACCTGGGCCCCGGTTTCTTAATATAATTTCGCGCATTAGTATGGCGAGCATATGGGGCAGGGAGCTATACCACGAACCCTCTATGATGACTGTTTGAATTGAAATACCTGGGCTCAGAATCGCTCCAAGTTATCGCGCAGAGGAAATACTTGCGGACATTCCGACAAGAAAAATTGACTCCTGTCTTGCAAGATTTTATAGCTGAGAAATGTGTAACGGCAGCCGTACAGTCAACATGCCAACAAGCTTCTAAGCGCGATTTAGGCATACAGCTACCTTAGCAAAATGCTTTTTTTTCCCGGGGCCGACATGTAGTTTTGTTAGTTTCTGCGTATGTGCTCGATCAGACTTTAGGTAAGTGGATAACGAAGTTGCATTTCGAAGAAAATATTGTTCGGCTTGCGAGTGGTAGTTAATGTATTGTATAACTGGAGGAAAAATCGACTATATGAAACTTATTACGATCTATTTATGGGACTTGGACTATGTTGTACGGGATGTTTGTGAATGTCCTATTTGGTAGTGACTGCTTTAATTTCAAATTGTTTCTGTACCGTGGATTTCATGCAATCTAGATCGAATTGCAGCATTTATAAATTATTGGTGAAAAGGGGTCCTCGGTTCTCACACTAGAAATAGTCTTGCAGTAGAAGCGCTGAATCAGTGAAAAATCTGCCTCAATTCCAAATATCAAATTATATCTCAAGAATTTCTAAATTTTTTGACTTACGATTTTGTCTAAATTTGTTCATTACTAACCCTCAGGCTACATACACAAGAGCCACTAAAGAAACAGAAGATTTAAGTCGGTATTTTTTTTGTGTTTATCTATGTATGTCATACCTTTTTGGTGGCGGATGTCTACTAATCGTAATTTGTATAATAATGATGATAACAACTTCTTATAGGTGAGGATTAGGGATACATTCACACCGAACTGGAACCAATAGCTTGTTCGCCTATTCAAAATTTGGTGCACTTCTTCAAACAGATTTTTAATATGACATACGACCCCCAGGTAACCGACAGAAAACATTAGTCTTGATGGTTTAGATCGATGTTCGACTCCTGCCAAATCTTCCTACAATCGAAAACCAAATCAAAATCAAAACCAAATTTTCATAAGCAAAATGCTTCCGCCAGAAAGTTGAAACTTGGTTCTTAGTCCATCACCATAGGAGCTATGAGCAAAACGATCTAATCACATTGCAATTCCTACATTTGATAAAATTGTTCTTAACTTTGATGATCCACATTTTTCTATATTTATTTTTAGTCGTGTTTTTATTATGACATTTATTAAGAGTTAAGTATGGTAAGAAATTTCAAAATAAAATAATTTTACAAAATGCAATTTAGTTTTTTCATTTTTTTGTGGTCGGTCGCGAAAACGACCAACCGTTTAAAGTTACACAAAACCTTTTATGACTTCTTCCCTTCTATATTTCAAAACAATTTATTTTTATTTTGTTTGTTGTTGTTATATACTAATTTTGTTATATTGTACGCTTTAATTTCAAATAATTTTAATTGTAAGGTTTTAATTTTTTTAGGTTTATTTATTTCTTAGATATCAATTTTATTAAAATTGATATAGTTCTATGTACCTATGTTGCAAGTTGTATTTAGTTTATAGGATCCAATTTTAATGAAATTTAATTTCTTATTTTTTTTTTTATTAATTGTAATTTACATTATTTTCAGATTTTATTTTTTTAGGTTTAAGTTTTCAATTAAAATTAATTTTTAATTTCTTAAGGTTATAGTTTATTTTTTAAAGCTTCCGTTCTTAATTAACGCTATTTTTTATTTAATTTTATGTTTCTCTTAATTGTAAGTTGTATTTCGTTTTTCTTAAAACAAGTTTTATTTGTTTTATATTTTTTTAGGTTTGTGTTAAATTAAATTAAATTAATTGTAACAATTAATTTAACTTTTAATTAATTGCTGTTTTATTTTATTTTCCAGGGTCTATATTTTATTAAGTTAATTTAAATAATTTGTTTTCTTTAATTGTAAGTTTTACTTACTTTTCAGACTTCAATTTTTTAAGTTTAATTTTTAGATTTAAATTAAAATAATATTTTATTTTTTTTAGGTTATGGTTTATTCTTTTAAGTTCCAACGTTCAATTCAACGTTATGTTTTATTTAATTTTAAGATTCATTTCGTTGTAACTTTTTTTCTGTTTTCAGATTTTAATTTTTATAGGTGTAAACCTAAATAAAATAAGATTTATTAAGTTTTTTAATTAATTTAACTTTTAATTCATTTTAAAATTGTTTTAATTTTTAATAAACTATGTAATGTATTGTTTATATACAATATATTATAAAGTCGAAAAGATGGAAGAGATTAAAGGAAATTTTTTTGATTTTTTAATATATAAAACATATACCTCGTAACAAGACTGTCACAACTCAGGAACATTTTAAAAATTAATTAATAATTAATCATGTAGATTAATAAAATTGTATCGCAAAGTAAGGCCACTTTGTGACAGGTATTTACTTTCTAACAATATTTCTGTTAGGGACAAATTTACATTTGGGAGTTTGGTTACGAAGTTGGTGTTATTATCATAGCTCTATGAAAACTGAATAAAACGCCCACTCAATCTACCCACTAAAAATTTGTGGGGTTTGTTTTTTTGCACTGACCAGGAAGTACTGCAATATTATTAAATTATTTTGTTCAGTCGATATAATTTTCCACTTTTTCTATGGTGCAATTTGTTTTATCAATACTGAATCGGAATTGCTCTTATGTCTGATCGGAGCGAATTATATTTTTCAGCAGATAGACAGCTATGAAAAGTGAGAATTTCTTGGATACTTGTCGTCTTTATAGTTTATAATAGGGGTATGCTATAAATATTATAGTAGTATGAGCAAAAAAAACCGATACTCTAAATTTTCTGGCATTTTTCTTGTTTCTTTTCCCTTATCATATCTACTTGCCGTTTCCAAATTTATAAAGTTAGTACTGTAGCACTACTTAAAACGATAAGATTTAAAACTTGTAAAAATTAGGTATCTATGCAGTACTGAATGTGTAATACTGAATCGGTATCTCATTCATTTCTTACTGAATTACCTTTAACAAAATTTAGTTATTTAGAAATGTTTCGATATATAATAGATCTGAATGCTTCAGTACTGGAAGGAGAAAAGAGTTCCGCTGGAACCGGTGGAGTACCGATTCGAATGTGAATGGCATCTGTAAAGATGAACTTATTTGATCCAGCTCATTTCTGAAAATCACACGTTTCTGTCGAAAGTACAGAAAAGTCTATGCGATTTATTAATTATGTAAAAGAAACAGTTTAAAAAAATGCGTTGCTATGATTTATTGCAATTGTAATCAATCTATTGGATTTTAACACGCTGATATGCTGATATCCAAAACACCAACACGAAAGCACTTAGTATATTATTCTTGAATTAAGGTTGTAGGTAGTAATATTTCCGAATAGCAGTTTAATAGAAATAAAATGGAAAAGTTAAGTATTAAATTACTTTTGAAGAAATCGTACTTACCCATGTGCGAAATGTCGGAGTCCAACCAAAATTCCGTACACTGCCCAGAATTGGCATTGCATTGTCCACCAAGACTTGTCGGTATTGTTTTGGTACTGACAAACCACCAGACCAGTGTCGGGTCAATCCTGGTGATCAGTACTCCCACTTGATCTAAGCCGACTTTGGTCCGAGTTGCTGGGCGTATGTCGGTCCTAGAATTGGCTTATTATTGGTGTCTAAGCTCTTTCGGCATTGGCTCGACGGTTGGCTCTGTATTGGGTACATCTTGGTAGAAATATTTTTTGTTTATCAACATATCAATTGATTCGGCTTCAACCCTATTACGAGAATGTTTCAGATTGGTCTAGTGGGTAGCGTAGCAGACTAATGTGTGACGGGACCATGGTTCGAATCCGAGAGTGTGCAAGATGTGTAAGTAAAATCAATTTGCATTTTTCAAAAAAAAAATAATAGGAAAATAAATTCGTAGTTGAAAAAAAACAAAAAAAATTAATAATTTTATTTTCTTTTCTTTTTTTACTGAGGCCCAGTATCGGGCCAGAGTTTCACCAAGATTAGGACCGGTGTGATCAAATCGACATTGCTCGGCAATGATTTGGTCTAGGCCACATACTGGACCCGAAACATTAGCCAGTACTGGCAACTCTGGCACCAGTACTAAGCCTGTGCTGTGCCGTTCTGCTTTTCGTACATCGGTATATCAGTTCATAGGAAAGCTCTTGTTGATACATAAGAAAAAGTTTCCCTTATTTGCCACATCATTGTCATTCTATACAAATATTGTAGTAGAATAAATTATTATTAAATTAAATTTTTCTTCTAGGATCACATACTTCGGACATTTTTATAAGGAGAAGGACGTTATTTGAATAAATGAGGAATGCCGAGAACGATAAATTAGATGAACAAGTAGCAGTTATCAACGACATTTTCGTAACGTATTTTATGAGACGGTGTCTGAAATGCTGAACTATATAGAATAGATTTTTGGAATACCATACAGAGTGGGTACTTCAATAAGCTTTCCAAAATATAAGAGCTTAAGTACGAATGTATGTCGATCTCTTAATTCAGAGATTTGAAATATCTTCAAGGAGGTCAAAACAACAAGGCCGACATATTAAGAGTTTCGAAGTTTCTTCAGAGAGGTCACAATGATAAAAATCTGAGTTGCTGAGAACAAATAATTTTTTGAAATTAGCGACCCCGAAAACCTTCACATACGAAGTTTTATCAAAATCCGATGATTGAGTTAATTATTGTCAAGTTTTAGGCGTTTTTAGTCACACAGTGCGACGTACAGACAATTTGGCTTGCTTTATTGGGGTCTACTAGTCCTTAAACGTAAAAAAATTTTTAGGATAGTTAGCCAAATTTTTTTTTAAATCGATCACAATTCTTTATTATTAAAATAATTATAATGTATAATACTAATTGAAATTGGATGACATTAATATAGATGTGCCTCATATTTCTTGCTTCGTCCATGCAGATTATTGCAACTATTACAATTGAGAAAACCCCCCAATCCTGATACTGTTGCACTATCACCTGGGCAAAAATTTACCTTCATTGAGTGGTAGCACTAAGGCATTGTATAGTGGGGACCATGGGGCTCCGTGGGGCTCTATACCAACCAAACCTTAGCTTTCGGTTCGGATATGACTCGACATCAGCGAGCTAATGGTAGAGGTACGAGTAGAGTGCATACCTATTATCTCACCGGTGAGCAGCGACCTGGTCCATTCCAAGACAGCATTCACACAGTCTTTACCTGAGAATTTACCTGAGGTCTGAGCAAGACCGAACTGTTGTCGCAGATAAGAAATACTCGCCGCGGCTTCATGGTGAAGCTTGACTTGATGTTGTGCAAAAGATAAATTCGAACAGACCTGAAATAACCGCGTTGTGAGTCGGTTGTGTGCTAAAAAATAACGCTCTCGATTTTTACCTGGACAATTTGAAAAAAAAAACAAGATTTGTTTATATTTTTTGGATGATTTAAAGATTTCGGTTTCGTTTCGAATATAGCACCTAAGTATAGTTGAAGGTAAATTGAATCGTGTTCCAAAGAAAAGGACTGTCGTGTGTCAGGATAGCAAAAGCTGTCGTATGTGAAATAGTGTGCTTAAATTTAGATTGTGGTTGAAATTAATCAAATTGGCGTGATTTTGATCAAATATTTTTTATTCTTTCGGTCGAACGCTTAACTTGGGCTGGTTCTTGGCTTGGCGGCTTCGTTGCACAGTCCTTGAAGCTGTTTCGCTTTTCTTTGTATGACCCCATTCTTTTGATTCGGTGCATAGCGCAGCCGTCCAAGTTCTAGTTCTCAGTCGAATTCAAGCGCATGTGCCTTTCGAAATTTATGCTCTACAAAATTTTGTCAAACCCATGGTTAATTTCAATTACAGCGGATTAATTTGAAACGTTGATTTATACCAAATCCAGTTCCTTATGAAGTAGTGGAATAAAAACGTCGTCTTGAAGTGAAATTATGTGAAAAGATTGAACGAGGTTGAATGAACCTCAGCAAAAAAAAAATATAGATAAATTAGTAATAGTAACGTGAGTGTATAGTGTGGTAACTTGGGAAAGAAAAAGAAACCTATCGATTGTCACTGCTCGAGACGTCGCGCGTTCCGGGTAACAATTTCATCTCCGCAACACACGATAAACTAGAAAAATTCACTGTGAAAATGTCGGCCTCAATGGCCACTAAAAATAATGAAAATGATTTTCCTCCGGCACCGCTAATGCCGTTACGCGGAAATAGTCGCAAGTCACATCGAGTGTTGTTAGTATCAATGTTTGTGTTTAGTGCAATTGTGGCACTATCAAATGTGGGTGTTGTGGTATGTGCAGGATCAGGTCCTGTACGTCCCGGGACGGGTAAGCCTTCACCACGTTTGCCAAGAACTAGTGCCAGTCAAATGTCGCAACTAAGCAACGGAACCGGGTTCAAGTTGTCATCGAAAGCGTCTATTAATCAAACGCGAGCAGCTAATTTGAGATCAAGGTGAGTACTTGTATATCTAGTTTTTTTTTTAATTTTTAGGTATAACCGCGTCAGATATGGCGAGTCTAGTTCAAGTCTTCTGTCTAATTTTACGTACCATCGACCGTTACTTCTCTTCGCGGCTTGAATCCAAAACGCGTTTTTGACCCTTTTTATTTTAATATCTCACCTATCGACCAGAATCCAGGTCAATTTTGAATTATTTTTTCAAGCATTCTCGCTAACGGCAATCTCCTTTGTTAGTGGATACCACGATTTAAAGACTCTTGATCTTCTCTGGAATCCCCAAGGCAGATGAAATGTACTCGTATAGCCTGCAAGTAAAAGGTTGTACCTATATATAAATTGCCACAAGTCAATGAAATTGGTAAATACAAATTTTGTATATATACAAAAGAAATATACTGGGTAAATATCTGGTATATAACAAATTTTACCATTCATTTCCAAAATGCAAAAATTTCGAGATTCAAAAGATTTCTGTCTCAATAAAATTTTGTATCTTGGCATAGCTTGACTCGTTTTGAAACAACTGACGAAGTTAAAAACCGTGTAGACGTTTTTCTGGAATAAAATATGACAACATTTTTTCTGCTGAACATACGTATAACGAATTAATTTTCTCTAGAGGATTTATTTCCACACAAAATTTAATGAAATTTGCTAAAATTTTAAAATTTTAATTTAAGATTTGCATTATTAGATTTCCACTTGTATTTTCAAGTCTGAATCATGAAGTAAGAAGCTGACTATTTGGACGGGTTAGCTTAGGTTTTTTCAAACTTGTATAATTGTTTGATGTCAATTATTAGAATACGGTCCATACTAATATTAAAGTTCGTTGGTGGTGTCAAAAATAACTAATATGTATAGTCACACGAGGACTATTCAAAATTTAGCAGTACCGTCAAATTTCAGTTTCACTTTCATACTTTAATATACTTTCAAAACTTTCAATATTGAATATAATCATTTAAAACAGTTTTCTGGATAACATAACATGCTCCTCGACTGTATCAAAATTTGCCCGCTAACAGCAAAAATTTGATATTTAGTCAATATATTGTTGGTAATAGCCATATTGGATTAGGGGTCATTGATGTAGGTAGCGTTTAGAATCCAATTTATAATTCTGGATAGGGCGACAGCGATATATGCAAATCACTTTGAATGGATGAAAACAAGTCATTCTTACATCAGCTGATAGTTTGACATATTCTTGAATACAAGCGTTTCGAGTGAAAATGAAAAACGGATAGATTTGGAGTTCATGATGTGAGGTGAGTCAAATTCCGGAAAGGAAAGATGCGAGGCATACATTGGGTGAATCAAGCCCTTCTTATGAGACCGTATAATACTTGGGGAACATTTTCAAGCGAGACAGGATAAAGTAGAAATTTCTGAATTTTTTTTATCGCATTCCGGTCACAAGAAATTGTGAAAATTTCGAAAATTAATTTCATGATTTTATTGATTTAAATGTGTATAACTATTGTAAAACAAATATTAGACCTTAAAAACATACAGGATACTGTTTCCTCTTCGCTAAACACTTTTTAAAATCACTTTCATAACAGACTCTTCCAAAAGAAAACATCCTTCCTTCTTCGAAAACAAAAAAAAAATACTTTAAAATAAAACAATAAAAAAAAGTGCTTATTATTACTTTAGTTGTTACCCAACTGTATTTTTAGGAATATCTTACGCAGTTGTGGTTTCTCAAGTATGTAGTGTATTAACGACGATCAAATTTAATAGTTTCAACTACCAATTATTGATTGGCATAAAAATTAACATATATTTACAGGAAATCCTTTCAAATAAATTTCAAAACACAAATCCGTGCTCTCTGAAGTCCCCAGCACAGTTGTGAAATTCCGTTTAGTTCATTGAATTACATTCGGCGTTTTCTAAGAAGCAGGCAACCGCGCTATTCACAATATTCTGAGATTATCTTAATAGCACGTGAGATAATCAAAAGCAAAGGAAAGTTAAAAAACCACGCGTAGAAAAATTATTTAAATTTTCATTAAATTATTGAAGAGATTCAAATGTGAAGTACGACATCAGATTTCCAAAAATATACTTATCCTAAAAGCAGAAGAAATTTCTTTTCTGTTTTTTTTAGACGAAGCCGATAAAAAATTACCCAATGCCGACCAATTCAGAAAGTGAATTTGATATGGTTTAAATCAGTTTTTTATGGATATCTCGGTTCCAGTGCACTTAAGAGCAAACATAAGTCAGTACAAAGCATAAAATTTTGAATAATTTATTTTTTGTAGTACCTGGTAGCTCCCAAAATAGAATTATCGACCTTTCCAGAAAAAGCTCTAATTCAGCTCGATGAACGTGAGAAATGCATAAAATCAGATTTAAAGAGCATCAAATTGGGAGTGAAATGAATTTTTAATGAGTAGCGTACGACTAATAGTTTCCAGTTTACTTTTAATTGAGAAGCAAACATTTTTACTACCCACACCTCTACCTACAGATTTTCCTGATTTCCGTATAGTAAGAGTTTAGTAAAGTTCTTCACCCCTGATTGCATTTATCCGTTCAGGAGTTAATATGCTGACTGTTTTCAGGGAAAAATACGGAAATTTATCAGAAATTACATAGAGTTCTGACCTACACGTTGACAAGAAACGGGGGCGATAGACTACTTATCGAAATTGGGGATTAAACTTATAGATTAAATATTGTCCGGCTCTTTTCACATACTCAAATAATTACCATTTTTATTTAAGGTGCATATTAAACTGGTTCAGTTTTGAAATAGCCAAGCCTCATTTATCTCGATCCCTTAATAATATCTTCATTTTATCGTGATCGCGATCATGTTTTTATTAACGGACGGACGGACCGTTTTTATTGGTAACCTGGCTAGTTGTGAGTTGTGACTATCGCGCGGCTGGAAATGCGAAATCTTGTTACCGGTGAGTCAATTTTTCAATTAAACATCAAAGACATTAAATTAACGTTTAGTTTGTGTGTTAAATACGAGTGTGCGACGACGACGGTTTCGAAGGAGGAAGCATTGAAAAAGTCTCATTCGAAAATTACGCAATTTCGTTATAGTGCACGGTATGAACGAATCGGAGTGCAACGAGCACCTTACGATCGGCTTAATGCATTTTACATTATTTTCATACGCCATGTTGCTCACGTTCTTGCTCTCGATTTGTTACCGTTTTTGTTGGTGGATAATTAATTTTCCAAATGCTTAACACAGCCTAGTGGCATACCTGCAAATTTAGAGCGGTAAGTTGCAAGCTAATTATTTCAAGTTCTAGTGAACTCAGGCGGAAGTCCAATATGCTCAGAATTTGAAGCTTAGGGCACCATAGTAAATGTCAGCAACAAATCTGAATAATTAGTAATTAGAGATTGAAACATGGTGTAAGATAGTTTCACAATCTTTGTTTTGTGAACATAAGCAAAACGGTTAGTTAAGAACGGCCACCCAAATAACTTATTGCTCTGTACGATCCACGTAACATGCTTTTCGAAAATTCATTGATTTTAGGATGCTGTAACGAATATTTCATAAAATAACCTAATGAGTGTAAGATCAATTGTGGCAGAACGGAATAAATAAGAATTTTTGTTTTCTTATTTACATTTGACCACTTTCATTGATACATTGGTTCAGATAAATACCTGGTAAATATCGAGTAAATACCCGATATATATCCAGTATTCGAAATTGAAAAGGAGTTTATGCTGGTTTTTGTATAAACCTAGTATTGCACTGTATGCCATGCTGTTAAATATTTGACTAAAAAAATTTTACGAAAAATTCAGTCAAATCTTTCTGTCAAAATAGAGGAAATAAACAAACCGCAGTAAGCCAATCGTATGATACTCCAGATGAAATACTGAACTCCGATTTATATTGTAGTTGGGGATAAAGTAGAATTACGTGTGTGCATGTTGTATGTCCTTTATTAAGGACCCCCATTCGGTTGCTACTTGAAACTAAAAGACAATATCGTCAGTGTTTAATTTCATATCTTGAACTGGGTGAGTCACATGGGTGGTGCAGAAAGGACTCACTCGATTTCTTACATATTTTTTTCCTGAAACCATTTCAAAATTAACGTGTACAAAATTTCAAATTCCTAGCTTGAAGCGCTTAAAAGTTATCGGAAAATATTGTTGAACACGTGTCTTAATGATTTTACTTTATTATTTTTAATAATAAAGTATTTTTGTATGGAAGGTACTAGAAGAAGTAAAGGGATTTCACTGACTAGTAAACTTTGAAGTTCGTTTTCACTCAAAACTAATTTGTACAAAATTCCAAATTCATAGCTAAAGGATTCCTTGAGTTATAGTGAGTTGCGTAAATTAAGTTTAGATATTTCAACAGGATATTTGTATGGCAGCTACAAGAAGGACTAATAGGATTTTTTTCATAATAATACATTTAGCTCCAAATATTGAAAAAGTAACACATACAAATTTTCAAAGTTGTAGCTTAAACCCTTCCGAAGTTATCGGCTAATATTCTTGACACGTGTTTTAAGGACATTTTGTATGGCAGCTACCCGAAGGAGAAGGACGATTTTTCCCGTTAACGAACTTAGCCTTACAAATTCAACCAAACATCCAGATTCAAAATTTCAAGATCCTAGGTCAAGGCGTTCTTGAGTTATCGTGTTCACGGACAGGCGGACGGACGGACGTCAAGCGGATTTGAGGTTTTTGGCCACAAATAAACAGAAAATAATATAAAAATTTTTTTCGTCCGAGGCTTAGTTCTATGCGTTACAAACTTTTGGGCTGGATTAAACTTATAATACTCTACGAGGGCGGATTGATAATGACGTGCAAAAATTGAGAAAAGATAATTTTATCCGGAAAAATTTATTTTATTTTTCAACGTAGTCTCCTTTTAGCTCGATACACTTAGTCCAGCGTTTTTCCAATTTTTTGATCCCTTCCAAATAATATGATTTGTCCAAACCTTCAAAATAGGCGTTGGTTTCACTTATGACGTCAGTATTCGTGGTAAATCTCTTTCCAGCAAGCCATTTTTTCAAGTCTGGAAATAATAAAAAGTCGCAGGGTGCCAAATCTGTAGAATACGGTGGGTGAGGGAGCAATTCGTACCGTAATTCAAACAGTTTTACCGTTACAACAACGGACGTGTGAAACAACACTTTTTTCTTCGCGAAATGAAGTCGTTTTGCCTTGATTTCAACATCCAATGAAACCAATGCCTCAGAATAATATGCTCCCGTCATTGTTTTTCCTTTCTCCAAGTAGTCGGTGAATATCATTCCATTGGAATCCCAAAAAACTGTCGCCATAACCTTTCCAGCCGATAGAACGGTTTTGCCTCCTTGAACCGACATCCTTCCATTGTTTTGACTGTTGTTTGGTTTCTGGAGTGTAGTGGTGAATCCATGCTTCATCAACAGTTACGAATCAACGAAAAAATTCATTTGTATAACGTTAAAACAGTTGCAAACCGTGCTGCGAAGTTGTCACACGATTGCGTTTTTAGTCGATTGTGAGCAAACGCGGCAGCCATCTTGCGGATAGCTTTCTCATGTCCAAATGGTTTTTCAAAATATTCCAAACACTTTCAAATGAGATGCTTACTACGTTAACTATCTCACGCACTTTTACTCGACGATCTTCTATCACGATATCATGGATTTTATCGATCATTTCTGGCGTGGTGACCTCATTTGGACGACCTGGACTTGGTATGGTTTGTGTGCTCGTACGACCACACTTGAATTCAGAAAACCATTTGTAAATCATTCGGATCGATGGTGCAGAGTCCCCATAATGCTTACCTAATTTTTCTTTGGTTACTTTAGCTGTTTTCCCTTTTAAAAAATTGTGTTTAATCAACACACGAAATTCATTTTTATCCATTTTTAAAAATTTTTATAAGTCGACTTGCTTAGACGGCTGCTTCTCGAAAACTAAACGAGGTATCAGGCTTAAACTTTGCAGGTAATCTATTTAAGGATGGTCCAGGTAAAAAAAAATAACGAATTCCTTACCTGCCCACTCCTTCTTGATTTTTGCACGTCATTATCAATCCGCCCTCGTATATGATTTCATCTAAAGTATAAAAATTATGTGGCAACCAAAAGTTTGATGATTACACTACATACCAGCCAGAATGTTCAAATAGTTGACATAGTGGCATACAGTGTAATACAAGCTTTAGCACCGATTACTTTCCTCCGATTCCTTACACTTTTATTAATATCCTGCTTTCTTTTAATTCTCCTTCAAGTCTGTTTAGGCTGCACGGTGTTATAAATAAATGTATGTACTTTAACTTTGCAATGCATATGAACCCTTGTGATATCGCTGAAAAAGTTTTATTAGTTTCATTGTTTCTCGCTCCCACATATGAAATTAGCTTGTATAACATCAATTAAAACAACCGCGATCAATCCTTGCAACGTATAGTAACATAGTCGTAGGTGAGATGCTATAAGTCAACCCTTGCTTTTTTTCTTTACAGTTTCATAATCACTCCAAATTCGTCCCAAACCGCCAAGTTAAGTGAAATATCGCGTAAATTTTACTTAAATTATCGCGCGCGGCATTTGAATGGAGAAAAAGAGAAAATTGATAAATTAATTTTCATGATGCTTTTCAGTTCGGCGTGCAAATGAGATTCTTCGATTATATCTTTTTTTTTTCTTTGTATTTGTTTTAGTCTTGGCGATAATTTCGTTTTAATTAGACAAAATGATGTACACGGGTACATCATGTAACCGATCAGCCAACCTGTTGATGATTTTGAGAGCATTAGCTTTAGACTAGCTTATGTAAGGTTCGTTCTGTGAACGTGTGAAATTTTTTTGTTGAAAGTTTTGAAACTTGTTTTCATAATATCGACCAGCCATGCAATCTATTTTTGCGGAAAAATGATTATTTTTCTCAATTTCCTCAAAATGTTTTTTTCAGGAAGTATAACCACCTAAGAAACAAATACACAACCATTTTCTCGAAGTCTCTTTTCTAACTTTCTGCTCATTTCACTACAACGAATTTTTTCACTTTTACTTCAAGTAGCTCTCATATTTGGCAGCGTCCTCCTAATTTTATTCCTGGACAGAAGATAAACTTTCGTCGACGTTACAAGTAAAAGAAATTAAATTCACTAAAAAAAACAATTATCACTTCCCTTATTTTTCTCTTGAGAACAATGCGGTTCTACTTAAGAGTCGCCTTAACAATAACCTCTGATCCTATGTTAGTGTTTTCTCTGTTTTTATACTCAGGTGGCACATCGAATAATTTTTGGTTCAACCATGGTTTTTAGATCTTATTTGAATTTTCTACAAAGTATACGCTTTTGTTCTCTGACTGATCTAGCGACTTAGGGAGCGCTTGCCCCCATAGGTCTACAACATTGTTTCCGAAGATATTAACACTCAAGTTGAAAAATATAATATGATTTGTTCTCCAAAAAAGACCTGATTAATATCTTTTCTTGTCACAGTTTCAGAAACTTGTTTTATACCACTCCTGGATCGCTGCTCAGCATTTATCTGCTAGGTCTGGACGAATTCCGTTTTTCAGCTCCGAAACAGAACTGGAAAAAGTGATAACAATTTAATTTCTTGTGTAATTAGTACTTGACAGGACTATAGGAATCTTCGAATTGGTGACGTTCCGAAGTTCATACGTATGTAATACAAAAAAAAACAAGAAGAAAATTGATTGAAACTTTGCATTTTCTTGTCTTTTTTCCGTATCTGCTTAACGTTTTTAAAATTTGTATAGTAAAATCAGTACTGTATCGAACCTACTGCAGATAAAGTATTTCTCGTATCTTCTTAGCTTTTCTAATTTTGTTTAATTGGTATTGTATCAGTACTGTATCGAACGTACTACATTGGAACCTCATTATACACTATTTGCTAATGATAATGTACAGCGTTGGATAACTCCGGTGGTAGAGTACCGGCTACAAAATTATACTTGGTTCAAATTCTTTATTAACCCATAATATGGTCGTAAGTTCCTTTGTCTACATCGTTGAATATAGAAAAAATAGAAATAAAAATTAGCCAATATAAAAAAAATTATAAAGAATACCACATTAAGAAAAATATTTGGTTATTATATATAGTATCGTACTACATTATATTAGGTGTGTTTTTTTTGCGCATTTATCCAGACCAGAGTAGTGATTAAAATTTACATTGAAAACACCGTGAATATTGCTGTTTTTGTTATTTCAGGAAGAAATAGAAATAGCTGCCCCAGTAAGCTCATTCACGTGGATAAGTGCGCAAAAAAACACACCTATTATATAGTATGCATATGGTACTGAATTTATAACACCGAAGTGGCATCACTTGTTCAGTACTGAATGAATAAAGTTTAAGAGTATTTAGTCTGTACTAGGATTGTTCCGCTGGAGATTTGCATATTTCAGTACTGTCAAGCGGGCAGCTGTAAGTACGTTTCAAGGAATCTCAGGATATTTTTCGCACTCTGTTGAATCAATGATAAAATAGCTCCTTCGCACCAAATCAAACACAATTTTTAACTGGTCTCTCGCGTGAAAGGTTATACGCCTTATTATACTCACAGGTATGCGGCGGCGTGCAAGTGCAGTAGCTCAGCTAAGCAGTTACACGGTCTTGCGCTTACAACATTTGACAGAAAACATCTAAATAAAATCGAAAAATAGTTCTAAAAATGCTTGAAAATTATTAACGAACCTTTTCATATTTTCCAGTGAATGTACGATATATTCAGTTTCTATTCTCCACTAAGATTTCTACGCTCGCCTTCCTTACTTAATTTTGAAAATACATTTTTTTTTCGATTACATCATGTTTGAAAATCAATCGAAATCAGTCGAGTTTCATTCCGTAAATGCCCGAACAAATATTAAAATATTCAAACGGGCAGGTAATCGGATTGTTATAAATATTTCAGAGTTTATAGAAATTACGAAAACCTAAACGTTATTTAAACTGACGTCTGTTTGTTTATCGATTCGAGAAGATGAGATGAGAGTGTGGGGAAAACAAAATTGAAAGTGAAAGACGTGCACCATTTTAATAACTCACCTTGTTGACGTCGTCTTTTTTTTCAACTTTGCTTGAACGCTGCGACACATTTATTATACAAAAAGTACGTCTACGTCCCTTCTCCATTTCAGTGTTGTTGTTTTTTGTTCTTTTATATCCAAATCACTTGTATAATTTCCAATTATTAAATTAATCGGTTCGCGTTGATTACCTCCATCCAATTAAAGTAGCATCAACACACCGAAAAACACATGTTATGCCTTTCTTTTTATAATTTTAAATGTCTGAGTAGTTCGTAACGAGCATTAAAGATTAGTGGGTCAACTTCGAAGTGTATACACGATTCAAAAAGACCACCGAATCTTAGCTAAGTGTTTTAAGTGATTTTCTGTCTTTCACATCTCGGAAGTAGCCTTTGCTTTGCTCATTGTCACCTACTGTTCGTTTTCAATGCGATTTTCTAAAATGATTTTCATGTTTTCGGTCTCTACAGTCTACACACTCTTATTACGAGGAATGTTGCACCTGTCGAGAAATTGTTAAATCATTGAAAAAAATTAACTTAAAACAAAACACGACACATTAAGGTCGCGTTCACAGTTTCAAGTCTTGACCCTCAAAATGGCGACGAGGACTTGATTCGAACAACTGTCAATGTGATGATAATGGCGGCGGCGTCGGTACAGCTTCAAAAACACACGACCTAAAATTCAAATTAGAAAATAAATCAATTTTGAACTGGTGCAATAAAACAAGACAATTTCCGAAATGTTTACAGGTTTTAATCTAGCAATTTTTTGGTGTTTTGATTTAATTACAGCAAGAGATTAATGGGAGGGCATAATCTATTTATTTTTTTTGATTATATGACACCTACCTTCTTTGGAAACCTAAGAAAACTCGCTTTATATAACCGAAGACGACGACAGTTTGAAACGCCGATCTAGGCATAGAGGTGCAATCGATGGGAATGACAAACGGTGGGATCAATGCAATGCAATAAAATTGAAGAAAAACCGACAATCATAAGAAATACAAAATTTCATGAAACAATTATGCAAGTCTGTCGCATTGCCAACATATCAGACAAGATCAGGCCATGCTGCTGGGAGAAAAATAATATTCGGGTCGATAATAATTAGAGTTAAACGTGCCGAAAAGAAAAACAGCCAACTACTTATGTACAGCTGTCACAGCACAAGGCCCAAGATAAGATTTGCACTCCCTCGGGGTGGGTTCCTTATCATCTTATGCGTGCAGAAAATCTTCAAAAATGGCCAGCAACTAACCACTCAACTCCTGTAGTATTCATAAGTTCGAAACCAACTCCTCAAGACGCACCAAACGAATTAGCTATGGGACGCATATCAAACGCTTGGGAGGTCTTACAGCGACGAGATTTTCTTATAATAAGTCGAATAGTAGTTGGTGCCAAGTAAGATCCGCAACTTGAGACACGAGCCGTGGCAGCCAGTATTTATTGCAGCCGCGACGATGGCGATTGGCCATAGTTTGCCATATGCGAAAGAAGGAACTTGTGGAATTGAGAAGCGTTTCGAAGATTGTCAACCATTACACCAGCGGCCGAAGACCGGCTACTGCAGTCTGCCTATCTTACGAACCGACGTAATTTGAACCTAACCGTATGTGAGGATGACGCGCTAGTGTTAAGCAAGCGCAAAACTCTTAGAGGTCTTAGCGCAATTTGCCCGGCAGTATAATGAAATGACGAAAAATTCACGTTACTTCGGTCGACCCGCGCCGCAAAGTCGTCGTCGCACTTAAAACCAGGATATGCAAGTTCATGGTATTTAATTATAGCGACACTTTCACTAGATTCACTCGTTTCAGATCTAATAACTTTTCCGATGTTTAGGGCCTTTAGCGACCATAACTCCTATGCCACGACGTTTTGTCATTTTGTCGACATTATGCAGGGAGTAGGACGATTAAGGCTACCAACTTCATTCATTTCAAATTCAATCACATAAGTTAGCGAATAAAAGCAATTAGATAAAACGTACTTAATTTCTGGACAAGGTCGAATTCTCTAACTCGATTCTATTACATTCCAGTTGGGGTATTTCGCCAAGAAATCGCACGGCAAATATTCCATCAACGTATAATGGTGCGTTAACTATGCTATTACCTAGGCCAATTATTACTTTTTCATTTGACCACTATCCCATTGAATTTTCATTTATTTCTCTTTCAATATCGAGTAGAAGGAATTTGAAATTATTATTCATCTTATTAAGTGTCTTTCGTACTGCGATAATTTATGTGTTACGTCAGCCCAACTATTTCTTTTATCGCTTAACTAAACTAACTACCATTTAAATATTTTACTCCAATTTTTTTTTTTTTTGCATTCGATTTGAATCATGAAAAGTGAGTGTACAACATCCGGTCAAGATCGAAGAAAGCCGGTGCGAATTAAATCGATTTCAGATTTTTATTGAATATTTTAATAATAAAAGTGGTAATAAATGTCATTTGAGGTGCGTGTTTTTATGGTTGACGAAATTATTGAATAGTCAATTTGTTTTGGATTTAAAAACCAAAATAATGGGTTTGTACTGTACGAACAAAGCTCAGCCGTGGGATACTTTGAAATATTGAATTGTTGTAGTTGGGGGGATAGTAAAAGTGGGGATCTTCTGAAAATATTTCAAAAGTACTGGAAATTTATGTAACATGAACGTGCACCAGATTGCTGTTGATTCACGCCAAAACTTAATTTTTTTGTACAGCCCGTCAAAGTCTGAAACAGACCAAATAAATTACCTAAACAAATTATTGGCTAGAAATATATACTTACTTACTAAAACAAAAAAGGAGGAAGTAATAATAATAAAATGTTGCTTGCAGGTGAAAAAAAAATAATTAAAAATGAAGAATATACAACGTAAAAACTGTATTTTGTAGACGAATTAAGAAGGCGGTTCACTAAGCCACTGATTAGATTATGTTCCACAGAACACTCTATGATTCGCTTAAGAATCGTAAGTGAATTCACCTGTAAACATTCTTCACTAACGTGAATCGTTGGCTATTCATGAGTGATACAATTGGTTTTCTGGGGAAATATAGGACTTTTGCTATACCACTACTGCGCATGAAATATTTGCCGCATAAATTTTTTCTAAAATAATGTATGTGTTTTTTTGATAGTTGTCGGTATTTCCGAGAAAACTGAATCAAAATCGAATATTGAGAAAAGAAATACTGGGAGTATTTTGAGTTCACCAAAGGTTAAAAAAACGATAATGCGAACACTAACGGTTCTGTGCATGCGAAGGAATGAGATGGATTCAATAATTAGTTACACTGCAAATGCTGGTGGCTAGTGCAGCCGAAGTTTAAAAAAGCACTACTATATTGCAACACGGAATCGGCATATGAAGTGTGATTCCTTTTTTCAGCTCGAGTATCCAACGTATAGCTATAGACTTTCGTGACTTCTGTCTATTTTTCTATGCGAAAAATATTCACTAATAACTCATAATAATTCTTCGAATTCCCCTGAAACTAAAAATCGAATCTCTAGCTGTACGTAGTGCATATTCATATGCGAACTTTTAACATGATTTAGAAACGATTCGTTTAACGCTCACCGTAGTGAGTATAAGAAGTAGCACACATTCATTTTTGTCGTCAAGACTAGTTGAATAATTTTTTAATCGTTTTAAAGATTTATAATGGGTTTTTACATTACGAAAGCCAATTTTGAGTCGCAGGTTAATTTGCTTTAGAATGGTGATTTAGTTTCGAGTAATTTTCGAAAAAAATTATTTTCTGCACAATATACCTACTTTACTAAAACTTTGTCTATGTTTATAAATTGTTTAAATAAATTAAATTTAATTAAATAAAATCTGATTGGCGAAAAAATTAGAAAAGATTATATTAAATAACTTAGTCGAAAAGAAGATAAGCTCAAATTCTGATAAATTATCCTGCTCTACTTTGCAATACTTTTACAAGACAATGCATTGTTATTAATTTACAAAAAAAAATCTACATTGTTCAGTCATTTCAAGTGTTCGACTTTATAAATGTTATTGAAAACGAATTAAAACATGTCTCCCAATTCCATCCCCATTTATTTTTGAAAGAAAAAATGTCCTTAAAGTTCCAATGAATTAAAATAAAAAAAATTATTAGTAGATAAAGTAAAATGAATTAAATCAATATGTCGAACGTATTTCGAAGTATCGAGGCACAATCGCCAGTACACCGAATTGAGACATTTAAAATATAAAATTTCCAAAAATGTAAACGCTACATTGACACAAGAATCATCAGAAATGCCATTCAATCTGATCTATTTATGCATTATCACACCAATGATTGCATCATACATTTTTAAATTATTTTTGAATCAAGTCGGGCACTTAAGAAAATGGCATAACCCAGATATAGGACCCCGAGGCTTGTCTCCAAAAAAAGAAGAAAAAAATGGTTGTTAATGGGCCTGGGCCTTTCAGGCGCACCTCTCTTTTTTCGTTACTTAAATAAAACACTATATCACAGCGTGACACGAACTCTCATGCGATCGCACTTCAAACCACGTTTTTATGCGTTTGATTAGATACTTAAAATCCAAATACTTTCGATTAGGCATTAATGAGATCCGTAAAAGTGATCCGCTTTGGGCTTTTTTTTATTCACATCTCGTCTAGTTATAATAGTCTACATTAAATTAAGTTTTTTTTTGATTCGATTAAATTGTTGAGTGAATAGTTATGATATGCAAATATCTAAAGTTAATTGAAGAGCATAACAAATTAAACAGTGTCTTTTTGACTTGTTTTTTATGCAGTAACTTAAGTAACAATTATACAAATGTTGTGTGTTTTTTTTTTAATAAATTTAACGAAATGTTGAATCGTGTGCTTTGATGTCCTTCATTCAACTTTTCTAAACTGAAGTGAAACCAGTGCTGAACTTAATAATGAAATGCCAGTTTGTTTGTGGGTGTGCACATTCTTAGCCATCTATCAATGTCATCATATCAAGTTACACTTTATGATATTATCAAATTCAATTCATGATAACTGATATATTTTACGAAATATCCAAAATCAAACGATTTTATAAAAATGTCAGTTTGAAGTCAGTTTACTTGACTATGAATGCTTAATAATTTTAGCAGTTGCTGCCAGTCTCCTTTTCAAGGCACTGTATTTAATTTACTTACATACTTATTGATTGCAATTATTATACAAGATACTTACAGTTTTATAAAATTATTGTAGAGATCAGACGGGGAAAAACTATTGTTTTTATATCCGTTATTTAATTTTTCCTTGAACATATTACTGTAACAGATTAACGTAAGTTTTTTGCAAATTGAATGCAAATTTATTAATTGCAGCTGTAAAGATTTAGATCTAATCACTGAACTAATTTTAGCTTGTTACTATACAACCTAATGAATTTCAATAAATTTATCTATCTCTAAAAAAAATATATCCGTTATTAATTAAGTTATTACTTCATTTAGAAAATTGTACTTCATTTAATTTTATTTCTTTAAACTAGAAACGGTAAACTATAATCCGGAACCGCGTGGTCAGTTCTAGCTTAGGCTGGATTAAACTTAAAAGGAATTAAATTTTAAAAGCGATAATCCATACTACTCGCGCAAAGAGTCTTTGCTACCGCAGGCGAAAGATTTTCGCATTACGCCCAATTATAATATTTTGCGCCCCACGTTGGGCGCTGGTTTGGAGTTTACAGTGTCTGTGAATGAGTAAACTGCTTAGTGTTTTTACGACATTTTTCGTATTCTGAGAGCAAAATTTTACGGGTAGTTCAACAGTTCAACTCTAAACATTATATAGTAAAATACAATTCACAAATCTACAGATATTTTGAACAGCACATAGTTGAGATTCAGAAATTGTGGAAGCACGTCGGTAGTAAATTTTATAAATTTATTATTCTAAGTTAGTCTTAGATCTGTAGTTTGATGGTTGCCACCATAACCTAACCTAACCCAAAACACATGTTGAGAACTTTTGTAATCCACTTTATTTTCTCAACGTAAAAGTGGCTATTCTATAACCAAGCCAAGACCTACGAACTTTTAAACAAGACCCAGTCAGACATCCCCAGAAACCATGATAGTTTTAGGGACTATCCCAAAACTACGCCCATGGGGGTTTTCGTGCTACCATTATAGTGGTCGTAATCCCATGGGTGTTCTAAACTGACATGAGTGTACCCCTATGAACGTGATTGCTTCGATGAAGAATTCTAAATAAGCTGAATGTTGTGATCTACTTGAACTATGGCGCGAGAACATATATCGGGCCTTAGCCTCGTCGATGATATATCGCCAAACAACATTACGGTCGTCCTTGAGCCCCAAACTGTTTAAATTACGCAGTAATCGTAACAAAATTGACATTTCACATCTTGACCATTAGCCTCTTTGCTTTCAAAAAGTGCGTGCTAAATTCGCTAGTAATATGCTTTTGTTATAGGTACTCTTACCTACTAAAGAATAATATGGGTGTACTACCGTGGGTGTTGATGAAACCGCCATGGGATTTCTTCGACCATGTCGGCGATTAGTGCAGATCATTGTCCAATTGCGGATCACGCCTACTGTAGTAGTTACCGAGACTCGAGCGTACAAACGTTATTCTTTCAATTTCAGAGTGCTTTCTCTGACGACCTAAAAGAGATCAAAGAGAATCAAAGTTAATAGTCGTCCTATAGTACAGGATGGATATAACTGCACAATTCTCTCACATGTCTTCAAGGAAGAAATAATTACTAATTTAGTCGCAAACATCCCTTACGACTAGGTTAAGCGCATTGAAGCATTAAAACGGCAGTAAGCCTATGATGTTGATTTCTCATATCGCCAACCTGCTCTGCACTGGATAGGGGCGTAAAAAAAGAGTTCAGCTATTTCCTCTCAAGTTCTACTGTTTGTAGGTTGTGTGGGTGCCCAGCAATAGCACCTGCACTTTTTTTTATATGTACCCTCGAAGCTAGAGATGTTGAAAACGCTTACAGTCAATTTTGACATTTTTATATCACAGCAACAGCTTATACTAGAAAATTGAGACTTTGAAAATTTGTATTTATTTATTTATTTAGTCTACGGAATGAATCATTACAATATATGATAAATAATAACAATTACATTAAAAAATTTACAAAAAACAAAGAATAAAAAATTTAAGAAGAGTGACCTCAATGTCACGAGATCAATATTAAAGAAGTCAATACAATGACAATACTTATTGCCAGTTCTCATCAGTCTTGACAGTGGACTATTTTGACCATACAGGGTTTGGTGCGTTGGCAGAGAGAATGAGGATTGACACCGAGTTCGAACATTAGAAACACGAAAATTAATAGACTCTAGAAAACACGGACAATCTATTATATACCATAGTTCACAATTTTAAAAGGAAAAATTAATTCAGATTGCTCTCGGCGATCGCTTAAAGATCGTAAGTGCATCTATCCTTACAGTGGTGAATTAATTTCCATGAGTCCTGTACAATTAATCCTAGAAATTTAAAACTTGGAATTTAAATTATATTTGATTCAGAAGAAGATTGTTAAATAATAATTTTTTGGACGTATTTCTGGTGCCGCTTCTATTTCTTAAATATGTTATAAACAATATCAGTGCGAAACCTTCACTAACTATTCTTCGATCAAATTTAGGAAACAGTTTATTTGGGAAGCGATCAAAGTAGTAAAAAATCAAAACAAAATTAAAACTATCAAGGCACACCTCAAATATAGAGATGCAACACAAAATTGCTCCATTTGCACTTTTTTCAAAAAAAAATCAAAATAACTTAAAAAACAATAAATAAAAATCAAAATAAATCAAAATTTCAAAGGTTAACTGATTTACCGCCAAAAAAATGTTTGGTAAATAAAAATCAGTAGGTAGTAGAGAAAGTGTTGACCCCAAAATAAACCATTTGAAATATTGATAACAACATACAAATTCGCATCCAGTTCACAGGGTCGAAAAACTTCGTACAACGAGTGAAAGTCCTACCGTTCACATATGTATGCGTACAGTACATACATATAGGCTCCACGCCATCAATTTTATTTTATAATTTAAAAAAAAAAGAAACAACCAATTAACAAAAACATTTTCTGTTAATATCTCGTAAGCAAACCATTGCAAAATTTCTAAAATGTGACGACACACTACCACCCAAATATAGGAACTGATTGCCCGTTAAATCCGTTAAATTTTTTTTTAATGCCAATCAGATCAGGTATGATCATTGCATTATATCGTCATCTAAATACCATATGACGATCATTATGCAAATGATGTGTGTGTAACAAGTAATGGCCAATGCACATATTAATCTCAAGCTGACAAGGGCAAACCGCGCCACAATGATGGCGATCGCGTCGCGCGTTGCACGATCGCGCTGAGCCTGGTCCAGTGACCACCTCCTGCGATGATGCCTCAACGAAGGGAAGGAAATAAAAATGATCCGTCTCGGTCCCAAATTACGTCACTTTGAAAGCAATTTGTGTGTATGTGTGTGTGTGCATCAGGTGCACTGATTGACATGAAAGATACACCGCCGGCTATAACAAGTGCCAACTGCCAAGTACTTCAGTAATTTGCGCTGTGAACTTTAATTGGAGCAGTTTTGGTTGTTGGGGTTTTATTTTTTTTTTTCATCGCTGTTTCAGAGATCGGCAGTCTCCGGCCACTTTTGATACTTGACGCAATTTAAAAAAAAAATCAAAAAATAAGTCTGTATGCCTGGTCAGTCGCTGTGCACCTCAACGCATTTTGTCTTGCACTAAACTTGATCGCGTTACATAACTTTCAAATCAAAGGTAAGATAAAGTGAGTTGTTGGTTAAAGCCCAGGTTTTATGGGTACGCCGGTAACTGGTGATTTTGTTTTTCTTATTAGAAAAAATAAAATAAAATAAAAACATGATCTTAGTTGCACTAATGCAATTAGTACACTCCGATACCCTTGTCTTTAAAATATAATTTACTTTTCTTTATATAGGTACAATCAGAAGACTCGTTCTGTTAGACAGCGACTTAGGTAAATATTTTAAATACTGATTTGTGTTATTAAGTCGACTTTAGCTCAACTTTTTGCACCTGGATACCTTTTCAGAAAATGTTATCTGCCTTCAATAAATTATTAAATTAAATCATTCTTTCAGTCAATTTTGTCCGAAATTGGGTAATCATTGTTCCAAAATGACCGAATATCAAAAAAAACAAGAAACGTTTTATACTAGACTGTTGATTGTCCTTGCACAGCGCTATGTCAAATTTACAGACTAAATAAGATTTGATTAATTTTGACAATTAAATTAGAACCGGTCAAATTACATGTAAATTCTGTATGATGTTGCTGATTCAACTTTCGCTGCGCGGCGGTAGTAGTACCACATGGAGAAAGTGAAACCCCGATAACCCAAAAATGTCATGACAAAAAATTCACAAAAATTTTATCAGGTTTGAAATAAGTGATGTTTGACATTTTTGATTGTTCTGTCGGTTGGAATTGCTTTTGTTTGACAGTTAAATTTTAATATCCTTAAAAAGTGTGAATTTCATAATCCACTAAAAACTGTACAGAAGAAGCGGTCCCAAAAATTACTAAATTTGCAATATCCGTATTATTTTTAACAACGATTTTGACACATATGAAAAAGTCTTCGCTTGTCTCAGTGTCAAAATTTGGAGACTTATCAAAATTTAAAATTGCACCGACATTAGTACGGGGCATAAGAAATGATATCATATTCGGCCTTTCCAAAACATCTTTTTTCTAAGGTCTAGGGCTCAATAAGGAGCATTTTTGATTGCCTGCAGTGATGCTGGTTATCGCAAACATCTGTAAGCTATTTGTTTAGCTCATGTCTATCTTTTAGATTACAAAACAAGGAATTTCCGACGAGTCTGTCTCGTCAATATTTGGAAAAGTGGGCATGTCCTTATCTCCCCAATTTAGTCAGCCTTCTAATGCCTTACTGGACGAGCTATGAGACTAAGGTTAAGCTTCTGAGTAAAAATGGAATGACAGTGGTAGCGATGCGAGCTTATTTTTTTTTATTATTATTATTTTATTTATAATAGACTAGATTTTGATATAGACGCAACATTCGTTGCTAGTGGATTAGTGCGTTCAAATGAATACTTTGCGTACTACCAAAGTTCAGCGACCGTGGAAAAATCAAAAGTATCTAAACATAGTATCAGTTCCGCTCTGATAGTATAAAAATTGCTGGTAATTTCTTAAAATTACCGGCTTAAGTAAACCAGCGCTTTAAATGAAATGAAAACTGTGTAAATTTTTTTATTTTCTTTTTGTTTCGTTCTTTTTCACTGTCTAGTGTCAACATCTCTCATACGATTGGTACGCAGAAATGCTGCGACCGCCCACTAAAAGATAGACCGCAAAATCATAGCACTCGCATATTCTGGATATGCAAACTGCATATCCAAGTGATAGCGATTTGTGCATAGGCCGATCGTATCCAATCCACCTTGACCTTAACGAGGGTGTTTTGGTGATAATGTCCTCTCCTTCATTTAAATACCTCCAAGGCCTACCATACTTTCGCCTCGTTAACTTCCATTTCTGATATGTGGTGTATGCCGGTGACACAGGTAGGTACTTTACTTACTTACCTAGTGGGCAATGCCCATCTAAATAGCGATCACGACGAAAACCACAAATTAAATTGCAGCGCCGCAATCTAGACCAGCTTAGATATTGCTGCTACCGATCGAGTTGATAGTGAAATTTAAATCACCAACAAGATTATGCGCCATTCTCGTGCGTCGTTGTCGCATGTTGCAGGGTGGGCTTAAGACGCAAATCTAATAAATATTTCATCGCGGTGTTGGAACATAATTGCACCAAAGACTTTATAAATTTTAAATTTCTATCAATTCGATTGAATCGAATTGAGCACGCTATTGACTAGAAGTGAAAGTGTTGGACGACACAATAGCGATGCTAATTCTGTTTGGGAAGTCTCGGTAATTTATCTAAATCGACACAGAGTGATGGATTTTTTTTTAATTTAAAACCCACGGGTGAAAAGACCGAGTGCTTCATTCCATATAACTCAAATTCCGTTTGTCAGGGTTCGACATAATGCAGGATTGCCAAAAATGAACAAAGACCTTGCAAATCTAAATGTTTGTCCAGTTTGCCATTTAAATAACAGTCGATAGCACTGAACAGCACGCATCTTTTGTATCAAATTTAGACAACGAAAGAGTATAAATTCATTTGGGAATTCAATACCTACATTTGAAAAAACTGATTCGAAGTTCATTTGTTCGAGTAGGTTTTTTCTAGGTTATTAAAGAAATATCTTACTGAAATTGTACTATTATATAATTTCAAAGCGTACATTGCAAGCTAGATTTTTCAATAAAACAATTCCAAATCAATACAAAATATAATTGTTATGGTTTAACGTTACAATTTGACTGTAATATTAATCAAGGAAAGTCGCGGTCGCAATTGAGACAATATACAACCGTATCTTAGAGTTTCAGAAATAAATTATTCTACACTTGCATACCTTAAAAATGTCTGCACAGTATTGTTGAATCAAACTACTTTGATAACCGGCTTAGCAATCAATCGAATTTCGGTCGAAATGTACGTGTGTAGTTACACTGCTTCAGCTATATTTCGCCACTCGAGTTAAGAATGTTACTTACAGCTAGTGGCGGTCAAAAATACTTTTACGCACTAGACCAGAAAATCTTATTCACGGGACAGCTTCAATTTGTGATTTTAATTCCTCAAGTTCTTAAACAAATACAATCAGTTAGTATAATCGTCAAAATTTTTTTGACAAATTATTTATTTTTAATTTGGTTTAATTTTTTATAGTATTTTTCTGGACAAACAGTCTAATACTAGTTTAGGCTATTTAATTAAGTATAAAATGTACCCAAAATATAGAAATGACGACTTTCGGAGGAATTTTTTATGAAGAAAAATTTGAAGATTGCAAAAAAGCATTAAGAATTAAAAAAAAAATCTGCCGAAAGTCTCTGATCCTGAGTAAACAATAAGAGCGATTTGTTGCGATGATAGTTAGGCTAGCTTCAGGTTTTTGGATTGAACCTAGGAAAACTTTTATCAATAGAAACTTTAAGAGATTTTCTTGACAACAGATAAGTGAAAGTATGAGCATTCACGGCTGCCTGTTAGACGTAGTACGTAATTTTTGTATTGTATTTTGAGTGATCCCAATGACATCATTTTCAGGATAATGTGCAAAAAAAAGTCTTATCTTTTCAATAAAAATTTCTAGATGATGTCTTAAAATATTGAAGTACTTCTAGAATAAGTTTTAAGCGTCTCTCTCCAAGGCATTCTCCAAAAAATAGTCGTATGTTCCACTAACTTATATATTATATTGGATAAAATATAAGAAGTTTCAACTTTCGAGCATGAGGCGTTTCTAATATATAAATTTGTTTTCTGATACGCCACTGCCCGCAAAATTTACGGTCATAGTTTATTTATTCTGATTCGGACATTTACTGCTTGAAAGATTAAGCTGAGATTGAACCTTCTATATATTTGTGCACTTGGTAGTAAGATAGTTAGCTAACCAAGCAACCAAGATTCAGGAAAATTTAATGATGTAAAAATGTTAAGCTATTGAAGAAAAAAACTCTTCGAAATATGGTAATTAAAGGAAATTTCGAAGGTTTATATACCTAGAAGATTCAAGTTCAATCCAAAGACATAAAAATATGGTCAAAAGGTAACAAAACTATTGAGGATGGATCCAGGGCTGTAACGTCCTCTCTGATTCGAATTTCTATTTTAAAAACCATAAAAGCGTCTATTTCACGACCTTAAAACAGACACAATAATGAAATTCTCATTCACTTCATCTATCATGAAAGTCGATAGTTTCCATCCGTGAACCAAAGTTGGTAAAGCGTTGAAAAGGTCGTTTACCGTCAAATTACCATTTCACCGAATATCAAATTTGCCTTTTAAATTGCTTTTTACTAGCCGCCATCGCTGCCGGCATAACTAACATCATATCGAAGTATTTCACTTTGCGTTTATTTTTGAAAAAACGCGATTATTTTCAATAAATCTTAAGACCTCATTCGAAAAGACTCTTGAAAGCAGCCACAAATAGAAGATCTAATGTAGTTAAAGTTAGACTTTATAGCACAACATCATCCAATACCACCGCAAACGCTACGATCAACCAACAACAATCGAAGAAAAACCGCGAAAGTGCATGAAAACCTGATCTGGCCATGGCTAACCTGAGATCCGTGCTATTGCACCGATCTAGACATCGTGAAGCAGCGATGCAGCAGCATCATCTTCACTTTGGAATGGTTCGTTGAATCAAAACAAAAACGTGTCCTAGAGAACAAGAGGCCACAGCAAAACAAGCATAGTCCATATTCCGTGATAAAAACACGCATCGTGAAACGTTAAGCCTCTTCTTCATTCCACTTAGCGATTCGAAGATTGAAGAATGGGTCTTCAAAGTAGCGACTTTGCCAATTCTTCTCCAGCTCTTCGACTTCAGCGCGCTATGTTTACATCCTCACCTTTTTCCCCGAGCCGACGACATGTTTTCATTACGCAATCGTTTAGCCAGCATCGTCTTCAGATTGTCTGATGCTTCTTGGCTTCCCATATGCTTCCTAGCGATCAGCCAGATGAAGATCGCGAGTTTTGCTGTAATGCAGACTACTATACCTCGACCAGGTAAGGCTATGTGATCTGTCCGGCAAAGTCGTGAAGCTGAAGATGATCCGCCGGGACTATGCACTGGTAAGCCGGTAAGTTCATGATCACTTTTCAGCCAATTTGTTGTCTTTCTTGATCAGTTCTCGAGTCTGGTTTCTTTTTCTTCTCGATCAGTTTATAGTCGGAGCGACTTGTTGGAGCGATCTTCGCAGGTACCGCCGCAGCGCACTTTATTAATGTGCCGTGTTAAGAAAGGTAAAAAAAAAGTCTGATGGCATTTCCCAGAGCAAGTGTTACGGTCTGGTGTCTGTCCACTTGAAAACAGTTTTAACGATTGACGTTTGACAAGCTCTCACAAATTTTATTGTTTTATCACGATTCCGGCTTGGAAAAGTAAGACGAAAAAACTGAAATTATCGGTGGTAACCTTGGGTTCTATTCAGTCTATTTTCGGCTTTGATTGTTGCTCACACCGCTGACACTCTTCCGTGTCATTAAATTGCGTTTAGGTTTAAAACTTGGTTAATCTCTCATTTACGCGAGTTATCGCGCTAGTAACAAATTTGGACTGGAAATCGAATGATGCAAACATATTAAAGAAACCCTTAACCCATTGAAAGATTTTTGTAGTAATTAATTATTGCACCTTATTTCTTCTTTTTTATTACACCAATTTGACCGATCTAAAAATTTAGACGTGTGTAGTCGTATTTATTGCATTTTATGATTTAAAAAATATATACTAAAATATATGACGCAAACTCAACATTTTAACTTTCACGTGACTCGAAATTACTACCTCTCAAACTCAAATGCATTACACAAATCAGAGGTATGCATCGATTAAAATAACAAAATAAATTTCATCACATTTTTCTTTTTTTTTTCAAAATGATCTCGATATCTGAAAAACGTTCGGAAGAAAATAAGGTTAATTATTTTGATTACACATACTCGTACGCGTGAAAAGAAAAGGTACTTGAAACATTTATCACCGGAGTTCGATATATTGAAAGTTGTAAATAAATTTCGTCAAAATTGACCAAAATTTTGCACAATGTGTACGAAAATAAGTTAATATTTCAAGTACTTGTATGTTGTCCAAAAATGGTCATTGCTATTATCATTAACTTAAATCTGGTGTGCCATAATGCTTTAGAAAATCAAATGCTTTACCGTCGACCTATTTTATTGGGTAATCCAAGGTATTTCCAGAGGTTTCAATTAAATTTAACAAGACGTTTTTTGTTGTCTATCATCAAGTAGTTGCACCCAGTGATACCTTTTAATTTGATGTAACATTTACATATGGACACATTGTGACTAATTACGTGATACGTAGATAGTAGACATTTCAATAATGTATGATAGCCCCGTAACAGTAGAAGGTCTTTTATAACGACATTGTGTAACCCTTTGCAATACTCACGAGTGATTATCAACTCCTTCAACGGGAATCGGACAGCAAAGTTTCTTCTCCCGAAAATACAATCCTACTTACCGCCAAGTATTATTCACTCCTATAAGATCCTTCTCGACCATAACACTTTTTTCCTAATGACTCCAGTCCAGAGCATGTTTTCTGATGGCTCCATTAAGGAATGACTTATCCAATGTCTTTCTAAGATCTTGCTTTAAGATTCTTTTCTTAAGCCACCACTCCTCATTGAGAAATCAGTGACCAAGTAACAATAAAGTAAGGCTAATAAGAAAATGTTTTTTTTTTTATAAATTTAGTTATTAAGCATTATTTTGGTGTTTACTAAATAATTTTTTTTCTTTCTTCTAGGTGAGTTTTGAATTTAGACGTAGCTGACGTTTCGACAAGTAGGTTATGAAATTTAAGTGTGATTATAAATTAATTTAGGCAATAAGGTAATGTTATGTAATGGCAGAATTTTTTACGGAAATATTATCTACAAGAAGTAAATTCGATGAAAAAGGCAATTTCAATTTCAAAATTGAAAAATGAAGATCAATTTGGAGAACACTTTCATGCCTATCAAATGGGCCAAGTTTGAGATATGGCTTAAAGTAGTAGTATCACAGAAGTTAAGCCCCGTTTACACGGTGATAGTTTTTAGCGATAGTACTATCGTGAGAGTATTACACGATAGTGTGAGAGTATGATAATGCAATAGTCTGCTGTATACACGACGCGATAGTACGACAGTAAAATTTGGCAATAGTTACATTGTTTATGCAGTGTGTGAATGGAACAAAGTTATAAGTGGAACTTTCCAAATTGTATTGGATCTATGTAAACATGTTGTGATTCAGTGTCCTCCAAACTCAGGATCTCTGTATTACAACTACAAAGGTTTATTTAGTATTGTGTTCACATATATTATTTTTATATTTCACATATATTGACGTTGGAAGCAGTCAATCAGACGGCGGTATATTTAGAAAATCTTATCTTCAACGATAGAGCAAAATGAATTGAATTTTCCACAAGAATCAGTAATAATGCTTTTCCATTAAAATCATATTTAATGAAACTATATCCGCGATGAAATCAATTGTCGATTTCAGAAAAAATATATAACTACACGCAAGACGTTGAATCGAAATCGAAACTGAGAAATGCGACAAATAGTACCGGCAATCAAACAACTACTTTCATAAACAAAGCTGAAGCGCCACAGACCATCAAAACACTTTAACTGTTAAATCAATTGTCCTTATTTTTGAATATATAGCAATATTTTTTTCAATTAGCAACAATTTTATTATGTTGTCAAATTAAATATTTTTTTGTGAATGTCAAAATAAAATTTCGTGTCAATGTCAGATAAAATTATCGCGATAGTGCTATCAACTATGTCGTCAAACGTCATAGTGCGATAGTGCTATCATGATAGCGCGAAAGTAACTATCGAGCAGTTTACATGATGAGAGTTATGATGATAGTCATTATCATGACATCAACTATCGCAAAAACTATCACCGTGTAAACAGGGCTTTAGTACGATACTCTTAAAACAAAATTTTCCTAAATAGTCTCCCAAATTTCAATTTTGTAGCATTTGTGACATAAATTCAGAAGCCAAGTATTCTTAAATATAGGACGCCTTGCACCTTCACAAGCAAAAATCACAGTAATGAAATAAAGGTCACTTATCAATATTACAAGATCATACGAGTATCTCAAAGCATAAAGTATGTAAATACAATACTGAGCCTTGTGTTAACGTAGTAATCTATTTTCCCTTTTTTCGTTACTTTTCAACAATATTCATTCCAAATTATTGTTCATACCCCCACACCGTTGATATTAAGGTTGTTACCTGTCCCGGAAAAAAAACTAAGATGAGGAACTTCGAGGGAAATACTCAAAAAAAAAAAAGTATAACCGCCATAGAAGGAGAGTAATATCAAAAATATTACCGAAAACTTAGGTTTTATTAAACAAGAATAAGAAAAATATAATAGAACGAATTCCACCGGAGATCGAATAAATGGCAATAAGCAGGTGAAAACAAATGCCATACAACCTGTTACGGAAGAAAGTAAAAGTCGAAGAAACAATATACCAGAAACGTTATAAATGAAACGTCATTACTGAACGTCGGCCAAATCTAACTCCATTCATCTTTATAATTTTAATTCAAAAAACCGGGATACCGGAAAATAATTTCGCTTTCACCCTTGGCGCTATTCAAATGCGCCTTTCATAATGACAAAAATTACACGAAAACTGCCTATGCTTAAACTATACAAATATAAATAAATAATATAATAATAATGTCTTGTCTATGATGGTTAAATTACCTGACTGATTGCATCGTGTGTATTGCCAAAACCGATCACCTGGTGAAATCCCGTCTTCGAAACCGGCTTCCGTTGTTGAGTTCGAAAATTGCATCGTAAAAGGCACGCGGATTTCAAGATGCAAGATGTCGACGACAACGACGCCATCTTTATCGATTAAATGATGTCCACGAGACTGCGTACAAAACGAACAACTATGTACTGAACGCATGCGTACAGGTCTTTAGCCATAAAGGTAGTTGAACTTTGTTGTCTATTTCTGTTTTAATCATCGCAACCGCACCATCTTCTGGCGTAAAAAAATCGATAAAAATATTGTTGTTATTTACACGACGTACTGCGGAATGAACGTTGTCCAGTATTCAGTAAGTGTACGCGACAGGTAGATACGTTGTATCATCAATCGACCGCGAAATTGTGCAAGGTGTAGAGGTTGTGAAAAAAAAGACGAAGAAGTAAACAATTTGAAATTGGCGGCTTAGAGATGAGGAAAGGTAAAAAAACGTCTCTTTTATTACAATGCACGATCGATTGATTAAACCAATTTGTTAAATCAAATTTACGAGGGTCTGGCAATCAAAACATAATCCCACCGTTTTGATGTAGAGCTTCAAAATTCGACGATCAGATGTCGCAGCACTTTGATCTGTGCGCCGTTTAATGGATCATTTCATTTCAGTTATGTCATAAACACAATGCTCGGATCTTGGGTCTTGGCGAGTCCACACTTTCAGGTCGGCCATAAATTTATCGCAAGATGAGCCATTTCACAGATTGACCAATCATTTACCAGCTGTGTAAATGACAGGTGGATTAAAAATGAAATTTTATGTGACGTCGATTACTACAGGTCGTTTGAGGAAGTGCGATTATAACTGATTTTGAATGACTCAATACATCAAAATAGCAGCGGCAACGATTTGTATTGCCGCTCGCGGAAAGTGGGCCAAGTGTCAACGATTTTTCGTTTGAAGTCGTTTTTATCACTTTTTAGTCATTTTTCTTCCATCTTTCACATTTCAATAATATTTTCGATCCGTATGATTGCCATGAGGAGCGATAGCATTTTAACATGACGAAATTGCAAAAATTGAAACTGTATCGCTTGAGTAAGGTCACAGTGCCTGCGACGCCCGTCATACCTGTTACTCAGCTTAACTGCCTCAGATAAGAACTTAAATGTCAAAACAGAAAACTAAGGAGCAAGAGAGAGAGAGAACGTAAATAGATTGGTTAAGGTTTTCTGTTTTTATTTATTTATAGTAGAGCGATATTTGTTAATAATATTTAGAAAGAAAACAAGGTCACTCAAATGAAATTATTCAAAGTATTATATAACAATAATTTGCACATGTAGCCATGACTATTTAAAATTCAAGTGCGTAGATTTTCGAATTCTCTCGTTTTAATTAGTATTTGTTTATTGTTACCGGAAATTATCAAGCAGCTAGTTAAGCATCTACAAGTAACCAGAAAATCTGTTATATTCGTCGAATGTTCCAATGCTAATGCTGAGGACTTGAGAAATAAATCTAAAATTTACCGCCAAGGACTTCTCTTCTGGGACAGGAGTTGCTTAAACCAAAGAATCTTAAATCTTCGTGGAATTTATTAAAAAACCAGACCTTTAAGTAGCTGCAGTGATGAGGGCTACTATGCCCTTCATTTAGTCTAGAGTCCACTGTATGCACACTGGCATTAACAGCGTCCATATTGAGTCTGGTCAATGCATGGCAGATAGAAAACCAGTAAATTTGAAATCTAGTTTTTGCTTTGTTTTTGTTTTATACACATTCTAAATAAATTGCTGATTGCTGTAAGACTATAAATTGTCATAAAAAACCACGATACAAAAATTTACAATATTGAGAACCACACATTTTGCGCACATAGCCAACAGTCTCTCTTTTAATTGACAATGTGGACAAGGTGAGTGCGGTCCATATTTGCGCTAAGACTATGAAACAAACGAAGTTCTAAGTTGTTGGTCGATTTTGTAGGTTATGTAAGGTTATGTGAGTAACTAGTAGGACGATCTATGTGTACAGGCCTTTGAAAGCTATGACACTCCTCTTCCCGGTAATACCAATTTTGTTTAAATCGGTTGATAGATAGCAAAGTTATAACAGTTCTCCCAAATCAACTTTTTTGTCGATGTTGAAATATTAAAATGTTCTTCGATAGCAAAGCAATTGTACACAAGGAATTCGTTTCAACTGGCCAAACAATTACTGGCGCATTTTATCTCGAAGTTTTGAAGCGTGTTATGGCCAGAATCCGTCGTATTCGACCCGAATATCGTGATCCAGAGAACTGGATAATGCACCGAGTCACACTCACTCTCACTCTCACTCATTGTTCGTCAATTTTTGGCTCAGAATCAAGTCTGTGTGTTGAATCATCCACCGTATTCACCTGATTTGGTCACATGCGATTTCTCTCTATGCCCGAAATTGAAATTAAAGTTGAAAGGATGTTTTTTTAATGACATTTCGACCATAAAAACAGCTTCAACACGAGCACTAGAGGCAATCCCACAAAATGAGCTAGAACACGGATTTCAATCACTGTTGAATCGCTGTAATAAGTGTATTGAAACTGGAGGAGAATATTTTGAATAAAAAAAATTAAAAATATACAGATTTTTCTTTTAATGATGTTTTCCATGATCAGTCTCAAAACTTATTTGTCACACTGTGTAAATAAAATTGCCTATATTTTGCGTCTATCGTACTAAGTAGCGAAGCAAGAGGGTCAACTCCTAACCCCAAGCTCACTTCCTCCAGGTTAAAGCAATGAATAAGGAATTTTATGTAAACACACGCATTCAGCTAGGAAGCTGAACTTTTAAACACTGATGGAATTTGAAATGTTAATTTAATTTATAATTCTGCACTTCACCATTTATAAATATGAACAAAAAAAAATAAATTGATCCATACAAATATCCGTAAAAAATTAATTCTTTCTTTCACCCGAACTCACGACAACTCGATAGCGCGTTGAACTATAAATCTAAACATTTATATGATTCAGTTTAGGAAAAACGGGGGTTTGGTTGGACAAAACAAAATTTTAAATATTGTAATGAGGCTTTTCATTAAACATTTAAAAACAATGTCAATGAATTAAGAATTTCTGTAGCGTCCAAACTTAAACGATATCACCCACAGGATATTGACGCAAAAATAACAATAGGTGTGTTTCTTTGCGCACTTATCCAGATCAGAGCAGGTTAGAAAATTTAAATACAAAATAACAACATTGCTGTTTTTATGACTTTTTTATAACTTTTTTCCATATATAGCAGGCTAGATTAGAGAATTTAACGCAAATAACTGCCTCAGTAAGCTCACAGGCGCAGCTATTCGCGAAAAATTCTTTAGATAGACAGATAGATAGATGTATAATAACAAGTAAAAATAATTCAGTGATTGGATCTTAATCTTTACAGCTGCAATTGAAAATTTTTCATTCTATTTGCAAAAACATACGTTGATCTGAAACAGTAAAATGTTCAAGGAAAAATTTTGTTAACAAACAAAATTCTCTAATTTAGCCTATTATATATGGAAAAAAATTATAAAAAAGTCATAATGTTGCACCAGAAGTGTTGTCATTATGTTTAACAAAATTCTTATTGCACCACTGAATGTAATCGATTTGAAATTTAAAAAATTTTTAAAATTTTTTGTTTTGTCGGTTTCTAGTTTTTCGTAGAACGGGTTTTCCATACGCATGTAGCCGACGAGTTAAAAATGCAAACATTAATGTAGGGCATGGTTTTTGCATCCAAAAGTAGGGTAAACTTTCTTCGGATCAAAAAATGTATTCTGAGCCTTAGACACCCTAAAAATTAAAAAAAAACAAGAATAATTGAAAATATAACTTATTATAAGATGTATACAAATTAGTAAAATTTGTTCGAAATCTGTCGAGCTGTTTTAACTCATCGGGTCACAAATATGCAGACAAATAAAAAATTATCAACAGATTAAGATTAGATTAATTATAGGTATTACAGGATCAGTAATTTCGTCTTTCTTAAAAACTAGATCGTATATTGTAAATTGAAACTTTATTACGAAAGTATCAACGATTTAGTCACAAAAATATCAACTATTAATTCGTTACTGCTAAAAAGTAGTCATAATTCAACGCAATAAACGTGAACCAAACAATTTTACCTTGGTAGTTCCCGGTTTGGATCATAATTGTTGTTTCAGCCAAACTCGACTTTTGTAACAACCTTAATCTTTTTCTTCCTCAAAAGCTTGATATTGTTTATAATTTTTTCAATCGATAATCCTTTTTTTTCCATGGCGCGACAGCTCAAATCAAGCTCTACGATAATATTTCTCCGATCGAATTTGGAACTGTAAAGGGTCCCTACATCTGATCTGAGTTTTCTGTATAAAGTCCTCAACAAAACTATTTTTAGCCTATATCTAATTTACCTGTCAATTTTACTGATACGATTAGAGCAAGATTGTGGTTGAAATTTTTACGCAGAACCGTGGTTGAAATTTTTACGCAGAACCCGACATAAAAAACATTATTTTCAAATTCATCCAATTCATCTCTGCGTCTTTAAGCGCCGGAATGTTAACTGAATAATAAAGTGGTACACAAACTGTAGACAAATCTGTCCCGTTTCCGAGCTTTGACACCTAGGTGGCAGTGTGTAACTGATTTATCCTCTTTTCATATTATCTGTATTCCGGTATTAAAGTCGATATGCTATAGCCAAGGAAAATGTTCAAAAAATTTTTGTATGTACTTTACTTTTTGGCAACAACTTTTTTCCATATATGCATTCAGGAAACACTTCTGCGTAAAATAACGTATTATAGCTCTTATTATCATTAACAATATATAATTTTAGGCCAAAAAAAAAATGGCGGACAACGAAAAATGAATGGAGACGAAAAAACGACGATTTGGATTCCGCGGAAAAATATGATAAAAAAGAGCATTCACATTTCTGTTGATTTCACACCAGTGTTATTAAACTCATCCGCTACTAACATTTAGGGAATCGAAGGTATAAATGGTTCTTTAAAGGCTCAGATAAAAGACGACAATCGTGAAATTATCTTGTTTTGAACCTACCAAGTAAGTAAGCGTAATTGAAAGAATTAAAATTAAAAAGAGGTGTAACGAATAACGCAAAAAAAAGTTTCAACTTCCATTCCGTAAACCTTCGAGAGATTTTTTTCCAGTTTTTCATTATTTGATTGACAGCTAATTGACTAATTTAACTTGGAGTTTTAATGTTCGGTGAGCGATCAGCAGGTGAAATTTTTTTTCCCCCGTTTAGACCTGAAGTTTAAACCTTCCGCATGCAGCGCCACACAGTTGTGAACCTTTTCGTTAATACTGATGGCAATCTTGCGTGCGCTGTTTTGATTACACCCTGCTGAATTTACTACACCTCGTCGACTCTTTTGTGTTTTGGCGGAAAATCCAAAAAAAATACCAATTGACTTTAGGCCGCGATAATTCATAATTGTACCATGATTTTTCTCACGATCAGTTAAGGAATCATTTTTCATGTTGGAGGTGTTTGTTATTTTTCGTTTGGTGAATAATTTAATCATGGCGGCACTCCCAAGGTAGTTTGTGCGGTCGCGTACAGGGAAGTGTCTTTTGCTACAGCTAAGAACGGATTTAGATTGTTGAAATTGGAACTGAGAAAAAATAGTGCTTTTGACCTCGTAGGTTGCTGTATGTATTTACGTGTTTTTGTACAAACAAAATTTTTAAGTTTTTTTAACTGTTTATTGTTGCAAATTTACAAAATAATATTGATAACTGATCTCGTAAACCGTTTGGAGGTGATTGGTTTCATTCAATGTACTACCGAACTGAAGTATGTGTAGTTTTTTTAAGTAATGAGAACTATTTCTCATTCAATGTCGAAACCAAGGTCACATGGCATTGATCGAATTTTTTCCCTAGATTTTCAATCATATTCTGTTAATTCAGAAAATTCTAGGGGAGCTCCATAACAACAGTCGACTTTTCTAGTATTACGAGTCGATTTAATCGACTAAATTAAAAAAAATAAAGGACTAGGTCAAGTATTGCATTCCGAAAATGTTAAAATCTATATCACGTCGAAATATCATTTCGGCACGCGGTACACAAAAACGATAAACAGATTATTCCGGAACCAATTGGCATTCACAACAAGTTTGTGACTGCTATCTTTTATTTATGGTGGATAGCATTTCAACAAATGCTAAGAAAATTAAGACGAAATCATCGATTAATTATGGGTTTTATATTTATGGTAATAAATCAAGAAGGTGCGCTGCTTTGAGGAATACGTTTATTAGGAAATGGGGGAAAAACTATCGTAAAGTTGGTAGAGTGTGTCCACGAAAACACTACCGACTTAATGCAAATCTTAATCTTATGGTGGTGCGTAGTTCTTGTTTCGTTCAAACTAGATTTGATGATGTTATTATGATTACGTTTCTGTTCGCAGTGCAATTAAGATCTCAGCGTGACGTTTTTTTTGCCGGATTTTGCACCAATGCAATTGGATGTGGTTGGGCTACATGAAAAGTGGCATGTTGTCATATATAAAACATAAAGCCTACACGCATCTTAACTTTTACCCAGCATCGGCAAGATGATGCTATAACTTTTCAGTTCAGTTCGTTCTCCTTATTACGCGAGTCCAACTGTCGTCAAGACTGGACCGCTCTGAGATAATCTTCCCAGGTGGTATAACAACTGACCGAACTGAACAAATAGACACGGCAGTCCGCCCAACGGAGCACCTGTAAAGCACTTTCTTGTTCGCTTGTAAATTTACACCAACTCTTTGTGGTTGTTGTTTTTTTGTCTTACAATTGCAAATACGTTGAGGAGCTATTGTGCACGCTGTAAAAAGCATGGCATTATAATTTTTCGAACAAAAGGCCAAACTCGGTCCTAAAGAAGAAAATTATGAAAACTAAAAACGCATCTAATGTAATTGCAACACCTTTTCTGATTTTGGTTCGCATTGCTTGTACACTCGTCCAGGTGATTGTGCAATCAACAAACAACTCTTCATCGGTTATGAGAGCGCGCAATCCACTTGTGTAGTATGTCATAATCGCATCGCGCGTTCAACTTATTATTCAGATTGCAGATATGGGCGAGTTTAATAAATAACAATCGAAAATTCTTCACATTTCGCGGTGAATTTATTAAAGAAACTGATGCCTACGGAAGAAGCAATTGGAGCAACATATCTGTGACCTTTAGAAGAAGAGAAAAAACGTTGCACATGCCTTCGTTATGGTCTTCATGGATTCGAGCATAACTATAAAATTTGCTGTTCTTGACCAACTTCACTAACCTTTGTATGGCAAAATCAGAATATAATTTGGTGGTCGTTTGGGAACATCGCGGTAGTACATCGAAATACATACATTTACCCTAATCGTAGTAACCGGTACGCGGTGCGGGCGTAAAACGCAGTTAAGACGAGAGGATTTCAACAACAATCAACAAAACGTAGATAGCCAACCAGTTTTGCAAGGTTAAGAACTTATTTCGCGAAGATCCGGTTCTTTTAACCTAATTTTATGTAAACATGTTTCACAAGTTATTAAAGAAAAACATACCGCAGTCGCAATTGGCCGCAAGCCAATCATATGATAATTTTCATAAAATATTGAACTCGGCTTTAGTGCGGAGTACGGGTTTTTGTAGGGACTATCGTTTGGTTGCCATTCGAAGGAGAAGGACAATATTCCCGAATTTTCAAGAACTTCAGTTAAGCCGCACGAAAAATTTTCCTTTTCAAGGACTTCTACAGGAAGTCACTTCATTTTCAGCATATTTATCCTTTAACCTTTTAAACCACTCGAAAATTACCGGGAACAGAATTGCAAGGGGCAGAGGTATGGCTAGTTTTGTGACGAATAGAATGCAATGAATTTTGTTCAAATAAGAATCACTATTCCTTTTTCTTATCCCACCTATAAAATTCTAGCGCACGTGAATATAAAGAAAATAGGAAACTTTTAATAGATAAAAATCGGAGTTATACTTCGAATTCGTTAGTGAAAGAAATCGCCTTCAAACACGTTGGTACACTTATTTTATTACACAATTGACCACAGAAACATAGACACAAATTTAAAAGAAAATTGCACCATATAATCGCCAGGTGCCAGACCAAAACAGATAAAATTTAGATCCTTTCCTTTATACCTTACGAAAGTCATTAAAAAAATGTGTTTTCTTTTTTTCTGAACAAGGTTAATCTCGGGAACGTTTTGAACAAAAAGTGGTATATTTATGTGATTAAGATAAAAGATTTAGATAAAATTCAGAACGGGAAGTTCGGTGTATTGTTCTCAAAAAAGCCCGTACAAGACAACACCTTTTAAACACAATTTCAAATTATGTATTACAAAGAGAATATGATGAAATCAAGGAACTCTTTCTTTTAAAAAAAATGGGCTGTTTGCGGTTTCTTGGGTCAACTTACAGACGTTTTCAATTTTTGAAAAAGCTCGTGAATTAGAAAAGTTTAATTTTCAATTAAAAATTGCTAGAATTTTGATATCTTTCTCTCTACTATTTTAGAGATAATGTTTGTGTAGGCACATTTGGTTTTCAATTGTCGAACTGGTTGCCGTCGAATTGAGCCGTGCGAGTCAAAAAGGCGACTAACGCCAGAGAAGGTTCATTGTAACACCATGGTGTCTCTTACTGAACAGGTCAAAATTTCCATATCCGACTTGAGAAATGCCTCAATGATCCATAATTTAATCAAAACCCATGTATGTTGTGTGACCTCATTGGATTTTCAAGTCAACCATAATAACGACAAATGACGAAAGGGCTAGCAGCATAATCGATTCAATGCAATTAAATCAACTTGGTCGATTATAATCCGTAAAGTTTGACTCGTCAAATTTTAAATATTCCAAAATCTCGAAACTTACATCATGGTCTTGACGCGGGACTATCGGGTCAGAAATATATATTCATATTTTCTCTAGCATATTAATAAGATGTTTCATTCATGGTAGTAGGATTACCTAAGGTATTTTCATTGATACTGCCTGCACGACCTTAACCTGCATCATTTCCCTAATAAAAGATCGCTACCATCCCAATGTCTTATGAATGTGGATAATATACGTTAAGCGGGATAATTTAAATTAATTTTCATTTTTCATAAGATTTATGTATATCCAGTTATGGTCTGAAAGTTGCGCTTGAATCCGAAACTCATTAGTCCGGCGGCATTTCCTTCCGACTCATAAGATTCGCGGTCTTGTTAAGGCCTTCTTTATGATGTTCATTAGAATAGCGTTACCAATTGATTCTTCTGAACTACGATACTATGCAGTATTTGTGTTCTCTGTACTGTGTATAGTTAGAAGCTAGCAACATAAACATAAGGCATAAGTTGGATGAAAAAAACATATTTATGCAAAGTTTTGCTGTTTTATAATTGCGTGCGTATCGTGTCATTGCAAAATTCCGTCATGATCATGATCGGAACATAGTCCCTCTGGGAGGAAGTTGTGAAAGTTTGTAAGCGCTCCTACGATCTTGCCAGAACCTCCCATTATCGCAATTGTAGCCAAAGCCAACCAAGGTTGTGCGGCTGCTTGCAGACTATCTGGGACTCAATGTTTGCAATTAAGTTCTAATTGCAATTGTTTGGATTTTTCTGATTAATTTCGTGATTTTAGTTGTGGCATTGATACTATGATGCATTCAGACATTCCAAGCCATTCTTTCGGCAGATTCGACCTATTAGGCATGAGAAATTTTTCCGATTTGCTCAAGCTGAAAAGATGCTGTGCTGTGCGCTATGCACTGCTAGACGGTTCTGTGAAAACTACAATCTCTGGATAGCCACAATAGCCAGTAAGCCAGTTTGCCAGTATCTAACTAGACCGGAACGACATAACAGCTGCATGCCGCACTAACGAACACAACTCGCTATAGCAATTATGCAATCGATCGAATTTGGAAATCTATCGAATTCGATTCGAATTTGAATTCTTCAAATTACTTTAACGATCAACCACAAAAAAAAGTGTTATGAGTTGTAAACTAGTGGATCGGCATTACTCCGGCGATCGCAATCGCACTTACCTTTCATCGATCGACACCACTTTTGCTTTCGACGAAGATCCGATCACACAGGTGCCTCTATCGTTGTAAACTAGGCCTCATGCAGATCGAACTGTCTTCGACCTCCGATGATCTCTAGGTCACATGATTTCATTTTCAATCGAATGATTGATCGTAAGATCTTCGGAACGAATTATACTGCTGCTCATAAATTTTAATTTATAAATTTTTGAAGATACAATACGGCACGGATATGAAGTACACACATACAAATTATCTCGAGGATCACTAAGTAGAGAAAATCATTGTCTACACTTTACACTTTAGATCTAAAGAAGAGAAGCTGGAATAAATTTGGAAGGAAAACTTCAAATTTTTAAATTTCAAAGATACCTAATGTTGTAAAGTTGAAACGTTTGTTCTGGGATCTTGTAGTACCTGCGTGCAAAAATTGAACTGTTAGTGAGGCGATTCATACAAAGAAGGAGGAAAAGGTATTTTACAGTTAAAATACTCTTCGTTAATTTACGTAATAGATCTAAAATAAATTTTGTGCCACTTCCGACTTAAACAATATCTTAGATTGTATCAGATATTTCTTTATGATTCCAATATGTTTGCAAAAATATTGCAAAATAAAAATGTTGTTTTAAAATAACGACCTTCGAGAGTGTAGCTAAAGAGTGATCTTGTCTCACAACGCCTAACTCAACCTCGTCATTACCTGGATCAATGTACGCTATGTTTGTTTTGCGTTTATAAAATATGGCACGCAACGGATGGTTATCTCGCCCTGACCAAAAACCTGAAAATTTCAGTCTGGTGTCTGAGTTTTTTTAAGCCAATCTGACTCGGTATACGAATGAGTATACCTCTTACTTATTATATATATTTATCCAGACGTGATTTAGTAGTTTTCCGCGAGATCCTTTGGGTAAAAAAAAATTAGTCAAAGCAAAAAACCTTTGAGTATCACTGATTCGTTCTTTTCCTTGGTTGCATGTCATATGGGTAAGCAGGTGCACCCGGAATACTGAACCGCATTTATGTTCAGTGACTGTAAAAAGTATTCGGACATGTGATGGCGGGTTGTAATAATGCGAATCAATAAAAAGTAGTCTAATTTCAGTTAAGTATATTTCTATGTGTATTCAAAATTTCTTCAAAATCTATTGAGTACCTCTCAAATTGTAAGTAGTGTGCAAACATGTTGATAGAGTGTCAAACATTAATAAAATAAATTAATTCGAAATGCTTCGTCTATTTATACGTCTATCTTGACATCAAGTGGACAAATAGCTATTACTTATTATACTTTAGATAAATGTTACTTCTTATTTCTTGGTTCAGATGCCAAAATCAAAATGAAAATGTAATATAATGCAAATCTTAGCTAGATTTTGGCAAATTTTATCCAAATTTTCATGCAAATTAGCAGAAAAAATAAAATTTTGTCCTTTTATATTCAATAAAAATATTAAGTCTACTCTCTCTTTGAATTCTTTAGCTATTTTAAAACAAATCAAGCTAAACCAAAATTTAGTTGGCACAGATGAAGGTGAAGCTATTCGTCCTAAGTCTATCTGCAAAAATTATTTTGTATAAATTCGAAACTTATAAAAAATGTTGCTCTTTTAGTGAAAGTTTGAGCGAAAATTACCGAGTTTATTACCAAGATCGCAGAATTTTGACTACGCGGTCAAAGAAACTTTTACTATTGAATTGATTTTCTATCGGAAAATTTTTTCCTGTCTTGGAAAAGGAAAAAAAACTTCCGTAATTTAACGAAATGAAATCGGTGAATATTTCCCTAACTCGTCTTAACTCTTGCGGAAAAATTTGATGAACCGATCGTTTAGCCAACGATCGATTGATCGAATCCGCGATCTGTGTCAGAACCTTCTGGCTACGTCACTGGGGTATACTAAAAGTGGCAACACGACGAGATCGCTTACGCGGTCTTCTTTCAAAATCGAATTGAATAGAACACGATTTGCATCATTAAGGTTAATAAATTTTTGCTCGATCGAAGATGAAATGAGGAGGAGTAGGACACGTCGATAAATTTCCATAACAAATCGTAAAATTTTTGCATTGCTCTGGCTGCGATCAGTCTCTGATTGATTGTTTTTTTATAGGTCAATCATGTTTTGCGAAAAAATGATTAGCTTTATAATTCTAATGAATTTTTTTCTCTAAAAAAAAACAAGAAACAACTCGTAGCTGAAACCGATTCGACAACATTGTTGTTTATTGTGTAAAATAAAAATGGCTTGTACAGTGAAGAAATTATCTCTTTCAGATAGAGTACTTTCAGCTATTGAGAATAAATCTCGCGTTATTCGTAAGATCGTATCAAATAGTCTTTTTATCCTCAAAAGGCTGCCCAGAACTAATTCTAGATTCTTCGAAATCTAGCCGACCTTGTGTTACAGCAAAGCTTTCCTCTAACCCCTTCGCAAGATCACGAAAATCAATTGGTACTAATCGTGTATAGATAAATGCACTATATGCTATATCCTCGTGTGATTAAATCAAACAGATCTTGGCTGCACCAAGGTGAACTAGGATGGTCAGGGGGGCTTCCAAAGTTTATATTGTCAATATAAAGGTACAATCTGGCTGGTACTGCCGACCGTCGCGGTCAGCAGTAACTGCCAACCTCAACTGCTCACCGCGGCTGCTTTGCACTCATAACCGTTAACTGCCGAGCAGTCGCAAACAGACATGACAGCTTGTTTTTGCCTGAAGCAGTAGTCTACTGCCGGCAGTTACTGCTGACCGCGACTGTCGGCAGTACCAGCCAGATTGTACCTTAAGAAGGACCTCTTAACTTTATCGGCAGGAAATATGAAGGATTTTCGGAGATTGTATCTTTATTTTTTCTTTCTTCCCTGAAGCAACATTTATCTGACTGCTACTGAGAACGATCAATCTAGAGCTGAACTAATGAGCATACAAGGTTCTAGTAAAAAGCAAACAGTGCATTATACTGAAAGACGTTTGGTTCCATATAAGTTCAAATTGGGCATCATTTAATGGAGTCACCAACTTTATAATAATGAAATATTTTTAATTGTACTTTCCTGATTAAGACGACGATGGAATATTGTAATAAAGTTATTGGACTTGCAAGCAATCAAGGTTACGCCAAAATGCGACCGTATCGTACTTACTGAAACTGATGAAAAATAACAACAAAAAAAATCTGCCAATGGTCTGGGCGAAACTTTATTATTTTTCGGGTCAAAGTTCGGGAGCGGTCAAAGTCGGAGTCCATCATCAGTTGTTTCAAGATTATGACGTTTCTTGGAAAGTTAATTTTTGTTCTTAAAATAAAAATATTTAAAAAAGAGATTTTTAGCCGATTAAACATTAAAGACGAATTTCGGAATCATTACAGAAACTGCGTAATGCAGAGGCGCGAAGTAGTGTAGCCATTTTCACTTGATGGCAAGGCCGACAGGGTCCGGACCCCACCTCCCCCTCGAAATTCACAAAGAATTCAAAGTACTGAAAATCAAGCTTATTTTTTGTAAATTGTATTCGGAAATCTATAATAATAAGAAATCTATAATGTATCATTCATTATCTATGTACATTTACATTTCCTACGATTGCGATTTGAAAGCGGTCGAAATCGATGGGAAGGCGGGTCAAGAGTGAATTAATTCTTCATTTGTTGTTTTTATAATTGTCAAAAAAGACAAATGTTGTGGTTTAAACTGCTAAACTAAAACAATAAATTAAGTAATGAATAGTAATAAAAATACCGGTACGCGCATATGTACTTATTTTTTGTGTAGTTTGCTTGTTTTAGGGTTCCGTAGATAAAACAAACTGCAGTCACGATCGGCTGCAAGCCAATCGTATGATACTCTAGATGAAATACTGAACTCCGATTTATATTTTAGTTGGGGATAAAGTAGAATAAGGTGTGTGCATGTAGTATGTCCTTTATTAAAGACTCCCATTTGATTGCTAATCGAAACTAAAAGACAATATCTTGAGTGTTTAATTTCAAAAAAAACTTATCCTTTTACAAGAACTTCAACATGGGAGGTACGGGAAGGACTCACTTGATGTCTTACATATTTATACTTTTCGTTGGAACCATTTTATTAATTAAAGTGTACAAAATTTCAAATTCGTAGCTTGACGCGTTCAAAAGTTATCGGGAAATATTGTTGAACACGTGACTTCAGGATTTTTGTATGGAAGGTACCAGAAGGATTAAAAGGATTTCGCTGAATAGTAAACTCGAACTTAGTTTTCACTCAAAACTAATTTGTACAAAATTCCGAATTCGTAGCTAAACGATTACTTGAGTTATAGTGAGTTCAGTAAAATAAGTGAAGATATTTTGACAGGATATTTGTATGGCAGCTACACGAAGGACTAATGGGATTTTCTTCATGCTTCATGCATTTAGCTCCAACTATTGGAAAACAATGGTATACAAAATTTCAAAGTCGTAGCTTTAGGCGTTCCGAAGTTATAGATCAATATTACGTTAAGGACATTTTGTATGGCAGCTACCCGAAGGAGTAGGACGATTTTGCCCGTTAACGAGCTTAGCCTTACAAATTCAACCAAACATCCAGATTCAAAATTTCAACATCCTAGGTGAAGGCGTTCTTGAGTTATTGTGCCAACGGACAGACGGACGGACGTCAGGCAGATTTTGAGTTTTTGGCCACAAATAACAAAAAATATTATAATATAAAACTTTTTTTCGTCCGAGGCTCGGTTCTATGCGTTACAAACTTTTGGGCTGGATTAAACTTATAATACTCTCAAATTCCAGCGTGATATGTACTTACACGGTTTTTTAATTTCTTGTATCGTGTGCGTATACTGGCTACTATTCAGAGTGTCCGGTACATGAGTGGTAATATTTTAAGGAGTGATATCTTGTTGTATTTTGAGAAAAAACATGTTCCACAAAATGGGTCAGTTTTCAATTTTCGCGGAGATAAGGATGGTAAAGAAAAGTCTTTCGGACATGTACTCTCCTCATAAAAACTGTTATATCTTCAAAACTAGTAATCACAATTTGAAAAGTTATAGCTTACTTTTTAGGGAATCGAATTATGTGGGGAAAAAAAACCTTCAAAACGTTCGAATGCCGAGATTAAACATTCTTCAATCCAGTGGCGGCTCGTGCCTTTCTCAGCAGGTGAGGCTGAATTGGAATATTAAATATTAAAACTCGACTTTGTCAGACTAAAACTATATGAGTGAAGACGTCGGTTTAATGCGGAAAGTCAGTAACATTTTCAAAACAAAATATCACTAGTAACTTGATGACTTTTTCCTCCGTAAAATGGTGAGGTCAGCCTCACTAGCCTCATGTCCATATCCATATCTCCTACACGGTTAATGACATGAAATTGAAACTTAAAGACGGACTGTAGATATACTAGGAGACTAGAAATAAAATTTTGAGTGGGAAGAGTGGGAAGAGCGTCGACGAACCAATTACGCTAGAAAAATAAAATTTGGTATGTATACAAGTCATTAAATGGAGTTTGATAAAAGTAAAATTTTTAAAGGGGGTGGTGGGCATGGAAGTTCTCTCGTATCTTATCTCAAGAACCTTCCAAGATAGTTGCTTAAAATTTTTATGGGAAGTAGGCCTAATAGACCCGTAATAGGGTAAAAAATTTGGAGGTGTGAGTGTAAGGGAAGAGGGTGGAGAGGGCGTAATAGAAAAATTTTCCCTTTTTATATCTCGGGGTGTGTTTTTCCTATCTATAGAATGGCTTATGCTAGAAAGTTGAAACTTGGTGGGTGTATGTAGATCTACTAGTTAAGCAATTCAGTTAAAAAAAAATCAAATATCCATTGGCGTCAAGTGGGGCAAAAGAAATGATAAAAAAAAATGGAATGCATATATTTTCACGAATTTCATCGTATCTCTTAGGTATTCTTAAATATTAAATTAATGTTTATTCTACGGATTCCTCACAGAAATGCCATGAAAGCATTTTTGATATTCGACCCCTAAGAGGGTGTAATGGGGTTGTATACATTCTCACGAATTCTGCTATATCCCTTAGGTCTCATTAGACATTGAATATCTTTTCACTTTCACGAGCATGCGTAATAATCTCCTAAAACCTGTTATTAAATTCTTTCCTTTTCCAACCCCTAAGAGGGTATAAGTCATAAGAAATTGAATTGGTTTTTACTTTCTCGCGCTATCTTCATATTTATCTATTAACTGCTTTCAGAATTTTTGGATATTCAACTTTCAAGTGGGTGTTAGGAGGTTGCACATGTTTTCACAAATTCCTACATACATTACATTACATCATGTATACATTACATTTGATGGGATATCGACTTCATTTTTACTTCCTAAGGCTTCCAATATAATCGCAAAAAAGTCAATTTCAGTATTTTTAGATATTCAACCCTAAGGAGTATAAGGGAGTATACTTTTCGCAGCTGCGACATTTTTTTTTAGGCTTGAATGAGATAATTGGTTTGTATACGTTTTAACAATTAATTCGTCATATCTCTTAAGTCTGATAAGGCAGCAAATTCGTTTTTACTTCTATGGGTTTTTAGAGTACATAATATTTCGAAATTCGAATAGTCTACACGGACTTTTTCAATGTTTACTTGGCTAAAAATCTCTATTTTAAATATTTTTAATTTAAGAACAAAATTAACTTTCCAAGAAACCTCATAATCTCCAAACAACTGATGATATGCTCCGACTTTGACCGCTCCCGAACTTTGAAATCATAAAGTTTCGCCCAGACCATTGGCAGATTTTTCTATTACATTTATTTACATACATATATATAATAGTTTGCATTTTCATTATTATATTAGGTGCACACAAGGGATAACATGTACTTTTTTTCACGGACCCCTCCCGAAATTTTTTTCTGGCTACGGCCTTGCTTGATGGCGTTCGGATTGCTAATGTTGTTGCCTTCTTTAACTGTGCAATCCTTGGTCTGTGCAGGCTTGTAGCCTTGTCTCAGACTTTTCACTGTTGTGCATGCTGCTTTTTTCATTTTTATTTCAATTATCATCAAGATTTATAAGTTTGTCATTATTAAACTTTATTTCTTTTTCATCAGCACATTTTGTTAGCATGTATCCTAAGCCTGTAACATATTTGTCTTTTTTTCATGTCAATCGTTAAATGCATACTGTGTAAGCTTCCTTTTTGTTGTTGTATTGCATCACTACCGATCGCTGTCATTCCGTTTCCTTTTATTTTGATAACACACAACTTTTCAACAGTCAGTCTGACAATTCAGTCGCACAATTCTTCGGCCGTCAGTTCTATGTCCGCCTATGGTGTGTTAACAAAGTAGCATCCTAGCGACGCATATTGACACTTAAAGATCAAATTTTAGGGGCGGTAGACTGTGTGGACCTATTTTAGGATTAGCGTTTCTGTGCATTTGATTTACGAGTAAAATCTTTTAATTTCGATATCATTGGCGACGCTAGAAAGTTGAAACGCGATATATATGATGGTGTATAGCTGCAAGCGTTACTATCCACTATAATGTTGCGAGCTAGGGTTCGTCGAGGTTTCAAGTAAAACGCAATTCGTTTAAAATTTATAAAAACAATAAGATTTTTTATTCGCATTCAATAATCGCACACCTGACAACACTGCCCGATTGTATGTACTACTTGATCACTAAATCGATCGCCGCTACAAATACTTTACAAATACTTCCGCGTAGAACGCCCTGTTGTGTGTCATCCCTCTTTCCGTAGTACAAAATATTGTTCCGTATACAAGCTCTGAGACACTTATATATTCGCATGCGCCGTGTCGCGAGGTCCCCCCTATAAACCAAACATCGATGAAGAGGCGATGAAGAGGCAGCGAACAGTTTCGAAACTTGTCGCTGAAAAAAGATTATCAGTTGGGAACAAGTTCAGCTATGTACTTGCTGTCTGTGAATACGTGTGAGGTATTCGCATTTCTTTCTTGCTCGTACTGAAATGCATCCGACCATCTCATCCGCATTCGTCGACATGAGAGATCTCCTATCGCGCATTGTATTTGAAATTGGAATGAGCAAGAACGAGATGGTAATACGTGCACTCACTGAAGAGTATGTATGAAGGGAGTATGAAGTAGACCTGACCAATCATCGATGAAAGGTAGGCCTGACTTATAGGCGAATTCTGCCTTACCGGTCGACACTGCACCGATGGACGGGGTCCGGTCATATTGGAATATAATTCCAGTGGTCGTCGACTAGTACAACGAAAAGACAACTTTCAATCGACTAATGCAATCGAAAGATGAATTTCATTACACTAGTCGTCAGAGTTATGGGTTCCGGCATCATATTCGCATGTAGAAAACAATAGCGCTGTGCGCAGTTCAACATCTAAGTTTGAAATGGCATTTGCAGGCGAGTACGCACTTGATGATAACACGTGTCGTGTAGGACGTTTAGTCTTTTTCTCTCGCTAAAGGCGGAAAAGGTCGGCATGTTTACATTCTTGAGGAGAAGATGGGGAAATATTTACTTTTCGTTTTTCGCCACAAACACAAGCGCACGAGTTAACATAGTAGTAGTTTGTACATAAGAACCCATGAATTTTTCGTGTTTTTGGTTTATAGGGCCACGAATATTCAGCGGTGTGTGTGGAACTTATTCTCATGCGAGAAGAGTTTTCGAGAAGTATACAAATCTTTCTCCGTTGGATATTGGGAGGCGGGGCATTCTTACTGTAAACTGATGGAGAGCCAGGGTAGCACGTAACAATACGTTGTGGGCAACGACACATAAAAACATTCAATTAGTAATAAAGCTGCTCTTGTTCTGTTCGGGAAAAAGGACTCCTTCGAAGGATATTCAACCACGCTCGCAAGGATGAAGAAAGTCTTAAATTCAGCAGCAAGAGTGTTCACTTTACATCCTACTTTTTATTTATTTATTTACCAATGCGAGGAGGATTTCGACTTACACTACCTGTTTAATCCCCACTTAATTATAAGTATCTGAATTCATTTTGAATAGCTAAAGGGTCTAAGAGAATCCCTTTAGTGGGAGAAATTTAACCTCACCTGTAGCGCTACGATTTTAATTGGATGCCGTTTACACCTAACAAAAAATTGCCATTACATAACCACATTCTTTTATAACATTTATCTCAATACCCACAAGGATCGTCTTATTGCCGAAAGTGCCATCGAAACTTTACCGCGCGCTTCAATGATTTTCACATTTCCATATTATAAATCACGACTTACACCTAATGTGTCATCTCATCAATGATCTGTTCGCCTCCTCTATTCACCATCAACTTGTTTTCGGACCGCACAATATAGAAAGTGCTAAATACAAAAAAATTACAGAAAAAACAATAGCTGCCAGACAGCTCTGATTTTTTTTTAAAAACCACTTTTGCCAACCAGTTTTCGAAAACTAAACACTTAAGATCATTTACCTCCGACAAATTTCACTATTCCCGAAACAATGGTGGACCAAATTCAAATTAACCTGATGGCCGATGAAATAGACGAGTATTTTTACTTTCATGTCAACAACCTGTCCGACTAAATCTTAAATATGAGAATAACAGCAACAAAAACTAGACCTTCAAAATTTATTTTCTTAAGATGATTTGTGACATGGCCACCAATGTCGAAAATCATCGTTCCATCGTTTGGGAATTAAAAACAAAGTTAATTTCACATCAGTGATTTTATTCGAAGAGTACTCGCTATCATGGTTGTTTGTTTGTTTTTCTTTAAGTGACATATATCTATTATCGAAATATGTCGGCCATATTTGTTTCTCGATAGCGTCTTCAAATTTTTGAATATCCGTTTTTCCGCCATGTTGAAATAATTTCTCAGCTTATTTTACACTTCAAGGTTTCGATAGGTTCTTACTATGACGTTTAGTGTTGTTTTCCAAGGTCCTCTCGGCAGCAAGAGTTTTCTTATAACTTCACTTGCGATACTGCTTGATTCAATTAAAGAAAAATAAAACAAATTCTACCGCAATACAAGATGGCGCCGTTATGAAATTGGCTAAGTCGATCGAAGTAACAGCAATGTTCATATAAAGTGTATTGTCATGAAAGTGAATGTTGTTTTGTCAGAGCTGCTTTAGTGGTTATTTATCGCGTTGACAGATCTGCGCACTTGACAAAATCGAGAGCTTCCGAAATAGTAAGTAGTAAGTAAGTAATTTTTTCTTACTCGGTTTCATTCAAGACAATACTTGAAAATTTAAACGTTATTGTTTCACATGCCGTTCGTCAAATCTTGCCAAAAATGATTGGGTTCATAACGTACGAATGTTTTTTCGATTAATTTCTTAAGCTAGTATTACACTGTTTGACCAAGTGGTCAAATTGCAGTAATAAGCAATGCGAAATAGCGAATTCCAATTATTCTCGCAATATCCGCTCGGTTAAATTCGCTATTTCGCATTGCTTATTACTGCAATTTGACCACTTGGTCAAACAGTGTAATACTAGCTTTAGTAAACAATGCCAAATTCGTTTGAGGAGTGCTTCAAAAAAATAAAAATAAAATAAAGTCCATTCGACTATCGTTTGAAAATTGTAATTATATTCAGTGGGTTATTTTAAGTACAAAATTACCTTTGGAGATGTAGACAAGTTTTGTAAGTTGTTATTGGCATTATACATATATGTATTGAATTGAGTGTATGTCATATAAGAGTTACTATGTGAATTGTATACTCAGCAGTATGTACGTCAAGGCTATATTATGGTAATGACATTAAAAAGAGGACTTGAAGGACTTGAGCTAGAGAAATTGCAGTCTTTTAAAAAAATCTGCCAATAGTCTGGGCGAAACTTTATTATTTTTCGGGTCAAAGTTCGGGAGCGGTTAAAGTCGGAGTATATCATGAGTTGCTTCGAGATTGTTAGATTTCTTGGAAAATTAATTTTGTTCTTAAAATAAAAATATTTAAAATAGAGATTTTTAGCCGATTAAACTTTGAAAAAGTCCGTGTAGGCTATTCGAATTTCAGTATATTATGTACACTAAAAGCCCATAGAAGCAAAAACGAATTTGCTGCCTTATCAGACTTAAGAGATATGACGAATTGTTAAAACGTATACAAACCCATTACTTCCACTTGGGGTTTGAATTTTGAAAAAATTGTGAAACAAGTTTTTAGACGATTTCATAAGAAGCAACTTGATATCTCATGAGACAAGACGGATTTTGAAAAATTTGTGAAAACGTCAGCAAACCCTTCACACCTCCTTGGTTCTGGAAATTCGAAAAATCGTGAATTGGTTGCCGTAATAATCAATTTTATATCTCATCAGAACTAAGGAATGGCAAAAATTGTGAAAACATATACAAACCCTTGGGGGTTGAATATCGAAAAATTGAGAAATGGGTTTGTAGGCGATTATATAAAAAGTCTGTGGAAATGAAAAGCGATCTAATATCTCATCGAACCTAAGAAATATGTCAAAACTTTGAAAAGCATACAACCCCCTTACACCCATTAGGATTGAATATCTAAAATATTGAAATTGACTTTTTGGCTTTTTTATATAGGAAACCTTAGGAGAAGGCAGCACGAGAAAGTAGGAACCATTTCAATTTCTTATCACTTCTAAAAGAAATGACGTTTATACCCTCTTAGGGGTTGAAAAAGGAAAAAACTTAAAAACAAGTTTTAGGCGATTATTACTCAAGCCCGTGAAAGTGAAAAGATATTCGATATCTGATAAGACCTGGGGATATAGTAGAAATCGTGAAAAAGTTTACAACCCCTTTGCACCCCCTTAGGGGTCGAATTTTAAAAAATCCTGAAAACACTTTCTAGGTATTTATTTATATATTTAAAAATGAATTCAATATTTTGAGAAAACCTAATAGATATGACGAAAACAGTGAAAATATATGCATTCCATTTTCACTGATCATTTTTTTTGCCCCCCCCTCCGAACGCCAATGGATATTTGAATTTTTTTTTTATCTAAATTAGTTTTCTAGTTGATTTACATAAACATACCGAGTTTCAACTTTGTAGCATAAGCCGTTCTATAGATAGGAAAATCACCCCCACCCCCGTACCATACTAAACCAATACAAAATTATATTTTTCCAAGATGCTACTAATATAGCTCTATCTAAATACCGAGTTTAAGCTTTATATCAAAATAGGTTGTCGAAATATTAAAATCGGAATTTTTTCCTTTTCACCATCCCCACCCTCATCCTATACACTCACACTTCCAAAATTTTGGTTTCTGCTAGGGGTCTATTAGGCCTACTTCTGGTAAAAATTTGAAGCATCTATCTTACACTGTTCTTGAGATATGAGACGTGATTTTTTAGAAAAATTCTTAACCCCTCAACTTTCATGCCGGGAAAATACGTGGTTAGTACAAAAGCCAATACGGGTTAGTACAAGGGGGGTCCCTTGGAAAAATGGGTTAGTACAAAAGCCATTTTTCCAAAGGGTCCCCCCTTGGGAAAATACGTGGTTAGTACAAAAGCCATTTTTCCAAGGGACCCCCTTGGGAAAATAACGTACAAAAGCCATTTTTCCCAAGGGTCCATCCTTGGGAAAATACGGGTTAGTCCAAAAGCCATTTTTCCAAGGGAACCCCTTGGGAAAATACGTGGTTAGTACAAAAGCCATTTTTCCCAAGGGTCCCCCCTTGGGAAAATACGAGGTTAGTACAAAAGCCATTTTTTTCAAGGGTACCCCCCTTGGGAAAATACGTGGTTAGTACAAAAGCCATTTTTTGGGAAAATACGAGGTTAGTACAAAAGCCATTTTTTCCATAATACGTGGTTAGTACAAAAGCCATTTTTCCAAAGGGTCCCCCCTTGGGAAAATACGAGGTTAGTACAAAAGCCATTCTTTCCAAGGGACCCCCCTTGGGAAAATGGTTAGTGCAAAAGCCATTTTTCCCCCCTTGGGAAAATACGTGGTTAGTACAAAAGCCATTTTTTTCAAGGGACCCCTCTTGGGGAAAATACGTGGTTAGTACAAAAGACATTTTTTCCAAGGGACCCGCCTGTGGAAAATATGTGGAGTACAAAAGCCATTTTTCAAAAGGATCCCTCCTTGGGAAAATACGAGGTTAGTACAAAAGCCATTTTTTCCAAGGGACTCCCCTTGGGAAAATACGTGGTTAGTACAAAAGCAATTTTTCCAAGGGTCCCCCCTTGGGAAAATACGTGGTTAGTACAAAAGCCATTTTTCCCAAGGGACCCGCCTGTGGAAAATATGTGGTTAGTACAAAAGCCATTTTCCCAAGGGACCCCCCTTGGGAAAATACGAGGTTATTACAAAAGCCATTTTTCCCACCCCTCTTGGGAAAATACGTGGTTAGTACAAAAGCCATTTTTCCCAAGGGTCCCCCCTTGGGAAAATACGAGGTTAGTACAAAAGCCATTTTTTTCAAGGGGCCCCTCTTGGGAAAATACGTGGTTAGTACAAAAGCCATTTTTCCAAAGGGTCCCCCCTTGGGAAAATACGAGGTTAGTACAAAAGCCATTCTTTCCAAGGGACCCCCCTTGGGAAAATACGTGGTTAGTACAAAAGCCATTTTTCCCCCCCTTGGGAAAATACGTGGTTAGTACAAAAGCCATTTTTTCCATAATACGTGGTTAGTACAAAAGCCATTTTTCCAAAGGGTCCCCCCTTGGGAAAATACGAGGTTAGTACAAAAGCCATTCTTTCCAAGGGACCCCCCTTGGGAAAATGGTTAGTACAAAAGCCATTTTTCCCCCCTTGGGAAAATACGTGGTTAGTACAAAAGCCATTTTTTTCAAGGGACCCCTCTTGGGGAAAATACGTGGTTAGTACAAAAGACATTTTTTCCAAGGGACCCCCCTTGGGAAAATACGTGGAGTACAAAAGCCATTTTTCAAAAGGATCCCTCCTTGGGAAAATACGAGGTTAGTACAAAAGCCATTTTTTCCAAGGGACTCCCCTTGGGAAAATACGTGGTTAGTACAAAAGCCATTTTTCCCCCCCTTGGGAAAATACGAGGTTAGTACAAAAGCCATTTTTTCCAAGGGACCCCCCTTGGGAAAATACGTGGTTAGTACAAAAACCATTTTTTCCAAGGGACCCCCCTTGGGAAAATACGTGGTTAGTACAAAAGCCATTTTTCCCCCCTTGGGAAAATACGAGGTTAGTACAAAAACCATTTTTTCCAAGGGACCCCCCTTGGGAAAATACGAGGTTAGTACAAAAGCCATTTTTTCCAAGCGACCCCCCTTGGGAAAATACGTGGTTAGTACAAAAGCCATTTTTCCCCCCTTGGGAAAATACGTGGTTAGTACAAAAGCCATTTTTTCCATAATACGTGGTTAGTACAAAAGCCATTTTTTCCAAGGGACCCTCCTTGGGAAAATACGTGGTTAGTACAAAAACCATTTTTTCCAAGGGACCCCCCTTGGGAAAATACGTGGTTAGTACAAAAGCCATTTTTCCAAAGGGTCCCCCCTTGGGAAAATACGAGGTTAGTACAAAAGCCATTCTTTCCAAGGGACCCCCCTTGGGAAAATACGTGGTTAGTACAAAAGCCATTTTTCCCCCCTTGGGAAAATACGTGGTTAGTACAAAAGCCATTTTTTCCATAATACGTGGTTAGTACAAAAGCCATTTTTCCAAAGGGTCCCCCCTTGGGAAAATACGAGGTTAGTACAAAAGCCATTCTTTCCAAGGGACCCCCCTTGGGAAAATACGTGGTTAGTACAAAAGCCATTTTTCCCCCCTTGGGAAAATACGTGGTTAGTACAAAAGCCATTTTTTTCAAGGGACCCCTCTTGGGGAAAATACGTGGTTAGTACAAAAGACATTTTTTCCAAGGGACCCCCCTTGGGAAAATACGTGGAGTACAAAAGCCATTTTTCAAAAGGATCCCTCCTTGGGAAAATACGAGGTTAGTACAAAAGCCATTTTTTCCAAGGGTCCCCCCTTGGGAAAATACGTGGTTAGTACAAAAGCCATTTTTGCCAAGGGACCCGCCTGTGGAAAATATGTGGTTAGTGCAAAAGCCATTTTTTTCCAAGGGTCCCCCCTTGGGAAACGGGTTAGTACAAAAGCCATTTTTCCAAGGGACCCCTTGGGAAAATACGAGGTTAGTACAAAAGCCATTTTTCCCAAGGGACCCCTCTTGGGAAAATACGTGGTTAGTACAAAAGCCATTTTTCCCAAGGGTACCCCCTTGGGAAAATACGTGGTTAGTACAAAAGCCGTTTTTCCCAAGGGTCCCCCCTTGGGAGTTTAGTACAAAAGCCATTTTTCCCAAGGGTCCCAAGGAAAATACGAGGTTAGTACAAAAGCCATTTTTCCCAAGGGCCATTTACTTTATTATTTCAATACAACAGTATTGTTATCGATTTTTAAAAAAAAAATTTGCTACCCTCAAAATTTTTTTTTTCACGTTTCATGACGAGTAGACACGAAAAAAGCAAAAAAAAATTTCAGTCCGTCTGTCCGCCGTACGCCGTACGTCCACCGGTGTACGCAAAACTGTTTGAAGGCTCGTAGCACCCAAACCCTACAAGCTATTTAGTTGAATTTTTTTTCGTGAGTCTGCCAATGGTCTGGGCGAAACTTTATTATTTTTCGGGTCAAAGTTCGGGAGCGGTCAAAGTCGGAGTGTATCATAAGTTGCTTCGAGATTATTAGATTTCTTGGAAAATTATTTTTGTTCTTAATAAAAAACTGGGGGCAACTTTATTATTTTTTGGGTAGAAGTTCGGAACGAGTTTAATTCTGAGATGCGGTTTAGGTTTCTATGTGACTGAAAACCTAAAAAAAAGTTCGGGAAGCGGTTAAAATGGGGTCGCGCTAGAATACTTACGCCGCTGCCTCATACAACATATGAATTACATAATTGGGTCATACGCCGGGAGGAGATCTAGTCCTAGTATAATATCAGTTGTTACAGCATTAGAAGGTTTTTCGTGATTTGGTTTTGGGCCATTACATGAAATCGGAAATGCGTTTGAAGACGATTATATAAAAAGTCTGTGGAAGTGCAAACCAATCTAATATCTTATCAATCCTGAGATATATGTCGAAACCCATACGTCCTATTGGAGTTGAATAACAAACATCTTGAAATCAACGTTTTGACGATTATGGGATTGGTAAGAGGCCTAAGGAAGTAAAAATGAATTCGATATCTCATTAGAACTAAGAAATATGTAAGAATTTGTGGAAATATATGCAACACCCTTGCACCCACTTTGGGGTTGAATATCCAAAAATCCTGAAATGAGTTTTTAAGTATATATAAAGAAAGCCAGAGGAAGTAAAAACCAATCCGATGTCTTATCAATCCTAAGAGATATGACGGAATTCGTGAAAACGTGTTCAACCCATTTTTACACTCTTAGGGGTTGAAAAAGGAAAAACCTTGAAAACAAGTTTTAGGTGATTATTAAATAAGCCCGTGGAAGTGAAAAGTTATTCGATATCTAATCAGACCTGAGAGATACGGCTGAATTGGTGAAAATGTATACATCCCCTTTACATCACCTTGGGGGTGCAATTTTAAAAAATCCTGAAAATACTTTCTAGGTATTTATATGAAGAACCCGTAGAAAAAAAATTAATTCAATATTTCGAAAGACCTAATAGATATGACGAAAATCGTGAAAATATATGCATTCCATTTTCACTGATCATTTTTTTTGCCCCAATAGATATTTGAATTTTTTTTTAATCAAAATTACTTTTGTAGTTGATTTATTTATGAATTTCAACTTTCTAGCATAAGCCGTTCTATAGTTAGGAAAAACACCCCCCACCCCCGTACCATACTGCCCCTATAAAAAATTATATTTTTCCAACATGCTACTACTACAGTTCTATCTAAATACCAAGTTTCAGCTTTTCATTGTTATAGGTTCTCGAGATATAAAAATCGGAACTTTTTATTTTTCACCCTCCCCCACCCTCACCCTCTACACCCTCATCCATGAAATTTTTTTTTCTACTGGGGGTCTATTAGGCCTACTTCTGGTAAAAATTTTAAGCATCTATCTTATACCGTTCTTGAGATATGAGACGTGATTTTTTAAAAAAATTCTTACCCCCTCCACTTCCATACTCCACCGCCCCCTTAAAAAATTTTACTTTCAGCAAACCTTATTTGTAAACATTTATACAGAAACCAAATTTTATTTCTCTAGTATAATGCGTTCGTGACATATCGTAATCTAAAATTTTTCAACCCCCACCCCCGTACGTCACTGCCCCCTCTCAAAAATTTGTTTCCGATCTATTCTCCTAGTATACCCACAGATGTTCATTAAGTTCTAATTTCGTGACATTAACCGATTAAGAGATATGGATTTTAGAAAGTCTCGATCTCGGGTTTTGATCATTTCAGACGCATTATTATTCCATCCACTCCCACACCCCTTTACCTATATTATAATTTTTTTTGCAAATGGGTCCACTATCGATGCTCTATATAAATTCCAAGTTTCAGTCTCCTAGCCTATGCGGTTACTGAGATCTAGAAACCAAAGTTTTTCGTCTAAAACGCTTCCCCCACCTCCCCCCTCACACCCCCACCACTCAAAAGGTGGCCACTTGAAGGGGTTTGCTCAGTCTACCAACAAAAAAAAATTCAACTTAATAGCTCAAAGAGTTTGAGAGCTATAAGCTTTCAAACGTTTTGCGTACGGCGGACGGCGTATGGCGGACGGCGGACGGCGGACGGCGGACGGCGTACGGCGCACAGACGGACTGAAAATTTTTATTGCTTTTTTGGTGTCTATTAGTCATGAAACGTGGAAAAAAAATTTTTCAGGGTAGCAAATTTTTTTTTTTTAAAAATCGATAACAATACTTTATTATTAAAATAATAAAGTGAAATATAAAAAAATATAAAAGTAACAAAGATCTGAATTTTCGGTGCGTAAAATTATTAACAGAAACTTGGTGTGCGAGTAGATGAGACTCCAAAAGTAAGAGCTACTTGGTCAGAGGGTTTCCCACTATAATGTTTCTTATTTAAAAAATTAACACTAAAAAAAGAAGCTATTCAATTTTTCAAATCTTAAATGCATGAAATAACTTAGGTTTGGGGCTAGCATTTAGATAGAGATTAAGACCAGTGATACTGCGGGAATTTCGAATGTACCTCGAAGACATGCCGGGAAGGTGCACTTACACGATCGATTAAAATAGCTCAATTTGCAGCAAAATTCTTCAATTTTGACGTCATGGAAATATGAATCAATACACAGCAACAATAGCAACAGGCGATGTGGATTAACTATACATCAACCCGTTGCTGAATTGTGATGAGCAACATTGAGCAATATCTAGCAATTCGGCAATAAGGGCTTACACGACTAATTCAGTCTATGAACAACATGTTAACGAACTTAGCGTTACAAATTCTACCAAACATTCAGATTCAAAATTTTATGATCCTAGGTCAAGGCGTTCTTGAGTTATTGTGCTAACGGACAGAACGAAACGGGTTTTGACCAGCGGTGCCGTTTGGTATCGCTGAAAATAACGGTATAGATAGACCAAGTACTCAAAACAAATGAAATAGACTACTATACACAATGCCTTGCATATTTATCAAACTTTAAAATGCACTATGACTTTTAACAAAAGAAAAATATGTAAAAAAACAATTTTACCATCGACGTGACCCCATAATGAATTTTTTGATGAGAAAAAAAGAACGATACCTCACCTGGAGCAGTTGAACTTAAAGTACCCCGTTTTTTATTTCAAACTGTAGCTACGACTATACTCTCTAGGGCGCGTTACCAAAAAAAAAATATTAGACAAACAATAGCGCGTTCCTTTTAAGTGCCGTGGTTTACTGATGCCATATGGCATCATTGGCTGGGAATGGGCGGTCCACTAGGTTTGGCAATAGTCGTCAGGTAATCAATTGCTAGTGTAGTATAACAAAATCTCATCAATTGACGAACAGAATTGTTCCTATTCATTTGGTGTTTAAAATTGATGCTGGTGCGTCGTCGTCTAATTGTGATTTGGTTTTTTGGTGTTTTATCTTTTGAAGTAAGTGTGAGGTGATAAATTTAAAGTGAATTAGTTCATAATATTTATATTTAATTTTATTTTACCACCAGTTTCCCGTGAAGTGATATTCGGAATTTCTTCGCACATCAAAATTTAAATCTTCTGCGTAAGTACAAAATATTTCCGTGCAACCTTTGTAAGGAAAAACTCGATTCTATAGAAAAGTACCATAAGCACATGTACTTGCATAGGCATGATGAATATTTACTACATTTGTAAATTGGTAATCTACTTTCATCAAAAATTAAAAATAAAATAAATATTATAAAACTTATGTATAAGTGTTTTTATTAAATTGAGTGAAAGAAAAGCAGGAACTGAACAGGAAGATGTGTGGAAACAATATTTGCAAGATGTAGCATGTATCATTATCATTATATTATAAGTAATATCCTATTAATATATATGTATGTTTACATTGTTTACAGCAATCTTACAATCAACGGGATGAAAAAATACCAACTACATATAGTAACTTTACTTACATTCTAATATAAAAAATCTGCCAATGGTCTGGGCGAAACTTTATTATTTTTCGGGTCAAAGTTCGGGAGCGGTCAAAGTCGGAGTGTATCATGAGTTGCTTCGAGATTATTAGATTTCTTGTAAAATTAATTTTGTGCTTAAAATAAAAATATTTAAGATAGCGATTTTTAGCCGATTAAACATTGGAAAAGCTCGTGTAGACTATTCGAATTTCAGTATATTATGTACACTAAAAGCCCATAGAAGTAAAAACGAATTTGCTGCCTTATCAGACTTAAGAGATATAATATAATACAAACCCATTACTTCCACTTGGGGTAGGCGATTATATAAAAAGTCTGTGGAAGTGAAAAGCGATCTAATATCTCATCGAACCTAAGAAATATGTCGAAACTTTGAAAAGCATGACCCCCTTACACCTCTTAGGATTGAATATCTAAAATACTGAAATTGACTTTTTGGCTTTTTTATATAGGAAACCTTAGGAAGTAAAAATGAATTCGATATATCATCAGACCTAAGCAATATGTAGGAATCTGTGAAAACATATGCAACCTCCTTACATCCACTTGGGGGTTGAATGTCCAAAAATCCTGAAAGGAGTTAATAAATAAATATGAAGACAGCACGAGAAAGTATTCAATTCAATTTCTTATCACTTCTAAAAGAAATGACGGAACTCGTGAAAACGTGTTCAACCCGTTTATACCCTCCTAGGGGCTGAAAAAGGAAAAAACTTAAAAACAAGTTTTAGGCGATTATTACGCAAGCCCATGAATGTGAAAAGATATCCGATATCTGATAAGACGTGGGGATATAGTAGAATTCGTGAACAAGTTTACAACCCCCTTCGCAACCCCTTAGGGGTCGAATTTAAAAAAATCCTGAAAACACTTTCTAGGTATTTATATGAAGAAACCGTAGAATAAAAATGAATTCAATATTTGAGAAGACCTAATAGATATGACGAAAACCGTGAAAATATATACAATTCATTTTCACTGATCATTTTTTTTTGCCCCGCCTCCGAACGTCAATGGATATTTGAAATTTTTTTTTATCTAAATTAGTTTTCTAGTTCATTTACATAAACATACCGAGTTTCAACTTTGCAGCATAAGCCGTTCTATAGATAGGAAAAACACCCCCCACCCCCGTACCATACTACCCCTATAAAAAATTATATTTTTCCAACATGCTACTAACATAGCTCTATCTAAATACCAAGTTTCAGCTTCATATCATTATAGGTTGTCGAGATATTAAAATCGGAACTTTTTCCTTTTCACCCTCCCCCACCCTCACCCTCTACACCCACACTTCCAAAATTTTGTTTTCTGCTAGGGGTCTATTAGACCTACTTCTGGTAAAAATTTGAAGCATCTATCTTACACTGTTCTTAAGATATGAGACGTGATTTTTTTGAAAAATTCTTATCCCCTCCACTTTCATGCTCCACCGCCCCCTTAAAAAATTTTACTTTCATTAAACTTCATTTGTCAACCTTTACACACAAACCAAATTTTATTTATCTAGCACAATTGGTTCATGAGATATCGTAATCTAAAGTTTTTCACCCCCCCACCCCCGGACGCCACTGCCCCCACTCAAATTTTTGTTTCCGATCTATTCTCCTAGTATACCTACAGATATTCATTAAGTTTCAATTTTGTGACATTAACCGTTTAGGAGATATGGATTTTAGAATGTGTCGATCTCACCTTTTTTGCGTTTCGGACGCATAATTTTTCTCCCCACTCCCGAACCCCTTCACCTATATCAGCAATTTTTTTGCAAATGGGTCCACTACTGAAGCTCTATACAAATTCCAAATTTCAGGCTCCTAGCATAAGCGGTTGCTGAGATCTAGAAACCAAAATTTTCCGTCTAAAACGCTTCCCCCTCCTCCCCCCTCACACCCCCACCCATCCAAATTTGGCCACTTTAAGGGGGCCTACTCAGTCTATTCATCAAAAAAATTTTAATTTAATAGCTCAAAGGGTTTGGGAGCTACGAGCCTTCAAACGATTTTGCGTACAGCGGTCGACGTACGGCGTACGGCGTACGGCGGACAGACGGACTGAAATTTTTTTTTGCTTTTTTCGTGTCTACTCGTCATGAAACGTGAAAAAAAAAATTTTGAGGGTAGCAAATTTTTTTTTTTAAAAATCGATAACAATACTGTATTATTGAAATAATAAAGTAAAATACTACATTTGCGTTGTAAAGCATTACATAATCATGTGGTAAAATCACACAGGTGTAAAATTACATGCACTATAGTAGGAATTTAATTTCCTATTATTGGAATAGTAAATTTACTAAAAAAATTTTAAGAGTGTATATTTTACTTTATTATTTTAATAATAAAGTATTTCTAAAAATATCGATTTATAATATTGTCCATAAGATGACGCTAGCGTCGAAAATGGGATTTTTCATCAGAAATCTCTTTTTAGCAATATTGGTCGCCTTGTCGAACAAAATGATTTTCCTGCACTTTTTTCAACTAAAACATAGACAGTGTCTTAATGCCTTTGCCAAGTGGCAGAGATGCGGTCATTTTCTGCACTTCCAATAGATCGTGATAGTAGCGTATAATCTTATTCCCATATCTTTCTATCTAATGATAAGGAAAGATAAGCAACTTAAGACTCAACCGTATAGTTATCGCGAAACACCCCAATTACCATCAAGGCAACAGTCAGTATTCGATATATTCTTTGCCACATAGGCACAGAGTTCCAAAATGCGCTGAAAAGCAGTAAGGTACGCATGTTTGTGAATTTTGAGAGCAATTATGTGGATAAGATTTGCATATGAAAGGTGAGAGGTATCCTTGATAAAATATAAATGTATATTTTCAGACTTCAATATCTTCGACGGATCTTGGTGGTATTCTGGCCAGACGTTATCTTCATCGATCTATCTATCTTTGAAGGATTACTGGACAGTATGGGATAGACGTTGCAAAGAGAAAATGTATGTGGAGGTCCGACCTCGAAAAATATGAAACTTCAAATAATGAGTCTTACGTCGGTTGGCGGTTGTAAACCAACCATGCTCCTAAGAAAGAGTTGCGATTATAACAGACCACTGTGCGATGAATGTGTTCAAATTCTACTATATGTGTTCAATGCTGCAACATTTTTCTGTCAGTGCCAACTTTTGCTTAATGAAGACTGTATCTAACTTCATAAGGAATGAGGAGCTTACAGGTGTTGACCTGAACAAGGTGTTGAACTACATCAAGAAGTCGAAACGACTTGGTGAAATTAGAAATCAAAAGGAATCCTCAAAAATGTTATGCTAACATCACGAGAAGCGACGAACTCGTAGACCTGGACGTACCCAAGGAGTGAACTTCAATAAAAAGATGAGTGAGGGAAAATAGCCACCCAGTACTTATTCTTGCGTACTGAAAAGAAAGGTGGAATAAATTTTTACCCGGTCCAGGTGTGCATTTCGAAGAAATAAAAACGGCTTAGGGCAGAAGGTAGCCTTCTAAGAAACTCTTTGCAGTTACTTTACGTGTACTTCACAAGGAACAAAGGTTTCGTAGACCTGTAACTAGGTGTAAACTTTGCCAAGAAATCCAACCAGATCAGGAAAAGTAAGCGTGTCTCGCAGCATCTACACTTAATTCTCATGAACGATCAACTCATAAATCAGGAGCAAGACAAGGTGTAAATTTTGGGAGAAATCAAACCGTCACCGTATTCTATAAGAGTAAAATTATGAGAGTACTGTTTTCATAAACAAAATATATGCTCTCTTAAGAGTCTGGTTTGGTCTATGAGTGGAAAATCGTTAATTGGCTTGCCACCAATCTTCTTCTTTCGCTTTCTTATAAAATTAAAAAAAAAACTAAGATCTATCGCCACAAGACTCAGGTGAATTATCTGCATGCCCTTGATGGTATTGATCTTGAAACCTCTCTATTTTGCCGTCTCGTACTGCTTGCTGGATAGCAGGACAGGGAGTGTAGAAACTTAGATAATTGATTGCCCACTAGATGAATGCAACGAAGCCAGAATCATTTGCAATTCAGATCTTTCAGCATTACATACTTAATACATCCTCAGCTAACACAGCTATAAGATACGTTAGGAAAATTGATGAATGGAAGAAGAAAGCTGCAGATTTATGCACAAACCTCGATATAATGAACTTGCTGTATACCGTGGTGTACAGTATCTACTCGAGTGTGTGGTTTTGCCATTAGTTTGAATATGACCGAAGCGCATGCGATAAACAAAGCAAACCAATTGGAAATTCACGAAAGGTCTTTTTATCAGCATCTTTATCCATTCCACTCTCATGGAAGTGATGTGAAATTGTTAATTGGATTGTTATTTGATCGTGCAATAGATTTATGATGGGGTATAATAAAATATATTGCATCCGTGAATAGTCTAGATGTTCAATATTCATTGATATCATTGTGGATTGTACAGTGATCTTGCCATTTATAATTTCTTCTGTGGAAATTTCAAATTTTTTATAGTGTTTTGAAAAAGTACGCTACTTCAGCAATGTCTCTCAATCAATGATCTTGTGGTATTTGTCTATGATTCCAATTTATATCCCTGATTTGGAAGACCTTCCATTGTCTTAACATTTGCCATTTTCACACAGACGTCAACAATCTTTCTTCAGGTCTTCAACTAATAGCTATTTTGGTTTCCTCTTGTAATTTATATCTCGACTCCGTTGCGGATTCCATTGAGTTCCCTTTCCAGTCTATAGTTTCTATGTGACTTCTGATTGATCCTGATAAAGGCTTCATTTTTAGGAATCGAAGGACTGAATCCCTTAACAGACCATATAGAGTGAAATCATACATACGCCAAACTAATAAGGAAATTTTTGTTGGTTAGTAGCTGGCAACTTTCTGACATCTTAGCACATTTGCACAAAACTGGAATGGCTTTACGATAGTCCTCGTCAAACCTAAACAATATTTGGTTTTTTACTTAAACCAATGGCAAGATGGGATTCGACCTCAGTATTTATAGACTTGCCCACTTAGCCACTGATCTACCGAGCCTTCTGGTAAAAAAATACGTTACTTTTTTTGTTCCTCAGAAATGCCCAGAATTTCTTCCTCCGTTCCTACCTCCATCCGATTCCTTAAAGCATTGTTCAAATAACCAAATTTTTGTTTTCAATAGATAAGTGGTTAACCTTTCGCCAAACTCCCTGCCTGAAGGTGTGTGCCAGTTTATAAGAGCTTAATTAATTTTTATGCCAAACGTATTAATGAACAATTCGTATTCAAGAGTCTGTAGCACAAAATTACTTTTTTTTACCGTGAGGCCTAAATTGTCCATATTAAATAAAATGTAATTTTTTAATCAAAGAAATTGTAATTACATTGATTGAAATCAAAACCAGGCTTACCTTCATTCAATGCCCCGAAATAAAGTCAGCAAATTCCGACAAATTCAATTGCTCTGATCCACAAAAACCGGCCAAAATAATAGCAAAACCGATAACGAAATCGTGCGACCGCAATTGCTTTTCGATTACAACTTGTGGTCAGTTGGTTGATCAGTTCGAAAACACACGCAATCCGGAATACGGACCTACTGACCTTCCTGGCACAGTGCCACTTGGTTTAGCACCGCAAGAAATGGAATGTCAATGAAAACGATTTCATGTCCGATTCGATAAAGTTTTCAAGTTTAAATGGCGTCTGCATTACACACGCACATACTACCAGATGCTGGACCAACATCGCACTCATCTCTCGATTAAAAGTTTTTTATTAAGTCCGTCGCCGTACGTTCTGTCCAGTGAGGGCGAGACGCGACGGCCTGTCGAATGGACCGATTGATGACCAATTGGTGCACCGACTGCATTATTCCAGTTTGCAGCCAACTTCAAGTGGACGCTAACTATCGCAATGAAGATAGATGCGAGTACAAAACGAACAAGTTGGGTTAAGTCTCATCTTAATGTCGCTTTCTTGTAATGAGTCGGTGAATTGAGTGCGTGGCAGGTTTTAATGCATATTTCATAACTCGTCGGCAAGTACTTAACAACTGGTCAAAGAATTATTCATGCTGTCTTTGCACGGAAGTGTCTGTGATTGTAATGGCCACTGATCAGGTGGAAAATTGTTAAATTTTATTGACGACGAAAAGAAAATATCATTGTTTGAAGACAACTCGGACTGTGACACTGACCCACTAGCACCACAATTCTTAAAATTAAAAGTCATTTACATGGGGCTGTTCAAAAAGTATGACTCTAAAAGAGTGACGGTATCTTCAACAATGGTCTTCTGAGGAAGATGGAAGTCTTAGGTCGGCACTGAAAATCGGGAACGAAAATGGCAGTAAGACGGCAATACCTTAATAATACACCTCGAAATTGGGACTATATTTGAATTCGAAGTAAAAGCGCGTAGTGGGTCAACCACAAAGACTGTTGCTTCTGTATAAAGCAAATGGATTAACTCTTCTTAAGACTATAACAAATTACTTTGATATACCTTTGAAAATAAGACCTCGAGCTGCTGGTGCTTTTTGTTTCGAATTAACTCGAAAGATCCACGAAGATCGCATCTGTTCTGAATGTTCTTAACGAATCTTGGAAGCTAGCTCCAGACTCCACTTTTCTGGGTCACGTCTATATCCCATTTTGGACTAAGGCAAGACTAAGACTATTTTATTCCGTAAATCTAATTTTAAATTGTTCACCTCCATGCTAAGCACCTAACCAAGATCAAATACGACTTTTTTTCATTAAATCTCTCTCTTCCGAAGAAAGTTAGTTGAAGCGACAGATATGTCTCAATCTTGACGTATAAAATTCAATCCTTTCATTTGCACATATGAGATATGATAGTGGCACGCGAGACACGCTTAAGATACGAAACATATTCATAGTTACACTCATGATGGCTGTTCCGTTAACGATAAATTAAAATGCTTTTATATGACTGAGACATTTTTGCATATGGGTGAGATGTTGTTTTTCCATCAGGAAGAAGCACACCCTAGTCAAGTTTCTTTAAGATTTCTTGCCTCTTATGACTTTCGCTGGAAGTTCGAATTAAGCACGTGTTGTTCACCTCAGATTTGATGATGCCGGTGGTAAATTAACACATGCGAATTGCCACGGTAACGCTAAACTGTAGTTGTATGTCTCGAGCTTGATTGAAGAATTTCACTTCCTTTGTCGCCACTCCGGAAGTAGATGATTGTGCCCTTTTGTGCGAACTAATTTTCAAAAACCATTGAAGCACCGAGGAACTAGGAACTAGTGTAATGACATCGTTATCACTTTCTTCAATTCTGAGAATAAATCAGTGTTTTTTGTTTCTTTTCTTGTTGCATATTATACACAAATTGATACTATGGAAAACTAGTTTTTTGATCTGTATTTCTTATTTTTACGCGATGCTATTACCTGGAAGTCGTTTTAGTTCTTTTTAACCTTTACGATTCGTGAAACTTGATATGTAGATGAATTTCTTCATGAAATCATAATTTAAGTATTTATATATTTGAAAATCAAATTTACCTCGACTATCTGGTTTTTGCGTTCGGTTTTCTACTTGATTTATGATCGGCGTTTTGATCGCTAGTTGGAATTTCGCTTGGGCATCAGATCGAATTGATGGCAAGGAAAGAAATTAACAAGGTAAAGAAAATATTTCTGAAACACCTTGGAACAATAAAAATTTGCGAGCATAATTTCATAAATAAGGTCGTAACGATATTTAGCAAAAATAAATTAAAGCGCTACACAAATTAAACAAAAGAGTTTTTTTTTCCAAACCGTCCACATAATGAAAACATACATTTAAAATTGACATTCTTTTAGAGATTTGATAGATGCATTCACATTTAAAAAAGAAGTTATGGGTATGTCCTTGGGACTGTTCTCATGAACTTGCTTATTTAATTGCTCCATGGTTAAATTTGATCAGAAGTACTCATTGCAGTCTACAGGACTTTTCTTGAAAAATTAAAGACATCTTAGTTCTATCAAACCTTTTAACCTAATAAGTTCAGTTCAGTTCAGTATCAAGAAATTTTAGTTCCTTTAGAAATTGAATAAAATTAATAAATCTAAAAAAACCTTAAAATTCAAAATGCAACTCTTAACGAATCGACTAAAAGCAAATTTCTTCAAAAACGTGTTCGCCGTCAGAGATTTTAGATGAAATTTTTATTATAATAATTCGCATAATCTTCACATTTCTTGGCATAGTTACCATACTTAAGTTATCCACAAACGCGGTCAGACCAAAAGCATGATAACTAGGAAACGTATATCTGTCGAATATTTTTCCATTTCTACATATAGGAAAATATGGTGAGCTAAGAAATTTAAATATTCTTGAAAAATTTTGTGTTTTTATGTTCTAACTATGCTATGGTACCATACCAAGTTCTAACTAACGATAACTCCAGAACACGAGGATTACGATTTTTGTTTGTTATTTCCAATGTTAAATTAAATAGAAAAAACCTCCCATTTTATCAGTAGCTACCATACAAAAGTACATCATCATGATTCTGGATGATGGCAATTCGTGCGAACAATGGAATTTTTCGCAAACTTCTTTTAATCTATGTTTTGAGGTTAAAATTGATTTAAAATGATGTCGAGAAATATAATGTTAAAAAAGCAAAAGGAAAAAATATCCTAAAGAGTTATCTTTTAATATATCAGTATGTTTACACTACTCGTAAACAGATTGTAATTGTTTTTGTTTACAAGAGTAAGAATTCTTCTGCACTTATAAAATTCTTATAAAAAAATATATTATTTTTCATTGCTCATAATCAAATTTTTATAAGCAGCTTTTTACTTGATCTCTTATAGGAGAATACATTACCGCATTTATGGATATTTTGGCCATAGTATTACTGCATTAGTTTTTAAGAGCTACATTTAAATCAAAAATACTAAATAAGAATAAGTTTTCTTATTAAAGTTCTTATTATAAGAGTAAAAGTTTTAATAATTCTATTGGAATAATTATTTATTTCGAGTTAATAAAAAACTTATTTTTTTGAGGGCATTGAAGTCTTATGAGACGTTTTGAATTTACTAAGAATTATGTATTTTGGTCCGTAGAGTTTTCTAGTTGGAAAGAGAATGAGTATTGAACAAAATCTAGTACTCTGTGACCGCTAGTCTACCAAATTCAAAGGCACTTGGTCCGAATCTTTCACGGCCCTGTATGTTCAAATCCAAGAGAGCAATAGGTGCAATTTCGTTACCACAATCACATTATCTTAAAGATCTGTTTATCATGGCTCTACACTTTAGAAAAAGTATCAATTCTCCGATTTTGGGAGCGATTGTGTACGAAGGCGGTCAATTTACCAACTGAAATTTAACCACCACGTTAACCTTCAGAACTATTTCCTATCCCGGAGTTCATTCTTCAAAATCATGTAGCTAATCTTCAAAATAATAAATTATACGACCATGGAGACTCACACTCATTATACTTACAACGTTTCTCTTGTAAAAGAAACCCTTAAAATGGTAGTAGCTACTATAAAATAGTTTCAATGCGTTGGTTGGTCATAATAATATACAAGTACTTCGATGACCGCCATGCCAACCTCCGCCATTCGTAATGCACTTACACTCCATGTAAAAGAAAATTAAATAAATATCAAAAACTCGTTAAGTAACTTACATGAATAAAATATTAATCATCCACTTATCATCGCGATGAGGATAGGCGGCATTATACCTATAGACATTCTGAGTATTAGTAACTATGCGGATCGTCCCAGGGACTTTATTTAACCGGAAGTTTAACAATAAATCAAAAAGGTAACAAACAAGTTATAAATACTTACGTCAGGGCGCATAACTTTATTATTATTTTGGTCAAAGTTTGCATACAATCGAGGTGGGTGTGGTCCAGAATATTGTTTTAAACTCTTCTGTTACATGAAAACTGAATCCGATTATCGGAAAAAAAGTTAGCCAACAATCTGGCCGTGCTTTTATATTTTTCGTAGCAAAGTTTGGACGTAGTTAAAGTTGTAACGTTATTTTCAGCCCCCTTTTACCTCACCCCGCCACAAAAATATTACTCTTCTAAATGATGTCTGACAAGTTTGAGAAAAAAATCAGCCAGCCCCAATTTCAGTAGAATGGCTCTTTAAGTATAACAACAATCGTTCAACTTTCTTCCATAAGCCGTTCTTCAAATAACAACAGTCTGGATACATTTTTTTTTGCTTTTAGCTCAGCTTCGATAGAAATGAAGATTTGGCGCCCAACATCGCGTTCGCTCAACGTGGGTCGGTTTCATTAATTTTGGAGTTAGGTCGCTCTCTTAATGAATACTTCCCAACATCGAGGCAATTAATTCGATAAATTTAAAAGCGTAAAGATGGAATTACAGTGCACGCGGTTTGCGTGCGCAAAGCGATGCGACGCGATAACAGCTGAGTAGAAAGCATCGCACCGCGCGCGTCGCTGTGATTGACAATTTGTCGGGTGCGTATCGAGATTATGTCTTTTTAGTATGTTTCGTTTCGGTTTTTTTACAACTATAGACCGCGACCGGTTAATAAATATCCCGAATGAATGCTTAAGCAAAAATAAGGGCGCAAAACCTTCGCAGGTTGCGAACAAAGTATTTTGAAATTCGTGAATTTTATTTGATAGCTGTGGCAAGCAATTGATCGCGCTTGCTATAGCAAGTGTTGCGCTATGGAGCGCGACGCGATTTTCCATTGTGAGCGTCGCTCGTCGTCGCCTTCACTTTAATTTCACATTTAGGTATATGATATACAGGTGGTAAATTTTCTTAGATGTTTTTACTAATAGAAAAATTCAGTTGAAAGATTCAAAATAAAAACGTTCGAATGATGAAGAAAGTACTACATCAATCAATACAGCATTAACAAGCGATGAATTACCTGAACGATTTATTCGAATTATTTATATCCCTCGCAATAAAGTGTACCTACCTATTGCCGCAGTCACAGTAAACTGGTTTAAATTTTCGCGCTTTGATTCCGCCGTCTTCACATAACCGACATTTTATCGCATCCATGCCAATGCCGCTCGAACTGCATTTATACCATAACGTGCGGTAAAGTGATCCGCAAAATCATTTCCTCAAACTGCGCAAAAATAAAATTATGAAAATGTTTAGTAAGTTAAGTTTTTGATCGATGCCGATCGCATTTATTCGCTCAATAGCCCGGTTAAACTTTTACCGCGCTATTATCACGATTCGGTTCAACCATTGTTGTCCGATGACCCATGAAGGAATGTCTTCAAGACGATGGATCGACTCAAGCCTGATGACCAGTCGCCATTAGCTTAAACTGTTGTCGACTACTTTAAATAAAAAGCAGAGGCCTGCTCTGAGTCTATCTCGGCATTTTCTTTACATTGCTCCGGGACTTATGTATGTCAGATAACGATAGCAACTTCAATCCGATATCCGAATATATGTAACATTTGCAGCAAGTGGAATAATTTTGCGAGAGAGAAAAAAAGGTAAGTTAATAAGTAAACTAAAACAAAATAAGCACACTTCTCTTGCACCGGTTACCGCGAATTATGTAACATGTTGTTCGGACAAGTATTGAAACTTTCGGATGTTTTACAAGTTTTTCTGTTGGTTTAGTCATTGCCGAGGGTTTGTGAGGATTTGATGATAATTGAATTGTAAAGGTTTGGTTGAATAAGTTCTATTTGCTGAACGCAGCGATCCTTGAAGACTCAGGATAGACACTAAGGTGCAGACTTCACACGGAGGTCATTTTATCGAATATGGCCCGCCTTGGGCCTAATTAGTAATAAAATAGCGCCCAGGAATAACCATTTGGGCAACAAGTAGCTGATGGTCAAGACAGTCCAAAATTAAAGTAATACGTGTTATGAAGTGCCTTTAAGAAACAAAAAAATTAACATAATATCGCATTAATTAAATCGAAAACCAAGCTAAAGCCCAATTAAAAGTCGTGTTAACCTAACCACGTGGGCACTCTTTAGCCCGATTTAGTACGGCATATCGATTTCTCGCTATCAAGATCCAAATTTGGTTCGCTCGTAATTCATCCTGTCATCATTTATAATGAACACTCACCTCATACCTATGTTTGGCACTAATTTCGCTTTCTTCAGGTACGAAGCTATCGTGCAGGTAGGCAATGTAGAGGAACAGTCGAGGTGGTACATTACACCTCTTAATCCAAGTAATATCGCATGCTAACGGCTGTACTCCGATTTATCTTTTTTTTCTCGTCCCAACTGCATCAGATAAGAACTCCATTTTCGAGCCAAACTCCATAGGTACTCAAACATTATAATAATGACCATAATGACCAGTTTCAGTTTCGTTTCAAAAGACGAATGTCTTTAGGCAAAGACGATGGATCGACTTGCTTTAGGTCATGTCGACACTGTGGTGTATCTACTAAGGATCTGTATGATCATAATCGAGCCCAAAATGTGCAGGTATTATTAAGTACGAGTTTGTTTTCAATGCTCATCGGATTGATACAGCACCGGTGCCAGTAATGAAACTTAACTTAAGATGTTCGATTTTTAACCTTGACAATGTATAAGAGAGTTGCCTACCACTATGGAGGTACTTTGGTATCTACTATCGTAAATTAGTACCACCGCAAGGTGCCAGTCATACCTTAACATCAAAAATATGAGATTTGGATAGTTATGACTATAATGAGCGTTTGAAAACAATCTATAAGAGTGGAGAAAAGTTAAGATCGTGGTGAAAGTCAGCTCAAATAGTTGCCAATTTGATTCAATAGCACAGGTACTTTAGTATTGTTATTAGTTTCGAGTTTTAAGATATCTTAAACAAGTAGTCAAAATGGTTATGAAATTAAGGGTGTGTGTCAATTTGTTTCGAAATTCAATTCAGTGCAATGAATTGAAGAAAAAAAAAGGTAAAATTTAACTTTCTTTTGTACATTAGTCCTTGTTATCCCCAATAATATTAGCCAAGTTTTCATGGTGAACTATCTGTACTCCTATCATATCTACGGCAAACAAACCAAAAATTCTTAAAAATTAGCTCTACTCTAAAAATACATTCTGATTTTGTACATTGAATATGTTAAATATACGAAAGCCATCCTAACTACTCTCCAGACCAAAAGTCTTAAAAATTGCAAAAACTCTTAAGCGCATACTTCGAAACTCTTATAACAAAACTCTTGTAATAAAATGTACTTAAGATATGTTACATAGTAGTTTTGTAATGAGAAAATTACCATACTAGAGTTACTGAGACATTTACTCTTATAATAAGAATTTAAATAAGAAAAGGCTCTCATTGAATAATTTTCACGACTACTTAAATTTTGAATGATGGCCATTACGTATTGATTCGAAATAAAAGGTAAAAACTGAAATTTTGGACTAGGAAGGAAAGTCTTTTAAGTTTCACCTCCAGAAAGTCTCTAGCGAAATATATTGTCTTTTCAAAGCTGAGGGTTTTCTCAAAAACTATTCTAATGATCTTAATGATTTATACGCGGTTCTATAGATAATGAAATTGCCTAAATACTTGTACATACTTTTAACTTCTGAAATAAATATTCTACAATATTTTTAAAAAATGATGGGGCTTTACACACAAATTTGTCATTTTTTAAGCTGGAGGCACTTATTTCCACAAACTAATTAAAAACATTGGGAAGACAGCAGCCCAATGTTTTACTTTATTATTTTAATAATACAGTATTGTTTTCGATTTTTTAAAAAAAAAAATTTGCTACCCTCAAAATTTTTTTTTTCACGTTTCATGACGAGTACACACGAAAAAAGCAAAAAAAAATTTCAGTCCGTCTGTCCGCCGTACGCCGTACGCCGTACGCCGTACCTCGACCGCTGTACGCAAAATCGTTTGAAAGCTCGTAGCTCCCAAACCCTTTGAGCTATTAAATTGAAATTTTTTTGATGAATAGACTGGGTAGTCCCCTTGAAGTGGCCAAATTTGGAGGGGTAGGGGTGTGAGGGGGAAGGAGGGAGAAGTGTTTTAGACGGAAAATTTTGGTTTCTAGATCTCAGCCACCGCTTATGCTAGGAGTCTGAAATTTGGAATTTACATAGAGCTTCAGTAGTGGACCCATTTGCAAAAAAATTGCCGGTATAGGTGAAGAGGTTTTGGAGTGGGGGGAAAAATTATGCGTCCGAAACGCAAAAAAGGTGAGATCGACACTTTCTAAAATCCATATCTCCAAACGGTCACTATCACAAAATTGAAACTTAATGAGTATCTGTAGGTATACTAGGAGAATAGATCGGAAACAAAAATTTGAGTGGGGGCAGTGGCGTACGGGGGTGGAAGCTAAGAAACTTTAGATTACGATATCTCACGAACCAATTGCACTAGACAAATAAAATTTGGTTTTCTTATAAAGGTTGACAAATAAAATTTGCTGAAAGTAAAATTTTTTACGGGGGCGGTGAAAGTGGAGGGGATAAGAATTTTTCTAAAAAATCACGTCTCATATCTCAAGAACGGTATAAGATAGATACTTAAAATTTTTACCAGAAGTAGGCCTAATAGACCACTAGCTGAAAACAAAATTTTGGAAGTGTGGGTGTAGAGGGTGAGGGTGGGGGAGGGTGAAAAGGAAAAAGTTCCGATTTTTCTATCTCGAGAACCTATAATGATATAAAGCTGAAACTTGGTATTTAGATAGAGCTATATTAGTAGCATCTTGGAAAAATATAATTTTTTATAAGGGTAGTATGGTACGGGGGTGGGGGTGTTTTTCCTATCTATAGAACCGCTTATGATACAAAGTTGAAACTCTGTACGTTTATGTAAATCAACTAGAAAACTAATTTAGATAAAAAAAAATTTCAAATATCCATTGGCGTTCGGAGGGGGGGCAAAAAAAATTATCAGTGTAAATAGAATGCATATATTTTCACGGTTTTCGTCATATCTATTAGGTCTTCCCAAATATTGAATTCATTTTTATTCTACGGATTCTTCATATAAATACCTAGAAAGTGTTTTCAGGATTTTTTAAAATTCGACCCCTAAGGCGGTGCAAAGAGGGTTGTAAACTTTTTCACGAATTCTACTATATCCCCACGTCTTATCAGATATCGAATATTTTTTCACTTTCACGTGCTTGCGTAACAATCACCTAAAACTTGTTTTTAAATTTTTTTCAGCCCCTAAGAGGGTATAAACGGGTTGAACACGTTTTCACGAGTTCCGTCATTTCTTTTAGAAGTGATAAGAAATTGAATTGGTTCCTACCTTCTCGTGCTGTTTTCATATTTATTTATTAACTTTTTTCAGGATTTGTGGATATTCAACCCCCAAGTGGGTGTAAGGAGGTTGCATATCTGATGATATATCGAATACATTTTTACTTCCTATGGTTTCCTATATAAAAAAGCCAAAAAGTCATTTTCAGTATTTTAGATATTCAATCCTAATGGGTGTAAGGGGGTTGTATGCTTTTCAAAGTTTCGACATATTTCTTAAGTTCGATGAGATATTAGCTCGCTTTTCATTTCCACAGACTTTTTATATAATCGCCTACAAACCCATTTCTTAATTTTTGGATAATCAACCCCCAAGGGTTTGCATATGTTTTCACAATTTTTGCCATTCCTTAGTTCTGATGAGATATAAAATTGATTATTACGGCCAACCAATTCACGATTTTTCGAATTTCCAGAACCAAGGAGGTGTGAAGGGTTTGCTTACGTTTTTTTCGAAATTCAAACCCCAAGTGGAAGTAGTGGGTTTGTATACGTTTTAACAATTCGCCATATCTCTTAATTCTGATAAGGCAACAAATTCGTTTTTGCTTCTATAGGCTTTTAGTGTACATAATATACTGAAATTCGAATAGTCTACACGGACTTTTTCAATGTTTAATCGGTTAAAAATCTCTATTTTAAATATTTTTATATTAAGAACAAAAATAATTTTCCAAGAAATCTAATAATCTCGAAGCAACTCATGATACACTCCGACTTTAACCGCTCCCGAACTTTGACCCGAAAAATAATAAAGTTTCGCCCAGACCATTGGCAGATTTTTAATTAGTTTAACTAAAGTTTAGTTTAATATTATATAATAACGGTGATGATTAATTTGTTGATTATAGTTACTTTTGCAAGTTAGAGCTGAGACGGATCTTTTAATTTATGAGAGAAATGTGAAATTTTTGAATTCCTTCAACGTCGTTTTCGAATAGGGGCAACAGGAGGACTTGCCTCCACCTACACCCAACAGTCTGAAAAATTCCATTTTAAAATTATAAAAAGTAAAATTTTCCAACCAATACTGAAATTATTTTGTAATTCACTGTACAATTTTTGATACTTTGTTCTAGCCGCTACGGTTATTTATAGTGCAAAAAATGCACTCAACGCAACAAGCAAAGTCTTTTAATTTCAGTTGATTTAAGTTTATTTAAAGCATCGATTTGCATAATTATAGCGATCTCAAAAATTATTACATAATACAGAAACTACTTTTCAAAACCTCAAATTCTTCTTTTTAAGCCATAGCTTTGTTTTTTCTTTCAAAATGTTGTATAGACGGCCTTTCAGTATAAAGCACAAAAATTTTAAAAACGCATGACAAAATAGTTTTTTGGAGAAATTTTAAAAATAGTAATGTCTACTATCTAATTCTATCTCGAAGCTCAACAGAAACTAAAATTATAGGAAATATTACGCTGTTTAAATTTGAACTGAGCTATTTTTGCTCTAAGTTGTCGTGGAAACGAGAATTTTCCAAAAAAAAAACAGTTTAGGTGCCATGTTTTAAAGATGATGCAGGGAACGGATACTTTCGAAGGTAAAAAACTTAGAGTTTTCATTAGGACCGCAAAATGAAAAAAATTTCCAAAAAAAGCCATTCGCGAACTTCTAAAAACTAAAGATTTTTCTGTCGTTTAATCGGGTTACTGTCTTCAGTCTTTCGTTTTATTTTGACGTGCGTGAGAAGGGAACTATTTTTTAAGAATGATTATTGGTTCCGCTACCAGCTAGCCATGACCTCACCACATATGGTAAAAAGAGTGTGGTTTCTCTACTATTCCCCAAAAAAATTAATAAACTTAACTTAATGTGTGGATCTAGCTAATATATTATTTTAGGTCGGATATATTCGAATTAGAAGCTTCCTAAATTTCCTTGGTTTTGAAGTCAGTTGCGATCCTTGGAATGCGTATTCTAAGTCATGTGGGATTTATTTAAATATGCCAAGAGTCTTATGGACGCGTCTTTAATATTTTCTAGTCAAAGTCTTAAAGGGGTGTAAAGTAGATGTGCGAAAATTAATTAAATCAAAGTAAAACTGTAAAATTTGTAAATTATTGGGTTTTTCCTTGAACCCTTCTTCCCTGATATCCCAAATGTTTCGAAATATGACCTATAAAAAATAAATAGCATACATATATGTACCAAGTATTAACTTTCCTGAGATTATTTTTCAATCCCTCCGTTACTCAAGGTGGTGACAACATCTTAAAAGCCACGAGAAACAAAAATTATAAGGTCTTGATTCTATCCGTTGAACCATAAACCTCGCTTCTTGTGTCTCTATATATTTTTCTTTTAAAATCCTTCTAAGGTTAACTCTAAATCCGAACTTCTTAAAAAAAAAACACCTTTCTTGACATAAGATAGTACTAAACGGATCCCAAAATTTCTGTTAGACTCCATTGGATATTATCGAAACTCGAATTGCGTCAAAATTTTTCCATCAAAAATAATTCCGAAAGTAGATCATTCCATTTCGAAAAAATTGATTACATTTGTTGGTTTATTTATTTCTACCGCACTGCAAACCAAAAGAATCGCAAGTAAATAATTAACAGTTCACATAAGTGGAGCATATGTTTATAGGTGAATTAAGATTAAATTGTGTAACTTTGAGCATTTTGATCTGTAGGCAATTTAAGTGAATCCTTAAAGTGGCTCGTAAGTGAAGCATCTCAGTTCACTACATTTTCAAATTCATTAAAAACAAAATAGATTTTTTTACTTTTTTACGCCTTCGTACAAAGTTCAGTAAATTACTCATTCACAAAATTGTTTACTGGGAGTACATCGATTGTACTTGTATGACTGCGAACCCATCATTTCTCATGGTTTACTGGGAAATCCTAGGGGCTTAAGGTTAAGGTTTTTTTTCCAAACTTGAGAAATTACCAACGTGTTTTAAGTTAAATATTTATTCAGGTTCGAGAGATAACATTCAAGAAAAATAAAATAACTTCAAGCCATGAAAAAGGTGATCAAAAAGTCGGTAAAATAACGATGTTATGATTAGAACATTAAATTTAACGTACACTATTACTTTTGAAACCTGATATTATTTACAATGAATAAATGTCCACCTCGCAGTTATTTCCATGTGCTGCTCATTCGAAACGAGTTGAGCAACTTCCTGATTCAAGTATCGCGAGCACGGTGTTAATATCAGTATAATAGTGACCTCGTTACGTCACAATATAATAATAATTACAATCTTACAACAGTTCAACATTCAATAATAATTTCATTTTCGATTTCGTGATTTTCTAGCACTCACCATAAATTTATTAGTCTAGTCTGTCAAGAATAATCTCAGCATCTGTAAGTTGTAAATGGATTTCGAAATATTTTATATGTTCGTCTATAAGTTGTGATTTCTGGCCGGCCAAGTGTATCGCGTTTGCATAAAGTTGACGTGGATAATGTTATTACGCTAATTGCATACTGAATCGGGCGGTAAAACGTATGTATACCGCCCATCGATTCAGTAAAATGATCCAATAAATTGCCGGAACTTAGGGTGTGGGCGCGTGAAAAAAATCTTCAAAGTGTTGCTTTTCGACTATGAGGACAATAGAAAGGTCCCTCATGGTTTCGTGTCGTAGAAGGTTTGTTAATGGCACATACTATACTACATATAAGGAGACACATAGATTTCAATAAGTTTAAATTGCAATAACCTGCTAAAACTCTTCTTTCGGTCGGGCTTTTTTTAAGTGGATATTTTGCAAACTGAAGCCCATGTGGAGTTGATCTTCGCGTATGCAATGCACCGCGTCAAGAACTTAATGTTCATTCATTAAATTACCGCAAAAGTTGCAATTAACCATGGACATAAACCACGCGCGCCCAGCATGAGCGCTTGTTAGTTTAAAGTGTGGTGGGTAGATTTCAAACTCATGGATTTGATCTTGGCCGCAAAAGATTTTCTTCACATAACAAAGAAATTCATAATTAAATCGAAAGATTAAGTTGTTAAGATTACGCGACTATAGAGAATCGAATAGTCTCAAAGCCTTCGCAAGTCCGCCATAGAGCCCCGTACTGGACCCTTGTAATCGCAAAGACAGTAGACTCTGCCCACTGTGTACGGACTTCAATATTATTGACGACGATGACAAAGCAATTACGCGCCAAATTCAAATTTAATTCGTACTGACCTTCGTTAGATTTCGATGCAATAACGAGGCGGTATATTCTGTTCGTGGAATTACTGGTGGACACACGAAATCTACTCCCCGAACTAGGGCAATCTGAATTCGATTAATCCAAGTCCAGGTAATTGTTACGAAATCGAAACAATAGTAACGATAACAACTCCGGTCGTGATATAATATAAACTAATTTCGCCCGGAGAATGACTTGACCAAAATCCTATCCCCAATCGGGCTTGAAAGCTGGAGAAACTATAGCGACAGTTTCTTGGCAAATTCTAAATTTTGTTGTTAGTCGTCGGTGTGCTAACTAGCTGAGTTTTGAGATTGTATTTCAAGATAAACGGCTTTGTTTACTGGAAAACCTGAACAACAATGTTTCTTCGGTTGTTTCAAGCCCAGATTTCTTTCGGTGTACAATTCACCTTCTAAACCAATTTCTGATTTTCCTTTGTTAGCTTTACGAACGGAATAGTGTTGACGTTATTGTGAGAATCAGTTATTTAATGTTAATAGACAGCTTTGATTCCCCAGCACCGACAATGACTGCAATCAGATATCAAGGGGATTCACAAAGTATTTTTTATGATTTTATGGCCCATAAAAGTATTCCCACGTTGATTTAACAAAATAAACAAGAAATCGATTTGATTGGCTTCACGATAAAAAAAAACATTTTCGCATAAAAAAACACAAATTGATTGTGTTAGTTATCCTCTGGCTACACAATCTTCACTAAGGAACAAAAGACCGTTTTAAAAAAGCAAACAGTAGCAACATAACAAATGCAATAACTTTTCTAAATTAGTTTTATGTGTTTTTAAATAGTTGCGACGAGCATAAGTTACAATACGCCCACAATCCTTTTTCTCAACACTCTGTGAAAACTCTTGTCTTCTCGAATTCATAAAACCGAAAATATTATTAACTTGCCATTTCCGTTTCTTGTTATCCACCTGTAACTTTATTGGACGATTATAAAGCAGCATATATTTGCATATAAAATGGTATAGAAAAAGAAAATAGTTATTAATCATTTGGTTGCCAACAAAGTTACTAAGATACATCATATTTTAGATAGTGGAGCAAACTAAAGGCGCAAAAAAAACATTAATTTTACGGACATGTGCTTTAAATTTGTAGGTACCTTGATTTTGCATTTGACGGGTATGTAAATTTTCTCCCGATAGAAAGGTACCATCCAGTTTTAGTAGAACTCACCACAAATTTATGCTAAATCTATTTTATTTATTTTTTAATCAAATCAGGACCGGTTTCACGGGTACTTTTCTTTCACAAACTGCGTAGGCGCTCCGAGCCTTATTATTAGATTAATTTTGTTGCAATATGGTGAAAATAGATCGCTCCGTAGCTTCGCTTTTTATTCAGTTCGCCGCTAGCATTTTTGTATAATTTTTCAATATTTTTTATAATAGACATTAGGTACTGATATCAAATTTAATTTAATTTTAGTGCCAAATTCCTTGCGATAATTAAACTATCATAGAAAAATTAATAATCACCTTTTCTTCAGAAAACTGAACATTCTATGATCTGTCGAGCCGGATTTGGATCCGCAAGCTTAGTTCAAACTTGAAGTTGACCTAAATGCCACATTTAACAGTAAATTGAAAATTTTTGGATGTGGCAAGTGCTATTCCTTGCCCCCTCTGAGGACTACCCTCAATTGAAGTACCTGATCCACTTCCTGCATTTTAATAACAGCATCCATTTCGGTTGACATTCTGATGGTGGTCGACACAGTCGGTGCAGAGTTATACCGACGTCTGGACGTCCTTGAAATCATTGTTGAAATTGGGCAGCACGACGTCGAGGCGACGTTACGATTCCGATCAAAGGTTATTTTTCAAACATCGGTACGATGTCAGGGCGACTGTACCGTGTTACTTGGGTAAATTTAGTTTATGGGGGTACAATAGAATGGATAATCAGAATGTGTATATTCCACCACTACTGTGAGATACTTCGTTTTGTCCCCCAACTCCTGTGCGCCACTGGTTATATTTGCAATTTTACTTTATTATTTTAATAATACAGTATTGTTTTCGATTTTTAAAAAAAAAAAATTTGCTACCCTCAAAATTTTTTTTTTCACGTTTCATGACGAGTAGACACGAAAAAAGCAATAAAAAATTTCAGTCCGTCTGTCCGCCGTACGCCGTACGCCGTACGTCGACCGATGTACGCAAAATCGTTTGAAGGCTCGTAGCTCCCAAACCCTTTGAGCTATTAAATTTAAATTTTTTTTATGAATAGACTGGCTAGGCCCCTTGAAGTTTGCCGAATTTGGAGTGGTGGGGGTGTGTGGGGGGAGGAGGGGGAAGTGTTTTAGACGGCAAATTTTGGTTCCTAGATCTCAGCAACCGCTTATGCTAGGAGGCTGAAATTTGGAATTTACATAGAGCTTTAGTAGTGGACCCATTTGCAAAAAAATTGCCGGTATAGGTGAAGGGGTTTGGGAGTGGGGGGAAAAATAATGCGTCCGAAACGCAAAAAAGGTGAGATTGACACTTTCTAAAATCTATATCTCCTAAACGGTCAATATCACAAAATTGAAACTTAATGGATATCTGTAGGTATACTAGGAGAATAGATCGGAAATTGAATGGGGGCAGTGGCGTACGGAGGTGGGGGGTGAAAAACTTTAGATTACGATATATCACGAACCAATTGCACTAGAAAAATAAAATTTGGTTTGTGTATAAAGATTGACAAACAAAGTTTGCTGAAATTAAAATTTTTTAAGGGTGCGGTGGAGCATGAAAGTGGAGGGGATAAGAATTTTTCTAAAAAATCACGTCTCATATCTCAAGAACAGTGTAAGATAGATGCTTAGAATTTTTACCAGAAGTAATAGCTATATTAGTAGCATCTTGGAAAAATATAATTTTTTATTAGGGTAGTATGGTACGGGGGTGGGGGGTGTTTTTCCTATCTACAGAACCGCTTATACTACAAAGTTGAAACTTGGTACTTTTATGTAAATCAACTAGAAAACTAATTTAGATAAAAAAAAATTTCAAATATCCATTGGCGTTCGGAGGGGGGGGCAAAACAAATTATCAGTGAAAATGGAATGCATATATTTTCACTGTTTTCGTCATATCCCAAATATTGAATTAATTTTTATTCTACGGCTTCTTCATATAAATACCTAGAAAGTGTTTTCAGGATTTTTTAAAATTCGACCCCTAAGGGGGTGCAAAGGGGGTTGTAAACTTTTCACAAATTCTACTATATCCCCAGGTCTTATCTGATATCGAATATCTTTTCACTTTCACGTGCTTGCGTAATAATCGCCTCAAACCGGTTTTCAAGTTTTTTCCTTTTTCAGCTCCTAAGAGGGTAAAAACGGGTTGAACACGTTTTCACGAATTCCGTCATTACTTTTAGAAGTGATAAGAAATTGAATTGGTTCCTACGTTCTCGTGCTGTCTTCATATTTATTTATTAACTCCTTTCAGGATTTTTGGATATTCAACCCCCAAGTGGGTGGAAGGAGGCTGCATATCTGATGATATATCGACTTAATTTTTACTTCCTAAGGTTTCCTATACATATAAAAAAGCCAAAATGTCAATTTCAGTATTTTCGATATTCAATCCTAATGGGTGTAAGGGGGTTGTACGCTTTACAAAGCTTCGACATATTTCCTAGGTTCGATGAGATATTAGATCGCTTTTCATTTCCATAGACTTTTTATATAATCGCCTACAAACCCATTTCTCAATTTTTTGATATTCAACTCCCAAGGGTCTGTATATGTTTTCACAATTTTTGCCATCCCTTAGTTCTGATGAGATATAAAATTGATTATTACGGCCAACCAATTCACGATTTTTCGAATTTCAAAAACCAAGAGATTGTGAAGGGTTTGCTTACGTTTTCACAAATTTTTCAAAATCCCTCGTGTCTCATGAGATATCAAGTTGCTTCTTATGAAACCGTCTAAAAACCTGTTTCACAATTTTTTCGAAGTAATAGGCTTGTATACGTATTAACAATTCGTCATATCTCTTAAGTCTGATAAGGCAACAAATTCGTTTTTACTTCTATGGGCTTTTAGTGTACATAATATACCGAAATTTGAATAGTCTACACGAGCTTTTCCAATGTTTAATCGGCTAAAAATCGCTATTTTAAACATTTTTATTTTAAGCACAAAATTAATTTTCCAAGAAATCTAATAATCTCGAAGCAACTCATGATACACTCCGACTTTGACCGCTCCCGAACTTTGACCCGAAAAATAATAAAGTTTCGCCCAGACCATTGGCAGATTTTTTTCAATTGTTCTTAGCACAAGCGGTTTATCAAAGAGCCAACATTCTTCTACTAAACTCCTCCCCCACTTACCGCTCGCACTACCAAAAATTCACCTCTAAGTCCACAAAATGGTGAAATTTCAAATACAGAAACGTAGGGCATTTTTTGAATTTCATTCTTCATCTCATTTCGAAACAGCGAAGAAAAGTTTGTCAGCAAACGATAGTGTGATGTGTGACAGACTGAAGTATCGTTTGATGTGACAGCAGAGCTACAACCTCTTATTATGACAACATGAGACATGTGCAAACTGCAAGAAACCAAACTGGATACACAGTATGTCACTTGTTAACTTAACTACTAAATTTGGCATGAAATTGATACCTACAACTGCACTTCTTCTGCGTACTCGAGTCGCACGTTTCATACATTAGTGAGAAATTTAATTACTTTCGCTACTAAAACTGTAACGTTGTTTAAAGTCTTTTAATATTAAATTAACAGCTTTCGGCATTTACCTAAATATAGCGGTGCGACTATACGTAAATGCTATAAAATGGAATTAAATAAGACCGTCCGTAGTCCGTACTACAAATTGAAGATAAATGCAAAGCCAACGATGTCGTCTATGTTACAAAACATTGCTGCCTGCATGCCACTGATGATGCCGATGGTGCGTAACTCGATTTGATTTCGATCGATCTTCATTAGTTACACAAATTTCACATAATATTATGTTATGATGTGATGTGAATTCAAAGATTATCATCTTACTCAGATGTTTATCGCGGTTTAAATGAATTAAATAACTTTTCACTTGTTATTGGATAATGTTCAGATATTCGCTCAAAACGTGGTTAATTGAGTTTTTAATGAGTGGTGATTTTACGATTCATTAGCTCCTAAAGGACCTCCGATGGAGGCATAGTATCCAGCCGCCAGGACCTGTTCCCTCCTTAAAGCTTCTCCTCGATTGCTCCGTTGCACGTTTTGCTTTTCTTTTACGTGATGGCCCAAATCAGCCTTGGCCTCTTCGACAATATTTTTGTAATCGAATGTGGAATATTTCGATTATCCCTTCGTCCGATCTAAGACTTTTCTTGTAGGATTCTCATAGTTGGTTTTAATCGAGGATGGGCTGTTAGTCTACCATCCAACCCTCTGGTGTGGGGATGAAAATTGTGTTTTGTCAAATGGATATAGTTGACCATGTCATGAGTGGGATTCGAACCGTCTGGTATGACTAGCATGGTCTCACTAGGATACCGAAAGACTACTTTTTCGTGACGTTTTTCCTTGTGAATTCCAATCCAAAGCTAGTTTGGGAACGTTTTGCTCTGGCTTCTTCAAGATATGAAAAATCCTTAAAAATTTACATTTCAGTCTCATATTGTCCGACTGTTCTAAAGAAAAGGTCTGACCAGAATATCTCCAAGATGCGCCGAAGTCATTGGTTCAAGAAAATCATAAAACCTTGTTAGAAGTAGCTACTGGAGACGACAAGCCACCGGTTTTGTATAAAGCGCTTCGAAGCCAAAAACACGGTGAGAAGTGAGGCAAGACAGGGTCGTTATATCAAATTGTTGTTGCTTTAGCGTGTGAGTGAGTGAGACAAAACAAGAGCGTTATGTCAATTTGTTGTTGTTTTGCGTGCAATTGAATGCGACGACGTCCGCCTTCAACTCAATCGCTACTTGTCATCTCTAGTATATATATCTCTATGGAACAAATGAACATTCTCAATCATTATTACGCTGATTGTCGTCACATGTAGTTCAGAAATAAAGTCGTTATCCTTATCAATGTTATTATGCAATATATTTGTGCATCAAAGACGTTATCTCATCACAGAACTTTCATCTTCTTCAATGTGAGTTCGTAAATTTTATCTTTTAATAATTTCCAACAATACTTTCCGTTGAGCTGATGAATAATAGCAGCAAGTGGAATGAATTAATAACCAAGAACAACCTATCAGCATCAATAAATCGGGTAATGTTCATTCAAGAAAACATCAATTTGATCGTAGATGACATTGTGATGATGTTTTTGATTATGCATCACAGACGTTCTTTTTTCGCGTTTCTTTTAACATGGTGTAGATATTAAATTGTTTGTGGTTGATTATGCTTAAGCAACTTCAATGGATACGCGATCGTTGATCGCGATTATGGAACCAGTAATCGAGCTGTGCAACGAAATTAAAATTACGTGAATTTGACGAAGCGAATTATTATTTTTTTTTTTTTTATTTATATTTTTTGTTGAAGTAAAAATAAGTGATTGGAAAATATGTGATTGGTTTAGAAGTTCGGGTTAGAAGAACGCCAATCTCTTTACACTTCTGATGTTATAGTTTTGCTCCTGTTGTGAATATATCCATCTATAAGTGGCGGTAACGGCCTTTCGCCTAACATTCTCCAGCATAGATTCTTGCCGTGATTCAATCAATTAGATGCTAACGGTCGGAATAGATGGAAAATTCGTCTAAGGCTAACCTTTCTTCAATAACCTTGATGAGATCTCGAAAAATAAGATTAAAGAACTGATTATCTTTTAAAACAATCCATTCCAGATCCAGGTCTCTGTAAAACTTTGTATCTATCTTTGTATCTAAGAGATATGACAGAATCCGTGAAAACGTTTACAACTCTTTTACACCCTCTCGCAAAAAGGCCTGAAAAGGTTGTTGAGCGATTATGTAGAAAGCCCGTGAAGGTAAACACTTATTCGATATCTAAGAGATGTGGCGGAATTCGTGGAAATGTATGCAACCCCCTTAGATTTAATTATGGGTATTTTTTTTTAGAAAATCTAAGAAATGTAACGAAATTCGTGAAAATATATGCTCCCGTTTTCAGAGATATTTTTATTTGCTCTACCTCCGTATGCCAAAGAATATAAGAAATTTTTTGTAACTACATTACTTTCCTAGTTCATCAAACAAGTTTCAACTTTCTAGCACAAGCCATTCCTGAGATAGGAAAAACACTCACACCCCGTACCATCATGATCATCAATGGCGCGACAGCCCAAGTCGGGCCCTGGCCTCCTGAAGTCGTCGCCTCCAATCGTCTCTATCTAAAGACCGCGTCCTCCAGCTGCTAATTTTTAAGATGGCTTTGCTGTCTTCATCAAACGAGTCTTCCCATCGCTTGCGTGGTTTGCCTGTCTTCATCCGCTCTACATGGCCAGCCCACTGCAGTTTACGTAGTTTGATGAACGTTGAGGCTTCTGGCTCCTTGAAGAGTTGATACAGCTCATGGTTGTATCTTATTCGCCAGTCCGTTCCTTCCTTTACGGGTCCAAACATTTTTCGGAGAACCTATCTTTCGAATGTGTTAACTGCTTTTTCGGAAGTTCGCGTTAATGTCCACGTTTTGCTGCCATAACAGAGCACAGGTCGTATAATAGTTTTATTTATTCGCAGCTTATTGTTCCTGTGCACTTTCTTGGATTTCATTATTGGAAGTACCGAATAATACGTTTTATTTGCTAGTATGATCCGTCGTTTGATTTCGTCCGTTTTGTTGCCGTCTTTTGCTAGATTAGCCCCAAGATATATGAAGTTGTCCACACTCTCCAAATTATACACCGCAATTGTTACATTCTGTTACATTCTGTTACATTCTCTCCTTCTTGTTTGCGTCATTATTTTTGTTTTACACCCCGTACCATATTACTCCTATTAAAAGTTATATCTTTAGAATGTGCCACCACTATAGCTCTATTTTAGCTATTCATTATTAGCGAGTCTTGGAATTTCATTTTTTTTATCCTTTTCAAGAATTCCCTGCTTAAGGGGTCCACTCAATCTTCCCATTAAAAAAATTTAATTAAATAGCGCAAAGGGTTTGTGAAATACGATCCTTCAAAGACGCTTGCGTATAGCGGCAGTACGGACTCTATAGTTCTAAAGTCTCAAAACATAGAAACCAAACATTTTTTTAGAGTAGGATTTTTCTCGTATGCTGTAAATTTGAACCATTGAAGTTTCCAAGAAATTAGTCAAAATTAGTAGAAGCCTTATTTCATAAAAATAATATGGATATCCGACCATTTTATATGAACAGATTTCAGGAACGACCAGTAATACAAAGTTGAAACTCGGTTCTTACAGGAAGGTAGCAAGGGTCACAATTTCAAAATAACATTGTTGATAATGAGACGTGGGTCGGGAATATATTTCCCTATCACAGAACGGTTTCCGAAAAAATTAACTAGAAGGTCAAGTTACTTTTTATATCATCAGGACATGATATGAACTTCAGCTGAAACCGCGGTCCGATCTATAATCCAAAAAATGTATTTAGTGTTTTGAGGATGCCAGCGCCAAAAGAACCTCTATCGCATCCCGACTTTAATCGTGCCCGGATGTTTTAACCAAAAAAAATAATATAATTGGGCTCAGACTTTTGGATTTTTTATCATTGTGTAGTATTAAATTTTGCAAATACCTGTATTATACTGTATACAACGTCCATTTTGATGAAAAAAAATTTAATGAACTCTTTGTCAAATTTCTCACCCAAATATTTGACAGCATGCCAAATACTTCCCTCGAATATATGAACTTTTTGAAAATTTAAATTTGGTCGATTTTTAATGTGCTCACATTATGCAGCATGCGTTGTACAATGATCTGAAGACTCCGTCTGTAGCTATTCATTAAAACCGAAAGTGAAATCAATGTGTAATTATGTACAGAAGACGGACCTACTATATACCCACCCATTTGAAACCGACCTTCTTTTGAAATAGTCAACACAATCGGAATATGACAAAAAGACGAAAAGTTCTCTAATTATAATCAAATGCAGATAAACAGCGCATTTTCTGCTTTGTTGAATAAATAGAAGGGAGCGTAATTGTATAGCCTACAACCAAACTATTCGAGAGTCGAGTAACTTTCCCTTATTATTCGTTCGATTAATGAAAATATTATGAACAACAACTTGTAGGGTAATTAAGACGTTTACCAAAATAATTATAATCCACCAATCAATTAAGTGATTGGACTCGTCAGCTAAATATGATGACGGCTTGACACCATTCAAACACACTTGAACGCTGCATGTAGAGGTAGGCAAAAGACAATATGCGCTTCAACTGCGCGATTTTGCAAACCACAGTGCAGCACAACCACAACTTATATTATTCATAATGACGCTATGCTGGGGGCCAAGGCCCGATTTGGACTGTCGCGCCATTGACGGTTGTAATGAAGCTATGATGATCAGTGATCACTGCACTGATCGTGATGTTTGCTAAATGATATTTTCGTTTCATTTTCATAATTACGAATTCCTAATTAGGAATATAATTAAATATTTTTCTTTTAAATCTTAAAGGTAACGAATATCGAAGACAATGTGGCGCACATGAAAAGGTAAAAACTAAGACCCAAACATGTTTAACCTTTGATGACGAGAAAGTTGACTATGTTTGCTGGTTTGGTGCGATTTTGCAATTCACGTTTAGTCCCAAACGTGATCACCCACTGAGAATTAATTTCATTAGAGGTTCTCCGATTACAAATTCGGTTAAGCAAAAATTATAATAATCTGTTCTATAGGTATGGCAAAATTTTCGCAAGACTGCTAGCTATTTTTTGCCTTCAGCTTTCCTATGGTCCGAACCCGAACGAAACGTCTTGGGTATCTAAAGCAAAAATATAGCTGAGCTGGGAAAAATAATTGTATCTTGTTGCTGGCGGTAAGTTATCTGATCGAATGTAGGCGATAAAATTCAACTGATAAATTTTTTTGATCAAAATCATTATTTTCAGAGCCAATGCATGGATGCAGGGTTTGGATTGAGCTGGGGGGGGGGGGGGGGGGGTGGTTCTATGGGAAGAAGATTTATATGAAATTCGTTCAAAATTACCCTATCAGACTTCATGGATTCGAATTCAACCTATTGCATAATGTTTTTTTCAAAATTGCTCTTTTTTGTCCCAAAGTATGTTAGAAGAACCATAACATTTTTGGGTAATGGAAATTTTAATTACATATGAATTAAGTTCTGAAAGACGTCACAGTGAATACCGATAATCTGAATTCGAACTTTGGCGAATAAATATATATATTAATTTCGGAACTTATTTTTTATCTTTTTCTGTGGAGCAATTTTTTTTATCGATCGTATCTGTAACTGTATCGGAATAGCACACGTTCTTACTGCTAGTTCTGAAGCAACTCTGTGTTTCAGTATCGAAGTAGAACTGTAGGGAGTGATATTAAATACTTTAGAAGTCAATATGTACTCACTGAATGGCAGCGCAGAATGGGTCTTTAAAATCGTAACATTGATGTTGAAGGTAAAAACTTAATGATAGAGATATTGCTAAGAACAATCTCCTCAAAAGAATTCATAGTTTTTAATTTAAAATATATTTGCATTTCTCTCTATTTTCAATATTTTTAATAACTTTTTCATGTCGGTATGCCTAAGATTACAATATAAGCCAACATTTTAATTTAATTGAGAAATTAAATTCCTCTGGCGTCAAACGATTTTCTTGTACAATGCACAGCTGTGGTGTGGTGTCTTCACCGTCAGCATTTTACTATGTCGTACTTATGCATTCGGAAAGTAATGATTGATATCCGAGATCTGAAACAAGAACAAATTCTTTCTAAATTTACTTTTTAAATTATCTGAATTATCAAAAACTAGGTCAAATTTAGCGATTCTCGATATTTTTTAATTTAAGCAGCTCGTATTCAAATAAAAAACAACATGTTTGTGAATTCTTAAAGTCAGTACTGTGTCAGTACTTGATAGGATTGAAACTATTTGTATATTATACATATATCAGGAATATATCCAGAATTTGTTTTCAGAGGTCGGAACATTTTTGATCATAAACGATAATTGGTGCATTTGCTCGACTCTATTCAGCAGCCCGTTTCTGTAACTGCTCACATCCGTAAATGTCTCTTAATTTTAGACATTTAAGGCCCTCCATTTGGTTCATGATTGTCAAAGGGAGGGTTCTCATTGGATAAGAGTAATTAAAATTTAAAGAAAAAATCACTGCTAACTCGGTTGTCATCGAAAAATTTATGGATTTGAGAAATTTAAAAAATTGTTGAACAATTCCTGCAGCAGTCGTTTATCAAAGGCAGCTATCCAAATCTCGATGAAAAGTAGATGTTCCAAACGTACCATAGGAGTGAACAAGATATTAGGAACAGGTTTCGTACGATTTTTGAATAACAATGCACTTGTAATTAAAAATCAATAAGTTTTTTTTATTTTTTTCGTACACCGTTTTTTCCTTTTCTATATTTTAAATGAACTGATACCCAAGAAAAATCATTTTATCTAATATAAGTTATAAAATGCTGTCCGAGGATTGGGTAGGGGGAACCAAACCCTGGTTCTTACGTAAATAAGTGCTTGATCTAAATATAAGTATAATGTTTTCCAATGAAATACTGGGTGCTGTATATATGGTATATATAGTCGATTTCGAATCCTCGAAGTTTCAAAGTTTTAGCGTTCAAAAATAGGTACAATTTCGATAAACTTAAGATTACACAAAAGGGAAACATACAACAGAAACAAAAATTCAGAAAAGGCATTTATTTTTTTAATTTATAATCGTAAAAAACAGCAATACTGTATTGGTTCCAAAATATCGTCTATGCAGTATAATTTCAGTACAGGTAGAGTACTGACATTTGATGTTAAATCATTTCTTGATAATACGGAATTCATAGTTCTCGACTTTCCGCTGGAGCTCTGCATGATTCACTATTGCAAAGGAAAAAGAGTTCAGTTCGAATTCCGCTGGAGTGCCGATGTTTTATTCGTGAAATCACACATCATTTGATGAAAGCAATACTCGATTTTAGTGTAGTTTCGGTGTACTTTTTGCATAAATGGCTACTTTTTGATATTGTGCGTATTTCTAAACTGTACGTTACAACATGTAGGACTATCCGTTGTGTCATGTTGTTTTTATTATTTAAAGCGATATTTGATAGCTTCATATTTATATATTTATAGCTTAAGCGAGATAATTGAGACTTATATGTGGAGAGCATCCTAAAAATATAATGTTTAAAAGAGTTGTTAGTGTACCGAAAATCAAGACAATAATGCTTAGATAGATCGAATCAAAAAATCAAGATCTTGGCCGAAACCTGGTAGGTACCACTAAACTCTGACTTTTATTGGACTCCCCATGTTAAACTCCTAGAACTGCTACTGGCTCTATTTCGATTTTCTCGAACTTATTGATTCGAAAACTAGCGAAGTTATTGGTACAAACCATCGGGCAAATTCAAAGCACGGTGAACTGACGAATTTAACGAAATCTTTCTACTTTATCAGATTAGCACATATTCTGAGGTCTTTACTACAACTAGATTAGATACTTTACATTAAAATCATTTCTAATAATTTTTCTTTCTTTTTTTTACAGGTAAGCAAAACATATCAAATGAAAGACTTGATGGAAGTTGCACCAATTTATGGTGTGACCAAATCTGATATCAAGTAAGAAAATAAAATCTACGGTTTTGAGTGAATTGTACACCAACAACTGTTATTTTGTGTAGCGCGAATGTTACCTTGGAAACAGTTTGATCTCATTTTTTTCTCACATACCTTAAATAGAAAAATGCAAATATTATTTACATTTGCTTGACCCCGCCATCTCAGCTATTTCTTACTCCGACCAGAGGCTGAGTTTAAATTTGGAAATTTTTAAATTTTATTAATTAATCGACACCTTTTGCGAAAGCCGTTTAACATTAATTTATGTTGTTGTAGTTTTTTGGATTAAATGGCAGAAAGGTGGCACCTGAATTTGTGAAAGAAGTGAGACCGTCTCTGGAACGACTATGGGCAGTAAGAATTACTTATGTTCTATAGACGGCTTAGATCACGTCTAATAGGCCCGTGACCTAAGGGAAATTCGACATCTAGATTTATAAACTCGAGCACCTACCTGTAGGCTATCGAGTCGTCTACCTGTCCGGAATGCTATCAAAGTTAAATTGCATAAGACCGCTCGACATTTCCATTATAATGAAATTCATCTATTTTTGCTTTTTCACCGGCTGATTGGGAAATAAAGGTACGAAATTAACGACATATGGCCGATATGCCCAATTGACTCATAATTCAAAAACAAATCCACAGTATTATCATTGCATACACACCATTGTGTTTCGGTAATATTTTTTTATTAGGTAATGTATATGTACCGCTTTTGTATTATGCAAAGTGGTTGATGGATTAAACTGATTGCCGAAAACAACAGGTCGAATTACTGTGTGTTTTAGATCAACATTAGACCAATGCCATTTCTATGAAACTCTAAGCGTTTGTATTAACCCCGGTTTTAAATTTGTCGTTCACATGATTTTCTCGTTTCATTCCATTCTGGCTTCAAATTTAAGGATACTTTCTTGAATGAGGACTATTTGAAGGATTGAAGTGATCTTAGCCATATCTGAACTCTATCGAAAACTATGCTGACCTATTCCACCCTTTTGTATTGGCTAACATACGCAATGTGTGATAAAATGATAGATTACGAAAAAAGCTGGGTGCAGTTTCCATCATAAAAAATTTATATTTCGTTTTTCTAATTTATTGTTAAGATTGATTAATATTTTGAACAAAAGATTCTGTTTTGCGGCAATATTCAAAGGAAGTCTTTTTTTGCTACCAAACAATAATGACATGTTTCTCTTATAAAACAATATTTTTCTGCAAAATCCTTCTATAACTACAGATCGGCCAGATACTTTACATACGAGCCACCACTGGTCCACGGTAATAAAGCAGTACGCGCAATGATTCACTTAAGAATCGTAAGTAAATACAAATGTGAACGTATATCCCATGGAGATGAATCATTTGTAATTCACTTGCTATAGTTTTATGGAGAGGTTCAAGAAATTAAAGGTCGGATCCAGCTCATTTGCATTGATGTTGTTTTCTCATTTTGTTGGCCAGATTGTATAAGGGCTTCGAATAATGTAGCCATTTACTGACAATGTAGTTATGATGTTCAACAAAGTTTGTATATTACGCAAAAATATGACGGATATGCGAGCGGAAAAATTTGAATATGTGGAAGACCTACTCGCATATCGTATCTTTAGATACACTTTGAGATAATCTTCAAGCCGAACTACATTTTAAACTATGAAAACTGATCATGACAGGCTGCAAATGTCATTCTGATAGAAAACCAAACGAATTTATCGCAAGTACGCAAGTATGTTTCTGATCTCTGATACGTTGTGGCAATGTTACAAATGTTAAGAAAATTGAGCCGCAATCGAGCTACGGAGATATACAAACGTCCACGATCGGCCACTCTGAATCTGAAAACAAAGTTTCAAGAATGATTGATCGTGTTGAGACTTGAGATTGCAGTGATAGTGACAAAGGAGGAAAAGCAGTATCTTAGAGAATGTCTTTTGCGAGCGGCGAGAAGTAATACTTCAGGTGCAACCATCAGCCCCCCGATTTTGAAATATCGCTGAACATAAGACGTCCCAGTAGGTGTAAATGATAAGTGTTTTTACGTTTTGCCCAAGACTTCCTCGTTGCTGTATTTATCCGACTAATCATCGTCGTGGGTGGCCAGACCATACAGATGAAATATAAACAGAGATTCTTGCATTATTTTCAGTTGTTTGATTGAGCAATAATCGAAAATTTTGTGGTAGGCTTCTTACCGATTGTTACACTGATGAAGATTACCGGTACTTGTCGGAAGTGCAAGGTTCGAGATTTAAAACAATGTTCACTTAAGGACAATGCTAATGCAATCGAAAAAGTTTGGCACAAGTGAAAGTTGATTCGGTTGGCTTCTGGAAATTTTTCTTATTTTAATTTTAACGCTGCAAGTTGAATGAATTGACTGGTACAACGACTAATTAAATGAAACAGCAGAAAAGATACAAGAAATTTTATGTTACTTTTACAAGCATTTTGTAAAAAGCCTTGACATCGATTGCAGCTTGTAATGACATCGTAAAGAAGCTCTTGCGTTCAAGTTATTGTCCGAAAATTTGATATTTTCGAATTTTTAGCGAGCAATTGCAATTATTATAAAATCATAGCCTTGCATAATACACGAAATATCTATCTTTTCGGATACAAACTCAATTTCTTAGCTCAGATTTATTATGAAGATATCCGGTAAGTTTGTCTTTTGGAAAATATACCGTCTGTATGTTTGCATGAATGTATTTTGTAAAAAAAACTTAGATAGTTTAGTTTAGTGCAGTAAAAACCGTATGAAAAAAGAAGCGAACAGTTTTAAATTTAACGGTTTTTATATTTCAATTAGTCGGGATTACAAACCAACATTTCACTTTTATTTCAATGAATACCTGCAGTTCGGTATGGTATAAGAAAGAGATTCTATGGGGGTGAATACAATTGTTTAAACATTGCATACCGAATTTGGAAGCAAATACAGATTGATTATACAAGACAATTTGTTTAAAAGTTTGTTCATTTCATAAAAAATTTCTTGTACTCTACTATGCATTACGATGTAGGATTAACCGGAAACTCGGTTACTTCTTGACGAATATGGAAAGACCAGACGAATCGAAGTATGAGATTACAACTTAGTTGCTTACTACTAGATAAAAAAAAAATTTTGGAAAGATCTAAAGGCTATCGTCATAATCTCGACTTCTGGAGGAGACTTTTATAGGAGCACTGTTTCTGCCCTATGCCACACAGGATCTGAAGTCGGTACTCTATCCCAAGAAACACGGATTAGTTGCCCCGACGTCGTGTCGACCTTGAGGAAGTAGCACCAGGTCGTATCGACTATTTCAGGAGTTATTTTATGGTTATCCCGCCGTCAACATAACTATGCACCAACCCTATGCTGACTCTCATCCAACCGGTTAAGGAGTCGTTGATTATTATTTTTGAAATTTTAATAATTTAAAAATACATGCCTCTTGAAAATGTTAAGGTGCTATCACACGAGCAATTTTTCAAGCAATTGATTGCCCGACGACTATTGCCAAAACTAGTGGAGCGATTAATGGAGCAATACATGGCAATATCATGCTAGTTGCGGTAATATTTCGGCAGAGTGGCAATGTTTTCACAGATTGCTGGTATTGCTCGCCATATAGTTGCTGTATTTCCACTAACTTGGAAAATTCCGAGCAATTGTCCTCGTTCGGTGGTTTAATTGTCAAGTTTTATTTGGAGCTTTGCATTTATTTGTCAAGTTTCGTGTTATAATCGCTTGGAATTCAAATATATCAAAGTTTTATTTTAAATTTTAGATTTTTTGTCAAGTTTGTTTTCGTGTTGTTCATAGACTGAATTGGTCGTGTAAACCCTTCCTTATTGCCGAACTGTTAGATATTAGTCAATATTGCACATCACAATTCAGCAACGAGTTGATGAAAAGTTGATCCACATCGCCTGTTTTATGTGATGCTTCACAATTTCGTGACGTCAAAATTGACTAATATTGCTGCAAATTGAGCAATCGCTCGTGTAAGAGCACCTTCATTAATATATAATTAATAATTTTGACGAAATAAAAATTTATTTGTCAAGTCAATCCAACTTTGTTTTTATTATTATGAATAGATAGCCCAAAACGAGTACTTTGATAGCCATAAAGATAAAAAAAACATTTTGGGCATTATGGAATTATCGATTAAAAAGTTGTATTTTTTAACTGCAGGAAGTCGGTACGAGTTATGTATGTTAACTTAAAAGTTATCCGGTGTTGACGCGCGCTCTGAAGGAATGCGACGCGATGACAGCTGATGGGAATGCTTGTTAGTGCGTATAAGCAGTTATAGAGATATCGCATCGCTCCATTCGCGTCGCTTGGATAAACTATTTTCTAATTTTGACGCGCGCTGAACGCGATTTTGACACTTGTGTATTTATAAGTTTTTACAACAATAGACGGAAAACGTCTTATAAATATAGAAAAATGAATGCGCATACAATAAGAACAAAACTGGTAACATTCCGTTGTTTATGTGCGGTTGCAGGCTGCGAACAAAATACTTTAGTATTTCAAAGTATGATTTAACGATTGTGGGAAGCGAAAATTTCCCGAGTGCATTATCTGACTGCATTTGGCGGTAAAATATTTGACAAACTGACATACAGTTTCGTTCAAATTTCTTTTTAATAACTAAAGTTTCGCGAGGACTCCGTTTCTAGTCATCATTGAACCGAAAATAATAGGATTACCTTTTTTCACTGGCTTAGCATCTAGATTAAAGTTAACAAAAAGCAAAAAAAAAACAATAAATAAATTCAACAGCAACTAATCGTCGATTGGACATTTCGTTTAATCCGATCATTATGATGATTGTGCTTAACCCATATATCAAGGCCTACATTTGAATCTTTTGGCTGACAGAATCGAACAAAATTGCCGTAGAACAACTTTAATAACGCATAAGTTTGACATGCAATTTACAATTCAGAATAATTCTAGATCAGTCTGATTCGCCACATATGTCGCTACTCATATGAGGCTAGACCACTAGCACTAGTGTTACTTAAGATCACTCACCATCTGATGTCATAAATTATTGTTTTAGAAAAATTTCAAAATCATTAGCCATTAAAGCCATTTAGATCGCGTAAATTTGCTGACAAAATCGATAACTAATGTGGCCCGTTGTTGATTAATTTCAATGAGGCGGCGACTAGGCGTTAACATGCTATAGTTCGGTTAGATACCCGTATCTTAAGTTTAAATACAAAATAAATGGCGTTGTATGTCGAGAGAAGCCTTTCACAAAATTCACAACATGTCCGATTGTAAATTATGGCTCATTGGTGTTAAAGTCGTAAAAGTCGTAACATTTAAATCAATTCATCGATAGTATGTAGTAACGAAAATCGACTGTTGAAAAGTGCGAATTGGAGCGACTCATGTGTGCGTAATTGAACCGTGACCCCGCGTTAACATCTCGAGGTGCTCCGAGCCTAATTACTTCATCAGGAGTGAAATTCGAACACTATAATTACATGCCTTTCATAGGTGTCGTCTTAAGCGCTGGTCATTAGGAACCTTTCACTCATCTTAAATGCCACTGTAGCTCCTATCTAATAGATACTTTGCGTTGGCCGCAGGCTCGATTGATCCGCGCACCAAAAACAGTAATGCGATGACAGTCAAAATTAAAGGGGCTTATTACCTTGGTAGGCTGCGATTGCAAAAAAAATTAAATAAATTGCTGGAAGTCGTGTTTACCTGTTGGCGATACGTCTTAACATTTTCCCAACAATCTTCAATAGTATCCTGAAGATTTTCGCGATGCGTCTGCAACTGATATTTAGATGCTACGCGATCGATAACCTCTTCAATGGGACCTACGAGTATAGTAACAACCTGCTAAAATTATAGTCACGACTTTGGTCATGTGTCAACTTAAGACAATTTCCTGTACTTTCATATTTGCATATGTGCGAGATGCGATCATGTCCGGCGACTATAGAAAGTCGAAATGCGCATCTTTATGCCAAGTCCACATTGCGAGGGTCATAATGTTGCGATTATGATCGTAATGACTATTACTTTGATATAGTGCGCAGCAATATGATTTCTCCCATTTATGATGTGAATAATTGCGATCGCGTACGCGCATGTCATGTAGATCGGTTGCATTTACTATTTACCTCAACCATATTAAAGATATATACGTGCCTTTTTTCTGTTGCGTACCTGAGAGGTGTTGTCGGCACTATTAACCCAGTTTAGTTCGCTTTTTCTGAATTACTGGTGACTTTGTAGCGTTCAATTACTCGTACAATCTGGTTATGGTACCTGCATGCGCATATGTAGGTACTTACTTGCTTATTGGCCTGATCCAAAGACTTACTTTTTCTTCCAAGATTGTGTCCTTCACCGTTTAACTCACTCCGACTTGAACTCCACTCGGTGCTGCGATAGGAGAGAGAAAAAGAATTAAAAAAACAATTTTTTTTATTCTTTAATCGATTAACTTTTTCTTTGTAATTATTGATCACTGGATTTCGGCATGGTCAATGTAGGAGTTCAAGTGCAACTTGATTGCACATATTAAGATACGATGCCAGCTATCACACCAGTAAGTCAATCTTTACTAATTCTTAACGAATTTGTAACGGAGCCTTGGGAACTACTTCCAAGCTTGATACCAAAATCCTGGCGTGCTTTTGGCGAAAGACAACGCTTAGAACGCCTTATAAAAAAATCAAGTTTCAAAATTCTGTGTCCCGGTTCTCTAGATATAAAAATCAAATTAATGTGCTTTTCACCCTTTCTTACTCTAAACTCCCTCAACCTTATCCCTAATTTTATTCCCTTGGACCCCTACATCGGGCCTAACAGTGTTATAAATTCCAAAATCCTATTTCAAATTATTCTTGAGATATGAGACTAAATTTTCTACAAGAAGTTTTAGCCCTTCACTTCGCTCCACCGCCTCCCTCAAAAATTGTGCAATCAACATACTGTTACATGTGCCCTGCTAGTCCGAACAACTATTTTATTACTGACAAGTCTCCAAAGAAAACTACAACGTTCCATATACAATAGTGGAGAAAACTCTAGAAACTCTTCCTCTTCTCGCATGATCTTCAAGCTTCCCAAACATTCCACACAGGCAACTGAAAATGTTGGAATTTTTGTTAGATCTTATAGGGCATGTCGAGTTATCAAATTAATTTTAGTTCTGTGAACTTTTTATTTAAGCGCCCAGAAATATTTTTCCAAATTTTACGATATCCAACCCTCAAGGAGGTGCTAGGTGGTTGTGTACATTTTCACGAATTCCGATATATTTCTTAGGTTTAATGAGATATCAAATTCGCTTCCACTTCTAAAGGCTTTAAATATAATATAATCTGAGAAAACCACGATTTAAGTATTTTGCATTATTTAACCCCCTAGGGGGTGTAAGTTATTGTTCAAGTTTTCACGAATTCCGACAAATCTTTTAGGTTTAATGAGATCGAATTCGCTTTTACTTCTACAGGCTTTATATATTATATAATGATCTTAAAATTGATTTCGGGATTTCGCGATATTCAACACCTAAGAGGGTGTAAAATGTTTGTATACGTTTTTACGAATTCCGACATATCACTTAGGTCTGATGAGATATCCAATTATTTTTTACTATAAATGGCTTTCTATATATAACCGACTAGAAATCGATTTAATAATTTTCCATATTCAACCCCTAATGAGTTAAGTCGATTTTTTACCCTCTATCTCTTTTTGAAAATGAAGAAAAAACAAAATAAATAAAAATCTGCCAACATTCTGGGCACAACTTTATTATTTTTTAGGTAGAAGTCTGGAACCCGTTTTATGCTGAGATGCGATGTAGGTTACTATGCTGACAACCTAAAGAACAATCAGGCGGCTATTTGAAATGTTATTGTTTTAGGTTTCAGTCTCATAGTAAGCTACACCACATATCAGCGTTCCGGACTTCTACCCAAACAATTTTAAAGTTGCGTCCAAACTTTTAGCAGTTTTTTTTTGTATGAACGAATGTGTTTTTATTTAAATCCTCAAAATTGGTAGTACAGCAGCTACCGCCTCATCGATCTTATTCTTGATTTTAGGTCGTTATACATCAATACTTTCAGATATCCCATCTTACGCCGTATCTTATACTGCCTAAAAGTTTTTTACGGCAGCTGGTTATAGCAAACTTTAAGAACTTCCAGGCATTTCACATTGACATGCACCTAATTTTCACATTTTTTTTTTTCATTGCCTATTGCGGAATCTTCAGTTTTTGTGTGACCTATGGTATTTTGTTTGGCTACCTATGGTGGATAGTTAAATACAACTCTTCACCAAGATGCAAACCTGGTTTTATGATTATTTATCGCCAGGTTGTGTTTGTTCATTGAAGCTCTTTCTCGTTTATTCCGTTCCATATTTGTTTAGCTCCTGTTTGACCCCCGATGGTGAATAAAGTTAAAACAGTGTTCACCCACGAGCCACGAATTTGCTCGGCTACTGCACGGCTTGTTCACTTCCTGAATTTACTTTTCGATTGTTCCATGTGTTACTCGGATGACTAGAGATCTCGCCAAGATGCGACGAACACATTGGTTCACGAAAGTCTTAGATTTACTGGTAATTTTATCGGTCACCTCCGATCAGTACGCAGGATTAGAACACTTCAATGACGAAGGAACACCAAGCACCAAGCGAGCTTGGTAGATGCGAGTCTCCATATACTCGTATGTTCCGCTCCACCATCTCATTTCTGAAAATACTTCCAACGTAGCAATATTTTTTGTGCTTCTTCCCAGTATTTCGCCCATTAAGCGCCATCGATGTGCTACTGCCCGGATACATGTGCATATACGTATCAGATTTCATCTTCCCCAGTCAGGCATCATATCAGTTGTCACTTATAAGTTGACCATAAATTAATATCTTTTCTCAAGCCAAAACATGAAAATGTCATGTCTCTAGGTGTGATTGCGTCATATATAACCCAAGTATTCTGTCACAGTAGCGATTAACGCCCAGGATTTATCAATAAAAAACAATTAAACTTTTGCGTAGTCTATCAACTGATCCAGTGTAGTCGCAGCACAGCTATTTTGTTGCACCGTCAAATAATGCATTTTGCAAGTTACTCGCTTAATAACCAAACCTTAAACTGATCCCATCGACGTAATTGGCTGACATAAGGCATTTTAATTGATCTCTGATTTGATCAAATTATTAGCAATTTTTGTGTCAGCAGTGCAATAAGTTCAACGCGATCGTTTGAAGTGCGGTCGGTTGGACTTTCTGTCCAAGCAATTGTACGGTACAATGCCTACCTGTCAGGTTTGTATCTCTTTTGTGGCAATATCTAGATACTTTTTTTCTATTGTGACTTTTTGTAGAGGTCCTAAAAATGAGGTTGAACATTATGTTTAATGGACACTGGACAGAGAATGAGTGGCGTTACAATTTTTGACAACTTGTTTGGGTGTCATTTGTTGCGTCAAAATGTTTACTGTCTGTGTCCACTCTAGCGATTGGGATATGATGTAAACAGCTAGCAGATAATAGTTGGAAAATGTGTGTACTATACTGTATGTATGTACATAATTTGATATTTGCCTTAGAGGAGTTTTATGTATAATCAAACTATTTAAAAATGAATGAATTGTTAGGCTACAATACAATTTCGAAAAGATTGTTTTTTTTTGTATCTCTTTTTTACAGAAAGCTAAGCAGCAAAATGACTAGCCCTTTAAATAAAGCTGTTCGTACCGTTCGGATAGGTTGAAGTAATCAGCTCGCAATTAAAACTGTAGACTATATAATTGGAAAACAATATTAAAATCGAACCCTAGCGGCAGCTCTGACCGGACATTGTTACTTGAGGAACCATTTTCATGGGATTGGCCTTTCTGAGACGATTTTTTAGATAATTTAGGGGACGTCACACTAAGAACAATTGAGGCATTAGCGACTGAGGAAACCAAACCAACCTCAAGTCAAAATCTATCTATCTATATATATATAAAAGAGGATGTGTGTATGTGTGTAACCGCTCAACCGATTTTGATCAAATTTTCAGAGAACACGTAGAATAAATAGTCCCGGGATGGTTCCTGTGAAGTTTGGTACCGATCGAATCAAAAACACACATTTTTCCAATTTTTTCGCGTTTTTAGTACCTTAATGCTCTAATTGTTTGTTTGTTTGTCCCGTATGCATTCCTATACCATTCATCCGATTGCGATGCAACTTTGTTGATATGTTTAGCGCACGCCCGCGAAGCTTTCTGTATTAGTAAACCTATTCTACAATAGGTGACGAGCGACACAAACAAATGAGTGTGTTTCATATAGTTTAGCGACAGTTTGTGTGTAACGGGAGCAACGGAGCAACGAAGTAATGGAAGTAACGGGAGTAAAGGAAGCAGCGGGAGAAACAGGAGACACGGCAGCAACGGGAACAATGGGAGCAACGGAAGCAACGGGAGTAACCACAGAAATGGGAGAAGCGGCAGCAACGGGACCAATGGAGCAACGGAAGCAACGAGAGTAACGGGAGCAACGGGAAAACAAACGGGAAGCAAAATTGGAAACCGCTGACTTTGCTGTTTCGATAGTATAGCACAATATAAACGTGAGCGTAGCCGCGAAACGCGGCTAATCTATCTATATAATTGAAAAGAGTAATGAGAAGTAAAAGGTTTGATGTCACATTTACTAAAAAAAAATGCCACTATCAAGGATAAACGTGTGGATTTGCAATGTTTTACTTCAAATCTACTAGGTCACAAGCGACCTTTTCAAATCGTGTAAATATATATTCCAAGGAATTAATCAAAATATTTAGCACAAATTCTATTTCATGAAAAAAGACATCCAACCTTTTACTTCTATTGTACACAAATAATAAAAACGGAAAAGGACAACAAATTATAAGTTATTGCTCATAAAAACGTAACAAACAAAAACTAAATATGTATTATACATTTCGGTTTTTCCTATAGTTTGGTTTCAAGAACATTGTAAGAACTGGAGAGATGATAATAATCACCAAACATACCTAACTAAATGTACCTAAGAAGAAAATTTGTAATGCAATAACAAAAGAAAGGTAAATTAATAACATAGTAACACAGAAATAAATTGAAGATACAATTTATTTTGTCTTTGTTTTTATAAAACCTACATTTTTAAAAATTTTAAGGTTTTGATATCGTTTAATTTTTTATGGTTTGGTGAATGTTTTCACAGTACATTTTTAAACTTAAAATGCTAGTTTTCCGGGTAAAATATTGTTTTAATTTTATTTTGTGAGACGTTTCGGACTCGAGTGAATCCTTTATCAAACTGGACGATAATTAGAATGAAAGTATTCGTACACTTCGAAAAAAGAAACTGTATGACAGCTTTACACTATGTAGGTATATGTATTTTATTCTTCATATTATAATAGGAAGGAAAATACACTGTAGTCATGGGTCACTTTGCTAATACTCATAGCTTTGTAGGTAATAAGTGACTATTGGGGGGTTTTAAGTGGAAGAAGTGCCTCTTTTTGCAAACCTCATTTTTGGAGAAATGAGCTAAAATTGACTTAAAACTACTTCCAGTTTCATCGAAATGCGCTTAACAATTTCGCGTATATACGCGCAAAGTTTTCCGTACAAAATTCCAATTCTCGTCTGACCATAATCTTAAATTTAGTAAGCGCGGACGGTGTAAACTCTCTAACAAGATTTCTCGAATTAGTTATTTCCGCTAAGCAATTCATTATTAAAGCTACAGTCAACTGTCCCATTAATGTAATCTTTACGGTATAGCAATACCTGATAGGGTGGTATCGTCATTAGTCTTAAGAAGCAAATTAAAGGCAATCGTTAGTAAAACAAATCACCTTGCGACCAGGTAACTAACACCAAGTGTCATTTTATTGTAGATACTCTACGCATTTATAGGCCCCGAGCGTTCGATCTGCAGGTGTAATGTGTAAACTCTCTCCCCTAATCAGTTTAAGGCAGTGCCGAGTATCTCAAACTTTACGAAATGTTGAACAATTTGCATATCAGCTGAATTTTAACTATGCGTTTTCGATAGCTTCTTCAGCACTTGGACATTTTCATAAATCCGGAAAATGCAAACATAGAAAATCCATTTGGCCGGTAGTGGCTGCATTTTCCTTGAAGAGCCGACTGACTGATGCGTCGATAAGAGCGCTCCAAAGCGACTAGAAGTAATTGCTACCTCGTATCTATAAACAGCTAGCCATCAGGTAATTTGCGCTGCTTTATCGGAAACCGCACTCTATCACACGATTGTGTATTTTATAGCGGATTTCGATTCGAAACCTTGCACTAGCCCATCTAATTTGCATTCGAACGACCTTCATCAAAGCTCCTCATTAGAGGCGCTGCGCGCTTGCATTATGGATTTTATGATAATTTAAACTAAAATTATTACGTCAAGTTTATAATCCGAAATGGTCTCGTTTTCTTAAATCATTCTGTGTATAGATATTTGTGATTTTTAACCGTTGGGTGTTAAGTTGATCACGATCATGGCATGCATCTAATTATGGACATTGCTGTGATCAGTTAACAACAATAGTAATAAATAAATTGAAACAAAACAGTAATGGAGGAAATTTTCATTGTCTTTTTTCTATCTTGTGGGCTGAAAACGAGTTTTGAAACTGTTTCAGTACAAAAATCAGCATTACGAATATTATGAATATTATAATTACAGATCTGTAGGTATATAATACAGGATGTGGTCAATCGATACCATTTTGCTCTAGTGTAAAGTTTAGTTTAGTTATAAAAAAGGTTAAACAAGAACTGCTCTATTTTCTTTTGAAAATACCGCCATCAACCAATTAATTTGAATATAAATAAATGTAACTTAAGTGATCTATTTTAAAGCTATTTCATCATTTGCAGCATCATTTGTTTTTTTTATTTATTCTTACTTAGTTAATAATACCGGAAGAAATTTAACTTAAACGTGTAGATTTCCCACTATCCTCTGCAATACCAATCAATATATGAATCGCACAAATAAAATTCAGAATGTAATAGCAGCATGGAGTAACACCAAAATCTAAAAGCGAAAGACTGACTAAAGACAAGATGAAATTAACAAACAAAAGCGCACTCTCTATTTTCATTTGCACTCCCCTCCCTATCATGTTTGGTTTACATGTAGAACAAATATTTCCTTCAGTTCCTTGTTGTGTATTGAAAATGACGGGAGTGACCACGAATAAATTGCTTTCTTAAGAAAATTACCTAAACAATATTATAGAGGACCACTGTATTTGATATTTACAATCTTTCAAAAGTTGATGACAATTTAACTTAAAAACCGGATCGTTAAGTTGAATTTTGTTCTGGATATTATAAAAGTAGATTTTCTCACCTTGCATGCGGCTAAAAACTTATTTCGCTAAATTAACAACTTTAATAGTTATCAGCATTTAACTAAAAGCATTCCAATACTGCAGTAATTCTTGTTTTAATAAAGTGAAGCTAATACTTTCAATTTAAAATAAAGCACCATGTACGTACCATATACCTAAAATTGCACTATATTTACATTGGGCAATTAAAATATATTATATTTACATCAAATTGAATGTGTAAACAGATGGAGGGGGCCTGGGTGAATATCTCGGGATGCCGGCAAGCAAGAATCTGCTGGCCGAAACTTGATAGGAGGAACTCTAGCTTCATTTTGTCTCTGGGCAGGGACATTTGTAGACAGCTTATAGGGGTCCTAACGGGGCACTGTCCCTTTGGGAGGCATGGAGAAAGGCTGGGAATACCCATGGCTGACCTGTGTCGCTGTGGTGATGAGAATGTTGAGCCAACACTGGAGCATCTAGTGTGTGAATGTGAAAGTCTGGCGTCGGTACTTGGGGAAATTCTCCTTAACCGATATATCAGAACTTGCGATGATTCCTTTATGGAGAACTACTCTCATCATAAGGAAGAGCAATATTTGGAATCAGTAGTCTAGAGCCCGATTTTTATACGAAGGGACCACAATGGATCCACAGTGATCTCTCGTGATGGACTGGGGCACATCGCTTCTCAACCTAACCTAACCTACATCAAATTTACTGGGTGGAGATAAGGGGATCAACCTCCCTTAAATCCTTCCTCCTCAAAACCGAAATATCTTTCAGAAGTTATTAGTCATTAGTCATTCGAAGCTATTTATACGTTCTATTTGAAGCTCTACGAGTTTTGGCGATCCAAAAATCTTCTAACCAAGTAGCTTTATTACTGACCCCCCCTACCCCCGTTTACAATCCTAGTAGCACCCAAGATAGAATTTGTAAGCGTGGGACAAAAATCGGGAAAACAAATTTCATAACAAATTTTCACAACTTAATGGAACAATAACTTTATTCGTACGAAAAAACACGAATACCTATTTAAAAGACGTTATTCGAATAATCATCAAAAAATTTTAATTTTTCAAGTTTTTGGTAATTTTTAGTGACATTTCTCGATCTTTTGTTGAATCGCGAGTGAAATTTTGCAAACGAAAGAGCATCATGCCATTCGAACTAATTTCATAGCTTCCGTTATAAATTGACCGAATAAAAAAGAGATAAATTATATTATCCAGTGCAGTATAGTTTTTTATTTGTTATTTTTTTAATGAATTCACTACTGTTGAAATTGATTAATATAAGAACCTGTTGTGCAGGTTCTACTCAGAGGCCAACAACCCAACGGTTAATTTTTATAATTAAATGCATAATATTATAAACAAATCGTAAAAAAAAGATTGTTTTAACAAAAATTTAATTGCGTATTTAATTTAATCGTTATCTAGAACAAATCGATCGTTGGCTGGTAGTAGCTAAGGTAATTTAGTTTGTTGGTGCGCGCAACTTATTAATTGCAGTCCCCAAGTGTAGCAATAAAGTCTAGCACCTTGTTATGTGTACCGATCGATACGCACAGTATTTCAGTTGCAATCGTTGAAAAATTTGAATAATTTTCATAAAAATTCTTAATTTTCTCGTTAGTACATTAACCGCACCATATTTTAGCCCATTTATTCTCGAACGTAGAATGCAAAATATACGAAAGTCTATGATTAACATGTTAAAAAGGTTTTTTTTTGCTACGAGTAACAACTATAAAATATCCGCAAGACCGGATAAAATCGCACAAAAATTTACATAAACCGCGAAATGAGGCAAAATCGTTGGATATTCAAAAACTTGTTGCGTGTTGAGGTTAGAAATCGACTGTGTGACTAATATTAATGGTGCAGGTTGTCCAATATCCATATTGGGAATATTCCTTGCGGGTAATTCGTTCGATTTTAATAATGTTTTGTAGATATTGTTTTTTTTTTTCGTTGTAATTGATCTAAATTGAATTGGTACCTACACGATTTACTAATTGACTTGATTTGGTATTGTAGGTGGCATTCTGTGGTCATATCGAGAGGAAGGGTTATGTGTTTGGCGCAATTTTCAATAAAATTTTAACAATTCGGACAATCTCTGTTTTAAATAAGTTTCTCAAAACTTGTGTGCGATATTGGTATGGAGTTTAATAAAGGGTGTTACAATAACTCGTTCTGAAGTTAAATCAAAATTAAAAACAAGTGGATGATGGAGTTAATGAAATTTTTATTAAAAAATATCATTTGCTCCATGGCAATTAAGTATTGTTGCGAGCTAGGGGTTCGCCGGGATTTCAAGTAAAACACAATTCGGTTAAAATAAAAATAAGTGATAATTTATTAATCCGCACTTTTAATTCACAGAATTATATTCGCACAATAATTCGCACTGTATGACAGCACTGCCCGCTTATTTATATCGCTTGACTCGATCACTTTCGCTCTCTACCAACACGGTCGCGTATACACGCTGGCTGTCACAGCCGACGTAATAGAAATTACTATCTCCCTCGCTGAAAGCTTTATCTGCTTTTATACCATTTGTCTGCGGTCGAGACTGTTCTTGAATCTTCGTTCGGTGGTGTGTGTAGAATATGCTGGAAAGCTTGAGAGCATTCCATTTGATCTTCAACGCTGTTCCAGTACGTTCGAGCGCATTCGATAAGAAGTGGGGTATAATCGTGTTGCTCCGCTCTCCTTATTTACTCTCAGCTAGAGTCACCTCTCAACTAGGCTTTTGGTTGGGTTACTTTGCAGCTTAGGTATTCGGTTGTTGCTGTTTCCTATTCGTAATCGATCGAGTCGCGCGGTGGCCAGGCTTACACGTAACAGTATGAAAAAGAATATCACTCACGGCCCGTTTGTCCAAATTTTTTATGATATCACGGCATAATTGCTCCTCAATTAGACCAATATGGTTTGTTATCTCGCCCTTCAGATGTTGAATCCAATTGGCGAACGTAAGGCGCTGATCAATAGGCAATTTGCCAGAGACTGAACTACCAACATGATTCACAATACACTTCGGAACGAGTTATTGTAACACCCTTTTTAAAAAAAAATAGATATGTTGCAGCCATCGTGAATTTAGCACAATCCTCTACCAAAGACTATCTATAACAAGACTGGACACTACGCAGTATTTTTGATATACAAATTTGACCTTGGTTTCTTTATTTAATTAGGTGAGAGAAGTAGAAAGAAATAGCATGATGCATGATTAGAAAAGAGACAAAAACTGATAACGAGTCACATTCACCAATTCAATGACATCCTTACAGAACGCATATAAAAAAAATTACATCAAATCATGTGCAGACACAGCTCAGCTGTGCTTGTGTGATTTCATTTCTCATATTGTTCCTATAAATTTGTATGCTGAAACACTTGAGAATAGAACAGCTGCAAAAAATGCGTTCTGCTACGTGCATTGTGAAAACGATGCACAAAGATGCGAATGTGTAATCATTCATTTTTGCATATTAGTGTACTCTTTTCTTCGCATGTGAATTTCCATAAGAATATGGAATTGGAATTGTTCAATCGGATTTCTTTGTTCCGCTTATACAATGATTTCTTGGTTTTTTTTACACAAAAAATGCATGTGTATTAAGTGTCCAGTCTTCCCAGCAAACAAGAAGCCACGAAATATCGGAAGGTCGGAAAATTCCAAAAGATTTGTCTTACCGAAATCGTTTAGATGACGGTGGGAAAATTATGGCAGAAATTTCGCAACGATTTCGGAAAGAATTAGAAAAGAAACGTCTTCTTTATTATGGTTTCAGGTTGCAATTCATGAGAAGCAAGTGGCTGGCGTTGCGCATATATCTTTTTGTCTTTTGTGTTAAGCGTTCTAGTCGAATCGCACCCTTGCGGACACGTTAAGTTCATATTCATTTTTCATTTGATCATAAAATTTTTCCACTTATTGTTACAAGAAAAAGTGGCAATAGGTGATTTAGAAAAAGTTTCAGATACGGAATTGAAAGCGAGAGATATTGTCCTCTTTCGAATAGCAAACAATCCGTATTCCTCAAAATAGACTTAAGTACTTGTGCAATCCTTATTCTACTTTATTCCCAACTACAATATATGTAAATCGGAATTCAGTATTTCATATAGATTTTTCACTGATAATTCGATACGAAATCTATTTTAGAAATCGTTACGATTTTTCTATCGTAATTCGATGCGAAATATTTCTTGGTAGTCGTTACGGTTTTTCTTTCCCGAATCGTGTCAACCACTCCATACATTTTTGAACACGACATCGGTACGAAGTCGTGTCTGATATCGACGTGTTTCACCGACAAATCATAGCGAATTTGTAACGATTTCGGACTTTTTTGTTTGCTGGGAATTCTTATGGATAGTCTTTGCTTCTACTGTAAAAGACGACACATGCTAGTGTCAGTGCGAAACTAAACCATTGCGAGTATAACGAGGTGAAACACTTTCGTCTTAGAAAATCCCGATGCATTTACTTTCAACGTAGTCCATAAGTGAAATGTTTCGTGTTTCTGACTCAATAGAGGACAAAGTACATCCCTGCTATTTTGTTGTGTTTGTCGAGATCGTTGCACTTATCATAGAATTTATTTCTGCTAATAATATTCGGTAACTTTTTTTCTTTCACTAAAGCCACAAAACGTCTAGAAAAATATTTTAGTTATTTTTTCTTTCAAAGTTTTTACATGATATTAGCTGGCCTATTCTATGTACAGTCACAATTATTCACAATTTTAGCAGAGACACAATTTTAGAAAATCTGCGATTTTTCATATTCCAACAGAAATGTTAGTTTCTTTGCATATTTCACTAACCGCTTATGCTAGGAAGTTGAAACTTGGAATTTATATAGAGCTACGACATCTTTATTTTTAAAAATTGTCTACATAGGGGTACACATATGACAGTGGAAGCAATGAAATATGTGTACAGGGCTTGAAAGCTGCACTGAGACATTTTAAAATTTATATCTCTTGAATAGTTCATTGATTGGTTGTAGCAATACTAAAAAATAAAATTTTCAGGGAAGTGGAGGTTGTAAGACTTTGGATGGATATCTCGCTAACCAATTACGGGATGAAGATGAAATCTGAATACCCTGTTTCATACTTTTCCGGAAAATAAAAAAGTCGTTCATTCCGTTGATAGCCGGGTAGCGTCTCGTTCAGAGATTAATTGCGCAACTTTCTTCTATACTACTGATTGCTAAAAAAGGAAGAATACATGGCATCTGTACCTCTCAGTAGCATTAGGACTAGTGTTAAGTTTTTTGGGAGCTAATGGCACCCAAAGTCGTTTGTATAGTACCGCATTTTTTAATTCTGATGTGTGTATGCTTGTAGGTGAACAAAATTTAATCAAAATCTGCGAAGTTTTTTTCTCTCCAGATAAACGAAAAATCATCAATAAATAAAATTAATACAATTACTAAAAATGCAACAGAACAGTAAATTAATTTCAATTAATTCCAAAGCCAAAAGAGCTCACCTAAGACTAAAACCTAGCACGCAATCGATTTAGCAAGTCGTCCTTGTAAATTACATCCATTGAAAATTGGTTGCCATTATATCACATGTTACACTAAATTACGCTACCTGATCGCTATTATACCACGCCATTTATCCGCAGTACTATACCGAATATAAGATTTTAATGTTCATAAATTTGCTCGGAAAATGGTAATTTGTATGATACCTCTGTGCAATTTTTTCCATGTCTTCTTCATGTAGCTACAAGACATTTGCTCCATAGGTAGCTAAATCTTTAAATCCATCCGAAGAACGATCCATACTTAAGTGCCCTGGAAAACAGTATTTTCCTGTATGTCGTGATTTAAGAAGTCATGTCAGATTCAAGTTTCAAATATGTAGTAAGATACCCGATACACGCTCATAGGTACTCGCGCTAGGTACTCGAACTATATCCCTCGATGATACTTGTTCTTCGGCATAGAAGATGAAAAATAACAGTGAAAAAACATTACAAGATAATAAATCACTTTCCATGCCCGAAGATACGAGAAGTTCGCCTAAGTGGAGTCACTATCGTGATAGTTTTTTCTCAGCTCTAGTCTTTAAGTCATTCATAACTCAGATTTGGAAATATTGAATTTTTCGAAGAGGATTTTCTTGTTTACCTTCTTCAGGAATCTGTTTTATTGCATCAAATTGAAAATGATCAATTGCTTCAGAGACTATTGTGTGCTACAATCATAACGTTTTGCAAAACTTAATTGAATCGGATTTTATGAAATCGTCATTTTTAACTTCAGTGTTGTGCGAGTAAGGTGAGAAATTTATAGATTTTACTTTATTATTTTTAGCTCTGGTCTGGATAAAATATTTCATTCTTCTCATTTTTATAAATTGAATCCAAGTCAAAAAGTGTGTAAAAGTGGCCAATTCTTTAAATATTCATCATATGTTCCTAAAAAAAAATTCTTTTAAAAACAGGATAAGAAATTGGGAGCTCTTCTATTAATCCCAACATTTGTTCGGTCCCCAAAGGGAATAACATCACTTGAAAAAGGTCTGTAAATTTTTGTTGCGAAGATTTTCATTTTCTTATACTGCCAAAATACTCTCATAGTATAACAATAATTTTTAATAATTTTTGGCAATGCAAGCAAATGACGGATCTATACGTTGCAGACTCTTTTCAAGTAATGTTATTACTGTGAGAAACCGGGATTGTGAGGTAATATTACAAAAAGCAAAAGCTATGAATTTTACATCTCAAAAATAAAAAAAGAAAAAAACTCACACTCCGGATTTATACTCGTATGTGTACTTAATTTATGTCTTTCCAAACGGAAGAGTGATGCACGCGACGCGCTCGATGACCTAATCGCATCGCAGGCGCCATATCGCAAGACCAGTTATAGTGAGCGCGTTGAATTGCATCCCGTACCTTCCAAATAATATTATCGAATATTAAAATATTTTGTTCGCAGCCTGCAAATGCTTTGCCTGTTTTTATTGTATAGGCATTTATTTTCCGATATTTATAAGCCGTTTGGCGACTATTGTAATAAACAATTCTAACCGCGTTACAAGAGCGACGAAATAAGAAAACTATGATATTAAAGCGAATCAATTAGATCAATCAATTAGAGCGATGCGATATCATTGTCATCGCTTCCAAACGCTTAACGCGCGCGTGTCGCGTTCACTAAATCTATCACTATCGGCTTTCTATACATTTATTTTCAGTCCTGCCACCTTACATTTACAATATAAAGAGTGTGAATTTGACACTGAGTCAGAACAGAATGCTATAAGTCGAGAAGGATCAGGATACTAACAACGCACCATTCAAGACCTGACTTCGCCTCTCTTTAAGAACTAATGGCACAACTTTCATATCGATTTTTCAATTCAGATTAAATATCGAACCATTTCCTTATTCCATAATTCAATTTTTGAGCACATTCGAAAATTGTTCAGTATTTGCTTATGCAAGTAGTGGGAACGTCTCGATATCAAAGGAATTACATGAATTAAAAACCAAAAAAAAAAAATGCTGTGCACATGTCCATAATGTGCAGTCGAATGGTGGATTGCTACAATTTCATAAATTTATAAAATATTTATTTCCATCAAATTGAAACCCACTGCAGAGAAAATAACTATGAGACCGCGATCCCGCATGTCGGACACGATCCCATATAAAGCTGAAATATTTGTGTCGGGCGGTACTAGCACTTAATGTCTAACCTGTGGTAGTTACCTGTGATCCATATCTGGAACTGTTTAGCTCTTGACCACACTCTGTGGTACCTTGCATACCTCAATACTCGTATGCTGCACATATGCACCTTTCACAATTATTGTGCTTTACATCTCGCCACCTGGGTATGCTTCTCGGCTAGAAGTGGTATCTTTTAGCATTGTGTGACCGGTGCAATCTAATGCATAATTTTATGCTGAACTGCCACAACTTATTTCCTCCCTCTATTTTTCGAAATTTGAAGAGTGGCTTTCGTTTCTTCGGAATTTTTCTTCTAGTCTTGATGTAGTTAATTTCGTCTGAAATCGGAATAGCCAATACTTTACGAGTAGATCAAATTGTGAAACAATTTGCAAATTTTTAAATTTACGAATTGGATTAATAGAATGTATTCCTTGCTCCAGCCTTCCATGCTTTCTGCCTTTTGTGAAGGAATTGCTTAACTTGATTTCAAGAAATATTTAAAACAGGTAATGCATTTCTAAATATACAGGGTGATTCAGAATCGATAAGATAAACTTGCGTAATACGGGATGTAGCTTTGATCAAAAATTGTTTTGAAAAAGTATTTTTTTCGTAAAAAATTTAATATTTTTAATTATTGTTCTTTTTTTCATTTTGCAGACCACAAACAAAAGTAAAGAAATTTATATAGTATACTCTCATAAGTGAACGTTTAAAATATTTGAAATATGCCCAAAAACTTACAGTTCAATTCAGTTCTCAGAAGGATTTAACTATACACATACTCGTATAAACACCTGTTCTAATAATCAGCTTCGTCTATATCTCTGTTTATGTTGACGTTACGTAGACGCATTGCTTTAAAATAGTCAGCTTTTTACTTCATGATTCAAGATAGGTTTTCCAGATCTCATAGAAAAAATTATTCTACATACTTAAAAGAGAAAAGTTTAAATTTTGTCCCTTTTTTATCCTACAAAAATATTTAAGTCTACTGTCTCATTGACTTCATCCGCTGTCGTAAAGCTTGTCAAGATTAGCTAAGGCAACATCAAAATTTTAATTGGGAGAGTACTTCTGATACGTGATCTGTTATAACAAGACGAAGACATAGTCGACATCTTGCCTGAACAATTACATTTTCTTATTTGACCTAGGATACTTGCTGCATATGCATAACATTGTCCTATCGACTTTGAATCATCTGATATTTATTTTTTTAAAAATCGTACCACGCATTTAGCTGGCAAGTTTAGTTGTTTTTAACAAATTTTTATTCAAGTATGTAAAACAATTGGTATTCGATCCACGAAGATCAGAATTAGAGTACCTGAAACAACATTATTTATTTATTTTTTCCAAAATTCCAAAATTAGAAATTCTAATCTATATCAATTAATTCAGACTGGCTCGTGCGTTCCATAACAATTTAAAATAAATTGAAAACACGATATTAACCTGTATTTTGGTATGTGGAAAATTCAGTAATACTGCAAATTTTGATGAACATCTTCATTATATTGATTAAAACGTTCATAATGTATTTTTTCTTAGTTTTGATGTAACATTTCTTAGTAATTATGTTCATAATAATCACATACATAATTTTGAAGAATATGCACATCTAAAACTCCATAAAACTGAGAAAAATTGTTATCTTATTAAGTAACAAGTGCATAAGGACAAAGCACCTTCTGATTGTATTGACGTTGAGTGACATTTGTACATTGAACTCATGAAATACTTTAAAAGCGGTCTATGATTCTTACATTAACGGAAATTTCTTTTGAAAGAAGTATTTAATAAATGGCAAGGGTAACAAAAATAATGTGATACCGTTTGATTAGTTTCCATTTTATACGTAAAATCAACCATTTCGATCAGTTTAAAAATTAATTCTTCAGATAGCTAAAAAGGATAAACAATACTCCAAATATTATTGAATAAAAAGGAAATGGCGTTTAAAGGGGACAGCAAAAAATAACGATATGAAAGTTTGATAAAGGACTCAGTCGAGTCCGAAAAACGCAAAAATAAACAATAACAGTATTGAACCCGGAAAACTTTCAAAATGTACTGTGAAAACATTCACAAAAAAAAAAGATATGAAAGTATTTCACCGAGAAAATAAATTTATTGTATTGATATGAAGATTTACACGGTTCATCAAAGTAATGAATTTATACCTTAATAAGTAATAGCAGTACTAAAAGTAATTATTCAATTCATAAACATTATGAATTGTTTAGTGGATATTACGAATCTATTCGTTGGCGTAATATTTCTTTTTCATACCATATGTTCTGAAATTGTGTGAGTAGTCAAATAAGAGCAAAGTTTAATAAACCATTATACATTATATTAATGAATACTCACATGCGTCTTCAATTTAATGATTTTTTCATTATGATGATGTGCATTTGCATTGATTGAATTTATCTTTTTGGTTCAGTGAATAAATTTTGGAACCGAGGTTCTTAGTCCCACAGTTTAACTTTTGTCTGTCTAAACAAAGCTTGCTAAATATATCAATTTTCAACTTTCTAGCATACACTGCATCCAGATATAGAAAAACAAACTCAGATCCGTACGTTTTATGCACACCAAGCTACGAAGCTTAAAATTTGATGGTACATTAATTTGAACGGAATTGAGATGATTTATAGACAAAATCCTGTTACTAAAAATAGCTTTCAGAAGGAAGTAAAGCTAATGACTGAAATTAAACGGACAATCATGAAAGTTCCGGTCATCTGAAAATTATTAAATTTTCTCGCAATTACTCATATCTCTGTCATCTCATTACTACTAAAACACTTCCGTGAGTTTTAGAGATTAATGGATTAATCCATCCACAATAATATGTCTCATGTGCAAAAGATTTATCTTTCTTATTTCACCAGAATGTTAGGTACCTACCTACTAATCGTGTAATTTCATTCGATACATTATAAAAGTACAACCTGGTATAAGGTGAGAAACAGGTAGGTAATGCGCAAAATCATTTACCTCTGCGCTTTGATGGGCCCGGTATTGTTACTTATGGAGAAAGCTCCCGGAATTCTTGCGTGCTGAGCATACAATCTGTATTTGGCATAAACCATAACTTAAAGTGTTGTTAAGCATAACACCTACGGCGCTACTGTATCCGATCACAGCAAATAACAATACTATTCTGTCGTTTCTCATGATCATAATTGTCATATACTCAATTCACCGTCGTATTAAATGGGAACTTTCTCATTATGTTGCCGATATTCTTTGTGAAAATGTACAATCGCTATAGTGAATTTTAGTCCTTTATACGAGTAACAGAAACGTGCCGAGACACTGCCCAGAAAGTCAGAAAGGTGTCAATTTGAGCTAAAATTATTGGTCATTTGTCTAGAGTCAGGACTCTCTGCTACCTTCCGTTACCTTCTAATTGACTTGTTTCGTGATGCCGACGTCAACTTTTATGACAAATTACTGAAAATTTTGAACGAATTTCAACTTGAAGTATATTCGCGCATAACCACCCCTACTCACCATTCCACGCAAACATTTTCAAACAGTCCTTCGGGCCATTAATTACGCCATAGACTACAATGGCATGGATTGCACACATGATCGCATAATAATCAGACTGGTCGCGATCGGGTTAACCCGAATCCGTACTGGCTTTTAAACAGTTTGGTCGCACTATCGGAACCTTACGTGATTCCATACGCGACATATATGGAACACGCGGAATGCCTATATGAGCGGCAAAATATCGCCGTGATATATCCGAGCAATAAGGCGTTTTCCATGGTGTCATGTTCGGCGGTTGTTTACCTGTTGTCGCGATTTTGATAAATTCGAACATGGATAAAACGCACTAATTCATTTTGGCGTAAATGTCGCGTTAAAGACTAATGAAACTAATGGCGTACGATTGAAGTTAATGGTGTCATTTAAGGCTTATAATCTAAAATGCCATCGTAAAGATGTGGTCAGATTATGTCGGCGGATTTTTTTTCTTTTTTTTCGTATCTGAAATCTTAAAATGTCCGATCAATGTGGCGCAATGTTAAATTTTAGTAGATAGAGCTTGCGATTGAAATTCGAAATTATGAAAAGTCGCTCTCTAATGGAAATGTCAGCGAGTTATTAACTTAATCGAAAAAGTTATTATGTTTCGGTTTTATTATGCAAGGTAAACGGTTTATTCGACATTATTGAGAATATAACATTTTCCCTGCACTTCCGCAAACTATCAGGTGTTACCTTGCACTTCGCAGCCTTTCATATTGACACATCATACACGATAATATTGTAAGTCTATATTTTTATTGTGCACTAAACAAGGATGACTATGAGCGGTCAAGTCTTCCTACTGCACCATGTATGATTTGATGAGTAAAACTGGTTGTTTTATAGTGTCATCGTTTGTGGAATACTCATCTACAAGTAACCGGTAAGTAGCACCTATGCCACTATACGTGCTCATATGACAAGTTCAAGTTTATACTAATTAATAAATATTATATTCTGACGGTGGTATTTTTATTGATGACTTCTAGCGAGTAAATTGTGGTAATTTAATGTCGTATTGGGCATTCATCATAAATTTCCATTATCTAAGCAGCAGAAGTAATGTCAAGTTCAAGTATACCTTTTCACGAAGATCATAAATACCATTGATTTGCTTCTACGAGGGCTGTCCCAGAAGTACTTCGCTGGCATGTAGATGGCGGTTTTTATTTGAAAGTAAATACTGTGGTAGAAAGCATTATCCCTATAAGGCTTAAGTTTAAAGTTTAAAGGCGCTACGTTGTTTAGTCTTTATTTGGCAGCCATCAATAACGAACGCACTCAGTGATTTTTTAAACATGGAAAAAATTGGTCATCGTTATGTGATACAATACTTTCATTTGAAAGGTCTCAGTCCAACCAATATTAAAGCTGAACAAGATTCTACTCTGGGAGAGTCTGCTCCTCCGTTTGCAACAATAAAATATTTTGTGGCAACGTTTAAACAAGGCCGTACAAGCTGTCAAAACGAACAACGTACCGGTCTACCGAAGAAGGTGACCACAATATAAATGATGAAGAAAATCTACAAAATAATATTGGATGATTGTCGACTGAAAGTGCGCGAGCTAGCAGACATAATAGGGATTTCAAAAAGTCCTGTACATCGTATATTTACTGAAAATTTGGACATGAAAAAGCTGTGCGCAAGATGGATGCCGCGTTTGCTCACAATGGAGCAAAACAGCGTCGTTAGGATGTTTCAATCGAGTGTTTGCGATGTTTCACATCAATAAAGCCGAGTTTTTGCGTCGATTCATAACCATGGACGAAACATGGGTCCATCACCTCACACCTGAGATGAAGGAACAGTCAAAACAATACACTAACAGGGGGGAAGGCACTTTTTTTCGACGCGTGTGGTATAATTTTCATTGATTAACTTGAAAAAGGAAAGGCAATTAACGGCGAGTATTATGTGAACTTATTGCAGCGTAAGACTGATGAAATCAAGGAAAAACGGCCGCTTTTGACGAAAAAGAAAATATTGTTTCATCAAGACAATGCACCGATGGCCAAAATCAATAAGCTAAATTTCGAATTGCTTCCTCATGCACCCTATTCGCCAGATTTAGTTCCCTCGGATTATTTTCTCTTTTCAAACTTAAAAAAATGACTCGGTGGTAAAAGATTTGCCAACTGAGAAGAGGTGGAGTCTGCGGTTGACGGTTATTTTGAGGAGCTAGACAGTTCTCACTATAAAGAGGGTATCGAAGCTATCTAACGTCGCTGGGAAAAGTGTATCTTCCCAAAAGGAGACTATGTTGAGAAATAAAGATTTTTTTTTCTCATATTTTCTGTGTTTTCTTGGTTAGGCTAAGCACTTCCGGGACCATTCTCGTAAAATACGGTTTTGATATGATCGTTCTTTTCTTCCTACAGTCTTTTAATGCGCAACTAACTAAATAAAACTTACAACTAAATAAAATTAATTTAAAAAAATAACGAAAGTAAAGCCTTAGTTATAATGGTTCCGATCCGATCCAGCAACGTCGGAGGGAAAAAATTTCGAGTCACAATGATTCCGTTCCGACATCTATCAAAGTGACACTAACGAGGTGTAACTTTGATTTTTAGTGAGGCGAAGGAGGTGGTGAAATTCAATAATTCACCTCTTAGCGTCAGAACGGATAGAAGTTGAAAGTTGGTCAACTTTACCCCTCCGTTTTGTGTCTCGGCTAATTACCGGAACGATTGTGACTAGGCGTTCCGAAATTCCCTTTAGATGTGTGTCGGATGGAGAAACTCAACACTCTCCGTTTTCCGGATCGGATCGGATCGGAACCATTATAACTGAGGCTTAAGAGTAAAGCCTCAGTTACAATGGCTCCGATCCGATCCTCGGAGGAGATAATTTTCTAGGCACAATGATTCCGTCCCGACATCCGTCAAAGTGACACTATCGAGGTATAATTTTGAGTTTCAGTTAGGCGAAAGAGGTGGTGAAATTCAATAATTCACCTCTTAGCGTCGGAGCGGATAGAAGTTGAAAGTTGGTCAAATTTAACCCTCCATTTTGTGTTTCGGGTAATCAAAGGAACGATTGTGACTAGTCGTTCCGAAATTCAGTTTAAATGCGTGTCGGATGAAGAAACTCAACACTGTCCGTTTTCAAGATCGGATCGGATCGGAGCCATTGTAACTGAGGCTTAAAGGTGGACTTGTGGTGAACGCGGCGCAAGCACGAAGCACTTCAGCGCAGTCACTATAGCTAATGTCGTGATATGGCGCGCTTGATGCGATTGGGTCACCGCGCGCGTATCTGGCATCGATCCCTGACTAAGGACCTATGTCGATTTGCTACTAAATTGAATTTAGTGTACTAAATTATTAAGCTTTCAATTTAGACATCTTCAGAGTTAAATAATTAATAAAAAATAAAGAACTTAAAAATAAAATAAACTTGCAACCAAATAAAATTTAAAACAAGGACCTGTACCAATAGTTAGGTATGACATTTTACCTTTTCTGTTTTGACAACATGCATACAAATAATTGCTATTCTAGAAGCTTACGTACGAGAAGCCCTCCAACTCCTTCCACGAATTTGAGAAATGAAGGGAATCACATCATTCAATTTTGTTGGCAGGGATATCTTCAAGCGAGTCGAAAAATGTATTTACTCCTTGAACGTACGCGTACACCACAAATCTTACCAGTGAAATACTTGCAATGTGCAGTGGAAAATCTAACCACCCTATCCCTCCCCATAAGATTAAGATTACTTGTCGTTACATTCAGTCAGCTTCTTACCTCGCGTTTCAAAAATCAATACAAAAATCGGGAATATAGTTATAAGACTTAAAAAAATTACTTTAAGAAAAAATTATTCGTAATTTTCTATTTAAATACTACAGGAAAAATTTAATTTTGAAAAAAAACCCTTGTGAAGTCTACTCTCCCGTTGACTTCGTGAGATGGCGTAAAACTAGTCAAAAGAATTAAAGACAGGATATCAACCAAATATTAAGTGAAGTGATACAGAACTTTCCTAAACGTGACGTTATAAATTGTTATAACTGGACGGAGACGAAACACGAAAGCTGACAGTTCGAATATTAGAAACACGTGCTGCTCGCAGATATCGTGGGTTCGAACCGTACTTATGGCCTGGTCCTATGCTTTTATTGATAATCAGTTTTTTGTTGCCTTTAGGTTTAGGAATCTTCTAACAAACTGTCCCCGAAAAAAAGTCTGTAATACTGCGGGGCATGGATAAATTTTTATATGAAAACGAAAAATCATTGCATTTTTTCCACTATGTTTCATTTGACTTTCGGTATGAACATATTTTAAAACAAATAAATTTAATTTAAGCGACATGCGAGTACATGTTACATTATGCAAGGGCTATCAATCATAAATTTAAAAAAAAATGAATTATTATATGTACCTGCAGTATCTACCTTTCCTCCATGTTAATTTTAAGCAAATTGTAATTTAGTTTAGTTTGGAGAAAATTTACCCACCCACTCACCGACATTTATAAAATACCACGCTTATGAAATTGCTGATCTTGTAAATGACCGGCATTCGATTGTCGTGAAGAAATTTTTGAGATATTTATCTTGTAGCTATAAAGTTAATCTGTAAAAAAAATAGAAGCAGCCAGCGCGAAATTTCAAGCGAAAGTATCGTAAGTTCATGTCGCTTTTGGAGTTTACACTCTTTTCACAGCAGGTGGTTATGTGGCTTATATTTGATCCGATCATTAATAACCTGGGGATTAAAGTTTATCTAAATTTTTATGGGTAGGTGTGTGGAAATTTTGATAAGTTTAATGAAACGTAAAGTTATTGATACGAGTACGAGTTCGTTTTATTTTCAGTGGGTAATATAAAAGCTTCCTAAATGTTGCGTTTATAAATTATTAGCACATTCATCTAGTTTATTTTTTAATATCTAAAAAATAAAAAATAAATAGCCATAATATACAGCAGCCCACTCTCTATCTTTAAACAAAAAAAAACAATCAGTTCGTGTATCACCTTCAAAGTTTTGACTGCCAAATTTGATTATTTGTCATACACAATTGAGTAATTTATGAAAAAATGTTGTCTTCAAATATTTGACAGAGCCTGGCATACATCGATTGAAAATATACAAAAATTTTATTTTTTTTGGAGTGGGGTATTTTGTTGAGGAATAAAGTAGTGACATGATTTAGTGCATTACAACTTAGTTTTAAAAATGTCATTAAACAATATTCTAGGTCAAGATGTTCTTAAGCTTTTGTGTGTTGGACAGCAATCGGACTTGGGGTTAGATTAAACTTACATAATATTATAATAATCTTATGAAGATTTCCAACCTCGGCAATTAGGTATTACAGGTATTATTAAAAAAAACATATCTTTTTATGGCGCCACGAACCATAAGAGGTAAGACTGTTTAGGTCTAGAACATAAAATCTGATACTAATAGCGTTCTGATCAAGTCAGACCTGAATATGGAAACTACCGCTTAATTAATTCAACTGACTGAGCTGCAAGTCGAATTAGTGTCCTATATCTCACTCTTAAACGCTGCAATTCTACTAGCTATACCGATTTACATTCCATTCTTGAGTACTGATCAATTTGTTTTCTTCGTATTTTTCAGGGAGCAGCAACTACTTAACATATTTGAGGTCGTCATATCGACCTTGGAAGGAAAACTAAAACGAATCGACAACCTGGACAAAGCCGTCGAGCATTTAATGCGACGCGTTGAAGCACTTGACGATCGAGTGGCCGACAACATAATTAAAACGGACGCTGTTATATCGAAACTGGAGAATATCGATAATAAGATATACGAACCGCTCGATTCGACGGGCACACGATCGCCGCGAACATCGACAAATTTAGACAGTCGATTGGTCTCGCTTGACCAAAAAGTAACCGATATCGACGTCAAACTCGAGGGTCTGAAAAATCAAATCGATAACAACTTCCTGCCTATCGACGATATAAACGCCGAGGCAAGCGAAAAGAAGCCGATCAGCATGAATGTGATCGAAATCACAAAAGCGATGAATGCCGAAGTTATGACCCACATGACCAACGAGTTGGGCCAACTTCGTATCACTACTGATAACATCGACAAGAAGCTTCAATTTCACATCAACATTGTTTCGGAAAATATCGGACGAATGTTACGTATGGTTGGCGACATCCATGAAGCTGTAGTTGACCACAACGAGGCGTATCCTCCGAACGCTACGACCACTGCACCGCCCATGATCAAGTCCAGCAAGATCGATGCGCTGGTCAAGCAGATGAAACCGATAATGACCGTATCGGAAAAGATGGACGAAGTCTGGGACGTCGTTGTAGGAACGAAAAGTTCTGTCGATGATTTACTTCCGAAATCCGATGAGTTGTTAACTCAAACCCAGCGACAGGAACGAGCGATTGGACAAATCCATCAGGACTTGAAGACTAAAACGAATTTAATAATTGAAAATCTGGATATCGTTGAGAAGCGACTGAAGAAACAAGAGGATGATGTGTCGGTGTTAGCACAGCGCCCCGTTCCCGCTGAACTTCTTATGGACCCGACGATAGATCGACTAGTTGAATATGATCCAAACAGGTGAATTACCTTCCGATTTCCGAAGCCAGGGCCAACCCCTCAACCTCCATATCTAATCCAATTGCAATTTTTAGATACTCTGTGATCGAGGACTACACTGAACCGATCCCGACAACAACTTTCCCTACTGTTGTTCCGTCGTCAACATCAACCTCAACGGTGGGTACGACAACGTCAACTACCCCACAAAGCCCATCAAGTACGTCGCCAATAACGAATTCAACCTCGACAAAGTCACCCTCTCGCAAAGGTGGAATTATTTTTCCGAGTGTTAAAAACAAACCGTCGGTAGTGAACACGACCTTCTCGACCGATATCATCACTCTCAAGGATGTTAAAGTAAGTAGAACTCTTTTTTTGGGTACATGAAATATGACATTCAAATTCCTAATTAAACTGAGAATATTAAAAACAGGTTGAGAAGTCATTGATTTATACTAATGGTTCCTTAAAAATAACTTGAGTTTTCGTTTGTTACCGTTGTATGCCCTTAGTTCCATTCTAGCTACTTCCCTTCTGTCTGAACATATGATAACTGAACAACGCGTTAACTTTAAACAAATTAAATTTGGTAGCACCCACGTTAAGCAGAATTAATAAAGGTGGAAATTTAAAAACGACAACGTGTTAGTGTCAAAATCGAGTTAGTCGCGCCACGAAATTAGAAAAATGGCTATCAAAGCGACGTACGCGAAGCAATACGATATTATTATAACTAGTTATATCTACTGACATGTATTCTCTGTCATCGCGCCGCATCGTTTAAAGCGCCGCATCGTTTAAAGCGCGCGCGTCGCGGTCTCTATGATTCCACATATCTTTTCCTCTCCGGCGCATTATTAGCTATTGCCCTATAACAATAATATTTACTTAACAAATTTTAAGCTTGTACCATTAGCCGTTTTTGAGATATAAAAATCAAAAGATTTTCATTTAAACTCTCCTTCGCCATCGCTCCTACACCTCCTTCTAGTAAAAATCGTCAATGTGAAAGGGGTCAACATCCGTACAGGAAAATTGCCAAGCCGATATATGAAAGAGTTCTTGGCTGATGAATCCCCTCTACCACGAGGGGAAACCCGATCCGTACCGACGTAACCCCACTAGACTCACAAAGTGAGTCGTTCCGGAGATAGAATATTATCAAATTTTTGAAAAAAAATTCAAAAATTCATCCCCAATAGGATACCAGCCACTCCTCAAAATTTGATGGTGTTTTTAGTTGTGACGTGTCAAATACGTTTGCGTACAGCCTATACGTTCACTAATTGAGTTATTTTCCTTCTTCCATTCAAAAGTTCTTACAGCTTGCGAGCAGACCTATAGCACGATTATTGAACGATACGTAAAGCTACATGTCTAATACTTTTCACAGCTTAACTTCAGAATGTTTCCAGGTATAGACATCAAAGTACAAACAATTCAACCTCTTTCCAGAACGTCACATAAGCCTTAGCTCACGATAACTTGAGAACACGTTGGGCTACCTAATTGAACTATCTTTTTGACCACAAATGGATATGGGTGGAAGCGTATCCAGGCAGCGATCCTGTTTCTAGTATCAAGTTTCTCCCTTGGATTGGGGCCATCTGTTGGTACCAATGCGAATCAGCAATCGTCAATATTATCGCTTGTTGTTGCAAGTAACACTGCACTGGACAAACAGTCGTTAACAGAGCATAAAAGTTGCATTCAGTGAGCAGTTAAGTGTACGCAAACAATTATAATGGGCATTAAATGCATATGCACAATATCGACACTATACTTGAGTTTCGAGTACACCATGTATTTGCATAAAAGCACGCATGTCATGGCATTATGTAATTCGTTTTTCATATCATTTTCTGCTTTGCATTCGGCTTCTTCATATTGAAATTAGTGCTTCTCTGGCTTTTAATAAAGTTACTCGCGGAATTCTCTGCCATATGTTACAAAGAAAAACACACACGCAGGAAAGATTGTGCAAATTTTTAGACAGCCAAAATAATTAAAAAAACATTAATAACATACTCGCATTCTACAAACTTCTCGTTTTAGGGACCCCGATTAAATTCTGAACCAAGCCCGTGTAGGTGCTGCTCGCTCATTCGAAGGGAGTTTGAAGCTCATTCGAAGGGAGTTTGAAGCTCATCACTAACTTAATTGCTAATTACTCTCATTACACTTACATTGTTAATGCTTTGCAACTTTTGCAGAGCTTTTAATAGATCGCATTTTTTTATAAAATCAACTCGCCTTTATCAATCAACTAATTATGTGTTCCAATTCTATAGCACGTATGTGAAACCATTCAGAACGGTTGAGATCTTACTGGATCTTTCGACAGAGTTCGGTTTACGATTGGTGTAGCGATTTGTGTCGTCAGAGAATACATAACAGTAAACCGGTCTCATGAGCTCCTCTGTGTACACTCATTAATAAATTAATGAAAAAAGTATGTAATATAAATTTTTATTTTTTTTATAGATGATGCCCAAAATCTACGAGTTCATTGTTAAATTAATCAAATCTAATCCAAAATCAATAGAAAAATTCATATTCATGTTTCTTTCCCTATTCGAAAGGTAGCGTCAATTGAAACCAGTGGCTTCTAATTATCACATCGTAAACCAAAAGCAATGTCGTAAAATTCCAACTACAGACCCTTCCTTACTCGATTTAGTAACACTAAAATTTAAGTTCCCATCAAAATTTTAATGGTCGACTTGCCATCTAATTAACAGGTCAAAACTTCTCCAATGTGCTAACCAGTAAAGGAAACCTTACACAAATTTTTTGTTACGTGTGCACTTATTAGAGTGAAAATTTTGGTCTTGATTTATGCAAGGTCATAGGTGTCGAAAAGGTGTAATCCAACACATCCCACGGATATTACAAGAACAATTTCAATAAAAGAAGAAGCTTCAGTTCAATTAGTGAATTACGTAAGTCTTTTTTGATGTCGCGAACTGAAGATCTAACATTTGAGACTTGTGATCAGCGATCGTGAAAGTAGCAACAATTTAGACATAGAAATCAAATTGGTTCCAACTGCACAAAAATCCGTCTCATTAATCGCTGACCCACCGGTGTCACGGTTCGATCTGCTGATCTGATTGGTGATCGTGCAAGGAGTGACCATCGAGCGAACTGGCTGGCCATTATCAATTATGTCATAATCGTAATGCTTAGTTGGTCCGTCGTAGCCTGATCCAAATACCACTGATCTAGTTTTCTTTCCGCAATCAAAATCAGATTGCACACACGCACTTACCGTGATAATTGATAAGCCAGAAGGTGGAAATAAAGGTGAGTGATCGTAAGTGCGACTAGCCCACTGATTGACTGATCGGGACTGTAATAAATGCATTTTGGATTCACTCGTTACTCGTATGAGAGGTGATCTACAGCGAGTATCTGTAGATCTTGTGTAGCTGTTTTTCACTCAAAGGTGAGGGCATACGTGTAATTAAAAGATCGCGTGTTTAATGCTCATAGTAGTTTTTGAAGTCAAGTAGTAAGTAAGTCCGTTCGACCGGGACTACTCACACGAATCACCCGCCTCGATCGTTATTAACACGTCCAGCACTTTCTACTCTGGGGAGCCGACACAACATCAAAAAAGTTAATTGCTTACAAAACGCATATAATATGCAATGTAATGTGAGCGTTATAACAACTCGAGACCCAAGGGGTCTTCGTTCGGTTTGGTTTGGACTGATCACTGATCTTTTGCGATGATGCCTTCCTTTGGGTTTTCAATTAACGCTCGAGTGTCGTGCGTATTTGAAGCAATCGCAACGCACTAACCGACTGTGAAGACTGAAGATCACTCCATTTCGTGGCATCTGAATTTAATTGAGACATTACGAGCAAATTATGAGACCATTAAAAAGACTTTGTAAGAAGAAGGAAAAAATTGAGAAGAAATAATTACAGGGATTTTTTTTAAGTTTTCATCACTAATTTAACATCTTCTTTCTGCATAACGTACTTGGAACGAGTGATTTAAACGTGTTACACATATTTTTTTAACTCCTATTCTTTTTCTTACTCCTAAACATTTTCTTTCTTTTCTTCTTTTTCTGCGCCTTCATCACCAATGGCGCGACAGCCCAAATCGGGCCCTGGCCTCCTGAAGTCGTCGCCTCTCGATCCAAAGCTTCTAATTTTTTAGATGGCTTTTCTTCGCCTTAATTAACTAGTTTTCTTCTTTCTTCTCACCGTCTTCTTCTTTTTTCCTTTCTTTTTCTTCTCCTTTCTTCATTATCCTTAATAGTCCTGTGGCGTAGCTCAACCACAGCGTCGCGGTGACGTTGAATCGATTTTTTTGATAATTTATAATTTATATGTTTAGTTAAATTATACAATATAAAAAATTAATTTAAGTCCCAAAATACTGTATTGAAATAATAAAGTAATTCACAAAAAGGCAATTATAAAATAAAATAATTAATAAAAAATAAAGTAGAATAATATGTATTAGGTAGGTATCTAAAGTTTATAATATCATTTAAGTTTCAAGCTATGTTTCCTACTGTTGAAGACAGTGGTGTGCCCAAGAATTTCGTGTGGGGGATCATGACTTCTGCAGCACGATTTAATTCTTCGAATTAAGGATCTTCGTCGCCGTGGAACCTGGAGGGTTTCCAGAAGAAAGCAAAGGTACACTTTTATTAAAAATTTCTGCGCTTAGAAAAAATATTGGTCACCCTAAGGCGCCCATGGTTATTCGTGATTATTGCAAAGAAAAAAATTTTTAACTAACGGTATTAGTAAATAAAAGTATTTAGTTTTAGAATAGGCGATTAATTTCGTGAGTTGGCTGAATAGCAGTTAAATTGGTTCCATTTTGTCAAAAATTTAGTTATTGAGTACAAATTTTAAAAAATTATTTTACCTCGATTTTTTGTCTGCGCCATATTCAAGTGCATATATGTTCCTAGAACTCCTCTATAACCTTCAAATCTACAGTGTTGATCTAAAGTCGTTAAATTTAATTTAAAAAAAAATGTAAGATCCAATATTTTCGAAGGCTTATCGAAAATTTACTCATAAGGAAATCATTAAGGCACTTGTAATGAAGGATGTTGCCTCCGTACTTTTATTTAAATAAAGAAACTCTTATATATAATTCTATTTAATTCTCATAACGCATTCATAACACTTACTATGAGAGTAAAATGATTAGCGCCTACTATTCTCATATGATATAAGTTGGTGGAAAATCATGAGACAATAAATTTCCGTTGGCTATGGAAGAAAGTTTATCTAGAAATTACAAACAAAATAGGCAGTGCAAATTTATGGTGTTGAAGCTCAGCATTTAAATTTAGCAATTTTGCTCTTACTTGTCTATTTCTTGTTTTTCGTACTGAAGTGTTGGTAAACAACCAAACTGATACCAACCCATAACTCAGAAAACTGATCCTTCCTTTAAATTTCGATCCACGAAAGAAGTTGCAAGTCTGTAGCTATCGACACAGTTTTCATTTAAGTATTAATAAACGGATTCAATAAATTAAATTTATCCATTATAAAATAAAAACGCATTCAACATTTCCTTAAATTGATATTTGAAACCTATCAAAAAACTTCTGATTAAATGCCAAGATATCGCTCAACACCATTCCGATCATAAAATCACCCACGCTAACCATATGCATGCGCATTATAGCGGTAAGACCGCTGTCATGCGAATAATATTAAATGGGTCCCTGAATAAAAGTAAAATTGTTAGATAACCGGTGGCTATATTCTCTGTGTGCAGAGTTGACCATAAAAATGAAATATTGTACCATTGACCAGAAACGAAATTTGCAACAATCTAGTAAAAAGTGCATTCGAAAAATTATCGAATCAAGCTGAAAAATACGTCCGTTACGATAAATTTTCTGTAGGTAAAAACCTTAATATATCAGGTAATTGGTCATGGTTGTAATTGTTGAACTAAAGCTGGAAATGCATGCAAAACTGATGTGAATGAAGTATTCTCCTGGAAATACTTGTGTCTTGATTGGATCTGAGTTCTCAGCCGGCTTCGGTCTCAACTGTAACAATATCAAACCAAAATTCTCAAAAAAAGAACCATATAACCGAAATCATCAAAAATAAAATACCGCAGTACTGAAGCGTTAACTCTGTTCAGTACTGAATGAATTAAATTTAGCAGAATTCCGTTGGAGATCTGCTTATAGGGGTGGAAAATAGTTTCGTACGAATGCCGGTGGTGTGTCTGTGTTTATATGTACCTATCAAATTTCAACTTTCTAGCATTCGCCGTTACTAAAATATAAAAAGATAATAGTTCTGATAGTGTATTCAAAAACGTAGTCTACAGTAATCTACTTTCCTATATTTTTGTTGTCACGACGTTTCTAAGGCAAACTAGGACATGTTTTAAAAAAAACGGAATACAGAACAATTTGACAAATGATCAAAATATCTCTGAAACTGCAGGTATTTTAAGAATATTTTGTGAAATTAGGTAAGTTATTGATGATATTAAAAATAACTACCTGCTGAACTGAACTGCCATAAATTTTTAGAGTTAATGATTATATCAAAGTGTACAAATATTTTCGTTAGCTTAATAATTTTTTTCTTAAGATCGGACTATAGGGACAATTTTTTTATACGTGAGAGTAGGCACGCTTTATTCTCTTTGCATGTTTCATGATATGTATGAAGATCGTTTCAGAAGGCAGAGCCGAGTCTTTTTGGAAAAACCGCTGTAAATGCTTCTCTCGTTATTTGCACTTTTGTCCATTCTTAGATATTATCAATTTGAAGAATAAAGTAACAGGGAAAAGATGTTGAGTTGAAAAATTCGAAACAGTAAAGTCATGAATCCTGTGTGGTAAATGATGAACACCAAAAAATTATCTGAACTGAAAATCTGTAAAAGCGCATACCAACATAACAATGGTGAAATCTACAATAGTTTGCATCCTAACTAAAAAATAAAATACTTAGTGTAGGCTATTTGATTCTACAAAACGATTATGATAATTCAATAGCTGCAGACCTTGTAACACTAATCAGAACAAATAGGAAAGAATCGCCGATTATGTATTCATTTCAATTTGCAGTCCTGAGATTTATCTAAACAATTCACATTTTTCTTTACAACAATGGCTCTGTAAAGTATTCGGACACTTAATGTCCGGTTGTATGCGAACTATTCTCACTTACTTACGATGGCGCTATAGTCCAAATCGGACCTTGGCCTCCTGTATGTGCTGTCTCTAGCCTTCTCGGTTCAGTGACTGCGTCCTCCAGTTTGTGAACCATAGCAGTGATTTGCTGTCTGCATCAATAGAATCCTCCTAGCGCTTCCGTGGTTTTCCAACTGGTCTTGGTCCATTAACTTTTCCCTTTAGTGTTCGTTTGGGTATTCTTCCGTCATCCATCCGCTCCACATGACCAGCCCATTGTAGCTTCTTGAATTTTATGAGGATCGATACTTCTAGATTATCAAAGATGGCATACAATTCTCTATTGTATCGTATTCTCCAGATTAAGTCTTCCCTCACAGGTCCGAGGATTCTTCTGAGGACTTTCCTTTCCGGCGTTAACTAATTTTTCGGACGCCTTAGTCAATGTACACGTTTCGCTGCCATAGCCTAGCACAGGTCTTATAACTGTTTTGTATAGTTTAAGCTTTATTTTCCTATGCACATTTTTGTTTTTAATTATTGGGAGTACCGAGTAACACGTACTATTTGCCATCATTATTCTTCTTTTAATTACTATGGGTTCGCTTCCATCCTTCGATATATTTGCCCCGAGTTATACGAACTATTCAACACCACGAATTTAGGATGATATAAAGTAGCCTATACTTTAAGTAATGGAAATCGGTTGAACGAATTTCTCAACAACTTGGAACAAACATCCACACAAACTGAAAAACCTTTGAAATTTGATTTGTGAGTTTTTGTTTATAAGAATAAGAGGGTATGAAATTTTTAGGAATGAATACTGTTAAAAGGTTAACAGGACAAAGACAAACGTCATAAGTGTAATTCGAATAAGACCTGGGAGGATAGATATAGGTACGCAACCACTTTTCTTAAAATAATAATTGCGGAAGGTTATAATTTTTAGAAAATATATCTTTTGGGGATTTTGTCAAAAAAATTTGGTATGTCTCGCGTAGACAGTCTAATGTTCAGAATATATCTTATTACCCATGTTCTCAACTTATCTCCCTAGTCTGACGTCTGGCTACGACAAGCACTTCTTTTCATACCTTTTTCACTGCCTCCGCTTTAAGCTCTTATCTACACTTTAGGTGTAATTAGGTGAAAAGTTGCATGTATTCTGCGAGATCTTAAGTGATGGATACATACTCGAAAATCGCAAGCAATATTAATTTAGTTTTTAAAATCTCTACGCTAAGTTCGTTAAAGTGGGATAGTACTGCACACTAGATACCTACCTACTTAAAATATATTTTAAGCATTTATTAAATTTCCGATAAACAAGGTAGACCGAATTCCTTTCGCTTTCTATTGTTAGTTCGACTTAAACATGCTTTGTACTAGAATCTAACCTAGCAACTAAACGGAAAACGTAATATTGTACCCCGCATTGCTATGTAATAGGAGCTATAATCAATTCCCATGATATAACTGCATTCAATGTATGTACCTTCATCAAGTAAATTATTTATTCGCCAAACACAAACTTTCCTAATGCCCATTTTACGAATCAAAATTCCATTAAAATTCCTATTATCACTTAACAAGTGCTACAATTTGAAATTGCTTCGGCAAAAAAGCGGCATTGTAAATCCGTTTTGTAAAAAGGTGAAAAACTTTTCAAAGATCAATGAAAGTGTAAGTGGATCCCACACAAAGATCGATCAATTGAGTGGTTAAATATTGAGCTAACGTAACTCTCAAGTGTTTAGACCAACTTCCGACAGCATCCTCTAAGAGGTCTCGCCAGGAAAAAAAACGCACTTATTCCTACAAAAACTGTCGGCATTTCTTTTTAATACTCGCTAATAAGTGATCTTCATAATTTGCTATTTTATAGATACCTTCATGTTGCGATCGCGATCGCGATTGCGTACCATTACAATTTTCACCAATTTCGTGTTCATTTCGAAGTTAATGATGATCAATTGAATGAACCCATCCCACAACTCATTACCATGCATCAGGTCGTCGATTTTAATTAAATTTTATGTAGCGAGAGGAGAGAGGAGCGATCATAATGATTACGAGGATCGATCAATCGATCGATCGGACATAAGTAATTAGTGCGGCAAAATCAGTTATCAGTTTTATAGGTTTTGTTAAAGGTTTTGTTAAATATATCGTTAAATGTTAATTTTCACGATCGTCCACCATACCTGCAAATATATGGAAATTGATGACGAAACGATCGATCATTTGGTGCGTTTTTCCTCTTTTTTTATGCTGATCGAGTTATCAGGGCTTGATCACTTGTATTTAAACTCTTACGTATTCTTATTGTTGTTATTTTCCGACTCATACTGAATATTTGTAGAAAGTTGGAAAAGTGCGAAGATGATAAAAACTGACAAGATCGTTTCAACCGTCTTTCAGGATGAGTTTGCAATCTTCAATGGATGCGATCACTTCTCATTGTATTGTTGTTTTAAAAATTCGTTTATGCCTTATGCAATCTTGCGTATTTCCTGTTTTTAAGGAAATAGTTATTATAATCAATTTATTAACGCGAAAGATCTAAACGGTGTTAGATGTACCTATTAACTCTTTTTTTTTTAATTGTAGACAGCTCTATGACTTGGAGAAAATTATGTTATCAGGTCCAAGACTCACTCATCAAGTTTCTTATTATGAAGAGGCGTTTGCTGACATAACTTTCTAAATTACGTTAAATACATTGAATTCAATTTGCGTTGGTTTGATAGGGAATAATTCTCCGATTCCATAACACGAACCGTTTGTATTTTTTTCCCAAACATTTCCGCTTATTTCTGGCCCTATGTATGCACTACAGAAATGATCCCCAGAATTTCCTTTAAAAGTGTATGGAAAGCACCAGTCAGAATGCATACCTCCGAATCTGTATTTTTTTCAAATACTTCTAGTCCCATGTACCATATATTCTACCGAAATATGATATCATCGTCTGAATTACATACTCCTAGAAGTGATGTGTGGAATTGCTGCATAAAAGAAATAAATTTTTTAAACCTTTCAATTCTTAATTTATATTGTTCTTTTTTCTTTCAGGGATTCTCATGCGTGGATCTACTGAACGCTGGAATGCGACAATCCGGAGTATTTTACTTGCAAATCCGCGGCACTACCTACTGGTTCCTGAAGGTATTTTGCGAACAGGAAATCACCGATGGCGGGTGGACGGTAAGAAAATCTGAAAGGTCAAGAGGAAATCGAATTCAGAATGTATGAAATAAAAGCATAAATTCTTATGTAAAAAATAACCTGGTAGCTATACTAGAATTGTGGTAGTTAAATTGTATAAAGGGGTACTTAAGCGAAACGTGGTATCATATTACATGGACTAGTGCACTACTTGATTTCACTTAAAGAGTGAAATTGAATATCGGAATTTTTGCTATTTACATTTCCTCTGTTGGAACAACGATCCTAATGCCTGGTCACTCTTGCCGAGACATTGGGACGGACATTCTCCCAAGCGATCTGAACGCCATATAATGATCGCCGTTTTAATGTCACTCCACTCGCGCACTCGACCCTTACAACAACTTAATAATAAAAAGAAAATAATAAATAAAAAAGAAATAATAAAATTAAAATTGCAAAATAATTTTCAAAATTTAAAAAAACATAAAACACAAAAATTGTAAAATGCAGAGTATGAAGAGTGTGGTGGCATATTCATCGCCGTTATCGCGCGCCTTGCCTTATTTCTAAAAGGACGAAGTAACGTTTGGCGAAGCGTCGCAAAACGCGGCGAGCGCCCAGTCGACACTCTCGCACTTGTGAAGCCTTCATCGCATCAGCTATGCTGTTATGACACTGACTATTTTCTCGCTAGAAAAAAGTACAATAATAGCCAATCGTGCGACAAGGCGAACAACATCAAAAGAAAGAGATACTGCTCTTTCCGACGCTAGCGGCATCTAGTAAACGAAATTAACAACTGGTTTGTTAAGAAAAATACCGGTTCTGGCGCGTTTCATAACATCACATGGCACTTTCCATAATTTATACGTACCGAACTGTCAAAAACAAGTCTGTAGCGACTGGAAAATCTAGCCGCCAGTGGATTTTTCTTGGACTAACTGCTAGAATGTTGCGAAACACTGCTCCAATGCGCTTTGTTGCCGCTTTTTTTGACAGTTATGGATTGTTTTTTGACAGCTACTCATAGTTTTGCTGTTCGGACTGTCTCTCTCACACCAATGTCTAAATTGTATGTAAAAGTCTCTATCCCTCTCCATTTGGATTTTCTAGCCGCTTTAAAGCTGCAAAAATAGCCAGTGTCATAACAGCATGAGGCTTTACATTGTCTTCAAAATTATGTAAGTTATCCGAAAAATATAAGGTTTTTTTTTCCAATACTCAAGGTTTTGCAAAAATTGAAGATGATGTGGCGGACGATATTGGTGCGTTCTGATCAGGGACGTCATTTGTGGGGGGGCAGGGGAGGCATTTGCCCCGAATTATGTATTTTTATATGTTATATATAACATAACATAAAAATGAATACATACATAACATCTTCCCCCCCTAGAAAAAACTGAAATGACGTTCCTGGTTCTGATCCTCGTTCTCTTGTTATTTACCACGGCTTTAATATGACTTCTACACTATTTTTGTGTCTTTATGTCAACTGAACTGTTTATCTACCTTCTTATAATAAATGTTTCTTTTCTTGTAAGCGAATGTTCCTTGAAACTTTCTTAACTGCGCAATTATAGGAGTGACGAAAAAAGCACTGATTCTTGATTGTACAAAATCACTAAAATGCATAAAAGTATTCAAAAGCTTTCACTCAAAACCTGCAGCTTTGCCCCTCCTTATAAATGCTGTATTAGCGCTCTTGGAATTAGTGGTAACCTTACTCTGCTCGAAAGGTTCTTTTTTGTTCTTCTCTCATGTCACTCACCTGCTCTGCACTGGATAAGGACACAAAAGAACAGGTAAATCCGTGCGAATATCCTAGGTAGCGTAGTTCCAAGTGGAATACACACCCACTTCTATTGTCTTCCATTAAGCTGTTTTTTTTAATTAAAATATTAACTAAAATTATATTTAAAATCAAACAGGTCATACAACGTCGCGATGATTTCGGTGAGCCCCGTGAGAATTTCAACCGAGACTGGTCAGACTATAAGAACGGCTTTGGCGATCCGGCCAAGGAATTCTGGCTTGGTAATGAAAACATCTACATGCTAACGAATAACGAGGACTATGCGCTGCGGGTTGAACTTGAAGATTTTGAAGGAAATAAGAGGTTTGAAGGCCTAATACTTTAAAGCATTTTCGAAATTAACTGAATTTACTAAATATTTTATCCACCAGATACGCACAGTATTCGCACTTTAAGATCCATTCGGAAGCAGACTATTATAAGCTAGAAATCGATGGCTACGAAGGAAATGCTGGAGATTCGCTGAATGACCCATGGTATGGCTCGAATAACAGTCCGTTCTCAACATACAATCGGGATAACGACAGGAGTTCACTAAATTGTGCTAGTATGCTTAAGGTGAGACGATTTAATAAAATTTTAATAGGAATTATTCTTAAAATGATTAACAAAATTTCTTAGGGTGGTTGGTGGTGGAAGTCATGCGGTCGTGGCCTAAACGGCCTCTACCTCCACGATCCGCAAGATTTAACTGCACGTCAAGGTATTGTATGGTTCCGTTGGCGCGGATGGGACTACACCCTGAAGAAGGCCACAATGATGATCAAACCACGAGGACCACAAACAATGACATCAACAACAACATCATAAATTACAAATCAGTATACACTTTTTTTGTTTCGAATTTAGAAAACTCCTTTCCTTACCCATCGATCCTTTTCTCCCGAAAAAAACGCTCGACGAAAGTATGTATTTAAAATGAAAAAAAAAGAAGAAAGAAAAACAGATAGATACATTGGATAGTAGTAAATAGAATATTGTTCTTCCTAAGGCGCATCTACTCACCGATGCCTCAAATGAAAAAGAATTATATTATCACTTTGGCCGGATCTGTGGCAATAGAAAAACAAACCAAGCTACATATTCGGAATTTTCCGCCTACCGAATGAAAGCAAAAGAAAAAAAACTGGGACATAAGATTTCCATCTACACCATGTTATCCATCAAACAAACAATCCATAATTACTCCTCCCCACCACCACCATAATTGCTCTCATAATTCTCATCAGAATCATATAAATTATTTTTACATTGCACCAATCATTTCATTTTCTCCTTAAACTTCCCCCGCATCCCTGTTTCTCCTATCCATTATTTCTTTTTTTTAATTAGTTTTGTTCTCTATTTCCGTGTATGTTATCCGCTATTTCGAAAAAAAGACAATTTTCTTGTTAAAAAATATAAAAATATTGTTGAAAATATTTTTTTTTCTATTCATAAAAAAGAACGAATTTACACCATCAAGGAGTAATTTCAACAAACTATAATGCGATTCTAATGTAATCCGAATTAAAAAAAAATATTAATAATTTTTCTGTTACCAATTTAGTTTCTTTTTAGTTTACGTAATTTCAATTTTTATTTTTCTTTTTTTATTTTTTTTTTAATTCAAATCGCATCCTTGTTGGTTACGGTGAAGAAAAAATAACAACCAACAACCGATCAAAAGGAAAAAGTGAGAAAAATAGTTTTTTCTTAGTAGAGAAATTGTGTAAATATCGTTTTTATGCATAAATGTACAGTGTTTTTTTTTATATTTTATAAATAGCAATAATAATAATAAATAAGGTATTTTTGTAGTAAAATTTAATTTGCAGTTTTATTTCGTAATTCTGAATAATTTTGCTGAATGAAAGAAAATCAAAACAAGATTTGATTGCAGAACGAAAATTGCCGTTTAAAATTTTTATATTGTATCTAACAGCTGATTTACATCGCCATGTTTCGGCAACTACATTTCAAAGTCGCAAAAAACGTTTACATTTGCGTGAAGAGATTTATTTGGCATTTAAAAATTTAGGAGCCGACTGTATTATGACAATTTTTAATTTCTTTTGTTAGATTATTTGCTTTTCAGCATTGGAAAATTGAACAGCATGAGCAGGAACCAACAAATAAAATTATTCACCTCCAAAGCCTGAGTTTTATTAAAAATTTGTGACAGTGAATGTTGGGGTGAAATGTTACCGTGGTGAATTTAACACACTGATCAGATCAGTTCTTTTTTTTTAAATAAAATATTGGAGCCGTGGAGATGTTTATTTAAAAATTTAAACATGTTTATTTTATTTTTTTTGTAAATAATATTAAAAACGTATATTGTTTGCTTTGTCGAACAGCACTAAAAGAGGTTTGTCGTTGTATTGCATGATAGAGACTGCGATGATGTCTCGTATAAACAGAGGAGGAGTGAAGCCTAAAGTCGCCAGAGATGCAAGAAGTGTAGTTTTTAAGGGGTATTTGGAACATGATTAAAAGACGTGATCGGCAGTCTCATATTGGTTGCAATGGGCGCACAGTGGACTTGCAGTAATTCCTAATCGGTTCAAATTGGCACTGAGGCCATTGTGATTGGCCATGAGTCGAAAAAATAGAGCTACAATTGAGTAGCTAGAGTCTACCAGCAGCCTTTGGAACCATGCATCTAAAGAGATCATTGGAATTATGGAGTGACAGTATCTACCCATGTCGTCTTCTTGCCAGTGTTTTTGGCACCTATCTATAATAAAAGTCGAGCAGATCAGTTATATTTAAATTCTTATCAGATTTACAAGAACCACCAGGCAGCTACCAGCCAGATTTGTTTTAATTTTGCCTGGTCTAGTAGATCGTATCACAGCCAACAGCACTACAGATTATTAACACCTGCTAGTACATTGCCATACCCGCCCCGAACTGACAGGACTGTACGCTACTGTGTAACCCCAGCTCGGTATCTTGAAAAGATCATGCTGCAGTCGCAATCGGCTGCAAGCCAATCGTGTGATACTCTAGATGAAATACTGAACTCGGATTTATATTGTAGTTTGGGATAAAGTAGAATAAGGAGTGTGCACGTGGTTTGAAGACATTTTTACAGGATATTGGCAGCTACATGAAGGATTAATAGCATTTTTTACATAATCATACCTTTAGCTCCAACTATTGGAAAATCAACACGTACAAAATTTCAAAATCGTAGCTTAAACCGTTCAGAAGTTGTCGACCAATATTATGGAATACGTGTTTAAAGGACTTTTTGTATGGGAGCTACCCGGAGGAGTAAAGGAATCTTACTGAATAATGAACTCGTGGTTTATTTTCCCTCAGAATTTTCACATCGTGGCTAGAGGGTTACTCGAGTTATAGTATGTTCCGTAAATTGAGTGAGGATGTTTTTACAGGATTTTTGTATACCTTCAACTGCAAATATTGGTGAGCCTACGTTTACAAAATTTCAAAGTCGTACCTTGACGTTCCGAAGTTATTGGCCATTATTCTTGAACACTTTCTTTAAGGACTTTTTGTATGGCAGCTACCCGAAACAGTAAAGAGCCGTACAGAATGAACGCAATCGCAGTCGGATTGGAGTGTCAAAATAACGGAGGGGAAAAAACTATGGTTCGCTATGGGTCGCAGATAGTCGCAAGTAAGTTCGTAATATTTAAAATGATCGCAAGTGAACGCATTGAAATGTCAAATATGACAATATCATAATCTAAAACGCACTATATTATTTAAAGAAGAAAATAATAAAATGGAAAATGAAAGAGATTTCGATGAGCATTTAAAATAATTCACTGATTTTCGCGTCCATATCAATTTCGCTTTGATTATTGACACTGATACAACTGCGAACTCAATCCGGTCATTGTGTTCATGCAGCGTTTACTTGCGGTTTATAGCGTTTCATTGCATCTCGTTGCGACATTTTGACATTCCAATCCGACTGCGATTGCGTTCATTCTGTACGGCTCTTAAGACGATTTTGTCCGTTAACGAACTTAGCCTCACAAATTCGACCAAACAACAAGATTCAAATTTTCAAGATCCTAGGTCAAGACGTTCTTGAGTTATCGTGCGTACGGACAGACAGACGGGCGGACGGAAGGACGGACGGGCGGGCGGACGGACAGCAAGCATACTTGATGTTTTTGGCCACAAATAAACACAAAATAATATATAATTTTGTTTCGTCCGAGGCTCGGTTGTCGGTTCCATGCGTTACAAGCTTTTGGGCTGGATAAAACTTATAATACTCTCAGATTTCATCTAGAGTTTAAAAACGTAAATTTCCGGGCTGTCCATGCCGGTTTCAGTTGATTTCTAACTGGATTTTAACAAAATCTAGTCTTTCAAACAGATTTAAAAATATCTATTAGATTTTAATTGAGTTTTATCTCAAGATTTCGCTAGATTTAGCTCGAAATCTTGCAATGTAAATCAGCTGTACTTAGCAGTTAATATGATATGCAAGTGAAGCATCGCCTCCAGTCGCGGAATATGTGCGAGGGCAAAGTACCCTTATTAACCCTGGAATTTCCTTCTCAATTGTTCGTCTTGTGTTACTTAGACAAACCACATCATGTCTTTTTTGTAGATTTCAATCCAGAGCCTGATATCTAATCAGTTGCGAAGCTATCCAGTCTTTGAATACCATCTTTAACTCTTTTGTTCCTGCAACAGTGTTTCAAAACAAAATAGATCACGAGTTTCACTCTTTATCTGCGGACAGGACCTATTACTGCTTGGAGAGTCTTGCCAGTCATGTCTGGTTAGTATATCCTTAAAATGTATCACAAAGGTCTGAAATTTTTTAGTAAGATTATCAATCACCTTTCAAGTTAAACAACACAACAGCAAGGGTGCCCCTAGTTGTCAAGGTATGTTCCAACCTAAATGTAATTTAAATTTAAATTTAAATTTAAATATCTTTACATTATGAAAAGGAACATTAAATTTATATGTACTTAGAATAGTGTCAGTAAAAGCAATTTACATTGCAATATGTTATTTGTTTTCTGAAGTAGTATGTATGAACAATTTTTGAAAAAATGAAAGAAATTTTATGAAATTTTCATTACAAAATTTAAATTCATTTTTCAGTCAAAGGACACTTCATACATCACCTTGATCAAACAAATGTGCCTATATAAATAATAATGAGAATAATGAGGTCTTTTGAAATAATTTTATGAAACACTCTATTTTCCTAGATTACGCAGCATCTTCACCAAAATATTCAGGAAGTAGTAAACGATTCTGCAGAATTTAAATTAAGAGGAAGCTGACAAGACCAAAAAGTTAAGATGAATTGGAACTATTTAAGAAAAGAGTTCAGGTTAACTGAATGCCGGTTGTGCCGAATTTCCGTCACTAGTGCTACCACTACAATTTTACCTTGGGTTACCTATACATACACCCCATATGTTTCCAAATTTTGCAAGAGAACTTTAGCTATAGTTTCTGTTATTGACATTACGGACACAATAAACACTTTCTTGGCTTGCAGAATTGTTTCATATGATGCATTTACATATGTCGCGATTTCTGGATTTGCACTCTAGTCTTATATTCAAACTACTGAAATTATTGTCCAGTGAAAACATTGTAGCTTCTTCATCAGTTCGAACAATTGGGTCTTTATTTAAGTTAGAAAGGATCTTTTGCGTTTTACGTGGACGTTGAGTTCTTTTCGAAGCTTCTTTCAGCACATCAGCTTAATTATTTTCACGTTTTAATTATTCGTGCGCTCATACTTGTAGATTCGAATATCAAAAATAGTTGTTCTTCTTTCATTTTTTTTATATTTCAGCAGATTCTCTTCTCTGTGACCTCTGTGATGTTTTTGTCCTTTTTTAACGTTTCTATCACTGTTTTAGGTTGTACCCTGTCGGCATTTTTCTCCTTAAACCTCGTAGTCATATAGTGGGCCTCCTTTCACTTTTTTCTAAGTTTTCACAGATATGACGGTTTTATCTAACTATATTTTCTAAGGACTCGTCGGTTATAAGTTTTTCATTGTTTCTGTATACTATCAGTCCTATTCTCTTCACCATACGTCGAACATATTTACCTGAAAAATAACGAAAATTTCTAAATCAAGCCATTTTTAGTATGCCAACACAAAAGGAACAAAAAGAAAATGTTTCCAACCACCCCAAAATGAGGCAATTTCTTAAAAGACTATTTAAAATTAAGCAATTATATATTATACTATCTTAGAAAAATACAATTTAACTACTTTGATCCTTTTTATTCGGGATAACCAGTTAACAGAGCTATTAATACATGATAAATGGACTTACCAAATAGAGACACTTTCCACGGTCTGCAAATTATTCCAAAAGTATTCGTCGATTTTCACTGGAACAATTTTTAAATTGACCTTCTCGACCAGAATGTTTAATAAATTAAGACAATTTCTAAACGTTTTGTAGTTTCAAAATCTATTGATTATATTGATTATATTGATCAAATAAATGCAACTTCTGAATCATGGTGGTGTCCTCTCTTGGCAGGATAAGGATAAAGTAGTTGAAAATTTAAATGTCCAAAAAAAATTCGGTTTCAATAGTTGGCAATAGGGCAATAGTGTTATAATTGAATCCGATTGAATAAAGCAATTTCTGTTGTTGTTAATCTTAATCGAATTGTGTTTTACTTGAAATCCTGGCGAAGCCCCAACTCTCAACAATAGTGTAGTATTGTTTAATAGTTTCCGAAGAATTCTGTTTCACCGGTCTATTTAATAAATGGGTCGGATATTACGAAAAAAGCTTTATCTGAATCAGAATTTAAGAGATATACAATATGCGCACAGTAAACAATGTTTTTAAAGTAGTCAAACATAACTAAAAATATTTTAATTACATGAATTAAGTAAATTGGTAAAATTAGACCATTCACGCAATTATGACGTTTTGTTATGAAAAATAATTTAAACTGGTTGTTTCAACAAACGCAGCTCATGTTTTCTGTTTGCGAATTAATTCGTAAAATATATAAATAGTGATTTTTTCAACCTGTGCCTTTGCTGCGAGCCACAAATAATTTCAAATTTCGCGCGCACATAACAAACTCAACGAAAACATACTCTGCTCTGTTTCCCCGCTTTGGGCGAAAAGGCAATTTCACTCCGGACCATTGGATTGACATTTACCGGTACGGCGAATTCGCAATGTTTTGATTTTTCTGTTGGTGCGAATTTTGCGTCGGTGATTTAATTTGCGCCTTTTATTTGACGGCACATTGCAATTTAAACAATTCTTGCAAGGACATAATCAATTCATAAGTTGCGTGCTGGAGTGTAAGTAGATAAATGAATCTATGTCCGACGACTTAACAGTTTCTGATAAGAATTGGCGATTTGGTCGGATAAGGCTGCATAATCTTCAATAGCGCGACAGCCCAAACGAGACTTGTCCTCCAGAATGTAAACAACTTAGTCTCTATTCTAAACGACACTAAGTCGAAGCGACGCAGAAACCCTTCTGCCAATTCCTCGTTTTTCCATATACTCGCTCAACGGCGAAGGTCCTGAGAGTGTCTAAATCGCGACACTTTGTATTAAGGAAGACCATTGAGACTTCTAGATCGTTCTCTGAAAGGGTGTAATGGAAAGCTCATTGCCAAAGAACTCGCAAGTCGTAACCTACTGTAGTACGAATAAACGGAGCTCGTTCGCTCCATGACTGAAAATTTGGTAGTTCGAATTCAACTGTAAAATGTAAAGCGATAAGCAGGGCGTTCTTCACAAAGAGATCCCGGTACTTGCTTCAGAACTCTCTCAATATCAGATTACTAGACTCCCAACTTCCTACTTTATCTACTGATCTCATAATACAGAACATAAAATAATAAATCAACTACGGTAAAACCACAGCGCCAAATGTTTTTCCTCAATTTAGAAATAATTTTAAAGAACGTACAAAATGTGTGATATTTGCAAACTAGGAACAGACGACGCTTTAGAGCTCGGGAATTTCGTAGTGAGATATGGTGTTCGCGTTCACTACTTCTGCCTGGTGAGCATTTAATCAATTGAAACACTATTTGACTACTATGTAACACTAAATAATCTCACAATTGTCCTTGCAGCTCCTCTCTACGAATCTTCCTCAAAACGGCAACGAACGATTGGGCATATTGGGATTTTTGATTCCAGATATTTTAACCGAAATAATAAGCGCTGAACACAGAGTAAGATTTAAATTCTTAAGAATGAGCAAAAATAGCCAGTAACGTTCTCTTCTTCTTTTGTTCAAGGTCTGCTGCTATTGTTGTAATAAGTATGCAAGCATAAAATGTGCGGCATGCTCAGTTTATTTTCATCTAGTCTGTGGTCTTCGGAATGACTGCCGCTTTGAGTTTTTGGACGAATTCAATTCATTTTGCCACGAACACCACGGCATTTTGCACGAAAAGAAACATACTGCAAGCACCGAATGCTATAGATGCCTTAGCAAAATGGGCCAATATAATGCGATCACTTCGATTACGGGAAGCTGCTGCTCATCGAATTCTTGGATACATAGAAAATGCTTAAAGAAGTATGCCCTTGCAGCTGGAACGGACTTCAAGTGTCTGTCTTGTGGTGATACTAAATTTCGAGATGAAGCTCGACGCCTCGGCATATTTGTTCCAGATCGACCGCCACAGGTTGATAAGGGAAATAGTACCGCTGTTAGTCGCATTGAAACTAATCAGTTTGTAGCCGAGGGTCCAATTTCGCCCTCGAAAAATGTAAAAAAACCAATTAGTACCTACCAAACCCAATCGAGCTATGTGAATCGTGTCGCAGATTGTCCAAATCCACACTAATAAATTGTTTGAGCCCACGTAACATGTCAAAATTTCAGATACTGGAGAACAGTACAATAAAAATAACGAGTTTTGTTCCTTTGAGAATGTAGTTAAATCAATGAATCTGGCTAACCACGAAATGTGTTTACATCTTTCTGGACTTTGAAGAGGACTCGAAACAAAAACATGCTGAAATTTCAAGAGATTCTTCGTCATAATCTAGCCACAGTGATTTCTAGGGCCAACTGTGGACCGTGATTTAATTCACAAGCTTGGTACAAATTTTAATAAAGGCAAGTCGATATCTTTCTTAGAAAATGTAAGCGGAAATACGCAAAGGTCGAAACCAGAATATTCGGTTCTCGTTGCAAGTAACGCAGTAAGACTATGTTTGTAGCACGATAAATTGATTAGCAATTTTTTTAACCTTTGGTCATTTTTTATGAAGCCTAAATGTTGGTCCGATCTGCTCTATTTTTTCGAATGGACATCTTATTAAATAATTTTATTTAAGCATACTTCAAACAATACTTACACCGATAATTTTATGGTCTAATTTGATATGAATTTGGTTTCAATTATACGATTTATCTCGTTTAGTTCTCAGGTATTTAAGAAAAACCACCACCAAAAGATCGTGTTTCCTGATTATTTTTCGGACCAAAATGCCTTCTTTAGAAAACGCTAATCGAGCTAGTTTCCATACAAAATATCGTCAGTCTAATTCGCAAAACGCGTAACACCAATCGGAAAAAAAATACAAATATTGTTTGAAAATTCTAGAGTTACATGCTTGTTAAAAGGAATTCATTTCGTTTGTTTCCCTTCATTACTCGCCTGGAAACAAATAGAGATAAGAACTTTGACTGGTCTACTTCAGTCGGAAGAATTTTAGATAATTTATTCACCCTTATTCTGGAACCCACCGGCGGGATAGTGAACTGCGATTCAACCAATTTTAAATTATTGAAAACACGTGAACGATTCACTTTCTAGAAAATTTAACATGAAATAGTCGCGTTTTTAAACTTTTTTCAGAAAGTAATTGGCAATAAATAAAGAGAAATTTGAGATGGTTCATCTCACATTTACAGTATTACAATTTTGGACATTTTTCTGCCTTAAAATATGGTTTCAAATATAGTGGATGCCGCTTATTGTAATCGCGAATAATGTTATAAGCCGCATTTTGTTATCAAAACAGTCGGGTTCCAATTTCTACAAACAGAATTCATTGCTTATTTTTTTCATTGTTTATTGTTATCACCCGGTTAATGTTATTGTTTTTGGCTGGTCCCAAAGTGATTACAATAAGCGGCATCCACTGTACCTAAATAAAGTATGTTGATAAAGCAGTTTCCGAACGTTTTCAATAATCGCATGTGCCGTGAAAGGGAATCGAATGTGAACCGCATAGTCGGCGGGAATAAAAAATCCGCCATTTACCAGAATAAGCGTGATTATTTCTAGGATATTTAGCAGTTTGCCAACATTTGAATTCTTATGCTTACAGCCTCTTTTGCTCTGACTCAAAAATCGATAGCGTTTCATCTCACTTTTTTCGTCCTCTGCTTGCAAAGGCTCCACTTTTTGCAGTTTACCACAATGCCCGACCTCACGAAATTCACGAAGAATTTAAAGTACTCTCAAAATCAGTCGTCCTATTGTCATTAGCATTGAAAAACCAACACCCTGTATAATAATCAAAATTTTAAATTTACTGTGATTGCGATTGATATCGATCATTGGATTGGCGGGACGGAGGATAAAATTCAATTTGACTTATGTAAATTGAGCTTTACTCTCCCTCCTATCAAACTGCATGATAATCTTAAATGGGAATTTAAAGCATTTTATTTTTAAAAGAAAAATCTTTTAAAACTTACGTCATTAAAAAAAACTTCTAAAACACTTAACCTTAAGCAGTCATTTATATTTTTCAATTAAATGAAACCAAATTTTAATTTACTTTTAATTTTGTATTACAATGAGCAACTTTTTGGTAAAATTTAAAATTTATTTCTTTAAATTCTTAATTTAGATATCCACTAATTTTATGCATAATAAGATTTAAAAAAATAAAAGGGAAAAATGCCAAAAAATAAAGTCAGGAAGAACGATGTAACATACGATAATTTTTTATAAAATGATCAAATAGTTAAAAAAGATTTATGATAATTTCACTGCTTGCGCAACAATTATTTTAATTTTCTATTGAAATCAAATCGAAAAATCAAACAATCAAGATTTTTTATTTTGTATGATACACTTAAAACCCGTATTCACGGTTAATAATTAAGCAATGTCGTTTATGGTTTAGCTTCTCGTTTCTTTCTCCTAGAGTTAAGTCCAAAAATGTTGCAAGACAAGAGATTTTTTAGTAACAAGACGAGCCTTTCTTGTCTATCGCAGTAATATAAAAACGACCTAAACATTAAACATGTTGAGAAAATAATAATAAGGAAAAAATAATAATAAGAAAAAAACAATAAGTGAAAGTCTTTCAAGATAACAAAGAACCTTCTTGACCCTTCTTTGACATAGAAAATAAAAATGTAGTCCAACGGACAATCGAAAAAATTTCATTATAAATTTATATAATAGATCTCGTGAATCGTTTAATCAGTTCCAAAGTACACGAGTAAGTTACAAAAAAAAACTTCATTTAGTTTTGTGTGATAAGACGTAAAACGTTTTTGCTGATTCTTTAAATTTTCTTAACTGCCTCAATAGAGAGTGCAAAATAATTGTGAATGAGAACATCTTTGTTTTTTTAATATTATTAAACTGTTACGGGGGATTTAGAGATAAACCCTTCATGTGTGTAAGTTTGCTAATGAATTTTTAAACTTATATGAATTTAAAAATATTGGACAATGTTTTCCCTTATTTTTTTTTAATTATACTAGAAAATACAGTTGTCAATTACAAGAATATTAAAATCATAGATGTTTACCTATGATATTGCGGTACGATAACCTCTATAAGTCGAATTGTTACGGTGCCAATCAAAATGAGTGTGTTAAAGAGAGTTCGACTTAGGGCCATTATTACGATCTTCAGTTAAACTCTAACCGGAACTTTAACTGGAAGTTTTGTATGAAAATCTGTCAGTTAAAGTTCCAGTTAGAACGTAACTGAACATCGTAAGAACGGGCCTTAGAGAATAATTATACTTCAAGATCCTATTTGGGACTAAAATTCGACAGAGCGTCGACTTATAGAGGTTTGACTACTAGATAAAATTAGAGACCATTAATTTAATAAAAAAAAATAATTAATTGTTTAACAGTTGTAAGATAAAAAAACAAGTAAGATATTATTCTTCTACTTTCAAGTTTGAGACGATCAGCGTAAGATTGGTAACCTACTGTTAAAACCAACATGTAAAAATGGTATCTTTCTAGCTATACGCATTCTCAAGTTATCATCTAATCAGTCGGTTATCAGATGGAGATGATTTAAGAACATTGACATGGCTACTATGGCTGAATCAGCGGAAAAACTAATTAAGGCAAGTAAATGACAATTGCTCGAAGGACTGTCTCAATTTTATTCATTATTAAATCTACAACAAAATCGATATAAATTTCAGATACCCAGCTCGACACGTTCTAAAGTAATCATCAATAACTGGAGGAAGCCAGTATGTGTCCTTGGACGGCTTTTATCAATACTTCAATATTTATCCTCAGTCCACAGCGAAAGTATGGCAAACCAATGAGATGCGGAGACAGCTGAATTAACTTCGAATGAAGGTAGAACGGAACCAGACTGAAGTAGAAGGTAAGTCTTGTTCTACTGACATAAAACCAATCGAGTTAAGTAAACTACTATTACACTTTTAAGAATTAAATTTTTATCCAAAATTCGTTTTTGTGCAGTAAATAGCTCTAGAGCTACGAAAAAAATTGAAACCCTTCATCCTTAAAACTGAGATTGTATTCCAGTACTACTTCTTGATCAAGGCAAACTCCTTAATCACTTAATTTTCAGTTCACGCGTGTCTAGACTTTAAAATGCTATACACGCTAAGGAAGTGGATTTGTGTGTGGTAAAGCAAGAACTCTTTAAGATTATGGTCTTTCATCCTAAATCTTATACTCATGCCGAAGGCAGTCATCATAATAATGAGTAGCGCCCGGAGCGCTGACTCTCTCATCTCAATAGATTTTAACAGGAGGGTGAAAATGTGTTGGTAATGAAACTAATATATCATATTTATAACACTGATGTACGGATTAACCAGCCATATGTAACAAGCTAATAGCGTCCATGGACGACTTTAGAGAGTAGAACGATACCTGGGGAACTGTAAGTGCAATTATAGAAAAATTGTTATAAATGGATACGATAGATGCTGTATCCGAAGAAGTTAGACAACCGCAGCGAACGCCAAAGGAGCATTTGAGAAGACTGCAAAGCCTTACTTCTGCTGTGATTAACGTTAATCTTCCATAGTTTGAGCCAGTCTTCAAGTTTCGTGGGCACCTTTAGCAATTCCCTAATAAATACAGAGTCCAAGACTGACACTTAAAAGCAGCGTCGTCCGCATAACATCCTGCGGCCAGTACCGATCCATCTGCCGTAAATACAGAAAAAGCAGAGGAGACAAAGTCTAGCCTTGAGGCACATCGGCTTCAATTTAATTTCGTTCTAATAGTTCTAATAGTTTCGTTCTAATCGCACTAGTTTCATTGGAAACTGATTAGATTATGGTCTTTCGAATTTCACACTTAATAGAGGTACTAGATGCAATTTTTTTTAGCAACATTTACAATCAAATCAAGATCAAGTTCCATGGCAAGAAGCTCTGGGGTTCTGGATGCCACGTAACTTTTCCAAGAGAGGATCCATTTGCGCACAACAAACACGGTTGCCGTGCCGCTATCGTAGCTCGCGAACCTCGTAGTAAAGCAAAGCAAACATTTACTTTATGCTCATCCGAAAGCTCCAAAGTTGCCCCAATCGAAATTTTGTTGGGGATTGGGGAAATGCATGCGCTACAAAGTGGGCTTTACTCAATCCCCCATTGTTCACTTTTCACTTCGCTTTGGAGCTTCGTCGAAGTCGGAGTACGGAGTTTTGTATTATTTTTATTTCTGAAATTTTTTCCTCGAGCTACTGTGGGATTGTACCGCGCTGTATTTTGTTGTCGTGCTGCAAATTAACAAATTAGACAAGTATTTAAAACGTAACGTTATAATTAATTAAGTTTGTTTGTGTGACGAAGTTTTTAATTTTCTGTTATTGAACACGAAAGAGCTGGGGTGAATAAAAAGACGTTCGAATCGTGCTTGAGTGAAAATTCCCAAGAATTCTATGCAAAGTATTGGAATCAGTACCGGAACCTAATAATATTAATACTTGCTGTGAGTATTTCTTTATTTTCTTAAATTATAAAAAGGGATGAAAGCGCAGAGCGCTAATATTTCCTTTTAAAAATAAAAAAAAATTGCAAAAAAGTTTTTTTAGGTCAAAGAACCCGTCGCAATTGCACGAATGTGTAAAAATTTTATGAGGGGAGCACACACCACCAAGCCATTTTATTCTAAAAGCAAAGAAAATAACGAGCACAAGTTAAACGAACATATGATTGGGGGCTTTTTAAGATGGGGACTGCAAATGCGCCAAGGCACCTGGATAAAAACTTTGCAAGGGAAAAGAAGCTTAGGGTGGGTGGGAGCTCGCTCGAGTGAGTCAAATAGTTTGTGATGATTTGCTTTTCTCCTCACCTGGATTTACCTGTTTAGGTTGGCCCAGGCCTCCACAAACTCTATGATATGTGGTTGCAAGGTAGAGTTATAAGAACATTCACGTGATTCGAATCGGTGAAAACAACGATAAAGCGCAATCGGTTGTTGTCGCTATTCTACTAGTGGTAAATAATTGCATTATGTACTTTCGAATGGTTTCGGTTTTAAGCCCTACGCTGACCTAGCACCTAGCCAGTCTGTAGCAAAAAAAATCAACTGTATAAATAACAATGGTATGAAATTTATATTTTAGGCTTTGGGTTACTCTATGGCTCTTCTACTTCATTTACTATGTGATTTCCGATGAGGACACAGAGGCTAAACAGTGCTTCTAGACAATATACTATCCCTAGCTTCAATCTATATTTCCCACTTGAATCTTCTATTCATTAAAAGTTATCTGAGACCGGAAGAAAAACGTAAAGTGTAATCGACAAAGGTAACACTCTAAATTTGTTTCAATTAAGTATAACAACCGAACAAGGTTACTTGGGCTTCAGGTGAACTTCGTTCTAAAACAAACTGCGCGCATTATTCATAAACAGTAAACACGTTGTGCACTGAATACTTACGTGGATGCACTTTTATTTAAAATAATGATCTCTATCAGTTGTTATATCACATACATCTGAAACTATGCAAATTGATTAAAAACATTCAGTACAAAGAGCGGAGATGAAAAGTTCAATTGAATGTAGAGTGCCGTTCATTTTTATTCAAAATTGGCATGAGATATGATGCTACTCTGACGTGCCGATTGGTCAAAGTCCAAGTCGAATAAATCCGGTGTGTAGCTATGTTGCGGAAAACGACAAGCTTTACGAAGAAGTAATTGGGAGCTAGGTGTTGTGTTTGTATTGGGTGGTTTATTATGTACAATGCTGGGAGTTTATGGAACTAAGGAAGTACCGGCTCATTAGACGCAATCATCGCGCTCCATTAAAATCTTGTGCTAGAATTTTAGTAGAAATAATGAGGATAATGATGTGAATGAAAATCTTCACTCATTTCATTGATGTTTCCCATTTAGCGATCTCTGCAATTTTCTAGAAGATATAGACCTTTCTCCAGTCTCAATCCATAGGCCTATAGCGCTGAATTCCAGTTGTCTCACAACTGCACGGAATGAGTTCAGAGGTTTCTGCCTCAGTTAGATAGAACCTGCATAGGTTATCGGTTATGACGTATAATCTTTTAGGATGATCCTTACTCCCGTTAGTATCCGTACCTTGATTTTGTCAAACTCTTTGTTGATTTTGTCCAGCTGACCAGCTGCTTCGTTTAGTAGAGTGATTCGGTAAGAGTTTATTGGTGTGACTCCGGGCGGACAGTGGAACTTTAGTGTAGCCCTTAGAGTATAAGTGTAGCCCTTAGAGTATAAGTGTAGCCCTTAGAGAATAAGTGTAGCCCTTAGAGTATAAGTGTAGCCCCTCTTGAGCCGATTGAGACTCCACAGAATGGCTCTGGTTCAGTCGGGCGTGCAGCGGTTCACTTCTCTTGCAAGTTGGTCCGCTATTTCATTGTTATCAATGCCTACCTGTTTGGCCACTCAATACAAAAAGACTAGCAATCACCTAACTCATGGCATGGAGGCTTAGCAGCCGTGTGGCAAGAGCTCTTTATTCCAAATGAAATGCCATATGTCAGAACCCTATACCCTAGTCGATAAAAATGATGTTACTCCAGATGAAGGTCACACATCGAGTTACTGGCTCACACATCGAGTTACTAACTAAATAAAATCTAAATCTAATCTACGGGGTCAATCCACCCACGTCATAGTCTCATTATCTAAGAAAACCGGTTAACGCAAAACAGTAACAAAGCTATGCACCAGAAAAAGTCACTTAGGAATTAGTAGAAATGCAGTCTGACATTCACAATATATTCTCGAGTTTGAAGAAAGTGCAACGACGATCAAAACGAATTATTTTCAATGTAAGTTCCGCTGTTATGTAACGAAGTTGACGGTCGTACAATACTCATATCGTACACTGAATAGCTACCACGAATTAAAATTGTCTCGCTAACGACTAACCTAGTGGAAAGAAAAAGGTTGTGGATTGGAATCAAAAATACATAGATCAACGATGCTCTGTGCAGAATTAGCTGTCTAGCAGTTTCTTCCGAAAATAGCAACAAATACCTAGAGATCCTTTGAAATAGGGACAAGAATTAATATATACAGAAACACGATCCCAAGTCCAAGAACACTTTTGGTGAGAGAGTTGAGGTCAGAAAAAACCCAATCCCTTTTTATTTTTATGGAAGACAGACTTATGCTAGAAAGTTGAAATTCGGTACATTTCTGAACGTATAGCTACGAGATCCAGCAGCAAATAATATGGTTCACATGTGTGTACACCAACGTAAATCGCATTCCAAGCCTAAAGAATAATATTGTACGCACAGACTGTTGGCACATTTGTTCTTCTATTTTTTTTTAAACAGTTCGATTACATTCGACAATAAACAATCAATATAATTGCTTCTTCAGTTTCCTGCCATCATTAGCTTTATCATAAACACCGACATAATTATGTATCATAAATTTTACCCCTACTGACCCAGACCGTATATTACATTTCTGTAATAAAAAAGCAATTCCCGAGTCATAATCGATACAGAAACAACACGCGTAAATTGCTCTTCCTATGCGAAGCTCGTGAACATGTCAAAAAAAATCATTTTACCGGAATAATCGATTTATATTACTATGAAGGTTTTATTAGTTAGAGTGTTGCTCTTGCTGATTAAAGTTATCAACCCGTACCTAAGAATTACCATATGTCGTTTGTTCCAACAAGTTTGTTTAGCTTTCAGTACGGATGAAGTCCAACCAAGAGCGCACTCTAGAGGGTGGTACGCTATGGCTATAGGTATGGCTTTAAAAAAAAGCCATCCGAAATTTTCTCCTGGGTGCGCCAATGAGTCCAACTTCATTTAGTTGTAGAGACAAAATTCCAGACGTTCGAATTTTTAGGATTTTCTCCAACATGAAAAAACAACAACTTAGCGTTCCAATGATAGGAACTGAAATTCCGCTGCGATTGGAAACCAAACAGACTCCCAGCAATGTAACTCTTAATGAAATTGAACATTGAAAAAAAGTATATCTTTTTATTAAGGGCTCATATACCCCTGAAATTTTAAAAAATTGATTTTTTTTTTTTACAAATTTTGAATTTTTTATACTTTTAAGAATAAAAAAAAAATTTGAATTTAGAAAATTCCACTCCATTACAAAGTTATAGCAATAAATGTCACCAGACATCGGTTTGGAACGGCTTCTTGGCTAATTGCCGCGCCACTCTCAACAGCAGCGGTTAGCATTTATTTTTTCGTAAAAGCTGGGTTTCATAGAAAACAAGGTCATTTATAGGACTATCTGTGAAAAACACGAAGATACAAGAGGAAGAAGGTGTACAGTACGAAGCTGGAATGGAAGACTCGCCGTAAGTTCACATTGTACCTATCAAAAACTTTAAACGCATTTTTCTCGAAACTATGTTTTTAGACATGGTCGGCACGATAACTCAGTCAATTTTTAATATTTTTCAACTTTTTTTTTTTATAATTTTGATAACTATTTTCTCTATAGTCTATCGAGAGGTTTTTTTAATTTTTTGCTTGTAAATTTTTTTATAAATTATTAAACGCAAATTTTTTTTTAAAAAACTGATTACTAAAGTTCGAAATACTGTAACTTATTTATTTTTGAAAAAAAAAAAATTCCCTCCGTGAGACTATAACTACTACATTATTCTACAAGATTCTTTTTTATTTTTGCAAATTGAATTATTTTTGGTGAAGTTATGATGCCGACCAGGAGGCGCCATGGTTTTTATAAGTAGTCCATTTAAACCCGTAAAACACAATGTTAATATTAAATAGTTAATAAGATATGTGAACTCAACAATTCAATTTTTTTTTCACCATATAACCTTTATAATAATTTTTCAAATTTACTCGGTTTTCAGCGCGTTCAGGGGTATATGAGCCCTTAATTGCACAGGAATTGGTAGCTCTAAGCCTACATCATTAAAAAACATGAGTCTAGCTTGGTGCGCAATGCTCTCCATTCATCCATAAAATCAGAACTTTGCAAAACATTAAAAAGCAACCAACCCTCTATCAACTCGAGTCTTCATTCTTCGAATTAATCAACTTTCTCCAGTCACTACAAATATTTGCCTCTTCGTTGAAAATTCAATTACACGCTATCAATCAGTTTTGAAACTTTAAGCAAATAGAGAAAAGTGTATCATTTTTCTGCTTAAGCCTAGTACTAACTAGAAGCGAAACGAAATTGCACATATAAATTTTTCGTTCAAGTGAAAATTGTTAGAGGATTTTGTATGTGATTTGACAGAAAATTTCGTTTTCGCTTCTAGTTAGTACATACTAGGCTTTAATGGAGAGTAATGGTAGTGTATGGCCAGCTTACGCAGCTGATACTGTCGAAATTTTGATATTCATACACTTTAAATTCAAAAAACAAACACACAGTAGTTGGGTTTAGCGGTGCTCTAAAAGAGTTAAGTAAATGCATGATCTTGTGATCAAATGGTTAAGTATGCTCCTAAAAGATAAATATCAGGTAAAAGATTTCGAAATTAATCTCTACAACCCGACGATTTTTGTTTGGAAGATTTTTTTTTTATAAAAGTTATACAAGTTCTCAGTGAAAAAACAATATAAAGAAGCTACTTTATCAGTTGAGCAGAGCGTTCTCGTCCTATGCTCCACTGAGAATTAATGATTCCATTTTTTTTATTTTTATTTGTACATGCTCTATTTAGGATATTAAGGGCAGACAATATATTGATCAGAAATGTAGATCAAATCGATTTAAAACTGTTTTCCGTTTTATAATTACTTAGAGTCAGGCACAAGATAAAGATAAATTTCATACGAAAATTATACGCGGCAATCTGAAAAGTGAAAGTATCATTCACCATAAAAAGCCCACCTTGGAGCTAAATTCATAGGCATTGCACCATAATCGCGAGTATGAAGTTTAAAACGTTAAACAAAAAAAAATATCTCGGTATCTTATGAAATTGCATCCGATCCGAAGTGATTGAACTTTATCTAGACTACTGACATGAATAATGTCCGTAGTTGGTTTAGTAGTACTGTTCGACTTCGCGAGTTAGTCTACTATGCTGAAGTCGTGAATTTGAGCATCATCAAATCATGGTCTTATCAACAGTGGTATATGCAAAAAATTATATTAAAAGCAATAACAGTACCTTAAAAGCGCACTACGCTACGCCCCACACGAAAATATATTTGAAATAAAATTTTATTTTTTTTTAGCATAATTTAAATGCAAAATTATGTTACCTTGGGTGATCATAAAAAAAAATGTTTGTGGACTCCATCACAACTGTTTATTGTAGTTTGCAACCATCTCCATGTAAAATTTTAACTGATCCGAGGATCATTCCCGAAATTTAAATCTATGAAGCATCCAGAAGTTGCTTTTCCATTTCTATGAGGACACAAGATACTTTCACATACTACACAAAATAATTAATGCTTTCCTGTTTGAATCTTACTTACTTACAGTAGATCATGTCGATTAACCGATGTCCCATCGATCTGTGATCTTTTATAGCTGTAGTATACTCATAGCTACGAATGTGAACCACCATTCACTTTCTTGTTTCGGTAAATAGCAGAATAGCCGGCAGTTTAACTTGAAAACCAAAATTCTAATAATGATAGAACTAGTGAAGTAATTTGTTGCGGTAATGCTTACATTCATCAAGACAGAATCATGAACGAAGGTACGAATTTGTTTGTCTATCTTATTGATGTGTGAATACTGTTCCTTAGAGCGTGTTGAACTATTGGCTAAAATTTCGCCACACACCCAACTTCAATACTTTATTTATTTATTTAACTGGTAGAGCCTAAAGAAGCCTCACTACTTCTCGAACTACGACCTAAGAGGTCTTTTGTTCGTTGCTCTTAACCACTCCCTAGGCCATATCGATTCCTTTAGAAAGGAGATGATTGTACTCAGGGGAGTCTTCGACAGGTCTTCATAGGTGACAGTAAATCCACCGAGAATCTGCCTTCTTGATCTGGCCATTGCATCACAATCACACAGAATGTGTGCCGTGGTTTCAGATGTGATATCACAGAATCGACATGTATCTAGTGATACTTTACCGATGATCTTAAGGTGATAATTAAGGAAATAATGTCCGGAAAAATATCACATTATGACCCGTGCGTTATACCTGTTTAAGGAAAGGAATTCCGACACTCTCCTACTTGAGAAAGTCAGGAATTTCTTTGACTGTCTAAGTCCTGAAAGTGAGTTCCAATAATCTTCCACCTGAAGATTTACCCACTTAAAAATACCATCCTTAATGAAGCCTTTACTTACTCCACAGAATGGTTCCGGGCCAATCATTGGTGAGTTGGCTCCCCGCTTAGCTAGCTGGTCAGCCGATTCATTACCCGGAATACCCTCATGTTCTGGCACCCACATCAGGGTTAGACTATTATGATGTGCCAGCTCTTTAAGAAGAGTATGACAGTCCCACACAAGCCTAGAACGGAAACAATAAGATTTCAGCGCTAGCAGTGCCGCTTGGCTGTCAGATAGGATAATAACTGTAGCGCCTTTTGGTTTATTCAGTAGAAGTTTACCTGCGCACAGCTCTATGGCATGTACCTCAGCCTGAAACACAGTGGCTGTTTGTCCCATTGCCGTCCATATTTTACAATTGGGTCCCAATACGCCCGCTCCAGTTCCACTATAGGTCTTAGAGCCCAAAATCTGGTAGAACAGATTGCCATGATACACAATCTCCCAGAGTCACCATATATGGTTTCTCAAAATCATATACCTTTGGCATGTTATCGTTTACTGAGTCGGTTAGGTCCTTCTGATTAAATTCCTGTAGAATTTTAAGGTGACCGACAAGGTCTCCTCTCTTGAATTTATGGTACTGCTGTAGCCTTATGGCCTCTCTCAGAGCCTCCTTCTTTATCTCTAAGTGTAATGGGGCCAAGTCTATCATGGCTTCCATTGCAGCAGTGGGACATGATTTAAGTCCCCAGTAATGCTAAGAACGGCACGCCTCTGAATTTTTTGCAGGGCCTTCTGTGCTGTGATTTGTTCAACCTTTGGCCACCACACCATAGCGGCATATGTGATCATTGGTATTATAATAGACTGGTACCACAGAGCCTTCGACACGCCATAAAAGACAATGTTACTCGTGTGGAGATGTTTTTAAGATGTAAATTCCAAGTCAGACACTTGTCCAAGGTAATTCCCAAGTATTTGACATCGGACGAGAATTCAATTGTAGTTCCTCTCACAATCGGGGGCCTTAAGTTTACCTTCCGTCTTCTAGTGAATGGCACTATAATTGTTTTACTTGGATTTATACTTAATCCCTGTTGGATGCACCAGTGATCTACTATCTCTAGGGCCTCTTGCATGCGGTCCGAAATGACACAGTCATGTTTACCTCTTACAGTGATCACCAGGTCATCAGCTTATGCTTGAGTCTCAAAACCCTTGATGCTCAGATCCTTAAGGAGATCATCTACAACAATGCACCATAGTAGTGGGGAGAGTACACCTCCCTGAGGGCATCCCTTCACCGCTCGTACAGTGAGACCTTTACCTCCGATCTGAGCCGAGATTCTACGAGAGTCAAGCATCGCTACTATCCATCTCGTTACCGTTTCTTCTACTCCTATTTTACGAGTAAGTAATTCAATGGATTTGTAGGAAGTGTTGTCAAAAGCACCTTCAACGTCAAGAAAAGAGCACAACGCTATTTCCTTGGCTGTCAACGTCTTCTCAATTTTTTGCACTAAATTGTGAAGATCGCTAACAGTCGATTTGCCAGCTTGATAAGCGAATTGATATTTGTTGAGCCGGCTGAAAGCAGCAGAGCTCCTTATGTATCTGTCTAATATCTTTTCCATAGATTTAAGTAAGAAAGATGTTAGACTTTTTGGGCGATATGACTTTGCGTGAGTCCAACATCTATTCCCCACTTTTGGAATAAAAGTCACATTTACGTCTCGCCATGCCAGTGGCACGTAAGCGTATTTAAAACTGGCTCTAAATAATTTGACCAGTATGGGAAGAAGCACATCGAGTCCTTGTTGCAGTAATGCAGGAAAGATGCCATCAGCTCCTGGGGAGGAATGACATTACCGCCCATTCTATTGTATTAGGAGTAAAGATTCTGCCAGATAAAGCCCTAGTTCTGTTATTTGGCATAATCCCATAGGGCCTAATATCATTCGTATGATACCCTATCTCCTCTGAGTCAGGAAAATGTGTTTGCATCAGAACTTGCACAGTTTCCTCGATACTAACGGTGTTACTTCCATCTTTTAACCACGTGCATTTTATCCGTATCACAAAAAACTTTCAGCATTCTATCAGCCAACTGACAACATAATGCCGATCATCTCTGTTTGGAAAACGCTACAATAGTCCAGTAGTCAAAGTTGCCAAGTCAACTCTGTGAAAATACATCCACCCCAATACTTAGTAGCTACAAAATTTCAGGGCTTGATTCCGCCCCGAGTCCTGAAGATTTCAGGTGATTAATTCATAATCTACCACTACGTGATATTGTACTGCCTTCTGTAAAAAGTTAGGCTCAGATTATTTACTGCAATGCAATTATTTTTCTATTTATAGTAAAAATTGAAAATTTCACAAACCTATGATAAAATGTAATGCGACAATAAAGCATCGAATTTGAGCCATTCGCAAAAAAATATTCAAGGTCTTCCGAAGCGACATTGAACTCAATTTCTATCGATTTTAATTTTTTTCCAGACGCTTGGAATTTATTGCTTCAAAAATTGCATTATGGTATATACAATGTATTCAAAATGTCATTCAAATGTGATAAATTTTTGATTTAACGGACTGTTGTCGCAATTATCGCGAATGAAAACTGTAAATCATGATGAAGTTGCGTAGTAAATTGCAGCCGATGCAATCGCATACAATCGATAGAGGTGAAAGTACGATAGGATGGAATCAATTTGTTGAGTAATAACAATACCAAAACGTGTATGCCGCAGGTAATCATGTGATAGCAAATTTATTAACCATAATCCTATTAATACCCGTGCATTCACAGCTACTGCAAAAAAAAATTCAAATTCTACAATATATTTTATTTATTATCAAGCCGAAATTCTCGTCTGTAGGTTTAAAAAAAAATTGAAATTTAGTCAACAAAAAGCAATTCCGCCTCTTGTCCTAAAGCTCGTAGACACGTCCAATCATCCCCCGTCTTATCTAATAACCGCGAGTTGAATATATTATTATCTTTCAAAATATATATTTTGCAAGCAACAAGTAAAAAACTAAGCAGAGCGCATGGTATAAAAAAATGCGAAAAATACAGCGGACTTTGATACCACGATGTGTTTCACAGCTCACCTCTAAATTTTGAATGTTGATCGCAAATTGCGTCAAATGGGTCTTGCTCGTTGCGTTAAGCGTGGGGTTGAGGGAGACGACATACTCGTATATTTTCAAAATTCAAATTCTGTTTTTTTCCGAGTAACGAGATCGACTATTTGCGCCTTATATGCGAGATGAACTTGCAAATTCGAAGTAGAGTTTAAAACAAATTGTTGGTGCTCACATCATGTTTCTTTCGGGGTAATGGTGCATGTGATCAAAGTCCACCATCAACAGGTTTTCTGAAATAAGTCTGTGAAATTTCGGTTGAACGTTAAAAATGTACGCACACACCAAATATATAATTTACACTCATATGAGTGAGTTTTATTTTCTATATTCTACCGGGCGCATTGCTAATTTTATCCACGATACGGAAGACTATTCTGAGATTGAATTGAAAATTGATATGCTGTAGGTTCGTATATCATCAACACGAACAATTGTAGCATTTGATTTCCTTTTGAAGCTGATCGTTATGAACGCGAAATAGCCTTCAATTATTTTCTCCATACCGAACAGCTGATTATCCCGCTAAAATAAGCAAATTGTAAGCAAAGAACGTAATTTAAAAAGAATTTAATCATCACTCCTACAGAGTCTTCTTTTTTATGACTTCTACGAGCCAGTTCTGGACCTTATGGGTGATGAGCTTCTTCAAACATTATTTCACCTTGCAGAGCTTGAGCGGTGTGAACCGGCGCTTGCGAATCAATGCATTTGTGTCATTATTTTCTTAACAACGTGTTGTCGAAAATTTTCACAACGGTATTATTAATTTAGAACATAGGCTAATTCAATGCTTCAATACCGATGGACACCTGTTTGAATCACATTGTCCAGTGCTCGTCTTGTCGACCGCCAACAATTTTTATCCAAATTGTGCTTCCATTAAAGTTCCAACTTGTCGCTGCATGGCCAATGAAATGATCATTTTTGGCTCCAAACGTACGTTGATCTTTGCCATGTTCAAATTCGTATACAGAATATTTACATCCCAGGGATTCGGCTAGCAATCTCATCATCTGGTTTTTGATTTTTTTTAACGCTACAACGAAAACCTGACTCGATACATAGATAAATCGTGTTAGTGCTGACTCCTTCGTCTCAGCTTTTCTAGACAGGTTCACAGTGAAAGAATTGTGTTCGTATTTAACGACATACCAAACAACCTTTAAAGTCTGGAACAAGCCAGGACATCAATGGATCTCTGGATTACGCCCTTGGACTACTTTGATAATACATCGATATTCATCTCCAGCCAACAGGAAAACTAGACTTCGATGACTGCTGTATTTCAGTGGCTTGAACGTTGCTATTTTCAATCGGCTCGTCCTTGTTGAAATTTTCTGCTTCACCATATTATTGAACGGGAGATCTCTCTTTCAAACTGTCTTTCAGCATTCTATTCCTTACTTAATCACAGTTCGATGTTCAATTTTTTTGTAAGGTGTATTGTTGACTCAGAAACAGAAATAGCGAGGTATATCGATCAATTACTCAAAGCGAACTGACGCGTGACTGTTACGACTTTCAATTTAACTGATATATGTACATGATGTATGTACGTATCATATATCCAACGTGGTTGTATTTCAAAAGTATGCCCAGTGTAGTAAGCTCCTAAAAGAAAGAAAAGTAAGTGCTTGTTTACTATTTAGAAATAAAAATACTTACCCACGCCTCAAGTAAACATTGCTAAATATTGCACACCAGAGTCCATAGTTCATATCGACTTCTAGCTATTTTTCTCGCCTCCGACTATGTACGTATCTATTTTGCAAAAATAAAAGTTCCATCCGCATGTGGTGTTTGAGAAAATTTCGATCCTACTTTTTCGCTCAAGATACTTAGCGCTAAACGAACCGTTTCGTGTGGTGACGCAAATCGCGTGCAGTTCACCATATATCTTCTACGAATTGTATACAATCCCGCGCCAAATATGTTTTGAATGTGTCTGGGAGCTTCTTATTTTCTGGACTTTGAACTTGAGGGCATGTCCCGGTTTGCAAAAAAAAAATCGTATTTTTATTGCTCTAATCAGACGCCTCTCATTTTCGCTCCGGTTTTTCAATTTGAAGCTGTGGTATGCCCACCCAAAGTGCTCTTTGTATTGTATTGATATGTGGACGAGAAGTCAGGGGAGTATCCGCTAGTGCTCACATAAATAAATTACTGATTACACAGCGTTAATTGTTATTATCAAATTTTTGCAAGTATGTAGTAAGATTTGTTGATTGATGTCTTGCTATCTTCTTTGTCGCGATTATAGAATCTTGTGCAAAGGATAGCATTTTTGTCGAGGCTCAACTTAAAATTAGGTCAATACTATGCCGGCTCCATAACATAGCATACAGTTATAACTCGCCGAATACATCTATATCGTAGGTTCTCGTAAAATATAGGCATTATGCACGTTGTACTCTCTCTTTGAGAAATTTGCGCTGAACTTTGAATGTCTTTAATTGAATGAAAGAAGTGATATAACGATATACGACTTAACGCGTGGTTTCAGATTCTACTTCACGTTTGGTTTAGTTGCTTGCAGTTAGTATCGAGCGTTTAGTCGAATCTAGGCGTATCGTGCCTCAGTTATATTTATAATTCGATAAGAATTTTTATCTGGATGTCAAGAAACACGCGTAGTCGTTTTCGATTGTTAAGCAAGGATTACGCAGAATAATAAAATCATCAAAAGTTATAAGTGCTGTGAGTATAGACCATACAAGATACAAGTAGGAATAACATTAAAGAAATAATACATTGAAGTTGCAATAAATTACATCCTTGGTCTAGAGATATGTACTATTCCTCCATCAACTTTTCAATTGTGTAAAGATATTTACGAATTTATTCATAAATTTGTAGTCATTTTGTCACAAGTGACCTGTTCAGAAAGGAACCAGATTATTGCACCTCTTCTAGCTGATCAGCTCTCTATTTAATCCTAATATTTATGCTAAACACTGACTAGTCGGCATTGTATTCTTTAGTTATAATCAATTAAGCCAATAGCTAGCTATTAATCTAATGAATGCATAAGCAATCGAATTTGAATTAATTTTACTATTTTCAGTGTGTTCTTGCTATCCGTAAAAGTTTTAATTTACTATTCACACGGAATAGTATTATTTAAAGCTTCTATGTGCATACTTTCGATCCTTTACTAGTTCATTCACTAAAAATTGCCATTTTCGTCATTTATTTTGAAAAGTTAAGCAAGCGTAAGATTAATGAAAACACTTTTCATGCAAATGAATTTCAAAACGTTAGAATCGATAGTTTACTCAGCAAAAGCTTTCATGCAATTAAGCATGTTATTTAACGTAAACAACTTACCAACCAAAACCATGACTTAGAATTTAGCAGAGTACACAATTGCACAATGCATTGCGGAATGTGCACACTAGACGCAATTTTTAAATAACAGCTTAGTTTTGTTCTGTAATTATAGGACCTTCCTGGTCATCATAGCTTTGTCCGTCAAGGCGTGCTCTGTTTTTTTCATATTTCTCCACAACATGGATCCATTTAAAGTACTAACCAAGCAGTTTGAAAACATTATGCTCGCTTCTCTACGAAACTCTTTAATTGTGTACCACCGTCAGCTGCAAACGTCCTTCAATCAATTGGCAATTACATCTCGATGAGGCTATACCAAAGCTCGACCTCCGCATACTCGATCCTACAAAGAAAGCCAAATCAATAAGGCTTTTATTTTTTTATTTTTTGCAGAAAACAAACTATCAACCTCAACGAAGAAGGTTATCATATGATGGAGCGTATTAATCATAATATAACCCGATTGCAGGCTTCATGGTTTCGATTGTCCGTAGCGTGTGAGTGCGCAATATAAGTAATCATTTTCACGTTCTCGAATTTTTCGCGGCACTTATATTTCGCTATCACAGTTTTCTTTTTCATATAGCGAAAATATTGTTGGAGCACCCCGATTAGATTTATTTATGCGTTAAGCTAATTTTCATGCGTTCGAATGATATTTTTTAATCAGAAGAAGTCCAATTTAGATTAATCTTTGATAACGCGAATCATTTGACTTATGTACATACCTCCAAGCAGATTACCATGGACGGCTCCGTGTAGCTAATTTGACCGTTGCATAATTCAATGTCTTCTTCGTTTAGTTGATGAAGTTATCTGTTGTGTTTATTGACGGTATAACGTATGCTGGTTTAGTCTCTCCAAAACACAAGGCAAAAGCACACAGCAATTTTTTCAACACCTTCTAATCTGGCGTATACGAGAAGGTGAAAGACTGCTCTTATTATTGTTGCATAGTTTTCAAACCTAACTCTCAAGGTTATCCCCGTTCTCTCGATCGGGGTCAACTTATGAAAGATCTGTAGGAAAATGAATCGTATGCTGAGTTTATTTTTATGTTTTCTACATACTCACAGAAGCTTCCAGTAAATGAGCAGGTTGACTGTACTTTGGCCTTGTAGCATACAGTTTCGATTGATTCCTTGTTTTTAATGAACCTCCGAAATCCTAAAAAAGAGATAATTCTCATGTAAAATTTGAATAATGGGGTACTCACATGGTTTCTACATACTGATTCAATTCAATTGCTAACATCCTCCAGCAGCAGCAGCTCCGGAACATCGTTACCCCGTATTGGCTTCACCTGCTTAATCTTTTTAATCGTTTAAGCACGGTTTTCACCTTGATCGCGCGTTCAGCTCTTTTACGGTTCCTCCACGTACGACCTGCTCCGTGCTTCACAGCTTGATAGGAGTGGTCCTCTTTAGTTATCGCTATATCTAGTAGGTCTAAGGACTATTCTTAAAATCGTCAAAATTATTGTCTGGCTCTTGCTTTCATCGAACTCTATTTTAGCACATTTGAAGATTTCAAATGCTCTTTTAAAATCGTAGTCCAGTTTTCGTCGCAAAGCTTCTCCAACATTAAACTTTTTTCCATCAGAAATTGAATTAATTATGATTTCAGTTGAAGTTGGACGAGTTATCCGACGAGTTTCTGCAATCAATCCTAGTATACTTCGCAGGATGTCCTTCCGGGGGTTTTTCCTCTTTCTTCTTAAACAAGTTTTCTCAATTGGTATTTTCTACCAACATTTATACACCAACATTTGCTCCAGAAAGTATAGTTTTATTTTTAAAATTTTTCGTATTTTTCGCTTTTTTTCATTAAAATACATTTTAATTTCAGTTGGCGAACCATCGCCGGTAAATAAGCAGCTATGGCCGAAGCCCATTCAGCTGTTGCCTTCTCATTCTCAATAACTCACGAAGGATGGGACATCAACTACGACCAGGAGGTTTTGAATTTGGTCTGGCAATCAGGTGTACGATCCTGGAAAAAAAGAATTGCAAGAGCCAGAGTAAGTCGTAAAATATTCGTTTTCAAATCGAAACTTTTTACCTAACAAAATTCTTTTCCTTCGATCTATAGAATGGAATCCGAAATGGAGTCTTCCCGGCGCACTTGCAAAGTCTATGGCTTGTGATAGCAATTGGAATTGGTCTACATTTTACCGGTCACAAAGTACCTTTAGATTTAGTTAATAGAATAATGCCATATCTTCCAGCGTATGTATTTTATTTTTTGCAAACCAACACCGAAAATGTGGAAAATAATTTAATTTTCAGGAGAACAACGCAATGGCAAGTGGGAGCTTGCAGTATAGCCGGACTTCTCGTATGGCTTTCAATATGTTACACAATGCGATATACTCTTAAGTTGCTTTTAATGTACAAAGGTTGGATGTACGAGTCGAGAGCGCCAGGCTGTAAAATCTCAACGAAAACGAAAATCTGGGGTGTTGTAGTCAAAGTCCTCTCCAGTTGGAATACACCGGGACTGTACAGCTTTCAGGGATCCTTACCACGCCTTCCGTTGCCAAGTGTACACGCTACAATGCAACGCTATCTTAAATCCGTCCGTCCTTTACTCGACGATGACAACTACACAAGAATGGAGAAATTAGCAAACGAATTTGAAAGTACCATCGGTAAGAAACTGCAACGGTTCTTAGCTTTGAAAAGTTGGTGGTCGACTAATTACGTTTCGGATTGGTGGGAGGAGTACGTGTACTTACGCGGACGTAGTCCGCTTATGGTTAACAGTAATTTCTATGGAATGGATCCTATTTTCATGAACCTTACTAATAATCAAGCAGCACGCGCTGCAAATATAACACATTTATTGTTAGCGTTTAGGCGATTAATTGAACGACAAGAACTACAGCCGGTATGCATTAATTTCCATAAATTGTAATCATAAATTTATTTCATACGATTTTTAGATTATGATTCAACATATGATTCCTCTCTGCTCGTGGCAATATGAAAGAACTTTCAATACCGTTCGGGCTCCCGGCCTAGAAACCGACCGTATCGTTCACTACAAGGATTCAAATCATATCATCGTAATGCACAAGGGCTGTTACTACAAAGTCATTATATATTTTAAAGGACGTCTATTACGGCCATGTGAAATACAAATGTAAGCAAGTCGTCCCGGTATTCTTGAGCAGATCGAATTAATGTTGTCTCTCCATTCACAGACAACTGGAAGAGATTCTTAAATCACAAGCGAAACCATTGCCCGGTGAAGAACATTTGGCTGCCTTAACTGCCTGGAATCGTACAAAATGGGCCGAAATACGTAATAAAAATTTCGCTCGTGGTGCTAATCGTACATCGTTGGCTACTATTGAATCTGCGGCGTTTGTTTTATCTCTAGACGAAGAAGCATACGAACATGACGAAAAAAATCACGAGAAATTAGATCATTTCTGTCGATCCCTACTACATGGTAACGGCTATAATCGTTGGTTCGATAAAAGTTTTACGGTTTGTGTAGGAACAAATGGACGTGTCGGTTTCAATGCTGAACATACGTGGTAAGTACTTAATTACTAGTTTTTTTGGGAGTTATTTTGATCAAAAATTCATCGGTTCTGATGTTTGAGTCGTCTGAGTGGATTTTCACAAAGCCTAGAATTGTTTTAACAGTGTTGATTGAGGCCAATGTTTCACTAACCAAGTTCATAAGATCGAATTGTGCCACATTGGGCGCCAATTTCCCATCTGGTCTGAGTCAAGCCAAGATGCGAAAGTTGATTAGTAAGGTTAATCGGATCCATAGTCCTTTCTTCGAATGGAAAACGTATTGAATTTGCTTAATATATATATATATATATATATAATTTTAAAAATCAGGGGGGATGCAGCAGTGATGGCGCATATCTGGGAATCGTTCATTGTGGACGACTGTCTTCAATTAGGGTAAATCAATTAAAAATAAAAATGAATAAATAGTAGAACTTGGGAATAAAGTAAGAAAACATTTAGTTTCATACCCATAAAATATTGGCGGCTTGTATAGAAACAGTAGAATAATTGGCATAGACATGAAAGTTCCCTTGAATTATCTTTTTGATGTTCCTCCGTTATTATTTATAGTTTGTTTTTAATTTCTTTTTTACAATCAAAATTTGGTATCGTTTTTAGGGCCGATGCACCTGTTCTTGGACATCTATGGGAATGCACATTCGGGGATGATTTTGATGGGTAAATTGGTTATTGGTTTTTGATTTTTTGTTAACGTTCACATAATTTCGAAATGCACCTTTGAATTTCACTTGTTTGCTAACGTCCGTAACAATTGTTTTTATTATTTCACTTTGATAAAAAAAAAGTATTGAGCGTGTTGTAATCTGTAAATTTTAAGTAGATGTAGTTGGTGTTGTATTGGAAAATGGAATATGTCGATTGTTGATTTGGATCACTTCGAATTTGCAGATTAAACACGTTGAAGTTGTTTTCTTATATAATGCTAATAAAATAAAAAAAAACACAGATACGATGAATATGGAAATACAATAGGAACGCCAGAATTCGCACCACCGATTCCAACCAGACTCAGCTGGGATCTTACAGCATGCCTTCCGCAGATAGATGAAGCTACAATAGATGCCACAAAGCTTTTGAACGTAATGTCAACACAAAATTGATTCCTGTTTCTCCTCGAAATGTTAACATCATTTTATATTTCAGGATGTTGATTTACGTATTTTGGTTCATAACAACTACGGCAAGGGATTCATGAAAATATGCCGTGTATCGCCCGATGCGTATATTCAAATGGCTCTGCAATTAGCATATTATCGTGATGCCAAACGGTTCTCCCTAACATACGAAGCTTCGATGACAAGACTGTACCGTGAAGGCCGAACGGAAACTGTCCGGCCATGTACTATTGATTCGGTTGCTTGGGTTAAAGCTATGGATGATCCTAGTATTAAGGTAAGTTTGTGGCGCAATTTTGATGTGTTAATCATCCCCTGCTCCATGAGTAACCAAACCACCTGTTGCTAGAGCTTAAGTCTAGGTTTTACTATTAAATCTACGATCTAATTTGTGCTTACTGAACACATTCTTGTTTAACTACAGACTGAAGATCGTGTCGCACTACTTCACAAGGCATGCCAACAACATCAAAAATCATATCAGGATGCAATGTCTGGAAAAGGTATCGATCGACATCTTTTCTGTCTCTACGTTGTCTCAAAATATTTAGAAGTCGAATCGCCGTTCTTACATGAAGTTCTAAGCGAACCGTGGCGATTATCAACTAGTCAAACACCGCATGGACAAACGTCGAAAATGGATTTGAAAAAACATCCAGATTTCATAAGTCCCGGCGGTGGTTTCGGGCCCGTTGCCGACGATGGCTACGGCGTATCGTATATTATCGCTGGTGAAAATCTAATTTTCTTTCACGTATCGTCGAAAAGAAGCTGTACGACGACGGTATGATTATTTTTCTCTTTTCCCGTAACTGTGGTTATTTAATTTTCCATTTTCAGAATTCGAATCGTTTCGCGGAAAATATCAGAAAAGCCTTAGCTGATATTCAAATCCTATTCGAAGATTATCGTGCAAACAGTAAAAAAATATCGAACGGATCGGCCAAGTAAACAAAACGAAGAACGTGATCGTTGTATTTATATAATTTAGGAAATACAAAACATTAACATACAAAGAAGATATCAAGTGCCTTAACGCACGTATAGCGTTTTAAAAAAAAATTATTATTTTAATTTAATTAATTGTTTAATTCAGATAAAAAATTGCGAACTTTGAAGTCCAAACGGTAAAGACAAGGAAGTCTTATCAAAACCAAGTTTAGCCAACTGATTCTTTCCAATCTCACATTTTACGTTACAAATGTAAAGTTTCGTGTCTAAAATGCATTTCAATATATTTTCGGCGCAATGGAGGTTCTTACGCCTCGTTATCGATTGGGCATACGGCGACAGTCGAGATCTTTAGCTTCAGCATTTATTTGCCATTTATTTGTGTCTCTTGGTCGACGCTTTCTCTTCGGCTTTCTCGGGGCATAAATTTATTAAATATGAAATTCGTGCAACATAGTCGAGTAGACACATTTCTTTTTATTGCTCTGATTACAGACACGCGTGAGAGAGTAAATAAATATTCACCACCAAGAGGTAACGCTTTAAAATCAGCTGATATTGCCTTAGTTGACGAATGCTCTATTTCAGTTCCTCCTCGAACGGTCGCTGTAGGCGTTGAATCCGACTAAAAAGATCCATCACTTCTGTGATTTCTGCTCTTTCTTCTTGTGTTCAGTGCTCCCATGTTGTACCCTTTGAGCAACAATTAGTCACTAGTATTCTTCATGGCAGTACCAATAATGGCACGTCGTCTATTGTTGCATAACAAAGTTCAATTATTGAAATGAACAATTTCAAAATAACGAGTTCTTTCTCAAAGTCGAAAACTAGACACGAGAAAGGAGCGTTATTAAATTTATACGTGATATATTCGCATTGCGAAAGATGTTTCTTTATAATGTGAAACAGAAACGGCTATTATCATTTCTGTTCTAGTGTAAAAAAAGTAAGATTGTATTTTTACTAGTTTGACTACCACTTAAAAAATGTAAATAATTAAAATTAGGGTATGATTTTGAAAGCGTATTAAATGTAGACACAAGAATAGCAAAAATTGTAACTAAAATTTTAAAATACTGTTAAATATAAAACAAAACCCTTGAATGTTAATTTTATTGGAAAATATCTCGAGCGATTTAAATTAGACAATAATTTCTGGCGGTAGATATTTTCAACGCTAACTTTAATTTCATTTAAACACCATGTGCTTAAGATCTCCTAGCATTATTTTTAAAATCAGAAAGATGTTTAATGTAAAAAAAAAACAAAGTAAAATGTAGATGAAGCAAACAAAATTATCAAGTTTTTCATATTTTATAAGTCGAATTGTAAAAAAAGAGTTAAATATACTATTAAACAAAATTAATCTTGTTGCTAGATTTCCTGGAGCAGATGATACTGGTTGGTATTTTTCGAATTTAACCGTCGTTTTTTGAATCAGTTTCTTTTCGATTTTAGTCGCCAATATTATCCGAGTTAATGTGGACCAGATCGGTTAATCAAAGACTCTAGTAAATAAATAAAGGAGAAAATGAAAAACAGTGTGCACGCAACTTTATTGTTTTTGGAGTAGAAGTCCGGAACGCACTCAAGTTTATTCTTAACGTTGTCAGTCGCATAGTAACCTTTACTGCATCTCAGCATTATACGCGTTCCGAACTTCCACCCAAAAAATAATAAAGTTGGTTGGTTGGTTTACGTGGTGTCCCGTCAGTCGAGACAGGGCCCAATTAGCACAGAAAGTGCCGTTTTGATGCCACAACTCGCTTAACCCGTTCGTAGGAGGCTGATGAAGTAGGCACAAGGTTTTACAGAGACCTGGGGCTGGAATGGATTATCATATCCATCCGGAGCTGTTTAAGAAGATAATCAACTCTCCAATTTTATCATATTTTTCGAAATTCCATCCCAATAATAAAGTAGTTGGTAAATTTTTATACTGTTTTCTTCTTTTTTTTCTCAATTTCAATAAAAGTATAATCATCATCAATAGCGCGACAGCCCAAGTCGGGCCCTGGCCTCCTGAAGTCATCGCCTCCAATCGCCTCGATCCAAAGACCGCGTCCTCCAGCTGCTAATTTTTAAGATGGCTTTGCTGTCTTCATCAACCGAGTCTTCCCATCGCTTGCGTGATTTGCCTACTGGCCTGTTACCACTCGCTTTGCCTTTAAGAGCACGCTTGAGGATTCTTCTGTCTTCCATCCGCTCTACATGGCCAGCCCACTGCAGTTCACGTAGTTTGATGAACGTTGAGGTTTCAGGCTCCTTGAAGAGTTGATACAGCTCATGGTTGTATCTTATTCGCCAGTCCGATCCTTCCTTTACGGGTCCAAACATTTTTCGGAGAACCTTTCTTTCGAATGTTGAAGTTCGCGTTAATGTATACGTTTCGCTGCCATAGCAGAGCACAAGTCGTATAATAGTTTTATATATTCGTAGCTTATTGTTCCTGTGCACTTTCTTGGATTTAATTATTGAAAGTATCGAATAATACGTTTTATTTGCTAGTATGATCCGTCGTTTGATTTCGTCCGTTTCGTTGCTGTCTTTTGCTAGATTAGCCCCAAGATATATGAAGTTGTCCACACTCTCCAAATTATACTCCGCAATTGTTACATTCTGTCTGGTTGGCGTGTTTTCTTTCTTGTTTGCGTCATTACTTTTGTTTTACTTTCGTTTATGTGGCGGAGTCAAGAATGACAAATACCTCCTTAGCACTAGGAAAGGATCTTGCGAGGATGTTTATATCGTCAGCGTATGCTACTAGTTGGGTGGACTTGAATAGTAGTGTCCCATTGGTGTCGACTGGGGTTTTTCGGATGACATACTCTAGTGTCAGGTTGAAAAGAATGGGGGCTAGACCATCTCCCTGCTTTAAACCACATTCCGTTCGAAAGCTGGTTGTGGAATCGGTTTGTATTTTTACTTGGGATTCAGTTTCATTGTGAGTCTCGTTAGTCGAACTAATTTTGGTGGAATTCCAAAATCAAGCATGATTTGGTACAGTACCCTCCTGTCGATACTGTCATATGCTTGTTTAAAATCTACGAAGATTTGGTGCACATCTGTGTTATATTCCCAGCATTTTTCAAGCACCTGTTTCACCGAGAATATCTGGTCTGTTGTAGATTGTCCGGTTCTGAATCCATCTTGGTATTCGCCAATTGTTTCGTTAGTATAGGGCTTAAGACGACGTTCAATTATTTTTGTCAGTATTTTGTAGGACGTACACAACATTGATATTCTTCTGTAGTTCTCACAGCAGAGTTTGTCTCCTTTTTTATAAATTTGACATATAATGCTTTTTCGCCAATCGTCGGGTATACTTTCCTCTGTCTAAATTTTATATATCATTTTGTGTAGTGTTTCAACGACACAGTTTCCACCGTTCTTCAGAAGTTGAACTGGTATTTCGTCAATTCCCAGCGCTTTGTTTAGTTTCTGGTCACATAGGGCTGCTTTGATTTCATCTAGTGTGTTTAGTGTCGACGATGGTTCTTCTTGACTGAGCCGCTTACGCGATGTGCTACGCGGTTCAATGAAGTTTGTTCTCTTGTTGATTTAAGTTCGGGTAGATTTGCTTTTAAGACTATTTTAATCAATGTCTGCAGAGTTAATTAACGTTGAAGGTTTAACTTAGGGGAGACTAGGTAGAAATGCACCATTTTTCATTAATTACTCCATATCTCCGAAGAAAATAGTGGAACTTGATTAATTTTTCTTTCTTTATTTGATCAAACACCTTGCGCAAATATTTTATTCATAACAAAGAGCAAAATATAAACAGAACTTGCGGACTAATAAAAATGAACGCAGTCAGTACAAATGGTGCTTTTCTCCCATCATACGGGAGAAATGCACCACATTTTATATATATAGCCAACCCAAACCAAATTAGTGGAAACAAAAACATGAAATATATTTATAAAAGTAACAAACAATAGCGAACTAAACTACTACGAACTAAACGAACTATATTAAACTTTTTTCGATTTTTATACTAATAAAAAATAATAAAAAATACCAAATAGTTATAATTCAATGGTTTTATATAAGTTTTGATAAGTCAACGGATATTAAAATTTGAAAAATCTATTGCAAATTTGATATGTTACTTATGTCTCCTTGTAGCACGAATCCGTTCTGGTTGCATTAAAATAATTTGAATATCATTAAGATTTGTTGCCATGAATTCAGGCATAACAATCTGGTGCATCTCTCCCTATATGCTAGTGGTGCAATTCTACCGATTCCGACCAGATGGATATTTTTTATTTTTTTTTTATAAATAAAAACAAATAATAAATTAGCACTTTACTAAAACACACCTTAGACTACACGCTATATATGTGCCTACCTAGAAAGGTTCACGATCGATAATTTGTCCTTAAACAAAAATGTTGCATATATAATAAAAGTTAGTTTCCTTTGCGTTTTTCTTTTTCTCCGAATAACTGTTCGGCATTACTCGGTATTTTAACGATTCCTGAACGCGATCGTATGGATAGCAAAGAGAAAGAGAATACTACTTCTGCTTTGCAGATTTTACTTACGTGCGAGAGCCAATGGCGAGTGGTGCATTTCTACCTATGGTGCAGGGCTACCCATTCTACCCTATATTGAAAATGAATATATTAGTTACTGCTTTGTCCAATTATCAATAATTATTTTTCTTAATTTTACTATTTTATTTTCGTAGTCTGTAAATATTTATACGTACGTATTTATGCGTACTTTTTCCGGTCCAGCGCCCTTCTATTCTGGATACCAAAGAGTGGAGCGCTGAATCACAAGACTTTCGCTTACTGGTTTCAAACCCATGACCTGCTGCTTACATTTTTTTTTTCAATAAAAATATAAATATTGACAATATTGACTGATTTTTAGTCGTGTATAGGCAAGTGAAAGTAAAGAATTCGTGAGTACACTGATATGCACAAACTAAATTTCATTTTTCTTGATTAATTGCAACCAAACCCCATCCCCCTTTAAATGTTGTTTCTATATATTCCTAGTATGCCTACAAGCACTAACTGTGGCATGAGCAGGGATATGCAATCTCTCGATATAAGATCATCAGACACATTCTTACGACGTACCTCTCCAACAAAGTGGACAATTTTTTGCATATGGCTCGACTTCCATAGCTCTATATAAATTTCAATTTTCAACTTCCTAGCATAAGTGGTTCCTGATATATAGCAATAGTATTTCTTCGTCGTCCAAACACATTTGCGTACAGCATATACGTGAAAAATGTAAAATTTGAGCGAAAATGCAAGTTTGTAGCCTGTATAGCTGCAAGACATTCTTGCGTGAACCAGCTTCTAAGATGAGCAAACTCCCTTGTACTTAAAGGATATGAAGAGTCTCGTTTACTTCAACATAGTCTCGGTAATTAAATCGTATCGACACAATTATTGGTTTAAAAGCACAGCTTCCCATCAAAGACATCAAGAAACTATTTAGCGCTTCCCGGTCTGCTCTTTAAAATTGCCACGAATATCTCTTTGACGGAGGTGATACAGAACACCGAAAAATTATTAGTATACCCTAAAGGCTAGAGAGAGAAACTGGTTTAACAAACATCAGTTCAGAGATGTCCGGTAGACTTTGGGTTTTCAACTACCTGTGTCAGGCCATTAATTGCTGCAAAGAATTTAATTACGCATCTTACGGTATGCCTGAAATGTTTGAGCCAGGCTGCATTATGGACATAAAAGTCTTCCGCGATAACAACTTTAACATCAGGAGTTATCGCACATAGAATCAGACAACTTGTCTACCTCTACAATGGCGTGCACTGTAGAATCATATTCCTTACTTTCAATCGACTGTATGCACAAGCTACGCGTTCTTCTCATCGTTTTAGACAACTTACTTTAAAATTCAGGCTACTTTCATCAACCTGATAAGCGATATTTGTCCTCATGTCGAATTTTATAATCTACCCCAGCATCTCTTCTTTTTTCTACGGAGCCAAACAAATTGTTGACTGAAAGGTTTCTCGTAAAATATGACTGAAAAAAGAAACTCGTAATAATTGCAACTTCCGATATCGAATAAACACAAGCTAGAAGAGTCAGTGCCACCTCATCGAGGCCTTCATCCACAGCCTCGCGAGAAATGTTAAGAGGTTGTCGCTTGTCAATGAATTCTTATTTTTATATTGTAAATCTAGAGTAAAAAAAGCTTACGGATATGTTTTTCACCCCGCAAGGGGATTCGCATGTATTGTCACACTGTTAATTCTCTTATCAACTAACGGCCTATAACTTTTCGGATTCACCGGCAATTTCTCCAGCTCATCGAGTACATCGAACCCATCTATGACCCTGCAAAAAATAGCTGTTCATTGTAACGATTTTCCGATTAACTTTTCAAATTACCGTCCGAACATCGTGTACTTCAAATCCAAATGCGGTTGAGCGGCGTACGTGATGAAAAACTGGCTGGCATTCGTATTCGGTCCGCTGTTCGCCATCGACATCATACCGCGATCCGTGTGCTACAAACAGAGGGAACTTCCGACTAAATCCTTTTCGACACGATCAAATTAGCTACATACCTTCAGACTCTCCTTGAACTCATCTTCGAATTTCATGGCCCAAATTGAGTCGCCGCCCTTTCCCGTATTCGTGGGATCGCCTGTTTGCACGATGAATCCTTTGATGTTCCGAATGAAGACGCATCCGTTGTAGTAGCCGCTGGCACATAGCGCCAGGAAGTTCTCACAAGCTCGGGGACAATCTTCGCAGAACAGTTCCAATTTTAAGTCACCGAAATCTGTGTGAAATGTGACCGACTGGGAGAAGTTGTGGGGTTCGTGAGGCTGTTGGTTGATTGAAGTGGTTGTGATGCGATAGTTACCATGCTTCCTTCTTCGAAATAACACCAAGTTTCTTTATGTTTATAACAAGCTACCTTCAACATTGGCGCTGAGTCTTGAACCACAAGATCACGGTTTTGTAGTTCTGTCAAAAATTTCGAAACTTCAAAGTTACAACGGCGGCAAAAAATGCCCAGCAGGCAAAATATGCCTGTCGAATGTTCGTCAAAATTCTACACATTTTCAACGGACATCTAACTTCAAAGCGTATTGAAGTGGTTTTCGTAAGGAAGAACACAGAGATATTATCGATGAGTCTGTAATGACTAAAAAATTACAGAACTAGTGCTCTCCTGCGGGATTCCAATAATTGTAGCAAAAGAAATCTGTTAGATTGGATCCAAGCTGACCTCCATCGGACAGGCACAGTTGGTTGCCGACAGTCCGAACTGTTCTTGGAAGGTCACTCCAAGAAACGAACTTCGGAGTTTCGCAAATTAAACCGGAATCAGGTTCGGTGCATACCCGGTCGAACTATACTGTAAGCTGCAAAAATATCTGAACACGATATGCCATCGTATACTCAGAAGACTCAAGCTTCTTGTACATTACTTCCTCGCACCTCTAACGAACCCAAAAACGTTAAAATTTATTGATTTAACCGTCCTGAGTTATAATGAGGAAGCATAATCACAATATGCCCAAAGAGGCTGCAGTGAGTCGGAATCCAGACCGTCCTTCTCATTTACAATCTACGCACATTTATCGTCGGCTAAGGGTGCTTAACTGCTAGCTCCTAAAGGGCAAATTTTACAGGAAGCAAGAAACTCCGTGTAGATTACACAAAAATTAATTTAAATCAAAACTTAAAGTCTAATTTCTTCAATTACATAAATTATTGTTTATGTTAATAGCCATACACAGGATGAAGTTCCTCGTTTACATTAGGGAAAAGCTTGGCAGGAATCTTCAAACCTTAGCGTATAATACTATACTTATCCAGCTGGAACCTAACTCAAGATTCGATCCTTCACTCGATCCAACGTTTGGCAGCGTTTCATTTTCGTTGAAATTGCGAAATAAGATGTGAGTTCCTCAGTGGTAAGTCCTAGGGATGTTAATATCGGAAAAAAATATCGATATATCGATATTGAAAAAAATATCAATATCGGCTGACGATATATCGGAGAAAAATATCTATATATCGATATATCGAATATTTTTTCCAATGAAAAATAGACTCCAATGCTGCATCAAACTTAACATTAATAAAAAATACGGCGCACGCGGCTTTTAGCAAACCGAAAGCTAATAAATAAATGACATTTGATTTCGTTGCCTTCGATCACAGTTGCCAAATTTAGCTATTTTTAGAGTCTGAAATTCAATTTCAATTTTATCATTGCAATTTCAATATCTGAGAGTTTTTTGATTGAACTATTGGAAATGTTGGTGGAAAGTGGAAAATTCTTCTCAGTTGACTTATGAAATCAAAATAATGCCTTTTTTTGATCGAAATAAAGTTTCCGGATAGAAATACTGTTATTTTTTAAATATATTATTTTTAAAAAATAAGGATAAAAGGGGCAAAATCGAAAAAAGTATCTTAATACTTTTGCTCTTGAGCAAACTTGATTTTAATTATTTATTAATGAAATATTATATATTGACATATTTTTAAAATGTAAGCTTATGAGAACCAGTACTTTTCTGGGACAGTTGTTAAGAATACTCGCTCCTTAATATGCTCTCCAGTAAGCCGACTGCGATTATTTGGCACCACAATATTTATTGCCGACGCAACTCTTTGGGATGACACCGATGAGGCAGGGACAATCAGGTATTTCTGACTGATATCCGACAGAACTGGTGTGAAATGACGGCTATCAAACCAAAATTTTATTGGATCCGAATCCGGTGTTTTCATCATGTTGGTACTGCTTCAACTCATTTGGGACGGACCCTTGACTTGGAACTGTCTGACTGGTAGAAGCTGCTTCCACTACGAGTTTTTCATGTCGAGACCAAAGTGATTTCGATGCAATTTGTTGTTTCAACAGAGATAGACATTATGTGATCGAAAAAAGGTCCTCTAATACAAACATACTTGAAAGAGCAAGATAAAAAACCAATAACTACAAGGTACGGAGCGGTTAGATACCTGATCGAAAATTTTTTTTCTACTTTCAACGTTTCTGGCATATCACATAAATAAGCAGAAATGCAGATTAAATGCAAAAAACCCGTTCGATTTCTAAAATATGATATACTTAAAAAAAATATCGAGTCCGATAGTCGGATTTCAATATCGATATATCGCTTTTTACAATATCGGCCGATATTATCGATATATCGTTCAAAAAATATCGCAATTTCGATATATCGAAATTTTTTTAACATCCCTAGTAAGTCCTCCTTCAGTTTCTTTCCAGATATGAGCCGTTTTTTTTGAAAGTGGTATAAGTCCACTTTTGGAAAAAAATTAGTTAATGGTAATTTTAGTAAGATATATGTGTTGATATCCTTTCTTTATATTTATTATCAAACATTCAATGGAGCACTTTCTTGATAAAGTAATCAAATGAATTTTAGCTATAAAATGTTATGGCAAAAATATTTATTTTGAAAGTGGAATAAGTCCATTTTAATAATGATCGTTGTTTTAAACTTTCAAATTGCCATTATTATTGATTAATAATTGATTTCAGTGTGCATTGCCCTTTAGCAGATAATAGCTAGTGCCTTAAAAATGGCACCGTTAAAAAGATTACGGTAATATAGTGTAGTGAGAAGTAATTTCACATTTTGTTTAATACTATTTCGCAGGTTCGACTATTTGGTGTTCCTTGTACTAATTGATTGCAGGCAGCGTGAGTATTAATATAATTGTTATTAAAACACAGAATCAAAGTTTTAGATAGATAATATTTTATACTGTTATTAAAATGAGTTCACATAACTATCAAAAAGATGACAATATCTCAATTTTGTCTGATGTTGGTAAGTAAGAGTAATAAATTTGGTCGTCTGAATATTGGAGTTTTTTTTATTATGGAAATAAGACACATGAATATCAGCAAAAGACGACATTTTGATTCAGATGATGATAGCGTTTTCACGAATATTAATTCAAGATTGTTCCAAACTAAGAGGATTAGAATTTTATAATTGACAGATTCAAGCACTGACGAAGACGACGTTACTAATTTTCAATCACATCATGAAAATAATGATCAGAAGACTAGGAAAGTCAAAAGAAATAGAGGCGGAAAATATTGTGCAAAAACTGGAAATATTATTCCTGCAAAGAAATTCAAAAATAAGGATTGTAAATGTGTGAAAGTGTGCAAAAATCGTGTTACAGAGTAAAATCTTTAATTTTTTTTGGAAAATGGTGGATTTTGAGAAATAAAATTCATTCTTGTGTGCATTTCAGCCAGAGATTGTAGTTATACATATTTTTAAAATTGAAAAAGGAAAGCGTTACAGTTCTTTATAGGAACGTTTAATATATCTATAGGAAGACTACATAGGGCTTAAAGTAAAGGTATTAGGAAAAGACTTATGTGGAAAAATGAAAGGATCTTGCAGAAAGAGTGATGGAGAACTAGTGGCTGCCTTAAAAAATTCCATACCAAGTTTTCCACACTATGAAAGCCATTACATGCGCTCTCACAATCCAGACAGAAAATACTTGAGTAAAGAAAAAATAAATTTAAAATATTTTTTTTTTTTGGGTTATATTAACGAAGAAATTACATATTACAGTTGTTTTTTTATATCTTCTTTTCTAATATAACTGAAATTAATTCTTAAAAAACTTGATTTTTCGTGAATTTACATATCTTCATTTTAATTATTATTTTTTACTTTAAAAAAAACCATTAATAAAGTCAATTTCAATAAAACCATGGACTTAAATTTCCTCTTGTTTTTATTTCTTATAATATGTTATTTTTGAAAGTGGTATAAGTCCATTTGGAGCTAAAAAATCGTTTATTTTCTATAACAATTTTAATAATTATTATTGCATAATAAAATTTAACAGATTTATAGTGTTAAAACATCACCCGAATTATATTAACGTTCACCAATATTTTTAAATTCTTTCAAACGTAAAACCTTAAATATTTCAATGTATGAAAAAATGTATCATATATCAGCACTAGTGGAACACTGGAGTGCCGGACGACTTGTTGCCGTTGTTGTGCAAAAAAATTGCATCTTCCATTCCTGTGTTCCCGATTTTTCCCTGGTGAGACATTGATATCAACAGTGCACCAATACAAGATGTGATCCTGGTCTTCAGCAATTATTTTCCGCCAGGAAAAGCGTGCTAGTCATAGAGATACTGGAGACGATAAGCCACCAGTTTTGTATAAAGCGCTTTGAAGCCAGAGAACTGAGACAAAACAGGGTCGTTATATCAAATTGTTGTTGTTTAGCGTGTTTCAAGAGCGGGAAATAATAAAAATGTGAGTGAGAAAAGACAGGATCGTTGAGTGAGTAAATGCGACAACGACCGCCTTTAACTCAATCGCTGCTTGTCATCTCCAGTATATATATCTCTATGTTGCTAGTCTACAAATAGAGCTTGGGACAAATCTCTCTTTTAGTAAGACACGCAGTTCGATTTGTTCATCTTGAGTTGACTTTTCCAGTTGAGCTCAACTTGAGCAGCAGTCTACATGTGCCAAGAGGTCCGCCCAGATCCCGTTTATCTGTCATTATCTGAAGGGTAGTACTGCGCTGGGCAAGTTCATCAGCCATAGAGTTATCTGAAATATAGGACAGTGGTCCCATGGCACCAAGCACAAGGGAATATTAATTGGCTCTGCCATCTCCTTGTTAGATCTAAAAGAAATTTCAAATGGCAGAAGTCATGAAAACTTATTAGAGCCGTTGAATATCTAAAAAAAACTGCAAACCGATTCCTTGACGTAAAAACTAATTGGATCTCACATCCAACGTAGATATGTCGTATTTCCCAAAAACGTACGAGTGTTGTATTATAACTGCCCGAGTTCGGGAAGAAAATCTGCAAAGTGGTAATTTTCTCGTTTGACGTGAACCCTTTACGCAGATGTGACATAAAGTAATCTCACTCAAGGTCAAGAAAATTAATCAGACTCTCGTGTCCAGATCTTCCTTTCCGGGAGCTTTGATTTGCCGTTTATCCGATTCAATATATTAGCCGTGAGAAAATGACGACCAAGTGTCGGTTTAGTGGCTAAGTGGATAACTGTGTTCGGACTTCGAATCCATTAGTGGTTTTGATTTATATTTGGAAATGTGTTGAATTCCGAACAACGACGGAACACGATTTCTGTAAAATTAATGGAGGACTTGAGTTGAACTTAACTATTATTTCCTGATATATAATTGAAAAATTTAATCAATTCCGAAACCCATTTTTATATTATATTATATTTTATTTATTTTCGAACATATCATTTTATATATATATAAATTTCTGTTTTATGCGCATATATCGTATTTAAAAATATTTAACAAAAAATAATTGTATTGTGATAAGAATTTACGAAATTATAAGATAAAAAAAATTAATATGTAGATTCTACCTTAGTTACGACAAAAAAAACACAATTATGCATAAATATTTGAAGTAGAAAAATTAAAGTCAAAACAAAGATGGAAAAAAAATTATTGGTTACTAAATTACTCTGGTTCCACGTAAAATACAATAAGAATAGAGTTTTTAAAAGGTTGGTTATGATTTGGATTTCTTTATAAAAAGCACAGTTTTTTTAGATATTACAAAACCATGTTTTCTTTTTAAATACTGTAGTGTCTGTGCTGATTAATTACAAAAGTTGGTTAGTACTTTAATTTTAAGTCCTCATTATAGGTACATGTAATATTATATCACACTTTTATTGCTCCAGTCCTATTGTAAGTTTTTTTGTAATAAAAAGTTTCGGAAAGTTGTAAATTGATATTATTGTTGGCAATTTTTGTATCTTGTGAATTATTGTAATTTTTTTATTCATTTTCAAGATACAAAAGGACAGAAACAAATGAAAATTATTAAAATTAATTGAAGTGCACTCGGTATGTTTATTTAGTTTATTTTTTGTTTGTAATTACTGTTTTACTTGATGAAACTTAATTCTAATTTTTTTTTTATTTTTTCATTTTTTTTTGTTTTTTTTTTTTTATTTTTCATTACTTTTTAATTTTTTTTTTATGATTTTTTACTTCTTTTTTATTTAAATACGATACAGCATTCCTCATAAATGATTACAATTGAATTGAAACGTACAATAATTTTAGATGGTTGGATTGATGGTTGAACACAGGTAACCTGTGTGTGTAGTGTATGTGTGATTCCAAATTTTAAATTAAAATTATACGTTAAATGTTGTTAGTACATCGTGGAAACGGGGAATAATGGGATGTTAGTGCGGTGCGGGATAGAATAGACCAAAGGGGAAAATTTCGATTAGTTAAAATTGGTTAAAATAATTAGGGACGAGTAAATGGGATAGTAAATTAGTTTGAAATAGTAGCGGGAGGTTTATATCAAAAGAAAATGTTTCCACACAGCATTTGAATTCAGCAAATTGATTTACTCCTCGATGTTGTAAATAAGGAAAAGATTATTTTCGTCGTTACCGTCGGGATGTGGGGGTGCCAACGATGACTTTTGGCTCAATGGCTGGAAGCCAAGGAACAGGAAAGTTTTGACGAGTTTTGCACGTTCTGGACGATCTTTGCGCATGCATAGCACTACGGCGTCGCAGCCCAATTTATCTTCGGCAAATTCAAGTAGCGAAATGAATGATTGACGCGATGCCTCGGGTGCGAGGATGGTTGGTAGTGCTACGTATAAGATGTTGTTTGATGGATTTAGCACCTGCAAATAATTCGAGATTCATATTTTAATTTTTTTTGCTTTCATTTTATTGCTATCTAAATTGGTTTGTTGAGGACTTTGGTAGTCTAGTGGGGAGGATGCGCAGTCTACTAATCTAGAACATCTTCAATTCATGTGTGACAATGGCGCTCATACAACATTTTATAGTGAGGCGCAAGCTAAGGCTTAGAAAGTGAAAGAATATAATAGAGGCCTTGTGTCAAATTGCTGTTGTTTGGCGTGTTTCAAGAGCGGGACATAATGTCAGACATTTGTCAGTGAAACAAATAGTGGCCAAGTGTCTTGTTGTTAGGCGTGTGAGTGAGTACGTTGACGTCCGCTCAGGCGCTGCTTGTCATTTTCAGTACATATATCTCTATTCTGCTAATCAATCATACCTAAAAAATCTATCAACGACCAAAAGCAGCAAAAATAAACGAATCCAGCATTTTTGGTTGCTTGCCATTCTTTTCATTCGGATGCTTAGTATGTTGTGAATGTTAGCCGCGGAGCGAATTTTTTGACTTGCAAAAAATCAAAATAACTGAAGATGATAGGATTCAGTGTGCCAGTTTCTCCTACGCTCGAACTGGCGGCTGAATTCGAGCAGGAACGACGCGCTTGCTGGCTACAGGTAGCTGAGGCAAATGGGAGAGATTTACATTGTTCGTAGATCAGGCCATACACCTTAGGCCGGTACAACAAAGAAATTATTCGCGCCCGGGATTAGTAATTTGGTATTTATATTCCAATTGGTCATGAGAGGTCAAGAAGCGTTGTTTTTGTATGTCTTGCCAACGCGTTTTCATGTTTAGCCACCTATATGCCCTTTCTTCCTAAGCCACGACTTTTCTCAAAAGTTTGCGTCTTGTGAAGGAGCAATCTATGCTACATCGAAAGTCACAATCGAACTGAAGATACATCCTCTAAATTTTGACTTATAATTTCTTCTTACCGGTCTACAACCTAAAACTTAAAAAAATAATAATAATCCTACAAATTGTATACATACCGTATCCCAAGTACTTTTAATTGTTTCAGTTACATGCAAATTGAGAACAATGCGCATTGGACGCTTCTGCTGTAAAATTTTCGAAACAACTTCTTGACAGTCGTCATCCGAACGGTTTGAAATCGAATCAAATGCTGATTCAGAAAAATCAATATCAGAATATTCTTCTGAATTGGTGCTTGTTGATGAATCTACGGAGATTTTTCGGTTGTAATCTAAAGAAAACGAAATTTAGTAAATACGTTGAAATATGTATTACAGTGGATGCCGCTTATTGTAATCGCGGATAATGTTATAAGCCGCATTTTGTTATCAAAACAGTTGGGTTCCATTTTCCACAAACAGAATTCATCGCTTATTTTTTTCTTTGTTTATTGTTATCACCCGGTTAATGTTATTGTTTTTGGCTGGTCCCAAAGTGATTACAATAAGCGACATCCACTGTATAATAAAAAAAAGTAATTTACCATTTAAAAGTGATGCCCTATCGTGATCTGTTCTGTGGTAGGTAGGTGCATCAGGACCACCACAGAGGCCCTACGCCGAGAGAGAAACAGTAAGATTCAGTCGACATGGTTGTAGCAGAAGAGGAGGTAGACATCGTACGTTTACTACTAATGCTACAACTTCTACTGCTACTACTACTAAACATTGGATCACTAAAAAGAGAAGAACACAAATAAGTTATTTAAAAAAATGTTTAAATTTATAATTCGAAAACAGACAACACAACATTCTGTCCAAGGTTATTTTCATCCGATTTGTTTTGGTTCATTCGAAAATCAACAAACCGTGCTTCTGATTCAACACAGTGAAAATCCTATTTAGAGAAAAAAAACTGGGTCACAAACGATATCAACTAAAAACGAAATTAAGCAGGCCCATTTTTGTGGTACACTCTGTGCGTATGTACTATTTATTTTGTGACCGAGAAAATAAATTTGGGTAAATGATATCAATAAACCTTAACAAGACGAGAGAGTAATCCAACGTTTCTTTAGACAACGTGGTGGCACAAAAATCCGCGTGCCATAATAATGTACAATCGCCGCCAACAACGTACGTTATTCGTAATTTCATCGAATATGCAAGGCGCGATATTATACACAAAAGGGTTAACAATTTTTTTAACACCATCAAACCAAATTTGCGATTTCATCGTATGCAATAACATATAGGTAGGTAGTGCGTAGTGCCAGATAAATGTACCAACCGGGATCCAAAAAAAAAATATTCAACCACAAAGCATTTCGTTAAATTGATTCAATAAAAATAACAGAAAATTCATTACGCAATTCAGCGTATTCAATGCATCGCATTTGTGGCTCGTGACTGCGTACATAATAGACTTTAGGTCACAACATTCTGTTATGCCTTTGCAACAATTATACATTAGCACAGCCAAACGAGTGGGGTATGAAACCTCTCTCACTCTTTATATATAATATGACATAAGTTATCAATTAGTTAGGGTCTAAAAATAGGTTGAACTCTCCGTTTTAAAATTAAATAAATTGAAGGTTGTCAGCATTCTGGCTTCCATGAACATGAGCCGGAAAAATGATTTAACAATTAAAATAATAAGCCCTCAGTTCATAACAAGGGGGTTAATGCTCGTTCACTGTTACCTTGTAGGGAATCATTACGACATATTTCGCATTCCCAACATTATTAAATAGCAATGGCGTAGTATAGGAAGCAGTTATTCATTTTCGATAAGATTACTTATCAAATTCCGATAAATCGATTTCACCTATGATGAGATTTTTACCCTTCCCGTAATGTTCCCGTCAGTACTTAGCCTTAATAACTCTTCTTTTTCATTTCCTAAGTGACTACGAATGACTCATGCAATGCGTCACACCGCTACTGTTCATGGTCGGTCTTGGGATTCAGCTTTGTATGTCTCAATCATTGTCTTTTTTCCGAGTAATATCTACATATTCGCCATCTTTCATAATTTTCCTCAAATCGTAGATATTTTTTTAGGAACCTTATCATCTCTACATTCGATCTGAGTTTTCCTGTCTAAGCCACACAAAAACCTTGATTTTCCAGAGGTAGCTTGCTGCTCTATGCTCTATTCGAAACTTTCAAAATTGTTTTAGGTACACTCCGAAAGAACTGTATTAGGCCCAATGATGGAACCGCTCTTACTACGACTATAGTGCAAAAGAGTTTATAAAACTGAATTTTCCAATGAAGAATTTTCAACTGACATGTCCTTAAATGGCAATAGCGAGGGCAAAAATCGATTACACTAGGGAAGTTCGTATAATGATATTTAAAGACTCCTCCGACGCCGTAAAACAACTCAACAATTTTTTTAAGTTTACTTTTATTTTAGCTTATCTATGAAAAATTTAATTCTCCCTATTTGAATTTCTTAGACATTCTTTTCGATTGAACTAGCCTTCTCCTGTTTGAACTTGTTTTAAATCAAGCATTAATAAATCACGTCAATGAACAAAAATTAAATTTAAACAACCATATCCTCAGCCATTTAAATTTATGGAGAAGTATCGATCGAAGCGATCGTAATAACTTGTATTACATCCGGCTTTCGTGTAGGTTTTCTAAATGGAATTTACCAAGACTTCTATCAATGCAAAAAGACAGCTTTTTCTTCTGCAAACGATTCCACTACATTTTCCGCGAAGTTAAGAAAACTTTTTGGCAATATTTGTCTTTATAACGAACAAGCAGTCCCACAGGTGCTATAGGCTAGACCTACAGAAAAGCATTCAATGAACTAAACTTGAAATAAAAACATTCTTGGATACGTGGTGCTGAGCGGAAGATAGCGACAAACACCTACCGAATTTATTGTATCCTTTTTCTGCAGTCCTCCATGGACGCATCGAATATCTCGACTTGTATTGTAGGGCAACGGATATAATACCTGAAGGCTGTCCCTGGCACCACTACAGTGAAAATTCTTATGTGGGAAATATTAAAAAAAAAATCTGAAAATTCTCTATTAATTCGAAATATCTAATACCTTATCAACACAAATAATACACAGAGTCAGTGCCGATAAAATACAGTACTCAAAACAAAATAAAAAAAGAAACAAACCAGCACTACTGTAGACAATATTTGCAGTCCGCTTTAGAAATAAAAAAAAAATATATCACAGATCAGTTTTGATCAAAGATCAAATTTTTTTTTCTATTTTCGAAATTATCACAGATCAAATTTATTTGTTTTTCTTTAAAAGAAATCCCGTCCCGGAAAAGCTTCACATAGAACTCGATGATATTGAGACAACTTAATTGAAAAATATTCACAACTCGTTTTCTGAAAATTTCAGGCCCAGTGTTGACACTACGACGATTAGTTTAGAACTAAACATTTGTGTTTTTGCCGTCAACGATATATTTAAATTAAATTTATCCACCTGACCATATGGCTCGAGAGCGTATAACTTTAGGAACAACAAAATACAGAAACAGGCGCACATGCTGGCTAAAAAGAAATATATTTTACATTGTGGATGAGAGAGACAGAAAGTAAACGCATTATAAAAGCCGAGCCAGTTTTCTAGACATAACAATCAGGACCCATTAAAATAAATTGAATTATTATTGTAAATGGTAATAATACAAATTGAGGCTGAAATATAGGGTCTAATCATGTGTTTTTTGTATGTGATGTGGCAAGGGAATTTAATACATTTTTGAAATCTTTCCTGTCCGATGAAATGATGCCAAATTTTTGACGAACTCGCGTGACGCATTTGGCAAAAATAATCTGACTTGAGAATTCAGACACCGGACAATTATTTATGATAATAAACAAAACATCAGTGAATTGCGTTCTTTCTTTTCAAAATCAACTTTTCGAAGTTCACCAAAAAAATAAGCTAGCCATTTTTTTGAGAGTGAGAGCAAAAAGACAGAGCGAAACTACGAAAATAAATCGATGTTTGAACAGATTTCGAGAAGTAATACACGAATAGACGGAAATATTGCAAAACGATTTGGGGTTTTGTAATTTGAAATGTACTCGCTTAAAATACATCTGTGAAATCTTTGACATGTTTTTAAAGAAGGTGTTTGGTATGTTGTGATTACGTGATAATAAAAAGTTCATTGGACGGATCAATGCTAAGCTTAAATAACAACGCAAACGTGTTATCGTACTTTAGTAGACCATAGCTTAAAAATTGAATTTGTGTTGAAATGAAAGCAAACAAGCGGAATATTAAAAGATTTCTTCTTAGGATAGTCTCGTGTCAATGGCGTTAGTCTACTAATACGGAGGTCACGATCATACATGGACCTTATCACCTGTAATTAAAAAACATGATAATGGAAAAACAAATCGTGCAATACTGTTTCGGTCGCTGTTGCTGTCCTATAAAAATCAATGCAATTAATTCAATGCAGACACACAGAATCACTTTGGCGTGATAAATGCAAATAAAATTCAATTTAATTTTGAAAGCAAAAAACAGCAATCACGCGGATTGAAATGGAAAAATCAAATATAAGATAGGTGGTAGGTTGTTTTGCCTCAAGATTTATTTATAGCGCTTACAACAATGGTTCTGTGCTACTAGAAAAATTAAACTATTCTATGAGCAATAGGCTACTAAACGGAATTATAAACATTTTAAATTTTTTGCTCGAGTGCCAGACCTTTTTCTATTGTTAATATAAAGGAACTCAGAAGAGCTTGCTATAAAATTGTAGTATTTAGGCCAATTGATTGCTGTATTTATTGCCTCTTTCGAATTGTCACGTAAAAAATTATCAAGGAGATCTGAAATTTCGTTTATTTTTTATGATCGCAAAACTTTATGTTTCTCTGAATATATAAAAATATGCCGACAAACATGTGCTATTAATTTTTTTTATAGATAGGTACACATATACATTAGAATACATTTTTAGCCAATCAATCATATTACTATGTGTGCAGCAATTGAAATGGATTGTCGACTTTCTAGTCGTATTAATCTTCGATAATTTGCCATGTTGGCACATTATCCACATATCCCACTGTCTCTTCCGCACTCGACAAAATGTTGTTTTAATTGCCTCCCACTTGATATCCATGGTATATTCGAATTATCTACGTTTAGCTTCCGTCTTACACGAAAAATTTGTGGTGGCTGCTGTACATAATCTGAGGCTACCATCTAAAGGTGTACATCAGGGGATGCATTTACTCTACCGATCAATTTGGAACTGTGTGACACCATAAGGTGAGACCCCCATTTAATGGTGTCTCTTTTAGCAAAAAAAAAGAAAAGCTGCTACTCTACCAACTATGGCGTGTATATAATTTTTATAAATGAAAATTCATTTATCATTCAAGGTAATCTCAAACAATTTTAATTCAACAAAAGAAGTGTTTACAAATTGATCAGATTCCCAAATTTAAGCGAAACCGATGCTTTAGAAATGATTTTGAACAGTTAAAAATGTGTGAAATTAAACTAAATTTATCATTACGATTTCATTATGACTTCATCTAAGGAACGTCATCATTTCAGATCACATTCGACTTCACATACTGAAACCAAATTGATTAGGAACTAACTGGAGACTGCTTCATACAGTGATCACTTAATAATCCATTAAAAGCAAAATATCATTTACTTAATTAGAATGATATTCAGATGTATATGCAGAGCTACTGTATAAGCCAGCTATAGAAATTTTGTAATAATTCGCGAAAACAAATCCTGTGACTGGTTGGTGTATAAAAACATATTGAATACATTCAAGCTGTAGGGGTGTTTAGAAATTGCATAACACTTTCCGCATCGTCAATGAAAGCTGATCAGAGAAGCTCTTTCGGACCTTAGTCCAACACATTTTTCAAACTAGCCTTTCCAGTGAAAGTTTTTCAACAGTCATGCACTCAAAAATGGCAACAGCCAAGGCAGCGATTGATCCTCAGTTGGAAAGTTTGAATGGTGGTCTTTACAAACTCCTCCGACGCCGAAAAACAAGCAATTTCTAATTCACTAATTGTTCGCTGCGTTATATTTACCTGCGTTTTGGTACGTCGCGTATTTCGCTAGCCTACTTAAAAAAAATTTTATATTGCGCATTAAAGATAACATTTTGTTATCAGTGAACGTACAGAGAAAATAAATAAATAAAAACTCACTTTAGCGTCTATAAAGAAAGAGATAAACTAACTTAGGCTTAATTCTGCAAATGTGTACGTTATATAAGCATAAATAATCTTTGTTTACAGGCGAAGTTGTTTACTTGGCAAGTTGCTGTTTTAATTTTTATCGAAAATACAAGATCCACTTTTTTTTTTGTACAAATACGATTCAGATTCCTTTTTAAACATTAAATTAAAAATTCGGTTAATTCTAGTTCCTTTATTAAAATAGTGGAACTGATGTTGATGCTGAAAATAGCTCAATTTGTTTTGAAGCGTAAGAGCGCAAGATACTCCTGAAACTCCATTTAGGTTTTCATTAAATTATTTCAATTTCGCTTCTTTGTAATTATTTTTAATGCAACAGTTTAGTTTCACCAGTGAATTTGGGCATTTAGGCTCAATTAATTGGTTTCATCGAAGGCGTAATGTTGATTCCTATCAAGACCACAAAATCAGTCCTCCCGACTCGACTACACAAGTTCAGACTTAGTATTTCAAACTGGTTTTTTCCACCAGAATCAACCCAGTTTCAAATTTCTTTTGCTTTGTCCCATTTTTTGCGATCGTGTTAATTGCAAATATGTATTTACAAATCGATTAATTCCGTGTATCGGAATCTATTGATTTTAAATTTATGCTATTATGATGATGCCAATAACAAGTCCGTGACAAAGAAAGTTTTTGTATAAAGATAGTAACGAACGTTGCCATTTGGTTTTTGTTTACACTCGAAACCAATACCAGTGCCAGAAGTCTGACGTCTGACTAGACTTGACAAACCGGTTTCGAAAATTTTAAGCGGCGTGCATATACTCGTGAGCCTCTGATTCTGATTGCAATCTATTACACATTCGCATCAATTGTTTTAATTGATAATGACAATACCAAAATATCGCTATCACAGTTCATCGCAAGGGTCATTTGAATTGCGTGAATAATTCGTACGCCTACGAAACACTTCCATAATGTTGTAACCAGCAAATAGGCTATTTTAGTCAACAATGCTCGCAAAATTTTACATAAAAGAGCGAGCCGACTTATTACTAAATTATTACTCCCTCTACAATGCCACGTTTTGTACTGAGTGCGTAATCAGAAACCAACATCTAAATTTAACCTTGGATGTTTATATTTATTTATTTTTTTTTAGTTTGCAAAATGTCGACTGTCACGAGCACTGCCTGCGTCTACGTTGACTTTGAATTTATAAAGTTTATTTTTCATTTTCTTCTGATAAATAAATTTATAAAGATAAGAGCAATGATAATAGGTGACTATCTTGTTATTGGACCGGAAATGGCGAATAAAACATGACGCTTCTATTAAAAACTTTAAAGGAATAAGTAAAAAATCTAACAAACTGGAAATGTCTAACACCGGAGCGTGAAATCGTCGTGCCCAGTGAACACTACGATATACTACTGTGTTTCAATTAACGCATTAAAAACTTGTCTGATTAAATAAATATTTAAAATTTGCTTTATTAAATGAACTACGATTGGAGGCCAAGAAGTTAACATTCTATATATAGCATGTACTTAATTACAATAAATATCAAGTTTCAACTTGACCGATCCATTTTTGCACTTATTTTGTCGCCGAACAAACAGTCTGCATTAAGTTCATTACAAAAAAAAAACAAAAATCTCGACAGTTGACAATCGATGAATATCAACTGTTATACCAAGAATGACTTAATTTCACTTTGATTAACAACAGCCGCAGTAGCGTCATATCCCAGTCAGTATTTACAGACAGCTCCAGCACCGAAAAAAAAGCAGAAAACCTATAAGAAATTTCTTCAAATCATTCTGGAAGAAATGGCACCACAAGTCCGGAAAAATCATGACATCAATCCTATTGATTGATAAGGATAAGGGCATCGCCATAACCAACATTAAAAATGTAGTGAAAGAAAACTGAAGAGTATAGTGCAGTAAAGGAATCGGTCGAAACCGAACCAACGTGTCGGCGGAACTTAAAAATCGGGCCACCAAATCTAATTTTCAATTATTCTCCCTTATTCTCCCTTTTCAAGATTATCCCGAGAAAAAAGCTTTTAAAAAATCGTTTCGGGGTGGATTAAGCATGTTTTAGCCGAGCGCCGTTTTTATTGAGTAGACTATAGATTCAGAGCTTCATTCATGTTGTTCTGCGTTAATGTCTACTTCCCCCAAAGAAAAATTAATTTGAAAATCAACCCCAGCTGCAATCACACCTCTTATTATTTAATCAACCGACCTGAATCGTTTCACAGTTGGTAGCTCTCGTCCGCGGAAACTTGTTAGCAACATGAAGCGCATTATATTGAAAGAATATTAACAATCGTTCGGAGTAACCAACTCACAACATAACAAACATCTCGGAATTACAGTAATTGAAACCAATTGAGTCGCCGTTTCTTCGAGATTCGTTTGGTATCATATTATTTCAAATATGTTCATGCACAACAAATACAAATAATTCCAGTGGAAATATACCCAATAAGAATCATGATATCTCTCAATCATCGGATTCGTTTAAACTCTATGATTGCTAGTCAATCGAAATGTAAACTACATGAGTTGTATTCCATCCTTTGATGGTAATCTTCCATTAAAAATTCACTCGAATTGCGCATCTAGTGAGTCCCGTCTCGCCTATAGGTCGATCGACTATCGTTGACATCGATACCACTATTTAGTGAACGTTCTCGTTTTATGAATTCTAACTCGATGCTGTGCAGCAGCTGTACAATAAGAATCTTTACTGTGGAGGGTCGACAGACCCAATACAATAACAAAGTACTTGTATTCTTGGCCAACAGCGGAATTTTCCATTCTACTTATGCTTTTTACTCGCAACGGGACTTGCAAGATCGGTATCTCGGCCGCTATAGTGCTATCACAACTTAACAGAAATATTGTGATGATGCTGCATGCTTTATAAACGTAACGACATACAAAAACTCAACAATTAAATCCTCTGTATTTTTTGTTTTCCTTTGGGATCTCTCGATTTAAAAACCAGTTTCTTGAAAAACCGTGTTTGCTACTTAGCTTAGGAACAATTAACAGGTTAATTTCCAATCGAGGAATATATTTTTTTTAATAACCATCTCCTTCCGGTGGATGATCGGCGGAAAAAAACACTATGTTGAAGAGCTTCGAGAGAAAAGCCAGATTAAATCGCAAGAGATCGAGTCTCTATATTGGCTGGTACCATAGAAAAATACCACAAAACAGAGATTGAGTGTTGTGCCTGTTTTACATCAATCACATCTTGAAGTATTTGTTTTATAAAAAGGTTGCTGTAAAAATCATAAAAGAATTTCATGTTCTCTTCCAGGACAATAAAATTTGTAGTAAACCCAAAATTGCGCTACGTTTTTTTAAGTCGTAATCATAAAAGAATTTATGTTGCTTTAAACCCTTTCTTTAAAGTGCTCTCCTTAGTACACACGATTTGCGCAGTTTAAATGCTCCAAATATTGCGTGCTTTCGTTGCAATAAGGTTTTGAAGCTTTTTGCACTGCTGCAAAATAATTGTTTGTCCATAAATACGACGTTATCGTATCGAATTTGTGGGTTTTTTTAATGAACATACCTTGACGCATACAACATACCGTGACGCATTACAAGGTGACCCTTTAAATGCGTCACGTAATCTTGGCTACGCAGTAGAAGTTTTGTTGAAACCAAAAAGCGTCGAATCTATTACTTTAAGCCTAGTACGGACCTCGATTAAAATTTTGATTCCCATATTTCTAGACTGTTATAATAGCAATGCTTTGGTGTGACTTCAACATAGACGTAGACGAAGCAAAGTATTCGAATACGTCCTTAAGGGGTAACACCACTGTAACGGCCTAAAAAAAGCATTTTTTCGACAATTTTTTTTTAATGCAAGGAAAGGAAATAGACTAATAATATTTAGGGAAGTTAATAAGCATGTATTCAAGTATACAATAAAAAAAATTCAGTGAAAAATTTTACAAACTGGCGGCACTAAAGCCATTCTCCCGAGGCATGTTGAATTTTAGGTGCTCTGAGGGCACGCAGTGTAGCTTACGTAAATTTTAACCTGGCACAAAGAAAAAAAAATCACTTCATCTTCATGAGTATAGCTAGAGAAACACGTAGGTGAATTTAGGAATATTGAGTTTTGAGTGATTGGTTAGTATTTGAATAATTTCATTCAATTTTCGACCAAAAGCTAGACAGTTATTTGCTAATAAATAATTTTTAAATCAACGTATCGCATATCACCTACTTTCTAACGATATCTATTAGTGTATTAGAGAAGTTAGAAACTAACAGGTAAGTCATTTGGCAGTACCTTCTCAGATAGATACCTGATCCGAGACAGGTAGACATTTCGAACCAGCCCGGCGCGATCAATAAAGAGCTCGAAATTTCGAGAAAAATAATTTTTTTCATGTATTAAACTTTTTCTCCATATTATCCAAGGTTTAAAGGATTTTTTAAGCTCAAAAGAAAAAAATAGATTTTTTGAAAATTTTACAGTGGTGTTACCCCTAATCAAACACTTCAACAATGTCAAGGGCAAGGCAATTAACCTTCACCGTATTTATCAATGCACGTGCTCCAGCGTTGTTTTAAGTCAACTAAAAGATTACCTGTAGAAAGACCACACCGGAGTCCATATCGTGGACCAAATTTCTTCCACCAGGTAGTTGACTATTTTGCGATCGACAACAATTTCCATTAAGGGGAGGCGAAGGAATTCTTCCACTGTCTAGACTCAGCGGCAAAGGATGTCGGGTTAAGGGTCAATGAGAATAAGACCAAGTTCATGACCCAAACAAGAAGAAACGCGCCAACTAGACAAAATATGACCGTGGGGGACTACAACCTGGAGAATGTGGATCATTTCTCATACTTGGGATCACACCTTGTAATAGACGGCAACGAACGAGACGAAGTAAAACAACGGATCACACTAGCAAATAAGGCGTATTTCACAGTTCTCCCGATCTTAAAATCGAAAAGTGCACAGGCTGAGCAAACTTCGCATATATAATTGTTACTATATGCAAGCGAAACGTGGACTCTCACCCAAGCGTCTGAAAAATCAATAGACGCTTTTGAACGACGAATTCTTCGAAGAATTTTGGGACCAGTAAGAGAAGGCACTGAATGGCGTATCCGGTACAACAACGAGTTGTATAACATCTACGACGACCCATCCGCATCGACTCTTATAAAATTTCGTAAGCTACACTGGGCAGGCCATGTGGAGCGAATGGACGACGGAAGAATACCCAAACGCACACTGAAAGGTAGAGCTCATGGCAAACGACCGGTGGGAAAACCGCGGAAAAGATACGAGGACTCAGTTGACGCAGATTGTAGATCGCTTCTTAGATGTACAAATTGGAGGACGCGGGCGCTGAACCGAGATGACTTCAGACAATGTATCCTGCAGGCCCAGGCCCGATTTGGGCTGTCGCGCCATTGATGATGATGAGGAAACCCTTTAGACGCCCGAAAATCAGTCATATTTCATGAATTTTTTTTAAAAATCGCGTCTTTATAGGGTATTCCTTTAGGCGTCTTTTGCGAGACATCGAAAAGTGCTCCATTTGTCTTATTTTTTCTATTGATCTTAAACTGAAAACCAAAACATTTTTCGAATACTGACAGATGAATGGGAAGGATATACCTATAAAATTATAAAAAAAATATAAAACAAAAAAGATATGAGGCTTTTCAAGCAAATGTTCAATTTTCGACTATTTTTTTGACAGTTTTTACCCCAAAAAAGTGGTTTATTTACGCGATATCCTCTAAACGTTAGGTACATCCTTCCGATATTTAAATAGACAGAAAGCTCACAAAAAATCAGCCAAATTGATCCATAACTTTTTGAGCTACAACACGAGCAGTTTTTGAAGATGCAGTTTCGAGATAATCGCGTTTAAAGTTTCAATACCTCGCGTTTCTTTTGTATAATTTGGCATTTTAGCTTTGAAAAATCAACCGCACACGACATACTTTCGATCCAAACTGACCCAATTTCTTGGACAACGTACGATACGCTTTATACTTTCGTAATATGTAAAAAAAAAATATCGTTTTTTTGAAAATTGTAAAGGGTTTGATCCCCTTAACTCAGCGAACACAGAGTTCGCTTTGATTTCTATCTTGAGAACTAACTGAACCTTCGCGACTTTCACATCTGCGAAAAGTAGCCAGGAGAGTTTGAAAGATAATAAAGATTGCGAAGCGGATTAGCCAGAGAAGAAACACATTTTTTAATGACAATGGACGAGATAACATCCGATCCTGCAGACTTGTGTACATTGAACTTGTGCTGGATACTGGAAATAAGCGAGATATTGGAGGATTAATGATTCTGGTATCTGGTTCGAGGATGGAAGTCTAGAATTTGCTGCGAAACTTGTTACAAAGAGATTCGATTTTTCGACAGGATCTACCACGGTTCGGACAGTATTGGTGAAGACGAACTGAAATGATTATGACCGATTTACCAAAAAAAAAGATTTCTAGCTTTAAGGGCTCTAGCTGATTTTCGTCGAAGGGATTAAATAAATTAAAAAAAAATTAGCGTTGACTTTCAGTGACGAAAATTGCAATTCTTCTGTCCTAAGTACGGAAATCATGGGTCCTTCTTCAGTGGTTTAAGCGAGGCAATGGTGAAATTATAAACCGATTACTACTGATACACAATCCCAGAAATAGAAACATGACTCCAAACGTTATCGAATGCTTGATCTGTTGAGAGGAAAAACGAAAAATATTTCAATTCGCTACTCTTCAGCAGATTAGATAAAAAAAACAAGCGCGGCCCTGGCAACACGTTGCGTGTGCGATCGAAGTGCGACTTTACAAAACACGTAACACGTCACACCGTCGACGAAATAAAAGTTATCGATAAATTGGACCGTGATCGTGAATCCGACAGCCAATCAATTGGCGAGCTTTAAATTTGCCTTTCCGAATATTTTATTTACATAATTCTCTTGGATTCAGGAGTCTTCCACATCTCCACAATCCAAAATAAGACGATTCGATTTTCCACTTGTCAGGAATTGAGTCAGAAATCCGAAAAACGTGCCCATGAGCATGTTACGGCCTACGGGGTTGGCAATAACAACAAAATATATGTAATCGAAATTTCGAGTTACTCTTGCGCTGCAAAGGGTGGGGGGCGGTACGCAGAAAGTGTGCAGACTGGATTCGTTTTGGTATACAGCGAAAAGCAAAAATAAAAATAATTTTTTTTCAAGGCAAAAGCCAATACACTCCCCGCCACTCGCTTGTTCTTTGTTTGCCTTTATGCTTCTTTAGCCAGCTACTACAAAACTCCCAACTCACGCGAAAGTCCCCATTTTTCTTTTTCACGTTTTCATTAAAAAAAAAAGATTTTTTTTACAGAGCACCCTTACTCACCGATTACTAGACATTATCGACGGCATTGTATTCCTCAATGGTTGCAATTTACTTGATAACTTCGACGACTGAATTATAGCGCGATGGCTAGCGTTTGCTGATGAAATTATAAAAAAAAAACTTCACACAAAAAATGTTCACTTCAAAAGTTTTTCGCACTTTGATTTTCGCTCCGCAGAACTACTTATCCCTTTCTTCTTTCTTCTACGAATGGAAACTAAAAACTGGTGTATGATAACTGAACAGTCAAGCGAACAGCGAACATGCGCGTTGCGTTGCCAACTCCTCGATGATATACCCACCTACAGAATTGCCCGATTTCATCGAATATCGTCGGCATGGCAATGCTATGTACTAAAACTGTACGTCAAGTTTTATGGCGCCAAAGTTCCATATTTTGAAATGGAAGTATAGTAACGATTATGCCGTTATGACAATAGGGGGTGTGTTCAAGATGCCGGCTATAGCTGTTTGAAAGCATAGAAAAGCAAGACTGTAGCAACTGTCGAATTCAGCCATAGCAAGAAATAGCTTCTTCGGGTTTTGGACAGCCAAAAGCAGCTTGTATAGCTTACAATAGGTCTGTTCTTTTTGGCTACACCTTCTACACTTTTCTACACTTTTCTGCACTAACTCTTGAGCGGGTGCAGAGAGGTGAAGAGGATAAGAGTTAGTGTAGAAAAGTGTAGAAGGTGTAGCCAAAAAGAACAGACCTAATAGCTGTTCGACACATACATACGCAAGTTGGCGTAACATTTGACAATTATAATAAAATAAAGTGGAAATGAATACTACTAGCAGTGTCCTTAAATTTTTCGCTTATTTCCATTGTTATTAAAACATCATTTTCCATTTTAAACATTCAAAATGACGTTGAGACGAAACTAACAGCTACACACACATACTAATATTGCAATCCCTATAAACCAAACATCGATGTAGAGGCGATGAAGAGACAGCGAACAGTTTCGAAACTTGTCGCTGAAAAAAGATTATCAGTTGGGAACAAGTTCAGCTATGTACTTTCTGTCTGTGAATACGTGTGAGGTATTCGCATTTCTTTCTTGCTCGTACTGAAATGCATCCGACCATCTCATCCGCACTAGTCGACATGAGAGATCTTCTCTCGCGCATTGTATTTGAAATTGGAATGAGCAAGAACGAGATGGCAATACGTGCACTCACTGAAGAGTATGTATGAAGGAAGTATGAAGTAGACCTGAACAATCATCGATGAAAGGTAGGCCTGACTTATAGGCGAATTCTGCCTTACCGGTCGACACTGCACCGATGGACGCGTCTGGTCATAGTGAAATAGAATTCTAGTGATCGACGCCTAGTGCAATCAAAAGACAGCATTCAATCGACTAGTGCAATCGAAAGATGAATTTCATTGCACTAGTCGTCAGAGTTATTGGTTTCCAGCATCATGTTCGCATGTAGGAAACTATAGCGGTCTGCGCAGTTCAACATCTAAGTTTGCAATGGCATTTGCCGGCGGGTACGCATTTGATGATAATACGTGTCGTGTAGAACGTTTAGTCTTTTTCTATCGCTAAAGGCGGAAAAGGTCGGCATGTTTACATTCTTGAGGAGAAGATGGGGAAATATTTGCTTTACGTTTTTCGCCACAACCACAATCGCACGAGTTAACATAGTAGTAGTTTGTACATAAGAACCCATGAATTTTTCGTGCTTTTGGTTTATAGGGATAGCTGCTTTCTTGCTACAGTCCGGAGTATGAGCAACAAAAAGCAGCTATGCAAGCAGCCTTTTAACAATCTTGGACAGATCTAGTGTCAATAACAATAAGCAATCACGAGAAAGCATCTTTTTGGTTGCTTTGGACACACAAAAGCATACAAAAGCAGCTAATAGCAGCTATAGCAGAAATCATGAACAGAGCCGGGTTGCTCTTTTTGACTACACTAAACCTATTAGGTTTTTTCTTTTTGTCTTGTATGGTGTACTAAACTTAGTGTAGGTGTAGATCAATTTTGACCTGGCAAAGAGATCGCGTTAGTGCAGAAATATGACAGAAAAACCTTTTATTTGCTTGATTCTTGCAAATGCATTGCTATGCAATATCCTTGCAAGTGTTCAGAGAAAACAATAATTCCCTAAATGCTAAGAGTCGATTTTATTTTCATTCGACTTTCTACTACTCGGCAAAAAGAGCAATGACCACTGACGTCACTCAGCCAAAAATAACAGAAAAATGTACACTTTCTGCACTTGTATAAAGAGCGCAAACACTTGACTATTTTTCCAACTGAAAAAAAGACAGGATAGTCACTTTGTGCGACAAAGCGACAAATTTTGCAAGAAAAAGGTTAATCTCATTTTTGATGCTAAACTTGTTCTTGTAGACGAAATTGACACCAAAAATATGGATTTCATCGAGCAGTACCTTATAGTTTTACGAATTAAAAAGTTTATACATAAGGAACTGTCAACTGTGTTAATCTCGCTATTTCTCTTCATTCGTATTTTCTAACCACTTGTCCGCGCCAACGCAAAACGTTATTATGGTGAAAAGTGTGCAACAAATTCAAAATATCAATTAAATGCTCCAGTCATGGCCAATTCCACAGAGCCCATGGTCTCGCATCTACGCTGATTTTGCGGGAGCCATCAACGGATTTTGGTATTTGATCATTGTTGACGCATTCAGTAACTGGCCGGAGGTCTTCAAGATGAAATCCACAATGACATCAAAGACAATTGAACAATTGGAGGAGGCATTTTCACGACAAGAGCTTTGCGACACACTTGTTTCCTACAACGGTCCACAGTTGGTGTCAGAAGAGTTCGAATCCTTCTGCAAGGAAAATGGTATCGAACACATAAGAACGGCACTCTTCCATCCTCAATCGAATGGTCAAGCTGAAAAAGTTGTCGACTCACTGAAAACGGGGCTAAAGAAGCTTCAAGGTGAAGGAAATACCGACGAGGTTCGAAAGTTTGTGCTATGTTATCGTTACACACCGTCGTTTGCCCTCGGAATGAAGTCACCCTTTCAGGTGATGAATGATCACACCATGAAGACCAAGCTGGATCTGTTACACCCGAAACAAGAACGTGTGCACGAGCGCAATAAGAAAATAGAGCTCCAGTTCGATCAGCACCATGGGACCAGGTGGAAGGAGTTTGGTATCGGTGACGAAGTTTTTATCAAAACCTACGAAAATAGCAAGTGGAAATGGTCATCAGGAATTGTAGTAAAAAGATGCGGCGTTGTAAGTTATCTAGCGCTCATCAAAACTCCGTCGGGCGAGCGATAAGTTAAAGTCCATGCAAATCAAATCAAGAACCGATTCACCTTTCTCGACGATGGACACAACATTCTGCTCGATGATTTAGATATCCCGATGCTAACTCAAACAGAAGTGGAGCCTGTCGTGCAACCGCAACCAGAGCGTGAAGAGCCTGACAATGAGCAATTTGAAGATGCACGTGAGGAACAGGAAGAGATGCAAGAAGTCGAGGTTCCTGAAATGCCACAACACCGTCGGTTTCAACGAGCTAACGCAGGAGTTCCACCACAACACTTTGAAGACTACGACATGACCAGGCTAATCCACCGAATATAAAAAAGGGGAATTAGGTTGAATGTTGTATATATTTTCTTTTCTTAAGGGGGGAGAACTGTTGGAATGTGGCAGCACTGTTGACACGAGGCCAGTCTTGTGCCAGACCTCAGAAGAATAAAAAGTAAATAAAGAGTTAGACATTCATTGTACTGGCTTATTACTTGGATAACCACCCCATTCCACAAGACTATAACAGCACCGATTGCATCGCTTCTCGGTTTCTCACGATCTATGGGGAAAGAAACCCAAATTTGTATACTCGGGGTAAGTCGGTGTGATCAATTTTTGGCATAGTCTGATTTTTAAGCCACATACTTCTCCCTCCCACATCCGCAGCTATCCTGGAGACTGCAAGCGCGTCGCTTCATCCCGATTATCAACCACCACTTCGGACGTAAGAGTAATTGGCACACTCTTTCCTAATGCCTTACCTTTCCTTCGATTATTTCGACTTCTTTTAATTCGAAATAATTACTTCCAGACCTCCATTCACAACAATATGATTACTACCAATTGCAAATAAATAATTTATACGAACTACATTAAAATAAACATGATGAACATTTTTTCCAAATGGCTACACTATCATACCTCTATATAAATTAGAAGATTTAACTTCCAACCGTAAACGGCTCCAGAGATATAAAAGGAGCTACGAGCCTTCAAAAAAATATACAATAAATACAGTAAATATAGCAAACTGTCGATCGTTGGAATAGCGAACCAAAAAATTATGGGTTCGTGCTGGACGTATTTTTTCGAGTGGTGTGGAATATAAAGAAGAGCACAGTCAGTTTCTCAAACATCGAAAAGGTACATTGAAGAGCAGAGTTGCGGAGTCAATTTTACCCCATTTTAAGTTGACGGTAAAAACAGTTCTAAAAATAATGCGTCTGTTCTCAAGGGACTCTAATGCGATAAGCTGTAGGCACTCATGGTATAGAAGAAGACTGAAAACCACAAGGAAGACATCCAATTCGCAGAAACCGTCGCTGTACAGCCTCTATCCTTTTAATATACATCATTTTTATACTATGATGGCTATATATTTTTTTTAATAATTCGGTAGCACAAAAGCACAGTACAAAGTACTCGTGATGTTGGGGTTACCATCACACCACCTTCTAACAAAACCCAAATATCCATCCGATTTAAACAACTCAAAGAGGCACAGCAAATCGTTTTGTCGTTCTTATTAAGGAATCGAACGAACAATTTTAGCGTAATCGGCATGTAATAAAATATTTAAATCAGGAATAACTGAACGGACGTCGGTAATGTATACAAAAATGAAACCGGCTCAAGGGACTACCTTGATGCTCTCCAGGAGTATCAGAGAAACAAAAAAGTTGAATAATTAAGAGGAAAGAAAACTTACTCGGTTTCGAGCCCGTTCTTCCGGCCACTGGTCCGTTTTTACCTTCTTTTTTAGTAATTTTAGAGTTTCTTTCGGTCACCGTTGTTTTCTAATGCTGCTGATCTGACGCTTGGAGAATTATTGCGACAAGTTTTCCTATCGCGGAGCCTGGCGAATAGAAGACACCAGACTTATGGAGAGAATTTCCGTAAGTATCAATTTAGCATTACACACAATGCAGTAATTCGAAAGGTCGATAGGGTATGTTGGTTGAAGTCACACGTTTTAGTGGAGGAGTACAAAGGACTCGCTCTGTAGTCTCGGTGCCAGGATAAAGAAGTACCTACTGAATCAAATCATCAAACATTCGGATGGAGAAATTCAATGCCTATAGAAAGCGGGGAGTTTTCAGTAATTCAGAGCCATCTTGCGCAGAGCAGTAATGGCTATTTTTCGAGGTTCACTCGCTATTTGATCTTTTGCAGTTCGTGCTTGGATAGAGCTCGATGGACTCGGGTGCAAAGCATGAAGTATTAGTGCTAAAGTAGCGCCACTGTGTTGTGTGTCTTCCTTCAGAAGAATTTGCACAACTGCAGTCTGAAGCCCCTAGCAGAATTCTTTAAATTCGCTAACCTGCGATTCAAAATAAACTTAATAATTGGAGTTTTGTAACGAAATTATTACAGCAATGCGGCACGACACGACACCGGACACCGCCCGCATGGATCGTCCAAAACTACTCTCGTTCGAAATATTTACAATTTTTATTACACAAAATAAATTCTAAACCGATAACAAAATTAAATATTATGGCAAAAGAGATTGAAATTCAAACTCACATTCACACCGTTAAAAGTCCCACTCGAAGTTGCCGTTGATGCTCATTTCGCCGAGTTCATCGCACACCCCGATGCTTTCGTCTGAAAAAGTTACAAAAGGTTCAAGTTAAGCCGGTCCGATCCGAACCGAAATCCGTGTTCAGCTCTTACCTCTTAATTTCGAATAGTCGACCGCCTCGATTCCGAAATTATTGAGCTGCTCGTAGAGCGACGTGTGTTTGCACTGCTTGATGAACAAATGGTTTAAAAGTTGAGCGGTAGTTGGGCGATCGCTATGCAGTCGAGACATGCAAATTTCAGCGAATTTATGAAATGCATCCGAGAACGAACGATGACTGTAAATCTCATGAGCTTTGCTCACCAATTGTTCGCCGACGACAACATCACCGACTTGAGCTGCAACAAGAGATTAAAGAACAATGCGTCCGAATCTTAACGGTGAACTACATTACCAAGTAATTCCTCGGTTGGACACGTTGAACTGTCCAAGAGTGTTGGCTGGTGGCCCCGGATCTTTTCCGTCAGCATGAACGTTGTCTGCGAATCGCCGAACGGTGGAATGCCATTGGCCAGTTCGCAACTTGTTATGCCGACACTGTAAATATCGGATTTCTCCGTGTAACCGAGTAGATTCTGTTCCAATACTTCGGGTGCGAGCCAATTGAGACTTTTCCGACTGCACGGTGCGAGATTGTGAAGCGTTTTAACCCGTTCGCCGTGCGATATAAAGCTGGTGCAGTCGCGAAACCCGGCCAGGACAGCCTTTGTCTGATTGAGGAGAATATGACTGGCCTTGAGCGAGCGATGAATGTAGCCCTTTCGGTGAAGGTATTCCAAGCCAATCAGAACATCGCGCAAGATCAGCGACACGAGCATTTCCGGGAAGCCTGAAACGAGACCGAAAGTTACCCCAAAAAACAAGGCCTCTCTTAAAGCCAGGCTCACCTGATACGAAACAGTTCGCAATCGTGTCCTTGCAGCTACCGTAGCACATCAACGGCGCAACCATAAACAATTCGAAATCGTGCACAAAAGCAGTGTAAAATGATAAAATGTTCGGATGATTGAAGTGTCGCATTGTGAGAATTTCGTCCCGAATTAAATTGTTCTCTTCGCGGGCCTTGTCCATTCGAAATTTTTTGACGGCGACATGTTCTCCACTAGGACGATACTGTGCTAAATACACGGTTCCCACGTTATTACAACATTTCGAAAGTTCCACTTTTAAATCGTAGTCGCTGGGCTTGAATCCAAACATGTTTTTTTGCAATGTTTTTGTTTGAAAAGACGAAATGTTCGAAAAGTGAAAATTCAAAAAAAAGTAAACAAATTGTGCGACTAGCTGTCAACACATCGCGAAGAAGCACGATGATGGCGAAATGGTTTTTTAGTACTAAATCAGTTCACAATGGTGTACAATTCGTTTCGAAAATGCATTTCGGATATCTTGCAATTAAATTCAGCCGTTAATTTACCGTTATTTGTAATTATTACATTTGAAAGTTGCAGACGCGTTAGTTAAGGCGCTGAATGTGGAAAAATTGATAAGCGTAATTGAAAGAATTGTCAGTTGTAGCAGAGTATGCTTCCGAACAGAACGACGGGCAGATTTCCTTCATCTGGAAAAGTGATCACACATAAAAAACCTGCAGAATTAGGCGACCACCAAATTCACTAGAGTTCAAGTGAATAAACAAATAGATTTAACACTTGTACAATTTTTCTATTACCAAATTGTACAGCAAGGTGGAAGGCCTTATGCAATTTTTATGGTTTTAAACAATTTGTAACATAATTTTCTTGTTGATTAAAATTTTCTATCTAATGATGAAAAAATGAGATGCCTGAGACTCAAACGATGAAGACATGATGCAGTGAAATGATTACCTGAAATGAAAGCTATAACCAACTGGGACCCCAGTTGACCTTCGCTCTGTTTTACGACATAGCATATCAACAACTCGGACGATGTCAAACCAATAATGCAATACTTCGAGCATCTTCTCAATTCACCTCCAAACACTAGATCCACGATGGCATCAATTTTAGACTCCTTAAAGAGCAAATAAATATCTTTGGCACCTGCCACCAATAGAGAGGTAGAAGAAGCCAACCAAAAATTAAGCAAGGTTCCTGCTTCACTGCTAAAGAACGGTGAATCAAGGTACGAAAAAGAATCCAACGATCGGTGCAAAAAGCATAATTTGCACAATATATCAGAAAGGAGATAAAATCTACTCCTAAAACTACAGAGGAATCTCACTGTTGTGTACGTCCTACAAACTTCTCACACAAATTATGAAATGACGACTTACACCCCACACGCACGATATCATCGGAGAAAACCAGGGTGACTTGAGGACTGGGGATCTACAACTGATCGAAAATTCGCAGTAAGCAAATGCTGGAAATTTAATATCGCCGCACATTAGACTTTTGTAGATTTTAAACAACCATACGATCGTATTGGCACCAATACGAAAAATTAACAGAAGCATTTGAGCGAGCAATCCTATGATGTAAATCCTGGGATCAGAAAGGGAAGGCTTGGACTGGTGGATTCGATACAGCAGGCATTAATCCTAATAAAACTGCGAAAATTGCAATGTCGAGCGTAAAGAAGACAGAAGAATTTCCAGGCACATTTTGAGGGGCAAAGAAGTTGGTTTATCGTCGTGGATAGCAGATTGTTACTAAGATTTTCAAACAGGAGGACGCGATCACTGGCACAAGATGACTGAAGACGATATATTCTGGAGGCCTAGGCTTGATTTGGACTTTCGCGCGATTAAATCACTCAGGATCCGAACAAATAACCTGCATGTAGAATCGATATCGCTAACTTAGTAGTTAGCACCTTTATCTACTAACACTAAGATCCGTGATTCCACCTGGTTGTCCCTGGTCTAAGAAAAAAAACTATATTTGAAGTCAGAAAAAGTAACAGCACCTCAAAAGAGCGTTTACCCATACCGTGAAGTCCTTGTTAAGATATTTCTTTTTACATATAAGCATCATTAGTGCGACTGCACTAATCGGTCATTGCGCGCGTTTCGCTCATCGCTCTCACTGCAATTCGACCTTAAGGACCTTTCGACAATAAGCAACAAACCCTTTGACGGCGTTCTTTAAAGTTTACGACTAGTTTATGTACAAAAACAATTAGCTATTTAATTTTATTGCATATATTAATAATAAAAAAAGTTTAAAGTAAGGTTAATAATTTATACTCCCAAATAAGTTCTAAAAAAATTTAATTTTTCTTGTACTCTCGCTTCGCTTAAGATTTTTCTTGACAGTAACATTTTAGGAGAGCGGTTCTGGAATCAAAACTAATTTTAAGTGTTTATACTGCCTGGCGTTTGTGGTAAAACTGACTCATTCAGATTGTAATCTAATATGATAAATGGTATAAATGAATTAGAAATAAAAGAAAAAAATGCAATCTGTTCGCAATATCCGATTCTATCCGCTCATAACCATTCGAACAAACTCCTCGTAGTTAACATTCCCCTGCGAATCTTCCTGATTGACTAGCAACTGTTCAACTTCATCGTCGTTCAACTTCTCGCCAAGCGTCGTGAGAAGATGTCGTAATTCGGCCGACGATATAAAACCGCTAGCATCCTTATCGAAATGACGTAGTCCTTCGATGAAATCGTCAGCTGTATCCCCAGATCGGGCTTTCGAGATTGCCTGATAGATCGGTAAGAAAACTTCGAACGAAATTCGTTCGTCCGGTTTCAGTTGATGGGTACATTTTTTAACATCGGATTCTGTTGGATTCTGTCCGAGTGCACGTAAACATTCGCCAACCTGATTTAGCTGAATTTTTCCATCGCCACGATTATCGAACAGGTTGAATGCTTCTTGGAATTCTGAAATATTATTCGAAAAAAAGAGAAGTTTAATTAGAAATTTAATTATGCAATTGGACTAGGTGTGGGTATTTTTTTTAAAACGACATTTCCACACAAAACACACTATCGCAAACTATAAAACCGCAACCAAAGACTAGATGTCGTTTTCCATAATTAGGTACTTGATTAAATTAAGCCTACACCTAAAATTGTCCGTACCTTCCACGGACGAGAACGAGTTCTTATTCGGAGGATCGTACATATACATTTTCGCGAAACCTTGTTTCTAGCAAACACTTTACTAACGATAATTAAATGACTGCTATGCGGCGATATTATTTAATGGAATTAAAAGAAAGATACAGATCCACAGCTAAGAGATATCAAACGGCAACTGACGAGCGTTATTTGAACAAATTGCTGCACATCTACTAGTCAGGTAATAAAAATCTGGGGACAGTTTAAATCTAGGTGATCGCGACAGAGACAAATGTCGCGACAACGCGTATCTTACGGGCTCTAGGTGATTCGTAAAATCAACAACTGTAGGAGATACATACATTGCTCCTATTACCGATTGCCATTTTTTTGCGTTTACTTATTGTCTACATGTTAACAGATGGAAAAAAACGAAATACAAGTACTATACCTTGTACACTCGAAGAGAATTGTATCCAAGTTTGTCGCCACTCATTATAAAATATTAACGTGAAAAAATATTATGCAGGTGCGTTAACATTAAAATCGTTACCACACAAAACTCTCAATATTGTGCCGCGATCTCTCCTGGCAAAGAAAAAAACTAGCCAAGAAAATCGCACAAAACGTTATCTCACGTTTCGCTAAAAATGACTGTGTTCTTCGCTTCGAGTACAGAAAATCTTGAATTAGGTTGTTGCGACAATCACAAACAAAAACAACATAAGCCTCTCGTCTCGACGAACATTTGTTTTGTAAACGAGTCGTTCGAAAACCGCGCATTCATTGAAACAGAGGAAAATTTGCCACCATATATGGAGAACACGTTTAAAGTAATATTAATTCAAATTTGGTTAGCGTACTGCAATTCGTCAGGTAAGAAAAAAAGCGGTAAAAATAAGAAACAAACATTGAGGCGAATGCCATCTGAATGTTATCTAATCCAGCTGGCATAAAATTTTTACTGATAATATTCATATTTTTATCTTTTTCATTTTTGTTAATATCTCAAAAAAGGCTTAAACTGTAATTTTTCTGAAACAGCTCATTCGTAGCAAATAAGTAGACTTAAACAGCTTCGGGAAGAAAATTCTTCTGTAATCTTTAAGTAAAAATCACGAGAAAGTAAAAACAAGCAGGACACATGAGCCCAAGCAGGATTTGTGGTTTGTAAACCGAGACAAAATACCTCACAACAAATTCCTTCCGACCTTCGTAGCTTTGAAAGCAAGTACGCTTGATGGCGTCTCGGGGTCTCGATAACGTAGTGGATAGAATGTCTGTCTACTAACAAAGTCGTAGTGAATTCCAAACCCACATAGCTATGGGTCATTGACTCATGGTCTAACCAAAGCATTATACTGGAAAAACAAAGGTCCATCAAAAATTGGGACTGTTGTGAAATGTAAAAAAAATCAACAATTTATAAAATGGCGTTGCATACTTTAGGAAAATTAACACATTACAGGCATCAATCAATCAATAGCTTGAAAAAAAACAGGACTTCTTTAATCTGATGACAATTTGTCAGAACTCAATTTAATTTTGAATAAGCCAGTAACAAAACAAGATTCCTAATCACGTCACAGACTACCTTCCGCCCGTTTAAGAAAGGACGATAATGAATCAGGATGTTTGTTAAAGCTGCTAATTAATTCGACAAGCACCGCTGCATACGTAACCGATAGAACTTCACCAGAAAAATTAAATTATGAACAGAAACCAGAAAAATGGACTAAAATAGGAACAACTCAACTCAACTCGTATGGATTTTAATTTCGAGTCCATAATCTCGTCGTGACTAGGCGAGCACGCCCAAGTGAAAGAGTGTAAACAGGTCTCAAAACACACTTTACCTCGGCACGCTGGTTAAGGTTCAAATTTTCGAGCACCTTGCAAACAACAAAAAAATCGCGACAATATCAATTGTTTAAAACTAATCCTACTAATAAATCCAAATTAATTATATTGCGGTATATGAGTCATTGGTTTTATGGTTCGCGATAAGAACAGCAATGCACACGATGTTGATAAGAATAAATATGAAACTAGTAATTTACGAAAAATAAAATCAAGCCACTAAAAGATAATACCTACAAGATTATCACTAGCCACCTTTAGATATGCATCAGTTGTGGATATTGAGAAAATTGTCAACTACACTACATGGCTGTTTGGAATTTCGATTCGACCTTTAAGAGACAATGATAAAATTCATGTTCAAATAACTTCTTGGATGGGATTCCAATGAAGTGCTTCGATTTAAAATTCCGTGTTTTTCGGATGCCATCATATTTCCTCGTATACAAAATTCCCTTTTAGTTAATTATTTCAATAGTACTGTTATCGGTAAATTGCTACCCCGGAGAAAAAAAAACTTGACTGCAAAAAAAATTCAGTCCGTTTATCCGGCGTACGCAAACTCGTTTAAAGGCGCGTATCTCCCAAACCACTTGAATTATTAAATTGATGAAAAACTTCAGATTACGATAACTCACGAACCAAATAGGCCAGAAAGATGAAAGGAAAACATTCTTTTTATATCTCGAGCACCGCTAATGAAAGGTGAAACTTAGAATATAAATAGAGCTATAGTGGTGGCACCTTTTAAAAATAGAATTTTTAATAGGGGTAGTATGGTACGGGAGATTTATTATCTCTAGAATGGCTTATGCATGAAACTTGCAACTTGCTGGGTATATGAAGATGTACCAGCAAAGTAATTTACGTAAAAAATTTATACATCCACTGGCGTGCGGAACTGGGGCAAAAAAGGGTTGGTGAAAATGGGGTGCATATAGTTTAACGAATTTCGTCATATCTCTTAGATCGTCTGAAATATTGCGTTTTGTTTACTTCCGCTGGTTCTTCAGATAAATGCCTGTTTTCAAGATTTTTTTAATTTCAACCCGCGACATATCTCAGGACTGATAAGATATCAAATTGGTTTTTCCTTTGACAGCTTTCAAAATAATCGCCAAAAATGAATTTCAGAATTCTTGGAAATTACACACCTAATGGGGTGTAACGGGGTTCCATACGTTTTTACAATTTTCGCCATATCTCTTACGTCTGATGGGATATCAAATTGGTTTTTACTTCTACGGACGTTTATATAATCGTCTATAAACTCATTTCAGAATTTTTGGATATTCAACCACCAAAGGGATGTAAAGGGGTTGCATACGTTTTCACAAATCCTACAATATCACTTAGGTCTGATGATATGAGCCGTTTATTTTGAAAATGGCATAAGTCACTTTGTTTTTAAATCGAGATATTTAAGGGTTTGCGTTTTAACATGCTTAAAAATATTGATGCCAACTTTCGAGTTAAAAGTAAGATGAAACAATTGCAGCAAGAGGTTCTCAGGAAATTGCTTCGTGTTGTATAAAACATCTTCAGAATGTCACAACTAAATTTGTTTGAAAAAGTGACTTATGCCACTTTCAAAATCAACGGCTCATATATCAAATTGGTTTTATCTTTTTATATGAGAGCATATAAAAAATAATTTTTCGAAATCAACCCCCAAGTGGATGTAATGAGGTTGAGCACGTTTACGCAAATTTCGTCTTATGTCTGATGAGGTAATGAATTGGTTCATACTTCTGTGGGCTTTCTATGTAATCGCCACAAAACTAAATTCAGGATTTTTTATATACAACCCCGGAGGGAGTGTAAAGGAGTTACATACGATGAATGTTGACAGTTGTACATTTCTTGAAGATATTGATATTGTTGTTTCTTCTTATTACTTCTATGATTGCTGCAATTTTGTTACGAATATTAATATTAGCAAAATGATCAGTCCATTTAATTTCAATTACAGCTAGATTTTTGATTAGAGTCGAAGGAGTGTCAAATTTTTTAATTCACGTTTTCTTTCAAGAATCGCTAATTTTATTCATAGTTTAATTTTCTAGGGTTCTGTTCAGCCATTGTAAGTTTGATACTATAATATTTTTCTTTGGTTTGTTTTATCATTCTACCAGTATTTTCTTTCTTTTTTATATTCTTGTTACAGGAACTGATTATTCCGGTCTTGTAAAGTTTTTTTTTTTGTACAGTTTCTTTTTTTCTTGTTTTCGAGTTCAACATGATGCAGTTTCGGCGTTTTTTTTGCGATCTCAATATAGTTCAACATCGTATCGACATGGTAACGTTTGTCATCATTATTGCTCCACATCAGCGATACGATTCTGAACTTTTCGATTTTCCTAGCGAACAGCACGCGGGCATCGGTCATAGAAGGAGCCGGACCATGACATTAATTAATTTTTGATTGATTAATTGTTAAGGTAATAATTTTATCTTCAACTGCATGTTAGTTGTTTTCCGGCGTCAGTATCAAATTTCATATCAAAATCAAATTTGCTTCTATGGGGTAGCTTACCATGAAAAAATTTAATTTTTAAAATTAGCGATAAGATATTAGGTGTACCAATCCCGGGGTTTTGTGTCAAACTTTGATCCTTTATTGTGGGAAATTGGTTGCTTTTTTTTTAAAAAAAATATTCCCCATCGCTAGCCACAACCTTTTCCCATCTTTCTGGCAGCATACGAATTCCGCGTTGAAAAAACTCCACGTTCTTTGAGGCGATCCACGAATCGACCCAATTTTTGACATATTCAAAAGAACGGAAGCGCTGCTCAGCCAAGCCATGCGTCATTGATCGGAATAGGTGGTAGTCGGAAGGGGCGATGTCTGGTGAATACAGCGGGTGGGGTAGGACGTCCCATTTCAGTGTTTCCAGGTAAGTTTTCACAACCTGAGCAACATGTGGCCGAGCGTTGTCGTGTAGCAAAATCACTTTGTCGTGTCTCTGCTCATATTGCGGCCGTTTTGCTTTCAATGCTCGGCTCAAACGCATTAGTTGTCTTCGATAAAGAGGTCCTGTGATGGTTTCACTCGGTTGCAGCAACTCATAATACACCATGCCGAGCTGGACCCACCAAATGCATGGCATGACTTTGGAACCATGGATATTCGGCTTTGCGGTCGATGTTGATGCATGGCGAGAGTATCCCCACTTCCACGCCGAAATCACCCATTTTGAAGCGATTAAACCATTTGCGACACGTTGATTCGCTAATAGAAGACTCGCCATAAGTTTCTCTAATCATCTGACGAGCCTCAGCCGCAGATTTCTTTGAATTAAAACAAAAAAGCAAAACTTCCCGGAAATGGCGCTTATTTGGCTCGAACTCCGACATGTTTAAGGACTCATAAGTAACTGACGACGATAAAATTTTACAAATGTAATGACGGGGAATTGTTGCAATATGTCTGATCTTGCCATATTACGAGCTTGATCCGCCATTTTTTCCCAGTATTTCGTGTTAGTGGCATTTATACGAGAACGCCGGGAACTTATTTGTACACCTAATAAAATTGCTGTTGGCGGGTTTCGATGTCGCGCTCTTAGCGTTTAGCTCTATATATCCTGGCGTACAACCAAAACTTCCACCAAATTGGTTGAAATATTAGGTGATCTTCAGCGCCACCTCCGTTAATATAGGGTTGCGATGGCGGGAAGTTAGCTAAAGTTTAAAAGTCGCGAATCGTAAATTTGATTTCGAGTTCGCTATATAGAAATTATGCTCAGCAATTCCACCAGCTGTAAGAGTGTTTAGGATAGTAGGCATGATACACCCTCTGACGAGTCTATGCCCTCCGATGACGAAACAGCTCCTTTGGACCTAGTTCAACACAATCTTATAAAACTGGCGTATCCAGTGAAGGTTTTTCAACTGTCATGTCCTCAAGGACAGCGATTAATCAACAGTCGGGGATTTCGTGTTGGGGTTTCACACCAGAAACCCTACTGACGCCGGGAAACAACTAACATTTAATCAATGGTTATATATTTCAGAATTCATTCTCAGTTTGATATCAGTTATAAGCAGGTTATTTGAAAATTAGTTTTGCGGACTCGAGTTTTATTATATTATTAAAATTAAGAATTCTAAGTTCATTGCTCAGTTCAAACCTAGGTTTTCGATAGAAAATCTTAACGATCCCACTTCGTGTTCGCTGCAACTTTTCGATGTCTATTTTGGACCTATGGACCTGCAAGTTATATGAAAGTTTTCTTGTATGTTTGTTAAGGTTTTCATTACAATGCCTTAATATTCCACTTAATGGTTTAAGTTTGTTTGTTATTTCACTAACTTGTTTACTGAGGCTTAGATTACAATCAATAGTTACACCAAGCTACTTAGCACTATTCACTTCTTTTAGTCTTTTTCATGCACTAGACAAGTCACTATGATTTCGTGTTTGCACCCTTCCATAGGAAAATCTACTTTCATAACGATAAATTTTTTTGGAGTTCACACCGAGTGGTGACTGTACTAAGATCATTTGCATTTGATTTAGTCATCATAAAAGTCTTATTTGCTAGTGTGATACGTTGTTTAACATCGTCCTGTTCGTTGCCGTCTAATACAAAGTGTGATCCCAAGTATGGGAAATGGTCCACATTCTCCAGGTTGTAGTCTCCCATGGTCACATTTTGTCTGGTGGGCGCATTTCTTCTTGTTTGGGTTGCGAACTTGGTCTAATTTTCATTGACCCTTAACCGGACATCCTTTACCGTTGAGTATAGACAGTGGAAGAATTACTTCGCGTCTGGAATAGATCTGGGCATGATGTTTATGTCATCCGCGTACGCTACTAATTAAGTGGACTTCATTAGTAGGATACTTCTGGTTCCAATGGGTACCTTTCTGAAGACATATTCCAGGGCGAGATCGAAAAGCATGTGAGCGATTCCATCTCCCTTCTTCACGCCAGATTCTGTTCGGAATCTTTGGGGAGCTCGTTTTGTATCCTTACTTGGGATTCAGTGTTAGTCAAAGTTATTTTGATTAATCGGACGAGTTTTAATGTTATTCTGAAGTCAAGCATTATCTTTTATAGTACATTCCGATCTATGCCTGCTAGAAATCCACGAAGATCTGGTGTACGTCACTTCCACCTTTTATCTAGCACTTGTTTGACTGCGGATAGTTTGATCGGTTGGTTCTGAAGCCACCTTGATATTCGTCGTTATATGGCTTAACTCATTCGTTTCGTTCTCAATTACTTTCTTCAGTATTTTGTAGGATGTACACGTTATAAATTTGACATATAATGCTCTTGCGCCAGTCGTTCGGTATTTTTTCTGCAGTCAAAACTGTTGTCATGGTTTTGAGTAGAAAATTGGTGAAGCATGTTTCACCTCCCTCCAGGAGGTCCACTGGTATTGCATCAACTGCCTGTTGTAGCGTTGATACTAACTTCTGACCGATGGTCGATTTTACATAGATCGCAAATTCTCCTCAACCTATACTTCCGCACGAGTGATAGCCCGAATAATTAATAAAGTTCAAGAAATTAATGTTATTAGTGTCGTTGTCCGTTTTTAATGAAACTCTGCACTTGAAAGGATTTTTATGATAAAATTCATTTAAATTGGCCTTCAAGGACCAGGTTAAGAGAGTTGTGGCAACAAAAAAGCCCTAATTGATTGATAAGCCACCTTTTGAGCCAACCAGATGCCTCCTATTTGTAGCCGACGTTAATAAAGCTCAATACCGAAATAAAGGAAAGATTTTTAAATAAAAATATCAAACGCATAGCATTCAATATAAGCAAAAGAAGGGTAAAATATCGTGGCATAAATAAAAGCTGTTTCCTATCAGCTAGTACCTTCAAAATGATATTTGCCATTGCTATCAGTTTTTATACGTCGGAAGTTGTAACACTTAAATCACATCTTATTTTTGACTATCTTTGCGGTTTTCATCGCCCAATCGGAACGGAGGAGCTGATTGATCGGGTATTTACACACTTCTCAAGCACACCGCACTCCAATGGCATAGACATTAAACATGCTCGCATTCCAGGTAACTGACGTCATGCGTGTTTTTTATGTTTACCTGCCCGACACATCGCCAAAATGTGTGAAGGCGATTTGAATCACACTCCCGATAACCAAATCAAAGTGAAAGGTTCCAACGAACTCGAAAACATCACCGCAGTCGTCATCGATTTCTTTAAAACTTATCTAATCATCGCAATTAGGTAATTGGACGGCAAAACCTGTCGAAATGATATTCTTAACAATTCCAGCGCAATTGCAATCTGTAGAACAAAGACAAAATCCATAAGTTGATAGTGCGGTGCCCCTAAAAGGTGACCGATGTTTTTATTTTGTTCGTAGCGAGAATAGACACGACCTCAAAAGGTCCCATTTCGTATCATTGCGAGCCGTGAGCAGCTACAAACAACGAAATCATTTTAAAATCGGAAAAAAGTACAACCGCAGGGACAGCGATAAGAAAACAAGTCGCGGGCGGGTCGTCGAAAATCTGATGATGAGGCAGCACAGTGCTTCCTCCAGTGACTCACCCGCGCGCTAACTAAACACAAAATCGACGAATTCAATGGGAAATTCTTACACAAGTATTTTTCGTACACCCAGCACATTCCGGCACTAGCACAATTTCTTTAAGTCACCAAACTTTTTAATTGCAACAATTGCAAATAAACCACATCAAAAAAAAAGTAAAGTTTGCTCGACTCACCTGCCAACTGATCTTCGGTGTAGTTGCCCTAAAAAAAGTTGAATTTCTCCATAAATAAATGCACCAAGCCTTTCTGTTCAGCTACTTACCATTTTTATGATTTGTTAAAAGAAATAAAATGAAAATTTTTAAAAGACTGGAATTGCCAAAAGATTTTCTGATTCTGGTCAAATGTCACCGCACAGCGGAATGTCCGTTTGCTTCGCGTTGCGTTGACGAAAATATGGCGATGACGAATGAACCGTGTACCGCCGAAAGCGACGTCCGATGAATTTCCAAAATTTACTCACCACGATGACTTTCAGTTGGTTTCTGCGTGAAAATGCCGCGTATGGCTCCAGCACACACGGTTTCTTCTTCTTATTCTTCTTCACACCCCGACTGACAGTTGTGAAAAATTCAAAAAACCAAAACAAAACGGGGACGGTAAGAACGGCGCAAAAATGGGACAGTTTTTGACTATTTACGATTTGAGTGTGTTCGAAACGTTTAAGGTGAGAAATGTGCGCAACTCGACGTCGAAATTTAACCTTACTGTCGACTGTTTAAGCCAGCAAGTCGCTCGAACAAGCCGCTGCACAACCGCCCTGAGGGCGTAGTCTGCATTTGGCTTGCGGCTTGAATTGACCGCGCGGGTCCCGCGGTTCCCTGCACTTCGAAACGAAGGAATGCACTCATCAACTCACCTAAGCCCTCGCAAAAACCAACTCAACGTACGTTTAACGTTCTATCGACCGCTCCTCACACACGCACACAACAACGCGAGAGATCGTTGACAGGAAACTTTTTTTGGCGTGTGTTCTGTGCCTTGCCTATGTGTGCGCGGGTTCTATCGTGCTCTGTATGTAGTGGTGTGTCATCGGCGAACGCCATGTTTGCAAAGTAGAAAGGAAATTCCGCAGCGTAATTTCCGCAAAAATTCGTCGAATTCTCGCAAAGCGAAGTGTCCAAGAGCGCGTTCCGTATGCAAAGAATTTTCCGTAGACGTGATAAGCCCGCCGCTAAAACGCCAAAAACCAACCCGGCCGCGTACGTTAAGATTCCCAACAGTGGCGGTGTGACATTCTCGCTAGTGCAATTTTCCCAGGCTGGCGATAATTTGGATCGTGACCGCGACTCTTTCGGCGAGCGAAACATGACGAATTCTGTACGAAATCGAATTGACGTAAGTTTTTTATTCGAAGATTACGAAAATAAGCGACAAGTCGGTTTTGTTTTGGAATTTGACTAAATCGAAAAAAATCGGGGGAGGAAAGGAATGCAGCACAAACACTACGCATACTATCGCACGACGGTTTGTTGTTTTGACGTTTACTACAGTGGCCGCTCAAATCGCGTGACGAATGGATATGCAACAATTATTTTTCTCGATTTTTGTTTACGTTTTATCAGGCAGCTCTTCGAAACTGCGCATGCTTTTATTATGTTTATTATTGCCATTATCTTCGTTTTCGTCGTCACACAAACGACGTTAATTACTTTGGAAAAGTTTCCCCGCGCTCGACTCCCTCGTTCGACGTCGTCGTCGCAATCATTCATCCGACGACAGTTCATTTTCCTTTCGCTGCTCCTGTCAGCCGACATTTTGACATAAGCACCACACACTGAGAAATTGAAAGAAAATCAGCTGATTGTTGTGTTTGGTTCGCAAAGTTTTCCTTTTGTAGAAGTAAAGAAAAAAAACAGAAACGCAAGGGTTGAAATTGAGTAGCACCCCGACTCGAAGTGCCGTGCGATCGTGATCGAATTCCAACCTACCCCTCTGGCTGCCAGACAAAGAAAACTTATCCAAGTGGACGGACGATAACAACAAGAAAAAGAAAAGAAGAAAAAAAAACAGATTTCTTGTGTGCAGTGCGTCGCAAGGCCATTCCCCGTTTCGAATCGGGTGTTTCTCATTAAAGGCAATTAACGTCGACTGCGGACGTGAGATTAAACTGATTTTACCTTGGAGATAAATAAAAGACGCGCGACGGAACTGCCCTGCAGAATATGTAGTAAATTCGTCGCGAGAAATTCCCTAAAGTGGTTTTTCGGTGTTCTGGAGCTGCGGCGGTAGCAACCTCATTTGCCCCCTAGTCGGAGTTCGTCGCGACTATTGCGTGAAGAAATCGAAAGAAATTTTTGTGCTTGATTTAGGCGGACGACACACGACATGGAAGACCTATCGGTTTCGCCTGTAAATTGATGAATCTCTTTTTTTTGGACCAGCTTTACCTCGTGTCTTACTCAGCTTCTAATTTGTTCTTTCTTTCGCCTCCCTTTTCAGACATTCCTATCGCCCGAATCCGATGACGAGCCGATCAAACAACTGCCCAAAGAAATTGTACTTCGCATTTTTTCATATTTGGACGTGGTATCGCTTTGCCGATGTGCTCAGGTAATTTTTTCACTCTTAGAATTATTCGCAATTGAATAAGACAGCAACTTGAACGCTTTGACTTCGGTTTATTCTTTGTATTTACGGTTATCTTTTCGATAACGAGTAGGCTAAAGACTGATTACCGCCAGTTTTATCGGGAGTAATTCATAGGCACAGCCACCTAGGCGCAATGTAATTGAATTGGGTGAATGAGACGTGCTGCATGGTCGTGCACAACTCTTGACCTTGCCATTGTTCCGGAATTCAAAGGTGTCTGCTACATCACGATAAAAACCAGCTGTGTATTGCTTTTCGGGTGTGGGAAGTATTGTTTGCATCAACCTTTTTGGGTTTTCTTGCCCGTTATCGTTGCTGTGAAGTAAAAGCGTAGCATACCCTCCATGCTCAAGTGCTGATGGAATTAATGTTTGCTCTACATCGAGTGCACTACTCGTAGACAACCATGAGATTAAAAGTTCAAGTAACGCCTTTGTTTGATTATCTATCAAAAAATCGCCAAGTTCAAAGAAACGGAGCCAGGATGCTCCTCCGGTCGAAATGTTTCTAAGGGGTAAAAGTAAACTACCACGACGTGAGAAGGGCCGCGTGATGTAATGAACGTTCAAAATTCCGGCTTTAGTATACGTCGTTACGTCCACTTTTATATGATAGAACTGTGCGAACGCTTTAAAAACTCAAAATACATTCAACTGGTATAAAAACCGTGCGAAAGAACGTGATCTACTGCGATTTTTTAAATTATTTGTACGCACTACACTCTCGCCAGACATTCTGCCATCTAGCATCCACCATCCTTACCCGTTTATTTGGTGTCAACCGCCACCCACCGGCATTCGATTTTGCATGTAACGTCGGTCCAAATGTCGGCACTACTCTGCGATATTTACCAGAACGAAGAAAACGTCTGTAAATTTCGCGTCGAACGACGAATTATATCACATGGTCCCTGATCAGCACCAAATTAAAAATTGGGCTTTCTGGCTGACCTTCATAAAATAGAGTGTGGAGATTTGACCAACCGTGGAAATAAAAAAATTCAGTGCTGGCGGCAGAATAGTGCAGTGTAAGTTTCAATCAAACAATCATGCATACAGTCGTGTAAAGGAACTTCTATACCGGAAGACAAATGACTTTGATCAATGCCACTTGCAAACAAAGTCAGTGTTTAATTCATACAGCGGCGATCTTAACAAAAGGTTCTTGGCTGTCGGGAACGCATCAAATTCTGTAACAGAATATGAGGAGGCGTTCAAACTATCATTTAGTAAATGTAGCAGTTGCATTACGTCTTTCTTTTTCTTCTCTATTCATGTCGATGTAAACAATTCAATTCAATACAATTTAATGGCTAATGTATAAGAAGGGTAAGGAAATATACAGACCTAATGGCTTTAAAGTCCTGCACTATAAAGTCTAGGACAATGCTTAACTCTCGGTTCCCATTATTGAAACTACGCAAACAGAAAAGTGGAACTCTGTTGTGTTCGGGGTCACAGTGGTATATTAGGTAATGTGATTGTTAAAAGAGAAGCGAACCTAGAGCAGGAAACCGCGGTATAAACTTGTTAAAAGAGGAACAAATCGCGGTATAAACTATTCAAAGCTGGATACTTATCTTACTAATCACCCGTATTATGAGTGTCGTGACGATCGACAATCCACGAACTTGTCGTGGCGATATGAGTGTCGATCGAAGCGCCTTGTTAGTATTGCAACAGGAGAGTCGTGTAAAATGTCTGAAAATTGTGTTACTGTGAATAAAAGCGAAATTGTGAATAGCTTTAACTGTCAAAAGTGTTATGGGGATTAAAATTCAGTGTTTTTTATCGATTCGATGATATGAATTCGTACGATTTATTTTTTGACGAGGAATGTGATGAGGATATCCGAGCAGCTCTACAATCGTTGAGATGGAAGAGAAAAACGTTTGCGAGGCTCCTCAAATCCTTTGAATATGGCAAATTATGGGTGAGAATTTATTACAATTTGCGGCTAAAACAATATTCAATGGAGAACAGGTTTTTACGAAGGATGCATTTGTTATGCTCCTTGAAAATTTGGAAGGAAAATTAAAACCACAAGTCTTGTCATCTGCGGTGCCGAATATAATAAAACTTTCCGCAGTGTTGTGTTTCTTCGCAAAAGAAGGATATAAACGTGCCACTGTGATTTCAACATAGCTCTGGCACGCTGTATTAAAAAAAGTATGCGACGCTACAAAGGCATATATTTGTTGAGCCTGGATTAATTTCAAGCATACTGATGCTGAAAAACACCAAGCCAAGCTGAAGTTTTACAACAATTGTCGATTTCCGGGTGTTATAGGGTGCGTTGATGGAACGTTGCTTTAATGAAACCGGACATGGAAACGCAACACTTGTATTACAATTGAAAAGGATTGCACACCTTAAATGTGATGCTTGTAAGTATCATTAATGTTGGATATCATACAATGTCAATTTTTTTTATTGGTAACATGTTTGTGACCATCAAATAAGGTTTCGATTTCAACTGCTGGGCATTTTCAATTTTCACCCTAAAAGTTATTTTTATTATCTGTACAAAGAATAACAAAAAAAAATAAAATATAAAAATTTAGGTTTTTTTCAATATAAACAGCCAGTCGCTTCAGCGTCGCAGAACTGCTACACGATCGACAGAACCTGTCGATAAAATCGAGACTCGTCGATTGAAATCGACACTCATACTACCATTTCTGTCGATCGACGACGACACGACAACGACACGACACTTATAATACGGGTGATTGTCTTCAGGAAAAGTGAGCAAACAAATTTAATCTCTAAAAGGTGTAGCATCACTGCAATAAGCAGGGAGTTTGGTGTTTCAAAGAAGGCTATCCGATTATGGTCAGAGATGCAACTTGAAAAATAGAAATAAAAAGTGTTAGGCCACCTGTGCTTATAGTAAGAGAGAATCAGAAAATAATACTTTCTTCAAGAAATAAGTTGGCATAGGAAACAGAATTGTGACCAAAGCAATTAAACCACTGCGGAGGCCTAAAATTATGGTAGCCGTTGGCATAAGTTCATATGGATAGTCGAAACTTATCATCATCGATAAAAAGCAAACAGTGATTACTGCCATTGAAAAATGCTACCAATCTATGAAAAATGTCCAAGAAATAACATTCAATATCCAGCAGGAGTTTCGTGAATCAAGCAGGATGGAGGAAGCGCTTAAATCTTTTTTTTTTATTGGTCAAACCAATTCTTGGTCAGATAATAATCTGAGTAACCTTGGCGTTTCATTAGATAAGAACTCTCCTTTAGCTGACACATAAAACAGGTATGCTTAAAACTCGCCAAGGCTAAACACCTTACCCACTCTTATTAACAGAAAATTTCAATTTTCTGAGAATACACCAATGTTAGTCTATAGTTCTCCTGTTTGGGATCAGTATACAAATTTACATATTAAAAAGCTTCAGGCTTCCCAAATAAAATGATAATGAAAAGGCAGTTTTTCTTTACCAGAAGTCTACACGTACAAGCTAATGTACAATGTTTGTCCTTCACCAACCGAAAAAAATACTTGCTACACTAATTGGTTTTTCATATTAGGTGTGTTTTTTTGCGCATTTATCCAGATCAGAGTAGTGATTAAAAAACACCATGAATATTTTTGTTATTTTTATTGCTTTTCCCTGTAGATAGTAGGCTAGGATATAGATTTTAACAGGAATAGCTGCCCCAGTACGCTCACTGAGGCAGCTATTCGCGATAAATTCTCTAATCTAGCCTACTATCTATGTAAAAGAGTTATAAAGAATCATAAAAACAGCAATGTTGTTGTTATTTTGTATATAATTTTTCTAACCTGCTCTGTACTTATCCAGAACAAAAAAATACACCTATTATTGTTAAGATAAGCGCGTAAGTTAAAAAAAATAATAAACATTTATTTAAATTTGTAAAAGTTGCGTCCTTCCATATGGGTTCCTCATCGAAGGACGACAGAAGATTCTTTAGACACACATTGAAAGGCAAAGCAAATTGCAATCGACTACTGTATAGGAAAATCATATCGTTAGAAAATGTTCTAGGTATAATACGCAGGATCGAGAGAACTGTAACGTTGGCGCTGTATCTCAAAATTGAAGACCAATTTTTTTTAGAGTGTACGAGCTATTGGGAAAATAGCAATGTTATAGGATAGTCAAAAGTTACATGCTCATGTGTTCCGCACTGTTCCTAAAATTTATGTTGTCTTTTCTAAAACCTCTCTGCTAAATCATTTGCTTCCGCCACTTCTCAATTAATCATTTAGATATTTCTATAGTGTGTAAAAAAACATTCAATAACTTATTTTAATTTGTTGGAAGGTATCCAAATTTTGGAATATACTAGCCTTGGATGGATCTAGCTGGCAAAAAATTAATTTATTTGATTTTCAAGTAGACATTGAGGTAAGTTCATCTGACTTTCGTTTATCTAGCGACCGAAATAATGCAGTAAAACCTAATGCAATTCCAGGGACCGGTGATTGAAAATATTTCCCAACGATGTGGTGGTTTTCTCAAGTTTTTATCGCTAAAGGGTTGTCAATCGGTCGGAGATATTTCTATCAGGTAATTGCTGTTTATCTTAGCTGGCATAAATTAATCTCGATTTTTCCGTTTTTTAGAACATTAGCTAACCACTGCCACAATATCGAGCATTTAGATTTGTCGGAATGTAAAAAAATTACGGACTCGTCGACACAATCGGTAGCACGATATTGTTCGAAGCTAACATCAATAAATTTAGATTCGTGCGCAAATATTTCAGATATTAGTTTAAAAGCGCTGTCAGATGGATGTCCAGTAATTGAAACTTTTGTTTATTCTGTAATTTGATGTAGAGTAATTTTTTCATGTTTTAGAATTTAACTGAAATTAATATATCGTGGTGTGATCTTGTCACCGAAAACGGTGTTGAGGCACTCGCACGCGGTTGTCACAAACTGAAAAAATTTAGCAGTAAAAGATGCAAACAAGTGAATGATAATGCTGTTATCTGTCTATCGAAATATTGTCCTGATCTAATGGTGCTCAATTTGCATAGTTGCAGTGTAAGTAGTTTATTTAACTGGCCGACTATGTAATTTTATCAACAAATTTCATTCGTTACAGACAATAACCGATTCTTCGATACAACGTATTGCTGAAAATTGCACGAATATGCGTAAGCTTTGTGTCTCGAAATGCGCAGAATTAACGGATCAATCTCTAATAGCACTAGCTCAACATAATCCATATTTGAATACTCTTGAAGTTGCCGGTTGTCATCAATTCACCGATTTAGGGTTTCAGGCACTTGGCCGCAACTGCAAATATTTAGAACGAATGGATTTAGAAGAATGCAATCAGATAACTGATTTAACATTAGCACATTTGGCCACTGGTTGTCCAAGTTTAGAAAAATTGGTTAGTACAATATCGGGGTGAACGTCTCTGAATTGAATTGCACACCAATCGATATCTTTGATATTTTCCAGACTCTATCGCATTGTGAACTAATAACGGATGATGGTATTCGTCAGTTGGCTGCTGGCAGTTGTGCTGCGGAAAGTCTATCCGTCCTAGAGTTGGACAATTGTCCATTGATAACCGATCGAACATTAGAGCATTTAGTAACATGTCACAATTTACAAGAAATTGAGCTATTTGACTGCCAAATGATAACACGTGCAGCGATACGACGTTTACGGGTAAGGAACTGATTAAATTTTTTCAATTTTCTCTTTTAGTGTATTTATTCGGTTTGAATTCTAAAATAATTTTTATTTTTAAACAAATTCGATTCGATTTTATAGAATCATTTACCAAATATTAAAGTTCATGCATATTTTGCACCGGTAACACCACCACCTACAACAACTGGTCATCGACCACGATACTGTCGATGTTGTGAAATTCTTTGAGATCAGGCTGTGGGCTTGGCCAGAAAGATATTGTGCAAAAGCCGCGATGACTGATATACTATACAATTCTTTTCATTTCTCACACACCACTTTTTTTAAGTCATAGAATTTACAACTATATATAAATTTACTACTTAACGATATTATTTTTATTTCGTTTTTCAAACTCCTCACAATAAATTGTTTAGTTTTACGATTGTACTAACGTAAGTAAAAACAAAAAAAAAACAATAACAGCAAACAAGCAAAATTCTTTACCACTTAAAAACGTGACCTAAGCGTTTACTTTTAACGTTTTTTTGTAATTTCATTATTTATACAACTTGAAATTGTTATAGGCTTTAAACAGAACATTGCCTTCATGATTTTTTTTTGTCTACAAAATAATTATATTATCGAAATATAATCATGCTAAATGTTTCAGGAGATACAATTATAATTTTTCACGATATGGCCGCATTTAAAGCTTAGTTTAATTATTTAACATTTATTTAAGTTTGCTATTGAGATTATTTTGCTGTTGAAGAGATTATTTATGGTTGGAAGCGATTGTTTTTCTTTAAGTGATTTTAAATATAAAAAAAGGTAATTTTAACTTCTGTCGAGCTCAATTTTTTGCTAAGTCATTTTATTTTGGTTTCCAAGCGTGGATATAATTTTAAACTCCAACGCAATCTAGCCAAGTTTGTGTGGTCTATAAAAATTTCAATTAGTCCATATCGCGTATTTCTTCAGATCTTTGAACTGATCTGACGACAGCAGTCTCCTAGCTGAACGAAATAGTATAACCTCTCCACTCAGTGAACTGAAAATTTCACGTTGTGTTGGGGCTTTTTTTCACGTTGTGTTGGGACTTTTTTTAGCGCAACGTACTAGAAGTAGTGCTTTCCTTCAGAATCCCTTCTGATACTTGACTTATTTTGCATGAAATGTGTTTTGTGTATGAAATCTCTCATAATTTCAATTTGATCTGAGCCTCTTCAGATAGTTTTCAACAAAATAATTTAATACCATAAATGGGTTAAAATCAATTAATGCGAGAGTATCTGGTTACAGTTGAATTGGTATGCAAGTATTATATGTAAACCAGTTGTTACGAGGATAAGTTCAACCCTATTTCTCCGGTTTAAGTAACTTACTCTCCAGTCGGAAAGCACGTGTTTAGATTACTCTGACACCATCGAATTTCTGTGGTAGCTTTGCCATAAATAGTACCTCCTTCTGACTCTGTTGTGCTACGTTCTCTCATTCTCTGATCTACAGCCACCAGGCGGATGTAATTATCTTATATCTTCACAAAAAATTAGTAAAGCTAAACTGGTAAAATCCTTTCATCTTCCTCTTAGCTTCCGCTTTGCCTATTCCATTATCAAAACAGAAACACGCACATATTAAAATATTTCCGGTTTTGTCAAAACACCCTTTCGGTCATTGATCGTATCCAAGCCTTGCCTGATTCATTGTTTTTTATGTAAACAAACAGGACCCATTATGCCAATAGAGGTGCGGGCGCAATTTCATTTATATTTTCATTTCCGATCCATTCCATTTCCTTACATCTTTCATTGTGGACTGCCACGTTCTTTTCTACAATTACGACGCTTGTTAAAAACATCGCTTTTTCACATATTTATTTCAGTTTCCTTTGGCTTTTTTCCTACAATTTTTACAATCTTAAAATGGAAATCTTCAACGGCAACTGCTAAAAAAAATGTATAGGGCTTAACATAACGAATAATTATTCAACTATTATATTATTCATATCGTACTATTAATATTAACTGTTTAATTTTTATTCTGTTTAGATTTTGGTATTGTTAAACTCTTTGTAAATGTAATATAAAATAATGTCTTTTACTGTAACTATTCATATACGTTTAGTAGATGTGATATCATAATGCTTTTTTTAATTAAACTAATACAAAAATTTGAAAAGAAGAAAACTAACCGAATTTTGTACTGTTCAAATAAAACGTTTGTAATTATGAAAATTAATTTCGATTGAATTCGAGTGGGAACATGCGGGGCGTCGAGCGAGAAAGTAGAGAATCATTACGATGCGAAATAAAAATTTATTAGTGTCGGAAAAGCTTCAAAATATTATTGGATAAATTTCCAAAAATAGTTTCCAGGGTACCGAAAAACAGTCGATTCTAAAAATATGTGATTTTTGGCGCAAGTGTCTTCTAGCTGCTGACATTTTTAATATATTTTTGATAACATTAGATGGTTTGGAGTTAGGGTGTCTTTCGAATAAAAATGAAAAAGAAAATTTTCTAATGATTTTCGAGCTTTATTTTTACTTATCCGGTTTTTTTACATAAATCCATCACATATCGGACCGAATTTTATTTATTACGTCAAAGATGCTTCGACTAAGTTTTCTAAGTCAAGACGGTATACTAAATTTTTTCAACAAGGAAGAAAATCGTCATTTAAAAAGAAATCAATTTTAGTCGTCGTTGAAAGTATCACTTTCTTCAACCATTTCTGTACCGACAGCTTGATCTAGAAACACAAATCAAAATATCCTCAACGTTTGTAGTGACAAATAATTTTCCTAGTATGCTAAACTGTTTTATAGAAAATTCAGTTTAAATGATCAATCACCAATAATCATATTTGTCCCTGTCGTTTAAAAGTTTGACTTCTTCTATTTCATAATATTGAAAAAAAAAACAGAAAGCACTTGCTCTCAATAAGACCTGATATTTTTAGAGTCGTAATTTGTCCTACGCCAAAAGTAAAAATCGCGAGCCCGGAGGTAACATGGAAAGAAAGGTCCGAAAGAATGCATCGCAATAATTACGGCGACAGTCATCACGAGCGCTGGTTGTTGTCGGCTCCTTAGCACTGCCCACCTGCACATAGCCAGTACCCTAAATTTAAAGTGTATTTGTTGACAAATTCTATCCGAGTACTCGCATAAGACTCCGAATTTAAATCGTGAAAGGTTCAATGGTAAATACTAAATTACGCCAGACAGACATTTTGTGGAATCTTGGGGGACAATGAATGAATTCATAGTTCATAGGAATGATGTTGTTAGTCTACGGCCCTCTCGTCACATAGGAGTTAAAGAAATAAGGTCTGTATTGGAAGCAGCAATTAAGACGTGCTGACGGTGGTCGTCCAAGAAACAAGACGTAGTAAATTTACAGAGTGAATAAGTCTCGCCGATATTTAAAGTCTATCGAACAAGATCGTGCCTTGGGAAGAAGCACCGTTGTTGTACTTTCATTGGAGGTCATAGAGGAATTCGCGAATTGATTTAAAAAACACGAAATCTCATGTGTTTTAGTGCGTTATGTACGAGTTAGGAAACTTTTTTTTAAAAAAATTAATGAATAAATGGAATGCCTTCTTAAAACATGCAGTTGTGTCATTCACCGCTGAGATTCACCACAAAAAAATCAAAACGTATTTTGTATTAGCATCAAATAAAGTCGATAATGAGATTGATAAATGGGTTAAATTTGCTTACTTGGTTTTCCATATGTCGCTAATCTGTGTTGTACTGGATAAGGGCGTAAAAGAACACGTCTCTTACTTTAAACGGCGACAGCTCAAATTACGATTTTGATTTCTCTTGTAATCTGGAGTTTTCGCCTGTCCCTCAATTCGATAAAAATCCTTCCACCTTTTCCTAGCTATACTATTGGTAATTGGTCAATAACTTCTAACTCAGAGTACCAGAGTAGAGTCGTGCGGCTGCATCTCTATGAGGTTACAGAAGCTAAAGGTTAGTGGGTGGATCTCAAAACTCGTGTATTTCTTTTCGAATGTTTCGCCAAACCCGATGTTGTACATTTTAAAGGTTTCAAAGTTAATGGTTATGATTAAAATTTCATCTGGTATTACTTGGTTTGAAACTTCGAAATATGCTCTATTATGGTCCGCTTTCAGACCAATCGGGAATGCAATTCAACAAAATTGAGTCATTGGAGACACTGAAATTGTCGCGATAGTTCTCTTCTGCATCTTGTATTTAATACTTCAAGGCTTGTTTTAAAAGGAATCAGTGTAGTTCAGCATAATCAAAATAATTACATACCAACATTTTTTGAAAGATATCTAAAAATTATGGAAGTTCTGTTTGTTCCATAGTTCTTGATCGATTTTAGAAATAGTGTCGTTGATTTCAGTAGGTGGCAAATAGTTGGAAGCTGGGCGGGAGTGCTCAAGGCTACAACTATTTCTGAGTCTTTAGGTCCACTGAATTTTTTATTCATCTTCGCATGAGAACTTAGCTACATTTTATTATCTTGTGTGTAAATATTCGTGACACGGATGGCTTCCCACTCTATGTTTTGCCCCTCCTTACAAAATGTTGTATGGACGCCCTTGTGCAACACACGACAACTGGCATTATTGACAAAGTCTTTTTTCGATTAATGCTATCGAAGCAAGAACAAAATTTAATGAAGTTATGAGAATTGATTACCAAACTGTTACAGCTACAAACAGCTACGAGTATATTTTAAGTGCTTCGTTTTTAAATTTTTAAAGAAAAACATGGTTTCCTTGGCCCAAATATGGATCTAGAAAAACAGCATAATCTCAAGACTTCTTTTCCGTCGATAGGCTTAGCACCCAATATCCGTGCGGAACACAATTAAAAGTTCTCCTTGACAACGTTATTATGCAATCTTTTTCGGGTTTGCTCACTAGCCGACTATTTCTATAGTTGGGAATTTTCTGGATTTTATTTGTTTAAAGTATTTAACAGATTAATTTATCTAATATTTTTTACATTATTGGAAATTTAAAAGGTGCTAGCCCTGGTTAATATTTTGTTAAATAAAATTTAAAATTACACAATTATGGTAAACATTATGAAATACAAATCGTGAACTTATTCGATTATAAAAAAATTAATTTAATAATAAAAAAAATGTACATAATACAGTAAGTAATTTAGAAAGATATGATTACTATCGTATTCATATGAACGACTAGCTGGCCTTACGTGACCGGAGACTTGGAATATTACTAATGCAATTATCCGATTAATTGCGCGTGCTAAATTTGCGCAGTTTTGATTTAAATTGAGATAATTACAAGAATATTAAACCCAGATCATGTACGACCGGAACATAGTCAAGAAAAGAAAATGAATACGAGATAGAAAACGTGTTGATGGCTTCAGAACGAACAACTCTCAAGAGAACAAGCGTTTTTAAGTTTAATGTAAGTTTAAATGTTATAACGATAGTCTTAGAATGTAAACGTATGTATCTACTATAGGTAACAATAATGTATTTACACATGCTTTTTATATACATATTATATACTTAACGAGACAAAAGAAAACAAGAAAAATATGATAAATACAAGTTTATAATCACATCAATGAGCAAATAAATTTTGAAATTTGTTTTACTGAATAATATAACAAAATAATTTAAAAAGGCTTATAAATTAGTCGGTCTGTTCTTTTAATTCTTCCATCAGTTTAGGACAATTAATATATATGTTTGAAAATTAATTTAATATCCGGCTCGAGGGACCATGTTGAATCTCTAAGCGCTTGCCGTATTTTTTGGGAAAAAAATTCTAGATTATTACCCCATTACGAAACTCGAGTCGAGTGAGTAACTCGACTCACATTTGAACTCGACTCGAGTTAAAGTTGGTATTATGAAACTCGACACTTGGAAAGTCACATCATTTCCAGTAGTCGAGTGATTTTAACATTTCTTTCAAGTAAATACTCACTCGATCGGCTCTCATAATACGCAGTTATTTTTACTCGCTTTTTTTTCGACTCAAAGTCGAATGAAACTCGAGTTTCATAATTGCAGAATGTGAGTTTTTTGGTCGAGTTTCATAATAGGCCCGTTAAATTAAGGAATTCTATCTTTCAATACACATAAAAATTCAGGAAGGCAATGATATTGTTCAACGAACTTGATAAAATCTCAAGTCCATAAAAGGCAGTTTGAAGAATATATTGCAGTCATGACAGACAGCAATCGTATAATACTAGTATAATACCTGGGAGAGCTCCCAACGTTTCTGGATAGCAATATTTATTTATGAGGGCTGACTTATAGGAAGTTTTTGAGCACCTCTTTACAATTTTCTAAAAAACTAGGTTTTGAAATATGGGACAGCCGTAATGTTAACATTTGACAATTCTTCGTGTTTACATTTACTACACGATCGCTGTTATCAATGATAATCACTCCGTTGTCCCGCTTTCGGAGTAGATAAACTGATAATGGCATGTGTGTGCTCCAGAGATTTCGTGCACAGTCGGTCTGGTGTTTAGAACATGCAAGAAGTGTGTAGAATATGCGAGAAGTGTTTAGAGCTTTCTACGCTATTCAAATTGGATATTGGAATGGTGTAGTTCTCACTGGAACTGTCGACTCAATTGATAAATTGATTTAGTGTTGCGGGTGTATGCATCTAAAAATACTAAAATAGCATTTATCAAGAACTATTGAAATTTGTAGGGCCAATGGACCCTACAAGAAGAACAAGAGAAAAAATTAGGGGTTTGGAGTGGGGTAGCAAAAAAGTTAACGGTAAAAAGGCGGTCCATATATTTCCGCGAATTCGTGATATTATGTCTTAGAACTTCTGAGATATCGAGTTAATTTTACTTCCACGAAATAGGAGCTTCTCAGATAAAGGCATAGAAATTCTTTTCAGGACTTTTTGATATTCAGCCGTTAAGAAGGAAGAAGTTGCATAGTGACATCTCTCTCATGTGCGATGAAATATCGAATTGATTTTTACTTCAGTGGATTTTCGTAAAATCCTCCAAAAATCAATTTCGTAATTTTTTTTATATTCAACCCCTAAGAGGGTGGAAAGGGCTTGCATACGTTTTGGCGAATTCTGCTATCTCGCAAATCTGATGAGATATCGAACTGGTTTTACTTCCATGGACTTGACTTATAATCGACTAATAGTCAATTTGAAGATTTTTTAATGCTCTTCCCTTAAGGAGGTTGTATATATTTTCACGAATTTCGCCATATCTGTTGGGTCTGATTAGATAATGTTTCGAAAATTGCTCGTGTATTACCTGAAGATTCCAAAGCCTATTCGTTTTTCTTTTTGGCTGCAAATATCTCATTGCTGGAGGTTGAATATATACTTCATCATTTAGTAGAATTAGAAGAAATTATGAATTCCTGTGTGACGGACGATTACAATGTTTCTGTTCCAGATGAAATTCTTGTCCTCAGCTCTATTCTGCTTACTAGGATTTTTTCTTTCTCGACTGCACTCTGCCATATTTTTTTATGATCGACCCACCTGGACTTGTTTGATTCTAATACAGAGTCTCTGTTTGAACTGCTGTTCTGAATGTGGGTCGATAGTTATTTTCACCCAGAAAAAATAACCAAGGAAACTTGCTGACGTCTAAACTAGCTGATGCGACTGAGGTCGTTGCTCGAAGATTCAGAACATTAATCGTCGGCCTAGACAACAAAAGATTTTATGCTGACTTAACCGGAGATTAAAATATTTTATGTATTTGTTTCCCAGATGGTCAGGCGAGATCATGATCGATCCATTACTTCTTTGAATCACAACGCCCATTACTCTGCCATTGTACTGTTCTTAGTTTCTATGTGTCTAAAGATTTAACACAAATTTTGTAAGTTAATTAGGTTAGGTTGAGAGAATTGAACTGTAGCACTGTCACAGCCAATGTGGTCCTCTCGTATAAAACTGGATCTCAAGTTATTGATTCCAAATATTACTCTTCTTTGTGGAGAGAGAAGTTCTTCATAACGGTATCATCGCAAGTTCCAATAGATCGATCAGAAGGTTTTCCCAAATGCGGATATCTGGTGCGAACCAGACTTTCTTATTCGGATACTAGATGCTCCAGTGTCATACATACATTTCCGTCACCACAGCCACATAGTCATCATCAATGGCGCTACAGCCCAAATCGGACCCTGGCCTCCTAAAGTCGTCGCCTCCAATCGTCTCGATCCAAAGACCGCTTCCTCCAGCTGCTAATTTTTAAGATGGCTTTGTTATCTTCATCAACCGAGTCTTCCCATCGCTTGCGTGGTTTGCCTACTGGCCTGTTACCACTCGCTTTGCCTTTAAGCGCACGTTTGGGGATTCTTCTGTCTTCCATCCGTTCTAGATGGCCAGCCCACTGCAGTTTACGTAGCTTGATGAACGTTGAAGCTTCTGGCTCTTCGTAGAGTTGATACAACTCATGGCCCCAAAATTCTTCGGACGATCTTTCTTTGGAATGCGTTAACTGCTTTTTCGGAAACTCGCGTTAATGTCCACGTCTCGCTGCCATTACAGATCACAGGTCGTATATTAGTTTTATATAATAGCAGCTTATTGTTTTTGTGCACTTTCCAGCGACATAGTTAGCTATGGGAATTCCAAGTCTTTCTCCAGGCTGCCAAAAGGACAATGTAAGTTAATTAAAAATGACAAATAGGTACTGGACTAGTACTGCTTTACCACTTAATTATTTTGTAGGACCCCGATGCAGCATTGTTTGTCATTTTTTTATTTTATAAAGGTTCATCACATAATGATGGGGATTTTGTCAGACAGTAAGTTAACCTTGAAATTTGCACAAGAAAAGATTATGTGCAAGAACGAGACGGAAATACAAATTTTAATTTCATTTCAACAATGTTTTGTATAACTTTTAATTTAACAAGAGAAAACAGTTTTTGGTAGCTTCTCGCGTAAAAAGGTTTTCCATCTCTGCTGACTCGCGCCTTTGTTTACAATTTTTTTTATCGGGTCAAAGAGAAAAGCACGACAAAAAATGAAAACAAAACCCAGCTGATCCAGGGGTAAAGTCAACGTTTCTCACCCACACTAGCGTCTGCCGTTAACCTCGCCAATCCGAATCCAATCTAATCGCTTTATTTACTTTCGTCCAGCTGGTTCCCTACCATATGATGTCACAAAACAAAGAAAATCCACGCACACAACCGACTGTCAGGCGAGCAGCGCGAAAAACTCAATAAAGCTCGCACTCACACAACCGAAAATATCTGCAAAGGCATTGCACGATAAAACGGGACAACATGATAATCAGCTGCACGGATTTTTATGCTTCTGCCGTTGACGAGACTGGGCGAGCATAAGATGTGCGAGTGAACGAAAGGACCGAACCATTCCCGCTATAGAACAAAGCGAGACGCAGCAAACTTGCAGTTTTTTTCATTCGAGTGGTTTTTGGAGTGCGCGCGTGGTGGTGTTGGTGTGGAGCCTTCGAGCTGAGTGAAAATTTGGGACTTGATCAGATGAAAATTGGACACGGCCGAGAACAAATCATCGTCGAGGTTGCGGAGGAAAGTCACAGAATATAATTTTTCCTTTTTTGTCTGCTGCCTGGAATAAAAAGAGGAAAGGAAATTATATTTTGTTAGTTTGGTGGTTTGGTGTGCGATTGATAAAGTCTGTTCCCGTGTTGTGTGAACTGTTTCGCGTGATTCTCTCCGAGAAGTTCAAAGACGAAAAAAAAAAAAAACGAAAGTGTAAAAAGAAAAACAATTTTCAAACTACGATTTGAAGTGTGTCAAAAAACCCGAAAAACTCCGAGTAACCCTTGATCGAAGGACGAAACGAAAAACCTGACAATTTTGTGCGAGAAAAGGGAAAATTATGTACAAAATAAGAAGTGCTCCAAAAACAAACCGTGAAGCAGTTACAGTGGCGGACAAAGTGTAGCGCCCAGCTGACGAAATAGCCCAAGCAAAGAACGGGAATTTTTCTCGATAATTTTTCCGCTGACCCGATTTTTCCGTTCAAATTAATCGTCGTCGTCGACTTTTGTAAGTTTTTTGCGGAATATTACGGGATCGTCGGGGCGCGTGTAAGAGGGACGCTTTAAACGATTTTTAATGGCCAGTCGTCGTCGCGTTGCGAAAATGTCCAATTATTGCGGACATTCGATTTCCGTAGCAATTTAACACGGGGGTGGGGGAGTTGTGTGTGCGTTTTACTGCGGGCTTATGTCGAATCGCGTTCGCGACACCAACAATTGCACACCGTACGTATGCACGGGGGCAAAGTGTTTGCCGTGAAATTGGTGGTCATTGTGTCGCGCGACAAAGAATTTTCCATTTTGAAGCAACAAATTACCGAAGAAGGAAAACGACGACCGCTTTAAAGCGGACCAGACGGAGGTGAGTTTTTTCTTTGCCAGTAACTTAAAAATTATATTTTCATTTTTTTGACACAAACCCATACCGTTGCAATTGCGTACTGTGTGTAATTCTCACTGGCTGTGATTTTTGTTGTTGCTGTTTGATTAGATTTTCTCTTTCTCTGGCGGGCCACAGTCTCGGATGAATTTATCGTCCAGACATTTTGCACCGGTGTCTGCAAAAATCTTACGCAATAGAAAAGTTCCTAGATCGATAAGGATGAAAATTGTGCAGTGTAAATATAATTTTTTTTATCATTGCACTTACTGCCTTATCATCAAATAGCCGTGTCAGCGTGGCTGAGTTTGCAGTTTTTATATGTGTCAACAAAGTACTATCCGACAACACTTCTGCCAAGGCGTAGCTTATCTTCCTTATTAGTCACTGTTCCTGTAGACGTTCTCAAACAGTGCGGGAAATTAGTTTTCAGGCGTGTTTCCAATAGCCTTTAGAAGCAATCTTATATCTCACTAGGTCAACAAATGCTGAGGAATTCGGAAAACAAACTGAATCACTTTGTCACTTCTTTGGAGGTTTAATATCGAAAAATCCCGTAAGCAATTTTTAGGCGTTTGTATGAAAAGTCTGTAGAAGCGAAAATCAATTTGATCATCGTCCTAAAAAGAACTGAGGTGCTCTTAAACAAATAGGGAACTCCCTTTCGCACCCAAGGAATTGAGGCGTTTGCGTAAGTATTCTGTAAAATTGAAAAGAATCTCGATCCTGAGGCTGTACATAGGAGTGCAAGGTAATTCATGAACAGATAATAAACCCTTTTTATTTCTTCAAAGGTTGAATCTAAACAAAATCCCAAAATTACTTTTTAGGCGTTTAATTAAGTAACATGTAAAATACAAAACCAATCTCAAATCTCATCAGGTTAAAGAGATATTAGGTTGTTGCAGATGAAATGTCGTTTTTGGTAATTTCAATTAAATGTAACTTTAATAAAACTTAATTCTATTAATCAAAATAGGCACTAGCACATGCAATAAACTTCTCGCAACGAGATATAAGTGCGTTCATGCCAGTTTCGTAGAAGTCCGACTTTCTAGAGCGAAGAAAGTCCTCGAAAGCACTTTTGATGGCTGCTTCATTATCGAATTGTTTGTTCGCCAAAAAATGATCCAAATGTTTAAAAACGTGGTAGTCGGTTGGCGAAAGGTCTGGTGAGTATAGTGGATGAGGAAGAGTCTCATACTGCAACTCGTTTAATTTTTGGACCGTTGCTCTTGAAACATGAGGCCGTGCGTTGTCATGAAGCAGTATAACTCCATCTCTGTTGACCAATCTAGCCCGTTGAATACGCAATTTCTGATGCATTTAATCGAGTTGGGCACAATACTTCTCTGCATTAATGGTTTCACCGCGCTTTAAACAGGAATAGTGAATAACTACAGCTGCAGACCACCAAACAGTCACCATTATCTTCTTCGGAAGAAGGCCTGGTTTCGGCATGTGTTTTGGGGTCTCATCAGCATCCAACCATTGTGCCGATCGGCGACGATTGTCGTACAGTTTCCACTTTTCATCACATATGTCACTATTCTGTATTCAAAAACGGATCGTTTCTCTTCCGGGAGAGCAGGGAACTGGAATTTTCCAGGCGACGCGTCATGTTTTGCTCAGTAAGCTCATGCGAAACCCACTTATCAAGCTTTTTGATTTTTCCAAACTGTTGCAAGTGCAGGGAAACTGTCGAATAATGTACGTCCAATTTCTCTGCAATGTCTTTTACAGTTTGGCATGAGTCAGATTCCACTAATAAATTTAGCTCGTCCTTGTCGATCGAAGGTCCTGGGTTACCACGTGATCACTTTGAAGGGTCATATCTCCTGATCGGAATTTTTTGAACCATCGCTGTGTGGTTCGTTTGTTTACCGTATCAGTTCCAAATGCCCTGTTGATGTTTTCGGTTGCCTCCGTTGCGCTGTGGCCAAGTTTAAATTCATAAAGGAAAATTACCCGTTTTTGACTCGAATCCTTTTTTTTCAGAGGAAATACACTCTGAAAAATGTATAGAGAATCAATTTTTCAACATTCCAAAAAATATGTAATATGAATAGTATGGTAATTCTTCCATCCATTGAATCGGAATGTTTACGAAATGCATTCTTCAGAACCCTTTTTTTTCCCCGCTGAGGTAGTGTCTTAGAAACGAAGTGTAGTAGAAACTCTACTTTCGTGCTCAATGCACATCTCTTTGATGTGAGTCCAAACACCGCCATCGACGCAAATGCACGCGATTCTCGACTTGAGCTGCAAACTAACGCGAATCTGTCGTTTCCACTTACGCATACGCGCTAGTTCGCATCATCCAATGCACATGAAGGCGATAATGGTTTCGCGGCATAACATGGGACTCGATATGGTTGAACTCGAAGAAGCTGCCAGCCAGGCAGCTTAGAGGCTCGATTTATCACATTACAGAAATGTATTGTAAGTTAAATTTCAATTTGCTATCAAATACAACAAGATCTTGGAAATTATCGCAGTAGTCAAAATTTAATTTTGTTAGAGCTCCATGAGAAATCCATTGCAGCACGTTCTTAAAGCTAATTTTTAGATCATTACGGATACACCAAAGACAGAAGCAACAAGGTCAAAACAGTCGGTTGTGGAAGAGAGTTAAACATTTTCATGTCTACACTGAATATCAAAAAATCCCGAAATTAGTTTTTTTGCTGTTTGCTTAAATAGTCTGTAGAAGGAAAAACTAATTCCATATCTCGTCCGTCCTTGAAGTTTGCCTTTAATTCGTGAAAAAACATTTAACCCCTTTTTAATATCAAAATAGTTCTGAAATCGCTTTAAGAAGTCTCGTCGGTCTTGAAAGATATTGTAGAAATTTAAAAAAAATTATTTTTCCCCAGATATATTTAGGTGTTTGAATGTAGAAATGAAAACCAGCTCGATATATCATCGGTTCTAAAAGATATTGGGGAATATTTGAAAGCATTTTTTACTTTATTTGGTTTATTTTTTTAAATTAATAAATTGTTGGGTATTTTAAAATAATCTGTAAGGGAAAAAAGAGAGAGTTTATTGTTGCCGTCAGTCGGAACCTTCTCGCGCCTAAACAGATTTATGAGGAGTACTCGAAGGCAGCACAGCTAGTTTTACAGCTTCTCGGGGCTAGAAAAGATTTAACTGCGTGCTGCAAGACAAAAGTCATGTGAAATCAGGTGAATTGACCCACCCACCCACAAATCTGGAAAAATCCACTTTTAATAAATTTTCAAATCTGTGTATTTGCATATTCTTAACAGTTTCAGCCCTAACATCATCTCTGTAGCAATATAACGCAAGTTTTTTCCTACAACAATCTTTTACTGGCGACATCTCAAAATTTCATTGATGAAGTCAGTTCACATCTATGGCGACGATATGACTATCAAAATTTCATGCTTCTAGGTGCAGTGGGCTGAGCGTTGATACCTGACCTTCCTCTAATATAGATTACGCTGCAGCTTAGATTTTCTGAATATGCGACTCTTTTAGGGTATTGTTTGGGGGAGCCGTCTCTAATACCGAACTTTGTCCTCAAGGAAGGAGATGATTTCACATAGGGCAGTTTTCGATAGGCCTCGTAGGTAAATGAAATGTGCATAATGTCACTCCCCTGACAAGTGTCTTTTCTCTGGTCTCAATAAAAGTTACGAGTATAATAGATAATACGGTTGTAAATATTGGACATGGGATGTTGATAGTATGAGGAGTTATTGAACACGATTTTTAGGCGGCACAGCCATTCCAAACAAAGGAAAGTGCTAGTCAAAATCGGCAATCGTCCAGGAAGACCGGAAGGGGTAACTGCGCAGGAAAAAATCGATATTAGTGGATACTAAACTGAAGAAGAAGCAATTCGCGGAGACGCTTCAAATATCAAATACAAACCTTTTGAACATCCCTTTATCATATCTGCCTAGGACACGAATCAGAGCAAGATGAGGACTTTTGGAACTTTGTAGCGCTAACTAGAATCTAAATTTTAAACAGTATTGTTACTGGAAATGAAAATTGGTTTTATCGTTATGAATTTGATTCAGTTCCCATCTGACCTCTTCTGTGGCAAGGGGCGGTTATACCACTCAACTGAAGTTCTGTTGCTACTGCAAATAATTTTTTTTTACTTAAAACACGAGTTAGAAGCCCGTGGTTATGCCGCACCCTATATAGGCTTCCAAAACTATGTACCAATGTCGCAAAGGAATTTCAGGAAAAAGATTTGCAGTCGATAAGCAGCCTGAAGTCCGAGAGTATAAAAAATAACTAGATAAACTAGATAAGTTAATGCATTCGTGTAAAATTCCATTTAATGAACTAGTTGTACGCTACAACAATTTACGGACAGCTGATTTTTGTTTCCATTCGAGAAGACAATGTACAAGGTCACGTCCAATAATTTCATAGTCCACTGTAATCTGTAAAGTTAAATTGTTATGCTGAGGAGTGTGCGTGTATTTGGTATCATATTCTTACTACTCTCTCTAGCTGGTGCCTCTGGCAGGGCAGGTCTGAACGTGGCTTAGTGCCTCTCTTTTTTTACCATATGATTGCATTTTTTTCTATACATAAATTTTATGAAGTTTGTCGGAACTTCGCAGCATAGGTGTGAGTGGATTTTGGTCTGCACTGTAAATATGAAGATGTGAAACAGTGAAAAGAGTCCTTTGCAGGCTTCGCCGAAAAGGATGATGAAATTCGTGGAATTTTCTACTTTCATTCTTTACTACTGAAGACAAAGAAACTGCTCATCGGTTTTTCAACTGCAATTTTCATTGTAAATGATTTCACATAAATAAAACACGTAGGTTTCCGGAAAAAATAAAGATGAGTCAAAGTATGACAAAGAAGCACACTTTATTAGTTGGACACATGGTTAAAATACAAAGTGTCAGATCTGTTTCTAGGTTGATTAAAAAAAATAAGAGTCCTAATATCCTGAACACACGGCGCAATTTTAATACCCACTTATCATAATTGACCATTTAGGATATTAGATGTCCATAAATGTTTAATTGTTCAAATTGGATTGGGCATTAAGATCTAAATTGTGAAAAACATGCTATAGTTCATTTTTCTCGTAAAGTCTTAACACTTAGCGTAAAGAAGAAGACATACAAAACGAATAATATAAATGTTAATTATTTTAAATTATGATTTCAAAACGATATGAGTATAATAAAGCGAATCACTTAGACAGCAGATGATGAACTTCTGCTGGAAATATGGCAAGAAATCATTTCATAAGGTTTTTATTTCAAAATTGTCAAATGGCTTATTATATCTTATTCTTGGTTATTAGTCAAAGGGTTGTGTCTAAGCCAATTTATAATTGCCAATTCAGATCTAATTGGGAATTATTAAATTGCCAATTTAACAGCTACGCAGATTTCTTCTCCACTTGCATGTGTGAAAACATGTTAATGCATTAGATGGGTTAGAAATTCAATGTGAATTTATTCACCACATGCAATGCGGGGAAAAACCGAGTGATTCCTTGGGAAATCGTATCCAAGGAGATCTATCTTTGATACTCACTTTAATGTAGGGTATTAAAAAAAAGTATTAAAACGTATCTAAAATATGGCACAAATTGAGATGAATAGTTCTGGTCCTTTAGAGCTGTAGCGTGAAAGTTGTTCGTAGGGTGTGCAGTCAAACACGATCAACAAATTCAATAAATATGATCACTAAACAAACGCAGTTTTCATTCAGAATAAAATCTGACTTGATAAATTCTAAGAAGTAATTAAAGAATTACGTGTAATTTTACGATCGTGTCATTGTGTTCATCCTACAAACGATTCGCGCGATGCCCCTACAAATTACCTCTCCTGAGTTCCAACGCCAAATCGAACAAGTTGTTTTAATTAATTTGAATTTTTAATGTATTTTTTCGTTATTTATTTGCTAACCTTCCAATTTTCGGCTCCCTATTTTAAAAGCTAATAATCTTTTTGACAATATTATTTTATTTATTTTATTTTATAAACTTCCTACTAATCAATCGTAAATATGTTACTATCCCGATATATTGGAGTTCTTGTAGGTTACTTGGGATCGGATTATTAAATTGAGTAAATTTAGATTTTTAGACTCTACTCTTACATTTAAAAAAAATGTGTTCTACATTTTGACATCAATTCGATTGAAGTTCTTCTTCGAAGAAGTAATTGGGGATGTAAAGCGTACGTGAGTTCCCTAAAGCAAGGTCGCCGTGAGACGCATATATTCTATATTCTGCTAAATGCATGCCCTCCCAATACTAATCAGTAAATGAAGTCATAAAATAAATTCCAGAGAGCTCTACGACAACGTAATCTAGAAAGATCACGTATATTTCAAATTCTGTGACGCATCACATGCAGTATAAAACAGCAACACGGGTTCGCAGAACGAGGAGTTGATCAGTTTTTAATAATCGATAAGTGTGTAGCCTTGACCGCGACACAAGAGCGAACGTGTATAGTAGAACCGCGAAGCGCAGCACTGCCAAATATAGCAATTAAGCGATTTTATCAAAGTGATTAATTGTTTTTAATGTTTTACTTTAAAATCCCTCTACGCAATAATATTTTCATGTTGCACACAGAAAAGAACTCACTACCCATAGACTCTGCAATTTTCAGAACATCCGAGGTACGTTGACCAAAAAAAATATCACCGCAGTTTAGAAAATTCTGTGGCCGGTCGTGTAAATTAGATATCCAGTATAATTTCTTATATATTTATAGTTATAATTTAAAATTAAAAATAGAAAAAAAAAATTAAAATGCTATTTCCAAAAATTGTTATGGTAAAAGGTTCCCTTCCATTAAAGGGCTTGTTACACTAACGCGTTAAGCCACAACAAAATTTACCGAATTCGCTTGTAGAAGGCATGGTAAGTCCAATATTTGAATGAATGCCATTGCTTTAACCACTTCGTAATACAGTCTTACAAGAATCAAAACTAGGTTTCAAAATTTGAAATTAAATACTAACTCTTAACAAATTACTCCCAAAAACGCTTAGTTGTTGGCTATTGTAGAAAACAGAATTTATTCATCACTAAAAATTCATCTTCAATGATTATGTGATCATTTTAATTTATTGGTTATGCAATGCTAGCATTCTTCATTCTTGCTTCTGTCTTCAATTGGAAAATTAATATATGAAGAAATAATACTTTACTGGTAAATTACGTTAGTCAGGTTCGTCTACGACTAATTAGAACAGTTATTGACGTCAAGCGTAGGAAATACTTGTGGATATTAAACTTTGGTTGGTGTCATGGCATAGTTTGACTAGTTTTAAGACAGCTGATCAAGTCATCGAGAGAGTAGACTAAAACATTTTTATTGGGATAAAAAAAGAAAAATTTAAATTCGTTGCAATAAATAGGACGAATATTTTTATCTACATCTATATTCTATCAAAGGCCTGTTGCGACCAGTCCAGGGCCATGAAATTGATAGATGATCCTACAGCCGTCTCAACTATAGATTCTCTTCATTCTGTTTAATTAAAGATTGCTCTTCAAGATAATTTTTGATTTTTTTTTCTTAACCAAACTACTGAAATATGGAATGAGCCCTTGTATTCCCTGACTGTTACAATCTACCACGATTCAAGTTGAACATTCATCGATACTTATTTTTCTTAATCCTCAATTTCTTAATCCTCTTAACTGGTACTGTGCTTAGGCCCGAAATAGTAACCCTCTAGTCCCGGAGATTTAAAAAAAAATTTACGTGAAACTTGCCAAAATGTAGACTTGCATTATTCCATTTTGAACTCGACGTCGGAATTATAAAGTAAGAAGCTGAATATTCGAAAGGGTTAGCTCAGCTTTTAGTGAACTAACAGGTCCTATATGTAGAAATTCATACACGTGTTTCACATCTTCAGTTTTACTCATCTTCCCCATTTTTCATCAACTTCGTCTAGTCAATATCTGCTTAAGGTGAAGTTGTTGTGAAATCTACGCGCGCGAGTGAAGCGATGCGACGCGATGACAGCGATAGCAGTGTATCGCATCACTCCAATCACGTCGCTTGGATAGACATTATTTCGTAGCGCGCGTTACGCGATATTGACACTTGTGTAGGTTGAATTTCGAATTTTTTACAATATAAAATGTAGCAAAAAACACGCCTATTACTTGGCAGTTGTGAGAAGCAATTCAGCGCGCCACTGTGATTGGTGTTGGGATATGACGCACGCGATGCTGGAGTTCCACCTATACTTGTGATCGCAGAATTAATTTCGTCATATTATCCACCAAACAACACGATCATACCATAAAAGAACAGAGTAGGAAAACAATTTAAATTTAACAGTGATGAAATAACTAGACTGCAGCGCAGATTAATATATTTAACTTGACGGCGAAAATTGTTCTAAGACGATGTTTTTGTCTTCAAAGGATTCCAATAAATTAAGGTGTAGGCACTCTTATTATGGAGGAAGGCACAAAGGATCAGACTAAGAAAGACATAGACGAGCAAATCTTTTATTAAAATTTAAAATGCATAATTATTTTGTAATTTTTGTCGTTCTTGTCAACAATCGCACGACGTATAACAAAATATTCGAGTCAGAGATGACGTTGTTAATGTTGGTACAAAATAAATAAAAGCGGACCAAGAAGACTACTTTGTGGCACTCCAAAATTATTAGAGAGCAGAAAGAGCTGCGATGGATAAGACTTGACCGATCAGATCTGATCCAATTAACGAAAACAGCTGAGGAAAGAAACAAAGCCAAGCTTATAAACGAGAATAGCACGGTCGATTTTATCAAAATCGATCTATGGAATTAAACGCTGTCAATAAAAATGGGGTTCATGTTGGCGAGGAGTTGTGATGACCCTGGTTTCAAATAGTTCAAAAAATGATACTAGAGCTGGTGGCTGCACAATGCCCTTGAAGAATCGCCAAGCTTTATATTTTTTATGAGGGATTGGATGCAATTTACCAAGACAGGCTTCATACCCTGCACATTTTGCAAAAACTCATTCACCTGGACTGCGAATCAGTTTTCATTCATTTGGAAGCTGTCTCCCTCACCATCTCGGTACCGCGCAGTTTCAAATTTTATTCCGATGCTTCTATCGCCTCTAGAATTTCCTTTCAGATTTATTTATGTAAACCTGTTCGTGAATTGGCCGCGGCTATCTCCTCCAAGTCTCAATTGTAAACAGACATTGAATAAGCTAAGCGCAAACATACTGACGCGTTGCGTATATTAGTGCCATGACGACAACGAGTGGAGTGGTCATTGAGCTTGCGAATTTCGTAAAATCCGAATCAGACACAATTGAGGAGGCACATAAACCCAGTCCTCCCCGTCGTCGCAATGGTTGAATCTGGTGAATGCTTTGGGCTGGCTATCGCAGCAGGCTAATGTACCCGGTGTGTCCCGCTCGCAAAGTAACGGCGGCGACTGATCCCGGGCAGCCTGTTCTTCGGTACTTCGAATGAACCGCAGTAACCTTCACGTGAACTACGTCGTCCCCAAGATGGGGAGCTACACTTGAACTGAATGCAGGTTCTTGGCCCCACGTCCGCGACGGACGGTTTTCAGGTCTCCTCGCCGACGTACGTGATAAGAGCAGACAACTCCGAAGGGAGCAAACGGGTTTCTAAACGATACCAGCACCAAGGCACGATGGCCACCAAAATGGAACAACGCATTGAAACGAACCCTTCCCCAGAGTAAATTACCTCGAAAATCGTCCGCAGACATGTTTTTCATTATTTTTCTTGTTTTTTGATGCTGGCGAGTCTACGAGACAAGGGAAAACCTGATCAATTGGACCGAACGTGGAGGAGGAACAGCAGCACCCAGGGCCAGTCTTAGCCAGGGTGGGTCGAGTTCTTTGTGTGTACCGTTCGAACGAAAAAGGACGATGAGCTGGGAACGAACTGAAGGAACAGTGACTAGGTAGCAGGACCGAAGGAGCAGTGACTACGACGATGCAAGTATTGGTACCGATGACTATCGACTGTATTCTACGCAGCAACAATAAAAAGCCATTCAACTCTCCGAGGGGGTCACTGTACTCATACACACAAGGCAAAACACCAGCTGAGGTAAAATTTCGTACAACGAACTGCATCAATTCAAAGCTCGTTGTGAACGGCAGCACGACAAGGAGAGAGAGGTTATTCCTCGCTGCGAGGAACGACGTGGAAATTTCCAAGTCGAATTTTCCTTTGGCACGATGACATTTTCCCCCTCATCCCGTCCGAGTTAATCACGTTTGTCGTGCCTGTCAGCCTGTTGGCTTTGGCTAGAAACCTTTTTTCGTTTCAACGGCAAATTATGAGACCAATTGACGCTTTTCCGTGTCGAATTTTTCTTTTCTGTTTCTATTTATTTTTAGTTGACCACGTTGACGTCATGCCATGGCCACTATAATAATACTCTGTAGTTGGTCTTTGGCTTTTAGGTAACATGCTTAGCTGCTGTGGATCACTTGACAGTGTCGGGATGGAGGCGGACGGCTTCTTGGCTGCTATTTCCAAAAATTTCTTTTTTGTCTGGCTCTGAACATATAAAGGAAAGTACGATTCTAAGAAGTCGCGACGAATGAAAATGTTTCGTTTCAAAGAAATTATTGAAGAAAATTGATGGCCATCTCTGCGTTGAGATTGTCTTCAAACAAATAAACACGCTCGACTAATGTAACATCCGGGCATCCGGTGGAAACAGTACAGAGCTGGCACAATAGTCGCTGACGCGGCCCACCTTGACAGCATCTCGAAAATCTGAAGTAATACTTTCAGATAAGAATCAAATTCTGATTGTTTTTTGTTGCCTTGTTTAGAAGACAACTGGATAGTACATTGAAATTCAGAAACGAAAGTAGCAATAGTAGTAATACCTTGAGGAAGCTAGAGCATAAGGCGTATGGGTAGGTCGTCCAAGAAACATATGGAGACGACAATCCCAGAGTATATAAGTCCTGGCGGCAGGTAAAAGCAATTGTTCAGAGTCGCGTCTTTTGGAGGAACACTACGCTTCTCTATTCACCAGTGGCGTGCAGTGCCTTCGACCGAGTCAAAAATTTACCTTTAAATATAGAACAATGTTGCGTAGAGTAAAGTAGTAGTAAGAAGCATTTTACAAATGCGTACACTAATTCGACTCTTTGCTCGAGGTTAAAATTGTTTACCATTTAGTCTTCAGGTTAGTTGATTGAATTTCTTGCGTACTTTCTACCAGGCTACCGAGATCTTTTTCCCTTTTTTTTATTTTATCTACGCTTATCTGAATTTTAAAAACAATTAATAAAGCTTGTACACCATGCTGTCAAATATTTGACTAAACAAAATTGACGAAAAATCAGTCAAATTTGTTTGAAAAAATCATTCAAAGTTTTTTCCGTCCAAATAGACCTTAAAATAATGTGGCAAACAAAAATTTGACTATTACACTTGTCGGCGAGAACTGTCAAATATTTGATATACTTAGTGACATACAGTGTAAAACAGGTTTAACTGATATATGCGTGTTCATTTAGGGATAAAAAAAATAATGCATCGAAAACTTGACTTTATTTAGATTAAATACATAATAGATAAATATATAACCGGAATAAAAAAAACCAAAATGCTAAATCTCGAAAATTGTTAGAACACAAAACACTAAAAATAACCCGAAACATTTTAATACGAGAAAAAGAATGGCATCATTCATACTGAAACGAATTATTCGTGTCTTTTTGAAAGCGCTAATTGAACAAACAATTTAAAATTGTTTCTTTATACGAATACGTTGAAGAAACGTAGAAAATTGTAAAAATCTAGTACAACTTACTTTCAGCAACTAAAGTTTCTAAAAATGGCATTATTTGACTAACTTTTTAGTTTAAAAAGTTTAATTTATACAAGCAATTCACTTCAGGATCACATAAGCATATGTAATAACTAACAAAAAATGTTGATATGATTTTTTCTGGCATCATAAAACGTGTTTTATTAATATTTTGTCATTTCAGGAACATTATTTGAATTGAGAAGGGAAAATTATTTTCTTATTGTTGGAATTAAATCGTTTTTTGTGTAGGACTAACCATTTTTGATTTATTTTTCGAAAGAAATATTTCTTTCTCATAAAAGCTAAAGATCAATATTTTGTAAAAGAAAATGTTGCCAGATTTACCTGAAATGATAAAAGAAATAATACTACATTTTATTTGATAAATTTTTCTTTAAAATTATTTTTGTACCATGTGGTAGTGAGGAAAGATACATCGCGATGAAAAATTTTGTACATTAAATTATATTGCTTTTAATATATTATATTTTAATAATAAAGTATTTCTATTTAAAAACGAAATAAAATAAATATTTTTAATATTTCTAGTTAGGTATGTGAAAAAAGAATGCGATTGTCAGCTTAGTAAATATTTATTTAAACTATGAAAATAATTCAAGAGTTTACATACACCTAGGCAAGGTTGAAATTGTGTTATTCTAAAAACATTGTATTATAAAATAAAAAAAAACGTTTCAACTCTACACATATACAACCAAATTTATTACTGACCTTTTACCATCCTTTCTTACCCTTTTCTCCCCTTTATTTGTTGTTATTATTTTTGGTCATTCTAAATTGTCAATACGGACCGAACGCGACGGAGTGTAATTCACAACCAATCGTTTCGTCCGTTTTCTTTCTCTAAATATAACACAGTGAAATATTATACTATGAGCTGTGTTTATAATTGATGAATTTATTCATTTAATCAATGGATTTTTTCATTTACTTAGTTAATGAAATAGTTCATTGATTTAATGTATTTTTCATTAGCTTATATATTTTATTTATTAGTCGACGTACTCCGTTCGTTGAATCTTTGTGCATAAGTTGACGTATTCCTTTTGTTGAATCAATGAACTTAGCTTATGAGTTCACCTACTCGTTGATTGCATCAATGAATATTGTATATAGGTTTCTTCGTTGAATCAATGAATTTTATTCATAAGTTGATGAAATCGTTCATTTAGTCAATGTATTGTGTTATTAATTTATGTATTTAAAAAAAATTGTAAAAACGAATGTAAGAAAGTAGAACGTAATAGAAATATGGAAATAGAAATACATAACAATTTTAAATATGGCCTTGTTAAGGCACCTCTTTATACCCGCTCCCTTCATTTCAAAGTAGTGGGCCACTCTTACTTTATCTTTGATGTATTTATTTAATGAAATTGTTTCATTCTTTAAATGAAATGAAATGTACGTTGAGTTACGAAATTTGTCATTATTCAATGAAGTTTTTTATGGAATTAATGAAATTTAAATCGACTTACTAATTGTTTTTATTATTTAATGAAATCGTTCGTTAAATAAATTAACAAATGCTTCATCAAACTGAGAATCTTTTCATTAGGTATACGGACGGCATTTTTTTATAAGCGACAAAAGTTGATGAACGTCTGTCCATTGAATCAACGAAAGGTTCAAGAAAATCAAATTTCAATGAATTTGTACATTGAATCAATGAATTTGTACGCTGAATCAGTGAATTTCAGTTAATAAAGAAAATTCGAAGCTTTATGATGAAATATTTTTTTCAGTGTATATTTCTACACTTCACTGGCAAGATTGGTTTTTGTTCTCAATACCGATTGTATTTTGATGGACTTCTGAACTGTGTTTGGGACTTCGTAAAACACGTATTTGCATTTTGGTATTTGTTTGACAGGATTCATCGCGATGAGATTTTAATTTTTATACCGGGATGTGTTCAAGATGCCAGCTATAGCTGCTTCGAAAGCATAGCATAGCAAGACTGTAGCAACTGTCAAATTCAGCCATAGCAAGAAGTAGCTTCTTCGGGTTTTGGACAGCCAAAAGCAGCTTGAACTGCTGTTCGACACGTACATACGCAAGTTGGCGTAACATATGCCATATATTATAATAAAATAAAGTGAAAATGAGCACTACTAGTAGTGTCCTTAAATTTTTCGCTTATTTCCATTGTTAATAAAACATCATTTTCCATTTTCAACATTCAAAATGACGTAGAGACGACACATATGATTATTGCAATAGCTGCTTTCTTGCTACAGTTCGGAGTATGAGCAACAAAAAGCAGCTATGGAAGCAGCAGATCTAGTGTCAAATAGCAAGCACGAGAAAGCAGCTTTTTGGTTGCTTTGGACACACAGAAGCATGCAAAAGCAGCTAATAGCAGCTATTGCAGAAATCATGAACAGAGAGAACCCCGGTGAATTGGTAGTTGAAACTAAATTTGATTCAACAGCGCCATCTGTACGTCGAAATTTGAATGAAGAACAGATTAATCCAGAAGATCGCGATCTTCTATCCGGATTACAATTTTCATGCATTTAGTCAAAATCAAGAGCCTGATCCGGTGGCAAAAACAAGACAATGGTACATGACATGAAAGGGGTGTAATAAAAGGAACTTAAAGACAATATATGTATGTATCAATTAATTAACATTTATCGCAATGCACTGTTCTTCTCGCTATCTCGCTCATGACTTCGGTCGTGGCAAAATCAATTTACATTAAGTAATCAAAATTGCCATCTTATATATGCCGATAGCGTATCACTTTATAAAAATTAATCACTAATTGGACTAGTGACGTGATTCACCAACGTCCTATTGCATTCATAAACAAAGAAAATAAATGAAAAAAAATTTGTTGAATAAAATGGAAATGATTACTTAACATACTGATATGAAAAAATGGTTTTTCTTCTTTCCTGAAGAGCATAGTTGCCCCTCTGTCTCCGTAGCAGCTTAAACGTTTTTAAATAATATTATTGTTTTCTTAAGACCTCCTACCTCCAACACAACAAAAAAGACCTGATGTCGTTGCGCTACAATTTTTCAAGTAACCGATAAGGTTTATAAATAATAACGCAAAATATATATATATTAACTTTTTTTTGTTCTTCAATGCGTGGCATGAAAGAAAATAATGAAAATAAAAACAGATCGGTTATCGTTGCGGCTATTAGACGACTTTGTTATCTTATTGCGATAGTGTCAGTCACAGTCTAAACTAACGAACTCTACTCAACCGATCGATTGCATAAACTTTTATCTTGTTTGTAAACAAAATTGAAGAAAAAAAAACGGCCACTTAATAAAAATATTGAGTTAACGGTTTCGGCGATGGTGAAAGCCAACTTTTATTAAAACACAAAGAAATAAAATCGACAGCGCACATTAAATTTGTATGAGCTGAATTTTTTCAGTATCATGGACGGCAAGATTCAGGCTTAAAAAAAACTAGTTTTTTTTTCATCGTATCGCAATCGCATTATCGTGTAAAAGGTTACCATACAAGTGAAGTGAGCAACACACTGGCCAAACGAGAGCAGCAAAAAATAAGTGAAAAGACGAATTTTGAGAGGTCAACATTAACGAAATGGACAAGGTTTAGCCCTTCGCATGGTTTTTAAGAGGCTTATCGTATATCATCTTAAAAAAATGGAGATCACGATCATAAAAGTTGAATTCGAGCTGCAAGATCATTTGTATCTATTTTTGAAAGTGTATCTGAACAAATTTTACGTTACTTAATCTTGAGGCTAATATGGTTGGTAATGTGATCATCAAATTGCTAATTGTGTTTTAAGTCGAGGGACGTGCTGTTTTCAACATTTCAAGGAATACACCCCAATCCGCAATGGTTGGGCTACCAACCTATTCCTCGAAAAACAACTAAGTTTGTTGACGAGCTTGGAAAGAACCAAAACTGAGATGAGAAAATAATCGATTTGTTAAGTGCCATAGAAGAGGTTTCGAAAAATATCGAACGTCAAATGCGTGCCACCACGTGGAAGGTTTCGTTAGACCAACATGTTTTAGTACGTCTTGCCAGTTGTTTATCCAACTGCGATCGAGTTCCACTGAGTAGCCCAAGAAAGGCCTTTTGATCCTGAGACGGAATTGTATTGGTGATCGTTCCCTGAGGAAATCAGTGCCAAATAAAAATTGGATTGGCGTCCTCGGTAGTTGCGTCGATCACGTAACACATTGAACGAACAGTCGAGCTGGATATGAACGGAACAAGAAAACCTTGAGACCATAGCCAAGACCGATCGATGGTTAGAATTGCTCGTGGAGGAGCGCCCGTTATTGCTCTAAACCCGAGAAGGGTATCACGCAGCAAGTTATCGAGTTCCTTTGTGGAACCGCACGCAAATCGCTTTTAATGCGCAAAAAACCATTTCAAAGGTGTTGAATTGAATAATTATTCCAGACCTGTTCGCCCACTTCACCCAACAAAGTGTACTCGCAAACTTCGAGGAAATTATTGACTAGATTCATCACACATCTTGATATTTCCGCTGTAATTGTTCATCGAATGTCGTCTAGAGTCTATTCATGTAGTGTTCATCCAGACAAGATTTTGACCTCTTCAAGACTTGTGGAGTGTACTGACTGGTCTTTGGACTCTCGCACGTAACAAAATAAAAAAGAAAAATGAACTGAACAGCCCCCAGCGACATCTTTATGAATGCTGACCTTGATTGATGACCTGTTCGACAAGTTTAGCTCCTAAAGCTTTCGGACTGCGCGTCGTTCATTCCGCGAAGAAAAGAAGGGAATCGATGCTTCATCGATGAAATAACTTCTTTGTTTTTGTTTTAATTGGCATGTTTTGAGCGAACGAAAAGCATTCGTGGCAAATGTTACTTTCTAGCTATACAACAATGTTGAAGTAAGGTTGGTGTCTTCAATCTGACGATAAATTGATTGGGGATCATATTTGCATAATGGCCGGAAAGGCCTTGGCTTCATCGATTGAAATACATAATTATGCTACGTAGACCATTTTGTTAAAGAGCATGTGCATAATTTAGATCATGCCTGTATATTAATGCAATGTCAGAGGTTTTTTCTTCCATTCCTTGCAAATAGTTTGTTGTCTTTCGATATTGCTACTACCGTAAGTGTAACCCCTAGTGATGATACTACTCGGCTAGAACTCGACATGGCGTACTGAACCGGCGAGGTGAAAAACTTGAACTAGAAAAGCCAGTTTTAAGTGTCCTGTGCCACGTTAAGATAGTCACAGAGAATTTTGATGCTCCAGCCCATATATATGACGATAATCGTTGACTGATAAATAGAATAAAATGTTCCTTAGATTTCCGAAGATTTCACATCGGGACTAAAATCAAGCAGATTTTAGTCAGTACTGGAAATGTTCCCCACGGTTCAGTACTAGGAAGGGAAAACAGTTCCGCTGGAATACGGGTATAGTACCGATGTGTTATGGGGTATGATGCAGAGGTCGGTAAACAGATGGATTTGTTTAACTACCACCATATCTGGAAATCATTTGTTCCTAGCGAAAATGCGGAGAAGTCATAGTCTTTAATAAATGTAAGGAATGAAGTCGGTGAAAGTAGAAAGCCTTCTGGGACGCCAGTCAAGAACGACATCTATCAAGAGATAACTCTCAATTCATTGCGTGCGAGATGATAAAAGTCCCTTTACTTAGGCTAATCTGATACAAAAAGTATATGAGTATCCATCAATAGAGGTAGACGATAGATAAAACTGAATGTCAGTCGGGATCATATCGATTTAATTGGTAAAAACCACTGCATTTTGCTAACTTATTTTTATACCGCATGAGATAAAGGAGTGACTTTAATTACCAGGTTGAACTTGCCTTCTTTCTTAAGAATTGCATCGCTCTAATCGCGTCGCTTCGATGACTGGTCGAAGATAACAGGTCGAAGGCTGCGAAAAAAATATTTTAGTATCTGTGAATAATATTTGACAGTTGTTGCAACCCATTTAACGCAGTTTTTATAACTGATGTGACGATATGGCGCGGCCAACACTATTGTGCTATCGCGCACGTCCCGTCATTTTGCATCAACTATAATTTAAATTTCTATTTCCACAACCATTGCTAGTTTTAAGATTCACACCATTGTTGTAGAGGCACAAGCCTGATCACAAAATTATTACTACTAAATGTACATGTAATCACATGATTCACGATAATAATAAATTTGAATTTGAAACTCCTATTTCCTAGGATGAACAAAAATGAAAGAGTCTGTACAGATTTTTCTTTAAATGTGGAGAAATTTTGTCTTGAGACGGCTTCCATGAGAAGTAAAGACCACTAGTAGTAGAATTGTCGAGATTGAGTTCTAAGTGTATTTTATTTCCAAAATATTTTTGACTTGATAAGATTACTTATTTATGTACTTTGTTTAATCCAAATTCTTTGTTTGTAGATCTGTTCGAACATCACAGCAAAACGGCTGAACGAATTTTAATGAGTTGGGGTAATGTAGGCTCTTTTTCTTTTGACCAGTGTCAAATATTTCCTTTTTTGAGTCCTTTCGAAAACTTTTATTATACAACATTTGGAGGAAAAGTGGTTTATATGTAATTTGTCTACTAAGATTTATAAAAATCTGGCATTTTATAATAATATACTGGATGAAAATATGTTGCACTGATGTACACTTCATTATTAAAAAAAATGCAGTAGCGCATTTTTAATCCTGCCATTAAATTGATTGCTCTTTTTCGATTAATGGAGCTTTTAAAACGACCTGTTACGAAATGCATTTATGCAAACATTTCTCCCTGTGTCAGCTTCATCCTTTATGGCTCTGACCCAGTTTTCGCTAGGAAACAATGAAAAACAATTTTCTACTACATAGCAGGTTTTAATTTTTGGATTTTAGCTTAGTGGAATGCTGATCGGGCACGGTTGAGTGGAATGTGTAAATTCGTATTTTTTTAAACTGCATAAGTTTGCTTGCTACATTGTAAGCGAGCGCTAGGTATACCGTCTTCCATCATACATCAAGCTGCGTGTAACGCATACACAATCCACGTCCTTGACTAGGAATTGTCTTGTAATGCAAAAAAACATTTACGATTTGTACTAGATTTCGTGAAATCTCGGAAATTCGCCAAGATATCAATCATAATTTACAAAATGTCGCTTACATTTGGAATATTTTGACAAGTACTTCTATGGCTTGATGGTTCCAAATCTATTCAAATTGCCTTGGGCAGCAGTGAAAATCCAATCATTTGATATTGTTAGGCGTTTCGAAATATGACCAAAAACGAAATGACTCAAAAAAGCGTAATGAAAAATCAGCTAAAATCCTTACAACGAAGTATGGAATGAAAAATTCTCCGAAAACTGAACTTTGACCCAAAACAAACTATGGAGTTTGATAGATAGATAGATAGATGATTTATTTAAATTCATTGGGTTGCATAATAACAAGTAAAAATAATTCAGTGATTAGATCTTAATCTTTACAGCTGCAATTGAAAATTTTGCATTCTATTTGCAAAAACTTGCGTTAATCTGACACAGTAAAATGTTCAAGGAAAAATTTTGTTAACAAAAAACCTTGCTTGAAAGAACCTTAATGACTAACTTAAACACTACTTAAAACTAAACAAAAACTAAAAATAGATTAAAATAATAAGGTACACAACACTAGTTGTAGGAGTAACTAGCCAAGGAAGAGACTAGAGGATTGTCTACCGTTTGGGACTTCGTTAGAAACAATGGAGTTTGACTATCGGATTTAAAAAAAATATATAAATTTTTTGTTTCATTGAAACTGAATATTGTGCTGAATGCATGGTGCAACATTATTCACATTTCACATTATTTCCAGACTGTCCAGGTGGATATTTTAAACTAAATTTAAACAAAATTTAGGCGATTTCCAAATATCTCAAATGCATCCGATGTCGTGAATGTAGATTTTAGCTGAGTCTTAAAATTTCGAGATTTCGTCAAATTTATGAAATCTTGAGATGAAAATCAAGTACAAACGTTTTTTGAATTATCAAAACCTTGAACATATCTAGCGATGTTAATCACCTATTATCATGTGGTACATCTAGGTTTTCAATTCTTGAACACTGACAGACCTTTTGCCAAAAATTTTGACAAAGCTTTTTAAAGAACTCAAAAACGGAAAGTGTTAATCACAGCTCAAAAATTGAAAGCGAGGGTAGGTCCAAGAGCTAGCGGTAAAACTAAGCTTATTTTGCAATGTGCAAAAGCCGAACTCGTTTCTCAGACCTGACAATTATTTCACGAATACTGTTTCTTCTCTTAAGCTGAAAAAGCCTCCTGCACCTCATCATTATCATTCATTTTGTTCCCTCCCCTTAATGGTTTTGATTAAATTTGGTAATTTAAAATAATCTTCGAGTGCTAGCTTGGAACATACAGCTTGAACTGACTTTTGACATGCCAATATGATTCTCTACTTTTTGCATATGATGCCAGAGGTGTTGGTGCTGGGTTCATAGTGCTTATTCCGATTTGAGGTGGGTTTTGATAAGGGATTTAGTGTTGGGATGAAACTCAATCGCCTAGGCTGCAGCTCTCCTCCGGATTGTCTTGTTTGCAGGACAATAAATTGTCCTTCTGCTTTTTAAGTTTCCAATTAGGATCTTACTCTTGTATTTCCACTGCATTATCCGAACTTTTGGGCCTAGCTCGCAGTTTTTTACCGAAACATTTATACCTATATCGTTAAGGGTCAGAAGAGTCAGCAAGTACAAATATTACTTAGAGTCACTTAAATTGATTTTTCTTTTCAGGTGTCTGGTGCTTTTACCTGCAGGCTGCATCCTACCTGTTCATTAGTTTATCCAAGTAAGTGTTATTTGTTTTCCGTAGATTTTAACAGGCTTAATTATTAAAGACGTAGGCACCTACATACCGTTCGGTTGAGCAATTTCGCGTGTCTGACACGAGTCACTTACGCTAGAGCTTCAATGCCTTCGCACAAAAATTTAATGCTCCATCCACATTGATTTGCTTACGTAATGCCCCGAGCAAATTAAATGCTGCGCAGGTCCGGCATGATAAAATGAAATCTCGAAACATTTTCATTTTACGTCGTTGTTTCTATCAGATTCTGTACAAACTCTGTTTGCCGCAGACAGCGTAGTTTCGTTTATTCCTTACTGCTGATTTTGGCTCGTATCAGTGTTTTTTTTCTTGGATTATGTTGGCTTGGCCAGCGAACGCTCTTCAGACAACATAAATAACCAGCTTCACCTTGAAGTTTCGAAAGCTCCGAAACATAAAACCAAATTCATGAATAATGTCTAGTGAAATACAAAGAGTGGATAATAGGAAGCTCTAGCTGCCCCTTTAGCCTCTAGCTCGTATAAACACCAGGAAATGTAAAGGTGGCAACAACGCACTCTGCTTCCAAGTATTGCATGGTTTTTTCGGAGAATAGCGACGTTTTGTTATGCTTTGTGTGGCTGGTTCTGAGCTGAGCCGTCCGTAAATATTATGCTCCTTTCTGTATGCGGTTGTGAAGAGAGGATAAAGACGAGAGTGTGAGTACAGAAATCACATCATACAAAGTCTAAAAAAGGTGCGATTAGATCCCATTGGGAGGAGAACGAAGCGTAGTGAACATATGATACTGTGTGACTGTATGCAAAGAAGTACCCAGCTGAGTGAAATGTCAAAGTTTTTAAACGGCGTTGCCAGCGTTACAAATTGCCAAAAATCAGAGGCGTTTTTTTGTGTCGGTTTGCTCAATAAAAGCAATACATTTGTTACAGCTATAATTAGCAGGGCGTCGGTAATTAAGTGGCTAGTGTTCTGTTAATCTATATGAATCCAGAGATGTGGGCTCTAGTCCAAGACTATGTGCGATCCCAAGAAAGCGATTAGAATATATTCAACCAATCAATACAAATTACTTTTAATTGTTTTTAAAAATTTGACACCACATGTCTTCCAAATGCCATTAATTTAGATTCTTACAATGGGATTCAATGATCTTTCTTGAAAAATGTTTGAGTTTTGTATTCCCCGAAGCTTATAATTCGATGTAATTTAAATCAACGCCAGAAGATATGTAGGGAGCGTTCCAAATTCGACTGAAGGTCGGTCTTATGCTATCTTTTTTCTTAATGCTACTTAATAGACTCTAGTCTGAGATATGAATCTTTAATTTCATTGCTGTGCTGTACTGTTAACCAAAATTTTAGATCATCAATTATTGTATCATGCCAAAGTGAACGTGAATTAGACAGTATAAACCTGAGCCCAAAAAGGAATCAATACAGTGGATAAAAAGTGAAGGGTGCTCCAAATAAGTTGAAGATGCAACGATCATTTGTGATTGTAAAGGAGAATTGTTAATTGATTACGGTGCTGAAGGTTGATAAACGGAGAATACCGCACTGGCTTTTAAAAAGTGCGACAAGTGGTCATTGAAAATAGGTGAAACAAAGTTAGCAAAATAATTTTTTTAGAGATGACGAGTTGAGCCTTGCCCTGATAGAAGCCAGATTTGGAGTAATCAACGATCCACCATTTAGATTGGATTTGATCGGAGACAAAGAGATTCCTCCGCGTACTGCGAACAGAAGTCTTTATTATATTCCAGTTTCAACCTAGAGATCCTCATTCATCAATGGCGCGACAGCTCTGGCCGTCTAAGTCGTTGCCTCCAATCGTCTCGATCGAAAGACCGCGTCCTCCAGCTGCTCCAGATGGCTTTGCTATCATCATCAATCGATCTTTCCATCGTTTGTGTGGTTTGCCTGCTGGCCCTAGAGATCCTCGCCCAACTTTATTTCTTTTATGAATCTTTCTAGTTGGTGTAGGTCTGTTTTTGCTTCTCTAAAGTGTTATCCAATACATCTGTAGCGCTGAATTGCAATTGCAGAATGTGTTCAGAGGTTTCTGCCTTCGTTTTGCAGAACCTGCACAGGTTGTCAGTTATGATTCCTTTTCTTTTAAGATGATCATTCAATCACGAATGGCCTGTATCCGTACTTTGTTTCTATCAAACTTCAGAATCTGCTTATTTCCTTCAGTTGAGTGATTCGGTATGAATTTCATTGCCTGTGGGAGTTTGGGCAGTTTTGCACAGTATTGGCACTTCTTTTGTTCTGGATGAGATTCCAAAGAAAGGCTATGGTCCAGTCGGGCGAACAGTGAATCCTTTTCTTGCAAGTTGATCTGCTATTTCATTGTCCACTGCGCCTTCATAATCGAGCACACAGTGCAAGAGGACTCTGTGGTACTAAGGATACATTGTTTTTCTTGGCATTTCCACACGTCTTTTGAGTTTACTGTATGTTCGATCAAGGCTGGCTGTGAGTAGGGTCACTAGATAAACAACACTCTCTACCTAGGGTTTGGCAGATACGTCTAATTCGGTCGTTTCTGTACTAGAAATTGTAATTTAACCACACAAAAATCCCTTGTTTACATACTAGTTCGCCTGTTTTGTACTACGAAACATTTTGCTATCAAATTGCGTTTTTGAAGTGTGTTAGTGCGAATATGTGAAGAGTCGGAAAAAAAACTGTCGGTTCCCTTCCTCAATTCTAGTACTTCTTTTTCTTTGGTATGGAAGTGTGTGTGCGCGAAATTGTTGTTTTCAATGGAAAATTTCCGTATTTCTTTCATTTCTTTTATGGAAATTTTCAATTTTGCAGCGAAAAGTCACATTTCGAATGTTTATAAAGCGAAATACCATAAACATGAAAAAAATCATCTGCCAAACCACCCCTCTTAGGCTGTTTTGGTGTGAGTGCGTATACAGTAACCCTAGCTGCGAGAATGATTATATTCTTATTTGAGTATATTCTATCGAAGGTTAATTTTTTGGACGTGGATCTAGCAGGCACATCTAGCGTTGGGATGCTGGATCTATTCCTGGATAAGTTATTTTGTCCAGGTCTTGCTAAAGTTGGGTTACCGTTTAATTGGTCCCTCTATAGATTTACAACGGGGTAAAGTCTAGAAGGACCTCAATAGCTGCCGTGGGCAGGCTCTCATGGCTCAGTAGCCTGTTGTGTTGATGCATGCCAACCTTTGGAGCTTATTGAATTTTATCCTGGCGCGTACTAGTTGTGTTCTCTGCCATAGTAATTTGCAGAAAGAAGATCTACAAGAAATAAATATTTGTGAGTGAAAAAGACATGAAAACGAGAAATACAAAACCTAGCTTTCCATGTAAATTAAGTATACATATATTAAAAAATAAAACAATTTCACTTTTTAATGTTGTTTCTTTCTCTCTCAGACCGAGACCTACTCAACCACTCGTCCTAATTATTATATTTCAAATTTAATTAATCAATTTTGATCCAAAAATAAAAATTTATGTAATACAATCAGCATGGCAGCGTACAAGTTTCTTTCTGAAGCAATACTGCTTGTTGCTATTTCTTTGAATTCCGATGAGCTGGGAACGCCGTTAAGAAACTTGTTTGGCAACATCGAGATAGTGGTTTAGTGACGAAAGTCGTCACTAGCTTCGAACAGCTGACTAGCACTTGGCAAGTTTGTTGGCAAACATTTCATAGGCACGCGCACACACCTCTAACAAATCCCCAATGGCAAACAAAATAATATATACTTGATATAAAAATACACAACGATAGCTACGCCATGGCTTTACGGACCAAATAAAATTTATTTTCATATGAAAGAGCTGATTCTCGTCTGTATGCACGTGTGTACATACGGGCCTGCGGTTGTTTTTTTTTATGTCAGCTTTACAGTATTAGTATCCAGTGACACACTTTTTAGTTCGTTTTGTCCTCCTTGCTTCTTCCTCTGTTTCGAAGATTTTTTATGGACTAATTTTAGATAGTTGACCGCTTGTAATAACAAAAACAAAAAGAAGAATACGTTCCAAAATAATAATGGCAACATTCTCAAGAAATAAAAATCTTACGGAGAAGGGTTGAATGTTGGAAATGTGTGTATGCTACATAGGTGTGTATGCTACATAGGTGTGTATGTACAAGGTACAGCTTAAAAATATGACGGAGTTTTTTGGTCAACAACCTATATGTCACATCATGAACTAATTAACACTTCAAAATGATTTAACCTATCTTTCAGATCAAATCAATGCCCAGAACATCCCTCTTTACACTGTTCAAGAATAATAAAATGAAATTCAAACCTACCATCCATTGTCCCCTTCAGGACAATGAATCTTCCGAGAAGCAAATTGAATTGACAACATATGGAGGATTATGGATTTCCCCGAAGTTTGGCAATAAAATAGGTTTGCTCGCACTTCTACTCGTACTACTCTTCTTGACATTTTCCGTAGACTGGAAATTACGTCTGTTTGACGAATGTCCCTCGCAGCTTCTTTAGTAAGCCTTGAAAACGTATGCGTGTGGGTGTTTGTTTGTAGGAGGCTGTAGATACAGGTCAAATAAATCAGCTGTGTTGTTTTGACAGTAGGTACATAGGACAAATATTGTGTTAAAATGTAGAGAAAGTTGCCAGAATTTCTATTAAAATACAGTGAAACCTTCTAATCGGACCACTCTGTAATTGGACCATCTGCCAATTGGTCCGCATTTATGATTTCCTTCGATACATTTGTCCAAATCGCAGATCGTACCTTCTTATTTATAATTGGGTCATAAAACAAACGAGGAGCCTGGAAAATCAAGTCGTTCGTCATATGCCACGTTTGAGATTACACATTTTTTCAGTATTAAATTAAATGCTGTGCTAATTTTTGTCTATTTTTTTTAATGTAAATCTTCATCAATTATTCGGACCGGTCCTATTAAAATCAGATTACTTTATAATTCAACCTGTCCTATTAAAAAGGTCCCTTGATATCTAGATGAGCTGTTTTGTTGTCCTCACGCGGTTCGATTGAACAGGTTTCACTACTTTGAAGTTTGAACTATCTTTGTTGATCTTAATATCAACTTTCCGTGAACATGGAAGAAAAATTCACAGAGATTTAATTTTAAGTGAGTGAGAAGTACTGAAAAAACTAGGTTACACTTATTTTATTGCACATTTGGAAGAAAACAAGGGTAAAATGTGATTGTCATTCAATACTGCAGGAATAAAAACAAAAATTAAGGGATGCGGTCGAGTAGCCATAACTCTCAAATATTTGTTGGGTGACTAATATTGGTCAAAATTGCGAAATTTTCAGTTCAAAAGTTGCAGTTATTGAACAAAATTTGAAAGCATTAGAAACAGAAAGCAGGATGAAATCAATGTATTTTTTCCCAGTAGGCAGCATACAAAAGTCTTTAAAGAAAATGTATCTTTTCACCTATGTCCAATTTAGGGACATTTATAGTCCTGATTTTTATCCGGTAAGGAGAAAACCACGCACAGTTATGAATTTGTGCTAAATTAAAGCGAAGCAAATAATTAAGAAAAAACAAAAAAGTTAATGAAAATTTCCTTTTTGGTGGAAAACTTAAAATTTTTCCAACTTTTTTGAATAAAGACGTAAGTAAGTCAGTAAATCTATTTTATCACCTCTCATACGAGTGTTCATTTATTGCTCTACCTTGAACACTTTTACATTTATCTTCCTTTAATGCGAACTATTTTAGTAATTTAGCAATTCTTTTTTTCTTAATCAAGTGAAAGTAACAAGGAAAACCACTTTCTGCAAAACGTTCCATAGCGATACAACCAATATCTTTCTGGTCATGATATTTTGAGCAGTCGGCCTTAAAATATGACGTCTCTGACAAGACCGTCTCTTCCAATACGACGTTGAAAGAATATGTCCAAAGAATAGTGGGCTCCTCCTCCATACATAAGTTACGTCAAACTCAGTCTATTTCTCTGAAGAAAATATCCAAGAAGCAATATACAGGCTGTGCGGTACTTGTTAGATTTTTTTAGGGGCGATTCCTTGTAATATTTTAAGAAAAGAAAAAGTTCTACATGGTGGGTCAGTTTCCAATATCCGTGGAGATACAGGGTGGTAAAGAAAAGTCTTTCGGACATGTACCCTACTCACATAAACTGTTATATCTTCCAAACTAATAATCATAATTAAACGTGTTATAGCTCGTTTTTTTAATGAATCGAATTACCGCTTATTCAATGTAAGCGTCGATATTGTAGCTATACCCGATCTTGAGAAATTTGCTTCGAAATTTTTTGTTACTGTTAACCTTAAAATTCTTTGATCAATGTGATTTTTTTCAAGAAACCCTGTTATTAAAATGCCATTTTAATTTCATTTTTAAATGTGCCATATTGTTACCTACAACATTTTGTATTTGTGTGCCCAAGACACGGGGCTAAATCAGATTAAAGAAAAAATATATATTTATGAAAGTTTTCAAGGTTGGACTTTTCACTTCATTGTCACACCTCAGTATTTCTTTCTTTAATCGAACGACTGTGGGGACCGGGTCAGTATATCAAAAAATTTGTATTCAAAACTAGTTACTCCGACAGTTTTTTAAATTCCAAATATCTATTTCAAGGACACATCTACATTTCGTGCGCCTTTACACACTTATCAGAGCTTCAACGAATTGAAGATAATCAGAAGTAATGTTACCTTTTTCCTTATCGCGTTCGAACATATGTTTTCAGACATTTGAAATAAAAGTGGGTTAGCAATAAAACTTTAACAATCGCTAAGAGCAGTCGTATGGGTGACGTGTGGTCTGTTCAAGCAAAATTGAAGAAAAAAAAAACTTTCAGAGCCACAACAGATACGGGAATATCTAATTAGAACAATTGCTGATAATACGGTTATTGTTTTGTGTATTTTGTTTTCATATAACTAAAACGAAACCATTCCTTATCGTACAACTTCCGGATCAATGAGTTACGATTGTGAACTTTAAATGTAGGTAGCAACGCGCTATTACATTTAGGATCCATAGACTATACTGGCAAGAGAACTGCATCATCTTTAGCTTTCATATCAACACTGTATTATCTGCTCTATAATTCGTAGACAGGGAGTGATTGCCTCACCTTCTGAATGTGTGGCTTTAACATTCTAAATTAAACGAATACTAACGCTACGTATTATCAAAAGTACTCTGTTTTTTACTAAGTCTAAAAAATACGAATTTAAGGATCTGCCGAATAGTTAGCTTCGTTTATTATTATAATTATTATATTTTAATAAGAGGTATATAAATACACATAATTTTTCTTAAGCACTAGTTACAAAGACCATCAGCTTAGCTTCGTTTATGTTGACATCACCTATTATAATACTTTAGAAAAAGCTGAGCTGATTCAGATATCAAAATCGAATTGCATTATATTTGCAAGTCTTCACTACGTTTTGGCAAATTTCATGCACCTTTCCATGGAAATTTCGTAGAAAAAATTGTTCATCCCTTACTGCAACCAAATTTTAATTTCATCTTTTTTTATTCAATAAACATATTTAAGTCTACTCTTTTATTGACTTCGTCAGCTGTTGTAAAACTAGTCAAGCTAGCCCAGACACCAACCAAAATTTAATTGGGATCGAAATTCCCTATAGATGACGTCAAAAACTGTTATAACTAGCCGTAGAAGATAGTAGGTTCTCGATATTTTTTCTAATTTTTTTTATTGAAATAACCTACACAATACCTAAAGGCTGTATATTTTAGATCTTATAGTATAAATTTCGATGCACTGTAAGTGCCCTAAATTGGACGAATACAAAGAATTTGCTTCTTCTATGAAAACCTCTAGTAGAATTCAAATCAGGCATAGGAAGTTCTTGTCCCAATTAAATTTTGGTTTGTGTCTTGGCTTAGCTGGACTTGTTTTAAAACAGCTGACGAAGTCAAGAAGAGAGTAGACTTAAAAATTTTTATTGAATAAAAAGGGACAACATTTTTAATTTATCTGTTGTAGAAATGATTTTTTTTGCTTTTCTAAACTAGTATAATAGCAGTGCAGTACATGGCGTCAACATAAGCGTAGACATATATCGCGCTCACGTCGTCAATTACGTAGCGAAAAATACTTCTCTATAGCAACTACAAGAAGCACTCTCAATTTTTTTCAAATCTATCCTTGAAATTCAAACTATTGGAAAATTGATTTATGGGAACATTAAAATTTTTATTATAACAATAATTGGTCAATAATCAGAATTTCGGTTTAGAGCACGCTATAATTTAATTTCCAATAAAGATGAAGCGAAATATTTCCCATCCTGCATCTAGAATTCACACCTGATGGGCTGAACGTTGTACAGATATAAAACGGGCTTAACAATTACAACCTATTTTAAAGCGATGCAGAGTAGAGCAGTAAGTTTTACTTATAACATCTAGATGGCGCAAAAGTAACAATTCTGTTGTTGAATGAATTTATTTTTGTCTGAGACTTTACAATCAGCAGATAGAGAGAAAACTCACAGAAAAATGTCTACTAGCACATTTTATGTGTTGAATTCTGAATTTTATCGGGAGCAGAGTAGCCATACCACGTGCTTGTGCTCCGCTCTGGATAAGTGCGCAAAAGATCACACTTAAAGCTTGTATTACACTGTATGTCACTATGTCAAATATTTGACTATTCTGGCTGGCAAATGACTCAGATAGTGTAATATTTTGACAGAAAAAATTTGACTGAGTTTTTCGTCAAATATTTGACAGCATGGCATACAGTGTAATACTAGCTTAATGAGTCGAACAAATATTTTCTGTCTTATAGCTTAAGTTCACAATACCATTTTGCACTAATGCTTCCCTTTTGGCTGACATAATAGAGAAAATGGTTACTATTTTTGCCAATGTCGTTTTCTCGACCTTCTATTGCTGTTTCTCCCAATAGCTCAAATTGTATTGATTTTTCGCATGACTGAACTGTAGCTAGCTGAGAAGTTGCTTACCGAGAAAGGGGACCCAAGGGAAAACATGTACAAGCGGAAATGAGGAGGGCCTCAATATTGAAAGCTCACGTTAATTTTTTTTGCTCTGCTGACACGGCAAAGGTCTAGCTAATGTGGATGTTAAATGCTAATAACGATTACGATGCCACGCTCCGATAAGAAGCTTAGTGTGTAATTCTGGTGAATAGCATTAGAGCGTAAAGATTGATTTGAATGCGACATACGAGTACTGCATTCTGATGTTCTGATACACTTAACTTACTGGACGACAATCGGTTGCTAATTGTGAAAAGCTTAAAGAACCATTTTAGGATTTTCAATAACTACAGAAAGGTATGAGCTGTTTTTGTAGCGAATTGATATGTGCGGAAGAGCCTGGAATCGATACCTTTCCGGGCGGGTAAACTTATGTAACTTTGAACTGAGGGCAATTGAGTAATGCCTAAGCAGTAAGCACTAATTACATGAGGCATATGTGAAGGCTACGTCAACTTTGATTTCAAGTGAGGAGTGCTCACAGCTAACCAACCACGTGATCTTTGTTGTAAGCCAAGACGATAGATATTTTTGCAATTCGTAATAAATTGACCAAAGAGCAATATCGTGTGCAAAGTGCCTGGATACGATTTATGATTCGACATCAGCAGCCAATCGCATGATACTCTGATAGTAATACATATGTAAATATAGAAAAAGGGTGGAGTGTGCCTTTTTCATAACGACTATTGTATGGTGGCTATTGAAAGTAGAAAGACCACAATTGCGACCATTTTCAATCCTGTACCTGCAACTTTATGGCATTACAACATTTTTTGATTATTACCCTGATATGTTCTGAAATTCTTGCGCAAAGGATTAGAAAGGATCTCCTTTTTGTATGGATAGTACCGCAAGGAGAAGTAATTTTGATTATTAATACACACAATCAAACTATTTGCCCTAAACTCAGATCACGTGGTGTTTTCGCTTTCTAGCACACCGCGTTTTCGATTTAGCGAATGTATAAGCACATATTTTTTTTAAGAACATTTGTATGGTACAGTTTCTCGAAGGAGTCCTGGATTTTATTTGTTTTTATTCTTGTACTTTCAAATTGTGATGTGAACCCAATTGTGGTGTGAACATGTTCTTAGTTATGAACTTTCTCCACTAATCGTGACTTATATATGGGAGCTCCTCGAAGGAATGGGGTTAATTTCACTCATTAACGAAATCGATTTTACCTTTTACATGTAAAATCTTTATTTTTATTTTATCTTTATTTCTTGGTTTATAGTGGGTTTCGGAAAAAAAAAGGTCCTACTCTACTCTACTAAGTTTTTAAGTACTTCTGTATGGAGGTTGCGAAGGAATCGTGTGAAACCATACTTGAAACAAAAACATTGACTTAGATACGGACGGATTTAACGGCCTTTCGCGACGCGAAAAATGAAGATTGATTATTAAATGACAAAGAAGTATACGAAGTATAACATCGTTCCTAATAACAATGAAATGAAGGAAGGAGTTCCCGGAATTGCGACCCAATTTTAAATTGGAAGAAAAGGAAACCAAAGTCTGATATCGCCATAAAAGGAAACATTCGCCATCGAAACGCTCATTCATTCATTTCTCAGCTAAACAACATCTCACAAGCAAAGCTAATGAATGCATCTTAAAACACGCTAAGAGGAGCGCATTACACACTGACTTGAAGTATAAATAGCGCTGGCATCTCGACCAAACATCGCTGTGTGCCGTATCTGCTAATCAACTGCCGAGCAAGAGGCCAAAAACAAAACAGATATAAACTTTTCATAAATAAAACAAATTATACAATCTAAATTTATGTAAAATCGTATGTGCCCCCAAAAAATATTTCGAAGCCAAAAGGTAAGGCATCATCTGAAATTTTCTTACCCGCGTGGTAATAAATTTGAAGAAGCCAGCTGTGCTGTACGGCGCAATCGAGTCTACGACTACAAAGTGACTGCCATAATATGCCATTGTCCCTGAATTAATGTGACTATGAACTTTGGCGCTTATTGCGGCCACATATGAACACTCCACGATTGAATTCCTTTTTCAAAAACGCAAATACAAAAACGATCGTGGCAATTTCTCGCTAAGAAGTACTACGCCAAAAATTCTATCCACGGGCGATATCTTTTTTGGCTTTGTACTGAATTCGTTTCAAATTTAGACATGTCTTTTATGGCAATTAGATAATCAGTGTAACTACTCGTGGTTGATTTCTTGAATTTCTTGGCATCGAATTTTTATTTTTAAATTCCCAATAAGTAGATAAAGCTAATCACGATGTTGTATTGGTATCGAATCGCACCGTGGAACCACAAGTATCTATTGCCGTCATATGAAATGGAACCAATCTACATCTTACGTAACGTGGAAAAAGTGAAAAAGGTCGTAAGGCGGTTCGGTTTGCGGGAAGCAAGCAGAAGCAACTCACCTCTTTCAACGGGGAGAATCTTGAGATCTGTATGCCACCAGCCTAGCGCACAATTTGCAACAATAAAAAAAAACTAGTTTTAAATTGAGTCGATTGCGCACATATATTAGCTGTATCTAAATCGAATGCCTTGGCTCGAAGCTACACCATTTGTGCAGTAGAGTGGCGATATATGCGACATATGGCATTGTATGTTGTGGCCCACTTTAGACAAATAGGGCCAAGTCGGTTAGTCTCCTTTGGGCTTTGTCAATTGCTTCAATATCAACGTATCTTAGTGCGGGTATCTTTCAAATTTAAGACATGTACACCTTGCCTGCTCCCCGTTCCGATTAACACAATCTGACGGTAGCTCGGTAAGCACTTCAGGCAGACATTGTGGCTGACTATTGCATTTTTTTTTCACCGTAAAAATTGACCAATTGCTTGCAATTGAATTTACATATCGAGTGAAAGGCTTTAACACTACCCTAACACGTTTCACCTTGATATGTAACATAGAGACCGTATGTAGTTGTGCGCTACTCTTATTAATTGGATTGTAATAAACCCGGAAATACTTGTTTTCCTCGTCGTTTTTTATTATTTTGCATAAGGCATGAAGGTGGGCTTAAAAAGTGATTGGAGGATCTTCCAGGTAAAATGCGTGGAGAGATTGTTTTGAATGATGAGCTAATTGTTGTAATTTATAGGTACATTGAAGTAGAAAATACAATGAAAAGTGACACGTGAGTACGTCATGAAAAATATGATTGGAAAATTAGTTCCCACTCCTTTTTCGCACACTAACTAGGCAGATTTATCGTAATATTCAATAAAACTGAATAACACTACAGGAAACTCATCCTATTAGTGAAAAAATAAGAGTGCTGTTTTTTCGGACAAAGTTTAATTATATGTAACATCAACTGAACTCGTACTAAGGAAAGAAGTCTAGCAAGTAAATTCACTACGTAAATTGGAAAACTTTTAACATAACCAAATCGATACATGAATTCAATGAAAATAAGCACTGAATCAATGAAATTTTTCATCAGTTTTAAGCCGATGAATCTATTCATCATTTAATGAACTGGTTCGATAAACAAAGGATTTTTCATTTAATCAATAAACTTTGTTCTTAAATTTACGAATTATTATCCTTGATTTTGTTCATAAGTTGACATACTTCGTTCATTGAATCAATAAATTTATTCGTAAGTTGCTGTATTTCAGTCATTGAATCAATGAACTGTGTTCATAAGTCAATATATGTACACCGTTCGTTTGCCAATGATTAAGAAGTTTTCTGGAAGTCGCGAATAGTATATTTTAATTTGCTCTTTTTCCTTAATTTTATCCTTCACTACTGAGATATTTTGTTATAAGTGATACCAAGCTGTTAATACTTAAGGGATCCCTAAGAAAACTTCTGCTTTATAAACGTATTAAAATAATTTATCCAATTTGAGTAAAATAATAAAGAACACGTTTTTTTAATGGTTACTGCTAGAGAAAAATAGATTACATGTCTCTAATCACGATGTCCGATTGAACCTTAAACATAAAAATATTGAAATCAAGTCTTTTATTTCACTTCACGACTAAGTAATACTACGAACTGAACGCGACGCGATGTAATCAAAAATTGATCGTTTCCCAGTCGGAACAGTAATGTCTACGGAATCAAATCCGTACAATATACTAGCAGCTTGTACACATTACTCTTTCGATAACAGCACTAATTACTTTAACCCGCATAGGCCCTAGGGCGTAATCGCTTACAAAGCACACGACAAGAAAAGCCTTATTTCGTTGAAGAGTTGTAAATAGTCACAAAGCATATTACATGTAAGGCCTTGTTTCATTAGAGAGCGGTAGCAACATACAAATTACATGAAAAGTAAGGCATTATATCAATAGTGAGTGGTAAATACTTTAAATGTATGAAAAGTAAGGTCTTGTAATAGTCAGATCAGTAATGTGTACTGAATTGATTCCGTACTAGCAACTTGTACCCATTACTCTTTCGATAACAGATCTTATTACTTTAACCCGCATAGGCCCTAGGGTGTAAACGCTTAAAAGCACAAGACAAGAAAAGACTTATATCGTTGTAAATACTTATAAAGTATTGTGTTCGTCTCCAATTTAAACTATCCTTTACTTTGTTGAGTTGCAAATAACAACAATATGAAAAATCGAAATTGTTTCAACAGTAAAAAAACCATTTATTCAATATAAAATAAATTAAAACACGTAAATATTACATAAGAATTCATTCAATAAACAAAATAAAAAATTAACAAAAATAAGATTCATAAAGATAAGAAAAAACTCTATCTAAACTAATTGTTTACTTCGTTTTATATAAATAACACTTATTGGAATTTATTACAAATGAACAGCACTTCGCAACATTTGAAACACTCGGAACGAACTGAATTTAATTATGGGCCCTTTGATATAAAATTAAAACGAAACGTTAATGATTGTATCATCCCTTTACTTATCCGCTTCTAAGACTTACTTTCGAAAATTGTTACTAAAGCCAAGAGCATTTGGCAAAACTATAAGGTTTCAGATTGTACCATCTCATAACTTACTCGCTTCTAAACCATTACTTTCGTAAGTAGATACTAAAGACTATACCGTTGGAGAAAACTGTAACGTCTCGGATTTTTTCCTCTTATAACTTACTAGCTTCCGTAAATAGTAACTGAAGCCAAGGACGTATGTATACGTATGACGTATGCCATAATTGTATGTTTGTCATTAACTTTTTTTTTTACTGTCGAGTTCAGGTGCTCCGTTCGTTGAATCAATGAACTTTGTTTCTAACTTGACGTATTTCGTTCAATGAATCAATGAACTTCGTTTATGAGTTGACGTGGTTCATTGTCGAATCAATAAATATTGTCCGCAAGTTTACGTATTTTATTCATTGAATAAATGAATGTTATTTACACTTTGATGAAACTGTTCATTGTCAGTGTGGTTTTTCGTTAATTTATGAACTTAAAAAAATAGGAAAGGGTTTCTGTATCTTTTGTAAAAAATATTATTGAACGAAATAGAAATACTTATTTTATTTCACGGCATCTCAATATGCCCTTTCCTTCCCGTTCAAAGTAATGGGCCTCACTTTTTTATATTTTTTAATGAAATTATTCATAGAATCAATGAAATGTACATTGAGCTATGAATTTTTTCATTCTTTGTACATTGAGTTACGAAATTTTTCATTATTCAATGAAATCGTTCGTTGAATTAATGAAATTTAAATTGATTTACGAATTGTTTTCATTATTTGCTGAAATAGTTCATTACAATCAATGAACGAATTATGATGAAATCATTTCATCAAACTATGAATGTTTTCATTAAAAATACGGAGGTTGTTTTTGTGTATGGAACGAAAGTTGATAAATGGCTGATCATTAAATCAATGAAAGGTTCAACAAAATTAAATTATTTTCAATTAATTTGTACCCAGTGTCCGGTTTCATACGGTGTTCAGTTACGTTCTAACGGTGTTCAGTTACGTTCTAACGGTGTTCAGTTACGGTTCTAACTTCTAAGCTTTCATACAGTTAGAAATAAAGTGAAGATCGTAGTAATGGCCCTAAATCAATGAATTTCAGTTCATAAATGGAATTTATAACTTTATGAAAATACTATACTAGAACAATTAGATACATACTACATTCATATACCAAGTTTTAACTTTCTAGTGCAACCCGTTTCTGTGATTGAAAAAAATGCACCTCAGGAGAGGAAAGCCGGTTTTTCTTACCAATAAATCGTTTCATTGTTACACAGAAAACCAAACAGTAGTAACTTTCTGTTATTAGCGCGCTTCTTCAAATATAAAAATCAGAATATTTTCCTTTTCCTCCTTTTATTTTTTAGTAGATAGTTTTCGGGATCAATTTTTAAAGATCTCTTCGGTGGATTCTAGTCCTATAGGTATCTACTTGTTTTGTGCACCCGCTTCCGTACTCAACTGAACCTTTAAATAATTTTTAATTTTAATTTTTTTAATAACTTTATGCGCCTATAAGTTCCAAGTTTCAATTTCGTAGCGTGAACCGATCCTAAGATATAAAGTTTCGAATTGAATCCACGATCTTTGGATGGTTGGCGGAATACAAAAAACTGGTGTTCATAGATTTCAGAATTGAAGGAAATGTTCCTTGGATCGAGATGATTTGGGTTGTCTCGCTATGGATGCTGATTTTAAGCTTGTATTACAAAATAAAATGAAATAATGTGGCAAATAAAAATTTGACGATTACACTATCTGGCAGCACTTGTCAGCGAGAATAGTCAAATGTTTGACTTAGTGGGATACAATGTAACACAGGCCTTAGTCTATAGACAATATGGTACTCATCTGGATCTTTACGCTGGCATTGAACATGTCTTTGGAGATGGAAATCCTACCGTGTCAAAAGGGTGACGTAATAGAGCCTGCCCGCTTTTCTGATGAAAGAAACAAGGTCAATATAACGTCTTGGTCGGTGTATTTTAAGGCGCTATGAAGGGAAGGAAGGATAACACTACGTTTAACTTCTATATTTAGTCCCATTTCTCCTTGTTCTACTTGCAGAATTATCACATGCAAAGGAATAAATTATGGGCATATCGCGTGCTATTTTCATTCTATCTTCAAATCTTGTGGACTTGTAGATGATTCTCAATACAAAATAAAACAACAATGTTGTGTTGAATTACATCGGTTGACAAACGTGTAACTTATTATATTTAAAAAATAGAGATGACTGATATTATTGTCCTACTTATTATTCCCAAAAAATGGCCTGATAACAGTGTTATCACGCGGCCCGATTTCGTAAAAACATCAAATAAGATGTAGATACAAATTTCTAAGCTTTTTATGAATTTCACATGTTTTCGATGAACAATAATTAGTTGTATAGGGTGTTTTTTTTAGAGGTATGGTATTTCTTTTTTGAAAAAAAGACATACGTAATTTACCAAATGGCAAAATTTTTTTTTATTGAAAAGATTATTTTATGGCATTTAATTTTAAAAACAATTTCGGGTATATGACCACCGCGACTGCGTCTAATGAACACCATCCGATTAGTACAATTTTGGTCACTTTTTCGAGCATTTCTGGCCTTATCATCATCAATAACCCGTCGAATATTGGCTTCTAAATGTTGATTCGTTGCTTGCTTATCAGCATAGACCAGTGATTTGATTTATTCCTACAAAAAGTAATCCAATGGTGTCAAATCGCACGATCTAAGCGGCCAATTGACAGATCCAGTTCTTGGGTTGATTTTTTCACCATATAATTGACGCAGCGACTGTGAGTTAGCCGTATAGAACGCAAATTTCGAAAATAAATTTCCACAATTTGTAAACGGTGTTCTGGTGTAAGTCTTTCCATGATAATTTGCCAAAACGTACTGAACAAAAATGTTAAAGCCACAGTCAAGTTTGACAGATATCTGTACTGAAAATACTATACCTCTAAAAAAATACCCTATATAACCTTTGAGCAGACTAATGTCTGCCCAGTCCAGTTCCAAGGTAGTATTTTAGAGTTCAGAACTCACGTGTATTAATTAGTCAGGCGAAATCTGAACTCCAATCTCAACCTCTGTTGATAGTTTCAGTTAATCTACGTCTTAATCTAAAAAACGACGCTTGTATTTTCTATGGGATTAATAAACTACACATCAGCTTGCGAAATTGCAAGCATTTTGAACACATGACGATTACGAAAACTCCTATCGATCGTCGTTGACAAAAAGTTGTGCATTTACAAAGTTTAATCTAGAAAAGTACATGCTATGCCCGTAGTAAAACTTGGCAACATCACAAAGCAAAATAGACGACCTCTAATTCGAAACGAGAAGCTAACGTGAGCCACAACGTGAGCTATGTTCGTACTCATATCGTGTTTTGTGTAGTATAATTCAACTGGCGGAAGTAGGGGTTGGTTGGGGCACAGCTTATCTTCCCCTTCTTTCTGAGAGCGAATCCAAAACAACCTCTCCAGCCTACTGTTTTGGTGTCTATATACCACAGGTAAGCCTTTAGGCAAGGTATAATACATAAACCTACCTGACCTGCAAAGTAGATAACAGTCATGCACGTGGTAATCATATGGTTGAGCAGTTGAGCTATTTGCTAGTTTGATGGAGTGAACGTTGCATCGTGACGGTAGACAAGAAGAGGGAACTCTAACAAGTACTAGAGTCATGTGACCCATACAAAATAGTGCACTACTGCACAAGTAATTAAGCGACCTGTTTTCTATTCTGTAATCGGGTCTCAGAAATCTGCTTTTGTGTGCTTGCTTTTTTGCTTTGCGTTTTTCCTGTTCTTGGCCGAGTGGACTCGAGTAGTGTGACACAGTTTCCAGGCCAAGCATAAATTTCCAACACCGCTTCTGGGCATTAGTTTTAGGTACGTAAGTAAAGTATGCACCAACTCCTTGTATTGCCATGAGGAATAGAAAATCTCTTTGATGTATGCTCGTACGATACAATCTACTTGAACTGATTTTAAACATGAATCATCTCGCATAGCAACACACTAATCGATTTTTCTCATCCGGATATTTGCAGGAGTTTAGACGGAACTGACAACATGATTCCAACGTCGGTAACAAGCCCAGGGAACATCACCCAATCGGCATCATCTGCTGTTATTGGAATAGCGTCGTTAATTTTAGAAGGTCGATCGCTATCTGACGACGAGTTTATTTCGACTCCATCACAAAATCCGAAAATCCATGAAAAATCACTACCAGGCAGCTGCTTAAGACCATGCCGATCGGTCAATGCCACGAATAATCCTCCGTCTTCTGCTATTTCACCTTCGTTTAAGCCGAATTCAAATGAAAGCACCGCGCATTCGTCCTTGTTGCATATACAACGTCTACGACAGAAGCTGGGACAACTTCAGCAATCGTCGCCAGGAACAAGTCGTGGCGATCACTTCTTGTCCGAACAAGCGATCATGATCGGTCAAAATGAGTGCAGCAGCAATAGCATGACACCGAATAATAACGATGACGACGAACTGGTCAAATACATTGAGCGACGGCAACCGAAACAACAGTCGTCCACTGCATATTCTGTAACCGATAATAAGCACTTGAATACGCTTCAATCGTTGGCAAAGACCTGTCTTCGAACTGCACCTCGACCCAACAAAGTAATGCACGATCATTGCAATAGTTCCGGACAAAGTGTTGCTGGATGTAGTGTTGAAGTTGGTGCAGGCTACGGATTTAAACCGTTTGCGTCGTCAAGTCAGCATAAGTCCGACATTTTTAATACGAAAACAATGAAAAATGCACCGACACGTAGCGAAGAAAAGTGTTCGGTGGCCGCTCCTAAACAGGGACCACACTGTGATAATTTCCTCAGAAAGGTGGGCCTGACGAAGATAGATGCAATGGTCGATATTGAGGAACATATCTGTGATATGGCAAATTTAAATGAAATTGTAAGTACCCTTCTTCATTTGCTTTTTGTCCAACCAATGCTCTACGTTTTTTTTCATTATTCTAGTGCTATCGCTGGCAATTGCACTGCCGTCAAATTGATTGTATTATGTCCAGAACTGATCCGATATGCATAGAAGTTTATTTGGGACCAGAAAATCATGAAATACTTTTGGAGCAATGGATAATCCAGCAGATAGAAAAGTAAGCTTATTTCCATCCTGTTGAAGTTCTGTCCCCAATTCGGTATGCCACACACATTCATTCTTATGCATCTTTTCTCTCATTTTAGATCAACTGCGCCCATTATGACACTTCAGTCGTTGTCGAATGCAATCCGTAGTCAATTGTATTTTTCGCAAATAACTGCTTGGACCGATCTAATTAAGAATGCAAAGCCGTACGATCGCGAGATTATGGATCACGTTCGCGTTATTAAGGGTTCGATTCGACGTAAGCCGCGCCTGGACATCTTATATCGTATCAAAGCTTACGACTCAACTGCCTGTTTTAATTCGAAACCAAATGTTCATGATTTTCCCAACATTGTGATATCGGAAAATTGTTCCATTTCGGTATGCCTCAAAAGTCTTCCACGTATCCAAAGCGGACTACCGAAAATAGAAGATAGCATAAATACTAGTTGTAGCAGTAGTAGTAATTGTACGTATCCGCTACCAGTATCGTGTGGTAGTAGCGAATGCAGTACGGATCAGTCGAATTCGTCGTTGGACGAATCGATGGTTCTGGACGATCGATTAAATTTACCGTGCCAGGAGAAGGGTAAACACAAATGCGCCTTTGACGAAGAATATGGAAATTCGGATGCTGCAATCGAGGAGGGTATGTCCAATTCGGATGTGTCGCACAGGGAGAAACAATTGTTGAAATATCGAAAGCGTATGATGAAACGCGATAAGAAAAAGACAACAGCAAGCACGAGCAAATCGGCGATAAACGTTGTCTTGGGCAATCATTCGCACAATCATCATCACCAACAACACCACCATCACCAGCAGCCCATGCAGCTGGAAGATAAGCCGCAACACAATGAAGACATCCATTCGGAGGGAACTAATCAACAACAAACCATACATGAGTTTGGCTCGATCAACTCGATACGTCCGCCGCTATATCAGACCCAGCACAGTAAGGCCGAAGCTGTTCAGACCAATTCGGTTGAAATGGTATCAGTCGGAACGCAAACGGTCAATTTTACTATGCTATATCCCAACTGCGAGACCTGCGGCAATGAAATGGAACTTATTTGCATTGATTGCGATACCAAATCGTTGCAGTGCACACCACCGCATACCAGCTGCCCACAATCAACAACTGCTGATAGAAGCTGCAATAGTAGTACTCCGAAAATGGGAAAAGGTGATATCCTTTTGCAGGCTATCGAACGTACACCGCGGCATAAATTTCACGACGCCCGCAATAATAACAATAACAACACGCCAAGTTCGAAGACTCTATCGAAATCGAAAACGAATGATTGTCAATTGTGCAAGCGACAAAAGACGCAACATCACTATCGGGAGCGTAGTGGTTTAGCGCAGAATCAGTACAAAGAAGAGAAGTTGGCCGCGGCGGATAGCGTTGACAGCCACATGTCGTCGGAATGTGCTTGTACGAACGAATATGCCGTCAATTGTTGCACTAATAAATCCAGCAGTAGTAAAGCTCTCGGCCATTCCGAAACGCCTACGGAAACAATGATCTCGAATGAATTTAAGCTAAGCGACGATTTCGATGCTCAATTCAAAACACCGAAAACCCACTTCAGCCCTAGGAATCTGCTCAAGCCCACCCCGCTGTACATAAACTGCTCAGAAAAGCTACCCCCATCGAAATCGATCCCGAAAATCAACTTATCGAACATATTCAATAATTCATCATGTTCGCCGTCATCTTCGGCACCGATTCCCATATCAACTTGGGACACGTTCAATTTCGAAAATATTCTAAGTCCCGATATACCGGTTCAAAAGTCAAATTCGGCACCGACTCTACCGAATTCGCCGTCCTTATCGCCACGATTTCTAAAGCAGGCTGCAATCTATAAGCGACGCGCGCGACACTTGTCCGATCGATCATCGGAACGATCTTCGATCGGTTCGGACGAACAATACTCGGATGAGGATCTGGAAAGTTTGTACAGTCCGACATCGTCGCCAATCAAGAGCCGAATGTTTCTGAAATCAAGCGGATTTGGACGTCGTCCGTTTCTGGGGAGTTTTGAAGAGTCGCTTCTGCAGAAGCGTTTCGTACCAAAGAGTCAAGTGGCCGGATTTAAAGTTCTACTGGGCGCGTCGGGCGGTTTCTGTCCGACACAATTAACTATACCAGCTGTTGCCAGCTTCTATGAGTTATCGAGCGGATCTTCAATGAGTACGCCATATGTGGTTAGTTCTTTTTTGTTTTTTAATGTACTGATTTTGGTCCAGATAATTCAAATTGTTTTTTGTTTTTTCTTTCAGTGTGAAATACGTTTGTCACGTAAAGGATACACCGTACCACGAGTCGGTACAGTGCAAGCAACGCTCCTTAATCCACTGGGGACGGTGGTTCGAATGTTTGTGATACCCTACGATTTTCGTGATATGCCAGCAATGAGTCAAACTTTTATACGGCAACGAATTCTTGCCGTCGATTCAAGTGTCGATGCCGACAATCACGGGACAAATAGAGAGAATAGTTCGAGTGGCCTTGGACATAGTGATATGTCATTTGGTGAGCAAATGCGATCGCTTCGATATGCAATACATTTGAGGTAAATAGAGAGCTTGAAGTTGTCTCGATGTAATATTGTAATATTTTATCGTTGGCTTTTTTTCGTTTTGCAGATTCCAAACATCACGTTCAGGTCGCCTAGCCCTTCACACCGATATACGTTTATTGATCTCACGTCGTACCGATTGCGATACAGCAGCTGCACACGCCAAACGTGCACTTGAATCACCGAACGAACTTCGAATAGTTACGATTAAACCCGACCATCCAAAGTACAGTTCCCGTCACGAAAATCCAAATAAAATTTAGTAGTTACTAACTAGTATTAAGTCGCAATCACACAATTATTTATTATTTATTTACAATAATTTTAGGATGCGATTTAATCAGATTTTTAATTAGCAAAAGGCTAGAACGGAACGAAACACTTGAAATGAAACATGCAAAGAGCACACACTCACGTTAATTTCGGTTATTTCCGTCACGCCTTGTCTGTTTTTTTTTAAATTTTTGTGTATAGCGTTAAGGAAGAATGTCTTTTTATGGAATTGGCTAAGTTATTTCATAGCTTGACGATATGTGAGAGCGATTTATTATCGCACTTATGTTGATACAAAGAAGAAGAAAAACGAATACGTTGAAAATTGTTTGAAAAGAAAAGTACAATAATTTTATTTTTTCTACTAAGGCGAAAACTAAAGATCGTCTGAACTTGGCTCTTTTGTCTCGATCATGTGTGATGTGGCACTCATATCGATCTGATGTGTTTCAATCCTTTATTTTTTTTGTTATAAAGTTTCTTTATTTTTTATGCGCGCGCGGTATACGCGACGCTTAACGAAACGAAAATATGCCGGGAGATATGAATTTTGTAATACTGTAAAGTAAGCTTTTATTTACGAAGCGAACAATTAAATTGAAGCGAAGAAAACACAATAATTAAGTAAATCAAGCGACATCAATATTAAAAAAAGATACAAATAATTATAAAGCATTTCTGTGATACGATATGAGTGCTCGAGTGATTTTTTTAATTATTTTTTATTTTTGTTTGTTTTCCCTCCAATTACATATTAAATCTTTCTTATTGATTTCATTTCGCCACTCCGCTGTATTTAAATTTAAATATTTTTCGTTCTAAAATGAAAGAACACAACAATTTGACGCATAATTTCCAATTGTTTGTTTGGTGATTGAAAAAAAGTGTATTTTACCACTCTCATTTTATTTTTTATTACTTTGTAAGGAAACGAATTCAAACTGATATTTGTGAGCGGTTTTTTTTATTAAGGTTATACATTTGTTGAAGAAAATACGAAAATGGTGAAAATGTATTATGAAAATGAAAGAAAAAAAATATATTTATTTAATTGAAAATGTTGTAACTGTCTATGTAGAAAAACAAACTTTCGAAAATATTACGAATGCCATTTGTTGGTAATTTACACCGATTAAATTTGAGTTTTGTAGTTTTTAGAGATAAATTTTGATCTTCTCTGCCACTATGTAGTCTGGTAATAAAATCAGAGAGGCCGAATCTCATTCTGTTCGAAAAATCATTGCATAGTCCACTGCAATTAGTAGTTACTAGTAGTCTAATGTACAGACCAATTGACACAAAAGCAAATGTTTTTTTTTTTCCGAATAAAGCGATGTACACATTGCACACGACCGAACGAATTGTCAAATCTTCAGTTATTAGAAAATTGGTTGAAATCATTAATTATAACATTTTTAAGAATACCAGAAGAGAAAATTTCTAGTGATTTGGATTTTCATTGATAATATTTAAAAAAAGTTCGTCTGTCAGTACGAATATTTTTAGTCGTACGACGGATTAATTTTTCTTTTTATTATCAATTAAAACTACAAATTCCTGGAGATTTTCTTTAATGGTATTCTTGAAAATATTATAATTTACGATCATACCAAATTTTTCAATAACTAAAGATTTCACAATAGGTCGAAAAACGAAAAATCGTATTCAATGTGTACAGCGCCTAAAGTCTCATAAAACGGCATACCAACCTTGAGGTTGAGTACTTTGCGCGTTTTTTTGTCCCTTGTAAGTCTATTTGTGCCAGACCTCTGTGTATTTCAGGTGAAAAAGGCTTGCTGCTCGATTCTGTGATTATTCTCGCTGGATCCCTAAAACAGAGGCAACTCATTATACTTGCAATGGATGGTCAAACTGAACCACATTTTCGATATAAAGAACTTCTTGCGCTGAATTACGATAAAAGCAAGTTCATCTTGAATCTGACCAGATCTTATCACACTTATTGGAGTGCTTGGAGGGGATGGACTGTTCGGAAGATACGCTAGATGAGTGCCAAGGCGAATTATCTTTGTTTTGTGTTAATCATCCACGTCGTATACGAGTGCCCGGCTTTATCGAAAATGAGACTGTTCAAATTCGACGCATATTTCCTCGATATCGAAAAGGGCAAACTTTATAAAATCATCAAAATAGTTGTACGATCTACGAGTAATACACTGTTCACAGTGGAGCGCATCGAACAAACACTGAAGTTTGTGAAGAAACTTACCATACCTTACCTTGCAAACCTACTGTCGTACTCATAAGAACGTTTGTAGAATTATTCATTTTCTTCTTCAACGATTTTTCCTTCAAATAAATTGTTCCGAGGAAATTTCGTTGGGTTGGGTCAATCTCAGAATTTTGTATCTATGCATCAACGGTCCCTGTTTTTGGCGAGTCTGTGTCAAAGAGTAAGACTGGATACGTTTAATTCTACATAAACTGCTCTGTGTAATAAAATACGAATTTTCAATTGAAATCTTATCAGCTTTTTTTTGTCGTAGAATCCATTTAAAGCGAGACACTCTGTTTTGGGCAAAATTTTAATCTGAAAGCCTTGCCAGAACGTTTCGAAACGTTACGCGTTCCCTTTACCAAATCGGATCGGAGCCACTGTTCTTTCTTCACATTAGCAAACTTTTGAGAGTTTATTCGGAACACAAGAATCTCTAAAAACCCCATCATTTACTTACGTGATAGATAGCCCTACAAATAGGATTCGGTCTGACCAGATTATTGGTATATTTTGGGCTTCTTCGTCGGTTTATTGCCTTTTTGCCTAGCCGTGATTTTTATAACTTTGGCGAAGGCTGATACAACAATAGCCAAGGCTCTAATTGTCTTGACACTGACAAAATGAAATTTTAACAGTTGTTTAATAAATTTATAATTTTATATTTCATGCGCAACGAAATATTTGTATGCTAGCAGGAATTCGAAGCCACGGCCTCAGTGTTTGTAGACTAGCGCGTTTAGCCACTACACCACCGAGATATTAGATTATAAATCCCTTCCAGATGAGCAAGAAACGGCCATATTCTTCACGTTATGCGATTGATTGATCGATGCAACTGCTTTGATGCACTACAGAAAAATGTCTTAACTGAACTGACTCTACTTGAAGGTAGACAGCAGATGGGATAGCAATCATTCCCCAGTCTGACACCCTCCTAAGGAGGTTCGTGCCAGGAAGTTGAAGGATGCAAGAGTTGAGGTACAATTGCTCAGCAAGTCTAATCTGAATATTGTACAATTTCATTCAGTGCAGAAGCTGAATAGTCTTGTCTTCTGTATAGAGAAAATCCAGCAGAATACATATAACAAGAATTTTTCAATCTTCAAAGTTTTTTCTGATGCTGATTCATGCTTTATATTTTTTAAATCTATAAATCGATGCTTCTAAGACCCTTCGGGATGGATCTTATTCTTATTCTCGATACCACTTTGTTTTTCAATTGACGATACACTCGTTTTTGGATGCATGGGGAAGGTCACAAATGAAAGAGTTTTCATATATATATATCCGTCGAACAGAAGCTCTCTTTCCTAGCGTGATAAATTTGTCGTTGTTGGACTTGACCTCTTAAATTTTTCACAGAAACCTTTTCTATTGGCGTTGGTAGACCTGCGTGATAAAAACCTCATTTGAAGTTGATCGCATTGTACTTGTTAAGTTTTCTATCCAACCAACAACCTGATGCTATTTTTTCTCATCATTTTTCTTTACAATTGTGACTTATTGTTCGAACTTGGGTTCTTGTGTGACCCCAGATCGGAGCATAGTGCACAACTTTCAGTTCCGTGCGATAGCCAAAAACTGTTGGTGTTAAATTCGACCATAACCGAGGCATCATTTCTGTATCTAGTGCCATTTTTCGCTTTTGGGACAAAACGGGTCTTCCTCATGCTTAAAGCGGTGAAAATACTGCTTAAAGTGGTGAAAATAATGCTTAAAACGGTGAAAATACAGCTTAAAGCAGCCATGTCCGCCTTGTCACAAAGCAGTCTACTTTTCCGTGTTTGAGTCTTATCCAGAATCAGAGGGAACGTCCATCTCCCATTGTTCAACCTTTACCATTCCTGGATGCTGCACCGTTGCTCATCCACTTTCGACATTTCACCTGTTTCGCCGATTGCTTCATTTGAAGCTGTTCTGCAACGACCGTTAAACAGATCTCAGTTTCTGAAACTTTTTATCAGGTAAAGTGTAGCAAACAGATGTATTCGTAGTTATTTAGTTTGTTTCTTTGGTGTCCCTTTTTTTCCGCAGATACAAAACCTGTTGCCAAATTCAGTCGATCAGATACAGCTGGGATTTCTTAGCTTTTGGTTAAACATTTGATAAAAGGTGAATTTACCGAATCATAGCAATTCTGGATATGTCCGAACTCTTATCTACTCCTTGATGAATATACAACCCTCTAAGTTGCTTGGGGTTTGTACCTGAAAAAATCTAAATAAATGTAGCAAACAAATATCAGAGGTCCAGGTTCGTTTAATAAGCAGTTATTGAGTATTCAGTTTAATCAAATCAATAAAAATATCAAATACCTACATATTTAAACCGAATAATTTAAGAACACAATATAGTAAACCGAAATGTCTACTAAATGTATGAATATCGTTGACAAAAAGAATTAGAATATGTAATAAGAAATAAAATTATATTTTTGTTTCTTACGTATTTTTCGATTAAGACTTGTACCAAATTTACTTACTTACTTACTTTTTTCAGTTCGGCAAGAACATTGTTGTAGAACAGTCTAGTAATAGAAGCATAGCATAATTCTGTAAGAAAAAGTATGTGCAAAAATAAATTAAAAAAAAGGAAAATGTAATATTCATCATCGGATAGGAATTATATCGGTGCTAAATAAATTTCAGCCATTGACTTCATTATAAAATATAAATGTAATCTGTATATTAAAGATGAGAATGCTCGAAACTATTCTAAATATTGCGTACTATCGAGAGAGTATCGAACATTTCCGGTCTGTACATATCTTAAAAAGAAACAATAATTAATTTTATGTATTTAGAAAACAAACCTTTATTTGAGTCGGCATCCTGTCGGAGTTTCAACTCGAATACATCGAAGGATTGTCGTAAAAATTGAATTTTGAAAATTCAAAATGAAAACAATATGTAGAAAAGAAAGAAATTATTTTTATTGTTCTTCATTGTTCACAAAATAGTAATGAAAGAAAAAAATTTCATTAAAATCTGTTACAACAGAATACTTAAAATTTTTCTTGTAACGAATAGAAGAAGCCTAGTGTAGCCAAATTATACGATAAATTCACTTTTGCTATATTTTTTCTCCACTGTTGTACGAGTAGTTATACACATTTAATTAAAATCATATACAAGTTCTTTTAATTTGCTTTTTTTTTCGAATCGTTTTTACCCTGAAGAACATTTCGATTCAGGATAAGTCGCCGTTTTACATTCACGAATTTAACTTTGTGGTTTTGAAATTATTTATTTTTGATTTATGTTGTGATTTAATTTTTTGGGTGGTTCTTTGATCACTGCCATTGCAATAAATAAATTTAAAAGAAGAAGAAAAAAATCGTTATAAATAAAATACATACTGTGAAATTTAAAAATGAAATTGAATAACGAATTACATTTTAAATAAGAATTACAATTAATCGTAGAGGAACTCGTTTACTTGTTGTTTATTATTAGTAGGGTGTTAAATTATGGCAAGTTCCAATCGATCGTGACTAAAACCGTAAATAGACGTGAAATTTCCGTCGGTCGGAATATTACTATTTTTTTTTTAAATGCCTAAAGTGATTATAGTTTAAAAATCAAGAAATGGATAAAAGTGGTTGGTTGTTGGAATGCGTTAGAAATGAAAGGAAATTCGAATGGGGGAATATTGGAAGATAATCTCCAGTTTAGAACAAATTAGTACATTTGATGAAAATTTGTACACACGTAAGCTAAACCTGCATTTTGTAATGCCTAAAACAAGGGAATATTATTCCAGAATAGGGTTCTGAACTTTCAAAATTCAACAACGTCCTGCACTATAGTCCTGTATTTCGTATTTGATATTTGATTTCTAGTTCCATCCCAAATATAGCTTCTTTTAGTCCCGGCACATTTTTACTGCTTGATACAGTGGCGTAACTTCAAGAATGGGGGCTCCCATGTTCATCAAGAAAGAGACCTATATTTTTTCGGGGACTAACCCCATAGTGTGACAATTGGCTACTCATTGTAATCAATCACAAAAATCAATCAAAGGAAATAAAATTTGATACTAGCTTATCAAATCTTAATGGACGCAGTAACAATACCTCACTATTATTGCAGTTCATATATTAGACAGTTCGATATGCTGTTCGGTTGTGCTACTTCTTGTTTTAGTAAGCTACCTACTGAAAATTCTGAAACAACAACTTTTATAATTTGAGCCATGTTGGGCTAGTTTCATTTTGAGTTCAATCTTAGAAAATTTGAAGCGTATGCCGACCGCAAAATTTTGTGTTTAATACTTTTGGTTTCACATGGGTTGGGATTGGGCTATTTCGGGCTACATATATTTGGAATTTGGGCGTCCTAACTCTCACTGTTCAGACGACGAGAAGATAGTTATTTTACAATTCATCGAATGAATGCACAAATTTTTCAAGTACTTTCGTATGGACTGCTACTATTGGTTTTCTACACTGGATGTATTAACGTACTAGAAATTAAGGGTTAAATAAAGGGATTTCGTTCATTAATGGACTAAGCCTTGCACGCATTCTTGAGTTATCGTGCGAACGCATGAACAGCGGATTTTGGGGTTTGGACCATCATTGGAGTAAAATATTGTATTTAGCTTTTACGTTCGAAGATTTGTTCAATGCATTACAAAGTTTAAATTTCGTGAAAAAGTCCGGAAAATGAAAAATTCGGAAAAATTCGTGCCTTCCTCAAACTGGTACCAGGCCCATTATAATTTCAGAACAGAGTAAATTTGTTAATGTATCTGAGGCAGCGATAGTGTTAGCACTATTTTAGTTTTAAATTTAAATTTTAAAGAAATTAAAAAAAAACGAGAATAGGTTGGGTATGTCAGCTCTTCTGTGGTGTCCCTCTCCTTGATACCCAGATACTTAATGCTTAGAGGTTAATCCAGAGCTGTCCTCGATAGCCTAGTATTAAGTACGCTTGTCTACCATGAGTGATACAGTAGGTACGTCCTCGATCGATCGATGCAGATGATCTAGATCTAAACTAGCTGGTAGTACCAAGTACCAAGGACTGTATGTTAGGACTTTTTAGGATGTGATGCTCTGTAATCTATGAAATTTTGTAAGTCGGTTCAATCGAGTATCGGATCTTATAACCTTACAAATGGAAAAAGTGTAGTGACAACCTGATTTAAAAAAAGGCTTGATATCGTATTCCCATTCATTCTTATAACTAATTCATTTCAGTAGCCATTCACTTTTATCTTTAGATTCTGGATTGTATAATTTTTAACTATTACCACCCCCGGTAACACGATCACAAGTTCTCCCAATACATTTTATTTTATTGGCTTCATTTTAAACGTCTGCATTCTTTTCCGCCACTTTTTCACTTACGTTACGTATTACATATAAACTAAAAACAAATTTGCATCATATAATAAATCGTAAATGTGATAAAAGTCACGCGCTTAGATTGGAACAAGCAATTTAAAGTAAAAAAAATTAAATAAGTCATATTGAAAATATTTTCGTAGAAGTCGAGTGCAATTTAGCACTCTATGTGTCCTATATACTTTGCAGTTGAAAGCTTAACTGAATTAAAAGAACGATAAAAACCACTTTAAAATTTATGCGTGATATTAGGAAGCCAATTTCAATGTAATTAAGCTTTTGATAAATCATTAATGTTGAAAAAGACAGACCGAGAGAGAGAGAGAGAAATGGAATATTTTTGCATCAAACATTATTTTTCTGTAATTTTTAATTCATTCAAAATTCATGTCGCGTTACGCTTGCGTAGTAAATTATAAAAGAAAGAAAAAAAAAACACAATATTCAGGTAACATAAATTAAATTCTTAAGAAAAATCAACTGTATAAAAAATCTATATTTTATTTTGTGTACACACCATGACTTTATTATTGTTACGTCGAATGGAATCATAGAGAGTTCAATACAATGAAATAAAAATACTAAAATCAAATGAAATTAAAAAAAAAAATACTAATCATATATTTTCCCAATATTGATGTTTTATCGATTAAGAATATACTTACAATGGAAATAAAGTTAATTAAGAAAATAACAAGGATAATTTTTAATAATGAACTTCTTTCATGGCTTACAAATTTGGTATGTTTTCTATTTATACCTAATCTACCGTGTATTTTGCTACTAGCGGCGCCATTCAGCCAACTCGCGGCACCTAGAGTAACTAAACAAAGTTTTTTATATCAGATGCTGTCAGTCATTGAATATGGAAAGCGATTTTAGAGAAAAAGTGGGAATTACTTCTGCCGCTTGTAATTCTGTCTTTTAAGTATCCATTCGCTTCCCAGTTGGTCGCTTGTCTCTTTCGAGACATAATCTCGATGGTTTGAGCCTTAGGAATCATATTGCATACCTTTCTTCAATACTAGATAGAAAGAAATAGCAATAAAAACACACAAAACCACGATGTATTTGAAGTGCAGAAAACGACCGCGGAGAAGCGAAGAGATCGAAGACTTGAGATGACGTCTGCCACTTAGAAAAGTCATGGCAAACTTAATTCGGAATAAATTTAGTCGTACGTATTTATTCAATTCGCACAGAATACGTCTGAATAGTGGTATGTGACAATTTTATTCTGATAAGTTTGCTTCAACCGGGTTTAATTTGAGTTTCCTCTTTTCAGATGATGTTAATCTTCTTGCCACAATCTTTGACCACCTCTTGGTCGAATGTTAGTGGCTGAAAGTGTTCTTGCATGTATTATAAAGTGAATTATTGTTGTTCTCAGTGATGTTTTTTTAATTGCTAAATAAAGAGTACTTTACATTAAATATTATGTTTGTTTACTTTATTTTTAGAAGTATGAGCACAAGAAAATATAGTAAAATCTATTAATATATAGATGGCACTGATTGTGAAGACATTTTGCTATCCCGACATTCGCAGACATGTCTTCGAGATTTCGGGGTGCATTTGTCTCGATACCGTGTATTTTTCCCATAAGGCGTCTCGAAGAAATCTCGCAGACAGGCCGACATGTCTTCGAGAAATCTGCGAGATTCTCGCAGACGCGACCAACTGGGTTTTATTTAGATAATGTCAAATCATACTGTAGTCCTGTGTATCACCGCATCGTGTATTTTACTGCTAGCAGCGCCATTCAGCCAACTCGCGACACCTAGAGTAACTAAACAAAGTTTTTTATATCAGATGCTGTCAGTCTTTGAATATGGAAAGCGATTTTAGAGAAAAAGTGGGAATTACTTCTGCCGCTTGTAATATTGTCTTCTTTATTTAGATAAATGTCAAATCATACCGCATCCTGGTTCGTACACAACAATTTCAATACCGTGGTATTCGTGCGAGCTACGGCTTCGTCGAGATTTCAAGTAAAACACAATTCGATTAAAATCAATAAAACTAATGTGTATTCAAGGGTGCACATACGAACATTTGCAGAGGAACAAAACTGTGGCTTGAAACGTGCCGGTATATCACTAGGCAACAAATTTCAACTACTACAAAGTTCCTTGATGTAAAGTATGTTTATAGGGATTTTGCGGTGCTGATCACGATAGCATCAGTGAAATTTATAAATTAGTTTCGGTTTTCGGGAACGAGAACACGGAACCTCGGCGCATATTTCCTTAATGACCTTGGTGATATCGATACAGGAAAGCTATGTAACATAGCGAATTACATAAAATCCACTAAATGGTTTTAGGTTCCAGGAGTAATCACACTCACACGGGGAGCACAACGGACGAACACTAACGTCAAAGTGAAGGAGGATGACGACATCACCACCCCACATACCATACCATATCATTCGGTTTTTAAAATAATTCACATTTATTAAGATATTAACGTAATATATCTTTTTTTGTTATCAAGAACGCTGTTCTGGTTCTCGCTATACAGGATTACGTCTGATAAGAGTCCAACAATAATCTGCTGGCATCGTATGATGCTATTTTCTCTGGTATCGCTTCCCCATAGCTGGAATGTCTTGATGAAAACGTTCACAGTGTTCATCACTAACGGAACCGCAGTGAAAATAATTCTAGATGTAAGTGAAGGAAGTGAATCTTCAAGGAGATATTGTCCCTTATTCTGGAACTCGTCGGCGCGAAAGTGAACTGCGATTTACCCAATTTTAAATTATTGAAAACGCGTGAACGATTCACTTTCTGGAAAATTTGACAGTTGAAATCCGCAATGAAATAGTCGCGTTTTTAAATTTTCTTCAGAAAGTAATTGGTAATAAAAAAAGCGAAATTTGATATGGTCCATTTCTCACATTTACAGTATTATAGTTTTAGTAATTCTTCTGCCTTAAAAATGGTTTCAAACACCTGGAAAAGACGTCTTTAAGGTATGTCGATAGAGCAGTTTCCAAACGTTTTCAATGATCGCATGTGCCGTGAATGGGAACTGAATGTGAACCGCGCAGTCGACCGGAATAAAAGATCCGGCTGTTTCCAGAATACGCGTGATTAAAACCCGAATGTTATGTAGTTATCAACTCTTTTGTTTCCCAAAAAAATGGTTGCTACATGGCAGAAATCATTACAGCCGTCCTCTCGTCGCTAGGGTTACTGCATTCGCACTGTATGCACCGTCATATCAGACCCGATGGCTAACCTTCCTTAAAACTGACTGGACCAGTACGGTATCGAAAAGACGCCTATAATATGATCTATTTACCCGCTTCAGAATTATTAACGAGTTGGCTTGCCTTGAATTTCTGGAATCTGGAAATGCTTTCTTTACCAGCCGTTGCTTATACCTCCGAAGTGACACCACCGATAGATGTCAGCAGAGACAGTAGAGGAGGAAATTAGTAGTTTAGTACCGATCTGACGGCTGTCATCGTCAGTTGTCACAATACACGTGCGATTCGACAAGTAACCAAAACAAAGTTGTAATAAAGTGTTTCCTCACCGATCAGGAAACCGATGGTAACAAAAGCGTGAACTAATGGAAAACGACAGTAGCAGCGACTCGGATTACGTTGTCGAGAGTTACGTTCGGCCCGACAAAGTTCGAGCCCCGATAAACGACGACTCGGCCGATATTTTGGGTAATTTCGACGATTCTAAAAGAACCGAGGAATGGCTTACAGAGAACGATGCAAACAATACCGAGAACGGATATACACAAGCTCCAACCACGAACATGGCGCCTTCGGAAAACTCTCAAGACGAGTCCTCGGACGAAGACGATGAACCTGAAGGTCCGCCCAATCACCTATCCGAAGAACAAGTCACCAGTTTACTGCGCGGTGCAAGTAAATCTTCCCGATTCGTTTTGTACGTAACGAATCTGAACTTCGAGACAGGCCAAGACGATTTGGAGTCGTACTTTGGACGTGTCGGCGATGTGAAGAGCGTCCGGATACCGCCGAAACGTCGTGGCGGTTTTGCTTTCGTCGAAATGACCACGATCGAAGGATTCCGACGTGCATTCGAACTTCATAATACCGAGCTGCAAGGACGTACGATTAAAATTCAAGTTTCCGAGGGCGGAAAGAAGAAGTCGGCGAACAAGAAAAATATTTTGAAGCAGAAAAATCGGAAGCTGGCTGAAATGCGGAACGAGAATAAATGTTTTACGAAAAGCGGCAAGAACTACGATAGGAAAATAAAAAAGGAGAAGGCGAAAGAAATGATGTTGAGGAAGAGGTGGAGGAAACCGAAAAAACCGATGCAATAAAAATTTATTTAAATGTAAGACTTTCCATTTATATTTGATTTCCTTTCTTTTGATTCGATCGTCATCGAATTCGTTTTGGATTTCACAGGAAACCCTTTTGGATGCACAGGATTTTAGCTTTGTGATCAGGTTCACAGCGCGACATCTCCCCTTTGTTTAGCTTCGTTTAATTGGATCGACGACAAGATTACAACTTCGACTTACAAAGTCAACCGCGTCCGGAGTTCGAAATCAAAAGGCGTATGTATTTGCCATTCGAACGGTCTACGCAACCGTAAGTATGTTTTCCAAACCTGATAACAAACCGAGTTATACCAAGGCCCGGTCAGACCTACCTTTGGAAGGTAGAGGACGGCTTGAATCTGAATTCACTACTATATCCTCTTGAGCGAGTAAGACAAGACATCCGCTGTGTGAGGAAGTAATGTCCGTGTCTTTTGTGTGCAGTCCAATCCTCTGCAGAATATTTTACAGCTTACCTAATTGCGGTACATTTAGAGATGCTCGGCAGTTCGTTTCTTTGGTGGGACCTTTCTTCAACTTAGACTGTCTGCAGTACGCTGTTATGTCCAGTGGGGGTGGTCAGCTTGGATTTTACTCCATTCTTGTTTCTTTTGCTGGTGCTGTTGGAATTTCACAGAATTGAATTTTAAATCATCTTCTTTGCTAACTGATCAGCAGACTGCTTACCTGCAACATTACTGTGTCTGGGCATTCTCGCGAGTGCAATCGTGTTTGAATTTTAAAGCAGTTTGCTTTAAAAGTAATCAGTACCGCTCTGGTGTCAGATAGGATGTTCATCTTATGATTCTTGTATCCTAGTCTGATGTTTTCTCTATTGCAGAATTAAATTGCTTGGAACATCGAGTTTATCTTCTCGGAGCTGACATATATCGATCCATGGTCTGTATCCTTCTAGTCCTCATCCGACTCCCGCACTTGTTTTTAAATCAACCGCAAACCAGATAGATGCTCTTTCTTCTTGTGATCCTGGCTTCTTTTAGGACACGCTATATGTATAGGTAAAAGATTAAGGAACAGCTTCAATGCCGCAGTTGAACGTGTTTGTATTGCCCCAGTACAGGCCATTCTTTACAGTTCGCTGTGTTGAGTCTGTATACTAGCTTGTAATGTTTTGTGCCACAATACAGTTTACATGTCAAACTCCTGCCGTATACATCCAGTGAATGAAGTGATGTAAGATTTCATTCCCCAGACTTCTGCTCAAAATATCTCGGGACTCAATTTTCGAAATCTTATACAATTTTTGTTAAGGTCTTTGATTCCCTTATCCGATTGGGATGAAACTTAAAACATAGTTTAAAAAATCTGCCAATGGTCTGGTCAAAGTCGGAGTATATCATCAGTTGTTTCGAGATTAAGAGAAAGTTAAGTTGGAAAGTTAATTACTTTAATATTTTTTAATAATAAAGTATTGTGATCGACATGAAATTTCAAAAAAATTTGCTACCCTGAAGTTTTGTATTTACACGTTTTAGGACTAGTAAACACCAAAGCAAAATGAAAAAAAAAAAATGTCCGCCGTAGACACCGTACGCAAAATCGTTTGAAGGCGCCCGTTGAAGTATTAAGTTGACATTTTTATGGTGGGTAGATTGGGTAAACTCCTACGACTGGTATCTTTTCGGATGGTGGGCGTGTAAGGGGGGATGAGTGGAGAGCGTTTTAGACGAAATATTTTGGTTTCTAGATCTCAGGAACCATTTTTGCTAGGAGGCTGAAACTTGGAACTTATGTAGTACTATGATAGTGGACTCATTTGCAAAAAAATGGTCGATAAGGGTTAAGGGGTGTGGAAGTGGGGGGGAAAACAATGAGTCCAAAACGCCTGAAAGCCGGGATCGAAACATTCTAAAATGCATATCTCCTGAACGATTGATGTCAGAAGATTGAAACTTTGTGGTTGTCCTTAGGGATACTTCAAGATTAGACAAGGGCTAACAATTTTAAGGTGGGTGGTGGGGTGTGGGGGTGGGGAGTGAAAAACTTTTACACCAGGAAGATAAAATTTAGTTTCTGTTCATGGGATTACAAGAGGAGTCTACTTAACGTAAACTTTTTGAGGGGGGAGGTGGAGCACGAAAGTGGGGGTATAGTAATTTCTCAAAATATATAATTTTTATATCTCAGAAACCGTATCAGATATGATCTTGAAAATTTTACAGAAGTTGGGGTCGGTAGACCTCCAGTAGGAAAAAAAATTTAAGGTGTGGGGGTGATGGTGAAAGGGGGTAGAAAGCAAAAAAAATCGGATTTTTATTTCTCAAAAACCGTAATGAATAGAAAGCTAAAAATTTAGGATTATATAGAGCCACTATAGAGACATCCTAGAAAAATAAAATTTTTGATACGAATAGCATGGTAGGGGGGTATATCTCAGAAGCGGCTTATGCTAGAAAGTTGAAACTTAGTACGTATATGTAGATGTTCTATTAGAGTAACTAAAGCAAAAAAAAAAAGTTCAGATTTTTATTGGCGTTCAGAGGTTGAATAAAAAAAATGTCCGTGAATCCACATTTTCACGAATTTCGTTAAAACTTTTAGTTATGTGGAGCTATCAAAGCAATTTTACTTCTGTGGGCCATTTATATAAGCGCCTAGAAACGTTCTTCAAAATTTTTTGATTTCCAACCCCTAAGGGGGTGTAAAGTGGTTGTGTACATATTCACGAATTCTGATATATTTCTTAGGTATATTGGGATTTGAAATTCTCTTTTACTTTACTTTAAGCTTTAAACATAGTCGGGGAAAAAACAGATTTAAGTATTTTTCCCTTTTAAGCCATCTCTTAGGTTTGATGTGATCGAATTCGCGTTTACTTCTATGAGACTGACAACCTAAGGAATAACCAGGAGGTTATTTGGAACTTTATTTTTTAGGTAGTCAGTCGCATAGTAGCCTACACCGGATCTCAGCATTAAACACGTTTCGAACTTCTACCCGTAAAATAATAAAGTTGCGCCCAGACTGTTGGCAGATTTTTTGTTAAGATCTTTGATCAGCTTATCCGATTGGGATGACACTTAAAACATAATTTAAAAACTATGTTTACACTACTTTGAGCAATTCTGGGAAGTACTGCGAAAGAAATCCAAAATTTTTAAATAACTAAAGATAAGTGTAAACTAGGAGGGAATAGATTAGGAGCTAGATGGAGGAAAGGGAAGAGTTGGAGGAAAGGGAAGAGTTGGAGGAAACTAATAGTCAAAAGCAAAATTGTTCATAATTAAGCTCCAAAGTTAAAAGCAACTTAAGATGGACAGAGGGCACTACATGTCACACTGCGAGAGAGACATGTCCCATGCAGGATCTGAAATGTTATAAAAGGCTGATTTCACGCAAAAGGACGACACCAAATGTGATGCTGATACCACATTTGGTGTCGTGGCTCGGCACTTTTCAAAGAACTTCTCTACTCTCTCATACGCGTGAGCACGCACTGTACTACGAGTGTCTCGTATGAATTCATATCACGGTTCAATCAAATTTTCCAGTTCGGTTCATGTTTCGACCACTTCTAAGAATCGATCATTTGTTCGAATGAAAAAAGAAAGATATCGTCGAGCAAAAGGAGTATATCCTTGTATCTTAAAAATCAAATCTGTCGGCAAAGAAGGCTATTTACGCAAACATAGATTTTCATCTTAATTCAATTAATTCAACACTATTTAACAAATTGTAAATCTTTTTTTGCTGTTAAGAAAGTATTTATTGTTTTTGTTATTATTTATTTCTTATTCCATTTTATTTGTATAATTATTTTTATTATCTTTTTTCTCTCGATTGCGTGTCATATTTTTTTTCATAATTCTTTTTCATAACTAGTTTATTACTTAATTGACCCGCCTGTTATAAAGTTGTAACCCTTTTCCTACATGCATTACATCATATATAAGCCACAGTTGTTCCTATTGTCGATCTGTTCAATAAAGGACTCAGTCGAGTCCAGTGGCGGTCATATTGCTTTTCCAAGAGGGTGGCCACTGGCGGTCAGCAGGTACTGTAGAGAGACTAGGTGTGGTGGTTAGCCACTAGTACAGTGGGGATGGAAATTGTACAAATGTTATGGTATGTTCTTACTGCTTGAAAATATCAACTTTTTCATTTCTGCATCTAATAACTAAATTATATCGCCAGATTTAGGTAACTAGATTTCGCAATCTCGACAAGCGTTAACATCGCTCTGAACACATTCCGTTGATATTTTTTCAATTTATCAGCTGACTAAATGGTACCAAAAATTTGAATCTGTATTGTATTATTGTAAGTCTTTAAGCAAAGGAAAATTTAATAGCATAAGCAGAAACTAAAAAATACAATTATTTGATTCCAAAGCTTGGTAAAAAAAAAGTTTCAAAGCTGTTCGCTTTCAGTAGAATTCGATCTCATTTTCGACAAAATTTAGAAGTACAAAATTACTTTAAAATCTCTCAAATATATGAGAAATCTAGAATATTTTGATAGTTTTATCAAAATCTCGCGATTTCGTCAATTCTGTTCTATATTTAATCAATGTAAACCAGCAGTTTTTAAGACCACTAGAAAAGTAGTGTATTCAATTTTTAATAGTTTAAATTTCATACATATTTGATGAAACCAAAGATTTGGCAATCCGAAGCCTGTATCGTAAAGTCCAAAGACTTCAGGCCGGCTAGAAAGAAAGGATCACCCCAGTTATTAAGTTATCCTACAATACTTAAAATCATATTTTTCATCAATGTAATTTATTAAGTACTAGCCGCGTACCGCGGCTACGCTTGCTACGCTCACGTTGTTCTATCGCCCCTGTTACTCCCGTTGCTCCTGTTGACATCGTCCTTCTCACCGTTTCTCCCGTTTATCCATTGCTCCTGTTTCACCCGTTGTTCACGCTGCAAAGCCAGTGGTTTCTAGTCTTGCTTCCCGTTATTGAGGTGCATCCTCCATCCTCTATCCACCATCCTCCATCCACCATCCTCTATCCACCATCCTCCATCTTCTATCCTCCATCCTCTATCCACCATCCTTCACCCACCATCTCCCATCCTCCATCCACCATCCTCTATCCACCATCCTCCATCTACCATCCCCCAAACTCCATCATCCATCCTCCATTCTCTATCCATCATCCTCCATCTTCCATCCTCCATATTCCATCTTCCATCCACTATCCTCTTATACCATTTAGTAATAGGAATAGGCATAACTAATACACCGAAAACGAACTGCCGCTAAATCATATGAAAAACACTCAAATGTTGAAATAACTCGCGAACCACCAACTGTTAAATAATTTTGTTAACGCAGAAACCATCGAGGGCGTATCCTCAACAAATCACCAAAGTTTCATCGCAATTGGATGAGTGGTTTAGGAGCCTATACAGGACGAACAGACAAACAGACAGACAAACATTCATTTTTATACAGGGTGTTTGGTACTCCGTGTGCCACCTTGTATTCCTTGATATATTTGGAGAAAAAAATTGTTCTACAGGGTGGGTCAATTTTCAATATTAGTGGAGATACAGGGTGGTTAAGAAAAGTATTTTTGACCGGTACCCTCACTCACTTAAAACGTTAAATCTAGAAAACGAATAATCACAAGGCAAAGTGTTATAACTCGTTGTTTAGGCAATCGAATTACCTTTCATTTGATGTAACAGTCTAAATTGTAACTGCACCCAATCTTGAGATATTTACTCGAAAACACAGATTTTTGCTACGTCAACCCTAAAAATTCAGTGATCAATGTAGTTTTTCTCAGAAAACCCCATTATAAAAATGTCATTTTAATTTTATTTTTTTATGAGCCGTATTATTACCTACAAAAGCTGCATACGTATGAGTTACGATTAACATTTTGGAATTAATAGGTAAAAATACATAATTAGTGTAAGAGCTTTTAAATTTTAAAAAAATAAAAATTATTCCGAAAACAATTTTGCTACCCTACTGTTCAGGTTTGATTTGATTAGCTTTTGAACTACTCTTTTTACACGATTAGACTTCAAATTCATTCAAATTTGGGAATTTAATAGAATCTTATCGAAATCTTGAGATTGCGCCAAATCGAGTTTTAAATCTTTGGATGTTAATCAGTATTCAAAAAATTAATATATGGAGTAGTATTTAGTAGTTACTGAAAATATTCTTAATTATCTCATAGCTAAGTTACAATACAAGATTTCAAACTGGATTTGCAGAAATCTAGTGATTTCGACAAAATTATGAAGATATACTGGATTACCCATACATATGAATAAATTTGAAATCTACTCCGGGACTAGTTTGAAAATAAAGGTGCTACTTGTGCCAAATCAATGCTGCTGATTCAATAGTATCGTGTTCGTACTCTATAAAAAACTTAAATACCTTAAACTCAATATTGGGCACTTACATATCTCCTTATCAGAAGTATTTGAAGTATATTTATATTCGAAATTTAATTACTTTTCCATTGAAATATTTTTTTATGTTACTTTTTTCGACATATCATAAGTGTAGCACACTTCACCAAACATTTCTCCAGTGGTTCTCTTCAAGATTCTTGAAATATTCGTTGACCTGTTGAATGTCTATTTCATTGCTCCCAAATTTTAGTTCAGCCCGCAAACTTTCAGGAACAGATATAAGTTCAAAAAAGGAAAATTGGGTGATTTGGTTGAATACCGAAGCAGTTCAAAGTGATTTTCGGCTAATTGTGGAAGAACAACTTTTTTGCTGACCATTCGAGGGCATTCCTTTACGATCCTTGCCTTAAGTCTATCCAAAACCGATGCGTGGTACACATTAGTAACGGTTTTTCCTTTCTCGAGATCAGGAGAATTCCCTTTGCATCTCAAAGGGTTACCGCCATCACCTTCCCGGCTGATGGTACGCATTTCGCCTTTTTCGGAGCCGGTTCTGCTCCTGCAGTCCGTTTCTTCGTATCCGGTGTAAGATATCTTCCATTCTCAAGAAACACCTCAAAAGCTACGTTGCATTCTTCTCAAACTGTTGCAAACATTCGGTACGGTTCGCATGCTTCTTGATTTATTCGCCACGGCACCTATTTTACGCCAACTTTTTGCATATGCAATTGGCTGCCGCTAACTCACGGACTTTCACTCATTTATTGACCAAAACGATGTCGTGGAGTTTGTCAATGTTTTCAGGCGTCACAGTTGATTTTTGAATTCACCCAAAAATGTTACGGTCTTATAGGAAGGGCATGAGTTACCCAATGTAAGCTTTGCTTCTTTCTCGTCTAAAATAGCAATCAATTCACATCACGAGTTCTCCAATATTCTATCATTTGTTAAATTCACTCGAAACGCTTGTGTTCAAACAACTGTCAGAATGGATTGTAACTACAGGGTTTTTTTCCACAGAAAGAAAGCACGTTGTCGACCTCTCATAGTAAGTGAATCAAGCTACTTATGGAAATACCTTCGTATGTATTTAGTGTAGGTAAGCAATATTTTTGCAATAATAGTTAAAGCCATAAAATTAATTAACTGTTGGCTATGGGTATTAAAATGGAGTTACGCACACATAGATAATGCAAGATATAAGTCTATGATTTATCCAGTCTCCAGTTAATTGTCTGGAGAAGGCTCCTATCAATTTTTTCCGTTGAGGTATCTAATGAATGTACTAAAAAAACTAAAGAAATTGTTTTCGTGTAACAAGCATTTTTATTTGTGCAACAATGAAGATAATATAGTTACAAATAGCATTCTTTGTGTCTTGTATGGAATGGAATATAGTTGACCACATCGCACTTGCCGCGCTTAGTCGCAATTTCTGATAATCATCATTCAATCGGTGTGGCAGCCAGGTATAGGGAATGTCGTTTCCACAAACACATATGAGGCATAAGCATCAAGGTTGAGAATTGTTACCGCTTACCGGATGAAAAATTGAACTGTGCGATGCGGTCTTCTACGGCAGAAGGTAGAGAAGCCTCCCAACTCGAGAATCGAGATTTCTTCTTCTGTCGAGCAAAAGAAGTCTAATCGTCTCTGTTCAGGCCGTTTTGCTTTTGCTCGATATCGAAACATACTTGAAGGAAGCTGACCACAGGTTGGGGGCTCTCGTTAAAAAAAAAAGAACGCTTGGGCTGGGCTGGATGGCTCGGTTCTGGGCTTAAAACTCATGGCGGAATCTATAGTAAAAATCGGAACGAGAGATTTTCGAAGTTCAAAAAGGGAAAAGCTTACGCGCATATGTGAAATGGTGGAAAAGAAGTCATAAATGCTGCTGCCGTTGGGTACTTGATGTCAAGATGAGTGTTCGTCGCGTCCCCCCAAACTTGCCGAACCGAAAGGCCTGAGGAGCGAGCAAGACCAAACGAGACGTGGGGCAAATATTGCGCGATTTACAAGATTCTTTCTGGATTTATTATTCTTCGCCACTTTTTATACATTTGCAACCGAAGGAGTGTATAGTTTTGGTTTCGTATCTGTTTCTTTTTTTTTGTATGTAGGTATCTCTACAGAACACATTTTCGCAGAGCAGGGGAGACAAGACAACAAGTAAATAAAAATAATAAGACTCGGACTATCCAGTTTATTGAACTCGAGAACTAGCTGACTGCATATCTGAAAGAAAATTAAATCAGCCAGTTGTCCAGCGATAATTAACGTTTTTCGTTGCTGTGTCGAGGGAGATGAGAGTGCTTCATGTACGATGCCCTTCTTAAGCTCTTTTGGAGCTGGGGAGAACGTTGAACGAGAATTGGGGGGCGGCTACTCAGGCGCAAGCAATACGAAAATGCCGGGCCTTCAGGTACAAATTCCAATCTTGTAAATTACTCAATGTCGGAAGCGACCGACATTTTTCTTTTCAACCTTTAAAATAATAGTAGAAGCCTGAAACTAGAATGTTCTTACAGCTGTAAAAATTAAATCGATTGGCGGGAAATAATAGTTTTGTGATTCCTGACTTATTTCGTTTGTAACGCTATAAAAAATTCTACTAGACAAGTTAGTCGACATTTGCTTTTATATGCAACGAAGCATTCACTGAGGGAAAACAAAAAAAATCTGCCAACAGTCTGGATTCAAATAATTCTTACTGACGTCCACCATCAACAAATAAAAAAATAAAATAGAAGGTACAGTTTAATGAAGGACTCAGTCGAATCCGAAGCGCCCCACAGAATAAAATAAACAGTATTTTACCCTGAAAACTAATATTTTCAACATGATAAAGTTAATATGGTTCCTAATATGCTACAGTGGTAAGAGCTTCCTTAGAGGGGGTATGGCAAGAAAGGGCAGATTCCATCAATCCTCAAAATAGTAAACACTAGAAAAGTATAATTTTACAATCAAATGTGACTCAACTATCTTGCTCTCTTCTTCTGGTTGTCGTTTAAGTCCGGCTCGACGGACTAAAAAAAGGCTCGAATTTTGTTTACAAACAAACAAAAAAAAATATTGTTGTTTCTTGATTCTTTGCTCTTATCCACAAAATGTACATAGCTCATGACCCTTTTTCCATAAATTTAATTTTAGGCCAAAACGCATAAATAATGAAGGATACCAATTTTGCACTCACAGATTCAAATAAACTATAGATGTACGACGCCAAGGATTTCCTTAGAGGGGAGCAAGAACGGGCACTGTCCCTATCTGTATTGCACACCACTCCGAAAATTTTCTAATTTCCAATCAAATGTTGCTGAACTATAATATTTTGGAATTCAGGTTTCCGGTAAATTTATTGCTCACAATTTCTGACTTCCATAGGTATTAGGTTCTAGCAGGGACGTCATTTGTGGGGGGGCAGGGAGGGCATTTGACCCCCCCTGAATTATGTATTTTCATATATTATATATAACATATGTATATTTATATATAAAAATTTATACATACATAACATCTTGCCTCCCCTTAGAAAAAACTGAAATGACGTCCCTGGGTTCTAGGCTAGTTCAGATCCAGCTCGTCGGATCAAAAAACGTTAGATCTTTATCTTTAGTACAATTTTTTCAAAAATGTACTGCCAGCTTCCATAATGCAACAATTTAGTTTAGTTGCGGACAGTACCTACCTCAGTAGTAAGTAAAAGCGATTCCATTCACATTATGTAGCTATAGGGTTTCAGGCAGGGTCGTCCTAAGATATTCGGCGCCCGTGGGCTACTAAAAATAAGAAAATACAATTTTGATGGCTAGTGGAAGCGGCAAATACAAAATACAAAAGTGCCAGAACGATATCAGTTTACTGATCATAGGGTGTATTATTTTAATGAAAACAAAATGAAATTAAATTATGGTATAAATATTAAGGGACCGTGTTGTAGGTTGTTTCGTTGTGCCTATTTCATTTAGAACAGGTTAATTGATTATTTCTGTCATGAATAAAAATAGCTAATAACTAATAACAACTAAAAAATACTTTATTATTAAAATAATAAAATAATATAACATCTATAAAAATATTATTAAAATATAAAGTAATTGCCGCCCCCAAAAGGCTTGCGCCCCGGGCCTATAGCCCATTTAGCCCTGTGGTTAGGGTGGCCCTGGTTTCAGGGTTAGTACAGATGTGGAAAATGTTCGAAAAAGTGGAATAAATTTTATGAAAAATTGTAAAAGTAGCAAGTTGCAATGATGTCGACTGAATTCTTCATTCATTTTCATATAGGACCATAGCTATATCCTTCTATGCACTTTGGGCCTCCGTACAAACGTGTTGTGTGAGTGCCCTTGTCCAGTTGAGAATATAAATAGAGTTCAAAGGAACAATGCGGAGCAGTGCTGAAAGGTTTTACTTTTTACATCAAGATGGCATTCAGACTATTTAATCAAAATATTACCAACAGTGTGCTAGTATTTGAAAGTAAAGATTATGTTATAATTGCCTGCAATAATACAATCCAGACAACTGAAACGGTTCTGTTATTTAATGATCTTTTTTTGTCTGAGACACCACAATCAGCAGAAAATAGAGCAAGGTATTCTATTGTATGTACTTTATCGGGAGCAGATTAGCTACTCTGTTTACAAGATTAACTTGGTTGTTTTTGTCCCATGTCTCTAACCTGCTATGCACTGGACAAAGACGCAAAAGAACACACCTATTACATGTTACTGATATAATACACAAGTTTATTATGAAACCACATCCTGAAATCTTGGCTCTCAATTGCAAACCTCCTTAGCGTACAACATAAACAGGTACTGTAATGCATTACTGCAAACTGAAACTTAACCAGAATTGTAAGCTCCAGATAAAGTCTAGGAAGTCAGTACTGAGAATAAAAACTTGACATGGATTCCGAAACTTGAAATTGTTTGAACAGACCTTAGATTCCCGGAATCGGTTGTTATGAGGACTAGTACCGCGAAATTATAAATGTCAGTAGCAAATTTCACGTTTAGAAACAGAGTTCTGTACCAGTGCCCAATCAATTCTGCTTTTCGTAATTGCCATTTTGTTCCGATTAGATTCATTTCCTTCGCAAACTCGAATATCAAGTTGTCTACAAATTATCAATCAGTTAAGAATTATCATAATCTACTGTTTCTTGTAATATTTCTTCATCCGTTAGTAGAACTTCAGGAACTACTTAAAAATAATTAAACACAAAAATTGTTAAAATTTTCTAATTTACAACACAGCCTGTTTTTTTCATCGCATTGCCATCGCTTTTGATTTGTATTTTTTGTATTTTACGAAATAAACGGCGAAATAAATAAAATAGCATCAAAGGCCAGAAAACTGGACAACCGTCAACCAAAAAAAAGGGCTGAAAGATACTTATTATATCACGATAGACATATGTACACAAATAGACATAAAATAAAAAAATTTATTGTTCGGTCGATTATTTAAAAAAAAGAAATGATGAACAAGGTAAAATTATTTCGATTTTTTTATATCTATGTTTTTATTTTCTTCCAATTTTTTTTGTACAATTCTATTGGTTTTGTTTGTTATGTATTTAAATAGTAAAATAGTGATGTAAACAATACATGGGATCTTCCTGTTCAGAGCCCCTGCATAGTTCTCATGCCTCTCTCTTGTGCCATAATGGATAAAGTGGACAGTATGGCTTAAGTAGGGTGGGGTATATAGCGCATAACGTCAGTGCCAGTCGATTTGGGGGGTAAACTTTTTGTCAAGACCGACCGGAATCTTATTCCAATTTTATCACCCGGGTAAGTCGGCATGAAATTTTTGTTGTACAAGCCTAGGGTTTATGGTGCAACTTGTGAGCACGTATCCCTCTCCCCCCTCCCCCTTTCTTCACCTACAGACACAGCTTGCCCGAAAGCCAACACGCACGTCGCTCCAGTTTACAATTTAGCCACCAATTCGAAAATAGGCGGAATTGGTTCACTGCTTCCTTTACCTTCACCTTTCCTTGTGTTATTTTGACTTTTTGAAGACGTAATAAGGCCTCCATTCACAACAAGGTATTACTGTTCCAGTTACTTTGTTTTACTCACCTCTCTACTCTAAATCATATAAACATTCAACTTTTCAACATTACACACATTACGACCTTTGACCTCATTTCTTTACTGGCCTAATAGTCGGGCCCGTGTCCTCTATAATTTTCATCCGACGTCAGTGCTTCGCAAAATTGTTAATTTTAATTTCTGCAGGACTTTCAATATCAACTACAGTTGGCTTTTGCGGTCGACGTAAAGTAATGCAGATTGGAAGAGGGCATTTCGAGAGTGGCGAAGGTGGACCTTAACGCCAACTTTTGTCCACAATCATTAAAATCTTTAAATACAATGAATCAAATATTAAACATTGCGAGAGTTTAAAACATTTCAAATTCAAACGCAAGTCACAACACATCTCTAGGATTCGACAGAAAAATGTCCTTCTCCACATCCTCTACTTCCCCTTCTTGATTTGTTCCAGATAAAAATCGATATATGTCGAACGAATTTTTTTTTCATTTTTCGCCAGCAGTAATTTCGTTTGACTTCAACACACCATTGTTCTCTTTTTCGTGTTCACTGAAAAATCTTTCCTTGCAGAAAGCAAGATGATGCTGAGCAAGACTTTTGCTTTATCGGTTACTCCCTATCTTACCTTCGTCATTCCACGCAAAATACTGTAAAATGTATGAGTATGGTCGGGCTTATCCTTAATGTCCTTTACAAGAAGTTTCAGGCTCATTTTACTATCGAAGAGAAATTCGAGACGAACATACATTTATGTAGTAAGGAATAAGAAATAAAATGAAGTAATCGCTCCGCTTGTATTTCACGGATCATTTGGCAATTTGAAAATGCCTAGCAAACGAAACGCATAAGATTAACTTAAATAAAGCGTTCCTAATTCCAATAGCAACTTGAAAAATGTTTTCTTTAAAAACATGTGCCCTGAATAGCCTAAGTAAAGGATACGGAGAACGTGTCCATACAGGGAGTGCGATGCGGAGTACTGCCTCTGGATAACCACAATCAAAGATCAACATGATGCTCACACTCTCATAGCTGAAGAAATTTTCAAAAAAGGAGACTATTTCAATAGCCAAGTTTTAGACAAACATTATTGACAATTGTAATCGTTTTAACCGCGGGTTTTCCCTTTACATAACTCGGAATCTGTTTAAATTCCCTGCTGTGTCTCTTGCGTCTTCCACGGATAAACATCTATTTACACACCAAAGCGTTCTTCCCACGCAAAGAATCCGCCAGACTTAACAAATACCCGTAGACTGCTTAATACAGAAGTTCTCCCTTTTCACCAACTACCAAATATCGAACTGACTAAAAGGACACGTTTAGAACTCATATTTGTTTTTGACAAGATAATATGGTGAATTTTTTCACTGGACATTCTACGTTTTCTGAGTAGAAATTCTGATGTATTTTATTATGTCTAACGTTTCGGGCATGACCAGGTCCTTTAGCAATACCTCCCACTCCCCATGATGCTGGCGGATTTACACGACCAACGAAAAAAATTACATCGAGCTTTACTCTCGCCATCACCAGTTTTAATTTCGGTTCCACACTCTCGCCGAGACATACCTACTAAAATTTGTTTGCGTGATAAATTTAGATGATTTTGTAAAATCGAGCTACGGTTAAATTTGGCGCCCAACGTGGGTCACGAACTAAAGGCCAGGAGACTAATAGTCTTATGATGTACCAACCGAACTAGCCGGACTCATTTTATTCATTTTCTCTAGCCGTATCAGGTTTTATACTGGCGAAAATGTTGATTTTCATTGTAGATGGTATAATTGTCCCATTCTTCCTAAACATTCTTCATTTTCCCCTACCATTTAACATTTTTATCTTTGAAATAGCTGCTCCGCATATAAACAAAGATCCAACATTTAGAGTTATTGGTTTTTGAGTTATCGTAATCCAAAGTTTTTGGCTCACTATCTCATTTCGTCACTGCCATACGAATTTTTAATTAGAATTATCCTCTAATAAAATCAATAATCAAGTTTCGACTAGTGTGGTGAACCAAAGCATTCTTCGAAACTGGAGATATTGAATACATATTAAATATTGTTTAGACATATTGTTTTTCTTTACTTCCAGACGCCATTGGTCCAAAAAACAATTTTGTTTTCTGAAATGTGTAATGCTATTCGCTCAATATATGTACATAGTTTCAACTTTCTATTATTACACAGAGGTGCTTCAGTTATGAAAATCAGAAGGTTAATTTCTTTGATACCCTGGAAGCAGTCTATCCAGTGTACTTAACTGATTCAATAAGTTTAGAGATTCATCATCATCAATGGCGCGACAGCCCAAATCGGGCCAGGGCCTGCAGGATACATTGCCTGAAGTCATCTCGGTTCAGCGCCCGCGTCCTTCAATTAGTGCATCTAAGAAGCGATCTGCAATCTGCGTCAACTGAGTGCTCGTATCTTTTCCGCGGTTATCCCACCGGGCGTATGCCCTGAGCTCTACCTTTCAGTGTGCGTTTGAGAATTCTTCCGTCGTCCATTCGCTCCACATGACCTGCCCATTGTAGCTTACGAAATTTTATAAGGGTCGATGCGGCTGGGTCGTCATAGATGTTATACAACTCATTGTTGTACCGGATACGCCATTCAGTGCCTTCTCTTACCAGTCCCAAAATTCTTCGAAGAATTCGTCGTTCAAAAGCGTCTATTGATTTTTCAGACGGTTGGGTGAGAGTCCACGTTTCGCTTGCATATAGTAGCACAGGTCTTTTTATGGTCTTGTAGGTGTATGCGAAGTTTGCTCTGCCTGTGCACTTTTTTCGATTTTAAGATCGGGAGAACCGTGAAACACTCCTTATTTGCTAGTGTGATCCGTTGTTTTACTTCGTCCCGCTCGTTAGTTACAAGGTGTGATCCCAAATATGAGAGGTTTAGAGATTATAACTATGATATTAGATTATTGGAAAGAAAAAGAGACCAGAAAATGCCAACGATTTTAAAGCTTCACTCAATTTGTTTGTACAAATTTGTTTTCTTTTTCAGTTTCTATTAATAAATATAGTGTCTATAGCATACCAACTATTCATTCAGTATCAAATTTAAATTTCCAAGCAACTCTTCCCTCTTACAGTTTTGCTTCGGTACTGAAAAACAGAATTCGTTAGAAATCTGATGCATGTCGTCATGTTGATGTTAAATTTGCATCATTTTTTTCCTTTAGCTGTGCACTTACATACATATATATTGGAAGTCATGAAACATCAAACATTTATGAGCTACATATGAGTACCTTCTGTAAACGATTCTAAAGGCAATGAGAACTTGTATCAAGAACTACCTCTTTTCTTTGTAAATTATGTCATCGAGAATATTGTTTTTCCCGTGTAACTCATGTTATTTATATCTTTCGCTGGAAGCTAGAAAGTTTTGCAAAATCGCTCTTTGGCAAATTTAACTTTGTTCAAGTTTTCTATGATAATCGGCTACAGTCACTTGGCCTTGCCCTTGCCCTTGTAAAGGATAAAAAAACACTTTTTATTATGTCATGATCAAACGCGCTCAACAGGTACAATAATTGTCAGTTTCAAAAACTTTTAAATTATACTTGTATTATAGATTTTAAATGGTTGGGGACGGTCTTCACTGCGGACGCATAGACCCTATTGTAATTACGGACGGATATATCAACAAATTTTAATATGGTCTTGGGCGAGTTAGACATGAGTTGCGATGGCGTGAGGAAGTAATGTCCAAGAATCGTGGCCCTGCAGTTTCTTCTTCACATAATCTGCAAATATCGTCTAGAATCAGTCCAATCGTATGCAGATGGTTTTTCAGCTTACAGTGTTCAGTAACTAGTCCGATCATGCGCCGAACCTGATTCCGGTTAATTTAGAGAAACTCGGAAGTTCGTTTCTTGGACTTCCTTCCAGTGGAGGTCAGTTTGGATGTTAATCTAGTATAACAGCCTTTCTTTTGCTTCGGCTGTTAGTTTTCAACGGAAACGGACTGGTTCTGTGAAGGCAGCTCATTTTTTCGCTACTTGTCTGAAGACTCATTTCCTGACCCACTGTGTACAGGCACCCAAACCAGTATTACTTTGAGTTCGCGAGATTTTTGAGTTCTTGTAAGCAATCCCACGCTAGGTGAGATCTAAAGTAAATAGATTATTAAAGAGCAAGTAGTGTCGCTGTCAGAGAGAGTGTCGATCTTGTGATTCTTATATCCTCTTCTAATGTTTTCCCTGATAAATAGCCCGATTGCATGAATTTCTGCTTGGAAAATCGTATTAGACTTGTCGATTCTGGCCCTTGATCTGTGTCCATACTTACTCCTGCTCCAACTCCCTCATTTGTCTTGGAATCATCTGTGTAAGCGCTTCTTTTCCAAATTCAGGCCTGTAAGTTTCTCGGTCCTTGTGAGATGAGAACACTGCTTTGAATGGTTTTTCGAAGTTGCACCTTGGTATGATGTTATCAGAAAGTGGAATGGCGAGGATAGGGTTGCTCTCAAGCTCTCTTACAAAAACTCGGGAGGTTGTTTTCATCGCTCCCGTATCCTCACAAGTTAGAGTCGGTACGTAGTGAGCCTGGGATTTTTTTGTACATGCGGATGTAAAGGTGAAAGATTAAGGATTACTCAAAAGCTGCTGATATTTGTACCGGCCCACCTTTACAGCTTAAAAAAAAATTACGAACTGCACATTAAGATTTTTGTACTACATTTCTTCCGTATAACCTGTTTTAACTATGCTTTTCATCGCTTGGTCAGATGTGCGGTTGTTGTATTTATTCATGAATTGTACTAGTATTAGCATCAGAAATAAATCGGGTTATCTTCTTCATTCGCTCCTCCTCGGCAATGACGCCAAAGGGAAACCACTCTAGTTCCGGTATCTCTCAAATAAATATTGCTGCCTGGCTTATTGTAAAATACTTCCTTCATTGACAACTTGAAATTCGTGGTTTTTAAGAACAGCTTGTGCAAAAGCCAACAGTGTTGTTCTGCCTAACCTCTGCAATTAACAGCAAAATAATAATTAGGTGCAGTGGCGCTACACGCTCAGCACAGACAGACCTCGGCGAGTTTTTTTCTATCAGTTCCTGGGCGATAAGCTAAAATTGATTAACTAGTAATTAAACCATTCTTTAGAAGAACTTGTGAATGCTTAAGCTTACCCATGGTACGGCGTTTTGTGTTCGTGCAAAGGTTTACATCTAAATTCTGTTCTAAAAATTAGTTTGCATGTCGTTCTTTGGGCAAACTACGGCAACGGCGATGATGGCGAGTGTCCGAAATTCGATACGCAACAACAAATACTGTCGTATAGTCGTTTCAAGACGAATTACACCGTTTCAGGTAGATACATACCTGGCAGTGGTTGGCTTTAGTTTTGGTTTAAGCATCGGCGGTGCGTCAACCTACTTCACGGCTCCGTACCCTACAGTGAGGCAAAATAATCAGTTGTTGGTCATCGTTTGTGTTTTTGTTCTTGTTGTTTTTTTTCAATTCAAGTTTCGGCTTCCGTCATCTTGTGCTTCGATTGTTGTCCTACGATAGGCCCAGTTCCTAGAATACAGCAGAAAAGGAAGCTGAATTGAAAGTTTTCAAGTCGAGTATCGCGTTAATAAAGGCGATATCGGGAATCGGACACTGCTAGCTAGTTTCGGATCGGATTCGTTCGTTCCCATCGGTTCGATTTTTTTTACATTGTACGAGTTACGCGAGGAGGAGAACAAGACCGTCTTGGCTGAGCAGATAAACGGAGCATAGCCATAGCCAGGAGACTTGGTCGTCATCGTCATCGGCCACGGATTCGGATAGTACTTTGCCTTTGCCGTACTTCCACAAAGTCGGTGAGTGTGTACCCCCAATTGTATAATGGAAGGAATGGAATGACTATAACGTCGTCTTGGGAGATGTGTACATAAATTCCCCGAGTCATAGAAACGAAACCAGCGTGCGAGAGATACAAAAATTTTCTAATAAAATTGCGCGCGAGTATTTACGGACTAGGGTTTGGTTTGGGATATCATCATCATGGCAGTCGTTTTGTACTGTTTCCGATGTTTCTGTTTCTGATGGTTGTTGGACTCGGAACTCGGTTCTGCCACTCTGTTGTAGCTTGCTTGCTTTATGTTATTTCATTTTTTTTACATTGAGTTGAGTACTCTGTGTTGTCTCGTTAGGTCGGTTCGGTTTCGGGCTGCTTACTAGTGAAAAATAAAAAGAAAAAGAAATAAACGCTACACATAAAGTGGAGCTACGGTGCCTGTGCCCCCTGTGCCTGCCCCTGATCGTTTTGCCTTTTAATGTTCTCTCTTAGACCGTGGTGTCTTTTTTAGTCTTATTTTAACTTGTGATCGGGCAAAGATGGTGGCAAATATCTTTGGACCTGAGTGGTTTTTCTGATGCTTATTGATTTGGCTGGACAAGTCGAGATTTTCGGATCAATTTAAGTGGTTCATTGTCGGTAATACGGTGGCTAGTTTGCTTTCTGTGAAATACGTAGGTTTTGTGATTTAGTTGGAATGAGAAAAAAAAATCTGTAATAAGAGTGAATTTTTTTTTGTGATAAATTCGATTGCGGTCGTGTAATGTTTAGTCTTTCGGAGGGACAGTGTGATAGATTTTCTTAAGATTTCTAAGGCCCCACTTCAGTTTTCGTTTAACGTTAATTTCCATACACCTTCGCAGTAATAACGAGTGATACGGCCATAGGAAGACCTGAAATTGGATACAGTCACAATCGCACCAACCGAACCAGGAATATACGTACCATACCAAAGAGGAAAATCGATTTTCCAGTTTGCTCTATGTCGTCCGTGTATTTTATGTCTGTAGATTTATTAAATGTGAGAAATTGTGTACTGATGTGACTACGACGACTACGTCTATTCGTTGTGTTTGGAAGAGATTCGGATCAGCACAAACCACCTAGCGAAAAGACAATAGAATTTTTTTTATAAATTATAATCCCAATCAAATATCACGGTAAGTGAGTTTAGTTTATAATGTTCCATCCGATTATTAATTTATGTAAATTGAGACAAGATTATATTAATGAGTATATTTAATTATGTATTTGGAATATTTGGATTCAGATGATGTCCAAAAGTCTGAATGAATTAAAAAAAACGTGTTTTCATCACGAAAGTTTTAAATCAACAACACCTATTTGTTTTGATAAACAAACAAGCGATAAGTAAATATTTAACAAATTGTTCTGGATCTGGTTTTAAAGAAAATATACAAATGAATCAATTGCGACTGCTGAATTGGTTAAATTGGACGCCTTGAGTCTTGAATAAAGCTGATTTCTTGAACAGAATCAAAGCCAGTGATAAAAACGATTTTAATCTCCACTCCATCTTCCAAAATATACACGTGCCAATCTACGCGCCTACGCCATTATGTTGTTTAGACCCTTTCGTTGAAAGTTTTTCATCCCTTGAACATAATTAATGTTGTGGGACGCTCTTGTCAAGCAGTCTCTTTTCTGATAATTTTCAACAGTTCAAAAACAACGTTCACCGCCACTTCAGATGCTCACCTCTCGTTCCACCACTCCAAATCTCCCACCGGTGACGACTCCACAAGCTTTTTGAACTGGCGTAAAAAAAGTCAAATGTTCAAAAAGAAGGTTTAACGTCCAAGCACGAAGATGGAAGATCAATGCTTAGTTTCAGGCTTCCGGTTTCACTCAATTGAAATGCTGCTCCAAGAAGTTGAAGCTTTAAAGGGTCTCAGTCTTCTGCTAGTAAGTGCTGGGCATTTACAAGTGTCCTAAAGTTTACATGTAATCAGGTCACTTACACATCAATTCCTTGTTCATAGCGAGTACTCAATACGGTACACGTGCATTCGGATCTGACAAAAGCTGGTCATAGTTGCGGCATATTCCAGCTTTGTTATTACAAAGATAACTAGATTTTCATCTTTCTGTAATGAGACGTGTTTCTTTTTAACTTCGTTGTTTTGGAAATTGTGAAGGTTTGTATCTAGGAAGTTTTTAAAGATGTTTAGTTGCCAGTTTCGCAATTCGAGCAGAGTCGACTTAAGGCAGGCGTCCACTAGAGGCGGGCCGCATTGCAACGGTGCGGCGAGCATTTTTTTTTCTACGTACTTCGTTCCGTCGCGAATCTCGTTCAATGGACGCACTTCCATCACAATGTATGGCAGACGGATTTTTGCGATGCGGCCCGGCCCGGCCCGTCCGCCCTAGTGGACGCCTGCCTTTAGAGTGTTGTTCTAGATTTAATAATGGTGGAATGTGCCTTTTAAGATGCCTGACAATTCGCGTATATTTTCACATTTTTCTTTTGTGTTTTCTTCAGTTCCTTGTTACTCCTTCTGTAACGGTAATGTTCTTTTTCTTAAGACAACAGTTGATGAATTTGTTAAAGACGATTTGTCGGATCTGCGACTGCATAGTTCGCTACCATCGACTTTCGCTCGCTGCAGCGCCGACTATTACCGCTGTCGCCTTTGAAGCTCTGTGAGCGTAAGCAGATGATGTAACGGCCGTTAGTTATGGCTGGTTGTTACTGCGGCAGTTGCAGAACGAGTCGACGCCCTCTCGTGGTCGTGACCTATATACTTGACTGAATACCAATTCCACTTCTCGTCCTTATATTGGAATGGAAGTGACAACTAAAGTGCTTTGATTTTCTCCAAGTTTGTGTGGAGTGTTTTTGTCTTGAGTGACTGAACCGTAAAACCATTTTAGAGTGCTAGCGGTCTTTCAAGATCAGATTTCGTGCTGCTGCTGTCGGAGTCACCAATGTTCTATGTGGGGTGGTCTGTTGCGACGGCTAAATTGTCTGCTGTCGACTTTGTTGTTCAGCAACGGCATAGGTCCCTACTAGTCCTCGCTATCGCTTAGAAGCTAGTGCTGAAACAGATGTTGCAACTACTGTTTCAGCTGAGTCGTTGTCATTCGCACTAGTCGGTTAACGACGAGCTGTTACTTCGATTCTTCGTCTTTTTATATAACTCGAAAGTGCGATAGCCAGAGTTCTTGAATTAGTATCCAATTTTGTTTGGAGTGCTTTCGATCTGAGTGGTTAACCCACAAAGAACTTCCCGCCCACCCCTTTCCTAAACCCACAAGTTCATGACCAGATGGGATTCGAGGCCACGAGATTAGTTTCATCAGTTTCCGTGGCTCCGCTTTTTAAACCCCCAAGGACTTAATTCACTCCTTGAAATCCGTTCTGTTTCCATGCATTTTTTGGAGGGGCCACCACATATTATCCTCGTGGATTCCAATCCAGAGTCTGATTGCACTGATCAATCCATTACCAATCTAGTTCTCCTCAAATAGATGTATATAACATTAACCAATAAAATTCGATAAATAAAAATTGTCCAAACACATGCCATTAACGTTTATCACAAATTAAAACAATAAAATTTATTTTAAATCTACATCTGAACGCCATCATCTAGACATCGTTGGAGAAGAGCTTTGAGTGTTTGGCTCTTGATCCAAAACGGAACCGTACAAAAATGTACACAACACGAATATTTCGAATAGATGTGAAGCGCAGTCCCCAATTCCAATTGCAATTTTTGTTACGGGTGTACTTATACATCGATATTGTGAGAAAATACTCGAATACATTGAGACGAGAAGCCGCGACCGCATCGCATTTATATAGCCGTGAATCATCTCGTTATGCGCGCATTTTATCCGAATTGACTCCTTTGGTACGCTGCTCAAAATTCTTATCATATCGTTCGTCTGATGATGCTGACGGGCTTCTTTCGATGTATTCGCGACTTCCACATGACTATCTAACGTGTACATGACGAAGGTGTAGACTGTCGAGTATCGAAAAATCCGTGAAAATAGAAATTAAGAGAGTTAACTAAAAAGAATGTTAAATCGGCAATTCTTTTTTCCTTTTTTTTTTGATTGCATATCTGGGTCGGCTACGTCACTCTAATCGTTAGGTAGTTCGATTTTCAAGTTGTTCACCTTTACTTCATCGTTCAATTTGTTCGACTATTGCTTTATCAATTGAATATCTGAAGGCAAGTAGAGTATTTACGGCAATAGATCGAACGCGAGCAGTTAGCAGATCTGCCCGAGGGTTTACATAACAGCAATGTTATCTTTCGAAGACACAAGGCAGCAATTAAGGTTTTTAATCATCGTGTCTTTCATGTCACCGAAATTAGACCAGGAATATGCTCATTTTGAATTAGTGGCATCTGCAGCCAAATTAATTGAAATCGAGTCGTAAATGTAGCGAGAAATTTTTAAAATCATAAACGATTTTCTCAACGACAAAATAAGTAGCAACGTCGTCAATGGAGGAAGGATGATGTTGACGATGAGGTCGAGTACCGAACCCAGAGCCATGCAGAGTCGCCATCATTTTACTACAAACTCACAGTCGTTGCCGTGAGATTTTAGACACAAGTATTGGTTTCTGTACGCGATGATGATGCCTTTTCTCTCTAAATCATATAAACAAGTACTGTTACATTACAATGTATTAGTGACCCCAAGCCATAAAACCAGCCAGCCCAGCGCGTGTGTACATTTCGTTCCTTCTTCTGTTCAGCAGTTTTGAACTTATCTCGGCGGCAATGGAACGAAATGAAAGCAAAACGACGAACGAGTGAAAAAAAACACATTGTGTGTGTCTCTCTATGGCCGACGCTATAAGCTGTGTAGCGAACAACTCCATGTCCATCGTAACCACGTCGCTTCTGTTTTGCCTGCATATGGGGAATAATATGTGATTTTGGGGTAAAATTTCATGATTAGTGCGGCGGTGTAAACCGTTTTCAAAATATCCATTGCATTTTCATTAATTATCGAATGGGAATGTTTTATATCGACTGGCGTTGCACTTCTATGGCAGGCCAATTGATTTCCAATAAAAACATTTTAATGCCAGTAGGTATTTTAGCGCGTCCACGCAATATATTGACATTATGTAGGTGTGATCTACCTGTCCATTTCAGGTTTTTTCAGCTTGATAAGATTAACCGATTACGTCGTACAGCTCGTAGTTGTAACAAATTTTTCAGCCCTATAAAATGGTCCTCTAAATGGCATAAAATTATTATTTTTTCTGTTAATGTCTCTCGATTTACTCGTAGGTATGCCAACAAAATAAGCTGCAGGGGCGACAATGAGACGTAGTCTAATTTCAGGTAACTCGTTGCCGCCCTTCCCCGACATGTTCTCTTGGATTTTAGCAATATTTGTGTCTTCCGGTTAATTTTACTTTATTATTTCAATATTTACTCTACTCTCGTAAGAAAACTTATATCATACCCTCGTTATCAAGTTGAGTTCGGATTTCAAAACTATGGTAGACTTGGAGTAAATCAGATGCTTATCAGTGGCCTTGTTTATATCGCATTCGCTAATACGTATTAAACTGATCTCGGCATTAAGTTAATACCATTGCCGTTTATATCGACTGATAGTACTAAACTATTCACTTTACTTTAAACGTCATATGTCAAGTTGACTGCAGGTGAAATGTCACATGTCAAAGAGATATTCTAGTTGAAACTTAAATTTTTGTCGTCTCCATAAACAAGAGTGATTTAAAAAAATTGTAAATCGCAGACAACAAATTATTTTCCATAACTTTTTATCAAAAATTAGTGCTGCCAATATAAAGTTGTTACTGTTCTCGGTTTAATTTAGTCTAGTTCTGATCCATGTACCGAACTATACTAAGTTAGTCGCCTGTGTTTATATCGCTTGTTAATTCGAACTAAACATTAATACGGAACGGACTATGTTAATACCGGTGTATACGAGGCCGGTGTTAAAATTCCAGATCAATTAAACATTGATATCCCGTAGTCCTGACTCTTCCAATCAATGGTTCTATTTCGTCCATAAAGAAATTTTGAAAATACTTTCCAGATTTTACATCACTTTATAATTTCTGCAACATAATTCATTGGATTCAGGTGGATTGATTTTATGAATTCGATTTATTGTTTTCAAACATTCGGTAAGCTTTAGCGTTCTCATTTTTCAAGGAATGTGGTATTAAAGATTGTGCATGCTTTGAGATACTCTCAAATTTCGTTTCAATCATTCTGTCAATCTCGGATAGTGCCCTTTTTAGCTATCCGTGCGTTGCTTTAGTCTCTTTATTGTACAAATGGGGACTGAGCATAGTAAAGTTTAGAGGTTCTCGTTCCGCTGCATATAGTCTTTAATACTTGCTGAAACGCATTTTCAGAAATTTCGCTTGTTGTGAAGTACTAGAATGGAATGGAATCTCAGTCGCTTCTTTTCGTGGCATTCCAGATTTTACTGAGGCAGCTATTCGTCTTCGGGATGCTCTACTGAAGTATTCACGTTCAGGATGTAGGCTATGAATTTGGTTTGGCTGTCTCAGCGTCTCTAACAAACTGGACCAACGCCTTCATGTTTGTAGTGACCTTATCCTTTACCGGTTCTTAAAGGGACAGGGCCATACGCGTCCAATTAGGTCATACGCGTCTGATTGGCATCATTAATGGATTTGGAAGATGTCTGTGGTATCGGAGAGTGGAGAAGTTGTTCTTCCACATCTGACGGAATATCCCCGGCATCCATTTTTGTTTATTGTTTTTAACCATGTTTTGGTCTCACGAGTAAGGCGAAAAAATGAGGTTTGTCCGCGCCTGAAGAGTTCCCCGGCGTAAGGCTAAGTACTCTCAAGGTGACCGTTTTCAATGCAGATAACGCGTATTCTGCATCATTCAGTTCTCAGCACGGATCTACACCTTGGCTGGGATACTGTGTCTATTTCATAGGTTAGGTTAGTCGTTAGGTCGTTAAGCGACCTAGCACATAGACCGCCAATGGGTCTGTTGTGATCCCACATGTACGGGAAGAAGTACCCGTGTGCCCAAGACCACATCTTAGGTAAACCACCTTGCCAGCCTGGCAAACTGCAGCAGCTTGTCTAGCTTAATGTTTGCGAATTCACTCAAGTCCATGGCGAAGCGCGTACCTAAAGAACGTTCCCGCCTCCAAGCCAGACCAGGGCATACGCAAAGCATGTGAAAAATACTTTCCTCGGCATCGGGTTCACTACATCTGCGGCACAGATCTGCAGCGTCCGAAACACCTAGTATTCTGGCGTGCCGGCCGATCAGGAAATGGCCCCTCAGTACACCAATTAGGATACGAAGAGTATTCCTATTTCCGAGTAGGACAAACTTTGTCCTGCTCGCACTCAGGGTCGGCCAGAGACACGATGTGGGGCCCGACCACCTCGTGTTAGCCTTCGATATGGCCGTCACGTCGATAGCTTGGTCTATTTCATAGTTCGATACAGTGTATATTAAGCTCCTGACACCGACAAGGTGGAAAGACGCAGACCTGTCGGTGAAATGTCAGAGAATAAATGTTACCTAAAAAGGAGGTACTCAACAATATTCTGAGATTAATACAATCGTTTTTTTTTCAAATCAAAAGAAATAGAAGGTGAAAAACGCACCTATTGGCTTCCTAAAGAAGATTCCAATTTATCAATCATCGACACTTCTTCCTGAGCACAACTCGTGCTTTAGATAAAAAATGAAGCCGCACTGGTTCCGGTCTCACCTGAAAAAATCAACTCCATTCCCGTAACTTCAAAAAACATTTGGGCAAAACGAAATTAAAGTCTTACTTGAAGTAGTTGTCACTTTTGAAGGATTATAGCTCCCTGCTAGAGGTAAAATGCAGTCCAACATTTCCCTGACCGACTCGAATCTTGCTTTTGAACTATGTTTTCATGGTTGTTGTGAATTATTAGTTGATTACGTTTCAAGCTGTGTGGTATTTACTGTTCTCTGAATTCTGTTTGGACCCATTTCACTAATTGTATTTGATAAAGCGAAGTAGTCCTTAAAAAAATGCCATTATCAATTAGGGATTGTGCTGAACCAATCCAGTAGTGTTGTTCAATCATCACAATGTAATATCATTGCAAAAAACGTGGTTTTCCATTGGCTTATAAAACTGTTCTCGCACTCACCGGAAAAATTTGTTTTGCGGATCTCTTCGAGTGTCTTTCAGTACCTTAAGCCCACCCTCAATAACAACAGGACGTATTTTTTAGTTAGAAAGAGATTTGGGTATTTAGCTAATATGAATTTATTAGTAAATGAGGATATACGTTAGGGCCGGGCGCACAACGATATCCGGAAGCATCGAAGGGTGCTCTGGGGTTGATTTGGGCATCAACGCATTACTTGTTCTTTGGGGATAGGTAGGTGCCAGCTAACTTGTTTTATTCCAAAAATTTGTTCATTTCAAATTAACTAATTCTCGTAGAATTCGAACTGTTTTTTTAATGTAATCAAAGCCTCCAGCAACCTTTAGAGGCAAGAGCCATAACAAAAGAACAATTTTCCGGTAGGCGATTACAATGTTTCGAGTGTAAGCGTTGTTAAGTAAACACAATAAGCAATAAAATCATCTGAAATTCTTTGAAAATACTGTACCTTTGCGATTTAATACAGAAACTTAATTCCACACCGGCCATCGGGGCCATCGGGCAAAGGTAGTAAAATGGTTTAGTCCGCATTATATTCCACCCCGTGAAACAGAGAAATCGATTGTGTCACCGAGAGCTTTTCCCTTTGCCTATTCGAAAAGGGAAAACTGTCGAGAATTTTATGGTGTACTTCTCTGATGCCCTGTTCCGTTTTGTTCAGGTTCAGTTTATTGAGCGTGTATTTAAGGGTATCAGAAAACGGATAGATATATTCCGGCGGCATACATATCCACACCACCAAAAATAAGGAGTTTCCTCTAATATTGGGGCGCGGGACATCACCATCACCATCAGTTCCTGCGACAAGGGTACGCGACGTAAAGAAGGCGATTTCGGCGATGTTGTATGGCATCAGCCAGCAGGCAACCACTAAAGCACCAACAAATTGAACAAAAGCCATCCGAGGAGTTTCGCAGGAACCGAAGGCAAAGTAAAGTAAACGGACAGGGTGCTGGGTGCTCGCTCGACTATTGTTGGAACTGTCAGGTTCTCCTGTCCGTTCTTCTCGTCTGCAAAGATACACTTGGAGGAGGTGAAACGTTTCTGTTCGCGTTCCTGTAGCCGCCGTCGCCGCGCGCTGAAACAGAAAGAAATTTAAATACGAAAAAAAAGTGGAAAATAAAAAGAATTATGTGCACACTGATGTACACATAGAGTACGTACGTACAGTCACCACCGGATCGGATCGGAGCAATCAAAGGTGGTGAGGTGCTTGTAGTTTAGTTCGATAATTCGACTGGTCTGGAGAGGAAATGTGAGAGGCTTCGTTGTCGTGCCGTGTGTTGTAGTTCTACTGGTTTGAGGTGAGGTGAACATATCATACCAAATACCATACAGTGTGTGCTCAGTTCAGTTCAGTTGAGAAAATATATTCGATTAAGGTTAATCGTAATCGGCGCGGCGTTACTACGATTAATCACACACCAAAACCGAGATTTTTAGCTCGATCAGGTTTAGTTTATTATTTCAACTGTCCAAGCGCTCTCCAGATGGAGGTTTCGAGATCGCTGCCTCAATAGCATTACGACCGTTGCGATAATAGTGATGACGAATATGTAAAGTGTTTTTGTCCAGTTCTTGTGCGGCTCTTTGGATTTGGATTCTGGTCGTTGGGAAGTTGGATTCGATTCGGTGGGCTGGCTGTAGTGTGCTTGCTCGGGCTGCTGCTGCCATTTTAAAATACACGTACGTACGGTACGGCATACGGGTTCTTCGGATTTGTAATGTGTTCCTCTCCGCAGTTCGGGTTCCCTATCTACACAACACACGAAGACTTTGGAATTGGAATAAAATGAATGCAGAGTGTATAAATGTTGTGTGTCGGAGGCGACGGTGATATGACCGACCGACGAACCAGAAAAAAAAAATTGTTTTTTTAACCCAACAAAAAATAGTTGGAGTTGAAACGCTTCTTATAAGACAAGTGGTGTGTGCGGTGACGACACGTTCGAAGCAATAAAACGTATAAGAAAAAATTAAAGGTTTTCTTGTAAGAAAGAATTCAATCCGTAATCTAGTCTCTTTAAGACGATTGTAGATCTTTGTTGCATCTCGTTCGTTTTGATTCGCCTGGATTAAGTTTAGCATTGATTGAAAAATTCCAATTCGGTGCGAAAAAAAGTAGAAGAAAAAAACCTGTGAAAGTGCTTTGTGTGCCGTGTATTCAGCACCTTTCGTAATCGATAAGTTTTGGCTCGACGGTCGTTTCGGAATCAACCAAACGAATCGTTAATTATTGCTGCGGTCAAGTTAAAATTTACTCCAAAGTGTTGTGTGTAGTTACGTTCAGTTTTATTAGTGGCAGCAACAGCAAGATCCCTGTACCTTGGGCGTATCGGATTAAAACCTAGCAACCATTAAGTAAGTTAGTCAAGATAATCGTAACAGAGAAAAACGTAGTTGGGACTGTGCTACTATACGCCTGCTTTTTTTTGCTATTATAAATATGTGGGATATTCCCGACAAGCAGCACGTCAATTATAACTTCTGAATCAGCTCGATAGACTCGTCGATGGCTTCCATAGAAAATTATTCCGCAGATAAGGCATCCACAGATCGTGTTTATGGCTTGGTCAAGAAGACTTCAAGACAACGTATTTACGTTGACCAAGCGCGACTGGTTTTATTTCATTTTATTTTTTTTGTGTGCTCTGCCGCTGTAGAACGTGGGAAAGCGTTTCGTATGTAGTTTCTTCACGTTATTTTTTTTTGTTTGATTATTATACTTATTTGTTATAGGAACAAATTTGGCAATACATGGTCGGGGCAAACATTACACATGTATGCAATACACAGTGAGACTGTGACGCTTTGGTGATCCGACGGCGATGATAAGAAACATAGAGTAGTGCTTTTATTCGATGAGCAATTCAACATATGTAGTCTTTCCGTTTGTTAAAAAAGTAAACGGCCGGTGGGGACGCGTTTATCAGCTAAAAATAGTCCGTTTCTTTCGAATGGCGCGACGATCAAATGCAATAAACTGTATGGAGAAAAAAATCATAGAGCCGAGCATATTATTTTATTTATCTTATTGGGTCTGTAGAGGCGCGATTGTATTTTATAATGGTACGAAAAAGTGCTCCGATACATTGCTTTATGGGATTTCTATTTGTCGTGATAGCGTAATTAGCGTGGGGCAAAGCTATTGAGCGCTACGTACAGTACTTTGGGCTGGGGGAATGCGTTGTTATAGCAAAGTATTGAGTGGCTGATTGAATTCTTCTTTTAATTTTTTTACGGGGTTTGCAAATGGGTTTTTCTGAAAATAGCTGGTACTAGAGATATACTGAAAGAAGAAAACGTAGCTCGATAGAAAATATCGTGGAAGTCGTTAATCGATGTATGTAGTTACATATACGTAGCATGTAGTTTTTTAGAGTTGGCATATCGAAGATTTTTATGCGAGCATTGCCATTAGAATCTGGGCTTGGCTTTGGTAAAATCTTTTGTAAATTGTTTGAATTGTCTTGTAAATTGATAATACAAAAAAACTAGACACGCAAAACGTTTTGCGTCTTAGTTCGAACCTGCGTTTCTGAATATGCAATGTATCGCAGTAAAAGCCCTTTAATTTGGAATCACATAATTTGGAAAGCTCTTCAATTCAGAAATTATGGACTTGTCCAAGCGATATTGCGACATCGGTTACAGTAAGGTTAGATTAGGTTATGGTGGCAGCCATCCAAACTATGGATCGACTCACTTAGACCATTCGGTTGGTTCATTGTGATATCACACCCGTGACACCTTAATGAAGTTATCGTAGTATTACTACAGGGGAAAAGCTAGTCGAACCAACCACAGGTGCGAATAAACTTGGCTAGTTCATCAATTCGTGTTCCAGCCATGTCCCCGAAACTGGAGAAGAAGTAGCTGCCCATGGCTCTGAACCTACAGCTGGCTAGCTGGAGACACTCAGAAAGTAGATGCCTAACGCTCTCTTCTTCTTCTTCACTTCTGCAGTTTTTGCAGAAGTCATTATATTGAACGCCTAGGCGTTGTGCATGTCTACCAAAGAGACAGTGTCCCGTTATGACTGCCGTAATGTTACGGGTCTCCATACGACCAGAAGGTCGGCAGTCCTTCTAGGATGTATTACTGGTCATAGCTGCCTGGAGGTTTCACACGTAGTTAGATTAAACCATCTACCATTGGTCAGCTCCATTGCTTTTCTGTCAAGACTAGTCTTGAGTATTTTTACCGCTTGTGTTGCATTTATAGCAGCCATTTCAGATCCAGTTTTGGCCAGCTCATCGTCTGCCTTATTTCCTGATATCCCTTTGTGTCCAGGAACCCAGCACAAGAAACCCTTATGAGCTGCGCCCAGTATTTTCAGACGCTCCCTGAACGTAAGCTCGTTGAGTCGCTTGCCACAACTGTCAATTTCTATTCGGAAATACCAAACTACTGCAACTGCATTGCCTCTGTTTTTTCGCGATATTTATTAACCGGTCGCCGTCTATTGTTGTAAAATAAAATGAAATAAAACCTACGAAAGTGACAAAATTAAGTTACGCGCGCGACGAAATAAGAAAATAGTCTATCGAAGTGAGATGATATCACTACAACTGGTTACACTCACTAACCCAGCAGCAAAGTTTCGTATACCTACTATACGTTGAAATGAGACCGTCTAAAAGCCGTAGAAGCCATGTAGAATTTTTGGGAGCAATGTGAGTGGTAGCCGTTCATGTTCATACGTATACTTTGTACAACCGTTATACGTAGAATATTTACGGTAATTCTACGTATAGTATTTTAGGTACTTATACGTAACATATGTACGTTCTTTCTGCGTAGAAAAATTGTATAACTTCGATGAGTGATAAAATGTATTGCAGTGATTATTTGCTTGTACAACACTTTTTATTTCCGCCTCTTACATGGAGAAATTAACGATTTGAAATTTGTCTCATGAAGTCCTGACGCATATAATATAGACTCTGAACAAACTACCAAATTTCAAATCCTTCTATTCTAAATCTAAGAGAGAAGTGAAAAAAAATGTGAACGAATAACGTACCTGAAATATGGCTTCAAAAATACGATCCTAACCCAAATCAATTATTGGTTCGGGCTCTGAGGAAAACAGTTTTTGATTTCTATATCTCAGGAACCGTGTAGGCTAAGAAGTTAAAACTTGAACTTTATAGTCAAGCCATTGAGAGAGGCGTGGGGAGGGAAGGCAAAACAATATGCCCGAGGAGCTGGAAGGCTGGAATCGAGAACTCTGATCTCCATATCTCCTGAACCACAAAGATGAAACTTGGTGATTATCTGAAGGCATTTGTGCATACATGTACAGGATTTGGAAGGAGGCTATGCACGCAAAAGTAGAAGCAATAAAAATACAGGGTGCGCCATCTTTTATGTCGGTATGTAAACATTGAATAACTTTGACTTTTTTCAACAGATTGACTTGATTGGACAATTTTTGGAAACGTCAATTCAGAAGAATATTGCCGACAGACCGTCCACGTCGCTTGGAATACGGCCAAACAGTCGCTCGAATGATTGACACTGAATCTGATTTTTGGAAGCAAATTTTGATGACCGACGAGGCCCATTTCACACTCTTTGGCGGTGTTAATAAGCAAAACTGCCGCATTTGGGGAACGGAGAGTCCACACGAGATCCATGAAACGCCATTGCATGATCAAAAGGTGACTGTTTGGGCCGGCGTTTGCGCCAAGATCATCATTGGGCTATTTTTTTCCCGACAAAACTAAAACGATATCGGTGGATGTTAGCTCATTATGTCTGCCCGGATGGTTACTGGTTTCAACAAGACGGTGCGCCATGTCACACTGCAAATGAAACAATTCAGTTTCTGCAACGAAATTTCCCTGGACGTCTGATGTCGAAAAGAGGCGACATTGACTGGCCACCGAGATCTCCAGATTTGACTCCTCCGGACTTCTTTTTATGGGGTTATTTGAAAAGCAAAGTGTACGCCAGCAAGCCTCAGACCATTGACGAGCTCAAAGCAAACATTCGTTCCGAAATCATCGCTATACCGCCCGAGATGCTCGAAAAAGTAATGGAAAACGCAGCAAAAAGGGCACATTTTGCTGTGGCCAATAGAGGCATCCACTTGATTGATGTTGTATTCAAAAACTAATCCAAATAAATTCTAAAGGACCAAATTGAATAAAAATACCTCACATATAAAAATCAGTTGTTTTTTTTTTCAAAGTTATTCAATGTTTACATACCGATATAGAAGACTTAAAAGGTATGACTCAGCGAATATATACGTGAAAGGAATGCAGGCGGAAAGAAAATCATTTTCAAAATAATTTTATTTCATATTTCTATTACGTTCTATTTTTTACAATAGATAGAGAAATCCTTTCTTTATTTTTTTTATGTTCATAAATTAATGAAAAAATACATTGACTAAATGAACAATATCATCAGCCTATGAATAAAATTCATTGATTCAACGAAGAAAGAAGAAGATTCAACATTAAATCAACTCATGAGCAAAGTTCATTGATTCATTGATCGAAATATTATACATCAACTTGTGGTCAAATTCATTGATTCAATAAATGAAGTATGTTAACTTCTGAACAAAATTAGGGAAAATAATTCGTAAATTTATGAACAAAGTTCATTGATTAAATGAATAAATCATTCCTTAACAAACCAGTTAATTAATTAATGAATGGAGATTCATTGACAATGAACAATTACATCGGGTGAAAATTTATAAAAAGTTTACTGATTTAATGATTTTTTTTATTGAATTTATGTACCTATTTGGGTTTGTATTGCGTGCATTTTCGTAGTGCTAGCCCAACACACGGAATTATTTCATTGCTCCTGGAATTTATCATTTGAAATTATTTTTGAATTAAAACTACGTTTTTGTGGCTATTGAATTCGCTACGCGTCTGGTGAAAATACTATTTTGAAAATTATTCCCTGTCGGTACATCAAGCTTTGAAGGTGGTTAATTTTGTTGGTCTCAAGAGGTGTAAATAATTTCGATAGTGATTCAAAGAATTATTTTACGAAGCTGAAGTAGTATTCTCTTTTTCGAAAGCAGTTGATTAATTTGCGAAAGAGGTTTTTAAGTATTTCTTTCATTCAACTCATTACAGAACAGTTGGGAGAATGCTAGTTTCATTAAGTGGATCTGAATTGTAAGAACATAATTTGGTGATGACCGAAAGCGACTTGATGTCTGTCATTCATGAAATTTTTTATTATTTTACTTCCGAATTTCTTTAGCCGGCCGAATGTATTTGCTCTATTGCGGAATTCAGATAAAACTTCATGACATGGTCTGCTATTTTCCGAAATTTGTTCTTGCAACTATTTGGTCTCGATTAAAATCGGTACTGGACGAAAGTAGGTCAATATTAGCGTGGTGAATGTAATGTTTAAAAAAAGTTTAAGGTGCCTCTTCAGTTTTAGCAAAACGATTCCACTCGTTAATAAATTTCAGCATCTGGACTAGATTCAGAGCTGCGATGTCATTCTATGGTGCGACAGTCTAAAATGGGCCACTTCAACGGTACTTCCTTAGTTCAAATTTATCTTGTTTTCTCTCAAAGTTCGGTAACACAGTGGTTGTTCCAGTGATGCAGCTAACAAGTCTATCCCCCAACTAGCTTCTCTCTTATATGCTCGTTCGGTGAACAATCTTCCTATACGATCACTTCTGAGGTAAAAGGGTCCTTCTAAGAACTGTACTGCTTCTAATATAATTTTTTTTTTCTTAGACCATGGATTATGGGCCAAAATCCATCGCTATACCACCACCGCCACTCAACCAACACTGCCCCATTTCGCTCTGTTCTGTTTGTGTATAATCCCACTTCTGACACCAATTTTTTTAACTGCTTTAATGCTAGATGAAGCTCCTGTCGTGCAGGAAATATATTTTCGATTTTCGTTTACTGCTGGCTTGAGCAACTTTCAATATATATGTTTTGCTTTGGGTATGAATAGACTAGAACCATCATCATCAAAGGCGCAACTGCCCTGGCCTCCTGAAGCCGTCGCCTCCAATCGTCTCGATGCAAAAACCGCGTCCTCCAGCTGCTAATTTTTAAGATGGCTTTGCTATCTTCATCAAACGAGTCTTCCCATCGCTTGCGTGGTTTGCCTACTGGCGTGTTACCACTCGCTTTGCCTTTAAGAGCATGTTTGGGGATTCTTCTTTCTTCCATTCGCTCTACATGGCCAGCCCACTGCAGTTTACGTAGTTTGATCTTTGATGAACGTTGAAGCTTCTGGCTCCTCGAAGAGTTGACAGAGCTCATGATTGTATCTTATTCGCCAGTTCGTTCCTTCCTTCACAGGTCCCAAAATTCCTCGGAGGACCTTTCCTTCGAATGCGTTAACTGCTTTTTCGGAAGTTCGCGTTAATGTCCACGTCTCGCTGCCATAACAGAGCACAGGTCGTATAATAGTTTTATATATTCGCAGCTTATTGTTCCTGTGCACTTTCTTGGATTTCATTGACTAGAACCATACAAAGAAAAGTAAAGTAAACAAAAAGTACCTACCTTATAAATTTGTAGCGGTGACGCTATCTACATACATTGGGACTTGTGGCGAGTAATCTAATGACGTCCGATCGATCCCCTGTTTTCAACTGATTCTCCTGTTTGTTTTTCAATCAAATATACACCAATATAAATCTAATTCGGTGCCAGGTGATGCAATGTGCATGCACAAGTCCTACAACTGACCGTGAGCAACTTCATTCCACAGAAAGAATAAGCGTTCAATGAATTCCCATTGGGTTAATGATTCCATTTGACATGATTACTTCTTCGTAATCGCGCTAAACCCAGCAGTATCTCAAAATTACATTAAATATTTCTCGTGATAGACACCTTTTCACGGAAATCTAATCTCACCCTGAGTCAATCGCTCGGATCGATAAGTTCCCATTTTGCTGATTTTATTAGCGCAAGATAACAACACCGAGAGCCCATCGAATCGAGTTGCCTGCACCATACATCGGTTCGGTTTCGTCCCGTTCGCCAGAAGGACTACATTTCAGTCAACGAGTGGTCCTTGTTTTTCACATCGAAACGCCAGGTATATGCAAGCCGAAATTAATTCATAAGAAGAGATGAAGAAGGACACAAACATATGCCGGTGAGGATGTTCTATGTTTTTTTTCTCGTCTTTCGGATTTGAATCCTGTAGTTGTTTTTTTTTGCAATAGTCCTACCTCCTTCTCTCAGGCATACGTAGAAAAATCCTGAATATCTATCTCGTGTGATTGGGAATGAAATAGTCGTTTAACGTATAAGTATCGGGGCTTTGCAGCGTTTGTATTTTCTCTCTCCGCAAACCTCACGGGAACGGGAACGGGAAATCTCTTACTGGCGCGCTGCACAAGTGGAAATATACCAACACTTTCCGCCCGGACCCCGGAATTTCCTTCCACCAACAATGTTAGTTCTGTGTGGTGACAGTATACATAGTGAAGTGGAAAAGGGGAAAAAGGCCCGAACAAGAAAGGCAGCAGAAAAAACGGAGATATTTAGAGGAACCCGTACATCTGCCACTTGGTCACGTTCCAAAAAAGAAAGGAACGTGTGCGAGGATGAGGAGCAAGACGTTGCCAAATTTACCATCGATGCGCGAATAAAGCTGCAATTAATTAAAGACGACACAGATACAATAGAAATGCTAAAGGCAAAGTGGAGGGATGTCATTGATTCGGATTTTAAAGTTATATACAAAGAAACCAGTTCGTTTGCAAGCGACTTCCTTAACGAGAAAATAGTGTGCGGCATCGCTACTACTAAACTCTTTAGAAAAAAAGTATGTCGCTATTAAAAATGGTGCATCGGCAGCGTCGTGACAAGGCCTCTAATTTACCAATTCAGAGGTCGTTTGTTCGAATCCCACCAATCAATTGTTGAAGCACGGGATAATACAATGAGGTGCGCTAGTGTATCAACCCACACATGATATGGTCCTGCGCACTCTTTTGTTTAACCAGTTTTTTCTTAGTTTTCAAAATATCAGTGTCGCGAAATCCCATTCCCAACTGTCCTTTCATTTCCAACACCTAGGTGGTTCGGAGATAGGCTAAAAACCTATCCCAGAAAATCAACAGTGTTGCGGACCGTCGATTGAAAACCCCAGATTGAAAGAAGGGGCGTCGATGTTTTTTTACCAAAAGTATTATTGGAGGAGAAGAAGGGGAGATGTCAGTTCCAACGTAGAGTACAGAGCAGTGATAGAATTTTTAACAAAGGAAGATCGGACACCTTCTAAAGTTCATAATCGGTTGATGGGTGTTTATGTGGCTGATGCTTCCTCCCAGACCACCGTGAATAATTGGACAACACTTTTTTAATGGCACAGGGATTCGTTGGAGATGTCAAACGTGAGCGCAATATGGGTCCCCCGAAACCTTTCACCAATTCAAAAAAGTGTTCAGACATGAGCGTTCTGGACGAATGTGAATTCGAGGAGATCAGCCGTCCACCCTACAGCGCAGACCTCACCTCAGTGACTACTTTCTGTTCACCAACCTTAAGCGGGACCTCAGAGGTCGTCGTTTTGAGAGTGGGAAATCGCTAAAGGATGTCGCTGTGGAGGTACATTTTGAGGGCAAGGAGGAACCTAAATTTTCGTCGTTTATTGTCCGGAGCGGGTAAACGCGTAGTATGCAATTTATTATGCGAAATCGGCCAAAACGATATCGTGGATTTTGTCGATATTTTCTGGCGACACTGTGGATTTGGGAGTCACTTGACGCGATACATAAGTCACCCAATATATGCGTAACACTCTTCTATTTCCTTCGCTTTTTTCCCTTCCAGAAAAAATAATTAAATCACTCCACACATTTCAATTATTTTTTACTTTCACTCGAAACGTTTGTGTTCAAGCAATTGTCAAATAATCAGCTGGTGCCAAAATGACTTGTAACTTGAAAGTACCACAAAATAGTCGCTAACACCATATTTATCATTACTACAGACTCTTGGCCGTCATAGTTCCCCAAAATGTGGACTGACTGGCTTGTGCAGTAATAGCTCAAAACCGCGCTCTTCTAGAAAATAGATATTTCTAGATAAAGAAGAACTTTAAAATTGATAACAACGGATTTAATACCTGATACCTTTGACTGTAGAATAAAATATCCACGTAATATTGCTCTTTATAATATTTTCATTGCAATTGTTCTCATGAACTCGAAGGTATATAGCGCTCACGGTTACAATTTACCGTATGCAGTGCCATCTGCAGTAACGTTTATTAGTCGTATATTAGAACATTTGTGGCGTATTGTTCCATCCCATTTTTTTCTCACTGGAATATTCTTGGAACAATTCAAGCAGAAACCTCATTGCTACTTTATATATTCCTTGCCCCATGAACGACTGAGTGACGTATGTATATCTGTCGATTCAACAGTTTGTAGTGTAAAACCTAAGCCTTCATTTGAATCACTACATAACTGTTCACCTCACCCACTTTTCTTAATCCGTGACAATCGTCAGAATCTAATTTCATTTTTCTTCTTGAAATCTTCAAAAAGTGAACCAGAAAGATTTTTACAAATGAAAAAATTACCTTAACTCTTTTTTTTTATTAAGTGTGTTTTGAATGATGCGGTAGTTGTAGCCATTGCAAGTGGGTTTCAAATGGCTTTACACATTTTTTTTGCGTAAATGTTGCTTTTTAAGTTTTCGACTGACACTTACTGTGAAGAGTTACAAAGTGTCTTTTAGAAATATGTTTCTTTGCTATGGACAGATGAATGACATAATAAGCAAGAAACATTTTGTTTTAACATTGGAAAAAAATTAGTGGGCTTCCATTCTTTGTGAACATGGTGTGAATTGGTCCGGAATAATTTAGAGGATTTTTTTTATAAAAATTACTCAGATTGACCCAACCGGATGAATGTGGAGTTTTAGCAGTTTTTGTGTAAAAGCTAATAAATTAAATGTTATCAAATTTTAATAAATCCACTATTAACATAGTTGCGATGGAAGTATGTATCTAGGCGGCTAACAACAAAAAAAAATCGAGTATAACTCGCTCGGTACGTGTGCAAGATGTTTGGTACCCAGTGTGCAACACAGCCTTGATGACTCGCTGGTTGTATACATCCATAGTTCGGGCGGTTGACGTACTCTTTAGTTTAATTTTCAGGACTGTAACCACAAAGTTGGGCAAGTCCTCTGCTCGAAGGTTTATCAGTAGAGGTACACCACAAGGTGGCGTACTCTCTCCTCTTCTTTGGAATTTAGTGGTAAACAAACCCCTATTGTACCTGTCTGCAGGCTGTAGAGTGATTCCTTATGCAGATGATGTTGCAATTGCTGTCTTCGGAAAGCACCTCAACGCGGTGAATGAGATAAAGCAGAATGATCTCTCTATACTCTCTAAATGCGGGTTGGGTGTGGATCCACGCAAAATAGAATTAGTCCTCTTTACAAGGAAATACAATATTCCTCACGTTGAGCCTCCATCTCTGGATGGTATACCTGTCTAGCTTTAACCAACAGTGCAAAATATCTTATTTGGGAGCTGCACTAAAAAAGCAACAATCGCGCTTTATTCTTGCAAAAAGGCCATTTGCACAAAATGGAATAGTTCACTGGATGGATGTTATCGCTTTGTGGACGGCCTTAGATACAGTTAACCGCACCTGATCTAGGGATGGTACAGAGATCGACATGTATATGTTTCAGTGGGTCTCTGAGAACAACTCTCTCTGCAGCACTGAACATGTTATTCCATCTACCACACCTAGACATTATTGGCAAGGACATGGTAGCCTTACAGCCTCTACGCCGTGGACCAGGATACTTGCAGGCAGCTTCACAATTTTGAGAAATTTCAATGATATTCCTGAAAACAAACTACTCTTCCCAGTTTTGATTTTGATAAACATTAACTAACTATCTCAACCCATCTAGAATGGGAAAGGGATACGGTACGGGAGAAGAGTCAGTCTAAATTTATAATGATGGCTCCAAAACTGACGACGAGGTGAATGGAGGTGTTTTCTCTGCGTAATATTAACCTCTCTTTCCGTCTTTCGGACACCTGTAGTGGCGGCGCCTATGGCAATCGACTGAGGTATAATGTAATACCTATTAGGGATATTAGTATCTTCACAGACAGCCAAGCGGCAATGAAATCCTTGTAATCGGCCTCTACAACATTAAAGATCACCGCGGAATGTCGATCATCTCTTAAGGATAGTAGAACAATTCAATATTCATTTGTACTGGGTGCCAAGGCACAAGGATATTTCAGGTAATTGTATGGCTGACGAACTCGTTCGTCGTGGTACTACCCTTCACATTATGCAGGAAAATCGGGATCTGGATGTCCCTCTTACAACATGTAAACTGCTACTTGGATTTTGATACTTAACTAAAAAAAATCAATTCAAGATGGACACTGGGAGACATCCCTGGTCCAAGCAGGATCTGAAACGCTCTAACAGATTGATGCCGCTCAAAAGGATGTCCGGCATCGGACATTAGTCCAGCTTGAGATTGTTTTACTTAAGAATCAACCTAGTGTCGCAGCTCTGAAGGCTCGGGCGCCGAGAAGAGCACATTCCATTTGCTTTGCAAATACCACAGTTTGGCAAGGAGGCGAACTTTTTGGGTGAAACTGGACCGGCAGCTTCAGTTCATCAATCCGGTAGGTTGTCTAATTTTTCTGAACTTGGACAACCTGTAATGAGTTTAGTTAAAGGCGGTCACACACCTTACCTAGCCGAACTCTCACCGTGCTGGACTAGATTTTGCGAAATGTATAAAAGAAAAGTAGTAAACATTTTAGAAAAAAAAATACAAACTAAAAAATTCGGTGACTTTATATTGTCGAAAGTATTAGCATGTCTTCTTGCGAATCATTCACACGATAAAATCTAAAATTGCAAATAACAAAAAGATAACGTTTTATTTATTTGCCTGTAAATATTTCGAAAACTCTTTGCAACTGATAGCTACAGTGAATCATCTTCCGTGTGGTATCGTTTATAGTATGAATAAATTTCAATAAGTGTATACCAAATACATAGTAAGAAACATTGTAATTTGTGGGGAATCTTTCTTATTACACATGCTACTAACATGGAAATTGGATGTCTACAGGTACGTATATTCGAAATTAATAATCGCTGCGATACTTTCTTTCTTCTGGCGTTTTGCAATTAAGTATTGTATGTGAATTTTGAATAGTGCGAATGGCAGAGGCAAAAATAGATTTAGTCAACAACAGAAATGGAAATAAGATTGAATCGATCGGCTAAGAAACCAAAAGAAATTCCGAATCATTCAAACTATCATAGCGACAACAAGCTAACGCAACAATTACTCGAACGAATAAAAATATTCGATCTAATTTTACGCTGGGAACTCGTCGAAAGTCGATTCACGCTTTTCCGTTCTGAAGATCGTTTGCCCGTTTTTTTTTGCACACACACATTACATCTTAACTTTTTTTTCATACTCACGTAAGACATAACGAAAAAGATCATCGGATTGATTGCGAATTCGCGCGCTAATGTACTCGTATGAAATCCGATGTCAATGAACTTGGGGTAATGTCTAGTTACCGCAGTACTTTATTTAAAGAAAAAGAAAGAAGCCGTTGCTGAATGTGCCATTTTGTTTAAATTTTGATAATCGAAAGAATAGTGGTCAAATTTGACATGCATGAACCGAGCAGTTGTTGTAAAGGTTAGATGTTGAGGTCGCTTTCGGAGAGATAGACAACGACCGCTATGCGAACCAGCGTTTGCAGTTTCTATTCATTTTGACTGTTTCTCTTTTTTTTTAGATATTGACCAAAAAGAAAACATCATTCGCTTTAGATTAATTATGTTTTCTTTGTACGCAGATCTTGAGAAAGCGTTCATTGCCTTCGTGACATGTATTATTTGTGGACGTGTGATATGTGGATATGCTATTCCCAGTGAAATTGAAACTGTGAAGCTGAATGAACATTATGTATATGTTGGCAAGAGTGAACAGCCTTGGAACGACACCTACAATAAGTTAAAATTCAAAAGTAAAAAAAGATTAGTATCGATGCTTACGCGATTCAGTGGCAGTTGGTGATCCCTCGTCTTAATGATTTTGACGACATTCGAGACATATCTGAAATCGGACTACCTTTTGACCTATAAATAAACCTCGTTTTAGTTCTTGTATCTTTTGTATGAGTATCTTGCATACATATAACAACAAACAACAACATACAATTTTATTCACTTCCAAAGCAGAGAATTTTGAGAAGGCCTGTATTAAGCTAGTAAGGGGTAATAGGTACATAACAATTTTGTATTTTAACACAAACGCACCCTTAAACTTTTTTGCTGGTCTGTCAATGCCAAAACGTCAGTGAAGGTTTACATTTTTATCATGGTGAAGTTCACGAACGAGCAACGTTTGGAAATTATCTCAATTATTCTGTGTTTTATTTAAATACGAAATTGTTATGTCCCTATTCTGGGTACCGGGACACAGGGATATTCCAGAGAAATATATGGCTGACGAACTCGCTCGGCGCGGTATTACCCTTCAGATTATGCCGGAACACCGGAATCTGGGTGAGCCTCTCTCTACATGTAAACTGCTACTTGGATTGGACTCAGTTGAGAAAACCAACTCAAGATGGACTGACGGTATTACATGTCACACTACGAGACAGATCTGTCCGAAGCCGAATCCAAAACGGGCTAAAAGGCTGAATTCGTTCAAAACGGCGAATATCAGCACCACAGTCGGTGTCCTGACCGGACACTGTCTTATAGGTCGACATGCTAAAAGACTCGGCCTCTTTTCAAACGACTTCTGGAGAAGCTGCCTGGATGAGGAGGAGGAGGAGGAGACAATCCTTCATCTGCTCTGTGCCTGTCCAGCTCTATCCGCTAGAAGGAAAGCTCCTCTTGGAGTTTACTTCCCAGTCTTAGTGACCTTACAGCAACGGAGGTCGCGAGAATCCAACGTTTCATTGCCAGCTCTAAATGGTTTGACGAGTAGGACCGGATTCAATGATCCTGTGGTAACACAACGGACCTTTTTAGGTCTAAGTGTGTCCGTGTTCTCACTGGCAGCTACGCGTACCTACCTATCTACCTATGTCCCTATTGAATAGCCCTTAGGTATTGCCATACCCAGCCAGATTCCTGATCCATCCATAATACTGACAAGACTGGACGCTACTGTGTATTAAATGCTAACATCCTTAGGCCAGTTCGGTAATCTTAAAGAAAATGCCTTTGCTGTTATATCGAATTAATTTTACTTCTGCGGGGTCTTTATATAAGCGCCTTAAAGTTATTTTCAGGATTTTTCGAGGTGAAGTGATACATAATCTCTTAAAAAATTAAGGGATTTTGCGATCAACCCCTAAAGGGTTTGAATACGTTTTTACGAGTTCCACCACATATCTCAGGTCCGGTGAGATATCCCATTGGTTTCTACTTGTGCGGTCCCGTTATGTATATACCTGGAAATCTTTTTCGGAACTGTGTGAACCCTAAGTGGCTGCAACGAAGGAGGTCGTTCAAGTTTATATCTTGTAGGTCCGATAGGATATCGATCGGTGCTTACTTCTTTGGGTTTTTTATGTAAATTTCAGGTTTTTTCGATTGACAACAACCAAGAAAGTAACGGATTCTTTCCATTTATGAGTTTTTCTACAAAATCAGTAATGTCTATATTTCCTGGACTTTCAATAAAAAAAAATAAAGTTGTGACCAGACTGTTGACAAATTTTCAACCTCTGGTTCTAAACTCGATCTTTAGTTGGTGTACTCATAATTTATGAACTGTTTCGGTGTGAAAAGTTAATCCCTTACTCAGTTTGGTCCAAAAAATAAAATAGGGAAAGAGCAAAAATGGAGAGAAGGGCTTCGTGCGTAAATTTCTGTTCCCAATCTTCAGTCCCTAACTCTAGTTGAAATTTCATTAAATATATGCGTCACGAATTCCGCCTTATCTCTTAGGTGTGATGGAATACCGAATAGGTTTTAACTTCCTCGGGATTTTTGCACAATTACTTAAAAATCAATTTCAAGATTTTTCTATATTCAATCCTAAGGACTTGCAGTGGAGTTGTAAACGTTTTCACGAATTTCGCATATGTGATGAAATGTCTAATTAGTTTTAAAAACTATGGGGGTGACTATAAAGGTGCTGCAAGTTTTCACGAATTCCATCATATTTCTTAGGTCTGATGAGATATCGAATTAATTTTAACTTCCACATTCCTTTTATTTTACTTTATTATTTTTTAATAATAAAGTATTGTGACCGACCTGAAATTTCAAAAAAATTTGCTACCCTGAGATTTTGTATTTTCACGTTTTAGGACTAGTAAACCCCAAAAAGCAAAAAATGTCCGTCTGTCCGCCGTACGCAAAATCGTTTGAAGGCGCGTAGCTCCCAAACCCGTTGAGATATTAAGATAAAATTTTTATGGTGTGTAGATTGGGTGAACCCCTACGACTGGTATCTTTTGGTGATGAGGGGGAGGAGAGAGGAACGTTTTAGACGAAAAATTTTGGTTTCTAGATCTCAGGAACCACTTATGCTAGGAGGCTGAAACTTGGAAATTATGTAGTACTATGATAGTGGACACATTTGCAAAAAAATGGTTGAAAGGGGTTGAGGGGTGTGGAAGTGGGGATGAAAACAATGAGTCCGAAACGCTTGAAAGCCTGGATTGAAACATTCTAAAATCGATATCTCCTGAAAAATTGATGTTAGAAAATTTAAACTTTGTGGTTATCCTTAGGGATAGGATACTTCAAGATTAGACAAGGGCTAAAATTTTTTGTGAAAAACTTTTGATTACAATATCTACCGAACCAATTACACCAGGAATATAAAATTTAGTTTCTGTATATGGGATCAAAAGTGGAGTCTACTGAAAGTAAATTTTTTGAGAGGGGAGGTGGAGCACGAAAGTGTGGGGACAGCAATTTTTCAAAAAAATTGTATATCTCAAAAACCGAACTAGATATGATCCTGAAAAATTTACAGGAGTTGGGGTCGGTAGAGCTCTAGTAGGAATTTTGGGGGTGTGGGTGTTGGGGGTGATGGTGAAAAGGGGTAGACAGGAAAAAAATTCTGATTTTTATTTCTCGAAAACCGTAATGAATAGAAAGCTAAAAATTTAGGATTATATAGAGCCACTATAGAGACATCCTAGAAAAATTTAAAAATTTTATATAATTTAATTTAATAGTAGAAAAATGTTTGATAGGGGTAGCAAGGTACGGGGGTGAGAGTTGGTTTTTTATATCTCAGAAACAGCTAATGGTATAAATTTGAAACTTAGTACGTATATGTAGATGTTCTATTAGAGTAATTAAAGCAAAAAAAAAGTTCAGATTTTTATTAGCGTTCAGAGGTCGAGTAAAAAAAATGTCCGTGAATCCACATTTTCACGAATTTCTTTAAAACTTTTAGACATGTCGAGCTATCAAAGCAATGTTACTTCTGCGGGCTATTTATATAAGCGTCTAGAAACGTTCTTCAAAATTTTTCGATATCGAACCCCTAAGGGGGTGTAAAGTGGTTGTGTATATATTTACGAATTCTGATATATTTCTTAGGTATATTGGAATTTGGAGTTTACTTTCGCTTCTATAAGCCTTAAACATAGTCGGGTAAAAACCGATTTAAGTATTTTTCCCTATTAAACCTCCTGTGGGAAAGTTTCAAATAGCCTCCTGGTTATTCCTTAGGCTGTCAGTCTCATGGTAACCTACATCGTATCTCAGCATTAAACACGTTTCGGACTTCTACCCATAAAGTAGCGCCCAGATTGTTGGGAGATTAAACTTTGAACGCATCCCGGACTTCCACCCAAAAAATAATAAACTTAAGCCCAGACTGATTCAGATTCTTTCATGATTTCGCGCAAACGACAATTTCATTAATTCAGCGTGACGTCAACAGATTTTTGGAAACCGTACGATGTCACATATTTGAATGCCAGACTAGAGGGCAAAGAAAGATTTGGGCTTTGAAAAGGACCTTGTAGTCAAGTACGGCAAGGGAAAGAAATTTTAATTAGGGTTTTATGGAACAGATTGAAAGACGTTTTTGAAAAAATTTAATTGACATAATTATGAAAAAACTACCGTAGCTGATGAGATTGGTGATAAGTCACGTGTACGCCCAACGCTACTCAAATCAGACTACTCCCGAGTCCCGACCCTTTTCCAGAAACATTGTCCCAACTTCCGCAGTTTTCATGTCATTGAAACGTTCGGGGGTTCGCTTATTGGAGCAGGTGCAATATTTTTAAGGACATAAGGGAAGTGTCCGGTTCACCGTTCAGAAGACCCATTAAATAAGTTCCGAGAATTGGGGTTTCCTAGACACTTGGTGTGCAATTTACGTCAAGTTAGTAATAGAAACGAGGATTATTATTACGCGCTAAATTCGAAGATGTGTTCAACCTTAAAGAAGTCTTTCACCTATTCCCAGACTCTCATTTATTGTTACATAAACTTTCAGCAGCAGTTCCAGAACCTTGCTTTCCTTGATATTGGGTGCTGACCGCCGAAATGGTACCCTCGAAACTTAGCCGGAGTAGCCGCAGAACCGAATTGCCTCGAGTATTTTCCGAAACGAATTATAAGACCGTCATAGCTACTGTCGCGCACCTACCAGCACGGTGTGTCCATTTTTATTGCAATCCGAGCGACAGGGGCGAGTTTTAATACTGGAACACACCAAACAAGATACCGACTCGGAGCTCGGTTCGGAGTATTCGCTGAAAAAGGGGCGACCTCGGGATTTATGTAGCAAGCTGCAAACTACACCGAAATCCAAGTGCCGCTGTCACCAACCAACAGGGTAAAGCGCAAACGGGGACAATCAGCATATCGGCGGCGGTGGTCGCATCCCATTCAGGAACCGAAAAACGTCACCCAGACCCAAGTAAAGTAGTGGAAGTCGCATGTTGTTGGGACTGCGATTGCTGGAGGAGGACAGCGGAACAGAGCTCCTTGCCCGCAGTTATCCGAACCGACGAAGTGTACTCCTAAACTCGGGGAATTGCTGCCGCCGCCACCGACGAGTTGTAGCTCCTCAGCTCATAGGTTTTAGTTGGGTCTGGCTGTCCTTCGAAATGATGGGGTGCCGTTTGGTTCAGCGGACACTAAACCGTGGTGGCTCTTCCGCCGTCGCATAACTCGGTGGAAATTGAAAAAATTCGTGCTGCTCGAGATCTTCAAATCAAGCAAACGTCTTGGACAATGCCGGGTCGCATGGACGGACTAATTATCGTTCACTAGCGTTGGCGAATGAATATAAAACCGCGCGCGCGGGCGGGGTGGGCCACGCTTCAATCCAAGAAATTTTTGTGCAAAACTTAGCTCCGCCATCTTGGACTTGCAAGACGCGAGATGTTCTCGCGGTCCGCGCTGCAAATAAAATCGGTGGACATGTTTACGTTTTTTTAGACCGTCGGTTTTTCTTTGATTAGTGAGAATTTTTGGCGATCCGACTGATTTCCTGGCACCACACAGCTACATTTCGTTTGTTTTGTACCGCGGCATCACAGAAACAGAAGTTCTGCTCGGGTCCATCGCCCACCACGCGAAATGTGAGTGAAATTATGGTCAAGTGGAAGGTGCAATAAAAAGCGGTTTTGGGTATTCCACGGGACCGAACCGTCGAGCCGGACGAACGGACGGACCGCGGATCAAACGAAAATTCGAATCGAAACCCGCCGTCGGTGTAAAGTGGCCAGTGGCAGTGAGTGCGGTGACGTCTTGACTGCAGTGTGTGATGTCGATGTGAAAAGTAGTGTGTCAAATTGTGCATAGAGTGTGTGTGTGGGTGGGGAATAGGAACGGGTGGATATTTAAAAAGCGCGAGTTTTTACGATTTTCTCTTCGATGGGGAAATTTATAGTATGGCCTGGGGAGGGGAGCAAAGCAGTGAGTTTGTTGAATTGGAACTGCCAGGTGGATGCGATTTGTTTGTTTTGTTTTACTTAAGTTTGGCGGGTGAGAGTGTGTGTGTGTGTACGAAATTAATTTTATTGCCGATTATTTAAATTTAAATTAGTAATTTGAATATTTGTTCAATTTTGTATAATTATCAAGGCTTAAGGTGGTAATGGGATCAGAAAGCGATTTAAAAATATTGTTATTCTCAATTTAAAAAAAAAAAGGAATAAAAGGATTTAGCCCGTAGTAGGGGATGTAGCGAATGTAGTGCGTGTTAAAATAATAAAACACCGGCTCTTGATTTTTAAAAAGTGCCTCTATTTCTTGGTATCTCTTCTACGTCTACAATGGAACTGGGCGTCTTTACTGGGCTAAATTCAACAGAGCCTTTAACATCAACCACCACTACTACCATACCAATACATTTTTGTAACATCCTCCGGGCCGGCAATAAGAAAATTCAGGATAATTGTCGTAATTCTAGAGGGTACAGTAGTTGGACTGGTCGCTTATACCTGGACCCGTTGTGTAGTCTGATCAAACAGGATCGAATCTTCCCGTCTCTTCCTGGAAATATCTCTTCGATAACGGCTAGTTTCCAAAATGTTTTAGGTGCAATGGCGTCATAAAGCAGAACAACATCGCCAATTGAGACAGTACTTGAGAATTTCTGCTTTTGCTGATGATGAGCCGATCGAAGCTGCTGTAAATATTCGTTGTGCCAGCGCTTTCGAAAGGCACCAATTGCTCGTAGTCTTTCTTTCCACAGTTTGCGTAAGTTGCGATCAGTCAGCTCTTGATCTCCCATATTTACATCAGGAAAATGTAACGTTGTTGCCGCAGCGTTTTGCAAAAAGTGTGCCGGCGTCAGAGGTAATAAGTCCAAGGGATCCTCTCCAATGTATGTTAGCGGCCTACTATTAATTACACCCTCGATTTCTACTAACAAGGTGTACATCTCGTTCTCGTTTAATGATGCTCGACCAATAACAGCTCTTAAAGCCTTTTTTACGGATCCCACTAATCTCTCCCAAAATCCTCCCCACCAGGGAGCTCGCTCTACTATAAACTTCCATGTAATTCCCGTATTGTTAAGGAATCCATGGATCTTCTCATCGGTACCAAGTTTTTGAAGCTTGCGAAGTTCGATAGATGACCGTTTAAATGACTTCGCGTTGTCGGAGTATATTATTCTGGGAACCCCGCGACGAGCAATAAATCGCCGAAGTCCCAGAATGCAGCTTTGAGTTGACATATCCGGTGTAAGTTCGAGGTGCACCGCACGTATTGCTGCACATGTGAACAACATGATGTACATCTTCTTCGGTTCGGTTGATGTTTTGATGTACAAAGGGCCAGCAAAATCCAACCCAGTAATCTCAAATGCTCGATTCTGTAATAGCCGATCCCGAGGAAGCGGAGCAAATGGTTGCGACATCGGCTTCGAACTCAATATTCTGCAAGTAGTGCAATTTGCAATAACGGTCCGAACGAGTTGACGTCCTCGAGGTATCCAAAACCGTTCTCTTATGCGTGACATAACAACAGCACTGCCACCGTGGAAAGTTCTTTCGTGGATGTCCTTAACAATAAGAGCTGTCAGATGTGAACATTTGTCCAAGATGATAGGATGTGCTCTTTCAGTATCCTCCACCAGAAACTGCAGTCGTCCTCCTAATCGAATACACCCATTCTCATCTAAAAAGGGGCTTAAATTCATTAGCTTTGAACTCAAAGAAATACCCTTTTTGTCCTTCAGCGCTGCTAATTCATCAGAAAAATGTTGTCGTTGAATGAATTGAATCCAGTGTTGCTCCGCGCGCTGAATCTCGCTGGTGGATAAGAATTTGCTGACTAATGTTTTCTTTTTCGTTAACTCAATGAAACGAAATGCATAGGCTGTAACACGTATTAGCCTTCTCCAAGTGCTGAAGTCTTCAAAATGTAGCAAGGGTTTAGTGTTGTCAGGAATATAGACGGAAGAGTCTACATCGACCATCTGTGATGTTAGGCTAGCAGCTACAATGTAATGATCAGTTATTCTTGGTCCTGGCCAATGCTCTTCGTCGCATCTAAGCCATGCTGGACCCGACATCCAAAGAGTTGATTTTGATAATGCGATTCCGCTAATGCCTCTCGTTAATAAATCGGCAGGATTCTCCGACCCTGGGCAATGTTTCCACTGACTCGTGTCCGTTAGCGTGCGGATCTCTTGTACTCGGTTGTAGATGTATGGCTTCCACCTTTTATCACCCGTTATCCACGCAAGTGCAATCTGAGAGTCTGTTCACAGCCATACTTCATGCTGTAATAACATGAGCTTAAAATGTTCCTTTAAGTAGTGTAACATTCTGGCGGCTATTAACGCAGCAGTTAACTCTAGTTTCGGTAAAGTTAATTCGTTGGTACCATTACTGTTAATCGGAGCCACTCTGTTTTTTGAATATAAGAACCGAATTGATATTTCACCATTTTCATTCATGGTTCTATAATACGCAACTGCTCCATACGCCCTTGAACTGGCGTCCGCAAATATATGTATCTGTCTTTTAACGTGCTTTGCACAGCATCCAACTTCTCTCGGTATCGATATTTCTTCCATTTGTTCGATGTCCTGTGCACATTCATTCCAATCGCGTTGCACTTCATTGGGCAGGCGTTCATCCCACTGAATCTTCATTTTCCATAGACTTTGGAATAAAATCTTCCATCGAACTGTGCACGGACCTAAAATGCCTAGCGGATCATAAACCTTCGCTATTACCTGTAATAGGCTCCTTTTCGTTCCTGCTGGATTCGTTTTAAGCAAGCTTTTGATAGTCTCTAAGTCCACTGATAATTCATCAGTGATGACGAACCATCTCAACCCAAGAACTTTCTGGGCATCTGAAGGTATTTCCTGTTCATGGAATAATTGCCTGATACGGGGATTATTGGAGTTCCACTTTCTCAAATTCATTGACGCTCCCTGCATTATTGCATTGGCATCTCGATGAATATTTATTGCTGTTTCTTCACTGTCGGTGCTTATTATCAAATCATCCATATAAAAGCTACCTTGCAATACTTCACAGGTCTTCGGAAACTTTTCGGCTTGATCTTGAATCAACTTTAGGATTGTAGCTCCGAGCAAAAATGGACTAGAGGTAATGCCAAATGTCACTCTCGTCATTCGGAAGGTCTTTACCGGCGGCAAATGGTTATTTTCGATATTTAATTTATCATGAAACCAAAGAAATCGATGGCTATCACGATCCTTATAGTTCAGTAGAACTTGTAAAAATGCCTTCTCGATATCGGCTACAAGGGCAATACTTCCACCACGAAAATTCAATAACACTGATAGAATGTCGGGCAATACGTTACAACCGACATTTAAACTCTCATTTAATGAAAGATGATTTGACACGTGAGCTGAGGCATCGAAAACAATACGTAATTTGGTTGTAGTTTTGTCCTCACGATAAACTGGCCTGTGCGGCATGTAGTACGTTCGACCTTTCAATCCAATATCGTGTACTTCCTCTGCGAACCCGCTATTAAGCATTTCACGCATTGCTGTATCGTAAAGCTGTAACTTTCTAGTAACAATTAGTTTGCGCAACAAAGTTTTTAAACGCAGCTCTGCTCCGTTTCTATGATCATGCAGCTCGTCTTGGTTCTTCCAGGGCAGCGATGCAACATACCGATTACCGACGCGTTTCACTTGTGAAATTGATATTGCATTTAAGTTACTGTTTGCGGATGGAGACGTAATGCCGATTGACTCCAATTGCCAAAATTGCTTAGCCTCTTCACATACACAGACATTTAATGATGTAGTTGCAATCTGCGAATTAGCACTGGAGGAAGACACTGAAGATGATGGACCTTGTAATGTCCAGCCGAATACTGTATTTATTGCAGTCAACTTTTCCGTGATACGTTTGTGCTCTCCTGTTACCAGTTCCCAATATGAGTCGGCTCCGATGAGCATGCTAATCCCTTCTTCTGGATCTCCCATAATTCGCGCGTCAGCCAGCATAAATGGTGCGAATGATGTATTTTTATCATCTGGTACAGCGAGCACATCAACGCAAATATCTGGAACTTCAAGCGCTTCTACTGTCACCATATTTTCACTGTACTGGCTTCGAAGTGTCACACGTACGCGATTGCACTGCTGAGCATCGACTTGCTGGTTGCACCCAAAGTTTATTATGCTGAGGTTTTGAGAGCCAACTACAGGCAATTTTAACCTTCGAGCAACTGTTTTTCGGATGAACGACAGCTGACTTCCCCCATCCAATATAATACGAATTAATAGTTTCTGTCGAGAGACTTCACCAGACACGAATACACAAGCAGTTTGAAGGAATACTTGTTGAGTAGTGTTCGTGGTATATAGATTCAGCGATTTTTGCGGAAGCGTTGCAAGAACAGTTGATGGTGACGATGACGATCCACTCTCATTCCTTATATTATTGCCATCAGCTGTTGAAGCTCGTAATTCACTTTTAACAGCATATTGCGGATCACACAGACATGTTGCGTGTCGGCCTTTGCAAGTTCGGCACACTATGCTTCGATTCCTACATATCCTTGCATGGTGGCCACGCTTACAACATCTAAAGCATCTTCCATCACCCTTTAAGGCCACCTTTCGTTCAGCTAAGCTTTGGGTGCTGTTGCACTCTTTAGTTGCATGCGAAGATGATTTGCAGAGAAAGCATGCACCTTCGGTAGTAGTGGCGGAAGTAAATAGACCCATAGCGGTCTTGGCTGATTTCGTAGACTGCAAGCGATTGGAAGAATTCGAAGATTGATTGCGATTTGCTTCATATGCCTTTTCCAAAGATTCAACCTCGTTTTTAAGGAACTTTAATAAGGCCTTTACCTGCCCGTCTGCAATGCCGATAATTGAGGATGACGGAGCAACGGAAGATACACTGATTCCATCGTTGTCATTGTTGGACTCATCATTAGCCACTGGAGATTCAACCGCTACAACACTGCAGTGTCGATGAAAGTCTACTCTGAGATCGTGTGGTAAGCATCTGATCAATGCTCCTTTCAGCATTATATAATAGTTAGACGATGAAACTCCCAATGCTGAGAGTGATCGTGTGCATGTTGTAATGTGATTGTATAAACGGCGGAGACTCGATGCGTCCGTTTTAGAGGAGACGGGTGTGGTTGCTAATAAACGCTGCATCATTTGATCAATAAGTTTGTCGGTATTGCCATATTCCTCTTTCAATAGCGAAACTGCACTTTCGTAGCAAGCTGGTGTTGGTGTGAGACCAGCTATAGTGTCTGCTGCTTTACCAATTAGAACTTCCTCCAGGTAATTGAACTTGTCGATCGCACTCAAGGTGACATTTTCGTGGATGACCGACGAAAATTGTTCCCAAAATGGAAGCCAATCCTTTGCGTCTCCAGAAAACTTCCGAAGTTTCAATTTATGCAGTTTAACTGAATTATGTACAGACGTACTCGGTGTAGTGTTTAATCTTTCACTTGTGGAAGACATGCCACCAATTAATCGATTTTGCCGTTGTCGTACCTTACCTAAGCGCTGCTCAATTCGAAAAATAACGGCAATAGCTTTATCCTCATATTCGGCGATCATTTCCGATTCCTTGACCAAATCTTCTCCTTTTACCGCTCCAGCAACTCTAATGTCGTTATTGGCCCTATTAAGGCTATCATTAGCTGCTCTTAGACGGTTTAAATGGACCACGAGCTCTTCCTCGATTGCGTCGAGTTTTATTTCCTCCTCGCATAACTGCGCGTCCGACGAAGCGAGGTATTCCAATGCCACATTGCATAGCTTGGTAACTTGTCCACGATACGTGCCACGCGTTGCGAATTCCATTTTTATCGAATACCGATACCGTTAGTAGAACTATTATCGCGATATCGTTTGAGTATTATTATCGCGATACCGATTAAGAAATACACCTCGAACAATATTATGTACGATGCAAGTAACAAGGAGGCCCGTTTCGTTAGCGAAGTCCCGGGTTTCGGCACCAAATGTTAAAATAATAAAACACCGGCTCTTGATTTTTAAAAAGTGCCTCTATTTCTTGGTATCTCTTCTACGTCTACAATGGAACTGGGCGTCTTTACTGGGCTAAATTCAACAGAGCCTTTAACATCAACCACCACTACTACCATACCAATACATTTTTGTAACAGTGCGGAAGTGCACTATCTCTCGAAGCTGTTTCATGGGCATAAATTCCGAATGACGCATCAATCTAATTGAAAGAGACCAGTGGGCGTGTGTAGAATGACATCAAATAAAATTATTGGAATGATAATAAAATTAAGACAATATAATTCTAGTTCCATGCACCTTTAGTTTTCAAGGGCTCGCATTTTTGAAGCAGCTAATGGAATTTTCTGGATGCGGGGGGTTTCGGGGCGGAAAAAAATGTACATCTCTGGTACAATGAATTTTATCGCAAGTAGCATCATAGCGATTGCAACTGATACCGGAACTGCGATTATTACAACAAAATCTTTAACTTTGCAGTGAGAATGATTTCTTTTCATACATAAACCGTGGTAATTACATGGTTTTACCGGGGGAAATCACTACGTAGTTCAATAACTGATCACTAATCAAAGACATGTTAAATTTTTTATAACTTTAAAGTGCAAAACGATAGTTGCAGTAATCGAACAGTATCACTGAAGTACCACTTGCAAGTGACGACGACTTTGAAGTTGGTGAGATCGTTCCTGCAACGCTTCCGAAACTACTGACAAACCTTTCAGGTGCAATTATAAGTGCTGGTGATATATGGTTGCGATCGCTAGGTTTTTCCCACGTACAGAGTTTTCGCCATTCAATTACGTTTTATAAAAAACTTAAACGACGCTTATTAAAAACACCAGTAGTATTATTGTTTATAACAACTTGGTGTACACCACTCTGAAGTGATGGAGAAGTCGATTGGGTAGTTTCATGAAACTTTGAAGTAGTCAATGATGTTGGCCGTCACGCGTACATCACTTAGTTTAATTTTCCACTTCTAGTATGAAAATAAGTACAAAGGAGAACACTTCCACTGCTGCCACTTTGAAGTTATTATTTTAAAAGAAGCCATATTTACGGACAAAAATATCTATCCATTATGAGAAAATTAATTAATCACTTTTTTAAAACTAATTTGTTCATTTCTAACGTTTCAAATATAAGAAATTCAGATGAAGTTATTGGCTTTTAGTAATCCAAGACTTATTAAAGAACTTTTTGTTGCATCTAGGTATGTATATACTAACCATAGAGCTACTGGAGACGACAAGCCACCGGTTTTGTATAAAGTGCTTTGAAGCCAAAAACACGATGAGAAGTGAGACAAAACAGGGGCGTTGTTGTTGTTTTAGCGTGAGAGTGAGTGAGACAGAACAGGTTCGTTATGTCAATAGTTGTTGTTTTTGCGTGCAAGTGAATGCGACGACGTCCGCCTTCAACTCAATCGCTGCTTGTCATCTCCAGTATATATATCTCTATGATACTAACAATAAGTGAAATTTAATGATTTTAATTTTTTGCCCAAATTATAGAGTTTTAAATTGACAGCAAACTTGGAATCGTTCTTATTTCAACCTTATCAATATAAATCCAGTCCCATAACAATTAATATATCAACATTTATCAATTTAAACGATTAATGTTAAACTACAACATTTACTTAAACAAAAAGCATTGTTTATAGAAGAATGAGACAGATTACGTTTTAAATTATAAACAAAACAGAGACCGAAAGTCATAACAGAAGAAGAATATGTTCCGTGTTCATTCAAGTCACTAACGAAAGCAGGGTTTCGTCTGAAATGTTTTCCCCGCAATCTCGATTGCTGTCTTCAAATCTGCTTATTCCTATTGATCATATAAGCTTCATCTGTGCCCAGTTATTCTCAATAGGATTGAGATCTGTGCTAAGCAATCAAGTACCATATAAACCCTTGCTATCTTAGGCACTCTACACCTATCTAAACGAAAATAAAATTAACTAAATGGTAAATAATGCCATAATCAATATAATTGAATATAGTACATTATTCACAACCAATCTAAATGAGGCGGCTTATGGAAAGGAGCATTGTCCTGTTGGAAAACTAAGTCCAGATTTCTTGGTTTTTAGTGTGTCCACGAAAAAGGCTGATGGTGCTCCATAATCCATTAATGCTAATCTACACTGGCCATTCTCCTAAAGCCCGAATTATAACTCCTCCTCAAGCCGCGATCCTTTGGGGGTTTTTAGGGATTTCCGTCACTTACACGCATTTTGTATTTGGACTAGAGATGGGCAAAACAGTTCATTTCAGTGAAGTACTTCACAACTAGTCATTCACTTTAAAGAGTAAGTTTAGTGAAGTTCTGCAATTGTAGTGTTTTTTCATCTCTCCTTTACTCGCCGTTCAGTAGTCATTACTCATTAGTCACTATTCGTGAATTAGTCATTGAAGTGTTCTTTTCTACTCGCCATTCAGTAGTCCCAAGTCACTACTCCTTCAATTGAAGTGTTCACTTACTCTATTCTCTTCTGTAACCAGTAGTCACCTGGAAGTTCAGTTGTCTGGTGTGTGTGGGTTTTCTTTTCTAACCAGCCGCTTAGTTTGGTATTTTGTGAATAATTAAGTGACACTGTGTGTGTTTCTGAGTGACACGGAGATGGATGAGAAGATTTGTTCTTGTTCATTTCATCGTGTTCGTACAGTTCACTCGTCTTTGTTCTTCCTACATTCGTTTTTAATTTTTTTTATTCACCTTTCGAATTGCACTGCAGTTCACCAAAATGACTGAGTTACTTCACTTACTCACTTCAATGAAGTGTTCTTTTAGAGTAGTTCACTCGTGAACTGCCGATCTCTAATTTGGACTCGTCAGAAGATATAATCCTTTTGTGCGCTCGTCCGTTACAACTGTTTTGCCTTTGAAGAACTCAAAAGAAGTTTTTTCATAGAGTTTCCTGAGAATAAACCGCGATTTACAATCCGACATCTCACTGCTCTGGTCGATATTTCAGCTGTTTCTAATTGCACTAGGTCTGAATACCGATTCGGGCAGTTTGAAGCTCATCTGGCAGGACTCATTAAGATAGAAAGCCCTGCCTTCTACTGATTTCAAACCATCTGTCTAAAAAATTGTTGGTTTTTCTTGCAAGGATTCAATATAATACGCAAATAGTTTGCTCACGACTTGAGGGAGCATGGTCCTAGGGATTCCCTTAACTATTACGGGTATTTTCAAGCTGATTCTACGACTGTACTGAACTACTTTGAAGTCGCGTCAATGCGTTTAATGGTTTTTGAGACCCTAGTTTTTTCGAATGACGAATTTCTCGACTGGTAAGTGGAACTGCAAACGAAGTGAGGTATCGAGAGATACTGATTTAATAAAGTTCATCCGTCGACTGCATTGGAGAATCTTTTTGGAACGAATTCGTAACAATATTTTATTATCCCAAAGCGCGGTGTTTTAATACAAAACTTTGGAATTGACGAACCGTCTAGAGTCGATACTGAATAACAAATGTTCAGAATCATAGCAATATGCAATGTGTTTCATATAACAAAAATTATCTTTCAAAAAATAAGCAATTTAACTGCACATTTTTTAAATAGCGGAATGCCGACATTGCTGAAAATTGCGATATTTTTTTTAACCTAATTTTTTCTATGAAAACTCAATTCCAGATGAGAAAACTTGTCTAATTCTCATTTTTAAATATGTTTATAAACTATTTAACTTTGCTTTGCCTAAGAAAAGCTTGCACTTTAATAGAAAACTTGGTTTTTATCATCCAAGTCATGCACCCGCCATACAAAATTGTTGCGATTTGAATGGAGCTGTCATGTTTGTTATGACTCTGGTTTTTTATGTTCAATTCAGCTGCGCGGCTATAGTTCAGAGGACTCTGGTATTGGTCTATGTGGCGTTTTCAAATCCGCTTGGAGTCAAAAGAAACGTACATATATTTTTTCCAAGCTTAGCAACAATAGCACTCTTCTTTTCAAAACTCTGTTCAGGCATTTTTCACTCTTTTTGGGATTCCTCAAATTTATAGAACGCAATCACGACAAGTCGCCGTGTCGGAAGAACAGTGACGCAACTGCAATTTTGAAAATTTTTTGTTTTCACATTTCAATATTTTATGGTTTTGCTATTCTTGCATAAAATCGTTCCCCGTTGTTTTAAACGAACGTGCTCTTGATCTAAGCTGTCTATAGTAACTATTAATAAGCTCGTATGGCTTGTGGGCAATTGCCAAAAATGATATTGTGTCTCCGAAAAAAATTAGAATTTTTTGCAGTTGCGTCACTGTTCTTCCGACACGGCGAAGTGATGACTGAGGATGACATTTGTCTTAAAATGATGTGTTCCTAATAAAATAGGCCAAATTTCAAACTTGTCAATTTAAATTTAAATACTGCTCTATCTGGAATAAAAAAAATTAAGAAAATTATTGCACCCATGAATTCAAATAATATTTTGATTATTTTTTATATTTCGTTTTAAAAGTAATCTCTTTACACTGAAGAATGTAACACTGTAATCCCACTCCAACTAAGCACTAATTAATCTCGACTGATCTCATCTTCTCCTTATCGCGGTCGCGTCTTCTTTCCTTCTCACACTATTTCCCCAAGTCGTTCTTGCGAAGTTTATGCAACACTGTCAGCTCTCTCTGTTTTGGTTCTCTTCTTCGTACGCACACTTGCGAAACTTTTTCGAAAAATCTCTTCCGTTGTGTGCTTTTGTTTTTGTTTGGAGGCTTGTGAATGCTGTACACGCCGTCAGAATCCCCGATAAATGAGAGCCGAAGAGGACGAAAACGAAACAAAAAAAAACGCACCTAATGGTCTAGTCAGCCATTTTGAGTTTTTGAGACGACACTAGCGGAGCGTTCATCCGTTTGTTGGTCGGTGCGATTATCGCAAAAATACAAGACGGAAATCGCTGAAATTTGTGAAGAATCGCGAAAAAAAGTGAAATAAAAAGATCGAGAACTAAATCGAGGGGTTTTCCGGCCGGGAAATGTGTTAAAAGCGGAAATTAAAAGTGTTTCGGGCGAGAGGAACAAAAACTCGGAAAACTTGAAGTGAGTGCGCTTAAAAGTGTTGTGTGTGGGGTGTGTATGTGGTGTGGTCGGTGATTGTGTGCGGCCGAGGCCAAGTTTGTGGCGTAAACAAATGTCAGCTGGGCCCAGGGCCAGTCGATTTGTTTGGGGATTTCCCGCTGCCGCGATAAATAGGACTCCGGCGTGCAGTTCTGTCGGATCGTGGTTTTCTTTCTCGGAACCGTTTAAGCTTTTCGGTCTAATCTGATTAGAGGTAATTTTGCGAGAACTGCAATCAGCAACGTCGTGTCGTCATTTGACAGTTCGCCGTACGGCAGCTTTACGCACCGAACGGAGCAAAGATCTCGTGGTCGATGAGTTGAATGAAATGCCGAAGAAGAGCCGAACCAGTGCGAGCGTCGGTTCACGGTTCAGTTGTCAGTTCATCTACGGGACCGGGTTGTCTGGAAGAGCAAGCGAGGCAGACGACAGCCGGCGGGGAATTTGCTCTCACTTTTATTTTTGAGTGGGTGTGTGCGTGAGTGGTTTCGGTGAAGTGTGTGCCGTTTCGAAAATACGGGAAAAGTAGTAAATGTCGATAGTGCAGGGTGAACTGTCTACTTCTGCCGATTATGCAGGATGCAGAATGAATAGTTTTAAGGGAGAATGTAGTTTGTATCGCATGTAAAGCTTTATAGGTTCAAATCCACTTACAATCCTTGTTTATTGCTCTCCATTGTGTTAATCGTTCTTTACCTAATAATTTTTAAATCCTATTGGCGGATAAACTTCTTTGTAACGTCGTTTATCTCTCAATCGGAAAATGAACTAATTCGTTCTACGACCGAAATGGCGACAAGAACGAATGACCTGATTGAATGCGTCCTAATCCTTTACAGTTTTCGGGCAAAAACATTGCAGTACTTTGATACACTAACATCTATATCCGCATCAAACTGAAGTCCTAGAAACAGAATAGAGCAGAAAATCGATCAAGAGTAAAAAATATGACGGTTTTAACACCAACCAATATTTAAAGGTGGGTTAGCTGCGGCTCGGCGGTACGTGGACCGGAAAAATAAATTTTTTTTTTTTACTTTTACAAGTTATATTAATCACTCCTTCGCCTTAGTTCTCAACATTTTAAAGACGAATTCTGCATTACTATTCTTGAACACCCAGTAGTTTGCTTTTATGGCTTTGTGGCCTAACGGAACACTTTTTTGACCTAGTCAGAACGCTCTACACGCGTAGTTTTAAGCGGCGTTTCATTGGTCGCGTTTACGTGCGGACCAGACTAGTCTGAATAGACCAAAAAAAAAGTTTGGGTGTACGCATAAACGTAAACCGAACCAGTCCATTTAGACTGATTTTGCTCTTGATTTTGGTACGGACCAAATGAAACCAAACCAGTCTAGTACTGTGAAAATCCGCACATAAAAGCAAGGCCGAAAAATACCAAACCGGTCTATGTAGACTGGTCTGCACGTAAGCGCGACCATTGTCCCCTTAAAAATTAGATCTAGCGTTCCTTAAGGCTCTGTTCTATCTTCAACTCTATTTATCAACTATCTCTTCTCACGCTGAAGAAATCCACTTGCCTCAAAAACTCACCAATATTCAACGCCTTGCTTCTATAGGTGCAACAGGCGTGTTTAGCACTACTCCTACAGCACCACTAGATGTAATCCTGCATTCTCTGCCGCTGGAAATTTATGGGAAAAGTATAGTATCAAAAAGTGCAGTGCGATTGAGTGAGACAGGAAACTGAGAATCCAGACCTGTGGAGCACAACCACATTCTAGGACTGTTTAGTGACTAACCCGCTAGAGGAAACAGACTACGTAATTCCTTAGCTCGATTTCTCGAGGACATTCTCAACTAGGGATCGTCTAGTAGAGCAGGATGAAATGGAGATCAGCCCTATGAGGAGGACTAAAGTATCTACGAGGACGGTTCTGAGACAAACGAGGGTACAGGAGGGGAGAGTATTCTGAGCGGACCTGAACCATAGTGAGGCATTTAGATTACCGCAAGAACGGTTTCAGCGAGAATATAAGAATCATGTGCAATTAAGGCGCTCAACTCGTACTTGATCAAGTTCCGCGTCGTAAGGCTGTGCAGGGATAAGATAACGATATTTTGGGTTCCAGTTCACAGCGGGATTCGAGGCAACGAGGGTGTGAATTAGCTCGAAAGGGGAGGCTTTGCACTGTATGGTAGTATGGTTTACGTGGTAGCCCGTCAGTCGAAACAGGGCCCAATTAACACGGAAAGCGCCGTTTTGTTACCATTACATGCTTAACGTGGTCGTTAAGGGCTAGTGAGGTATATACGCAGTTCTACAGAGACCTGGAGCTGGAATGAATTATCATATCCATCCGGAGCTGTTTAAGAAGATATTCAGTTCTCCAAACTTATTTTTCGAGATCTCATCAAGGCAATCAAAGAAGGGTTTGCCTTATGCACGAAGTCTGGCTCTGGGTAGAGCCGGACACCCGTAAAGAAGATAGCTAACTGTTTGCCTGCTATTTGCATCTCCACGACTGCGGCAATGGACGTTAAAGAGAATACCAAGCCTGGCCGCGTGGTCCCCGATTGGCCAGTGACCCGTGCTGACCGCCGTGATTGAAGACATCTACTCGACTCCTGATCAGGATTTCGTATGCTCTGCTCCGGCAGTAGGACAGCCATATCTTCATAGGTATGACGCAGCTAGTTAGCCTTCTCCATCTGGAGTTCGCGTTTGTAAGAAAGTGGGAGGATATTTGGCGCTTAAGAGTTCCTAGCGGGACTTGAACAGATTCCACGAATGAGCCCTGAAGAGCAGAACCCTGCTTAGCTAATTCTTCTGCCCGCTTGTTATCCTCTTCTATCTTGCTGTGGCCGGGATCCCAAAGCAGAGTTACTTCGAGTTGAATTCCTAAGAGGAGCTAACCTACTCTCGGCGCTGTTCGACGAGTTTAGATAAGGTGGTAGCCGAATCTAAGGCCTTGATTGCGGCTTGGCTGTCGGTGAGGATTACACACCGGCAAAATCGGTGCCGTTGTTTTCATACGCATCGACAAAACCGTCGCTAGAACCTGGGGTCTGTGGTCCTCGGCTTCATCTTGCCGATGACCGTTTTTTTTGTGTTTCGCTGCAATACAAATGAAGATGTTCATTGTTACTATCAGACGTCCGCTTCTAGCGCCACTGTACCTTGGACGAATGAACAGAGACCGAAAAAACAAGAAAGATAGACAAAATAATGAAAACGGGAATTCTGCGAACGGCTGCTTTTCTTCTGGACCGTTCTATATACAAGTGTTTATTGAATCCAGTTCCGGTTCCGGGCTTACCGGCGTGATAAAACAATATTTTTTTTAAATACAAAATTGAATGGGAGCTTACTAGCTGCCTTAAAAATCAAATAGAATCACATCAAATATAAGGAAACGGGTGTTGGAAATGTAAAAAAAGGCTACATACTGTTTTTTCGGTTTTCTAGAATATAGAATTTTTTTGGATGGTACCAAAAATTAAAAATATGATCAAGAGTCATAAGCAAAAAAAAAAAAAGAAAAAGTTGCACTGTAATCATAATATGTAAATTTTAAGCTTACTCTTATTTTTACCTTCTCCTACTCAAAAAGCCAGCAAATCTTATCCGCTTCTGTTTCTTTACTTTCCAGAAATCCTCGAACTTCGAACATAGTCCAATTATGTAAATAAAACGCCATAAATGTGTAATACTCACCCAGAACTGAGATATGCGGCAATGAAAATATACCAGAAACTAGTGAAAATCGCGTAATTGAAAGACTCAACTATACGCCAGCGGAGAGTGAGTAAAAGGATGGACAAGAATGGCGATCAGGGTGGTGGCAATAGTAAAAACGGAGGAAATAAGTCCGGATCGGGTGGATCTCACGATCAGTCATCTCTGTTAGATGCTGCTTCCCTATTTGGTAAGCTCTTCTTTTAAAAAATCGTACGTTCTGTGACAAATACTAATCAGTTTTTGTAATTTTCAGCTTATTGGGGGCGTGATCCAGCTGCTGCTGCGGCTGCAGCCGCTTCAAATCCACTATTTAGTTCACAATTTGGAGCGGCAGCAGCCGCCGGGTTAGGTCTGTTACCCCAACCGAACTCGAATAATGATCGTTATTCGATGGCAGCGGCAGCCGCTGCTGCAGCCGGACATCACCATCAAAATACAATGGCCGTAGCAGCTTCGCAAGCGGCTAGCTTAGCCGGACTACATCCTGCAGCAAGTGAGTTTATTGAACTGGTTTTATTTAATTTTTAAACAAAAAAAAAGAAAAAAAGTTACATTTCGTACTCAAGATCATGGGAACTAGTTCAATAAAATCGGGTCAAATATTTATGAATCGTTACAATGTACGATATAAACAAACGGCCGTACATACATTGATAACAATTTCATAATAACCGCGGCAACAATGCATCCATTGTATCTTTGGAAGCTTCGCCATGCTGTTTGTTAGTTTATACGTCCGTGTCGTACTGGCTGAAAATCACGAGAGTGAGCTCCAATGTGGTGGAGTCTCATAGTAGCGCATGCGATAACTCTTTGCAGCACGTGCTCGCTTCGAGTATTGGTGGAAATGGGGAGATGTGTGGGGCAGGTTATGAAGAATTGATTCTCTGCTTTTACATTATAATGAAACGAAATGAAGCATTGTAGTTTTGTTGTTTGCGGTCTGTCATCAGTTTATTTGGATGATTTAATTTTGTATGTTTTTTTTTATTTGGTATTAATGTAGGCTGGTGGTCAATGGCTCAGCTTGCCGCACAGGATTACTTCAGTCGCTTGCAGGCTTCCGGTCTATCGCCATTTCCGCATCCCGATCTAGCGGCTGCATTCCCTCAAGGACTCGGGATGGGCAATGTCGGGGGCGGTTCCACAGGTGGTGGGAATTCGGGTGGAAACAACGCTCGCAATAATAACAATTCAAATCACTCGGGAGGCGGCTCCGGCAGTAACAAAACAAATTCCAGTAAAACACGCAAAGAACGAAAGCAAAATATGTCGAATAATATGGGAAATAGTAATGCAAATATTGCTGGTCTGGGCAGTGGAACGACTATAACGCCTACGTCGATGACAACGACCGGGTCGTCATCTTATAAGGTAGTGTGTTTTCGGTGCTTGCAATGCGATTGGGTCGATCTGTAATTTTTCATTGTTTCGTTTAGTCTAATTCGTCGTCGTATAATAAGTCGTCATCAATGCAATCGGGCATGTCTAACAATCCCGTTTCTATATCAGCTTATAATCCAGCTAATTTACATAAAGAACTGTTAGCGATGCAAGCGGCGGCTGTTTCAGCAGCGGCAGCATCTTCTTCCAAGAAATCTTCACATCACCAGCAACACCATAGCATGTCGAGTAGCGGCGGTGGAGGCGGAGGTAGTAAATCGTCGATGTCGCATCACCATTCCGGGGCAAATAATAGTCACAGCTCGCTACTGTTATCGAACTCAGGGAGTAACAACAGTGGATCGAAAGATCGGGACAAATCCAATCCGTCTGCTTCACTGAATGCGCTCAGTTCGCTGTCGCAGTTGGGCAGCCTTGGCCTTAATTCGTCGCAAAGTGTTCAGGCTGCAATGAATGCACTAGCGGCCAATACTGGTAAAGTGAAGGATTACATGCCGTCCGGAATATTGAGGTGAGAATTAAATTTATGGAATTCGAATCTGAATTTTGATCTTATCAACATTTATTTATGTGTTGCCTTGTTCATTGCGACTTAAGTGCTGCACTGGAAGGAAAGTAAGTGTTTTCCTTCTTTTCATTTAAGTCTTATCGAATTGGTCCGATTATTTAACTGTTTACTCATGAAAATCTTGTAGCGATCCGTCATCTTTATTAGGAGTCCGGCTACCACCTGATACGGAAATCATTAAATACACCTCATCTATAGTCGGCCCCAAAATTCCGGGTACAACAAATCGCGGTCGCAAAAAGACAATTTCTCTCGATCCAAATCCTCTGCTTGCATTTCCAGGCTTGAGTCCGGCCAAGAGAGCTCGACTTGAAATGGAATATGCAGCGGCCATGGGCCAAGTAGCAGCAGCGGCAGCGGCTGCATCCTCATCAGCTCCATCATCTGGCAGTTCTCTCTCAGCAGGAGGCGATCGTGTTGAAGTCATTAAGCTACCACCAACCATAACATCGAATGGAGCGTATAATCTATCGAATAAATCAGGAAAGGAAACAGACTCGGATTCGGGAAGCGTTAATCTAAGTATGAAGGGCTCCGGTGACGATGGTGATGCTCCACTCAATTTATCGATGAAACCAGAATCGAAAAACAATTCGGATTACTCGGTTTCGACGGGAGGAAATAGTCTCCAAAGTTTAAGTTCTATAACGGCTGCTCTGGGATCAGGCAGCGGCGGTGATCGATCTTCAAGCTACAAAGAAGGTCGACCACGTAATCTGGGTCGCGGTGTTTCCAAACCGAAGAAGAATACGGTCGCATCGCTGCTGGCACAAAGTCGAGCGGTCGGATTGAAACCAATGTTGGCCACTCAGCAGCTACTAAGTCAAGGAGCCGATTTGGTAAGCTAGTTGGCGACTTCGATGACTATGATATTTTCTAAATGCATGTCTTATTTATTTAGGAAAAAATCCGACAAGCTCTCTCTGATGCACAAATGGAAGTCTCAACCGACTCGGAGAGCATGGCAGCTGAAAGCGGTCTTTCCGAATCGGAAAGTGAAGATGCGCAAATTATTAACATAACGGAATTACGGGCACCGATTGAAATCGGATGGAAACGTGAAACTATAATCCGTGGACTCACGAAAAACGGTCAGATTCGCGGTGATGTTTACTATTACGCGCCTGGCGGAACCACAAAACTTAAAAACATTGGACAAATACTTACTGTAAGTTCTACGCGCATCTAAACATGTTGAAAGAATTTCCTTCAGTTGTTGTTTTCTGTGTTTTCCATTCCATAGTACCTCGATAAAAATCCATCAAAACTTTCGCGAGATAATTTCAGTTTTTCCGCTCGTGCCATTGTCGGTTCATTCCTTCAGCCAGCGCCGGCACCGTATGCAAACGATGGCGAATACATTCGAATGGCCGACTCGGATGTAGCGAAACGTCTCGAAGATTTGAAAATCTTTACGCGACATAGTCTAAATGTCGAGCAACGAATCGAAATTGCTCGTCAACAGCAGGCATTACGTGACGCAAAAAAGTTAGCCAAAGAGGAAATGGCACGGAATAAAGAGAAGGCACGACAGGAGCGTTCAGAAAAAATCGAATCACAACGAAAGGAGCGTGAGCTGAAAAATCAACAGGCAATCGAAGTAAATAGATTTTATCAACGTGACTATGTGAGCACAACATTTGATTCTCTTTGTTTCTATTTACGAGCAGGCACGCCGGAAACGTCAGGAAGAAATCGAGAGGCTTAAGCAGGAGGAGATAATCAAAAAACAACAGGTTTGGAAAAATTCTAGCGTAAACTACTACACATACTCGTTTCGTTTTTAAGTTTAGATAGATCTGCAATTTAGTCAAATTTTAGTGCTAAAAAATAAATAAATATATCTAAATCGATTGAAATGAATTAAAATAGAGCAAATTGTGCTTCGACAATGCTAATTGAGGTTAAAAACTTGTTTGCAGGAAAAAGAAAAGAAAAGGCAGGAAGCTATTCTGGCTAAAGAGCAGGTACACACACAAAAAAGTCCTTTACTTATAGTTTTATCATTTTATTTTTCTAGTTTTGTCTCTCCTCTATTACCACATTTTTCTTAAAAATAGATGCGCCAGTCATGAAAAGTCTTCTATCTTTTGCGATAGACAAATTAACTATCTAGAAGTTTGTGTTGTGTTTACCATTTTCCTTATTTACGTATTTATTATTTTTGATTAGAATCAATTCTTTTTTATTTGTTTGTGTTAATTGAATTTCTTTTAAATAATTTTTGTATGTAACCTTTTTTTGTTTTTGAGTTATCGAATAGAGAACGCGTGTACATTGATTTTGATAACTGTTGCTTTTAGTTTATTTCAATTTTAGTTATTCTGTAGTTTTGTTCACTAGGTTAATCTGTTTGGTAAATTATTTGTGAAGTCGATAACTTTTTTAGTGTTCGATGAAATGAAAATGTATGGCTAAAATTAGTTAGTTTAACTTTTTGCGACAGACGTACAAATAATGTTTACCCTTTTTACTAAATCTGATAATTTTTGGTGCTTTTACGGCAGTTGTGGAGATTGTTTAGATCCTAATTTAATTTACAAAGAGTTCGTGGTACTTTGGATACGATAAATCCACCTTACAAACTGTGACTTCCAAACACAGAAACCACTCAAACAAATGGTTTTGACTCGCACTGTTTGTTAAAGACTGACTGTAAAATAAATACGCAGTAAGAGTCCATTGTGTAGCCCAATTTGTGTTGAATGAAAGATCGTAACGGTTCAAAAAAAGCGCTATTGTTGCACTATTGCTTCCAGTTTTTTATTTCTGTGTGAGCTCCAATTGTCTGTTGGTCTTCCTCGTGGAACGGCGGAACGCCTGTATCCAAATCAGAGAGTCAACTAATCTTCGGTTCTCGTCAAGCGTAGTGAGTTATTTGATTTTTTTACACTTCGACCAGCTCTCAATCCTGGAAGGTGCAGTGCTACTCAAGTAAAGTCTCATGCCTCTAAGACGCTAGATTTATATTTTTTAGGCAGGATACGTTGGTGTTTGATCTCACCTTCGAGGGTGTTATATTTTCGCCTTCTAGGAATGAAAAAAAGTAAAAAAAAAACTTGATTGAAACCTGTACATATTTCTTTCACGTCCACCGAAAATGTTTCGCACCTATCGCTTAATTGAGCATAGCTCGACTCTGTATGCTGAGTTTTGCGTTCCAAATTTATAATAATTGATGACATCACGTTACTTATAGACTTCGAAATAATCAGCTAATAGTTCCACGGTCGCTACAAAATTAAATCAGTCGTATTCCATTTCCTTTGTACCTCACCGCCGATAATACTGTCCTCCGAAGATCAGTCAAAGCTAACAAGAACAAATTTCGTGAACTCTATGTTAACTACCGCCTCTTTTGCTTCTCATATTCTAAGAGCTAGTAATTTTTTTCGAGTCGTCGAACCTGATTTTTGCCACCACTAAAATTATTGTTACAAGTCTGATACCAATGCAATGCTGAAATTAATTTCTTGTATGCGATAATTAGGATAGAATCAGATTGGACCAAAAGTCATATTTGGAGCTCAGCAGCTCCCAAAATACCCGGTCGCTACCAGTAGACTTGCGCCATATTCTGATTTTATCCGTCCATTCCATTTTGCAGAGCAATATGGGCATTACCGTCGGAATACCGTCGTTTCTCTCCCTATGGGAACGACTCCGGTCGCCGATTGATTGATTTTCTTTTAATATTCCGTCCGTATAAAATATACTTCCCCGCTCCCGGCTTAGCTAGCTGACTTGTCTCCACCCAATTGGTTCGTTTTGGTATACAACTTTCAAACGTCCGCTCGAAATTGAGCTTCGATGTCATCGTATATACACTCATTTCATGAGATTGCCGATGGTTTGCTTCGAAGTGGAAACCTTTTCTAGTATCAACCGGATCCGGACAATACTCCTCACCGCCTCATATTCAATAAAGGCTTCAAGAGGTGGCCAAAGCTGCCTAGGCTAGCCAGGTACTGGGGCTTTGTGAGTTGCTGCTTGGTATTGTGAGTGCTTACCGCCCATTTATCAGGTAGGGGCGGTCAATACTTGTGTAGATTCAGTGCACGATTTTGGGACTAAATGTCCAGGTTTTCCTAAAGGTCTTACGGCAGTGACAGAAAATACCTATGGCTGTCCTGAACCTAGAGTCCAGATGTGATTTAGAGGCAAGCTTCGGGACAAATACTTAACCTCAGTTTTCAGAGCTGTAGTTGTGTTTAATAGAATATTGTCCACCTCACTTTGACATGATCCACAGTTGGTTCAATCAATCTATGACAGAGTGTTCTCTCAATTGGATAAAGGGGAAAGAAATGGAACAGTTTTATTTAATTTCTCGTTGATAACTTCTGAATACAATCTTTCTGTATCTCTTCATGTAAAAAAAATGTACTTGTAGTTCGAGTTCCTTTTGCGTTGTTTTTATTTTCCTAAGGTCACTATAATTTACTTACAATTCATAGGATTCGCAAAGTATTAACTGTAACCGTTCCGAAGTCGTTTTAATCTTGACACTTGCATAAATGAGTCGCTTAAAAATTAATTAATGTTCTCTATTTTGTTTCTTTTTAACTAAAACACTTACTACCTTCCACAACACTTACAAAGTTCGGGCATTGGTTCTGTTCCAGTACTTAATTCAAGTATAATTCATTTGTACGATCAGGTTAACATTCATCACAGTTATACTTTACTTATTAAAAACACAAGCAAGGGCCATTCTATTAATCGAAAGAACCGACATTATAATATTCGTAATAAAAAAAAAAGAAATGCTATCGGTGAGCAACGGGACAAAAAAAAATCGCATTGAAGAAAATATTTAAAGAAATTATTTTTTAAGTTCAACTGTTTGTTGTTCGTTTGTTTTCTTTTTTTTCATTTCATTTAACTGACACGCAGATTTATCTGCAGGATCTCAACAAGCAAAAGGAGTTGCTCTACACAGTTGAACTGGTATGGAAAAGCCATTTTCAGTTTTGTATTTTTTTTTACTTTTTATCTCTTAACATAATCTAATTAAAATTAATTTTAATTTTAAATCAATTTTTTCTCTAATAATATGCAAAGCATTAATAAAATTTTCGTTTTCAAAATTAAACTTAAAATTGAAATTAACCGAACTCAACTCTTACTAACCCTTTTGTTTCTTTCGTTTTTCTCTCGCTCAATGAGTTGAAAAACAAAATCGAAATTATAGTTTTCTCGTTTTGTTTTTTTGTTTATTTCTGCCATTCTTATACGAGTTATTGTTTTTTGTGTCTCCTAATCCATTGGTTTGACCCCCTTTTTTTAAAACTGAAATACGACTAACAATCAATTGGCCTTAGAAAAAATGAAAAATCTAAAAGATTGCAAAAAGAAAATGTTTGAAATAAAATTTGAAAAAAATCCGCACCATCGAATACTTTTCTCCGAATATTCTTTTGTAATTTTTTTTTGTTGATTTGTTGTTTTTAGTTTGCTTGGTCTTTTAAAATAATTGGTATTTAATCTAATTTGTCTTGATTTAGTGCGCTTTTAATCAACATTGCATGTTTTTTTAGTACATAAAAACACTGAAGGATATCAAGTACTAAATGCGATGAATTCAAGCGTGAAGCTTTAAAATTGTTTATAATTAAAAAAAAATCTTGAATTCACTGCAGCCAGTAGTTATTCCTCTCAATGCAATAAAAATTTTGTACATATCTTTAAAATTATGGAAATATATTGGAAAGTACAGACAGAACGTTTAATTGTAATGACTCGTTTTAATACAGGAACGGGAACGGCGACGACAACACATGACACTAATACGGCAGCTTGAAAATCGTCGGAAATTCGAGGAAAGGGAAAAGAAAAAACATCAAATGGTATTGGATCGATTGATTGTTAGAGAAAAGAGAGCTGCTGCCAAGAAACGAGATGCGGAGATCTTGGCACACATCAGGTATATTTTTTTTAAAATTATATTAGTCTTTTCAGGACTCTGATTGAAATTGTTCTCTTCGTACAGAAAACCCCAGGAAGATTCCGAAATTGCCAATCAGAAGGAGTTTCCAGAGTTGAATCGGTTGACAGGTTGTCGTTTATCCGGTCAGGCGATGTCCGATCTGCTAATGGTTTTTGAATTTTTGCACAATTTCGGCGAGACATTGGGCTTTGGTAATTTGAGCTGTTTTTTGTTTGTAAATGTCAATGCTAATCTCAATATTTATACAGATATGGAATCGTTGCCTACACTGCAAAGTCTTCACGACGCTCTTGCTAATGAAAATGCCGTCGAAGCCGAAGAAGAACTTCTATCAGTTATGACGCATCTTCTTGTTTGTTCTATCGAAGATCCTGGAATACCGAATCCCGGCCGTCATACAACTCTACTTGGTCAGTCGTTACGAAATGCCGACATTACCAATTCGAATATTTCCGAAATACTCCGGATTTACTTGTATGCCGTAGCTACCGGCGAAGTTCGTCAAATGAACGGCATAACTTTAGACCGGGAGAAAGAGAAACGAATAGCCGATCATCACCAGGTCGATATCGATTGCATAAATACAACGACGGGAAAAAATCAACAGTACTATGAATTACTTCACGAAAACGAGACGTGGAAGTTGTCGATTTGCCTGAAGGACAAACCATTTGTTGCTTTAAATCCGACAAAAAAGACTCAAATCCTGACGCATCTTTGCAACGATTTGCTCCTGAACAAAGCCGTTCTGAAGCAAATCGAAGGCAGCTTGGAATCGTGCGCACAAATCAAACGCGAGAAATATCTTAACGATATGAAAGTTCGAAAATACAAATCGTTGCACATGCGTAAAATGCGAATGGAGGCATACGAAAAGACACAACAACTGGAACGAGAAGCGGCACAAAATCAACTCGAATTGAGTCGAAAAGAATCGACCGAAGAGACCGAAAACAATAATAATCAGGAGCTTGCAGCCAGTGAGAAAATGGAAGTGGATGAGGTCGTTGTTGTACCGAATCACAAGGACGAATCCGAATCGGAAGCGGTAAGCGAAAAGTTCGAAGACAGTCCCGTCAAAAGTATCGATACGACGACACCTGTAAAGAGTAAACCGGAAGATTGTGTGGTAGCCTATCAAAACGGAACGACGGCAACGCCTGAATTAAATCACATTCTCCATAAGAAAATTAATTCGCGAGACGATGCTTCGACCGATGTCGGAATGGACGACGATTTGAGCGATGTAGAAAGCGAAATTACAACCGTTGAAGAAGACGAAGACAATCGAATGACGGCCGATGAAGTGCAACGAAAGTTGGAAAAGTTAATAAAAAGCTCGTCGCAGAGCAAAGAGCTGCTTGAACGTGCCAGTAATCAACTCCGTGCGACATGTTACGGCCAAGATCGCTACTGGCGACGGTATTGGAAGTTACCGAAGTCCGGTGCAATGTTTGTCGAAGCGATGGAATCAGCTCAAAACGAAATATTCGAATACAATAAAGTTCTGGAGGAGGTTCACAAAAAAGAAGCAGTCGAGGAGATCAAAGAAATTGAGGATGAGACAACATCGGATGATGTGAAACCGCTTGATGACGATCCAATCGAGGACTCAAAGGAAATTATCGAAGATATAGTAACGAATGCATTGGTGCCGCCGCCTCCTCCTCCTCCTCCACTACCACCCCCGCCATCCAATCATACTGAGGAACGTGACGAAACACTGTGTGCTGATCAGAAAAATGATTCAGGCATTGACGAAAACGATAAATTAGATGACGAAGTCTGTGATAGTATTAAAATTGAAATTAAGCAGGAAGAATCGACCGAGGATATGATAAAGCCGCCATTAGTCATAGAGAAGTGGTTCTCGATTGTAAATCGCGAAATGTTCTTGACATCAGTCGAACAACAAAATACTCAAGAATATCAGAAAATGTTTTCGAACGTAACGTGCGAATCTCAAATTCATATCCAGGGCAATCGCTGGGATATATCCAATAATGCGCAGTATTTTACGGTTCCGATTGAAAACGGTAAAGTCGATTTGCATTTCAGAAATGAATCGGTCCTTTCGGTGTCCGGAATAGACGAGCAACTGGTGGAAGCGACAATAGCTGGCGAAGAATATCACGAACCGAAATACGATGATGAATCGCGAGAAGACGTAGTTCATATCAAGGCCGGACGAAGCGAACTGAAATTGGACGAAGCGACCGGCATTCCACTACCAACATTTGCTAATATGTCTCTCGGAAATATCAGTGCGTATGTAACGTGCGATGTCCCAACACCGCTATCCATGACACCGGACGAACATCGAATGATGGAACGTATTAAAGATTTCGGATTTCCGAAGCGGTTAGAGAAAAATTTCGTTTCGTCTAAACTGCGACACGGCTGGTGGAAAATCGATACGCTCGAACTGGTAAATGATGTCATACAAACGTTACATCAACGTGGCCTACGAGAACGCGAACTTCGATTAAATTTGCTGCGTTCGATCAACGATTCACTAGACCTAAGCACACCATGTTCGCTTGCTATTGAAGATGGTGGCGATGACGACGACGACAACGATATTGCCATGTACGTCGAACCGGATAGTCCAAAGTCATGGAACGCAAAAGTTGCTAAACGCGTTGAACTTGCTCTTCTCGAGCAATTAGAGGCACTCGAAGATAAAATTGCAAGCGCTTCGATGCAAGTAAAAAATTGGGTATTGCCGCAACGCAACGAGAATGAAGTTTCTATTATGGACATTGACGATATTAGCGAAGAGGAATTTGTTAGTATAATTCCGATGATTCGTGAACGTATTGCTTGTCTGGAGGCGGCAATCGAGCGACGTTATTTAAAGCCGCCACTTGGTAGTGTTACGGCTGACGCACATTTAGCCGTAATTGCTCAAAATCAAATCCATAATCAATCAACAACGGCAACTTCATCGTCTGCAACAACATCATCGTCATCGCAACAAAACAACGATTCGAATCAACAGAGTTGTAGCGGACATTTGACAACATCGAATTCGGCTGCTGCATCACCGGCGAGTGTTTGCAGTAGCGATGCTCCAATTCAAGAAAATATGCCAAAAGGTTTGGTGTCGTGGCGCGAAGCTGTTTCACGATCGCATACAACGTCTCAACTGGCGATGGCTCTGTATGTTTTGGAATCATGCGTGGCGTGGGATAAGAGCATTATGAAAGCGGTACGTTGTGTTTTTTTTTACTTTGGATTTTTGTAGAACCAGCTAGGAAATACACAAAAAATTGGATTTGATCACAATTCGCAATAATCTGAAGTTGAACAAGTATTGAAAAAAAATTTAGATAGGGAATCTTTGAACAGTGCAGTTAGTAGAATTGAATTTACATTCGTCTCACTTTCATTCGTAATATTAAAAAACTAGAAATCTTTTCTTCTACCGTCATACGTACTAAACTTTAGCAGGAACCTTACGTTGAATAAATTCTTGGATAAGTAAACCGTTAGTCCAATGGCAAGTGGGCGCCAGTCTTCCAACGCAGAGATCGTGATTTGCACCTGGAAAAGGCTTGTTGCCTGCGTACTACAAAAATTATCGTGACAACAAGTGTCCCGGAGTGAAAAGGCGTTGTTGTAGTCGCCCTAGCCTATAGTGGACATTTACTAAGTAAAAATGAACTCTCCAGCTCCTCTGTGACAACGATGGGTGCCGTAGGGCTTCTAAGCAAGTCGCAATCCTGTGCGATAGCCTTACCAGTCTGGACTTAACAATAAATGTTCTTTGAAGATTGCCAGAAATCATTGCCATTAAATGATATCAACTTTTTCTCAAAGTCCATGACCTATTGTCCGTTTGTTATTTTTAGGGCATGCTGTTGGGTATATTCTTCAATTCCTAGCACACAAGGGGGCGACAATATTTCCTCCCCTTCGAGTTTGTTTGATATGAAGATAACTGTGTTTTCGGAAGAACCAGGACTATAAGTCTTCTACTTTTCATTAAAAGTAATCAATCCTAAATTTGGAAAGAGTCTTATTCGATAAATAAACAAATAAATTTAATGTCCACGTTTCGTTGATAAATGGTTTCGAATTTTGCATATGGAAAATAGCAAAAATAACCAAATACCTGCGATGAGCCAGCCCTTTTCACAAGGGCTGATTTAGTACGTATGCGGGAGAGAAAAAAAACGGTCACCACAGTACAGATGTTTGTGCTTTTTTTCAAAATTTTCAAGCGTGTTCGTGTTTCTTAGCTTTTACTGCCAGTAGATAAAATTCCATAATTTTTCTTGCATGTTTTTTTTTCTTTTTAATTTAAAAAAATTCTTGTCTCAGATTATTCATACTAACCTGATTTTTTTTTCTTTTTTTTCCTCCCCGTCTCCTTTTACATATTTCCATTAAACATGCGTTAACTGGACGTTGTTGTTGGGTAACGTGCTACTTATTATGCAATCCCTCTTCTACTATCCTGCACGTATACCGTCCTGCTGCGCTTTTCCATTCGTCTATTTTACTTTCGATTTAAATTATAATTTTGCTGCTCGCCTATCTATTTATGCTTTAATGAACAAAAAAACAAAAAAAAAAATGAAATTATGGTGTCCGGCGATGATTTTATAAAATACACACGCAAAAACCAAAATTAGCTTTTGAAAAAACGAAAGAAAGTGAGAAATGATCGGGATGTGGTGAAGCTTAGCTATCATCAGAAAATGAAGGCGAGACTACAGCAACAACTAACACATCCAATAAAAAATGAAAAGGGACTAACAACTACTACATCTTCTACCGTCCGTTACTTACAGAACTGCCAGTTTTGTACATCTGGCGAAAATGAGGACAAGCTTCTGTTGTGTGATGGTTGCGACAAAGGCTATCATACGTACTGCTTCAAGCCGAAAATGGATAATATTCCCGAGGGTGATTGGTAAGAGAATCGCTGCAAGGAAATGAAATGAACACGATCTAATGCTTTTTGTGTGAAACTCGTTTCAGGTATTGTTTCGAATGTGTAAATAAGGCAACGAACGAACGGAAATGTATAGTTTGTGGCGGCCTTCGAAGTCCGCCGATTGGCAAGATGATTTACTGTGAACTGTGCCCTCGCGCTTATCATCAGGACTGCTACATACCACCACTATTGAAGGTACCGCGTGGAAAGTGGTACTGTCACGGTTGTATTTCGAAAGCACCGCCACCTAAGAAACGTCCACCGAAGAAGCCACAAAATAAGGAACTCAAATCGCACAATTCTTCGACTTCGTTGAATTCGTCACACGAAGAAATGGTCCCGCTTAGGTAAGTCAGAAGGCGGCCATCATGGCATTAAAAAAACATTACGTAATTAAATATTATTATTTTCCTATCAGCCCCGCTCATTCCGTTGCTTCAACATCGTTCGACGAACATCAAAATTCGATCGATGCGCGATTTAATCTGCAACCGATGTCTACACCAACAACAGCCACAATAACATCAACACCCACTTCAACGCCACGTCCCGCCTCACCAAGTAATAGTGATATTATGGATACTAGTCTTGACGGTATGAACAGTCAGCAGCAATTACAACAGCTGACACCAATGCCGCTGGCACTGCCTCCGGTCGGATTACCGATAATTCCGCCGCCGCTTCCGCCACAAATTAATCAACAGTCTGTTAGTCCGTCACCGCAACAAATGCTGCAACAGCAGCCTCTTCAATCGCAACAACTGCCAATACAGCAGTCACAGCAGCAACCGCCTCCACCCCCGTCGCCTCAACTACAGCTGCAACAGCACTCGCCATTACCTCCTCAGAGTATTTCCATGTCAAATGAAGTTCGAGAAAAGGATAAATTGAAACAGGAAAAGAAGGAGAAACATGCAACAAAGAAGCTAATTAAGGAACTTTCTGTGTGTAAAACACTCCTGGGTGAAATGGAGGTAAGATTTATTTTGTTGTGTTTTTCGCTTAATTTTCAGTCGGCTTGACTCTGGATCAGTAGTTTCTGCAGTATTCTCTGACCCTATGCCTGTTGCGGCCTTGGTGGGCAGAAATAGTGAGAAAATCCGTTCGTGTAGTCGATCACTTAGCGTGCACTCACTCAAGCCCTGTGAGAAAAAATCGAGAACGACGTACCTAGACCTAAGATTCTGCTTTATGGCTCGTGATTTTGTCGTGTCGTAACAAATTTCTACGTGATATTTGACGAATAATTTACAATATTGATGTTAGTCAGTTTCTGAATTGATGCATGTTCTGATGTGACTCTGAGCTGCACAACCGAAAGATTCAAAATGTTTTCTGAATGCAACTTCCAAGAAACAACCGTGAAGACAGTTGTCTATAAAACTCTTGGTTTCGGTGTTAGAATGTGACGCACTACCCACTGTGATAAATAAATCTCTGTTGTCGGAAGTAGGAATTCTTCTGTCCTTTTTCGTAAACGAACATGTGCAAACTGTCAAGTTAACCTCAAGTTGATCTTTTTCTCACCAAATTTTTTTGTTGTTTTTATTTAATTACCAGCTTCACGAAGACTCATGGCCATTTGTACTTCCTGTCAACACAAAACAATTTCCAACGTACAAAAAAATCATTAAAAGCCCAATGGACTTATCAACCATAAAGAAAAGAATACAGGACTTAACGTAAGCATCAACAAATTTTCCGATTAAATTGTATTACTAATAATAATCTCATCTCTTTCGACTTTCATTCACAGTTATAAATCACGTGAAGATTTTTGCGTTGACGTTCGGCAAATTTTCGACAATTGCGAAATGTTTAACGAAGACGATTCGCCGGTTGGCAAAGCCGGTCACGGTATGCGAAAATTTTTCGAAGTTCGATGGGCCGAACTGACCGATAAGCATTCATGATATCAAGTACATCACATGAAGTATTCAAACGATTAGCAACTGAAGGCGTACTACAAGACAAAAACGGTTCTTAATCGTGTCAAACTCTACATCATATTATCAGAAAAACCACACGTAATATACGACATTAGGCAAAAAATGGCTTTGTAAATATTTTAACAAAAACACAAAAATAATCAAATTCTATTAACTACAAATGATAAGAATCAACACATTTTTTATGTACAAAGTAATAAGAAATCAGTTTTGAAAGAGAGATTGAAAGAATCACAGTATTTTATTGATTTATTTTAGATTCGTTAAATTTAAGTTTTCACTTGTGTGTATTTTAAAAATGAGATTTTCACCCTGTTCTTCACTACAAATCGAAAACCTGCAACGAATCGAAATTTTCGGATTGTTTTTTTTCGTATTGTTGCGTTTCTTTTTTTTTAATTCATATTTTAACACATTAAACGCAATATGTCATGTTTTTTTTGTTGTCTTTTCTACAACACACATTCGAGTATTTTTATTCAAGTATTTTAAGAATTTTTTTACGTGTAACTCGTACTCAATTTAACAAAAATGTATTGTGAATGTTTTACTTGCTATTTATTTAAATTATTCGCCTTTTTCGATTCGTTCGAAGGTAAGAGGAAATTGCGAAAGTATTGAAAAATTTATTGCATGCTTCTTGCAAATTGTTTGTGGTTTTTTTTTTTAAATAAGTGTATTAAAAAAAGCAATTTCATCGTTTAGTAAGCGTTCGAATCAAGTCCATTTTCATTTGGTTCTTATTTATTTCAAGCAAACTTATTTTAGAATAGAATTACATCAATGTTTTCGTACGTATTTATCTCAATAATGTTCCATTTCGTCATATTTTCACCCATTTAGTAAAATCTTCTTTAAATACACAACACAGAAATATTGAAAATTAAATAATAAATCTTATTATATATATACGAAGCGCTTAGTGGTAAATTAAAATAAATTAATAATAAACAATGTAATACAAAATCTAAACTGGAATAGACTGTTCGCTTTTAATTTTATTAAAAGATAACTAAAAATTTAAGATATCTTATACATAGAAATATACAACACAGACCGCAAATTAAAAAAAAAACAAAAGAAAACAACAACAAAAACGATTATTATGATTAGTAAGTAAATGTTTATGTATAAATTAATAATAAAAATATTAGAGTAACAGAGAGAAGCAGAGAAAAAGGGAGGAGCGAAACATGATAACCACCAAGTTAAGCGATTTTCTGTATTATTTAAAAAAACATAAATTTTATTTTGTATCAATTTTTTGTGTTTGTGTTTTAATATTAATTTTTTTTTATTTTTTTATTTACGTCGTGTGCTGAAATTGTATGAAGAAAACCTTTTATTTTATTATAAACAGAAAGAAAGAGAGTTACAGAAAGAATGTTCTGTGCTTAACGAATATATATGAAAATTTCCAAGTTTAATTAATCCAATTACGTTTATTAGAAAAGAAAATATCATCAGTGGAATAAATTATAGAAAAAGTGCAACTTTTTTTGTTTATATTTCCTACGCGTCTGTCGACTACAACCGAAAATGAAGATCACGCTGCCTGCTACAAAACCCACTTATTGTTTTTTATTATTATTAACTATTCGATTTGTCTTCATGGCACATACGACAGCAACAGCGCGGTTCTGCTGGGTCATTGCTGTTATGTTTACAGTTGCATTGAAGTTTTCCTTCGGGAATTAACCCCTGCTGGAACCTCTCAATCTTTGTTCAAATCAAGGGTGATTTTCAGAAAAAAAAATAATGGAACCAAGAGCGATAAAATTACAAATTTAGTTTAGGAAACTTAAATGCTACGTCTAACAAACAAACCTAAATGTACAAAAAGCTCATATTTTTGACTATTAATGAAACCCCGCGAAGTTCTGTACTGAATAACAAATGTATGGGTGTGTTCAACTCCTAAAACGATCGCAGCTATGGTCAGTTCTGTAATAAGTGAACTTTCATCAATGAATTAAATCCATCTCAAAGCAGTTGAAACGAAAAGAAATGTGTTAACGAATAGCTGAGATGAAAACAATGATGAAGAGTTAATGACCATTTCCTTACAGAATCAAATACAGTATGCTGTGGAAATTAATATTCTTTTACAGCTAACATAAATGTCGAGACTGCGAACTTCCTTAAACAAAAATTCGAACTCGTCTCGTTTGCATCAAGGTTTCGGATCAGTTTTAATAATTAAATAACTTTCTGAACTATACATAAATATTGCGAAAAATTTTCATTTTGATCTGAATAAAAATATATCCAGGGAACCATAATGATGTAGTCAAGTAGGAGATAAAAGCTCTGCACTGAACACTTAAGCTATACCGTGTGCACTATTAAAAACAGAATTAATTTGAAAACTTCTTTGCAATGTGCCACTACTCCATTGGCCGTCGCGTCATGGTGTCTTAATAATATTCAAGACTGCACGATGTGTTCGATGTGTTGTGTTCCTCCAACGCTGGCCTCAAAGCAATGCAATGAAATGATCATATCTTTGGCAATAGCTAAAACACCATTAAGATCGTAGGATTTCTTAATTTGTGATCTTCTACAGGAAAAGTGCCCTTATATTCTAAAAATCAAAATTTTGCATATTCTAAAAAAAGAATATTCTGAACGTTTAGTTCATCGTTTAGATGGTCTTAAATTTCCAAAAATTGGATGAGTTATAGCATTTTGAAATTTCGGAATGTTAACGAGACTTTTGGCAATATTTACCAAGGTTTCCTGAATTATGAAAAACATTTCAGATCGCGCATAAACTTATTTTATAGGATTTTTTGTGTATATTTCAATTCTGTAAAGAAAATTTATCTATCTTAAGTCGTTTTCTTGGTATAATAAACAAATTGGAAGTTGGGCCATAGAACTGTAGGTCTTACTCTTTATCACGAGTGTAGAAAGCTCATAGGTTGAAAGCAAAAAAGGTCTTATTTCTTATCAGTTCTATAATATAAAAAATGATTTTTATAATTATTTTAAAGAAAATATAAGATCAACCAAAATACATGGTGGAAGAAAAGGGCTCTTTCTTTTTCAGTTGGTAGAGGTTAATTTTTTCTAAAATTTCTGATCCATTTATCGACTTAGCATCAGCTTTTTATTGTTTAGGACATGTCTGAGCAGTTTAACCAACCTTGACCGGAAAAAATTTTAGGTAAACTCACACTTGTAAAATTTTGTCTGAGAATATAAGAGCCCTTTTCCATTGTACATCAATTTTCTTAATTGGTCACTATTTACAAAACCAATTTTCTTGAATATAATTCCAATATTTGGGTAGAGGAATCTCAATCCGGTGTGTTATACATGAACAGAGTTAAAAGAAGTGCATTAAAGTTGGTAGCTGGAGATTCCATCACTGCTACCATCGACGTCATGTTCGGTATCCTTAGTGAACAGTGACTATTCTCTTTACTCGCTAGTTTCGTTCGTCCACGGTTTCAGATCACCCTTGATCTAATGTTATGCAATTGTAGAATAGTTTTTCTTATGTTTCACGTTAGACTGTTCATCTCTTCTTCAAATGGCCGGCTCTCATCCGAAAATATGAGCTTCTTGTACTAACGTAACTTTTAAGTTTCTCAAATCTGGCGAACGAAATTTGTGATTTTATCGCTCACACGAATTTAATCTTAAAAACTCCCTTTTACTATCGCTCCAATAGTGTTGAAAAGTTGCTAATTACAACAATCTAGGGCCTTATCATGAAAATTGTTCCGTCAGTGCAAAAACCCGTTTTTCATGAGGGAATCGCTTCGCTTTAACGTATCACAGTTTGCTTTCGGTTTTATTCACACCGTAAAAATTTTCGGAGGTATTTGGAAGTTGTCGAGTTCATCTATGGAATATGCACTTCTGTGCCTTTTCTCCAACACCTTTCCAAGAATACAACGCAATCCTTCCGAATATGAATGAATAGGTGAAAATTTCCGCTTCATCACTTAATTCAACAATTTTATTAGAAGCTGTAACAGTGCCCTATTATATATATTGTCCTATGCCCAGAAACGATTAAATAGCAACTGAAGAATACTATTATACATTTAAGTTTAGTTTTGATTGTATTGGATCCATGCTCCATGGATTAATGCAGATGAACCTTGGACTCTCTCTATCAAGTCCTGGTCAACCGTTTCCTCCTAATATTAATCCTTCGATTATTCTCTATTGCCTCCAAAGATCAATTCTTCCGTAGCCTCATTCTTTCCTGTTTCTCCTTTTTTAGTAATGTCTTTTATTTTGCCAGTTAAGCTACCTTATTTGCACTTGCTTTAAATCTAAAAAAAATCAATTGCGAGTTTACCACTACCACGTCCCTCTTCCTCCACTTTTTATAAATCACTAAATACTAATCGAGTGAATAAGATCTTTGACTCCAGATCTTTGTCTGAGTACTGCGGAAGTAACTCTTTACATTTCTTCTTGAATTACACCCTTTACCATGGAGACCATAGTATCGAAGACCAGAAGGAGAACTAGATCTAACGTTATATCATTAATTGCTAGTAATTTTATATTTTTTTATCCTCTTTGATAAAGTAGTTCCTCCAAAACAATAATAAAAAATGCAAAAAAAAAACAGAATTACCAAGACGATATATGAAAAACTACATTGTATATGTGATAAGAACTTAACAATTAAATCTAATAGAAATTTGAAAACACAAAGTTTCAAATAAAATAAAAACGCTTAGACGTAATAAATAAAAGAAGAGCCAATAGCCGGAAATAATGCGATTGAAAAATTAATAATAAAAATTATCATTAGAGAAGAATGTAAAGAAGACAACAAGAAAACAGTTTAAAACTAAAATTATAATGCATATACCTTATAGATATTGTAATACGTATAGAAAAAAGATTATTAAAAATTGTGTGTTTAAACTTAACGCACCGTAATATGAAAGAAATAAGTTCGATAAAAAAAATACTCACCAATTTATTGTAATTTCTTTAAATTATACATTAAAATAATTTAAATAAAACTGATTGTTTTCAATTAAGGTACGAATAAATTTTTTGAATTAGATTATAAACAAATCAAAATTATATAATGTAAATTAGTTTAAAGGTCTATAGAATTGTGGATCTTAGAAACACATCAAGAGCAAACAGTGGCTATTTGTTTCATATTAAAAAGAAGGAGAAAACAAGTACAGAAGAAGTTATAATAAAAAATTATTATTAATAAATTAAATAATATTGAGAAAATTTTAAGAATAATGCGCATTCAAATTTTAAGTTTGATATATGTGTGTGTGCAAATTATTATAAAATAATATTCGATTATGTAAAAATAAAAAAATAAAAACAACAAGAAGAATAATAATCATGAAATCAAGGACTAAAAATTAATAACAATAAAGAAATGTATGAATATAGCATTTAAATTAAAAATTGATTAAACATGATGCATTAATACTATTTAAATTGATATCGAATGATGTTTGTATTTATGCAGTTTGTCACGCGACGTGAAAATTAATATTACCCATTCATTATCTCGCCAATTTACCTTTTTCAGTGGAACGTGTTTCACGTTTCCACCTTCAGTGTTTGTAATTCAAATATCTACAAATTAAAAATGGACGAAAATCTAATTGAAAAAATTAGATAGCATTATTGGTAAAATTGTAGTACAGTATAATCTCGATAATGTGAACTTAATTGAAACCGACTGATTTCACATTTTGGAGGTGTTCACTTTCTTGGAGATTAAAAATACATGATATAGATGACTTCTTCAATGCACGAACAAGATAACACGTGCGAGAACTCTATACTTAAGCACTTCACAACAAGATACAAAACAAAACAAAATCTAAAATAATTAAAAATTTTTGTTTTTTAGGTTTTTTATTCATTTTATGATATTTTATGTATTAAAAATTTGAATTAGTGTTAATATTTTGTAGGCCATCCGTAGCACTAATTACAGCTTTAATTCTTTCTGGCATGCTTTCAATGCATCTCTGTATAATTTTTTTGATTCCTTCGCTGGTTTTCCATATATTTTTAATATTTGGGTTTAGGATATCTAGGGTAGGATTAGGAGAGGAATAAACTTCAGATTTTAACAGACTCTAGACATTCTTGATGGGGTTAAGGTCGGAAGAATTACCAGGCCAAGGAAGAATTGGAATATCGCAGGTAGAGAACAGGTTTTTTATAATTTGGGCACGATGGAAGGGTGCACTATCCTGCATAAATATATTTCCTATTTCACAGCACCTCAAGTAGTTGAAATATGGAACTAAACTTAGCTTAAGGTTGGCTTTATATAAATGCCTTCTTAAGGTCATACCGAATATCTCTATCCCTTCGCCCAGCAGGTCTTGATGCAAGCTTCTCGTGGATTGGAAACGGTTTTCGCAGCCCTTTTGAATAATCCTACGATCCGTTCGAGGCGTTGTTTTCCTTTTCCCGCGACAATTCCGTCATTTATTGCTGACTTGGCCCTGATTTTCATGAACTGCTTTATTGATTCTCATCACAGTTTGATGAGAAACGTTCTCTTTTATCGCTATTTCTCGAAAGGAAAACTTTTTGGTGTTCAGTAAAGCAATTATTGCTGACTTTTTGTCCGCGCTAGCAAATTTACACTTTCCCATTTTTATTGTTTTGTCCAAAATGTCTCAAAAAAACACACGTACTTTTAAATGCCTGAAACTATGTAAACTGAAACCACAGGTATTTCTAAAAACTGCTTCAACACAATATTTTCTTCAAACAGGTTTTTCTAAAAACTGCTTCAACACAATATTTTCTTCAAATATTTTAAAAAAGAATGAGAAGTTCGGGATAATTTCATTATTTTATATACATACCTGTCTATCGCCTTGAACACGTAAAGGGAGGGACAGGTAAAACACACTCTCCTGAAAAAAGGTAGAAGGGTGGGATTTGCCATTTAGCGTATATTAATTAAATTCACAATTCTTACAGCCGCAAGATAAAATGAATCTTCTTGGGGAAAACCCCATTTTTTGTGAAGCTACAGTTAATTTCTTTCAAAAAATGAGAAAGAATGTGAGTGGTCCTAATTCAATGAACAGGGACTGTAATATATACAGGGACGTCATTTCAGCTTTTCTAGGGGGGGCAAGATGTTATGTTTATAAATATTTTCATATATAAATATACATATGTTATATACAGGGTGTAACTAGTACTGAGGTTCAAACGAAAATGGGAGATAGAGTAACTTGTCCTGAGTAGAAAATCGTTCTACACATACTCCCGTTTTTGCACCGTTAAAGAGATAGCGCGATTTTAAGGACGAAGGATTTTCATCGTACCTGTGATCACTGTTTGATCTCTAACTTCTGCTGCACTTAGCGTAACGTAATAATTCTGGGCTCGTTGGATAGGACACAAATTCTTCTTTCTAATTGCTATCTAATGTGACAATCAGTGTTATACTTTTTGAGAAAAATTCATTTAAATGACACAAAAATAATAAAAAATTAAAAAAAAAATACAAAAAAGTCCTGTTTTCTCCAAGAAGAACCTGATTAACTACCAAATTTTATTACATTTTCGAAAAGCCCATAAAATTTCACTATACGTTTGATAACAGAATTTCTTCATAGGTTGAATTGTAAAGGAGCGGGGCTAACAGTTATTAAGCACGTTCCCTTCAAATAAATCTGATTTGACACCCGTCATTCGCCGAAGGAGTATGATTAATAATAGTGAGGACGAAATTGCAGAATTCGGAACACCCCCCTGCCCCCCCACAAATGACGTCCCTGAATATATATCAACGCCCATAACTGTATAAATGGAGTGTTACTTTATAGATAACCATGTTCACATTATAGAGGTGCTAAGATTACAACCGTGCACATTACAAGAGACATTTAAAAAAAAAATTCTTGTTCACTTTACTGGAAAAACCACATTATCGAAGGTTCACATTATCGAGATTATACTGTATAACAACTAAGCGAAAAAATGTTGAAAAGGCTTTTACATATTTTTAATTTACTTCATAAACTAAACTTTGATATATTTAAGTATGTGGTCAACCAAAATTTTTGATATTCGGGACCAGTGGCGTAGCTAGACTTGATTTTCGGGAAGGGTGGGGGGGGGGGGGTCTCAGCAACCAAATTTCAATATTGACCATTTTGAACTTCAAGTGAAGTTCGATATTATCTACAAGTAGTTAGTAGTAGTAGTAGTAGTAGATATTATATACTTCAATAAAAAAAAAAAAGATTCATATTAGAATAGGAAAAAAAAATTTGTAATGTAATGGAGCTCTACAAGACCAATTTCCTATTGTGCAAAAATTAACATCACCCTCTCTGAACCATAATGCCCCTTTTAAAAGTCTTATTTTTAGAACGTGCCGCTACCTAAATACCAAGTTTCAGCTATAGATCATTAGTGGTTCTCGAGATATAAAAGTCAGAATTTTTCATTCTCCTCTATCACCACCAGGGGCGGATCTTCCATAGGAGCAAGTGGAGCAACTGCGCAGGGCGCCAAAATTTTAAGGCGCCACACCTAATGTTCCACCTACCTACGTAATTGTTCGTTCATGTACGAACCTGCAATTTTAACACACGGCATCCTACCAACATATACCTATCCATCCAAATACAAATTAATAACACGTCGTACTCCCAAATGTTTGTTTTATTCCCTTAAATATGTGATTGCTGTTTGATCTTATCATATAAATACATGTTCGTAGCACCCTCTTCCAAATACATAGAACATACATAAACGATTTTGTATAACCAACATCATTTTCCTCCACCGATCCGACATGTACATCGTTTTGTTCGATCAAACATGTGCGAATCTATTGACTTACTCTTTGGCGCAAAAATTTCATCTGCATCACGGTTCGACATCCAACACGCACGGTACTGTGACCAGTCAACGTTTTTATGCGCGACGGCATGCGTTGTATTCCGCTGAGTGCATATGTATTCATGGTGTTGCCAAGTATTTTTCTTGATTGAGCACTAAAGTATGAAATTTTGAGCGTTAATTCCAACTTAAAGGCACTAAAAATTTATTTTTTCATATCAATCGCATGAATATTCAAATAACGCGTAAGCGGTAAAACTAATTTTTGTCCGCCGAGACGAAATTTTGGGCACCAAATTTAACGCTGAAAGCACTAAATTGGCATCACTGTTCATGGTATCTGGCGCAGTTTATAAAAGTGCGCCACAGGAACGAAATGGGTTCTCAGAGATCCCAGGCGTATGCGAGGTGCCAGTGCTTCTTTATGTACACTATTTTTTCATGTAAATTTCGATGGGTTTTTTAATTCTCTCTAGGTATTTTTTTTTTAAATAAATAGGGAATTAAACTCTCGTGACGTGGTCACCACGTGCTAATAGTAATTACGTTTCAAACCACTTTAAAATGTTTCGTTATATCAGCAAAACCTTTAAACTTAATTATTTAAAATTGGAAGAAAGCCTCATAGTTTCTAAAAAATAATTTAAATTCAGAAATTTGTGCATACGACTATCTTTGAAATGAGTGGTAATATGGCACCGGAGAGCCAAATTAAATATGTGCATAAAACCAGAGGAAAAATAGGTAACAAAATCAATTTTATAGGCAAAAATCGCATATAATTATCGCCTTCAGCTCCAGGACTTTCATTCTGCTTCATAATATCACAATTTCAGAATTGAAGTGAACCGCGACTTTTTGATTTTTTGAAGAAAGACTATTTCTGAAGGAGTTAAAAAAATTTACGTACTCCTTAAATTGTGCGTGCGTGCATACATACACTGCATATCTTAATATCGACTCAAATGAATTTATATGCAGTGAAAAAAATCTTGCCTCCTGGGTAAAACTGAAATGACGTCCCTGGTCGAATTGTATGTATTCAGTCGAAGAAGCCTCATTTTCACTACTTTATAGCTCTCAAACTCTAAGGCTAGAATATCAGAAAACCCGATATGTAACACAAACCATAAATGATATTGTGAATTATTAGACATAATTAGCGGGCCAAATTAACAGCAGGGGTCACTTTAACACCATCTCCTCTATTTATTTATATCATGCTAAATCTTGAAAATTGTCCTTCATTTTCGAAAACAAAATATAGAATTTGGGGCACCAAAACGTAGAAAGTGCGCCGGGCGCCAAAACTATCAGCACCGCCGCTAACCCCACCCCTACAATTCTTCTATCTTAAATAGTTCTTGAGATATGAAACGTGATTCTTTAGAAAAATTCCCCCACTAAATAAATGTCGACAGTGAAGCAAGGAACTGTCGACATTTACCGTTTACGAGATGGACTTTAGAATATTTCGATCTCAGCGTTCGAGCGTTTCGGAGGTATTGTTTTTCCCCACTCTCACACCCTCCACCAATATCGACAATTTTTTGCGAACTATCCAAGTTTTATATAAATTTCAAGTTTCAGCTTCCTAGCATAAACGCTTGGTGATATCTAAATAAGAAAATTGTTCATCTAAAACGCTCTCCCCACATCTCCCCTTACAACTGAAAACACAAGAAGAAGCTACTTAAAAAGGATTCACTCGGTCTACCCATTGAAAAAATTTCAACTTACAAAGAATACAAAACAATTCCACAACCAGCTTTCGAAGGGAATGTGGTTTAAAGCAGGGAGATGGTCTAGCCCCCCTTCTTTTCAACTTGACACTAGAGTATGTCATCCGAAAAAACTCAGTCGACACCAATGGGACACTACTATTCAAGTCCACCCAACTATAGCATACGCTGACGATATAAACATCCTCGCAAGATCCTTCCCTAGTGCTAAGGAGGTATTTGTCATTCTTGACTCCGCTGCAGAAGAAGTCGGATTACGCATAAACGAAAGTAAAACAAAAGTAATGACGCAAACAAGAATGAGAAAGCCAATCAGACAGAATGTAATAATTGCGGAGTATAATTTGGAGAGTGTGGACAACTTCATATATCTTGAGGCTAATCTAGCAAAAGACGGCAACGAAACGGACGTATTATTCGGTACTTCCAATAATGAAATCCAAGAAAGTGCACAGGAACAATAAGCTGCGAATATATAAAACTATTATACGACGTGTGCTCTGTTATGGCAGCGAAACGTGGACATTAACGCGAACTTCCGAAAAAGCATTTAACACATTCGAAAGAAAGGTCTTCCGAAAAATTTTGGGGCCTGTGAAGAATGGAACAGAATGGCGAATAAGATACAAATACAACCATGAGTTGTATCAACTCAACTCAACAAGCTTCAACGATCATCAAACTGCGTAAACTGCATGTAGACCGAATGGAAGATTGAAGAATCCACAAACGTGCTCTTAAAGGCAAAGTGAATGCTAACATGTAAATGCCAGTAGGCGATGGAAAGGCTCGGTTGATGAAGAAAGCAAAGCCATCTTAAAACTTAGCAGCTGGAGGACGCAGTCTTTGGATCGAGACGATTGGAAGCGACGACTTCAGGAGGTCAGGACCTGATTTGGGCTGTCGCGCCATTGATGATGGGCTTGGAAGCTACGAGTCTATAAGCGCACATGGCGGACGGTATACAGACGGATTTATTTTTTTTTGCGTTTTTGGTGTGTTTGTATTTTTTAAAATTCGATCACTATACATTATTATATTAAAATAATAAAGAAAAGGATTGAATTCATAAGCTTCTGATCTTAAATAGTATAGTATATAATAGTAATAGTTAGAACCTAATTGTATCGTTCACATTCTTTGAAGTTTCGTTTTGAATTCAATCATTATTATTGTTCGTGAGAGATTTGACTTTTTTAATCGATCACCGGTCCGTAATTGATGGTGGTCGGTCGATAATATCCTTTCTTTTGAAGTCATATTCACAAAATCACTATACACCAATATTTTTCATACACTTACTCACGCTTTGAGGGGGTTTATCCTTAGCGCCCCCCCACGTTACTACGCCACTGCTCGAGACGTAAAGCTATAAAAAAAACCGAAATTTTTGATTCTACTCACTCAGTACAATTCAATTTGTTATAAATATTAGTTTGATCTGATGACAAAAAGACCGCCAGTCGAGGTATCGTATAATGCCGTTAATAACGCTTTGTTGAAATTAGGGCGTCAATTTGTGGATAAACCTGCGTTTAACGTCATATCGAACCACGTTAAACGCAGGGATGATCTCAAGCATTACTAGGGAAAGGACTTAGAATACGAGTGATAAGCCCACAGCTAAGTGGATTCGACTATGACCTCAGTATTTGTAGACTAGCCCACTTACTTACTGGGATACCATGGCCGGATTTAACACTACCGCCGCTTTAGGTCTGCGATAGATTGCTGCCCTCGTCCTCCTACCCGGCAGAGAAGAACGTTATTTTGTATAATGTTAAAGCCGCAAACACAGAAAACGGTGTTCGTCGGTGCAGTTAGTAATGGAGACACAATTTGGAGAATTAAAATATTGCTCTTCTTTATGAAGAGAGAAGTTCTCCATGTGGCAAGTTCCGATCGGTCAAGAAGATTTTCCCCAAGTACCGATATCTGGCCCGAGCCAGACTTTCACATTCGCACACTATATGCTCCAATGTCGATTCTACATTCCCGTCACCACCAGGGCCTGATTTCCCATAGGACTAAAAGGTTCTGTAGCACAGGGCCCCCAAATTTTAAGGGGCCCCAACAAATTTCACTGGGGCTCGAAATTTTCAGATATTCAATACAATAGAATTAAATCCTGTTGAGTTGCCGCTGGGCGAGATTTGTATTCCCTGCTGGGCGTTGCGAGTGCGTTCAGAAGTCAGTACTTCGCTGACATTTGAGCGCACCTGCAACTGCCGCCAATCTAACACCGGACGCGGGAGGACAGTTAGGTGATAGAAGCCGGCGTGGGGTTTTGAGATTATGACAACTCTTAGTAATTTGGCATGTGATAGCACCCAAAATCAGATAACCAAAAATGAAGCAAATGGCATTCTGAATAAAATGAAAGAATTCGATACTGGTGTCATGGCTATTTTTTGGAACAAAATTTTAGAACGCTTCCATGCAACTAGCGAATCGCTTCAGAGCGCTGATATTGATTTACTGACTGTTTGTCTCAACTACTCGTATATAGCTCTTTGTCAGGTTTTCTGAATAAATATTGAGATTGTTTTAATAATATAGAGGCCGAAGCAAAGCAACTTGTGGATGATAAACAATATAGAGAATATAATAGAAGAACAAGAAAAAGATCATGTTTTTTTGATGACGGAATTTTCTGCACGTGAAAAATTTCGCGTAGAAACCTTTCTGCCGATAATCGACTGTCTGTATCAGGAATTAGAGCAGAGAAGCGCAGCGTACAACAGCATTGAAAATTTATTTGGATTTTTAACGAATTATCAATTGCAGAAATTCAAGATAAATGTAAAGCTCTTATAAGTGCATATCCCAATGATTTGAAGATTGGTTTCGTTCATGAATTCTTACAAAAACTAAGCTCGCACGTATGAGCGAATTACTTGAGGAGGTAGTTCAATTCTTCGCACGTTTCCAAACGTAAGGATTTCGTTGCGAATGTATTTAACTATACCTGCAACAAATTGTGAAGGGGAAAGATCCTTCTCTACTTTAGCAAGGATTAACAACTATTTGCGTAATACAATTGGCGAAAATCGTTTGAACTCACTTTCTCTAATGTCAATAGAGTTTGACGTACTAAAATCGATTGACTTTGATGAAATAATAAATGATTTCGCTAAAAGTAAAGCACGAAATATTCCCATATAAATGAGCATATTTTTAAAAGGAGCTAAGATGAGTAAGCAATTAAGGTATTGATAAATATTTCAAACTTTTCAAAATTCTTTACCATAGTCTTCATGATTTGAGATCATCTGGTTCAGTTCAAAATCCACTTTTATCATATAAAGCTGCCCTGATGATACACTTCCCAAAAACTAAGTAAAATCCGTTTTGATCTCCACTTCGAAGAAAAGAAGCAGTGAGCAGTTACCATTCAATCCACCAATGATAATCGTGAGAGAGAAGGTGATATTTTGATGTTTTTTTTTAAATAAGTTCGCTGCTAGTGAAATAATTGAAGATCTTTTGATTTAGAAAAATTCAGTGGATCCAAAGCTTTCTGAAATTTATAGTGCAGTATCAGCAACTTGACAGTATAAAATACGTACCTGGTCTTAATGTTGTTTGTCGGTTAAGTTGCTGGTTTAGGTTTAGGTTTAAACCTTCCCGGACGCGTGTACGAAAACACGTAGCTACTACGCGTTTAACCGAAAACATGTACTGCGACCCTCGCGGAAATCGAAGTAAACTTTGGAAGAAACTAATTAATGCTGCAGAAACTCAATTTTGTGTTTGTGCAACGACTGCATTAGCTAATAAATTCCCTTTTCATTACAACTATACAAACTAATTTGTTTAAAACAATTTAGAAAGCATAAACTTGCTAATGAAACACAGCTGAATATCTACTTGTCAAAACAAATCACATCAAGCTATCATGTATCAAAATAAAACGAGTTGCCTAGTCTGAACACGACTTTTTTAACATGTTAAATTTACCTACTTAAATGCGTTTAAAACGTATAGTCTGTACAGGGTATTATAATAGAATCTTTAGAAAAAAATTAATTATTGAAAATAGTGGGATCCTCTAAAAAATAATGAAGTATGTGAAATAAATGAGAGTCTGGCAAAGTTTTTGCAGTTGTGGTATTGGCACGCAATGGAAGAAAGCTGATATCTTTGGTGAACAAAAATTTTTTTTCGGCATTAACATATGTGATACAAACACAAAAAATTTTTTTCCTAATCGGAAAAATATTTGAAAAAATTTTAAATATTTTTCCGATTAGGAAAAAAATTCAAAATATCATAAGTCTTAGTTTTTAGGGGCCCCGGGCCCCGTCATAGGTAAATCCGGCCCTGGTCACCACAGCGATCCAAGTCAGCCATGGGTATTCCAAGTCTTTCTCCATGTCTCCCAATGGAAAATGTCCAGTTATGTTGTCTACATGTTTTCTGTCCATAGACAATATGAAGCTAGAGTTCTGAGTTCCTCTTATCCAGTTTCGGCAATCACATTCATTCTCTTTACACATGCCGTTGTAGGACACAGCCTAGTGGGAAATCCGCCAGACAGCATGAAGTATCCTCGGTAAATTCAGCTGTCGCATTCGACTGCCGTGCCGACTCGCTTTGGATCGGTATTTCTAGCCAATCGCGTAAGTCATAATTTAATTTCGCGTTTAAGGTGCTGTCAACTTCATTCGATCGGTTTCAGATTTCCGGAATATTTGCAATCAAATGTCGAAAGAAGGATTGAAATTTAAAAAGAACATGGAGTTGAAAAATTATTATTCATATTAGTTTTTATCGCCACATACAGGTAGGTAAAAGTCAACTGTTGAAAAAAATAAGCCTTGTACGGTTTATTTCCACTAGATAATTTTAAAATTATGTCCCTATTTGTGGCTTGTATTGGCACAACTGGATCTATTTCGCGCCAGTTTTCGCGTAGTTACTTCATTCGTCAACATGTAGTAGAGATTCGAACCAATTTGTTATAAAAGATACCGCATCGCATACTACCACCTCCCATTGGTTTGAGTTTACCATAGGACAAAACCATTTCGCTGCAGTTAGTCTTACTTGTGACGAACAAATTCCAGGTTGTTGTTTGAAATTTAAAAAAAACACGCTACTGAATAATTCGGTCAGTGAAAGAAAACCTTGTAAAACACGCAATGTCGAATTTTTCTGAACGTACCGCAAAATCGAATAATTGTTTTGGGTGTCCAAAGTCACGCACGTATGCACTTCTCGACTTCGATAATTGATTTTCGGTTTTGGCAATGTTCAATTTTTCATTGCAATTGGTGGTGAGCAAATGGCACACGGAATGATCATTTGAAGGGTATCGAGCACTCATTTAAATATCCTCTTTAGGAAGAATCACGAACCTCCCAAGAAATTTCATGGTATTGATGAAATTGGAACGAAAACCTGTTGCAGAAATCGCACGGGGAGTCTCCGAACAAAGGAGCTGTGTTCCTGCTGGCCTTTGCTCTGATCCTTTTTATTAACATTTCATGACCACAAATTGCGATTTTGGTTGTGGGTTGCGGCACCTTATCTTCTTTACTGCTGACAAGTTCGGGGAGGCTTGACGAAAAGGACGAAGGCATTTATCCGTCGTAAATCGAACTAACACAAATTTATAGACCTCTTGAGAGCCGGGGAATTCGAGATCTTGGAACAGTTGCTGGAAACGAAAACGATGACAACGACGAAATGTTTTAAAATTACGACCGGCACCGCAGACGCAATCAGCAAGATCTTAACTGCACTCCTCCTGTCCTTAACTCAATTCTATCCAATCCCGCCGATAGGATCTTAATATAATTTTAAATATGCCATCCAGCGATTATTCTTACCCTTGGGTTCCATTCGAAGACCTGGAAAATGCAATCGGAGATGTGTGGGAACTTGGACGCAACGGAGGTTGGACCTAAAAAAAATCGGTAAGCCTAAGTTATTAAGGGATGGAAAATAAGAAATAATTTATGGTTTAGTCTTTTGTACTTTATCCCCGGCTTAGGAATGGTGAAAACTACAGTCGCCACGGTTTTTGAGGACATTTTAGGAGGTACCGCTCCTTCTAAAATCGATTAATATACACAAATTTATATATGTCCTTTTTTACTTGTTCAGTTGGAGGAGGAGTTGAATTGGACTCAGACGATAGACGAAAAAAATGGGTTACGGATCTTAGGAAAAAGGATTCTATTCGAAAAAAAGGGAAAATCAGATGCACGAGGAATTTGAAGTTGATTTTTAATGGACTTTTTTCTTTTCCGGAAGAGAACACTCTATAATCGAACCACCTATCAATTGGTCGCGTACGCTTTTCTTTGAGTTTTCCATATATTTGTCGCTCAATATTTGGATCACCTCCAAATTGGACCATGCCTGCCTATATAAAACAAATTGCACCGAATATTTGATCTAACTGCAATTTCAAAACACTATCGATCGCATTTCTTATACACACCGTTTCCGATTTATCTAGTGTTCTGAATTTAATTAAATTTTTGTTTACTTTTAAAATTCAACCAAATAACCCTTCATCTTTATATTCGTACCGGTCACTTTAAAAAGAGATAGATTACTTTATAATTGGATCGTTCCTATTAAAAAGATTCCTTGATATTTGGACCATCTGTTAATCGAACTACGTGGTCGGATTAAACATCTTTCACTCACTTAAGCATATTTGACAATTTTAAATTAATCTTGCTAGTTACATGAAGTAGAGGTGCTTTATGGTCACGGTAACTATATATTCTATGATCAGTGCAACTACAGTATCTGATTGTTTATTTAAAAACTTCAGTAGGCTACTGTATTCTGCAACAAATTATTTGTTTGTATTAATTCTCCCCTCGCTAATCTACATTTAAGTTACAAGTTTTTTCCTAAGATATGAAATTTTAAACTTTTCGCTGTTAATCCTAACCGACCACCCTGGACCCTTACCACAATTATCACTAAAATTACACCCATTGGCAGATTACTCCACGTACGCCACTGTTGCCTCTAAAAAAATTATTTTGCAACACTCGGCTAGTAAGCATAGCTTTCTCTGCAAAACATTATCTGGCACTGAAATGCATTACTGAAAACCAGAACTAATTCAGAATTGGAAGCTCACATATCTGCCACAGACAGTCAAAGAAATATGCACTGAAAATAACAGTTGAATTGATAATTCGAGTTCTGTCTTCTGTTTGATTTTCAGAATTTTCACTGAATTAATTTCCTATAATTAAAATTTGCGGAATTTTGAGTTTCAAGAAAGAATTTTAACTATTGGAGAATTCAATCCAAATCAACTTTTTTCCTCAAAATTTTGAACTATTGGAGAATTCAATCCAAATCAACTTTTATCCTCGAAATTTTGAATTTGCCGATTTAGAAAATTTCTAAAAGAAAACATTATTTTGTTCTTTACAACGAATTTTAGGAACCATACATTTTTTTTAAAGATCCCTACTAACAGTTCAATTCTGTATCAGATGGTACTATAAATTCTGTTTTTATGAACTGCCTCGAAATTCGAGGTCCGAATACGTTTGATCAATAATCGATAATTGATTTGATCTTTTCTGTTCTATGACTTTTCTGGGTCACGAAACAGATTTGCTCTTGTTTATTGATGCTGCTATCAAGTTGTCTTTTTTGGATCTTTACAACAATTTGTAGGGTCTTAATTCACAATTTTTTTGATGATTTATTTTTGTAGCAGATGGCATTAATTTGTAGATATGCAAATATTACAAAACCTATGTACCATTAGGTAGTGTATCGGAACTAAGCTTCTTTTGAAGTAACGAGTAGTACATAAATAATTAACATTTACATTTACAAACGCGAAGAAGTTTGAAACTCTTGACCTACAACTCTTGAGAACTATGAAGAATTTAATTGTTTAGGGCAGATAAGATAAGATAATAATAAGAACATTAGAGAGTAAATAAAATATAGATAATGGAAATACGATTGAATATATGGAAAGAGTACTATCCGAATATATATAAATCCGTACCAACTAAAAAATTTATTTTAATTTCAGTATTGTCTAAGTACAGATAATCGGAATTTCCATTTATCTATCATAAATGCAACTAAACAATACGAATAATGGGATTACTATTTTATTAATTCATTGGCAAGCAAACTGGTCTGACAGGATTGTGATATTTTCGGGATTCAACTGCAAATGACTTCTGTTCGAGTTTCTTATGAAATCCAATAGGCTAGGTGGGTAGCTTCATGCAACGTTTGAACTTTATAGAATTGGGCATTGCATTCACGAGATATATATTAAAACGTGTGAATTTGAACACTCAAGAAACTATGTATTGCTAAAAAAAGAGTCATGCGGTAGGGGCTCATCACTCTTGTTTTTAGAAATTTCTACTTTCTATGATGTGCGGTCACAGGTTTTTTTTGGATATTATGTTTGATACCAAATAAGTATCAACAAGTTTTTATTTAGTACTTTCCCCACACTCTCCTCTCGTAAAATCTTTTTTGTCTAAATCCTCCCCCTCGCCATCATGCCCGTCATCGAAAAAACAGGCAGAACGGAGAGAGGTAAATATTTATTTACTTTTCAAATTATTGAATTAGTAAAAAGCATTGACCAAATAATATACTCCGTGGCCCAAAGTAAAGATAGCAATCGGCCGTTTCAAACTAACATTCAATTATTGTATGTCATGTCTGCGGCTCATTATTTCCATAATTAATTCAGTTATTAAACCGACTATAATTTGATGGACTCTATTAACCCAAAAACAAAAGTCAAACATCCCTACCCCGTTGATTATTTGGGCGCCTTATTTCCATAGGTATATGAAAGGTTTCCTAGACCCCAGAGGGTGGCGGTAGTAAGATTGTACAAGTCCAGTCAGTTCCCCCTACATCCGCCACATATGTATAGGTACCCTCTGGACGTTATATTTGAATGTTGTAATTACATCGTGCACGGTTCCCATTAAATGTATTCATTACGGTTTTCATTTCTCCCATCCCATCGTAAAATAAATCCCTACATCCGACCGTAATAACCAACCAAGAAATAGTGCGACCCTTGAAAACCGACCCTTACTAATAACCAGATGGCGGCCATTTTGTATTTTCAAATTTATTAGCCCATTTCCAATTTGAAGCTATGAATTATTTACGAAACTCCTAATTTGATTTTCTAGTCAAATGCGTTAGGGAGTTCGGGTACGATACCGATACCGAAAAACGTCGACAATCACTTACTTACCTTTAATATCCCCATCAGCGTGTACCTCAATCAGAAGGTTAAGTGCTGCCGCTTTCGATAGACGCTCATTATAATCCCCCGCTAGTACGAGTGGTTTTTAAGGTATTGTATTCAGAATTCAGAAATTCTTAATTGATCCTCCCGGGTATGGGTAATGAGTTGTGAAGCGTGTTTTTGGTTCCATAATTAACCCGACTGCGGGAAGGGAAAGTCAACGTTCTATCGGGCAATTATCGAAACTATGAACTGTGGGCTTGGGATGTGGCTTAACGAGATCCAATGAAAAATGCTTGCTGTGATAAGTTGGGAACATAAAACTAATGAATGAATTATGTGGAATAATTTACCGGGAGGGCTTAAATCGAAAACGCCGAAAAAAAACATTTAAGCACTTTTGGAAGTTTAGATTTAGATAGATACTAGTAAGTACGCGTAAATGAAATTATGACAAAGATGGAATTGATTTTTTTGGTGGTGAACGAATATTTCATTCTTGAATCATCATTTCTGTTATTGTATGTGTCCAAAGGAGATCGAAAAATGATGAGCATTATTGTATAATATTAATGAATACTTGGGTCGGCTCAAAAACAATGATTTTTTCAATATGATGATGTACATTTCAATTGGTCGAATGTACCTTTTTCGTACAGTGCACCCTAAGGTTATGTGTTCTTAACCAAATCGTTTAAATCCCACATTCGCACGTGTTTCTAAGAAAGGGTACCTATTTTCCATTCTCTGACTGTGATTTGTTTTCCTTATGATATTTGAAGATATAGAAATGTTACATTTTGATTAAAACATATAGAAAATCCTTCCGTTGGTAGGTGGCTCTGCTCGCATTACAAAGAGTTAAGCGAAATGTTCATCGTTGTTAACCATATATTTCGCACCCTAGATCATAGGATCCTAATATTTGATATTAGTTCAATGCAAATAAGGACAAATTTCTAGAAATTGTAATAATCCAATGGGCATTGATAGAACTGATATAACCATTACGAAGAAATCAATTTGATTTAAAACAATTATATACTAAAAAAAAAGTTTAATACACTAACGGAATTCATACCAAATTGCTATATATTAGTACGTGCTAAAAAAAACCTTATTCTTAATTGTATTAATCGAATTGAAACTAGGTGCATTACCCGTACTAGAATTTATTCAAAAGTATGAGTAGTACCTTCATATTTATAAAAAAAATTGCATTTATAAAAAAAATAATGTTATTTAGGCTTAAAAGGGAAGCAACTAGAAATTTACACATAAAATTATGTTAACTAGTTACTACTTTTATTATTGGATATAATTATTAACTAAAATTGTTTTTATTGTTTGAATCTTTATTGTTGTTTCAATCTAATTTTATCACATTGAACTCTATGATAAGTTTATCGTCTCGCATAACTAAGACCATTTCATCATTTGAGGAATTCTTTTTTTTTAATAAAGTGTAATTTAGATCGTTTATTGGTTTTTTTTGTGAAAAAGTGGATACAAAATATTTTTCTTATTCAAAATTAAGTTTAAGTGTATAGATAATTTCATTAGAACTGAAATTGAAATACACAAATTAAATAATAATAGACGATATGAGATTAATATGTAATTTACAGACTATCCAAAAAAAATTATTTAATTAAATTTTCTTTCCATTATTACGAACGAAATGGTTTATATTAAGAAAGATAACTTTGAAAGTGCTTAAGGTAGAGCAATAAAAGTACTCTCGTCTTTTGTAATTCTAGAAAAAAAGTAGGTAACTACTCTCGCTCTTCAGTTAAATTATCGTGAACAAAAAACCTGTTCCACGTTACACAATACAAAAATTAAGTAATTTTTTTAAAAAATTCAAGTAAGTACTTTATCTTTAACTGTGAAAAATTATTTAAGTGGCATTAAGGGTTCGGAAGTCAAGCACTGTTTTAAAAGAATTTAATTTTTAATCCAATTTTTATTTGAAATTTCCAGTATATCTAATTTTTTCAAGTAAAAGTACACATTTCAATGACTTTTACACGAAATTACTGGTATTAGTAAATTTTTCATATACTTTTCAACTGAACCGTACAATTTACATGACAAAGTTCACAAAATTACGCCACATTTCGTGTAAAATTAACTATATTTATTTATGAATTGAAAATTGTGTTCTCTTTCGTGAAATTCTACTTATCTATTTGAATTTTAAGACGAAAAACATGTAATATATGAAACCACGAAGTTGGACGATTCGTTTGATTTCGTTTTCTACTGAAATGAAAATGAAACGTCTTCGGTGGCGTAGTGGCTGCGCGCGCCAATCCTACGCAGCAAAACCAGAATTGATCGCGGGTTCGATTCCTACCTACAGCCAAGGGTTTTATTAAGAGTAAGTAAGTAAGAAATGATATAAGAAGTAGAAATAAGTGTATCCTTAGAGAGTATTAATTATACACTTTTTTTAGAGTGTAAATTCAAGAGAATATCCAGTGAATTTGCTGCTTTCGAAGTTGAAATTTACTGATTGCGAATTGAAATTTACTGACCAAAAATTGAAAATTACATTCAAATTGAATATTACATCCCAATGTAAATTTACTTGAAAATGTGTGGCATATTTGCCTACTATCCAAAAGATGTAAAATTCAATTATTTTTTTTTACTTTGCATATATCAATAGCAGAAATGCTAAAAATGCTTCAAAAATGCCTCAAAAATGCTTCAAAAAGTCGTTGTAAAACAGTACAAAAACGGAAGATATTTTTGAATGACTCTTTTATTCAGTTTTTTGAGACCTACACATACCACACTGTTCCATCTGTTAACTTTATAACAATACAGGGTGGGTGATCTAGTGGTTTCTTTTTAAATCATAGGTTATTTTGACACTGAAAGCTGTTTCCCACTCGAAATCTTGACAGAAAGTCAGTATCATACCTCCGCGGAACGAAATGAGTCGCTTTATGCTTGAACAACGTTGGGAAATATTGAAAATTTATTTCCAAAGTAAGTGACAACGATTTTGGGCGAAAAATCATCTTTTCTGACGAGGCGCATTTTCATCTCGGCGGCTACATTAACAAACAAAATTGCCGCATCTGGGGCTCGGAAAACCCGCACGTTATTGTCGAGAAGCCAATGCATCTACAGAGAGTGACAGTTTGGTGCGGATTGTGGAGTGGTGGCATAATTGGACCATTTTTCTTCGAAAATGAGGCTGGGAACAACGTTTCGGTCAACGGTGAACGTTACAGAGCCATGTTATCCGACTTTTTTTTTACTGAAATTGAAGACATGGATTTGGACGACCTCTGGTTCATGCATTTTGGCGCGCCATGCCACACAGCCCATGCCACAATCGATCTTTTACGCACCAAATTCCCAAATCGTGTTATCAGCCGTCTTGGCGATGTCAATTGGCCGCCTCGGAGCTGTGATTTGACCCCTTTTGGATTTTTTTTGTGGGAAACCGTGAAGGACCGATGTTATGCCAACAATCCAGAATCGATTCAATCACTTAAGGCCAATATCATCCAAGCAATCCGTGAGCAACAGCCCGAAACCATCAACAAGGTCTTGGAAAATTTGAGTGACAGAATGCGCTACTGCGTAGCCAGGTGAGGCAGCCACTTGAACGAAGTTGTGTTCCATCATTAATGGGAATGTTTACTCTTACTAATAAAGCCATAATACATGGAAAAAAATTTAATTTTGTTCATTTTATTGCATTTTTAAAAAGAAACTTGTATTTGGCCCACCCTGTACTCTCGCAGCCGCATTTGTAATGTTACTTTCGACTGACAAATAAATTTTTCAACAAAATGAAAAACTTTTTTTTTTATTTTCGCTAAAAAATCGGGGTTTTCAGACCACAGTGCACTGGGGAGATCTTATATCATCTTCTCATTGGATTCGAGTTCATGAATCCGTTTGATTTATACAATAAACAATAAAGTCCTATTCTTTATTACACACGAAAGTTCATTAGTTCACATTTGCACAGTTAATTATTGTGAACTAATTTCGAAATCAGACAACTAAATGTAAATTTCAATATTTTCACAAATTTAATTAGCTCATTTCTTCTTAGGCACCAATACCTGCCACCGAGGAGTTGTTAAAATCGATCCGATCGATATTCGCGTAATCGGAATCACGGAATGATGCCATATATTCTATACTTTACTTATTTTAGTTGCATTATTTTCAAAAAATGCCGCTTATAAGCGTCTGCATCCTCGCAAGAGGGCCGTAAAATTGCAAAATGATTGTTTCGATTGCAGCTTGCAGATTGGCCGATACGCGATAAAGAGGACTCGGGGCCAAATGCGAACCACTCTATTTAATAGAGGACACAAAGGGAATGCTCTCCTGAGGGCCCGATCCGTCTGAAGTCGGTCTTCTGGCAATAATCACTTCGCCCGCTCGGCTAACTACCTGGGCAATACGTGCGATAATTAGAGACGCATTCTCGCGACTTACGACGTTTTCCTAGATGATGGCGACCGCAAAATGGTCATCACCTTAAGCCGGTCGTTTGTGCAGTGATAAGGCAGCAATTCCAGAGTCTGGAGGAGCGCGACTTGGCGATGGTCACCTCGAGGGCTCCAATACCGACCTTCCAGTTCTGCACCGATCTCATCCGCAGGATGCCCCATCATGTGCCATGTGATCACATCACAGTGCAGAAGATGCACTTTAATCGAGTTGTGCTCGCGGTTACAACTCAATAAAATGCTTCGCGTTCGCCATTAAAGAACAAGTCGAGCATTTTATTTCCATTTAATTTTCTTGAAACGCTGCAAACTGCAGAGCGGTTCCCCCTCCGCACGTGTGTGTGTTTCTTTAATGTGAAATGGTCGTTATGATGTGTTGTTGTTTTTTTGTGTACTTAACTTTGTTATTTTCTTGATTTCTTCCGATGCTCCTCCCCGCTATTTCGCTCGTTTCCTTTAACGAAAGGAGTTTGGCAGCAGCAATATACGCGCTTGAAGAATTCATTAAAAATGCATTCGGCGAACTTACGACTTACATGCGATTTGCAGCACTTTAAGTCGGACACTGGATTGCAGTATGCGCTGCACTGTCCGTCGATGGCGGATATGTTGATTGGCTGCAAATAAAATTGTTATTGTTGACGTTTTATGGGAACGAGGTCAGTGGCATCGTAATGTTCGCTTTTGATAGGCGTCAAGATCCCAATAAATAGGGGGAAACCCTTCTTTAGCTCTAATAGCAGATACTTATGCAGCAAATAATAATATTTTCTCGGACCTCGTACAGTTTGGCGTGCCTTCTTGACCGAAGGATTTAAGGTCGCAAAGAACATAAATTTTTAAATTAGGTGGTGGAATGTTGTTTTGCCACCTTACAAGAGGCACAATCGTGCTCCGCGACTACCATTTTGCTATTAGGATATACCTACCTGTGAATAGGAAACATATTTGCAAGCTTTTTATTAGCGCACTATGATTTAAAAACTCCATCAGCAATGTGTGTAATTATGTGCTGTGCTGCATTAAACTGAACATGCAATCATAAGCATGGTCGTCATTAAGTCATAATTCAGTAATGACTAAGCATTTAAATAGCTCCACTTACGTCCACATTCATTAGAGTAAATACAATGCCAACTTTATCCACCTAAAACCAGAGTCGTTTAAAATAGCCAAAGGACCCTCATAATTGAAGTGAAAATAAAATGAATGCTATGATCAACGACTATATTGAAAAAATAGAGCTACTAATACTACACGATTGAATTGCCTGAGATGCCGATTGGCTGTGCTCCGCGGATCTATTTCCCCGTCCCAGTACCAAAACGGATATCAGGCAGAACATTTCTAGTACTGACAAAATTCCGCTAATCTTAATTCATTCTCTACTGAACAGAGATACTGCTTCGGTATTCGAAAACAGTACTACATAAATAACATATTAATAGTGAAATTTTATAATTTTTTATATTTTATGATTTTTTCTATGTGCAACGATGTGTTTATATATAAACTTACACCCACCAACATTCGAACCGAGAACCGCATCAATCTAAAGACAATACTCTCTATGTTAAGAGAAAATAGGTATTACCAAGTAGGTTATTACACAGTGCTGGAACGGTACTAATTTTAAGAACTCAGTAATGCCAAGGAGCCGTAATAAAGAGAAAAACATAAAAAACATATCTCGGATTCCAAGTTTATACCCAGTTTTTTTGAGGGGTTTCTTTTAAGTTTCATGAAACTTATAGCGTTAAAATTTATAAATGATGCACAACTTGGATACTAAACATAATGTTTTCTGGGATAAAGCAAGATTTTGTTTGGGATTTGTTTAGCCCTGCCGCCGGATACTGATTTCTTCAGAATTTGATATCACTTTTTACAGTACTGCTTGGGTACTGAAGACCAGCATTAATTTATAAGTAGCTGATTAATTCCGATTCAGTATTGACAAAATAGTTTGCAGTATAGAAAAAGAAAAAAAATAATTCGGAAATTCAAGTTTCATTCTGATTATTTTTAGTATCGAAAACTTATGTTAGCTGGCCAAAGTCTGAATTCAGATTAACGGCATTTTCCAAACTTAATTTATGTACAATTAAAATGTTCAGTACTGTAAGGCCAGTACCTAAAAGTCCTAGGAGCACAGCACACTTTTCTCTAATCTATTCCTATGTTTTCAAAAAATTGAGAAGTACTATACCACTATTGTTTACAAAAAAACTATCAGTATAATTAATTTTGTACATACTAAAGCTTCACTTTTGGAATGATTATTTCAAAATGTTACTTGAACCGGCCTTGCAATAATTAAATTCTAGAAGAAAAACAAAATTTTTTGGTTCGTCGAGCCAAATTTAAATTAGTGATCTATTGATGCCAGAAGAAGTCAGACAAAACATTATAATGTTCTGCCAGGTATCCTAAATTACAAAGTAGTTGATCCACATTTGGTTGGAAAATTGATCATTTTTAAATATGAACTTCTTTTTGGATTAATATAATATAGATGCCGAAAGTGCCACTTCTTGGCCACTCTAAGTGCGCCCTTGGATCTGAATTATTTTTGCTAAATTGCCATTGGTCTGAAATGCTGGGTATGCAGAAAGCAGTGGTCCAGATTTTCTTAACAATTCTATTACCATTTATAAAACAGACTTTTATTGAAATATCTTACAGCGAGAATATAAAATTGTTATATCCAAAAGGCATTAAATAAATTGCCACTGAAAATCAATTTGAAGGCCATCAACAATTCTTCCATACTTCCCAAATGGTCGAAAATTTACAACCTGTCGTAAATTGTATTGTGTAATTTAAATTGCGCGGCATACCGGCATAAGATTGCGGTCTCAATACCTCAATAAAGTTATGATGATGGACGATGACCAAAAAACAACATCAACATGACAACAATAAACATGAACTAGCAAAGCATTAGACCCCTTCACCGACAAACTATAATTGATTTATAATTTAATTTCACATTTCTTTGGCAAGAGGTTTTTCTTCGGTGGAATTGTGGCTGCCGATTTTTAAAAAATATATTTTTTTTTGAGATTTCAATACCATTTTGAGTCCATTCGATTGACGCGTTTTGAAGCGGCAGATTATAAGATTTGTGAGATGTGTCCGACTTAACAACTTTTTTACGAGTTAGTTTTCTAAAAAAGTTTCAACGTCCGGACGATTAAGGCGAACGGTGCGCCGCACGTTGTAATTGAAACTTAAAACCGAAGATAGATCTTTTGATGAATGACGAATATAAAATAGATACAATTATGTTGCTGCGGCCGTAGCTAAAGTGAATGGATTGTTAAGGTGCTATACAGGCCGGACGGACGGATGGATTGATGATTTTTTGTTAGAAAAGCGAGTTGCTGTTGTGGATGAGAACTTATTCGAGATTTGAATTGATTTTAAGTCATTCCTTTGTTGCAGATTGGCGAAAAATTGTTTTCATTGTATGCACGGCCTTTCTGTGGAATTAAATTTGAACTTATGGCGAAAAGAATGAACGAAATCAGAAATGGGATGACTCCTGCTGATAGTGTCTGGCTTTAATGTTACCATAAAATCGAAAAGTTTATGGCCTTGTTGTTATTTGCATCGATTACTCATCTGGACAAAATGATTTTATCCGAATTAAATGTTTAACAAAAACATGAAAATACTCAAAAGGCAGAAGGATAACTGCTGGTGGCTAAAATTTACATAAGAAATGCGCACACTATTTTAAAAAGATGTTGACATAGTTGACAGAAAGTAATTAAAGGTGGAAATTTTCATCTCGTTATCTGGTTAACTATAAATCGGACCAGATTACGGTCAAAATTACAAAAAAGAGTTATCCTCGAAATTAAATTTTAATTGTGTACGAAAGAGTGGATCCCAAGCATAGAGATATAAATACTGGAGACGACAAGACACCGTTTTTGCATGAAGCACTTTGAAGCAAAATTGAACGTTTTTGTGAAATGCAAATAGTAGCCTAGTATTCAAATGTTTGGCGTTTTTTGTGTTCAAGGCCGGAGTATAACATAAATGTGAGTAAGATGCTAATAGTAGCATAGTGTTTATTGCCTGTCCTTTGCGAGGAATCGTCCGACTTCAAAACAGTCGCTGCTCGTCATCTTCAGTACATATATCTCTATGATCCCAAGAAAAGGGTGCTCAGACATCTACAGGTAAAAAGGAAACCACCTGACCATTCCACATCTTTGTCATTGCCGGTTACAAAACTTTGCCAAAATCATAATTATCGCCCAGAATCCACCTATGACTGGAATAGGAATGTAGGTATACGAAATAACAAACATTCATTATATAGAGTGATGACAATGCGTGTCTCATGTTAAGCCAGTAAATTTGATTTTTTTTTACAGTTGACGCGGTTCTTAGCATTAAACGTCCTGACGGAAGGTAGTTGGTAAACGCGTCATTACAGAAAAGTTATACAGTTTTAAGGCAAACATTTGAAATATTATATAGGTGTTTTTTTTTTTAAAATATAAAACTTTAAAATAAAATAAAACACCATGCTATTGGCTTTTTGGGGAAGATAAGTTTATGCCATTAGTGTTTAAATATGATTTCGGGCATATGGCCATCGTGACTGACTTGAAAAAAGCGCATTCTGGTAGTCCGCATTTTCGAGCATCAGAGGCCGCATATCGGCAATACCGCGGCGAGCTTCCAAGTTGTCCACCGTCTGTGGTTTATTGGCGTAGACTAGTGACTGAACATATCCCCACAAAATAATCCAAAGGTTAAATCACATGATCTTGGAGGTCCATTCCGCGAAATTATGTACTCATCGAATGTTTCCATCAATAAATCGATCTTGGAGCCCTTTCATGACTTTCAGTTGGAAAACGAAAAAGACACTTTCTATTGGCTGTAAAATTTTGGGCGGCATCAATTTTAAAGAAATATGTACCAATGATTCCACCATTCAATAAAGAACACCAAATAGTGACATTTTGTGGATGCCTCAAGAATGGCTTGGTGATTTTCTTAACTCTACTTGCTAACGTAGCCATTCAACCACAAATGAGCCTCATCGTCGAGCAAAATTTTGTGGTGAAAATGAGGATCAAGAGCACTCTCGTTTTCGAGATTGCTCAAGCGGCTTAAATTCTTGCATGAGCTGGATCTCGAAAGCTTGTAAACCAAGATCTTTCCGCAAAATCATCCATAAAGTGAATGGACACAGTTCCAATTTCTGTGCACGATGGCGAATCGACTCAATCGGGTCCTTCTCAACACTCTGACCTACAGCAGCAAACAATAGTACGACGTACAGTAAGACGTTACTGCGGATGCGCATTATCAAGTAGAATATGGTGGTGCGACAATATCCATGGTTATTCGAATTAATTGCTCGGATGGACTGCTCGGAAGGACGTTTCGCGAACTGAATCATGATTTTCGAAATAAATGTGCACAATTTGCAATTTGCGTTCATGGTGGAAAGGCAAACCAAACTGAGCACAAATGGCATTTGGGTTGTCCGATGTGACCATATATAGAATAATAAAATTTGATTAAACATCAAAATTTGATCACGCATACGTTCACACTAGTACAGCATTGACATTTCGAATTGTCAAATTGACATTCGCGAGTGACTGATGTAAGGCTGTAAAGGGATCCCAGGCCATAGCGGGTTTCCTGACAACAACGCTGCGGATGAGCTCGCGAGAAGAGTCTTAAGGCCTAAACAGAACACGGACCTCGACTGGGACTGCGCAGGTCGTGTCTTTAGAATACATAGCATTCTATGGCGATGCCCACAATAACAAAAACTTCACCTGCGACTGCGCAGTCGTGCTACACACTCTAATTCTGAGACTGCGCTTGCTCGCACAGGGCTACCAATTGTAATCTCGAATTTCAATTATTTCCCAACAGGAAAAGTTTCGTATACCATACGTCTAATCGAAACAATATGCAAGTGGTATAAGCCGTTAGACTTTTTGGGTACGATGTCGCCGGTATTTATTATTCTATAATAGTTTGTACGGGCACTATATATGAAATATTTATTCCCTTCAAAATTCATTTAATTCTGTTTACATTTAAGAGGAGACCACGATATCTTAGTACATGCTGTTTCCATCTTACATGTGGACATGTAGACTTTTGATGACATTTTGCGAGAGTACGCTTTGCCTTCTGGGTTTCTATTCTCCAAATTCGTCCCGATTTCTATTCACTTTCTCGCTTTTAATAAACGCAAACACTACAACGTGATTAAAAACACTATAAAAATTATACGCGCAACCAGAAACACGTATATTTTCAAAAATATTAAACACAATAGAAGTGACACTTGACACTCGTTCTTCTTCTTGTTTGCATAGAATCGAAGTCGCAGTCGATGTTCTGTTCACCACCAACTGCGTAGTCGAACATCACGCTGAAAGATAGTCAAATAGTAGTCGCAGTCGCAGTCGAGGTCCGTGTTGTGTTTTGTACTTTAGTGCTGAATCCGGCAGAGACCGGAGACTATAGACAACCTCCTTCGCTTTGTTTTGCTGGTTCCCGTGAATTAACAATGGTCTTGCGAATGGTCCATTACACATTGTGGGAGCACAACGGATCCATTCGCGCTCAATGTGTCTTGCTGCATGAAGCGGTCACTCACTTTACCTAACCTAATCCCTGCTGCACTGCATCGTAATAAAATGCCTAGTATCTCCTTAGCCATTTTATCTCCTTTCCATTTTTCACATTATATCACAAGGTTATTCACAGGAAGCTGCCTATAAAACACGCCAGTTTGATTGACATTAAGCTGGTTTTCAGGTGCACATACTTTCATTATGTCAAAAAATTTAGATTTTCAATTCGCAGCAGCGTTGTAATCAACATCGGCGTTTCAACCCATCCTCCATTGCTGACTCGAAAATCATTGATTCTAATACCATTAGCAATTTCCAATAACATTTTTTGGATGAGTGTTCCAGATATTGGAATATTTATTGATCTACACTATTTAAAAAAAAATCAAAAACGTGTTCATTATCTGACTCAAATACAGTCTTTTTAAACGTTCTTTTGCGTTTCGGATTCATATTGCACTTTACTCGAAAGCGGGTAGGTACAATATAAACCTTTCTGGAAACAGTAGTTTTCGATATTTTATGTTTTTTAGATTGATACCGTTGACTTTCATCCTCTTATAACTGCAAGATAGTTAACTCTACTTTTTATTAGCAGTGTACAATATTTGTTCAACGCATCTATTTTAAAATATGCTGAAGGTAGGAATAATACGTCACTGCCACTAGTACTTATATCACATGCATATATCACATAATAAAAAATATTCAAAAATCAATCAAATCATTCACGTACCTACCTAACTACATGCCTACCTGTCTCGCCAAAACCAAAAACGCTTACGTTAAAAAAAAAAAAAAATAAAATAAAATTCTAATATTCTTTCCAAATAAGAAATTAAAGCACTGATTTGATCGCAACAAATTACAGGTAAAACAGAAAATTTTTTTTCCGTTTGGATTTCTTCATTTCCCAAAGCACAGAGCAAAAATTCCGTACCTGTCTTCGCTATCTTCTTTGGGCGGCTCTTAGCTCTTTGTTTCGGCTTTTTTGACGGTGTCCGGCATCCGGCTGTTACTTATCGTTATTTTTCGTGTTTCGTCCGACATGATTTAATGCCTTCGCTTCGAAACCGCACTCATCTTAATTTTCAATTCCAAATTATGTATTTCGAATTGAAATGATTTTCTTCATTCTTCTATTTTTCCGAATACATTTATTTAAGGTTCGTTTTTCGTATGCCTGCAATCGACTAAGAACCCAAATAAAAAAAATTAAGAAAGATGACTTCATAATAATAGATATATATAGGTATATAAAGTTAATTAACGTTCTGTTCTGTTCTGATCGAATGGACAAAAACAACGCCACAAGAGATGAGCGAACGAATGAAGATGAAGGGCCTGAAGATCTAAAAAAAACTTATTATTCAAGATGGCCGCCACAATTGTTTGGGTGCGCATCTCGCTTGTGTTTACATCGCAATAGTTTGACGTTCTTATGGCTGGTGTTGTTTGAAATCGGTCTTGGTTTAAAACCTTTTGTTTTTAGCCCTCCTCTTACCGAATCCGAAAAAAAACTTGAAGAAAATAAAACGGTCAAGTTGTGCGCGTCTTCGTCTTCCTCTCTAATCACCTTAAGAACAACATTTTGAGTATGGGTGCTGTGCTCGCCTGGAATTCGTGGATTAATTCGAAGATCGAGAACAACAAAAAATCGGACCCCTTGCCTATTGGCTGGGTTCGTTGAATACCGAAAATGCAGATGGATACACTAGAAGGCCATTTCGAATTTATTTATTATGTTATTAATTGCGTTTAAGACTGGATCTTCCTTCGGTTTGTCAGCGAGGATAAAACAAAGCGAACAACTCCAAGGAAAAAAATCAAGTCCGTCGAAATTGATTCATCGCTTTCTTGTCCATTTCTGAGCGGTTTTGACCATTTTCTTTTCCTCCCAAAAAAAAATCAAAACGGGTCGCGATCCTCCAATCCTGATCTTGTTGTGTAGGTAAAGCAGTTTATATAGGCATCATCATCATCATCATAAAATACCGAATCCAAACCGTTTCTTCTGCACGTTCTTCTCGGAATTAAGCAAACATCGTGGAATTAATTTCCAACATTCGAATTCGGACAGAGTTAATGAAGTGAGTTGTGACCTGACTGGTAAATTAACGAGTCGAGATTTATACTATAATATAAAATTCCAGCAATAGCAATATAAACATTTAAGGTCTTCATTTTCTTGTTGTTTTATTTATTTTTTATTAATGAGAAGGGTACCTCTATAATCTGCCTAGCTTCGTCTCGTAAATGAACAACACCAGCGAGACGTGTTTTGCCACTAATTAACGATTTGAAATTAAAAAAAATAAGTCGACTTCATTAAAAGTTGTTGTCGCCATTTATATAGTAATATAATTTTTTTCCCTCAAAAGATTTATAGAAATGGCTTACATTAAATCTAAGAGATTGGATACTAAAAAAAAATAACTGCTTTGAGAAAATGTCTTTTCGATGAATCAGTTGACTAACATATTATAATAACGCCTGAAGAATTAAATACTTAATGGAATATGAAATGGGAATTTAGCAAAGTTGTTTGGTTTTTCGTTTCATGTCTAGTTTGAATGAAGTTGATAGCGTTTGGAGGAGAGGAGACTAAGTAAAATAGAATTACAGCCGCAATACGCATGACTAGCCTTTTCTTTAAAATTCCTTTTCATATTTATTGACTGCCGGTATCTTATATAAAAAGATGTAATTTAGTTACTCTAGTCTACATTAGTTCGCGGAATGGCGCTACTAGCAATAAAATGCATGGGATATAAGTACATACATCTGAAATAAAAAGACGTAATTTAGTTACTTTAGTCGGCATAAGTTGGCGGAACGGCGCTACTAACAATAAAATGCATGGGATATACATGCATCTGATATAAAAAGACGTAATTTAGATACTCTAGTCAACATAAGTTGGCGGAATGGCGCTACTAGCAGTAAAATGCATGGGATATTAGATAAAAACAGAAAAATTGACCGAATTTGTAAGCTATATGAAAGAGGTTCAGTACTAGTACTACCAGTGCGTTTATCTCGTATATGCATAGTATTGGATGGTACACTTTCCAGATTTTTACGCCCAGGTTTTGCCACTTAGGACTTGCCACTAATTTTTACTAGTCAACGTTTTTATTGTCACATTTCATTTGAAATTAGTCGCCATTAAAGACGATGGCGATCAATTAAATTATAATGAGTCGATTTGACTAGTTGTTGAAAATTCCGCGAAGTAAATGTTCTTCTTGCGGATGTACACATGTAAAATGATAGTGGACTATTGAAATAAGATTGATTTTTAGATTCTATTATTGGATTTTATTTTTATACTTTCAAACAAATCTAATAAATTATTTCAGTTTACATAAATTATTTCCTTTTGGCGAAAAAAGATTTTTTACAATTGATGATGATCAGATTTCTGGGCACAGATCTTGGTATAATGCTGTTAGTACCGATATTATTATATCACAAGTACTTATAACTGGAGTTGAATAATATTTGGAGATAAGATTTTGAGCCCCGCTTTCCCTTATATACATTAGTACAACAGAAACAAATGTGGTAGAGCAGGGGAGTGCAAGATCTCACGATAGAGATTATGATGCGTGACTTTGTCAACAATATTGAAAACAAGTGAGGTAAACAGGGCCGTCCTAAGATATTCGGCGCTCGTGGGCTTCTAAAATGAATGCGCCCCTCGAAAAATACAATTGTTGATGGCTAGTGGAAGCGGAAAATACAAAATATAAAAGTGCCAGAACGTTATCAGTTGAATGATAACAGGGTGTATTATTTTAATGAAAAGAAAATGAAATTAAATTATGGTATAAATATTGAGGGACCGTGTTGTAGATTGTTTCGTCGCGCCTATTTCATTTAGAACAGGTTAATAGGTTATTTCTGTCTTGAATAAAAATAACTAATAACTAAACAACTAATAATAACTAAAAAATACTTTATTATTAAAATAATAAAAAAATATAACATCAGTAAAAATTGCCGCCCCAAAAGGCTTGCGCACATTTTGGGGAGTGTGGTGTGTGGAGGCGAGGTTTGGGAATTATAATTATAAATAATTATTCTGTTAAGGTTTCTATATGTCGAAAGCCGCTTATTCTAAGAAGTTGTAACTTAGGATTAATACAGAGCTGTGGAATCATTTAGGTACATAAAAATTGTCGATTTGGATGGAGCTTGGGTGAAAACGTTGCGTCTGAAGCGTTCGAAAGCTCAAATCGAGACATTCTAAAATTTATGTCTTCTCAACGGTTCATGATATAAGGTTGAAACTTATTGATTGTGTGGCTACTAAGAGAGTATATTAGAAATATAATTTTTAAGGGAGAGTGAGGTGGCGTGTAGGGGTGAGGGTGAAAAACTTTGGGCAACGATATCTTCCGAACCAATTACGTCAGAAAGATAAAATTTGGTTTGTGTTTATATGTGTACAAGTGAAGTATTCTAAATGAAAATTTTTTTAGGAAGCGGTTGAGTAAATAATTTTCCAGCAAAATCGATTTTCGTATTTTTGAAAAACGATTTCAGATCTGATCTTGAATTTTTTTTAAGAAGTAAGTCCAAGTAGATCCCAAGCAGATATAAGAATTGGAGGGGGGGAGGAGAGGGGGAATGGAGGGTGGAAATCAAATAATTCCAATTTTTGTTTCTCAAGAACTGCTGATGTTAGGTTTAATATTTTTGTTAGAAGTAACAAGGTACAAGTTTTTTGTATATCTTAGAAACGGCTTATGGTAGCAAGTTGAAAGTTGGTATGTATATCTATATGTACCAGAAAGCTAATTCAGGCAAAAGTGGTAGGGAAAAAATTTTCCGAAAAAGAGGTTGTATTCATTTGCAAAAATTTCGTCATATCTCTTCTGTCAAAATATTGAATTAATAATATTTCTTCGGGCATCTAGATATTATTTTCACGAATTTCGACATATTTTGTAGGTCTAATATCAAACAGGATTTTATTTATTAGTTCCCTATACATACATAATCGTCAAAAACCTAATATAGGTTTTTTTATATTTAACTCTTAAGGAGATAAAATGTGGTTGAGTCAGTTTTCACGAATTGCAACAAGTGGGTATAATAGGTTTAATAGGATATCGAATTTGTTTTTACTTCTATATGCTTTACATATAATCAAGTAAAAATCGGTTTCAGGATTTAGCGATATTCCACCTCTAAGAGAGTGTAAATTGATTGTGTACGTTTTTACGAATTCCGACATATTTTTAAGGTGAGATAAGAAATCGCATTATTTTGTAATTTATTCAGGTTTCTATATAATCGCCTAAACATCTGTTCCAGAATAAGTTGTAGTTATTCCTTCGTACTTTTAACAAATATTTTTGAAGTGATTTGTTTATAATTTGTGTAATTTCCCTCTATTTATTTTTAAATTTCCTGTTTTTTAGTAATCAATTTTGGATGAATTTGAATAAATACCTAAATAAAGAAAACACACATACAACAAGGTATTCGGTGGTTGTTAATTTTTTTAAACATTGTGGTGCTTCTGGCACTTCTTAATTAAATTAGATTTTGGTGTCAGCCTTAAAACGGAACCACGTTCCATTTTGAAAGAAGACCAAATAGACTTTTAATTATGTAGCTACCTTCGAATACTTTATACCGTGTCTCAAAGCATCATTTATTGCTTGTAAAATTACTTTTTCTCGCTTCAATTTTGAATCACCGAAAATTATCACCCCTTTTTCTTAACTTTCGAATCGGAATCACGTCCAAGCCCAGCCCCAAGTTTCCAAAAACTTATGTAAAGCGGAAATTAAATTCCTCGAAGAAAATCGATTAAAAGTTTAAACTTCACTTAATAAAAGAGTTTTTCCCACACTTTTTACCGGGGCTCAGACAAAACATATTATGGTGCGAACTTCTACAAATTTACAATTCGCCACGCACTCTCATCATTACGGTGCGTTGCGAGCGTTACCTGCTGCGCTTCAAGCGTGTGATTCACAATAAAATAATAAGAAACAGCCCGTTCATCCGGCATTTTGTGTCTCTTGAAATTAACCGAAATCGAGTCAAGTCATCGCGGGTTAATTAAAATGTTTGGATCGATTCGCTCTATCGTATCCATTTCTTATTTCTTGTCGGTTCCGCACCGCATCGCATCACATCGTATCGAAATTATGTCGGCATTTCTATTGGAGGCGGTGGTTAAGAGATGGGAATCCTAAGTGTTACTCCGAACAACAATGGCCGATGAAGCCATGTTGGCTATTGTAGGTTATGTTGTAAAATTTGTTTGAATTGATTTGACTCATTGTACCATATCCTCGTACATTTGATGTTAGTGATGAATTGTTATTGCGGCTTTGAACTGAAAATAATTGAAAGATGTAGGCATGTACCTACCTAATTCTTAATTAAGAGATATAAAATCTGGGAATTAGAACAAGTTTTGGAAATATGGCGCAGATATTTGCCCATATTGTTAAAATTAAGATCCTTAAACTATTTCTTTCTTTAATGTATATATTTTGCTGACAGTTTATGGTTTTTGAGAAATAACGATAACCATTTGAACTTTTTTATTTTTTAATAATAAAGTATTGTAATCGACCTGAAATTTCAAAAAAATTTACTACCCTGAAGTGTTGTATTTTCATGTTTTAGGACTAGTAAATACCAAAAAAGGAAAAATAAAATGTCCGTCTGTTCGCCGTACGAAAAAGTGTTTGAAGGCGCGTAGCTCACAAACCCGTTGAGATAATAAGTTAAAGTTTTTATGGTCGGTATATTGGGTCAACCCCTACCAGTGGTGTCTTGGGGGGTGGAGAGGGTTTGTTTGAGTTAGGAGGAGAGGAGTGGAGAGGAGTGGGAGGAGAGGAGTGGAAAGGAGTGGAGAGGAGAGGAGAGCGTTTTAGACGAAAAATGTTGGGTTTCTAGATCTCAGGAACCGCTTACGGTAGGAGGCTGAACCTTGGAACTTATGTAGAACTATGACAGTGGACTCATTTGTAAAAAAAATGGTCGATATAGCTTGGGGGGTGTGGGAGTGGGGGAAAAACTTTGGATTATAATATCTGCCGAACCAATTGTACCAGGAAGATAAAATTTGGTCCCTGTATATAAAATTATAAGTGGAGTCCACTGAATGTGATAAAAGAAACAATTGAATTTTTATATCTCAAGAACCATATATTAAATGTGATCTCGAAAATTGTACAGAATTTAGTCCCAGTAGACTTCTAGCAGAGAAAGCGAATTTTGGGGGTGCTGATTTTATTTCTAGAAAACCACAAAGGACAGAAAGCTAAAAATTTACCACTATATAGAGCCACTATAGAGACATCTTAAAAAATGTTTGATAGAGGTAGGAAGGTACGGGTGGGTGGCTGGTTTTTCATATCTCAGAAACGGCTAGAAAGTTGAAACTTAGTACGTATTTGAAGATGTGCTACTAGAGCAAATAAAGCAAAAAAAAGTTCAGTTCATTGGCGTTCAGAGGTTGATTCAAAAAAATGTCCGTGAAAAGTTGTTTTTTCATATTTTCACGAATTTCGTAATATCTTTTAGAGATGTAGAGTTATCAAATTAATTTTACATCTGCGGGCTCTTTATATAAGCGCCTAGAAACGCTTCTTTAAGTTTTACAATATCCAAACCCTAAAGGGGTGTAAAGCGGTTGTGTACATTTTCACGAATTCCGACATATTTCTTAGGTCTAATGAGATATCAAATTCACTTTCACTTGTAAAGGCTTTAAATATAATCGGGGAAAACCCCGATTTAAGCATTTTTCGATATTAATTCCTCAAAGGGTGTAAGGTGTTTTTAAAGTTTTCACGATTTACAAAAAGTCTTTAGGTTTAATGAGATCGAATTCGCTTGTACTTCAGTTGAATCTTTTATTAAAAAAATACGTAAGCAAATAAAAAAAAAATCTGGCAACTGTCTTGGCTGAAATTTATTATTTTTGGGTAGAACGCGTTTAATGCTGAGATGCGGTTAGGTTACTATGTGACTGACGACCTAATGAATAACCAGGAGGATATTTGGAATATTATTTATAAAGGAAGATTTTAGAATTAGTAGCTATTTCAAACATTTTATATGAAGTCTGTGATAAAAATATGATGATTTCACCTTATACAGAAAATGAGATTTTTTCATGGTAAAGCTATCATTGTAATTTTATGCTAATTTTATGCTAATTTTATGAACTTTTTGGTTATTTTTGGCGTCAAAGGAGTTTCTTGTGTGAACCACCAACATGAAATCCCGACTGGGATTGATCACTGCTCTGGCTACTGCCATTGAGGACATGGCAATTAGGGTCCCTACCTTCACTGGAGAAACCAGTTTAAAACTGTCCAAAGGAGCTGTTTCGTTATCGGGTTGCGTTGACAGATAAGAGGGTGTATCATATCAAATATCCGATACTTCTGGTATTGCTGAGGATTTCT